>JAJKFL010000005.1:31250509-33712384 GCA_021186555.1 Reticulitermes speratus
GAGTGGCGTACAACTAGGAAAAGCTTAAATTTACTGCGGAAACCGTATGAATGCACCGAAAGGGGGATGCGAATTGAAATATTATACTAAGTATATATCCTTGCACCTTGTTCCTTCATATCAAGATACTTCCAAACACATTGCTTTGGTATGCTCCGTCATTCTGTAATCTGTCTTACGACAGGTCCATAGCCTCTTCCAAAACGAGTTCTCCACAGAGTGCGAGCTAATGCTTCCTCTACCGATTTCTAGTATCCTCTATTTTCCTCAAGGTCATTCAGTAGCTGCTTACGTCTTCTTCCTCGTCTTCCAGTCAATTCTATCCTTCCCTCCTTCTTCCCTTCAATAACGTGTTTTAGAAATCAGTTTCTACTCAAGACGTGAACAGTCCAGTTAACCTTCCTTCTTTTTAATGTATGTAGGATGTTTCTCTCCTTCTTGACTCTATGTAATTCTTCTTCATTTCTCACACGATCGGTCCAACTGATCTTCTTCATCTTTCTCCAGCATGCTCCATCTCACAAAAATACCTGACTAATAAGAAGTCATTTTCCTAGTCGGTGTCCATGATTTGCTTCCGAGCTCCTCAGTTACAGTGACATCTGAGCTCCTTAACACTGGACAGAGGTTCAGTTTATATTGCGCTTCGTTATCAGGGAAAAATAATTATATTTATTAATATTTTAAGATTTTCACGGACACCCAAAACACTTCCGACAGTACCACGTGTCCGCGGGCATAAGATTAGGTTTTTCTGCTTTACATGAAGTTAAAATCTAACCACATTCAATTTGTACTTAAGAAAACAATATATCATTCGTCCTTTAAAAAAAAAAGCGAAAGTTGCATTCCAACTGGGGGAGAATAAGCCTATATTTTGAAAGTGCATTCTCTACGACTTCGTGATCGAACTTCGCCTTCGAATATTATCCCCGAGGGAAGAGATTGCTGTGCCCATTGAACGAAAGGCTTGGTGGGTCTCAGAGACGGTCTGGACACGTTAGAGAAAATTCCCTTGCGCCTTCCGGGAGTCGACCCACGATTCCTCGGTCATCCAGCCTGAAACCTAGTTACTATACCGACTGCGATATCCGAAAATTTCGGAATAATGTATAAGATTAAGCCACGGTCGCTTCCTGCAACATCCTTTTGTCGTATGACGCTGTACATAGTCTGAAGTACCGATAGCGAATACCGTCTTGTCACTCGTTGACTGCAGGCACAAAGCCAGTAACACTATCACCGATGGCCAAGTCGAAGAATTCCCCATTTTCAGTGCGACGTTGTGGCATGGTGCTGTGACACATGTGCACCCGCCAACTGTGCTGTCGGCCCACTCTGGAGCTGTTCGTAACACTGGTGTCTGTTGGCATATAGGATGTCGTCTTCGTATTTGCGAGTTTTTAGGCTTTCGCAGCGGTGCAGTTGAGGTTCCATTTCTTCTAGGATATGGAGCCGCATCTCTGGGTGATCACCAACCACCCAGCGACGCGGCGCTGTTGCTCAAAAAAAAAAAAATGTCTTATGGTTTTCAGCGTCGATTCTCCCTGACGTCTCGGAACATAGGGACAGAAAGAACTTTGTTTGTAGTCATTCTTTACATCTGCCTGCCATGTCTTTCAGCAATGTGGTAGATTGTCAATGAAACCTTTGAGGGACGCCGTTTCTAAGTGGACACCTTTGCAGGAGTGAAGTCCTGTGTGTTCAACGTCTCCGATACGGCGATTCTAGTTTCCATTGTTTAAATTTTTAAGAATTATTACCAGCCTTCACGAATGCAGTAACATATTGATATATGTAAATCACGCTTTACAACGGGGTAATATCATCACAACGCTTCTGTTATACGTAATTACGGATGGAAGAAGAGGATTGTGTCCTATTTACGGCAATTTGTCAGAAGTATAGCGCGTTCAGTACTTTCCTCTATTATTCTGACAGTAAGATGGCCGACCGCGGCCATCTCAGTGCTGGTCTCATGATGGGGGAATGTATTCAGTGCAGATCAGAGTTGCATCGAAGAAGCAAAGGAGCTTTTTATCAACATAATTATTTATGTAAAATAATTGTCGATTGAGCAATTTTATGTGCTTTCTGCACCATTTAGAGGCATTTAGGTATTTCTCTATTGTTAAGCATTGACACTTCTGGTTTTATTTGAACTTCACGTTATATTTACCGTGCATTTTTGTATTTTTGGTGTGAGTTGATCAATTCTGGTTTTATGTTTTTGAGCACTGTTTATATTTGTATAATAATAATAATAATAATAATAATAATAATGAGAGTATCACCGATAATAATAACAACAACAAGAACTACAACATTAAAGTTTCATCATTTCTTATTGAAATTTGATCTGCCAAAGTGTAAAATTTGAGGGTGTTTGAGTACATGGTGATAAGCGGAATGTTTCGAGGGAGGAGGAAGGAAGACGAAGAGCTGACGAGCAGCACGTTGCACTCTGCGGTAAATATTATACCAGTTGTCAGATAAAGTAAGATGAATTTGCTTGGGCATGCAGCACGCTTGATATAGATGAGGAATGCATGCAGCATTTTTATCGGGAAACTTCAAGAGAAGAGATACTTGAGACACTTGTGTGTAGAAGAGAGGATGTACCATTGAAACGGATGTTAGGAAAATCGTTTCTAAAATTAAAATTGGATTGAACTTCTTCAAGATAGAGCTAAAAAAAAAACTAGCTTTTATTTATGAGGGTAATGAAATTTGTTGAATAAAATTAGGGAATGTCTTGACTCACAGAATGACTATTAACGTACCTGTGCAAGGACAGTCATCTGCCCTGGGATCGGTTACTGTGGCGTACTTGAATATCCAACGAACACGCTGGAATCTTGAGAGAAATTCTTCCCTGAAATTTACGGTGTATGATTCCTTTTCCCACCTGGTTTGTAGCGTGCCAATTCACCATATTGTAAGACAGAGGTCTCTATGTGTGTGAGAGGCTACTGCAAGCGGCAATTCCCACACGGGGGGAAAAACGAAATAAAGAAATGAAACAGTTTTCTTCTCTCCGCAAGGAGTTTTCCTACAATGACATCCCATCAGTTATATTACAATAGCGACATCTCATACCATATAAACGAGTAAGTGGTTGTGGCTGTAGGTTAGACCTATGATAAAAATTCTGCTCGAACTGATGACAGTCTCTTGCGCTCTCGTGTGCGATTCTTGTGCAGTACATCGCATTGTTGTTGTTTACGCCACCGACGTTTTGGAGAACATTAGATTTGCTATTTTCTTCAAAGAGTGCTACCCTCAGAACCTCGCGAATTTGGTAGCAGTCCCGCCTCGTGTTTGTGTTCAAACCTTGGCTTGGACATCGACTGAGGTTTTACTTGGTTGTCCTCATTCCCTCCAGAAAAGCACCCCAATAATATTCCTGCCTCACATTTGGCAACGATTTTTTTACCACATCGCTTGTTGTCGCTTCTGTGTCATTCACTTATCACGATGTCATTTCATCGTGTCTATTTATCATTTGAAATTTGAGGTTTCCGCAGCGCTGTAATTGAGGATTCAGGTCTAGCGGGTTGTGACGCTGTGTCGGTGGAAGGAAATTGGTGCCTTCTTCTACGGTCAAGGAGTCCAAGCAGAACTAGGGGCTCCTTGATGACCGTCTTTCGAAAATTCGGGAACTACTAACCCGGCGACTAAACGTTACATCCCGGAGGACATGAATCTCCATTAATCATTCTATTATACGCCGCTGTATAAACTGAGCTACTGATAGTCATTATTAGGCCAAAAATAAATAAATAAATACATAAATACAGAAAATTCAACGCCACAAAATGCATCTCTTCTGGTAACGATGTGTTGTTATTGCTAATAACCCTTTGCTGTATTAATTTTTAATTTCTCATGCATTTGTAATCGCAATAAATGTGCACAATAGATAAACGTATTATTCATTTTGGTAGAAATTAAAATTTTATAAAACCCTAATATGCCCACAAATATTTTGTGTATGAATGTCCTCTGCATCCAGCTGTATATGAGAAAGTAGAGCGAAGTCCAGATGCTGTTTACCGCCCACAGTAGTAAGAGATATGACATCGCATGCGAATTAATCTTAATGCAGGTTTCGGTACGTACGTATATCGATATTGGCGTTCAACTAATGCGTAAGAATAATCGAGAGTAATTCAACAAGTTCAGAACTTCAGAATTCCTCTTGCGAATCTCCCCGTCTGGCATTCACTACGAAATATAATCATCTAACCTACAAGTAAAAACTAGTTGTCCATCTCTGTCCTAAAACGTCTTTATGGGGAGGCGGGTCATAGGGTCATTTTATGTGGTCGGTTGCTTCAGGGACTAATGCTTTGCGGCCCTTAGAGGAGTTTTGTGTAATAATTTATGTGTGAGAGACTGTGTTATAAGAAACGTTGTGCTTTTGAAGACGGGCGATGTTGTTCTTTGGGATGCAGTCGCTTGGGGCAGTGGGTTCATCGTTTGTCGCGATGTCGATGCAAGTTCCTGGCACTGAAGGAATTTGAAGTTACGATTAATACCTCCAGAGGGGACACGCCATTTCCAGAATTTGAACGTCTTATAGCAGTCATTAGAAAAATAATTTGAATACAACTCTCTTGAGTTCAATGCGATGAACTCCATGAGCGGAGTTCTTCTTGAGAAGCTGGCAGTCGATAGGTTTGTCCAGTACTCTCCGTGTTATGGCACCCCAAATGTAATGTGGTCTACCATGTTCAAATGGGCCCGTCATTAGGGCCTGTTGTAAATAAGATGATTCCAGTCCACTTCCATACTGTCGGATTCTTTTAAGATACATTTTAATATTATCCTGCATGTACGTCTAAGTATCCGGTAGTTTCTTCCTTCAGGCTTTCCGACCATAATTTTGTGAACAAACTATCTTTTGACAGACTAACAGGGAAACATAAATATTGTCGACTAACTTAAAAGATGAAACTGCGTAAGTAAACAAGGAAGTAGGCGACTTACATATTTTTTGCCCTAGTAAGTGCATGACCCAGGATCTGTATTGTGCCTTTAATTTACGTTCAGCTGGCCGGAAACGCCCCTGTTACGGAACCAGAACTTTGGTCGGCGTCGTCACAAAATCCCGTAAGTCTTCCCTGACCTCATCCAGTTCAGTCAATCTTCATTCTCGCAACATGTTTCCTCGCATTTTAAATGTATCTGCCCTTGCAGTGTTCAAGAATCCCAAGTGATTTCTTTGAATGTTGTTTTCGTCTTAAAATTTCAGATCACTTCTTGTTTCCTGTATGCTACCTGCCCTGCACTGATAACCTTGCCGCTGATTGTTGAACCCTTTAAAGTCCAATGGTCACTGTATACTCGTATGCATTTTGCCACACAGTGCATGAATATGCAAGAAACACGTACCCGTGAGAATCGTATAAAATACACATGGTTCTCACAATAAATAAAGATTTTCATAACATCATTAACCAATTGGTATTTCCAGTGGTTACAGATTATGTTGCCTTTAAGGTATAATTGAAGTTTTATATGTGATTTAGATGAAGCAACTCTTCAGAGGGTTAAACCACACTGATAGTGAAATGCGAGGTGTAGACCTGTGAGTTACTCAATATGTCCTCGATACTTTTGTGCATCCTTCTGTTGCGCCAACTCTCTTAGAGAGCTAAACGCTGAAGTGAACGACTAGGCTCTATAGACATTCTTCTTAGCGTTCTATAACCGCGAGTGAACACTTGTTTTAAACGTGTTGTTCTGTGTTGCAGATCAGGGACAGAAGGCGGAGCGTTTTGCTCACTGCTACTGCTGCGAGCAGTACTGATACTGATACTGATACTGCCACTAATACAATGGCGCACACGCAGCTGAGAGAGTCCTCGTCGTCGTCGTCCTACATGGCGGTGAGTTCAAAGCTGGAATGCCAAACCTTTTCTTATTATTTTGATATTAAATGTTTAGTCACTCGCCCTGAATGCTGATCGTTGATGTGGAATGTGTGTTATATCGTTCGGGTGCCATCACATTTTAACTTCGCATATCATTATGATATTTGTATTGTTTTCTGTGTGCTGTTTGCTATTTTGTAGAGAACTGACATCAGATACTGTCTTTGGAATTTGTCGTAGGATCTGAATTTCAGACACGCTCGTGTGTTTGAGAGATTTACATTTGAGTCTAATCGCGAGCAGAAGAAAGCAAGGAAATTCCGTGTTGTTAAGGAACCTGTAGTTTTATTATCGTGCAAAGAAGAGATCGTCAGTTAACCCTATTCTGAGCAAGATGAATCATATCTTTCCACTTACACCATAATTTTCTGAAATCTGTTCTGATGTTGTTCTCATGTCTATGAACACATCTATCAAGTTGTCACTTTTCTTTAGAATTCCCGACCAACATTTTCTATGCGTTTCCTGTCTTCATTGTGCTTGCTACTTAGCCCGCCCATAATTACGTCTCATAACGCAAAATAGGACTTTCTTTGCGTGCCTACATAAGTGTGTGAGTATATTACTAGTGCATTTTTTAAGTATCTCCCTAATCGTGTGATTTCTATACAGGAACTGCAAACACTGGCCTGGCGATGTGTGTATGCTAGTGTCTGTTCTTTGTAACAGGCATTGTGTACTGAAGCGATTTTTCAGAATTTTTTTTTTGTTTTGTTTTGGGACGTTGATGAATCTGCGAAGTTACAGAGCGCCCTTTGTCTTACTCGAAGTATTTAAATTATGCAAGCTTTGAAACACACTCGGTGCTTATGAATGGGTAGCCGGTTGTACCCTCCGGGGAGGGAGCACGCTTCAAGCGCCCCCTCATGCCCCCCTGCCGTTTACTTAATGACGCTCCTTCAAATGCAGCTTCGAATGGGAGTACTTTTGTGAATGATAAATTGCAAAGGACGTGGAAGGGAGCTGCTGTGACCCATTTTAAGACAGACCTAGAGTATGTATAGCACGTGCGTCGAGTTTCTAAGAAAATAAACATGACTATCTGCATGTTTGTCCATTTCCCTTAGAGATCAAAACTCGCGCCCTGCCGAATACGAAGTAGTAGTGTTAATTAATCAAAAGAGACGTTTGGGTGAAACCGCTAAAATGAAGTCACAAGCGAATGCCTGCCTGTCTGGCCCCATGTTTCATGCCAGAAGCCACTGAGCGTATTGCATTTGGGGATGTGTACGATGAGATGGCGTCGAGAAATTTTAATTTTTAAGAAATTTTCTTCCGGTGTGTGACACCATGTGCTATGATAGAAGTGTGCCGACATTTCAGAGGAACCTGCTTTCTGAGTCCTTAGTGTAAATGGTGGTGGTGGTGATGATGGTGATGTACGCAGCAGGTTCTTCTGATAGGCGAAATCGATCTGAAGGAATCTGTTCACAAAATTCAGTAGTCCTATAATTTTCAAAAGTTGTGACATTTTCTGCCGTACTTACTAATGCTGATATTCTCATTTTTTACGAGTAAATTGGAACGGTTACCATTTTAGTGTTAGAAAGACCAATTTAGTCGCGCTAGAATTATGTGGCCGCCAATAGTATTATCCTTATCGTGAGTTCTTCGAAGACTGGTAATTTGGACTAGGAATGTAAATCGACGTTTATATGCGGGTTTTGAGGTTTTCGCAGAACTTATTGACACCTGAAGATGAAGACACTACGTTGCTTCGAAACTTCGGTGTCCGATTACTCCGTGACGCAGTGTCGTATTCCACAAGAAGGGAATCCTGACGTTTCCATGTGCGCCTGGTGGGGTTATTGAAGATTGACAAGGGGCAGAAGAACTCGCGAGGAGGAGTGTGTGGTTAAACATGTGTTAGAATCTGTCTAATGTGTGCGATGATTAAACGTATTTTAATAAGAGCCTATATCAAAAGACGTAATAATAGCATTATTAATAATTCGGACAGGATATTCTGAATGTTAGTTGTTCTGTGCTTGTTCACACGCGCATTAACCCGCTCTGTAGTTGTCAGCATACGACTTTCATCCAGTTACAGACAGACCTAAAATACAGTTAAATGAATCGTACCCGTGTTATGGAGCTTTTAATGTAATTAATTATTTAACTGATTATTGTATTCACTTACGGTTACGTTACTCTGTAAGAACTGGTGACCGTATCAGTAACATTGCAGGCATGTTCGTCACCGCGAGGAGCAAGTTGGCTGACGTCTCTAGGCCGCATATCCTAACAAATGTTTTTCGTTGTTTTCAGTCTTTCCCTGCAAATGCCGTAAGATTACCTCAGTTATTTCACCGCCTTCTTCCAAATTCTTTCCAATCCATCTTTCATAGTCATCATATAATTCGATCCTATAGGCCTACTCTCAGAGATGCTGACATCGTCATAAAATAAACTATAAATGAAAAGAAATGGCTTTCTCGCGGACCGCTTCCGGTTCACGGGCACTATTTTACTTGCCACTGAGCTGTTTCAATAATATTGATGTCCGTAATTGAATCATGGGACAGAGACACAGACGGACAGCCAAATGCAGCTCGCGTGACTAGTGTTTCGAAATCAGCTCTAGAAAACAGAGTCTGACAGGCGATGGCAGTAGAGCGGGCTGTCCTGTGCGGTGGAGCACCGTGTTTGGACAGAAGCAAAGTAAACTGAAGCGAGCCCCAAGCTCATCTGCAAGTTCAAACTACGTGGCGAAGCGAGGCGAGCCGCAAAGCAAATCTGCCTAACTAGCTGGAGGTCCTGAATTAATACAATAGATGCAGCACGGTAAAGTTTATTCAAATGTAGGCAAAGTGTGAAAAACTTTAACAAAACACAATGATGGACTTCGATAATTTAACTCTGACAGGTAATAATTCTTGTTATTAAAGCGGTAGAATCTAGAGCGAATCACTGTCGATTACTCAGATGAACATGAACTACGCATTTGTTTAGCTGACGTCAATTAGGGCGCCATCGTATTCAGATAGCTAAGTTTTAAAAATGTCAAGCATAAATTCTGGCTGCTTAGTGTACAGTAATTCTGCGTTCCCTCAGAAACATCACATTTATGTCAACAGAAGCAGAAATCAGTATTTGTCTTAAAATTAAGTCGGTTGACAAAAACCCAGTATGGGTAATTGAGAGGAGTCGATTTTAACATTTAATTCCATACAGTTATGCTATTATATCAATTATAGTAGAGCTATACCCCTACTGCGCCTCTGGGCCTTCATGGCCTGTTCTAGGGTGAATGTTACCTTCACGTTTACTATTATTATCAAACGCCGTGCCATGGCTCAGGTAGTTAGTCTCCCGGGTTCGATCCCGAGTCAGTCTATGTGGGATTTGTGGTGGACAAAGTGGCACTGGGACAGGTTTTTCCGCGAGTACTTCGATTTTCCCCTGTCAATTTCATTACACCGGTGCTCCATTACTTGGAAAAAGGAAAAAAAAACTAATCTTCTTTCTCTTCATCTTCATCACAGGGTTGCACACTAAGCCTTAAGGCTACGGTGCGTCCGTAGCATCTGATGCGGGGCCCTTCTCAAAAAAAAAATTTCATCAAAGAATAAGCGGACTTTAAAGTAAACAGCGGGTTTTGTTATAACCTCTGTTTCTATTACGCATAGTTGCTTCAGGAGCTGTATTGAACAAACCTCATGAACAGTTTAAAGATTAATAGCAAATTCTAGCCTCTTAATTGACTCATGTTACTCAGTGCGCTGTAAATACGAACACTAAATTATTCTTACGTTTATTAAAGTGGGTTTAAATGTAGCCTGTAATATCGCGCACAGTATTGTCCATTTATCTCCTTAGCGCCGTAACTCTTGTAAAGGTCAGTAGTGTAGACCATAATAATGCATTTGGCCTTAAGCGTACATATGTGTCTAGCGACGAAGTAGTGATTGAAACGTAGTGACTCATGCATTGTGACGTACATATGTGTCTAGCGACGAAGTAGTGATTGAAACGTAGTGACTCATGCATTGTGACGTACATATGTGTCTAGCGACGAAGTAGTGATTGAAACGTAGTGACTCATGCATTGTGACGTACATATGTGTCTAGCGACGAAGTAGTGATTGAAACGTAGTGACTCATGCATTGTGACGTACATATGTGTCTAGCGACGAAGTAGTGATTGAAACGTAGTGACTCATGCATTGTGACGTACATATGTGTCTAGCGACGAAGTAGTGATTGAAACGTAGTGACTCATGCATTGTGACGTACATATGTGTCTAGCGACGAAGTAGTGATTGAAACGTAGTGACTCATGCAGTGTGACGTACATATGTGTCTAGCGACGAAGTAGTGATTGAAACGTAGTGACTCATGCATTGTGACGTACATATGTGTCTAGCGACGAAGTAGTGATTGAAACGTAGTGACTCATGCATTGTGATGTACATATGTGTCTAGCGACGAAGTGGTGATTGAAACGTAGTGACTCATGCATTGTGACGTACATATGTGTCTAGCGATGAAGTAGTGATTGAAACGTAGTGACTCATGCATTGTGACGTACATATGTGTCTAGCGACGAAGTAGTGATTGAAACGTAGTGATTCATGCATTGTGACGTACATATGTGTCTAGCGACGAAGTGGTGATTGAAACGTAGTGATTCATGCATTGTGACGTACACTCGTGGACTGGCAGGCAGGAAGGGTGGAAGGAAACCGATGACAGACAGAAAGACGTTTTGTTACATTAGTCATGAATCTGAAAGTGGAATGAAGAAGGAAGGGAAAAGATACAGAGAAAAAGAGTGGAGCAGGAGTAAGAGAAAGAACCAATCAAGCTAACAGACAGAGAAGTGAATAAACACAGATAAAACAAGCAATTTTTGTTCTCCTCTTTCTTCTGCCAACGAAAATATTGGGGCACTGCGAGCTCGTTTCGATGTTCAGAAGTTTTAAAAGTTAGGACGTCATTCACTTCTTTGTCTCCCTTTGGAATCTTAGAATTGCTCTAATTTTGGTATTCTACAATCTTGCATCCTATTTTCATGTTGTTTCAAATATAATTTATTTTTCTTTACCTGTACCATGTTTTTGTTTTGTAGTAGATCAGTTTCTAGTGGTTTTGTATTTTGTCCCATAAAGTTACCTAGAAATGACAAATCTCTCTCTTTCCTCGTTACCCAAGTTCCTTTTCCAAAACGTAAACTTTGCTTTGCTGTTATGTGACAATGTGCAGTCATAATATGGCCTAAAATAAGCAGTTGTTTTCGAAATGAGAACAGTAGAGTCACTGGGAGAAGACGTTACCTGACAACACTAGCGACATTCCAACGGAGTAAATTTTAACGTCACGTATTTAAGAGCTCCATATATAAGCAAAACAGTAGACGCTATATGGCAGGGCCTCTGTTATAACGTGACATAGGTAATCGTAGGAAGATGTTGCGGCACGTGAAACTGAAATCAACTTCCGTCAGCGTGGAGACGTCAATTCCATTTCCCGTTCAGTAAGGCCTAATGAATGATCCCTTGTGTTTATGTGATCCTGACTGAAACTGTTGTGTCACGGAACAGCCGGCACTATATAAGGTTGCTGTAGCTAGCTGCACGGAAGAGTACCTTCTTGAGAAACCACTAGTCGCGCCATGGTCAAGAAATTCTCTGCCTCTGCAATGCAGTGTGTCGAAAGCCCACCACTGCTCCCTGTCTTGAGGTAGTGTGATCAAGTCTTATATTCGTACCCCACTTCTTTAAAATCCATTTTACTGACTTTCCGATATACACCAAGGTCCCTGAAATCGTCTCATCCTTTCGCATTTTCCGACCAAGATTCTGTATAACTGTTCCTATCTTCTGTGCGTGCTGCATTCCTCAGCCAATATCTTCCTCTCCAACTGATGACCCGCTTATGATGGAAGGTACTGATAATGAAGCTCATTATGCCGTACCCTCCGTCCTTCTGCTACTTCCTTTCTCTAACGACCAAGTATTCTTCTGAGCAACGTGTTTTCAGATTCAGTCCATAAAAGTTTTTCCGTGATTGACCACTTTTGAAATCCAGTGTCGCCATTATTATTATTATTATCATTATCATAATCGTCATCATAATCACATTTCTATTGAATTATTTTAGTGTTCTTCTATTTGTTTAGTTTTTTCGTATTGTCCTGTTTATTGTCCTTTGTTATCTGTGTTTTTATGTTGTGCTGTTTATGTTATTGGCATTGGCTGTTGAATCAGAATATTAATAAACAATAATTGAATTGAGTTGAATTATTATAGTTATCATCATTACGATTATTGTTGTTACTGGATTAATCATCATCACCATTTTGAGGCCTGAAATTAATATTTAATTCAACTAAGAAGATACAAATCAAATTGGCTACAACATGTAACAAGAGTGCACAACAACAGGATGCCAAAAGTAATGCTGAGTTATAGACCAAATGGACGAAGACGACTTGGAAGGCCTTTGAAGAGACTATTAGACGAGGCCGTAACAGGTCTATTAAGGCCTAACTGATGACGGATGATGATGATAATGACCATTTTGATCGTTATTCTTATAATCCAGCTCAGAAACGTCTTCATATCGCCTCGTTTACAAAACGATAAGAATCAAAATATAACATATAAACAACGTATGTTTTCGTAGTGAAGAAACTCTTTGCTTGCTCTTGCAGTCCAAACAAAGGCACCAATACCAAACGGATCATTACCGCATACGTGCCTGCTCGTGCTGCATGTCGAAAGGCATCACGAAGTGCTGCGAGGGTAGACTGCTCGGCCACACACTTGTGCTGGAGAAGTTGCCGCACAGGCGCGGGGATTTGTATTGCGATTGTACTGGTTCCCTGCTCAAATATTCTACAGACAGATGTCGTTCCTGAGCAAAGTAAATTAACTCGCTGGAAGGAGAACCCAAAGGTTCAAATCTGTAAACACCAATAATGTTAATTTCGATTTTCTTCCGAAGCAGTGTTCTCGGTTTGGTTGTGTTAATTTTCGCTTACCTTTCTCTCATACTTTTAGGTCTTCTTGGATACTCCCACGATTTTTATTGGACTTTTGTTGTATTCGTATATATTGCATATATTCTGTATTATCTGCACCTGACAAGGCCTCATTCCACCTGCATATATATATATATATATAGATCCTTTGCTGACAAGATTAGCCCTTTTGTCGTGCCCAAATAATGAGGTGCCTCAGACTTCTAACTGAAGATGGGAACAGGTCCAGTTCCCGAAACGATATTGTTTCTTGAATACAAGAAACCTAGTAATGCGAACGATTACAGCTTCGATTGTTGAAATCGTGTCGTTAACCTTAAAATGAATCACAATTTCTCAGTGTTGTGTATTTAGGCTTACTCTAACACCATTGGAAGGATTATTATAGATTGTCACTGGAACCAAAATTACATTTTGCCGCTAGAGCTGGCGAAATTGAGTATTATCATCTGTACCCTCAGGAAATCTTCATTTCTGCACCTAATCGTGTTAAAGTAGCCGAAGAGAATGTATTGTTTACAGTTTCGTTACATTCCACATTCAGCGGCGTGCAGGGATGAGTCAATCATTTAGTAACACTCGATAAATACGATGTAGCTGCACCCTAGCGGTAGGGGACAGAGATACATAAACAGAGCGCAGCGTTGCTAGGATACACAGTTTAAGATCTCGTTGTAGCGACAGTAGAACTCCAGGCATGAGTGGCACATGCGTTTTATTTAGCTGCAAGTGGGAGTTTACAATTGATTTTTATGAAGTTTTGTTCTGTCAATGCTTCTCAAGTACGAGTACAGACTATTTAATTAAACTGACTAGGCCTACCTCCTGTTTTTGAAATACATTTTACACAACTCACAAGCAACTGTGTTCCTATAGCCCTGCTTTGATTTAGATCCTACTACATGTATCTAGAGTCCTTCTTGACATCTTTGTAGTCTCTCTCGTCTACTTACGAAGTCTCATCCTTTATACACGTAACCTGAAGATTATGATGGGTCTTCGTAAGAACCACCACTGGTCCCTGTCCTGTCCACCCTTACCTCATTTCTGTACGACACGTCTTAATACTGTGCTTGCATCTACTCATGTTTCCCAATTGATTTCTTTCCATCTGCTTTTATCATCTGTCCCATGTGAGAGGCTGCACATAGGGACCTAATAATTAGTTTTGTTCTATTCATCATCCTGACCATCTGTGAATAAGCCTGTCTACAGTTGTCTGTCATGCAGAGTGCAGCGAACAACAGACCAAACTATTAGCGCGTGGCTGTGCTGAAAATGAATCACACAAAGCAGAGCACATCTGAGAGGTTTCTTACAGCGATAGATGTGAAAATTTGCAACAGATAAAGTGATGCGAATGGTCGCATATTGAAAGCTGAACACCGGGTGGCCTTCTTGCCAACAATTCCATCGATTTGCAAAATAATGAATAAGCAATTAAAGTAAGACATCGACAACATGAGGTTTTGACTCAGAGCGTAGTGATCTGTCCGTTTGCCTCTTCGAGCAGGATCCTCATGTTTTTTGTACAGTCATATGAAGTGAAGCCGGATGTGCCGAGCGTCGCGGTGTGGTGGCTAGCATTCCTGCGTCGTATTTGGGAAGCATCGGTTTCGAACCTCTACTCGGAAAGTAGCCATCCAAATATTTTCTGTGGTATTCCTCAGTCCTACGACAATGAAGGGACAGTAGCAAACAATTCGTAATTTTAAATAGGTGCTTCACGGTCATCTTATTCATTGTAGGAAGCCGCACAGTAGGCCTGGGGCATGTGTACATGAGGCATCGTCATTAAATAAGACAGGAGCAAAAAACATAGAATTAAACAATTTGGCTCAAGCGGGAACCCTTCCGACTTTTAATCAGGTGGTATCCTGTTTGAGTCTCGTTCAGTTCACCGACTATCGTGACTGAGGTTTTTTCATGGTTTTCCTCATTCTGTTCAGGCAACTGTCGGGTAGATCTCGGGTTGAACCACGACGTTTCTCTTCCGCATCTGTTACACTTCCTTAATTACTCTCAGTCTACCATTCGACGTTGGACAGTCATTGCCACGGAGAGTGTCGTTGAATATACCACAAATAAATAATTAAACAAATTAGATAAGTTATTAATATTCGGCTCTGCACTTCATCCACAAAGGGAGTTTTATGGCAGTGGCAAGGATCACGATGGCAGACAGTAGGTTGATTCTGTGATAACTGTATGTCTGCTGTTAACTTAATATTATTTTTAGCAGGGTAATTAAATTAAGGGATCATAAGATGAGGGGAAGCGCACCAGGATTTAGAAATAGACACAAGTTTTCAGTTGGGAAATCTTATTAGAATAGTTAAAACAACCAGTCGTATACGAGAACATACTCTTACATTTTATCCGTAACAAATAGTACATGAGGTTTTGAATTGAATTAAACTGGCTTAATCTGTTCCAGCGGCTGGTTCTTATGGACACAGACAATTAATCTTGAGACTGTAAATGACGTGAAATTTCTTGACCAGCTGACTAATTATCAGATTTATGAAGAAGGTCCCCGCCCTATGCAGTTATACTGGTATCTGTTACAGACTTCTTTAAAATCCATTTTGATATTGTCTTCTCATCTACGTCTATGTCTTCCAAATGGCCTCTTCCCTTCAGGTTTTTCTTCCAGATCTATTTATGTTTGTGTAATTCCTTCCATGCATGCTAATGGCTGTGCTCATCTCACCCCCGTCATTTTGTAATTATATTTGATGGAAGGTACAAATTTGTTTTCTCTTCTTCTGGATTACCACACACCAAGATTTGTTGAGGCCTGTGGAACACGCTTCGGGCTGGAAGCAAGAGAAGTTAATACGTCCTGTTAACTCGTATTCCTTAGTCAGCATAGGTTGTTTTCTAGTGGATGCACGTGTTACACTATTGCATTTATATTTAAGTGTGTTTCAGCGTCGGAAACATGAGGATTGTTTTCATGGATAATTGACTTTAAGCCCCAGCCAGCCAACCAAAGAGCAGTGTGTGTCAAAGTACACCCACAGGTACTGTACCAGTCTGAAACTTGTCCCATTATAAGGAGTATAGTGGAAATGCTAAGGTGATGAAGCGCTGTGAGGACCATGTACATGCTACAACATATTGTAGTCGTGTCAGTAGTAACATGCCTCGTACCTAACATAACATACCTAACTTCATGGAGCAGAGTCCTTCTTGAAAACTGTTATTTCCTCAGCTAGCGAAGAGAAGTCTCACATTTTATGGAACCCGAAAGTTCATTACCGTATTCAAGAAAGGCGGCCACATGTCCCTAGCCCGAGCAACATGAATCGATTCCATGCTGCCCCATTCTATTTCTTTAAGATCCATCGTCGTATTTTTCTTCCACATATGTCTAGGTATTCTCAGTCCTTCAGGTTTCCCCACTAAAGCCCGTACGTTCCACGTGGCCCGCCCATCTCTTCCTTCTCGATACTACGTTATTAATTCAAAACTGAACTGTGAGTCGCGACGTTTACTCCGAAATTTAATCTGGTTTTTGGCCGAAAAACAGTTATAAAATGAAAGTAAACTTGGACGAAATAGTAGCGAACAGAAAAGCAATGTCTTTTTGCTAAGAACGTGCACCTCTAGATATTATTATTATTATTATTATCATCATCATCATCATTGATGTGCTTTTATCTGTGAAGCGTGCTTTTCGGAATTTGAAGTAAGCAGTATGCATTTATCAAGGACTCAATGCATAATATTGGATCTGTAGAAATTGTAGCTGGAGATGGGGTTTTGTCATATTTTTATATTGAGTATGCAACAGGTATTTCACTAGCAATTGTTATTTTGTTAGTTCGTAAATGACTTATCTACCAAAAATTTGCCCGTATACTTAACAGAAATAGGTTTCAATTTTTGATCCCCATGACACCGCCCATAGCTATGTCCCGGTCAGCGTCACTAGGTATTTGTGAATCAGCTGTATGTTTTTATGACGCTGACATGGAGTGTAGCACAATAAATCTTATAGACGTGCGCTTTGTAACGGTCTGTAAAGAAACACGGGCGATCACTTCAGGGTGGATCCACCCCGAAGTGATCGCCTGCAATTTTAACCATCTTTTATACATTTTATAGTTTTAACATGTACTTATATTGTTGGTTTTAGTTTATGTAGTTTATACTCTCACGAGAGTCCCTAATGGTGATCCCAGGAAGCGATCGAAACATGTTGGACTGGTTTACAGGGATTATAATATATAATATCAAAAAATAATAATAATAATAATAAGAAGAATGCATTTGTTGGTTGAGTATTTTATGTTTGATGACAATGCACGGTATGAATAATATAAAATGCTTTAAAAGCGTTCTGTTTTTTTAAAAATTGTGTATTTTTATTTTTTCCTCCACTTTTTAGATGTATACGTTTTCGGCTTCCGTTGGCAATGTTAAATAACATTTTGGATTACTTTCAGTTAGCGCAAAATATTCTTTGCAACGTGCTCCTTTAGTTTTGCTTATGACATGGAATGTTTCCATGAAAATATCTAATTATGTTATCGGAGGATAATATTGCGGAGCTAACAAGTTGCGTCTGCAGCGCGCACAGGTGAGAGGAGTACTGACTGCTTTATGGAACATAATCTGTGAGAGAGAAAAACATCCATGCCCTCAACGGGATTCGAATCCGCGATCCCAGGAATCGAGCGGCCGCAGACCTACGCCGTATACCGAACGGCTACCGGGATCGGCGAAAGTCTCTTACCCCACCGGGAATCGAACCACGATTCCTCGGTTGTCCAGCCTAGTCGCTATACGGACTAACCTATCCCGGACTCGTAGCAGGCGTGGGAGCTCTTGGGCGTACAAGGAAACCGACTTGAAATCAGCAGAATGCTGAAATAAATGGGTTATGTTTGCACCCATTGTAGCAGAATATATAGTCACAGTTGGTGTCAGAATGTAGAATCATTCCGAAACCTTTTTTGCCCCGATCGGCGCTAAAACTCGGACCGTGCCGGGTACTTCTGATAGACCTGGTGGCTGTACTGTGCGGGAGAGCTACATCTTTACCTGCTATGATGGTGGCGTAGTCACACCTTCTGTGCAACTCAGTGCCATATTTCACGTCCTGTCTAACGGCTTATATAATTATGCGATAACTTTGGCCTTGAAATCCCCTAACTCAAAGGCGGGTTCTCTTAAGACTTGTGTTTCAAAACTGTTGACTTAAATGCCAGTTGTGTGGTGTACTTTATCTTGTCTCTGCATCAAATGCTACAGTGACAAGATATCAGGACAGCGAATTATGTTCAATTACGATTTACTCCGAAGTAAAGGTCACTACTTTACCGTTGGGATGAAATGTAATTTAGGTCCTACAGAGGATGGGCCAGTAGAAATGAGTTTCCACTTTATTACGTGTTTATTTCGCTTCGGTAATACGATGTTGCTGGCGTGTCGTCATGTCCAGGCTAGTACAAGTGTTCGGAGCCCCTCACGTGACGTGGATTGTAAGTGTGGGTAATACTTAACCCTTTAAAGCATAGTGATTTCTATATGTACCACCTGCTTTAACATTGAAAGACCTCTGTATTTTGCCCACAGAGTATATTTATGGAGTTTATGTTATTGTTACAATAAACAGCGATATTTTCGTTACACAGCATTAACCGGTTGGTATTTGTAATGAAAACACAATATATTCTCTTTTTGGTAGGAACTGAATATTTATATACCACTCAGATGAATTTTTTTCTTAAAGTGGTTAAGGCAGACTGCGTTTTCGGTGCCTCCAGGCCGCTGAAATTAAAAAGTCAGTAAATTATTCAACCAGTGAGAGAGCCTATAAACTGAGAAACTGCACCGTAACTAAGACTGTGTCTTTGTGTGTAATCACCTTCGTGGAACAGAATCCTTCTTGAGAAAATAATAGTAGCTCAGTAGGACAATAAATGCTCTGAAACCCAAAGATTTATTACAATATTCATAAAAGCCCACCAATAGTTTGTGTACTGAGTCCACGTCAGCCTAGGACAAGGACAGTGAACACTGTCGTTGCCAGGTGCCATATATATATCCATTCTGACCAATTCGCCTTTCTGCCTCCTAAACTACTGTTGCACATTTGTTACACAGTTGATGAGTTCATAGCTTGATGTGGGTTTGAGAGCAACAAGAACTTCATTCTTTTCGTTGTGTGACGGCTTTGTAAACTCGACTTCATGTATACAGTGATATGTATTGATAATCAACTCGTACATAAATGATAAAATCCAAACTCAAACACCTTTATACAAACCGCAACATGTTTCGATGCCTTAATGCGTCATCTTCAGGGGCACTACATTTAAAAAGACACTGTGTGTGTGAAGATGATTCATTAAGGCATCGAAACATGTTGGGGTTTGTATAAAGGTGTTTGAGTGTTGGATTTTATCATTTGTGTACGAGTTGGTTATCAATACATATCACTGTATATAAGCACATACACGGTATGGACAATGTTAAATTCGACTTCATGTACTTCACGGTTCAAAATAATCGACATGGTAACAAAACATTGTGTTTTGCTGCAACTGCCTTTCTTTAGCAACCATTCTTCTTGGTCTTAGAGTCGAAACATAAAGTGAAAACAGTACTGTTTCTTAACGGGAAACAGTTGTGGTATGCTGTACCACTGAATCATCAAACGACTCCAGATGTTAGTGTAGGCTAAACCTGTAATAACTGGCGCCAGCTGATATTTCGGTTGGTGTCGAACTTGGCATCGGTACGAATGGCTCGCCACCCCTGGGTCTAGAAACTCGCAGCCCGTTTCTCTAAGATTCGTTTTGACATCTTTCTCCACTATCTGTAATGTTATTTGCTTCGTCAACAGGAGACTTCTATCTGCAGTAAATGATGGTGTTCCTGTCGTCCGTCTCATGAAGGTCGCTTTAGGTCTGATAATAAGCATGAAATATATGGGCACTTTTTGCCCCCAGCATCTCGATTTCCAAGTCCGAGCATACCCGACATCACCATCAGCCAATGCTGACATCTCGTTTCGAATTAACGAACTAATCACTTCTAGTGGTAATTTGTGGTGTAACTACGTACCATGATGGCAGCATCACATGTCGCCCCGAGGGTAGGTCATCCCCTTCTGATAGCCGTCACGTGCTGTAAATCACTCCGCCGTAAAGCCACCCCGGGCCTTGGGTCATCCTATCAATCAATTAGCTACATAATTTATTTCTAATGGCAGAGTCGTGTAATATTTTTATTATGTAATTTTGCTCGGAGTGTCGAATTAACGAGTGACATAATTGGAAACTCGCCATCTAACGGCTGTGATTAGCTAGCCGTGCTCATACATGTGTCCATTTTGATGTTTTCCTCTTTGAATCCCCCAGCCTTAGACCCACTTGCTGTACAATCGTACAGCTTCGAGGAATGAAGCACAGGTAGGCTCACTGACCATCTCGGTTTCCCGTGTACTTTGCCCCGGGCTGCACTTTTTTTTACCTCAGAGCCACTTCACATCCATGAATCCTGCTTCATGGAATACATTTCTTTTTGATAAACGTATCGTATATATGCCTATTTCTAGTAGTAGTCTTCCATCCAAGTTGGTCGACTACCTTTCTGTGCATTTCTCGTTTCTTCCTGTCGTGTGTACTAAATGTAATATAAATAATATGATAGCCCATAATATTCTAAATACGTGTAATAGTGTTTTATCCCGAGCTGGGATAGGTTGGAAAGGCCAACAGATCCTTTCGAGAGGTAGTTAGGGGCTTACTTGACGATGGAGGAGCTGGAAATAAACTTGAATATTCATTACAAGTATAAGGATATTAAAGCAGAGTGTAGAATCTTGGCGAGTTGAGTGCATGCATCTTTTACATCAAGTTATGCGTGTTTTGTGGTAAAATGACGCTTCAGTTTGCTGGGAACCATTGCTTGTTTCGGCAGTTCTCGCCACACACGATACAATGGAATAGCGTAGTCCGGAGAGCACAAAAACCGGGCGCCAAATGGCTCGAGCGACCAAATTTTGTATGGTGGCGCCTAATATATGTGGGTCGACAGTATGGAACTTGCTTCATGCCACCCTTCTGACGCCTTGAATTTTGAGGTGGCTATTAGATTTTTGGAAAGTTTGTGGACTATTGGGATAATATTGATCAACACATCGATCCCATTTTCAAACAGCTGGACAGTATATACAGAAGATTAAGAACCGTAGGGACTGTCTTGCATAGAACCCACTTTTACTAACATCTTCGTCATATTTTTCACTGTTGCATTCTTTGACATAAAGGTGTCCACTGTTAGGCGCACAACTCACTATAAACTGTTGTAAGAAAACCGTTAACATTACGCTTCCAACGTACGGATTGTTCACGACACTTTGAACAGTTTTAACGTTTAAATGATAGCGGGGAGTTACAAAGTGAAACCGACCACAAATTAACTAACCTGTGGTAAACGAGGACGACTGCTTGCGATCAGCAAAGGAGCGTCGACGAGCCGGTTAGTGACCGAGAACAGTATGGAAATGAAGAGCTGAAACGCGCCTCGTCTCAGCTTGCATTCAATGTTACGCGAAATTTGTACACAGGATTATTGTAACTTGATTCTTCTCGAAAAATCACGGCACAAAAACTGATAACCAATGATGTATTGTGTTTTTCAGTGTGTTTAGGGAATCTCCCCTTGTACAATTTACTAAATATAGTATCCATTTTTGCACGTGGATTTGTTGTTTCGTAATTTCTTTGCAAAAGAACACCGATTTTGTAACTGGCAGATGTTTGTGAGAGAAATGTGCTGTGTTTTGTGACAGGCACCTAGAAACACTCTTATATTATTTGATTATTTGGATGACTGTTTAATTACTCTTATTTTGTACACATACAAAGATAAGCTTCTTGCTTTCCTGTCACACTGCTCTACGATCCAGCCTTCCTTTTGGGGAGGTTTGTGCTGGGGATGGTTAGATTATTCTCTAATTAGTCCCGTAATTGTCTGTCGTGATCGAAACTGCTGTCTTGGGGATTGTTTGGGGGATGTAGTTCCTTTCTTGTTTACTTTCTTCAAATAGGAATTATAACGTCCTTATCTAGTCTCCCCAGAATTTCGTTTCCCAGTGTGAAATTCATAAGACGCATGTTAATTTGTTTTACACGCATCGTGTTTTCGTGTATTCGTACCGAAATTTGTTGTGTTGCGTAAGCACACTGTCGGTGTGTAGAGCATTTAGACTCGAGAGGAAGAACAGTAGTGATTTTTGTCAACATGTCTGAACGGGTGTGATGTGGAACACCATTTTTGTTTTATAAAGTGTGTTTGTTGTAAGGATTCGTATTGTGTTTCCGAATAACTAGAAGTTATTCGGAAATACATTTTGCGGGAACATTTTCCGTTAGTAGCTCATAAATTCCAGCTACTATAATTAAACTTCTTATTAATATTTTCGTAAATTCATCTGTTTGCTTCCACCTTGTATTGCCACTTAATCCGCTTATACGAAAATGGCTGCATATTATGAATATTAAGGTAGAGTAGACGACACTTCCTGCACTGTCGACACTCATCTCAGGACTGTGAGTCAAAATGCCTCTGTGTTGATGTCTAATATCCGCCGTCTTCCAGAGAGAAGATAAAGATGTATACGCGCTGTGAAATCCATTTCATGTGACAGGACTTAGCAGTTTCTCTTTGTGCTCTAAAAGATTTATTTCCCAACGTCTCTCAGGATGCTTGTTGGCAGGTTTAACTCAAGTGAAACAGGCATAAATCGTCTCTGTGCTCGAGATGTCGTGTGTCAGAACGCCACTAAGCTTCAGAAGGAAATTAAACTGCGAGTCCTCATAGCGCCCTCAGATTCTTGCTTGTTTGTTACACGTCATTGCTCTACACAGATTGTAATTGAAGCTGATTTGAAACTACTTTCTTCAGGAATTCTGAATCTCGATTTTTTCACATATTTTTTTTATTAAAATTTCGTGATGCTGCGTTGACGTTTTCTGTAAGTATTTAGTCTGAGTCTCTGCTGGAGTAACACCCTCAATCATTGCCTTAGATTTTCGTTAATTCCTTCAGGAGAATGGCGAGTGATGTCCTCAAATAAGCCACAACAAACTCCTGTTACACCCTGTCATTTGACTGTAAAATTTTCATCATAATGTGCCTTATTATGTGATGATAATTTAAATTTGTAGTTATGATGCTAAGTATACTATATGTAAGGTTTTTATTTCCAGCTACTGCACAATAAATTTATTTTTACACTCCTACTTGTTTGGGCTGACTATTTCAGCCATCATTAGGGAGTGAACGTAAATAGACATTTGCAGTAGGAGTGTAAAAATAAATTTATTGTGCAGTGGTTGGTGGTAAGAAACTTACATATATAAAACAACTGCACGGAACATGTATAATATTTAGCTAAATATACTGTTAGGCCTGTTTTGCGGGGGTTAATAATTGATATAGAGAATGCGAAATGCATACGAAATTTTAGTATGAAAACATGAATGGAGAAGGTACTTTGTGGGACATTGATGTAGAGGGGATAATAATATTAAAATAGAATTTAAATAAATTTCTTGTGAGCGTGTGAACGACTTCAATTGAACCAGATTAGGGTACAGTATTGGGCTCTTGTTAACACGCTATGGAGCCGTCAGGTTCCATAAAAGGCGGAGAATTTCTTCACCAGTTTGTCGACTGTCGACTTTTTAAGATGGATCCTGCTACAATGAGGTAATTATTGAGTAGGCCCAATACTTGTGTAAAATGCCGAATACGCCGTAATTCAAAGTGTACTAGTAACCAGAAGTATTCATTTGCATTGGCAAACTTTGAAAGTTCAACGTTCAGGTGCAGAGAAGTACCGTTGGAGTGAACCGTGTCACCCGACTGTTGATCACCGCCTCGAAATCAGGCTTTCGGTATATCTATATGTGTCGCGACCCGACCGTCCGTTTGTGGTTGTACAGAGTAGCTGTGCCTTTCGGACGAGATATTTAAATAATGACTTGAATTAATTATGCAGCCTGCGCCGTATCTCTTTGCTGTTTTCTCGAAGATAATGTTCATCTGCCACCTTCACAATTTCCCTGTTCCAGATTTCAGGCTATCACGTCGGTTCATTGCTACTGTGGACCCTGTTTTGGGTGATGAACTTAGCAGATGTAGGCAATGATACAGACGATTAGGAGGTTCTTACAGATCAAATGGAGCCTTTTCCACCGACCTGAGCTGTAAGTGTCGGTAGGGGTCATTGGTTAGTCTCTTCACCTTGAAGATGGGGATAGTTAAAGGTGTGCGAAATGTGGAAAATACACTCTGTGTACGTCTCTAAAACCAAGCGTCCTGACCTTTTAACAAACCAACGTCTGTTTCCAAACTAGCAACAAAGTATGAGCTAAATTTTCTTACAATAAAAAATGAGTACTAGTAATCATTCATATTTACTCTGTACGAGGTAGACATTTTTCTCATCGCCCCGCCCCCCTTCCAGTCCGGCTTTGGGATCCATAAAGCGTCCTATCTAGTGGGTACGAAAATCCCTTTCTTCGGGGTAAGGCAGTCGAAGCGTGACGCTGAATGTTCACCTTCATATAACGCCAGAATTAAGATTGGATGGATAAGAGAAGGCATAGTTGAAGCAGGCGAGGAGAATTGTCCGCTGCAGTATTGAAGTTTTCAGCAAGTCGCATGATGTTACGCGCACAGATGTGCCTTCCTCGTCGTCATACAGAAGGGGAAGGTGGAGATCATGTAGAAATTTTCCCTGAGAATCCTGCTGGAACTGTTTTAATTACTGATGCTTAGTCAAGAGAATGAAGTTGGTCTGAGCAGCGTGCGTAGAGTTGCTCGCAATGACGGTCGGGGCAAAACATATTTTTTGTCAGAAACATGAGTCTATCACCGCATGACCTTCTTTACACTGGTCGCCACTTGTTAGGTGCTTCGTTTATAACAAGCTTAAAGTCAAATTTATGCACATCTCTAACCACGTAGAACACGACAGAAAATAACTGTATTAACTCACACGCACAAAACACGACTGCAGTTCAGCCTAATATAGTTTAAATGAAATACTCGTACATCTGTTACTGGTCACAAACAAGGGAGGACCAGCTTTCTCCAGCACAAACAACTGCCAAGATCAACTGCAAGCTACTTCGTCAGTATCAGTGGTTAATCAGTACGTGGTTCGAGTTCTTAATGAGGTTGATTATGACTTATTCAGCTGACGTCTGAAGTTCCGGACAGTTTTGGACTTAAGACAAATTACTCATCTTAGTTTAGAGAACTTTATGAACAGGTTAGATATGCGGTTGGGTGTTTTACATGTGACTGCAGAATTTGCCACAAATCAAACTGAGATGCTTCCTCCAGCTTCACAGGTAGTGGCGAAATGTGGCCGCCAGCCTGTGAAGTTTCCTTACTCGCGGTTGAAATGACGTCTCCGTATCGTGCAGCCAATGGTTACATTATCATTAGGCCAATGACTGATGATTATTTATGATGATGCCCGTAAATAATATTGCATAATTTCGCAAATTTTTTCTTTAGTAAACGCTGCCATATTTTAAACCAGGCATTCCACTTGTTGCAGTGATGCCGTATTTATAGTTATGTCCATTCCATATTCTTCCTGAACAAAATTTTATTTCATTTAGAGCTTCACTGTTCTCTTCCACTATTGGTCCCATAGTACTAAAAGGAGAAATCTGATGGTGTGATTATACCGAAACGAGTAACGTGTACTGCAGTGTGCAATAGCCACTGTACAAGTCGTATTGAGACTGAAACATATAGTGCTAGGAAGAAAGCAATCGCGGCTTCTGTACGCAACATCTCAAAGCCTTGCTTTGTCCATAATCAGAGCGGTGACCGGATAAATGCGCACACGACGAAAGCCCACACGACAATTGCGCACAGATAAAACCCCACTGTCATGAATGCTCACAGGAAAAATACCCACACCGATAAATGCTCACACGGATATATGCTCACAAGGATAATTGCTCACAAGGATAAATGCTCACATTGATACATGCTCACACGGACAAATGCTCACACGGTTAGCGTGTAGGCTATGTCTCTGTTTTGTATATTAAGTGAATGGCCACTGGACACAAACTTAGGTTAGTGTTCAGGCTATGTCTCTGTTCTGTATATGAAGGGAATGGCCACTGGACACAAACTTAGGTTAGCGTGTAGGCTATGTCTCTGTTTTGTGTATTAAGTGAATGGCCACTGGACACAAACTTAGGTTAGCGTTCAGGCTATGTCTCTGTTTTGTATATTAAGTGAATGGCCACTTGACACAAACTTAGGTTAGCGTTCAGGCTATGTCTCTGTTTTGTATATTAAGTGAATGGCCACTTGACACAAACTTAGGTTAGCGTTCAGGCTATGTCTCTGTTCTGCATATGAAGGGAATGGCCACTGGACACAAACTTACGTTAGCGTGTAGGCTATGTCTCTGTTTTGTATATTAAGTGAATGGCCACTGGACACAAACTTAGGTTAGCGTTCAGGCTATGTCTCTGTTTTGTATATTAAGTGAATGGCCACTTGACACAAACTTAGGTTAGTGTTCAGGCTATGTCTCTGTTTTGTATATTAAGTGAATGGCCACTTGACACAAACTTAGGTTAGCGTTCAGGCTATGTCTCTGCTCTGTATATGAAGGGAATGGCCACTGGACACAAACTTTTCGCCCGTGTGAGCATTTGTCCGTGTGAGCATTTATCCTTGTGAGCATTAATCCGTGTGAGCATTCATCCGTGTGAGCATATATCCGTGTGAGCATTTGTCCGTGTGAGCATTTATCCTTGTGAGCATTAATCCGTGTGAGCATTCATCCGTGTGAGCATATATCCGTGTGAGCATATATCCGTGTGAGCATTTATCGGTGTGGGTATTTTTCCTGTGAGCATTCATGACAGTGGGGTTTTATCTGTGCGCAATTGTCGTGTGGGCTTTCGTCGTGTGGGCTTTTGTCATGGAACCAATCAGAGCGACGTTACCTTTCGAATGAGCAGTCGTATAAGCCTACATCTCTAAGTTGCGTCCTTCTCTCCGAGTTTCAGCCGGGGGAAAGAAGCTCGCAGACTTGTACTTCGAATCTACATATATATGCCGTCCCACGTACAATCCTCAATAAATAAACTGTTACTGCATCAGTAATTTGAATCATAATTTTATTTTGTTGAGTATATGGTACTGGGCCGATCCCAATGGCCGTGCGGTCTAAGGCATGGGTCTACGGCCGCTCGCTTGCTGGGATTGTGGGTTCGAATCCCGCCGGGGGCATGGATGTCTGTCTCTTACGACTGTTGTGTGTTGTCAGGTAGAGGTCTCTGCGACGGGCTGGTCACTCTTCCAGAGGAGTCCTAACGAGTGTGGGGTTCTAAAGTGTGTGATCGCGAAACCTCGAAAAATGAGGAGGCCTAGGCCCCCTAGGGGCTTTCGAGCCATAGAAAAAAAAATGGTACTAGGTGACTACAGCCTCACTCTGGTAACTTCGAAACTGAAGACTGCATGTTCCTCCGAAACGTCAGCGAGACACCTCACTTCCACACAGTGCCAACATTTAAAAATATAATCAGCACGAACACTGAAGAACCGTGAAAGTTTGAATAACAAATATTTCAATGGTCTCCGTCTTGCTGCTATGCGACTATAACCAGCGCTAAAGGTCAGGGGTGCACAAATCCCGGGAGCCAGGTCACCGTGGCGCCCAATATTTGTGAGTTCACAGTATGGAACTTGTTTCATGCGACCTTTCTAGCGCCTAGAACTTTGAGGCGGGTTCCAGACTTTTGGAAAATTTGTGCACCCCTGATAAAGGTTATGTGTGCTGTCGTATTTACGTGTACGTTGTTCGGCATCTATTTGGCGCATGAAGCATTTATTATGCGACGCTACGGCAGTGAATTATATTACGTTGGTGACTGGGAATAGAAGTTTCAAGTTAGTCGCAGTAAATTATAAAATTCTTGATTTCAGTAGCACTAGGCTTTAAATTATGGAATGTCCGGGCAAACAACGGGCGTCTTGGCTACCTTTAAACAAGACTGTTTAACTAAACATATCAGGATATCTCTTGGTGCTTAGGCTGCCGGCACTAACCTTCAGTTTTACTACGACAGATCTATTACTGTTGTGGGTGAACAAATTGCTGAGATCGTGCAATATAATTGTGATCCTAACTGAAGCTCGTCTTTCAGCTCTTGTTCAAACACAGGGCAAAGTAAAATGTTGAAGCCTTTCAGGTCTGCGATAGTAGCACTCGATACAGATATAGTCTGGATGATAAATTCAAAGTTAATTTCTCAACGTCACACTCAGAATTGTAGAACCAATTAGTGTTCAGCTTTCTCAGTGGCTTACTTAAGTCTAAAGGAAATCTTGCATCCGACTGGTAGTAGGGACAAATATAGCAGAGTTTAAGGCTATGTGATACAGCTTTGTTAGGAATGGGGGCTGAAAATGTCTTAGAAGGAAAGCGGCGTACGGGACATGCACGTTCTTGACATCTGTCTAGGAATGTAAGATGTTCGAGGAAGAACTTAAGGCGCCTCCTTCTTCTTCTTAGTTGGCACTACAGTCCAATGCGGACCTTCGCCTGCTTCTTATGGCGCCTGCCTATCTAAAAATGCTTCATTCTGTAAGCTAGGCTAGAAAGAAGCAATTAGTAATTATTAGTGACACAATTTTGCACATAATTTCTGATTTCGAAATTACACTACGTATGGACTGCGCCGTGTATAAAGTCCAGTGTGATATTGCTGTGTAACTTGTAAGAACTTTCTAACTGCAGTCACGAATTTTTGTAACGCTGAAGAAATTGCTTTATATATCACGCTAGAGCAGAACACTCGTGTTCAGTTCAGTTCACTAAAAACTAAGCCAGTTTCATCCGTCTTCCGTTTATGGTTTAAAGTATCTTATGAAATCAAAATTTAATACGATTCTTCTTGGACTGGTTGACCCTTGAAGATGGCACCGATAGGTTGTCTCGAAACGTCGATAAGTAACTACCAATCTACACTGCGTAACATCCCAGAAGAGCGAAGATCTTAATAAGATTCCTTAGAACAGAACATTTTTACTTTCTTTGCATCATGTGCATGCATTTATAGACCTGCTTTATTCAAAACAATATATACTCACTATAGCAGTGGCACTAGTGAAAGGTAAGGTCCAAATATTCTTCTTTTTCACGAGTTTAGGGTATTGCACTGGCATGTGTCTTGATTTGTGCATCGAGCCATTACAGTTTGAGACCTTTCATCCTTTCCCGTCTCTACACTGACTGATCCTTTTCTTCAGAGGTCTCACTAAGTGTTTGAACATAAGTTCCCTGCTATTTCATTATATGATTAGTTAGACTGTTCCCTTTATCTGGTTCCTTTATGTGTGTAACGGCTTTACTCTGTCTTCACTTGATCAGCTCCGTCCATCTGTCTGCGTCAGGAATATCACTTCAGCAAACTGAACCCAGTGATCTCTATAGAAGGGATGGGTACAATGTAAAGGTTCATGACCTCTCGAAATATCTCAGATGATTGATCAAATCACACCAACAAATATACCAAAACGAGTTTGTCACTGATTTCTTTATTAAAAGATTTCCCCAATACGCATTTCGGCACTTCTATATTGCCATCATCAGGGGGGTCGTTGAAGTTTTTACATAGACCGATGTACTTAAAGTACATCAGAACAGTTGAGTCAATATTCGTTATTACCACATTGTATAAAATTGTATAAAATTGTATAATAGTGGTATTGTTAAATTACTAAAATTAATAGTAAAATAGTGTGGTATATTATATTAAACAACATGCTGTGATATAATTCATAAATTATTGGCAGCGTGGTCCGGTGTGCTGTTTTGTGCCCGTTATCTGTGTGTATTGCCGTATGGTAGAACCTCCTTCTTTCGTGTCTGCGTGGCTTGTATTGGGGAAATCTTTTAATAAAGAAATCAGTGACAAACTCGTTTTGGTGCATTTGTTGGTGTGATTTGATCAATTGTACAGAAATGCACGGTGAATATAACGTGAAAATCTCAGATGATATTACAAGTACGGTGTTTTTGTGAGAGACTTTTTCAATATTTGTTGACATAAATGTAGCTTGTCGAAACACTACAAACCCATAATGACATTCTGTACTCGTTATTAATTTCTTCGTGAATATGATGTTGATTTATTACAGTCATTCCTAAATGTTTGAACTTTGTTACGTTTTGTAATGATTTATTAGCTATATTTATGTTAATACTTTGTCTTGCATATAGATGACGGGATTGATTTACATAAAACAGTAATATTTCCCTCTGTCACGATTGACACTTCGTCATGACAGCTGTTCGTGAATGTAGACAGAGAGTGTTAAAATTAAACGCGAAGTTGATATGCAGGAATGATATACAGGAGGTCCTAAAATGTGTTCTTTCAGGTTCCACCGCGCTATTTCTTAATGATTATTGATAAAATTTTGACCTACGTCTAATTTTTGCAGAAAATATGTTAAATTTAATGCGGTGTAACAACGCGATGAGAGTTAAGAATTGATGACCAAGAACGCGGCACCTGCAACCGATATCACGTAATTATTTGAACACTTTTCTGTTTTTTATGTAATCTCTGATTATTCTATTGTATTTTATTTTTATTCTGTAGTAAATATTTCATTTTGAAGGCGAGCGTTAACCCTGTAGAAAGTAGTGATTAGTACAAGGTCCTTATTTTATATGACAACTATCGTTTGGCAGTTTCCGTCGCTACTCCACCATAGGTGTTACAGGTCGGCTGAGTGGGCTACGTTAATACAGTAAACGAGCATTACAGGAAATAGCAACTGATATTTGTCAAATAAAGTAATGACCACATGTATGTGCCGTCAAGTTTAAGGCTAAAACTTCCTTTTGTCCATACAGCTTATTAATATGTTCTGTATTATTCTTACTAGAAACAACCAATATTTATCTACACATCAGCCACGATTGGTCTTTTTTGTGGAGGTTAACTATATTGTCTGCGAGCTATGAACTTAATCGCTTATATAATGTGGATCATTTTAGTCTTTTAAGGGCAAATTTTTATTTCAGGTCTTATATTGTTCTCTTATATTTTATGGTGTTATTAGTCAAGTACAATGAAACATACACTGGATGTTCATGTTACAGTATTTTCATAATTACAACTGTGTTATAAAAAACGTAAATATTATTATTATTCCATCACAAGACATTGTAATTGCAGTAAACAATTATGTCTGTGCATGACATTGGGAGACTGCAGGAGTGTTGTAAACGTCGTTTCGCAGTTGCATGCAGAACATTTTATGAAACGGCGACTTGCAGACTACCGATTTGTTATCCTACTAGATCAGTGACAACGACACAACACACAGTTGATACATTATTCCATGTCTTAGTGCGGAGTCTAACTACAGTGTGCGAGCATGCGAAACTAAAATTGTTTACTGTATGCGGTTAATGAACATTTTCTTTTCTACTATGCATTCTTCATTCAGACTTAATCGCGTTTTCCGCGAAAATTATGCATCCATCGAAATTTTGTCAAGGTAAATATACGACTTTCATATCCTACAGGACTTGAATTTCATCAACATCGCTGCGAAAACCTCAAATCTCGCGTTGTCGAGGTAAATGTTTTGTCTCGACGTCCATAAAGGAATCGGGAGCGTTGAGTAGTCCGTAGTCGCGGGTTATCTGACATGCCGTATCGCGCTTCCGTTTAGAGCCTTCATACTGCCTCAAATAATTTGGCTTACGAAGAGTTGGCGGGCGCGCTGGTTGGCTGATTGCACGATCCAACGGTTTCACTCGCGTCCGCAAAATTCTCTGCAATATGAAAATTCTTTCCACCTCTTTTTCTTCACCTCCTTCGCACTGTACTGAGTCTGTATTAAGAGAATAAATCTGCCCTCACCACAATGAGCAGGTTTTGTAACAGAATACGAAGTGGATCAGTGACATCTTAGTGCTCATAAGTGGCAATGGCTTCGGGGTCTATATTGTATCCACTCGTATTTGATTATGTGTAATTCTTATTGTACAAAACAGAAGTGCTGGGAAGAATTTAAGAATGGGTTATACACATACGATTAGAACATCGCGGCTGCGTGAATAGCATTTTTGTTTCGTATACTTGTGGTCACGAGTTCAAACGTCTCATTTAACCTATCTCATATCGTATTCCTTGATTTGACCACTCCAATATTTGGCACATTTGTAAATATGAAGCTCCTTCGTGTTGTCTTCAGCTTAAAATATGAAAAAAACTTATTATTAAGTCTTCGTCGTATAGCGTCGAAGGAGACGGAAATGTGGTTATGAAACAATTTGAAACGATCTGTGCTGTTTTAAATTAATGTACATGGAGAGAATAAGGACAACCACAGGCCGTGTCTTGGTTTAGGCGGTTATCCCGGGTCAGTCCATCTGGGATTTGTGGTGGACAAAGTGGCACTGGGACAGGTTTTTGCCCGACTACTTCGGTTTTCCCCTGTCAGTTTCATTCCACCGGTGCTCCATTATACGGAGAAACGAAAAAAACTAATCTCCATCTTCATCTTCATCACATGGTTGCACAATAAGCCTTAAGTCTGCGGTTCGTCAGTAGCTTCTACTGCGGGGCCCTTCTCAAAAAAAAAAAAAAAAAGGGACAACTACAGAAGCTCTGAAGATACACAGTGACGCAGCCTAGATTTGAACCGGATATTTTACGAATGTAAGTCTAGTGAGTTGCCGATCCCAGTGGCCGTGCGGTCTAAGGCGTGGGTCTTCGGCCGCTCGCTTACTAGGATCGTGGGTTCGAATCCCACCGGGGGCATGGATGTCTGTCTCTTGTGAATGTTGTGTGTTGTCAGGTAGAGGTCTCTGCAACGAGCTGGTTCCTCGTCCAGAGGAGTCCTACCGACTGTGGTGTGTCTAAAAATGTGTGTGATCATGAAACCTCGACGAAACGAGGAGGCCCAGGCCCATATAGGGCTGTCGAGCCATAGGAAAAAAAAAGTCTAGTGCGTTACCACTGCACCTTTCTACTTGGTCTGAAACTTACGGAGATATTATATGTTTATAAACAAAGTACGTAGTTCTTAATGAATGTGCAAATGATTTGCTGCTTTAGAAACAGACACGGAAGTACTGACGGATATAAAATATGTCCACACGCAACCGGCATTGTAGACCTGATGTACAAGAAGCAAGTAAAACTACAATCTCATTGTGGTCACACTTTTGACAAAATTGTATAAATTTATAAATCGTCTATATGTTGAGGTAGGATCTGAATGTCGGTGCTTTCATTTCTGTATTATGTAGTTCTTTGCACGAACGGTCACTTGTCCACGTCGTTCCACAGAGAGGCATTTTTCCACGCATGTGCGTGGAAGTTGACTGTTCTGCTCTAGGGCAGGTTGGAAGTTACTAAGTCGACTGTGGGCGTCGAATTATGTACGGTATGTTAGTTCATCACGAGGACCTGGTCCTTAGTAACGAAGGTATTGATTGGTTGAAGGGTTGTCATGTCAGCAACTAAACCACCCTCTGGAATAAAAAGCGGAAATCTCCCCTCTTTTGCATACCATGACTCATAGGCTTACTCGAAGCGAGGTCAAACAGTAGATCTCAGTTCATAAGTACGTAGTCTGCTCGCATGTTTTATATCCGATAATACTGAAGGGAATAACGGCCATTTAGTATCAGGAATATTCACTTAAAATTGTCGGCGACATTTAATTTTGGCTTATATTTTTAAAATATGCACCGAATTTATGCGAAGTTTAAATAATTACTTTCAGTTTGTAGCCGAGCATTATTGAAACATTATTAAATGCTAGTATTGTTGGAGCAGTTCGGCTCTCCCCTTCCACTCGTCTAAATATAGCAGCAACGACAAGGGACCAGGTGTCCCGAGTCAGTTGGCGGGAGTAAAAGGAAAGGAGTAGACGTATGATATTGTGCTAACGTTGTATTGTAATAAATTAAATAAAGTTAACCTTTTTGAAGAGAACAGTCTATTAATTTGATGTATATCAAATTAATAAAAAGTAACCAGCAAAGTTCGGTTATAAGTTTTAGCTAACTTGCAAAGAATATTGGTACGTCTGCATACAGGAGCAAAAGACATACACTTCTTAAAAATCTACAGCTCTCATTGAAATGGTTTTGAACGTGGTGTACAAAGAAACGCAAAGAAGAAGAGATTCTAAGCTTGCATACTTACTTCCCTGCAGTGTAGTCAACTTTGAAACTGTGGATTTATGTCATCATTAAATGAACACGATGCCGCCAGAGCAGCATACCATTTTCAGTTACCTTCACCTTTAAAATTATGCATAATTCGGAGTTTTTGTGTTTAATATCCAAAATAATTTTTGAAGAAATTTAGTCTACAGGGTGTACACTAAATATTATCGACTGCGACGGTTCCTTTTTCGTGGGATGTGACGCTGCGTTTTTGGCTGTTCGGATCCCGACGTTTCGAGGCAACCTAGTGCTTCTTCAAACTTAGAAATGTCCATTTCGTCTCTTGAAGTTGAGGACGCTATGTTGCCTCGAAACGTTTGGATCCGATTTTACATTATTTTACATTATTTACGCAGCATCGTGTTCAAGAAGAACGGAATCCTCAGGTACACCACTGCGGAAACCTCAGAGATCGCATTATCGACGGTAGCTAGAGATTTTTACACTGTAACATCAAATTCAATCAGATGGTTTACCGAACAAAAATGGACACATTCCGTCAGATAGCCCCGTGTCTCATAAAATTTACAAAATTAATTTTAAAAGAATTTGAAGCTGTCATAACCTTTTTACCGCAGTCAGTTGGAGAAAATGAGGAAAGTGATCAAACCCTAAATCAGTGTAAACGCGGTCCTGTTCTGGGCCCTAATGAAGTGTCTCTGGTTTGTTGCTCTCAAGATAAGCGTCCAGTCCTTTTATGTAGCCTGCATACCGTCCATCCGGCTGGAGGGACCGAAATTAACAAAAAATAAGATAGGTGTGGTAACTTCAACCGGGAACAGAATTGCATACAAGTCGGAATTTAACGCAGCACTGGCAGCCAACTTGACACACTTTTTATGTATCAGTTCTGTAACCCCAATCAATAACTCATAATTAAATTATCGAGTAATGTATTCCCCCTTCCCCTTTCTGAAGTTATCTACCACAGCGTGATTTCAGGCTTCCGCCGCGATGTAAATGAGATCTGCGCTGTTCTGTGATTGTACGCAGCGTAGAGTGGTAATTCCGTACAGACGTTTCGGCATAACCTATCGTTCTCATCTTCAAGTTCCGAGAATTCTTGGACTTCTTGACCCTTGAAGATGGAACCGATAGGTTGCCCCAGAAACTCGGTACGGAGTTACCACTCTACGCTGCGTAAAATTCCAGAAGAGCGCAGATCTCTTATTCAGCGATGGTTGAATGGAGGGAAAAGCACACGTACAGACCCCTTTCCTGGGTTTCGGCCCCCTGTCTCTATTTCTGAACGAGTTTTGTTTGTTATAACATGTAAAGGTGAAGGTAAATGTAACGTTAAAGTTCACCGTAGAATAGGCCATGAAGACCCAGAGAGGATGTAGAGGTATAGCTATACTCTTTGTTTAACCTTGGCGCTAGATGGGGTGGGTGGTCAACGCCACGCCCCGGCCTCTTTACCCCCGGGAAAGAGACCCGGTGCCCATTGTACAATATGCTGGGTGGGCCCTAGGGCCGGTCTGGACGGGTGCGGAAAATCTCATTCCCACTGGGATTCGATCCCTGGACCATCCAGCCCGTAACGTGTCGGCCTTAACGTGTACTTGGAGTTAATTGAAGCTCACTTGTATGCCTACTAGAAAAGCGGTTAATGTCCTTGGTCTTCCCAAATACTGGTCGATATTGTGGTGAAACTGCATTATGTACGTAGGACTGTCTGTCATTTGCCTTAACCCTTTAAAGCCCAGTGGTTACTTTGTGTACCAATACATTTGTCAATCAAAAATTCTAAGTTCTGCTCGCAGACTGTTTTTGTGTTTTGTGGTTCTTGTGCGATTCTTAGGACAGCGATTATTTCTGTGCACAGCATTAACTTATTTAATTGTATAACCGAGACGGAGTGTGTTTGCTGCATGGTTCCAACTGAATCATTAAATAATATTAACTTTTTATTTTGGTCTTTAAAGGCCGTGCCATGGCTCGGACGGTTAGTCGCCGGTCTTTCAACGTGGATGCCCGAGTTTTATTCCATGTAAATATACTGAAGATTTGTGGTGGACAAGTGGCAATGGGACAGGTTTTTCTCCAACTACTTTTTTTTCCCCCTGTCAGTATCATTTCACCAATACTCCACACTCATCTTTATCTACATGTTGCTCTTATCAGAAGGACAAACGAGCGAAACCTTGCAACCTTCCAAACAGCAATACTCTTTCGGAAATCTGAAAGCATTGGATAGAAAAGTACTGATTTCATAGTACAAAAATCAAATCAATATTTGTCCAAACACAACTAAATTCTATTTATTATATAGAACTACATGTTTCGACTATTTCAGGTCATCCTCAAGTTCACAGTTGGTCTTTAAAACATATTGAGAAAGAAATATACATTATGTAAGTCAATAAATTACATGTATATACAGACAAAAATACCTGAGGATGACCTGAAATAGTCGAAACGTGTAGTTATATATAATAAATAGAATTTAGTTGTGTTTGGACAGCTGTTAATTTAATTTTTGTGCTGCTAACGACACAATGTGATGACTTTCATTAAAATTACTTATTTCATATTTAAAGGGTTAGCTGTCCTACACTACCGAAATAAAAATAGGAGCTTGGTTGGGATTGATACTGAGTCACATAACGGAGCCGTTTGTATCAACCAGGGGTTTTCCCTTAAGTTTCCTATGGCATTGCTTTTTTTTTCAAACTTCCTCGTTTCCTATCCTTTCCTCTCAGAGTCAGAGAATTTTAGGCATTCTTTACGAAGTAAAACTACAACACCGTATGTGGACATCGTGTTCGCCCTTCTGTGACGTAATATCTGCGACTAACCCATTGGTCGAATTGCTTCTGAGATCTGTTCACCACACGTCCTGTTTCTTAGGCAGGCCACTGTATCCAGTTTCCGCAGGAAAGCTCGAAACGTCCACTCCGAACGTAATTCTTTCCCGCAATTGCACCGTGCACGCAGCCTAACCCCACAAGGTCTAATATTTCAATTGGGTTATAATTAAATATTTCTTCCCAAAGTAGCACAATTGGGCACTGATTAATAGTCACAGTCATAAATCCTAAGTTACATTGCACTCTTCACAAATATGAACCCCCTGTCCTTCAGCATGTAGAGGCTGCCTTTGTTTCTGGTGTAATTGCGTAAGACGAAGCCGTGCAAGATGGAGTGACTGTTAAGGATCTTTGTTATCCAGCTTCAAAAGAAAGAGCTCAGAGGTATTTATGCAATAAGATTACATTCGTCTTCTCTTATGATTAATTACCTCTAGTGGTGGAATATAACTTTGTGCTACCATTGTTTTATTAAGCGTTTCTCTTTGTTTGAGAATCTCCGAGAGCTTTGAAGGCGCTGTACCTTGGAAGGCACGAATTCTGACAAATGAAGCCAGCCTTAACGTCATATTTGATTGAGATCGTACAGACTGCTCAATTTGTGTAGATTTGTTAGTTTGTTCTAGGGACATGGAGGCCTTCCTTACGAACATTTTATGTGTGTGTGTGTGTGTGTGTGTGTGTTCGAGAATTCTGTCAACCCTCGAACCGTATCAAAGATATCAATAAAAATTTCTGTGGAGTATTCTGATTTACACTTCTGGCGCAGTGCCTCAAACTGCGCCACTGTTCCCAGATGAACAGTACAAACAAAGAAGCTCTCGTTATGTCAGCCTCACTTACTTACTGATAAATTTGTTATTAAACATTTGTAATTAATTTTTTTACGTTGTGTTCACCATGCATCTTGATATTATTTTTCAGTTTTTTGAACCAACGAATGCCCTTTTTTATTTTCGTATTTCCGTTCAATTCACCCTACATATGTTTCGGCCGTGACTCGGCCATCATCAGGGGTACATTGATAAGTTCACTTCACTGTTCACTGGTCCATTTGGTATTATCACTGCACTGTTACACTGTTTAAGGCTACTATTTAGATTGACACTCAGCAGTATATAAAATTTCTTCAAGTTGTTTCTTGAATCGTCTTGGTGTATATAGTATGTATCTTGCGTTTGATGTATATAGTATAGCACTATAAATTGTGAATATAGAGCACTATGTCGTTGGTAGTTGTTGAAATCGTTAAAATTATTAAAATTGTTATTGTATACTGGTAAGTGTCAATGTGAATAGTAGCCTTAAACAGTGTAACAGTGCAGTGATAATACCAAATGGACCAGTGAACAGTGAAGTGAACTTATCAATATACCCCTGATGATGGCCGAGTCACGGCCGAAACATATGTAGGGTGAATTGAACAGAAATAAAAAAGTGCATTTTTTGGTTCAAAGAAACTGAAAATTTGTAATTAGTTTTTCAACCAACGAATGCACATGAAAATTTCTAATTTATTTTCTTTCTTCAAATTAAGACCACGCTCTCAACTGTACAGAAGAAGTAGCAACGTTACTGACTGTGTGCCATTCCTGGAAGGGGGTTGGTGATAATAAGCAATAGGCAGTAGTAGGCCTAGTAAGTAATAGGTAGTAGTAGGCCTAGTAAGTAATAGGTAGTAGTAGGCCTAGTAAGTAATAGGTAGTAGTAGGCCTAGTAAGTAATAGGTAGTAGTAGGCCTAGTAAGTAATAGGTAGTAGTAGGCCTAGTAAGTAATAGGCAGTAGTAGGCCTAGTAAGGATTTCCAAAACTTTTGTACCTCATAATTCACTATATCTTCAAAATCTGGCACCGTGGCTTCTGTATGGCCAATATAGCTGTGTACATCTGCGTTAGTCCGGGCTTTTTCTCAGCTGCAAATGAAAATTCCTTATTCCAGTTTAATGCGACGTGTTTTTGGTATTCGGAACCGATTACAGAAAACTGACTTCCTTTGCTGAAGAAAACCTGAAGTAGAAATTGTGTGTGTGCCTCAGATGCAGATACAGCCTGAAGGAAACACTGATTTAACACGTGTGGTAATCGAAGTGGTATAACAGTGTGTTTCTGAAGATCACAGTGATTATCTGTAAATATGCACTGGGGAGGAAATTTGTTCGATGTTTTATTTTTTACTTTGTTCATTTTTCGTGTCAAAGGTTTGTGTCCACATTCGTACCTCGCAAATTTAATGTTTATTAGTTTTACCTACTTGTCCTTTTCTTCCGATACGTATCTATTCTATTAATTTCTTCTTTCTGGCTTATAAACACATAAAACAGTGTTTCTTCCGTTTTTATTCTAAACCTATAGGCCTGTAAATATTTAGGGTAAGCCAGAGTTCATGTAAAAAGTAAAGTTCAGCCTATAACCTGCCATGAAGGCAGAGACGGGGAGTAGAGGTATAGCTCTGCTCTTTCTTTAACCTTGGCGCTGGATGGATTTGGGTAGTTAACGCCACGACTCGGCTGTTTTGCCCCCGGTAATGACACGGTACCCCTTGTATAGGAGGCTGGGTGGGCCCCAGGGCCGGTCTGGACGGGATTCGATCCCCGGACCGTCCAGCCCGTAGCGAGTCGCTATGCCGACTACGCTCTTCCGACCCACCCAGATTTCATGTTCATCAGCTTAAGTAGGTACTGTATTCACTCAGTTTATGTTCATCAGCTTAAGTAGGTACTGTATTCACTCAGTTTATGTTCATCAGCTTAAGTAGGTACTGTATTCACTCAGTTTATGTTCATCAGCTTAAGTAGGTACTGTATTCACTCAGTTCACGTTCATTAGCTTAAGTAGGTACTGTATTCACTCAGTTCACGTTCATTAGCTTAAGTAGGTACTTTATTCACTCAGTTCACGTTCATTAGCTTAAGTAGGTACTGTATTCACTCAGTTCACGTTCATTAGCTTAAGTAGGTACTGTATTCACTCAGTTCACGTTCATTAGCTTAAGTAGGTACTGTATTCACTCAGTTCACGCTGATTAGCTTAAGTAGGTACAGTATTCACTCAGTTCACGTTCATCAGCTTAAGTAGGTACTGTATTCACTCAGTGCTTGATAGCAGGTCAGTGTTTAAGACTTGTACGTAACGACTACATTACACGCTATGCTAATATCCATGAAGACGGAGCAAGCGTGGATGGCTCATATACCCTGTTTTTTTATGGTGAATACTCTGTGTAGCAATATACATGTAAGCTGACTACAGTCAGTACGATGTAGTTCCTGTACGTTCTGAAACATGGGCACTAAATAGAGATGAGCGGAGAGTTTCAAGCTACGGCCACTTTACCAATGTTTCTTTCTGACTGCAGTGCACGTGCCTGCGGAAAGATCAAGTGAACTCTTTCTGTTGAAGCTGTCTTTGTACGGTGTCACCCTGTGAACACTGTTCATGTACATATATACCAATACCGAGTTCCGGCCTCACAGACGATGGCGTGTTTCCATTTGAAGGACCAATCGATTAATGTTGTTTGTGGAAATACTGTTTGTTTATAGGAATCGTAAGAAATGCGTAAATACACTGTGTGGGGAAAACTAGGTTTTGAATGCTACTGGCGGTACGAATATTAACGGCAGAGTTTTAAAATGTTAAGTCACTGTCCCAGAATTTGCCCGCAACGCCTGAGGAAAGTAATAAATTCTAACATAACTTGCACAGGCCTTATTATTTAATTATTTTTTTTACTTCTAACTAAGTTATTGAATCTTCTTGCCGTGGAACCAATGACAGTGCCTATTCAATGCTTGGGTTTTAAGCCTACACTTAAACAAAACAAACAGGGCTTGTGCCTCAGTACAAATTGCAAACAAAAGGACAACGTTTGCAAGTGCGATTGGCAACATAGAGCTCAGATTTCTCTCTGTTATTCTGTTTTTCTCCTAAGTGCTTTATAATAATGCGGATTCCCATCGCCGCGTTGCTTGGTGCAAATGAGCGGATAATAACGGCAGAGGATGTGTTATTGAAACTCCGGAGTTCATGCCTAAGAGCAGCATTTAATGAAATTAGGATTTTGTCTTAATGAAGAAATGATTATAGGGTGATGCCTTGAACCACTGTTTCTTGGCATGTTGTATTTGCTGGCTGTCAACACAGTAGTACCACTTTTACTTTTATTCAGAACGTACCTGGCTGGATGTCTGTTGAGGAATCGACTGTCATGTGATGTATCACATGGTCTTGCTCATTTCCAATGTGAAGTCCTGTGAAGAGACGATACTACTTCGGAGACGTTGTCGTAGTTGGAAAGGTAGTACCAAAACGTAAAAAAAGCTAAATTGTCCCTATACCCGCCATGAAGGCATAAATGGGAGTGGAGTTATAGAGCCACTCATTTATAATCTCGGCATTATATAGAGGTGAGTTGTTAACCTCACAACCCGGCCGATTTACCCGTCGGAAAAAGCGCCCTGTACCCACTGAATAGGAGCCTGGGTGGCCCCCGGAGCTTTTTTTTGGACGTTTTTGAGAACAGATAAATATCTTACTCTTGCCGGAATTCAAACTGATCACCCAGCTCGTAGCCTAATCACTATACTAGTTAGACTATTCTGGCTCGTGTATTAAAACATACTCCAAAGGAAAAGAGTGAGAGGTTTTTGATTAGAATCCTCCGGATCAGGATGGGATCCAGTGTCCTGCTGTTGTGAACACGTTAATGAACATTCTGTTGTCGCTGAAGAAACATAAACTGTGTCCGTAACTTCGAACTGTCCGTTTCTGATTAACACGACCCAACGTGCGAGAATATTTTGTCACTTTCAGTCGCCGTGGAAGGTTCAACTTTCACAAACAGTTATCTTTCAATTGAAGCTACGCGTACAGGTTGTTAATATACATATATGTGTATGTTTAGATGTATGTACATATATATATGTATATACGTCGGTTCCAAGAATTTGATATCGAATTGCCTACATCATATTACTCTGATTAATATTTGTAACGTTTCATAAACTTCAAATTACACATTTCAGGCATTCCATACCCTTTACACTACCTGTATATTTTAACTTGTAAATCCTGAGATCTCAGACCTGAAATGCAGTTGTAACATATACCCCCTTTTGTATTCTTGCAGTTAGGCCTGATGACGGCTCATCATTTTTAGCCGAAACATGTAACCTTATTGTTACTGAATATAATGTTGTGTTGACTGATTGTAACATTCACTTTTATTTAATAACGCAGTGGTTATGTGGCATCCTAAAGTACGGCTTGTTTTGCATCGGTTTGAAGCATATCTGTCACCGTGAGAAAGAAGCGTAGCTTTAGGATATTCTAGTGCTGGACGCTGATGGAAATCTTGCCTGTCGAACGAGATTGTTCAGATACAGATCGATTATACTCATACATGAATAGTTCCCATATATCAGGATCTCAGTGCCAGAAGCCCAAGTTTCTTCATCTGCCTTTTCGGTCTCTGCACACTCCGAAATGTCTTTCACAGTGAGTCATTTGTTCGTGTGGCTTGAATGTCGGGATGGAGGGTCAACCCAACGCAAGACTCTGCCATCAGACATTAGTACAGGACATGAAGGAGCAAATGTCCGTGTCCAGATTGATAACCGAATCGAAGTCCCATATTCCACCCTCTGAAGAAGGCCTTATACCCAAGTAACAAGTAAAATCGGAGTTCCAACTTTATAGCGGACACGACTCATCTCCATTACAAAGACCATCCGCTTAATTATATTAAGGGAAATAGTGGCTGTTTGTTGTGAGAATCCTACAGAACCTGCGTATGCAGCTATTGTGTAGAGTATTTTTTTATTTAAAGGTGTTGGTACCTATAATTACCGCTGTTCATTAAAGGGTTACATTGCTGTGGCAGTGCTCGTCTGTCTGCGGTATGTTATATGTATTAAAAAAGACGTAGCCTCTCAATTCCACTGCCAGAACACGTGCATTCTCACAGCTCCGACTGCAGCTTATCACTGTAACAGAAACAGGACGCGGCGTAAGTGGATACCTCCAGCAGTAGAGGGAATGTTCGTGGTGAGTGCAGTGTGTCCTTTGCCAGAGCATTACAGTTTTTCTTCATATTGCTTGCTTCGGAGGAGCTCTTCTCGGTAGACGTGACTCTTCTGGCGTAGTAGGGTGTGCCCTTTAAACGGGTGGTGGTTTTAATTTTCAGTTTTTAAACCAACGAATGCATTTTTTTATTTCTGTTCAATTCACCCTACATATGTTTCGGCCGTGACTCGGCCATCATCAGGGGTATATTGATAAGTTCACTTCACTGTTCACTGGTCCATTTGGTATTATCACAGAACCGTTACCGAAACATATGTAGGGTGAATTGAACAAAATACGAAAATAAAAAGTGCGTTCGTTGGTTAAAAACTGAAAATTAATGTCAAGATGCACGGTGAAGACAACGTGAGGGTGGTGGTTTATTTAAATAAATAAACTACACTAGAACACTGCTTTTAAAGGTTTCAGGATTTGACAAGTTCAATTTGATCAGTGTGCACATTTTCACTTTACACTTTCTGTCCGTCTATCGGCGCCATGTTATTTACAATAATTTAGTTGTGTTCACTGTGTGTTAATCAAAGAGTCCGCATTGATTTCCGTTTAAGTAAGTCTTCATCAACAGTCACGTCGCCGCTGATCTGAATATATATATATATATATATACATACACAAGTGCAGAGTAATGTTTACTGTTGACACGGATCAAAGTTCTTCACTTTCCCTTCTGTCTGTTAATTTGGTAAACCTGTCTTACTGCATTACGGCTGAGCAATGAGCTGTGCTTGCTGTACCTTTAGGTAGTTCATGTGCTAGTGACCTTAGACACGCATGAGACAAACTGAGTGTGATTTGCAAAAGAATCTGATTTTGATTGATTGCCCAAAACTTCGAGAACAGTCCAGTTTTGACGAAAACGTACAGCTTGTTCAGTATTCTTGACCTCTGAGAACTGCCCCCCTCACTGACTCAACTTGCAGGCAGATTTGAAACACGCAGTGCGCATGTTCCTAATCTGAATTGTCTGTTCATACAGAATTGGATCGAAATGAATTTGCTAAGGAAAGTTCTGCCACAGTTCTGGTATAATAATGTCTGTAAACGTGGAGTTCTGCCTCCAGTTCACATATGCATAAAAGCACGTAAAGTCAGCTATGTGTAAGAATACGCACCACCGTCTATTTGCTATTACAGGATGCATATATGCTTTTTGAAAACGTGAGGCCCTGACACCATTAACATTTTTACGCAGTACACTGTATGTGGTAACTGAGAAGGCGCTAAGTGGCACATATATTTACCTAGCATTGAAATGACAGTGGACATAGATAGCTTTAAGCATTACAACTTTGTACATCACTGCATCGTAATTACCAGGCAGACTGTGCTGAAGGTGGGGGGGGGGGGAGAATTATTTTATTCTGTAGAAGAAGAAAAGAGGAGGGGAAGGGAAGGTAGTAGAAGTAGAAGCAGGGGGGATTAAGCGAAGGAGGAATAAAAATATTATAACTTATAATACAGAAAGGACCAGGTAGATGGTAACATCGTTCCTGGTTTATGTATTACGGCATGGAAGCGTGTAGGGGAGTGGAGTTAGAGCTCCACGCATTATTAACCTAGGCACTAAGTAGAAGAGCTACACACTCCGGCAGCCTTCCTGCATGTGAAAGAGCCGCTGATAACCATAAGATAGAAGGGTGGGTGGACCCGAGACCAGGTTTTGGCAGCTGTAACGAAGAAAAAGTCCTGACCTTTCGAGTTTGCTAGAAATCGAACCCCTGCCTTCCATATCCTGTCACTGTACTGAATAGAGGAAGAAGCAGAAGAAGGTGCGCCAGAATAAGAAGAAGAAGCAGCAGCAAATCACCATATATATATTAACATCTGCACTATAATTAGATACAATGATACACAAACATATGGTAAACCTCCTACATGTTTCGGCCTTTGTCGGTCATCTTCAGGGAGGTATTCAACGAAGAGAAATATAATAATGGCTAATTATACTTCCCTGAAAATGGCCGAAACATGTAGGAGGTTTGCCACATATTTGTATATCATTGTATCTAATTACAGTGATGTTGTTGGTACTACGTATATATATATGGTGACTTGTCTTACTGCACGGAACATGGATAATTAAAAAAAAAAAGAACAAATCATTTGCACACTGCAGTCCCAAACACGTCCCCAGGAACTAAGTCACTTGAATATGCACGTGGCCCACTAGAGTCACTTCCATGCTGAAAACAGCCCACTGAAGGACGTGCTGAATCTTTCATTTCCGCACGCCAGGATTTGATTTCGGCTGCTCCAGAAATGTGACGCATGGCACCGTTGTTATTGGTCGATGAGAAAAAGGAAGGACTGGCAGGTCCACCATCACTTCCTTCAAAGGAAATTATCTGTCAGAAAGGGGAACTGTCGACTTAGAAGACAAGAAAAATCTGTTGCAGTTCGGAGTGCTCAGAGCTCTAACTGTGCCCCTTAAGCCTTTACATCCCTGCTTCGTCTCGATCGTTCATGCAGTTAAATAGTACATAGTACATGTATCCTGGTAGCTGACTGAAATTACCAAACAGAGCCTACTGCACTCACAGCGAGTCATAAATTCTATTACCCTTCCAGGCAGCCAATGGACACATACGTAATATTTAATTTTATTGCTTTAAGTAGTCGCCACTAGACGATATATCTTGGTCATTAATGTAATGATTTTGCTACGGGCAGACGTTGGGATAGCGCAGTCTTTTAATGACTGGATTATGGAACTGGACGACAACGGAGGGATCGTGTTTCGAGTCCAGGAAAGGGCAAGAGACAGCTCTTCTCCAGAACCTACAGACCGGATCTGGGGATGATGCGGCATGAAGCTGACGACTCACACCATCTATCGCCGACATTAATAATGAGAGGAACTGTACCTCCGCTCTCCCGTATGCCTTCGTGTCGCGCACAAGGGGCAGCTTAAACTTTACCTTGCGTAGGCTACGAACTGGACGGGTGGATTTCAATACGGGACAAGGAAAGTGATTTTTCTCTTCGTCGCTACATCCAAACCGCCTGTAGAGGTCATCCAGCCTTCTATCCAGGTGATCAGTTGTTCTTTCCCCGGACAGCGTGAAGCTTACCTCATCTCCATATGATTCCGGGCTTAAGGATGTCTGGATCTCTACCTCCGCTCTCTCGTATGCCTTCACAGCGTGGTGCTTAATTAAAAAGCAAAAACTCTACACTTTCTGTATTCATTATCACGAAAAAGTGTTTCAGATCAGCGTTTTGTGTTCAAATAAGCTTTCGTTCAATGCTGAGGTTTGTTCTGTTGCGTGTAAAGGTAGGTTTACAATGACCCGATATCCTGTAGAAGCCATGTACACGAAAGACCTTTAATGTGAAGCTTCGAAGCCTACTAATTTTAATCTAAAATTGTCCAGTGTTTTGATATATATATATATATATATATATATTATATATTGCGGACAGGCGGACGGACACGCCTGATAAATATTTACGACCTCCTCATCGTGCGCTTAGTTTATGTACGAGTACTTACTGCAGAGAACACTTTAGAAGCTTTTGAAGCTTAACGACTCTTACGCCGAAAGTACTCTGCTCAAACTTGAAACTTGGTCTTACACATTGGCTCTCGGCCATGGAAAATTAAGCAACTTCCTGTTATTAAAAATCTATTCCCCAATTTCGTGTACACAGTTTGAAAAATTACTTCAAGTTTTACTGGCCTAAACAAAAATGTGTTTACCACCCAGATACTGTGAAAATATTTAATTTCCTCAGTCACTAGTATTCTGCTCTTCTCAAAAAAAAAAATACCCACTACCCAAAAGAAACAATGTTCTTTAAATCTGCTCACTGCAGCGTCTTTGTCTTTGGGAAAGGGGACCTGGCAAGGGGACCTGGCACCCAGTAGACGGGAGCTGAAGTATAGCCCAGAACTGGTCTTTAGGTAATGGCGAAGAGGAAAGTCGCCGCCTCTACCGGAAATCGCATCCCATTTGCGCAGCCAGTCGCCATTTGCGGACCATAACCCCTTAAAGGCGAAACAAGTGAAAGTACTTTTCGATCCCATGCTCCCCGATTTGCGAAAAAGCATTGCGTTTTCGAAAGTTTCCAGACTTCGCTCGTTTGGCCTTGTGCTAAGAGCAACATGTAAATGAAGATGATAATGGAGAATTGGTGGAATAATATTGAGAGGGGAAAACTGAAGTACGCGGATGGAAAGCTCTCCTAGTGCGACTTTGTCCACCACAAATCCCACACGGACTGGTTTTAATTGTATTTAAAGATTGAGCTCGTATCGCACCGTGCACGCTAAGCTTCGGTTATAACAATACAGGCAATGTACGTATAACGTAACACTGTGGCGCATTCGCGTAATGTTTATACCTCCTTGGCTAGCCTTACAGCCTAATACAGTTTCACTCGAATTTATGTCGCCGGCAACGATGAAACGTACTTTGGTCTTCATGTAACGTGCCAGATATTTATCAGATTTTAACACAATTTAGATTTTTTGTTAGCTTTCGTGAAAGTCCCCAGTACAAAATTTCACAAAAATCCGCCCAGTGGGAGCCGAGATGATACATGCGGACATACGGACAGATGGACGGACGGACGTTACGAAGCTAATAGGCGCTTTTTGCTACTTATCTGAACGGACCCACAAACCATTTATCTACTGCTGCATAGGGAAATAATCGCTGTTTGTTACGAAACCCATATAAACACATAACTGCAATTTCTAGATAGAATGTAATTTTTTTGAATGTTAAACTGGTGGCAGTAAAGTATCCACTGGACTTTAAGGATTAATATAGTGCAGTAAGTGTGAAAGAAGTGTAAGGTTGACAGCTGGTTTAATGCTGATACAAAACTCGCCAAAAACCATCCTTTCAGACAGGGGAAGGCAAAATAAAGGTCGCAGGTGGTAAAATATTTGTTTCGACACCCATCGGTGTTCAGATACCATAAATAATATGGCCGTTACCATTTATATTTTCTTTCCCATACATAGTATACAGAGTGGGCCGGGATGGCTCAGTCGGTATAGCGACTCGCTAGTGGCTGGGCGCTCCGGGGATCGAATCCCGGTGGGGACGAGATTTTCCGCACCCGTCCAGACCGGACCTGGGGCCAACCCAGCCTCCTGCACAATGGGTATCGGGTTGCTTTTCCGGGGTTAAAGCGGCCAGGGCGTGGCGCCGACCACCCACCCCCATCTGGCGCCGAGGTTAAGGAAAGAGTAGAGCTATACCTCTGCTTCCCCTCTAGGCCTTCATGCCCTGTTCTAGGGCGAATTTTATCTTCACTTTTTACATAGTATACAGAATGCGCTGTAATCGCAGAAGAAAATGTGGAAATCGATGTGTTGATATTGTTGTAGGGTTTGCAGTTCCTGGTGCGTGCACCTATTTACTGTTAATATTTATTATAGGTAAAGATAAAGTTATCTCTGTGCTCGTCATGAAGGCGTATGGGGAAGTCGAGGTATAGTTCACCCATTCTTAACCTCGGCACTAAATGGAGGTGAGTGGCCGACTTCACATCCCGGCCGCATTAGCCCCGGGGAAAGACTCTCCCCCCTCCCCCCCCCCCCCCAACCTAGCCCGATAACTTTGAATCCGAGGCTGGGCCGCCAGTCTGGGCGCTTTGGAAAGGAGAGAAATAAATCTCCTTCCGTTTCCGGCAATGAAAAACGATTTCCGGGTCCTACATTTATTATAGAAACTAACTAAAATTAGCAGACATTTGAGAGACGTCGTGTTCACATTCGATTTAAACCGCGTCTTGGCACAGTGAGAATAGCGATCAGAGTTTGGGACATTGTGTTCGGATTAATTATGAATAATGCTATTGTAATGCCCTCTGGTATATGTGTGGGCATAAAGAATATTCCATTCACTGTGAAGACCAATTTAGAATTTTGAAGAACAGAATTTTTCACGCGTGGTGCACCGATTAAGGTTGCGTTGACACAGCTTACTCTGAACCGAAAGAGAAATCTTCGGTCTCTGATTTAGAATGTGAGATTAAAGTGTGTGGCCCAGTCGAAGAGACTAATTCAACCAAGACTGGCTTAGTGCACATGTTCTGAAAGAGTTAGCTCTTCGCTGGAGCCAAGGGCAACCGACTTCTGGAACAGCCATTGTCGCCTGTTGGGTTGGGGACAGAGGCACGCGACCCCCTGGTTCTCATATCGCACGCCCGCCAGGCCTGTTCCCCTCACGCCATGGAGGAAAAGGAGTGGCATGTGCATGTGTGAGTAGAATGCAGGGGACCACCTAGAGCAGACATGACGGACAAACGTGGCAGCTCTAGAGGGCCTGTCTATGGGACTCCTTTACGTGGCGCCAGTATGTTAATTGTGAGTTAGTGAATCTCAGCGATAAGCGGTAGAAGTGTGTGGATAGTGATGTAAGTCTGTTTTAGTGATGTGTTGCAATCAACGTGGCGTTTTCTTTGGGCTTGTAAATTCTTTCGGGTTCTTCCAAACGCGAAATCTAAGACGAAACACAGTACCCGAAATGACGGCCATGTTTAGTCTGTGGATTGTGTTATTCCATCGCCAACGCTGACGTATGTATTTATTGTTTGTCTCTTCCGTGGGCCGTGTAGACTTATTGTGTGTTAGTACATTACAGTAGGCCATGAATGCTGCCTTACACACATCTTTCGATCCAACAGTGATGAGCCTCATCATGTCTCAGTCGGCCGTTTTATGACTTTTACACGTCATAGCGAGTTTTAGTAAGGTGCGGTTCATCCAGTTAGCCACTCGCCCGCTTTTGCAATTGAATTACTTCATAGCTGAGAAAGCCACGCATTCTGTCGTAATACGGATTTATAGGCCCATTGTTTCTTTACCTCTTGGAGCCTCTCGGTCTTATTTTCTCGTATGTTAGGCCAGGAGTGCACAAATTTTCCAGAAATGTAGAAGCCACATCAAAATTCTTGGTGCCAGAATGGTGACATGAGACAGGTTTCATACTGAGGACCCACAAATATTAGGCGCCACCGTGCAAAATTTAGTGGCCCTTCGATCTGGCGCCCGGGATTTGTGCGTCCTTGTGTTAGGCCCATTTGACGGCGTTTTGGCTTTCTTATACTATATATTCTTCTTGGAGTGTTTTTCATTGTTATCTGCCTGGATTACGTTTTTAATGTTTGTGTTTTGACCGCTTTAGACAGCAGAAACTCCCATGAAAAGGCTATGAGAATTGCCATCCATCAGCTCAAATGTGTGCCTGTCCATGTTAAGTTGTAATCGACGTACAAGATCCCATTAATATGGCATTCATGGTCAGTATAGCGTACACCTAATTTGTGGGTGTGCTATGTAACTCACATGGCATTTTGTATTCTGCTAAATAAATTAGCTTACAGAACTATTAGTATATGATTTGTTTATTTATCGCCACACGATATTTCAAGTTCATAAGACAGTTATTTTCCAGCTCAGACCTGTACGAAGGTGAGAAGTTGAGAAGAGACACTCAAATTCATACCAAAATTCGAAACATTTACCCGTTAAAATTATTATGTAACGGTAAATAGACTCTCCTTCGCTTATCTTAAGTATGACCCGTAAAAAAACGAACGTATCATTAAAGCGTTTACTGTGGTCAAGTAATAACCGATTTCCACTCCAGTTTCATTCGTCGAGATACTATCCCCTAATACAATGCTCTTTACAGGGCCGGTCTTAGTCTCTCTGTCTCTCTCGCTATAGAAGAGTACTCACCATCTCTCTTGCTCTGATGACGAATCAACCCAGTGTTATCGAGCGGCATTACTGCCGCATGTAGCTTAGTAGTGAGTGTGTGCATGTGTGTCGAGCTGTTTGTTATGTGTGTATATACACGCACAAGAAGTTAGGACATTTCTGTCAGTGCTTCGACGGTGGTATCGTGTGTTGAGAAACTAGAGCGGGATCAAGGTGGCCGAGAGATCACCTGTTCGACCGCAACACGTGGAGTTAAGAAGGCGGTGTAAACTTCCATGAATGAAGAGGAGTTGGAAGTCCACGTTATGAAGTGTGTGTGAAGTGTGGCAAGGTGGTTTGGTCAAACATCATTGTAGATTAGATCTTGTCGATTGCAGTTGTTTCTGTTTAGTGACTGTGTATCATGTAGAAGGGCTTTATTTTCCAATGTAAAACAATATGTGTACATTTTTAGGCACTGTAGGGAGTCTTGATGTATCGTAAATTTGTTTGGGAAATATCGGCGCTTGGAATATGGCGTATGGGGTAAGCACTTTTCTTTGTCTTTTAGATCTTTGCATGCAATTAGTGTGGATTTTCAGTCTTGGATAGTACATCTATCTTTTCCTGTGTTACAATTGCTTCAAGAGTCTCAATCGACAGCCGGCAAACCACACAACATCCCGTGTTGTGGCTGGCTTCCTGCATGCATTAGTCGTAGAATTCAAGAGCTTCTAGAAACTAAGCAGACGGTCATTTCGATGTGTTGGTCATGTTGTGAACCTACGCTGTGCAAACTGCCGATTTTCGGTTTGGCATCGAGGTTAGTGAGTGAGTAATAAAGGGATTAAGACTGTGAAAGAGGGGGGGAGGGTGTATACTTTAATGCTCCCCACCACTAGTACATCTGTGTTAATGGCATAAGTAGAACGTGGGAGTCCTTCACTGTCAGCCTTTTGTTGATATGCAGTAACTGGGTATCGGAGTTGGCAAGAGGGAAGAGCGTTGCATGAGGATATTATAGAACGTGTGGAAAAGATACATGGACGAAAGAGAAGTGGCATGACAAAGGACTGGAGAACACTACGTGATGAAGGAGGCTTTATAAATTTGCGCTGCTCCATTAGTATTTTAACGGTGGTTACGTCAAGAATAATCCTTTGTGTGGGGCATGTAGCACGCGTGGGGAAAAAGCTGAAACATGTCTTCATATTTTGATATGGATTACCCGAAGAGAAGAATCTGTTTTGTGGACGTAGGCGTGGGTTTGAGAGAATGGTTAGGACTACAGTTCTTCTGTCAACTTGTTTCAATGAAACCCGTGTTTGAACAAAATACGTTCTAAAACACACGCAGACCCAGTTACAAAGTAAGGTGGATCACCAGCACTGTTACAGCGCGGCTATAGTCAACTGTATTGCCCGTTCTTAGCAAAGTGAACAATCTCCATGGAGCTGAGGCCATCTTGAAAATATGATAGCCAAGACATTTCTCGCCTTTTATGGAACTCCGAAGCTGTTGGCTACGCATAAAACACGTAGCAGATGCCGTGTCGATTCTTCAGGAATTTAACGACGCTGTTTCAACTGCAGAACTTATGTTGTGTAGAACGAGATAAGACTTGAATAGTGATTGGAAAGGATTTGGAAGGAGGCGTTCTTGTTACAGTTCAAGGTAAGCCCACTGTCCGATTTCGTATGCTGTCGGATGCTGCACCAGTCTGCATTGCCCTAATGGCATTACTCGAGCTGTACGAATCAGACCGTTGTCATTAGGCAATATTCTGCAGTCGAGTTTAAGTTTCTCCCTGTGAGGTCCAAATATTTTGCTGAACACTAGTACGGTTGCATTAGTTTGGGTTTTCGCAGCACACAGCATTCAGTGCAGATCCTTCTGGTAAGGCATGACCCTAAAACAAGTTCGCGACGTATTCCTCTTCCGCTCGCCGCACTGTATAAGGCGTAGGTCTGTGGCCGCTCGCTTGCTGGGATCGCGGGTTCGCATCCCGCCGGGAGCATGGCTGTCTCTTGTGACTGTTGTGTGATGTCAGATAGAGGTCTCTGCAACGGGCTGATTCCTCGTCCAGAGGAGTCCTGCCGAGTGTGTGTGTGTTTTTGAGTGTGATCAGGTGCAACAGTAACCTGTACACGTACAATGAGTAGGTAGAAGAGGTCAGACTAAGGAAGAAAGACAGTAAGAAAGAAAGAAAGAAAGAAAGAAAGAAAGAAAGAAAGAAAGACATGTTCCTCCGAAAAGTCGCTAATTTTTATCATTAGACTCTGCGTGGTAAGTTTAAATGTTCTGCCGCAATTAAAGGGCCACATTTACCGCTCGTCTTTACCCTGCGACGTCACAGAATAACGCTTTGTTCTCAGGAATTTGATACGATCCAGAGCGGAACGGTCAAGGCTACAGGAAGAATAAACAAATATAATTGTACACACGTGTTATTGCGTCACAGAATGTTGTAATGGTCTCGTGCTTTAACCGCGGATTGAACACAGGCTACGTAATTTTAAAGATTTCATGCACGAAAAACACTGGCTCGAGGTATGCGGCCATCTTTGTTTTCATTATATTGGTGCCATAGTTCAATATGCCGCAACTGTTTTGCTTGTTTTTGGTATTTCGGTGGTGCTTAATTTGTTGCGTTTGTTGGTGAATAATCTGTCTGTATGCCGATTCCGGTGGCCGTGCGATCTAAGGCGTAGTAGGCCTGCAGCCGCTCGACTGTTGGGATCCCAGGTTCGCATCCCGCTGAGGGCATGGATGTTCGTCTCTGGTGTTGTGTGCTGGGTGACGGGCTGATCACTCGTTCACAGGAGTCCTATGGGGAGTGTTTGTGTGTGATCTAGAAACCTCAAAATAAGGCCACCTAGGTTCTAGGTGGGCTGTTTCACCACAGAAAACGAAAAAAAAAAATCTAGCTGTATTTACTCAGTCACAGAAAGTTAATGCTCTACAGCAGTGGTATTCAACCTTTTTTGTTCGCGTACCCCCAGATATAATTTCTCTTCAACTTTGTACCCCCAAAGTTGTTGGTACATAATTCAAGTTATACATAGCTAGTAGTCTCTCAGCTGGTCAAGAAGTTCCCCGCCTTTTATGTAACCCTCAATTTCATTACCGTGTGCACAATAATCTACCACTGGACCCTGACTTGCGCCAACTGAACCCAGTCCAGGGCCTCACACGTTTTCTTCAACATCCATTTTAATATTACAGTCCCATCTACGCCTAGGTCTCGATAGTGGTCTATTCCCTCCGATTTCCCGGCTATAGTGTGCGCATTTCGTGTTTCTTCCGTGCATATTTTGGGACTATCAACACACCCAGACGTAATAAACCGAACAAAGAGCTGACGAACAAACTTTAATAGACATATAAAGACTAAGATTAACGTGAAGTATATTTAAAGATTCAGTTCGTACCGCGCAGTAAGCATTCTGTCTGGGTTATAAAATCCTATCTGTTAATGCTGTATGGTGAAACTGAAACTTCATCGCTTGCCGGACCTTCGCTTATTGTGACGCTACAAACATGTTGCGAAAGCAAGCCAGCGTAGCCTAGCGCAGCGCTTACGCCGGGCGTAACGAAGCGTTATATTAATGAAAAGGCATGTAATTACCGATATAAAAAATTTTCCTGAAAGCAGCAGGTTTTAAGGGACTGTCACCTATCATGTGCAATATGATGCGTCATCTGCGCCATCTGCCATTACCAACTCTGTGTGTGTGTGTGTGTGTTTGTGTGAGAGTGGTGTGGGCCTACAAATAATCACTGAGTGTGGCGTGCGTCTATGGTTGCTGACGTTCTGCGGTCTGTACTACATTTATATTCAGTGAGTTCAAAGTCAAATGCGTGGAACTTTCCCTTCGCGCCCAGAAAGCTTTACGAAGCTGTGTTCAGGCACAGAGACTTTACCTTCAGCTTTAATTTTATGTAAAAGAACGAATTGTTCTGCAAAGTGGCATTCGTACCTGATGGAAGCGACGTCACTATGCCTGTAAATCAATTCCATATGGACGTTGTCATAACCAATCAGGAAATTGGAATTTTTGCTTTGATTACGGCATACATCCTGTGTAGCCGTTTTATGGGTTTGACCCAGTTGCCTTCCTGTTGGGTGGTCGGTCATTCTTTGTTTTAGGGAACCTGAGATTGATACTAGCTTTGCCTATCGGGTCCAACTGAGTAGGTTTTGACCGCATATGTGGCCTGAGGACGGGGACCGATCCTGTCCCCGAAAGGTAGTTTTATCGTTTCTTACTAGTTCTAACACGAAATGATTGACAAAATGTATAACGTACATTATTTCAGAAAAACTGGTCCCTCTTACTAATAGCGACCCGTGCCCTGAACAATACCGTGCCCCGCAGATCCCAAAAGGGTCCCACTATCACCACGGTGCATTGTGCGGTAAGAATTCTGCTAGATGTAATTCGGGAGTACCTAGATTATAGATCTAAGTGATATATTGCGGTATGATAACTGATGAATGATGTTCCTTGAGAAGCTGCTGATTGCTGGTGGTTTTGTGAGTATTAAAACCAGCAAGCTGTAACTTGAACCAGTGGAGGTTATATGAGTAGCAGAAATCAGGCATACTTGTTTTCAGTGTGGTCTCTTATGAAGCTCTGTGTTCTGTTTAGTAATTATCATCAGCTTTCGACTTGAAAGTTCAGTGTAATTTAACACTTTGAGATGCGACTCTTGTGCGAGAACTTGTCAGATTCATGTAAATCCTTGGAGTTAATTAACTTTTCAAATTGTCTTTTGAGATTACAGAGGCGTAACGTTGTTACGCAAAGAATAACGTCTGTGTTAATCAAAGGTATGAAGTTTAACTTTCTTTGATAACATCTTGTTGCACCATTAAATTATGGAAGTGGACTATTTGAAATTGCCTGACTCTCTAAGTACAACGCTTTCAAACACATCTTTCTCTAGTAATTATCATGTATTGGGTAGCAATATAATATTATAAATATTTACGCGTTTGTGATTTATTGTTTATTCATTTTGAATGATCCCACCCTCAAAATTCTAGAAACAAAATAGAAATTGTAACCTCGAATTCGATTTGCTGAATACAAAATTTCTTGACGGTGAAAATAAAGATTTCGTTTCCCGGAGTTTATGACATCTCGTAGTTTCATGGGTGATTAACCATCGTTTCGGAGGAATCTCGTCCGTCCAACTTGAGGATAGAAAGAAACTTCACCATGTTGTAACCCAGCAGACCACAATCTTATTACATGCTTTTAGCCAATTAAATGTGACATTAATTTGATATGAAACTAATGATACGCGTTTATTTAGCAAGTTGATATTTGCTTTGCTCGTTTTTATTGTTGTCCGTAACGCAAGAAGTTTGCAGGTTCCCACAGCAAACCATACCGGCCATTCACCAAGACAACTGTGTCGTTCACATTTAAGAGTCACAAAGTACCCCTTCACATTTTCAGGCCGAAACAGGTTAACAGTGACGGCCGTTACTCGATGTATTTTTTTTGTGGTGGGCCCCGCAGCAGATGCTACGGACGCACCGCAGCCTTAAGGCTTATTGTGCAACCCTACGATGAAGATGATCAGTTTTTTTTTATCGTTTTTCCGTGTAATGGAGTACCAAATCGACAGGGGAAAACCGAAGTACTCGGGGAAAAACCTGTCCCAGTGCCACTTTGTCCACCACAAATCCCACATGGACTGACACGGGATCGAACCCGGGCCCCCGCGGTGAGAGGCACGGCCATTTCTCGATGTATCATTCCGTTCTTCCTTCCTTCTTTCCTTGATTATTTCTTGCTTTGTTTCTTTTTTCTTCCTTTTTCTCCACGCATTCTTCTGTATGCTTGTTATCCATTGTTTACCTGGCACTGAAGACGTAGAATTATGACCCAGTATCCGTGTGGCAGCTCCCACACAGTAGCCCTATATCAAACCTATCCGCTTGGAATAGTCTAGACCGCGGAAGCACGTATCCACGCGGTTTGCTGTTGTTTCTTTAACAACACCTGGCATTGCTAGGGGAGAGGAAGACAAGCCAACATCCTGCTAAACAAAAGTCGCACGTGGTGCGCTAATACCGAGCTCTATGGCATAATCTAGAGGCTTATTATAGAACGTTATTAATTGAATTCCAAACAAACACACCGTAGTTTGACCCGACGTTTGTTGTTTTTAAATACGTCGGTATGGTATTTGACAACGCTGTTTGTTTACATTGCGCAACACTGTCATGGCGTGATGACCTCTATTACCCTGTAAAAGGGGGGAAAAGAACAACAGAAATTAAGGAGGCACTAAATGACATAACGCGTAGGAACGACGTCACCATTCGTTTCATGTAGAATTTACACTCGACGATATTCCATTCACAACTTTCTGTCATCTCTCTAAAAGTGCAGGCAGGCCTGCAGTTTGATAGAGATTCATCCTCATATTTTCAGTGCTACAGCGTGACTGGGGCTACAGCCGTCTGTGAGACATTGGATAGTTTCCATCAGGCAGTTAATCTAAGGAAAATTAAGTAAACAGTTTTGGACAGTGCTTAAAGAGAAGCTTTGTGATTTATGGGCGTACGGGTTACTTAAAATATTAAGGTACCCTAGTGTATGTCATCACGGAGGCCACGATGGAGTGGCAATATGACTAGGATGAAGGAAATGAGAACTGCGCACAGACCCTTTTTAGGTCTGTAATTAACTCCAAGGAGCAGTCCTTGATAGCCTCATCGCCTACAGCTAGTCAAGAAATTCCTCACCTCTTACGGAAACCGCACGCGGTGGCGCAGTTGGTTGAGGCACTGCGCTACAAACCGGAACGTCGCGGGTTCGATTCCCGATGGTGTCACTGGAATTTTTCATTGACATAATCGTTTCGGTCGCACTATGGCCCTGGGGTCGACTCAGCCTCTAACAGAAATGAGTACCAGGAATGTTTCCTGGGGGGTAAAGGCGGCCGGTGCGTTGGTCTGACAACTTTACCACCTTCTGTGCCGATTGTCTAAAAATCTGGGAGCCTCAATCTCCTGGGACCCTAAGGGCCTGTCCAGGCCTGTAATGGGATTGCTTTACCTTCTTTTTTACGGAAACCGAAGGTTTTGGAAGGACTGTATTCACATGCGTTCGCCATTAGACCAGTATTCTGATGGACCCATTTCACATGATCATACCCTATATCCGTCAGATCCATTTTAATGTTATCCCCCTTCTCAGAAGACTTCAATTATCAGAATGAGGTCGCTCGACAATTTTTGCAAAATGTCATGTACATCTGCTGAGTGGTTCCAGAGATGAGCTGTGAGGGCTGTGACAGCCTCCCCATCCATGCATTGATTTTGCTCACTTGGTGTAGACAATGCATAAAAATGGAAGAGGTCCCCGTGGCTTCGTCGCCTTCCCAGAAATGACTGTAGTCGCGATTGCCATCGCTTGTGATGAGTCATACACGAGCGCCTCATAACTTGGTCTATAGCGCCAGACGAAAATAATGGTTTCTTTGTTAAAGAAGGGAGTAAAAGCCAAGTTTGTGACAGGGATTGAAAGATGACTGTATTGTGGTCAGGCTGTAAGTGGGGCAAGGGATAGGTCCAGCACACTGGTATCTTCTTGAGCACTTGACAGCAACTCAGCTGCTGAACAGATTTCCTTCTTTTATGGAATCCATCGTTTCAACGCCCGTTATTGGTCGTCCTCCTGGGGTCTAGGATAGCTCAGTCGGTATAGTGACTAGGCTACAGACTGGACGACTGAGGAATCTTGGTTCGATTGCCGGTAGAGGTAATAGATTTATTTTTTGTCCAAAGGGTCCACACTGGCTCTTGTGACCACCGATCATCCTATACGATGGTTAGCCGTGGTTCTTTCCCTGGGACGTGAAAACCACTTACCTCCATCTGGTGCCGAGTTTAAGAATCAGTGGTGCTATGCCTTAGTGGAGTACGCAGGGACAATTTTAGGCCTACATGTATCTTTATGAAGGTTTAGCGGCCTGGGTGAAGTTGATTCTGAGAAATCTTTGGTACGAAATAACAGGCTTCAAACTTTTGTACCTTCCTCTTGTATTTTTAAACTGATGCCTGGTACGTTACGGTGTCGAAACTGCGTACAGCAAGTGCTTAAATGATGAGGTATGTTATCAGTTAGATACTGTACTCGTAATTGAATGAAATTGTACTAGCGTGGCGCAGTTTCTAAGTACAACAGTTTCTACTGTTGATATGACACATCCCTGTTTTGTTTTCAATATTTGAGAAAATATATCCGCATTTGCTACATGTTTCTGTTCTGACATACATTTTTGTCTTATGTTTTTTTATCTATGCTGTCAAAGGTATGCTACCGTGGTCAGTTTTTTTCGTTTTATTTTTAATCAATGCGCCATGTTTGTATGTTATTAAGAATTGCTTTCGAGGTTTCCATACCAGTATCCCAATTGAATTTATATTTTCATTTTCCAATACGATTTATAATATTCGTCCTCGCGCGATTAAGTAGTGCTCAGTTTTGCTTCTGAGCCAGTGTCTATTGCAAACGTTGTTCTTCGTGGTGGATATTCGGCCTTTGATTGTTATCATCATCATCATCATCATCATGTAATTGAAGAAAAACGGTTACGATGGTTTGGACACTTAAAGAGACTGCCAGGAAACAGATACATGGAATGCGAACCAGAGAGAAGGCGAAGGAATGGAAGACTCAAAGAAAGGTGGATGGATGGATGAAGATAGAGTATGACTAACCGTGGACTGACAGAAGATGATAATAAAAAAATGGGCATGTGGAGAAATTTAGTTTTGGGTGAAGAAAAACCATTGCACAGTGAATGGATGAATGAATGCATGAATGAATGAAATTATTTTGGGGAGCGGCGGCGGCAGCAGCAGCAGCAACAACAACAACGACGACGACAACAACAACAACACAAATGCAACAACAAAGTAACTTTTAAATAAGTTTTGCTATCGATGTAGCCCATATTTAACGGATATGAAGAAGAAAGGACTGTACATTGCACTGTTCATTTTCCTAGTCCAGACTGTATTTTTGTCTACAAAAAATGAATGTCAAATGTCAGTATCGAAGACTGGTGTACCCTGCAACGTGACTTGGCAAGCTGGCAGATCCCACGGACTGCGCATACAAAATTATCCCATCGCAGATGTGAGGTATGAGGGGATTACCCTGCACTTGCAGATAATGGCATAAGGATGCGGAATTATTTTCACGTGTGCTTAAGTAAGGGTTGGGGGATACAAGCCACATTTCCCTATATAACCCTCTACTTCACTAAACATCAAATGTGGTACTAACCATTACTGCTCTTTCCATACAAACCAGAAATTAAAATTTAGATCACCCCTCTTGTTTTTACCCGCACCAGTATTTTTACCTTTCAGTATTAATATGAAAACAACGGCAACCCCTATCGAGCAACCCTCAGGAGATATATAGTCTCCTCCCCTTTCCTGTTCCGTGTGTAAGGATCGACCGAACAATCCCATGAACACAGTAGCAGATGGGACAGCGCGGTGTTTGGAATCACGAAGCCGGAAAATTATAAAATTCAACTTCCATCTCCAGAAGATGTACAAAGAAACTTAAAATATAGACCGATTCTCCTTTCCTCTCCTTTCCTTTCCTTCTTAATTTACCGTCTGCGTTGAACGTATAGAAATAAGACATTGAGATAAAATGTCTCTCCTTCAGTAGGCTACACATCAGAAAGACACAAAGAACAAACGAGTTAAAGGCCGACTCAAATTACACAAATTTTCTTTTAAAGAAAGATGTCTGTGAACAGCAACTTGGAACAATGTCGACTTACCTGAGTTGTACTCAGGAGGTGACCTCATTGTTCATTGTTTATCAGCCGACAGTCGGGTGTCATGGCTGAGGTTATTTTCAGTCACTCCTGTTCTAAGTGTGGTGATATCAGGTTCCTCAAAAACGTTGATAATTACCTCCCAGACAACACGGTGTCCAATATTATTAATAGGTCATGACCGGTTCCTTTTGATTCGCCCTTCGCAGTCACTCCAAAATGTCGCGTTTGACGCAATACAGCAGCAGTTGATACAGGGTGTTTAACAGTTAAGTAAACAAGAAACGACCTGTATTTTACTTTTTTAACTGTCGTGGCCGTGCAGAAATATCGATATTCGAATTTGGAGATTCGTTTGCATTTTTAGTTGAAGAACCCTTGGTTCACTTTCACTGTTAGCCGAGGAACTTTTGGCCCAGTTGTACTGATAATTCAGGTGTTTCTGGTCCACATGTGCTTGTAGGTAACAAGCCCTATTTTTTACTTTTACTATGACGAGTCGTTGAGGAGCCCCCGGTTCACTTACACTGGTATAGATGAACCCTGTGACAGGAATTGTGCCCCAGTTCCAAATGTGACAGGCTTTGACCCTGAGTTACAATAAATTGATCGCTGAGGACCCCTGGAACGTGACAGGAATTGACCCACCTGTTCACTTGACGTGGTAGTTCATGAGCTCCTGCACCACTTGCGTCGATAGTTGAGTTCCCCTGATCCACTTGCAGTGGCGGTTGAGGAGACCTCTGAGAGGAATTCAGCTCCAGTTTGTAGCATTAGAGAACTTGGACCAAAAACCCTGTTGAACTTCTCAGTGGGAAGCCAGGAATTAGCCCATTGGTGTACTAGAAATTCCAGCTGAGGAACCTTCCGAGTGTAATAGGAATTGTCCCATTGCTCCAATATGAAATGAAAATGATCTACTTACAGCAGTAGTTGGTGAGTCCCTTGACAGGAATTGGCTTTAATTTATACGTCTTTTTATTGAAATCAGCGACTATTACAAGGATATCTCAGCAAAGGGGAACTTGCTTGTATTTACGATGCACATTTGGTTGTAAAATTGTATCTGATGTCTAAGCCTTTTTTTTTTTTTTTTGCATATCTTGTGCCTAATATTGGAAATACAAAATAGCTCAAAAATTTTCAGGGTATGATGTGTCAAAGAGGAGCATCATTGTGTTTACCATTTTCTTTATGACGCGCCGTTAGGAGAAACCGCGTGAGACAGACAAAAAGACGGACGTTTACCATACAGATGTATACTATTACGATTTTGATTCTTCGTCAAGGACTGGACTGCTGGGGTTCAATTCCAGGAGAAGCTTGACATATGCTTTAAGCCACCACACTCAGATTTATCTGGGGAGCAGCCTGTCGACAGAGTAATTATCTTGTCAAGGAAGAAATGTAATTTAGGCTTACGTTACATACCAGTATGGTCAAAAGATGAAAAATTGTCTAACGATCGGCGACACTGGATAAAATAGCTTCTAGGCCTGTATTTTGACACTGGGCGGTAGAAACCTACATATGCCTTAAAAATGCGATTATTATTGCGTACGTAACGGCCGAAGTGTGAACCGAGGTAGCTGGCTGTCCACTTACCTCCGTCTAGTACCGAGGTCTGCAATACGCCCATCTCTACTTCCACATTTCCCCTCTATTTCTGTAGCTAAGTACGGGAGCCAGAGGCAAATGTACTTTCCTAACTTAATTTAATATTTTATTTTATGGGGTAGTATCAGTTATCAATGCCGGGTTGTAAAGAATTCGAAATTGCTCAGTGGTTGAGGTGGATTTTGAAAGAACGTCCCCGTTTGTTGGCTAATTTTGTGAGTAGTGTAGACGGATCGAGAGGGGAAGGTTTTTGTAAACACGGAGAGATGGAGATACGTACAGAATTTTGGTCAGGAAACCTGGAGGGAAGAGATCACACTGGAGGACTGTAAATGGGAAGATGATATTAAGGTGGATATTGTAGCACTATGATATCAGGGTATAGGCCGGATTCAGTTGGCTCAGGATAGGAAACAGTTGGGCGTTTTTGTGAACACGGTAATGGACGTTCAAGTTCCGTAACGGACGGAGAACCCTTAGACCATTATCGACTTCTAGCTTGTCAAGAAAGACAGCTGCATAGAGTTGGCAATTTAGTGACAAGAATGGGACTGTGTGTTTTAGGTTTGAGCGGTTATTGATTCTTCTGTAAGGAAATATGCAATCAGGAAATGGGTAGTCATTAAATGTCCACGCTACTTCTTCAAACCTAAGGACTCGCAGGGCCGGCCGCCGTATTTGTTGTTTGTCAGGAATTGCAAAGTATAACTGCTGTGTGGCCTCAGGTACACGTAACATGATATCTATTCACACTGTCCATTTAATCAAAACGTGTGTCTATGTAATTCTTGCCCCCTGCGTTTTACGTTTTCTTCCCTTTCCATATATAACTAGATTTAGTACAGTGCTTCAGAAACTAATAGTCGCTCAGCTAATCAAGAAACTCGCCGCCTACCACGGAGATCGGAAGTGTTGTCGTTATTGCAAGGTCCCCTGTTTGGGCCCTGTCGTGATCCGGATGACTCCAGTTTACATTCTCATACCCAAGTGATATCGTCCCTTCAGATATTTCGACTAAATTCTGTATGTAGTTCTCAGCTTTCCCACGCTTGGTACATCCTTCGCCCATTTCATCTTCACTGATGTGGTGACCCTTATGGTATTAGGTGAAGAGCTTTCTATTATAACTTCCTTTCAGTATTATGAGAATAGAAAAAATGATAAAATTCGCCATTATCTAAATTTTCTAACTTCACCTCATGTTTCGAGTTCACTTTCCCATTCACATTTTATCCACGCTTCATGCTCGGTCCACCTCTAGCAATTGCAGGATCGACGCTCTGTAGACGTCTCCAGGGGCCACAATTTCACACAGCTTACTTTATTCCCTGCATGCATGTAGGGAAACTTTTCATTGATGTAGGGCGCAGCCCCTCCGGCTTGTGTACAAAAATCTGATACTTACAGTACTCATCCAGGCAAAAGAAGATTAAAATTGGAATGCACCTTAGGCGTATAACCTGAAATGTTATCTGGAGGTAAAAGCTGCAAATATTTCAGTATCCGAGCCAATGCTGTTATGTAGGCAGGTCGTGTGACTTCCACGCAGCAACGTGGCTGTCAGAGTGAAGTACTCTTACTGTTAGATTTATCTGAACTTTCTTTCAAGGAAGAAGTTCTGGTAACTGCTGGTGCTTCTTTGCTTTAAGCGCTTCCATCTGTGTACAGAACCCGCTTGTAGCTGCACTGCTGCCAAACGACCGATAACGCCGCCCTGTCTGCAAAACTCATTCCCGCGAGCGCCGTAGAGCGGACGACTTCAATTGCCGCATAGCGACAGAGTACGATAATTAATCCAATAACGATTATCTTTATTATATGGTGGTGTACGAGGTGTAATTTAAAAAATCTCGGAATTTTGCCCACACAGTGTATTTGTTTCGTATAATGCTTAGCTGTAAGCAGCGAGTATTAAACGATGGGTTCTTATAATGACAACAAGCCGTGTGTTCTCTGTGAGGTAGGAAATGAATCTTTGCATGTAATGCAGATTGATTTTAGTCTTCAGAGGGTTAATATTTGTAGGATGAAGGATGTGAGAGTTCTGCAAACGTAAGTTTATCTTATACACGGTACACCGTGAGAAATGTAAATCGTAAATCGATAAAATACAAGGAAATGAAACGTTGCAAAAGTAAGGTAGAAGCTTTCGTGTAAACGTTAAGAGATTATGTAGCTCGCCCTGTTGCCTTAAATTCTGTACGGCATTAATCATTTACGTTCGCCCTATACACAAAATGTGAATTGGTACCGAGGGCTCTTTTCCGGGAGAAAAGCGGCCAGGGCGTGAGGCTGACCACACATCTCCGTGTAGTGCCGAGGCTAAACATGAGTGAAGCTGTACATCCACTCCCCTTATGTGCCGTCATGGGTTATGCAGGGGCAACATTACCTTTATGTGTACAAAAAATGAACGCGGGAAGGTATTTAGATGCTGTCCGAATGCCATATTGGAGTGCGTTGTTAGTAAGCCTCTATCCATTATCGTGCACTAATTCGACTGTTTTCGTCTTCCTGTGTTGATGTTCATTTTCTGTGTACATCCGCTCTATACGTATATGGAACCATAGAACAATTATAGAACATGCGTGCAGATAGATTGAGAGGGGCTGTATATTTTAAGTAAAGATGAATATATATGGGCTGTCACAGAATAATGGTGTCATCATTTTTAATCTGGGAATTTGAAAACTAAAAGGGAGAAAGTGTAATAATACGTAAAAATATGATGTTGCATGACATTAACACAATTTATTATCCTTCCACCATATTGAAATCATAATAAATGAAGAAACATCGCGTTTCATGTAAGTGACAATTTATCAGCCTTCGCGCCGTTGTCATACCTTTGCATTATTAGCGATCCACTACGAGTTTGGTGTGAAGTTGGATTGCATTAGTGGCATAATTTTGGCCTGTAGCTTCAGTAGGCCTGAATTCTTTGTTATTAGACAACAACATTGAGCAGACGGCTTGTAGACAGGAGAGTAGTTGCGAATATATTAGAAGATGAATCGCGGACGGCCGACGAGGCGTTGTCCTCTACCTTGAGGGTTATTCTTGGAGTTAAACAAGTGCTCGCTGTAAACAATCCAACATGTTACGAAATGTTACATAGTGCCTGGAATTGTAAGATCAGTTACGAGATGAGCAGGGCTTGTAGCACGGTACGGTATCTTTAGAAATTCTTACTATTTTCAAGCGAAATCTGCATGCAGTAAATATGTGAGTTACTAGTCTTTACTCTGTCTACATACCTTCGCTTCGCAGCCGAACCTACCCACCTTTATCTTCTCCCGGTATCCCGCTGTGCTTCTAGCACAATGCTGTCCCCACACTGGCTTGGTCGTGTCATACAAAATTTTGATCGGTAAATCTGAAGGTTAGGGCCCACTGGTAGTAGCTAGACGTGGATGTTGCCTGCCTCCAGATACCGTCAAATGTCGGGCTGTTGTGGTCGCGGTAGTGAACCTTGGAATTCCATAAAATGCGGGGATTTTCTTGCTTTGCGAAAGAACTACATATAAAGAGGGTATGGGGCACGCGGTGGCGCAGTTGGTTGAGGCACTGCGCTACAAGCCGGAAGGTCGCGGGTTCGATTCCCGATGGTGTCATTGGAATTTTTCATTTACATAATCCTTTCGGTCGCACTGTGGTCCGCCTCTAACAGAAAGGAGTACCAGGAATATTTCCTGGGGGGTAAAGGCGGCCGGTGCGTAGGTCTTACAACCTTACCACCTTCATGTGCCGATTGTCTAGAAATCTGGGAGCCTCAACCTCCTCGAATCCTAAGGGCCTGTCCAGGCCAGTAATGGGATTGCTTTATAAAGACGGTATTCGATGGATTTGATGTCAGACATTGGGAGTAAGAGCTCCACGTAGTCATAGTTGTACGATGTATGTCACTTTGGCCTCCAGTGGCTGCCTTTCGTCTCGATCAGTGCGTTGTATAGGTTACCATTTGTGATGTTCTAATGTTTTTTTTTTTTTTTTAGTCTCCAGAACTCAGTAATGTCATGTAAGAGTCACAGCCCTTCACAGGTTGGAAAACTTACATCTCCCGTATGGTTGGCACCAAAATGCTACATGACTCCAGTGCTTTCTTTTATTGAGAGCACAAAGGGGTGCCCTTATTGGGAAACGTGACTAGTGTGAATAGTTCAGAACAAACTTTTACATTTTATGGCAGGAAATATTATTCTCGATATTTTTACGAAGGTAGAGATGTAATGATAATGTAATATCCGGATAAAAGAGAAGGGTGACTAATACTGCGGACATTGCCCCGTGGGTAGTGTCAGAGAGCAAAGAACTTAGCTTCTGATTTGTTATTATTACAAAACCAAGTACTTGCACATACAAAGCATACATACATATGATATTCCCTCCTACATGTTTCGGCTGTCGACCGCCATCATCAGGGAGTAACATCTAAAACTTATGTAGTTTAAAACCTAATGAGGCCATTGTTTATGTAAGTATATAAGGTAAAGGTAAAGCAATCCCATTACAGGCCTAGACAGGCCCTGAGGGGTCCAGGAGGTTGAGGCTCCCAGATTTGTAGACAATCGGCACATGAAGGTGGTAAAGTTGTCAGCCCTACGCACCGGCCGCCTTTACCCCCCAGGGAATATTCCTGGTACTCATTTCTGTTAGAGGCTGAGTCGACCTCAGGGCCATAGATGTAAGTATATAGCTAAAATGATATATTTATTGCTTATTGTAAAGTAAAATGTATCAAAATGATAATATGTTTGAATATTATATGTATGCACCTTACATGCTTTGCATGTGCAAGTAGTTGGGGTTTTTAATGATAAGAAGTATAATGTGTTGCACGGAATGAACAACATAAAAATAATCAGGTCCTGATGTCAGGGATTTATTTTGACACTTAGTTTTTGGAAATAAGTGGGAGAGCTGGTCACACTTGTCGAAACCGGGACCCGGTAACTGTGTGAGGTCTTGTCGACACTTGCAAGTATATAACTGTAAAACGCTATTGAATGAATCTTCAAAATGCAGGGTGCAACGATGAGGAGGGTTTTGTACGGCTGAGCGTAAGGAGCAGAGGATGACTGGAGTCTTCCTGGCGACAACGTTAAAGTGACTCACGTCAGGCTGGATAACCGTAATTTAATTTCTGGTAGACTATATCCAGACTGTGTGGGGCGCAGTGCGCTCTGTCTGATGAAGATAAAGTGTCAAAATTGTGAACAGTGCCACTCACTTCTAATTCGGAGAACTGTAATGGTGGCAGCTTTGTCTCATCACTCTGTGTTGTGTCACAATGCGTGTTGCTTGGACATAAATGAAATTTTACCTACCCTTTTAACAACAACAACCAACCTTACGAATTGGTTAGCGTTCATGTTTCTTGTTCGTATGTCCTCACTTCAAATGTCGCCAAGAGTATGAATAAAGCTGCTGAGATTTACTGCAGGAAAATGCCTCAAGAATACCGTCATAATGGATAAGACATCATTCCAAATTCTTCTTTGCTGTTCACTCAGGATCGTATACTATAATCTCAGTAACTGAAATAGTGTCGATGAATAACAAAAAAACGAGGAAGGAGTACAATTGTGAGTGTAGACCTTTTCGAGTTACAAGACTGAATGAAGGGAACAGTTTGTGACACGTACCTCCTTTAAACGCTTCTCTTTTTTCCAGAGAGGCCAGCGAAACAATTAGTTCCACAAATTACACGTACTGCGTGTCATCACGCATTGTTGGCGTGTACTTGAATTTGTATTACACAAAGGTTTTTAGACATAATGTAGTTTTACACCGTCGTGACCCATTATAATTAAACTTTAAGTTTATCTATACCCATAGTTAAAACTAGAATTATGATTTAAAGGCAACATTTTATTATTTGTCGCTATCATTCTGAAAAGAAAATGCAGATTTTGGACTGTAAAAATATTTTAGTTTGCTTTCTACCAAAATTGACCTTAATAGAATTTGCAATTTTTAACGTAACGAGGAAAGTGTCAAGCCTTGCATCTTTAAGTGCGTCGGTTGTACTCAGATTTTCATACGGTTGCTGTCTTTGCATTGTTGGTAGGGAAATGTAAAAATGAAAGCGGCATGATTATTCGCGCTAGGAACCGACACATCACTTGGCAACATGTTTTTTTTTTTTCTGGTGTTCTCGTGTTAATAATTAATTAGTACTCCTATTTTATATGCGGGACATTTGATTCTCGCCTTTCAGCTGGCTATTTTGACAGGAACTTCATGATATCCCTCAGAACCCCCAGGAAAGTACTCTGATAGTACTTTAAATCAGTCACGAAAGCGTCTTTCCACATTTCAGTTTTTGCATGCTGTATTGACTTCATACTATACAAATACTTTACTCTCAAATTGCATCTTTAAATATGACGTAGCTGTAAGATGCTGGCAGTCCATTTCAAATTCCTGGTACAAATTTTTCAGTGTGTTGTACATCACGTTTATCGCATTACTTATGCTGGTAACTCTGTCCAGTTCCGAAATATAATCTGTAACCTTCCCTCAGTTCGTGTTGCAAAGTTTGTCCAGCCCTTACCGATGTTTTTCGGATTCCCAGAAGAAACGAAGATGTGTGTCTGTGGGGCTTTATTATTATGGAGTCCGATAAAATACGTTTTCATTGTAAATCGAACGGAACGATTTCCCTTACGCAGAACAAATACATCGCCCGCAAACAGTAAGCGCCATGTTAACCAGAGCAGCCTTCGATATCGGAGGGCGGCGCGTGCTTCAGAATGCTAATTGATTTCATCTGAAACAGGCACCAGACAACCAATTTAAACTGCACGCTTACAACGCTCCGTTTGCTGCAAGTTTGTGGATGCACGACTTATTTTCCGTTTGTTATTCCACATTTCTTAGAGGCCTGGATGTTTCAGTCAGTATAGTGATTATGCTGCGAGTTGGACAACCGGGATTCGATTACTGACAGGGGGTGAGCTGTCCGCAATTGCGTCCAAGAATAAATGTCTATAATACCGAGAAGTAGCTCAAAATACATACGTATCTTTCCAATGGAAATGCTGAACTACTGTTTTCAGCTGTAGACTGTGTTATTAATTACAAATGTATGTGTCTGTACAAAACAACCGTGTTAATATGTGGCAACATGCTGCTCGCGATCCTGCGTTCTTCCGTACACACTTCAGTCATCTGTTGTGCACACAATGGACGTTTGTTTGCGAGCAGAGGGCTGTGTTTATCCGCCTGTCAGACTGTCCGGAGAGCAGGAACAGCGCGCCCATTCAAAGTACCAGCGGAGTCTGATTCTGTAGAAAACAAACGAACCTCTATTACGGGCCGAAAGGAAATTGTCGAAATGGAAAATAGAGACGTTACACCTAATACCGTCTGATTATCAGTGTCACTGCAAACACGTCTTTATGTTAAATATTCATTCATCACACAAACGAATGCACATTGACACATAAAAGTATACTCTTATATTGCTCCTACATGTTTCGGCGTCATTTGCGCCACCTTAAGCAGAGTTTAAAACTTACTAAGATATAATAGAACAAATTACTATGTGCGTTCCGTTCAACACAACTTGTACGCACCAAATTAGCCTTACACTACATGTTTCGGTCGTTCGACCATCATCAGTTGTATAATATAAAAACACTCAGTACAAGGAAAAGTGTAAAATTGTTTGTGAGATCTCACAAAATAAATATATTGTAAAATATGCGAGTAGACATTAGAATTGGATTTTGTAACAGATGCTTGTCATTAGCCGGAAACAATTCGTACTTATTTAAGTTAATAAAAAATATTTAACATCCTTTAAAATTTCCCACTTCTTTGGTTCCTAATTTTGTAAATTTCCTAAAAAAATTTAAAATACAATAGATTAGAAAGCAATTCGTATTTATTATATTACAGCATTCATGCAGCTAGTGACAACATATGGGATGCTTCACTTGTGGTTAAGACGGTATAGATATTTTAAAGAATATAATACATTAAAACAGGAAAATAGTAATATTTTTCTACGGTGCCTTCATTAATTATGACTAAAAAGTCGTATCTTGATATGCTGTAGTTTTTTTCGCTGCATGCAAACACCTAATTTTGTCTTCGATTCTTTATGGATTTTGTCCCTGTATGACGTGAGTTGCGTGTAAGAGGTGAGTCACCTCTGTTACCTCTTACACGGAACTCACAACACATCATACATCAACAAGATCCAAAAAGGATCGAAGACAAAATTAGATGTTTGTAGCCTATGCAAAGAAAAAAATACAGCATATCAACATACAACTTTTTAACAAAACTTAATGAAGGCACTGTATAAAAATATTACTATTTTATTGTTTTAATGTATAATATTTTTGGAAAATGTCTATACTGTCTTAATCACAAACGAAGAAACCTATATGTTGACGCTAGCTGCATGAATGTTTAATATAATAGGAATTGCTTTGGTAATGTGTTATATTTTAGTAAGTTTAAATTTTGGTTTTTATGTTAAATTTTATGTTATTCATACCGTAAATTTAAATTTTGGTGTAAAGCTTTCTGAAGATGGCGTAAATGGCGCCGAAACATGTAGGAGCAATATAAGAATATATTTTTATGTATCAAATGTGCATTTTGTGGTGTGGTGAAAGAATGTTTCAGTCAATACGCACGAGATAAACAGTGTCAAAACGTGTTTGTGGTTTTTTATGTTTTGCATACCGTGCATCCCGTCGCATGTCCAAATAAAACCAACAAATGCACGAAATTATTGGTAAGTGTAAGATATATTTTCAACCCCTACATATGTTTCGGCAAATAGATTGCCATCTTCAGGGGGTATATATCACAGAGCTACAAGTTCTATCTGTATCCAAATATACAATATATGTTTTCACAATAAACGCTTTTTATACATTTCACGATTCAAGATGTATAGATGGATTAGATTAAAACAGTAATACACTATGCCTCTAATAGTTAAAAATAAATACGCCTTAAGATCCCAGAGTAGAAAATGTATACAAATTGTTTACATTAATCGATATTAAAATATTAAACATTAAAAGTTTATAGTGGGTTTTAGAGAACTAGTGCTTGGCCATGCATATTAGCTTTGGGTTGATCTATTGTGGATCTCGTCCTGTACGTTGTGTGCATTTCGTGTTCGGTGAGGTACAGTGTACTGACCGGTCAGTACACTGTACCTCACCGGTATTTGAACTATGTAACAATTAATGCTTATCTGCAGCTGACATCAGCTGGCAGACTGAGTGAAAGTAGCGTCTTGCAGATTGAAGATAAGTAGTTACAACTGACATCACCAGCCATAATTTCGCCGAAAAATTTATTTTCGAACAGTCTCAGGTGTGAGATAATTAGACGGCAGCGCAACCTCCTCATTGCGCTTTAACTTTATGCATGTATAAGAAGGAGCTACAAACCGGAACGTCGCGGGTTCGATTCCCCGTGGTGTTATTGGAATTTTTCCGTGACATAATCGTTTCGGTCGCACTATGGCCCTGGGGTCGACTCAGCCTCTAACAGAAATGAGTACCAGGAAAATTTCCTGGGGGATAAAGGCAGCCGGTGCGTAGGGCTGACAACCTTACCACCTTCATGTGCCGATTGTCTAGAAATCTGGGAGCCTCAACCTCCTGGAACCCTAAGGGTCTGTCCAGGCCTGTAATGGGATTGCTTTACCTTTTACGTATAAGAAGGAATATGGAATTCACCGTCAGCGTGTGTATATCTGTCACATAAGAGTTGATATGCTAGTCACTGTGTGGAGTCTCTCGTACTGTATTAACCCGTGAAGTCGCATGTCAGTGCCATTTCGAAGTGTTCCTATTAAAGCAGTACTATATTCACATTAATTCTGAGAGCGTCTGTAATTAGACATCAGAGCACCTGTTTGGATGCCATCTGCGCCCTGCGTCGTTACATGACGATTTACGTGGTTTTCGTGCTCGACGCTTTTGAGACAAACCCGGTGTAAGGCGGAATTACAGCTTCAGCCGGCAATGTTTGGGCTGTGCGGTTTAACCTCTAAAGTTTGCTTGATGTAGTTCACACGAGCGAAAGGCTTCAAGCAATTGTCTGAAATGTCGAGATGTGACAGTATGTTAGTATTTGTAACCGATATATCTCGCTTGTAATTAAATGAGTAACCCCCCCTGTCATTTCTGGCATTCGAAAAAAATTGCTCGAAGGTGTTCCTCACCGTTTGAGGTAATTTCATCTGTAAAGGAGTAATAGTTATTTGACATCGTCTTTGTGGATGGAGTTCAGTTCTGTTACGGCAGTATTTTCTTAGTATGAAGGTAAAACTATCCCTATACAGGCCCCTAGGGCTCCAGGAGGTTGAGGCTCCCAGAATTTCTAGTCAGCGCATGAAGGTGGCAAGGTTGTCAACCCTACGCACCAGCCGCCGTTACTAATTTCTGTTAGGGGCTGAGTCGACCTCAGGGCCTGCGGCCAGCAGGAAGGATCGGGAATCAAACCCGCGACCTTCCGGCTTGTAGCGCAGCGCCTCAACTAACTGCGCCACCGCGTACCCCCATTTTACGTGTGCTTCTTTTTCCTTCTGCTGTTTAGTTAAGAATGTAATCTGGCATTTTCAGTAACCCACGTGACTTTCACAACTGTGACTGTACGAGTATACTGCAATTGTATTCATCTCTGACGTATCTTGTATTCTTCCCCACAGCTTAACCCCATGTTTTGTCACAGAAATCTCATCTCCGAAAATTTTATTCGTCTGTCTTCTTTCCATATCAAAAGCAAGTTTCAGATAAGTGGTTCCTTTGTGCAGTTCGTCCCTGTTTGTTATTATTTGTCACACACATCGTATTATTCACTGTTTTGTGTTTCTCGTCGGCGTATTAAATACCTAAATGATATTATATTCCGTTACTTCGCCTGCTTCAGGCTTCACGAATTAGGGCGAAATTTTGCCGGTTACTGTCCGGAGTTTTGAGAATTTCTTCATTTTTGACACGCAGTAAGCCCACAGGATATTTCACATCCTTCTAACACCATATTTGCGTCGTTAATTATAACAGGTTAATCAGTCTGCAGTGCACCAGAGGGGTTTTAACAGAAAATACACATATACCGTGGTTGATGAACATTAATTTATTCCTGGACGTAACGCCGTATCGACTTATAAGTAGTTACCCACTTTCCGGAGGAGCACAGTGCCTCCATCTTCAGCATCAAGCAGCCAAAGACTATCTCGCAGATCGTGGTTGGCTGTACCTGGAAGGAAGATCGACTCACCGACAGGCCTGTGCCTACCCAAGGACAACAGAAACCACAAAACATGGAAATACAGGGATTCGAACTGTGTTTCGGGGGAAAAATACCATACTGACGGCTGCAGTTCCAGATTATCAGAGTTTTGCCATTCTGTTGCTATTTTGTTGGACTTCAGAACTTGTCCGTGGTCGTGTGTGTCGATGCGCCATGTTGTCCTGTCTTTACTCTTGTTGCATAGCCCACACGTGGTGTGGTGCATGACTTGACATTTTTATCATGTGATAAATTACGTTTATTGCATTTAGGCACGTCTAATAAAAGCAGTTGGTTTTTGGGGTCAATGATCTACAAATCTGTAATTCTTGCACGAAAATATTTAAGGGTTTTATTTCTGAACCTTTGTTCACAGTGCGCGTTGTGAAATCTGTTTGATCTTCTTATCTGTTTGAAACCTGAAATAACTCAATTACCTGTAGATTACCAGAGACATCTGTTGTAGTGCAGAACAACAGATAAAGGTCGTTGTTGTTTCTTGTTTTAATTTTTTTACTTTTCGTCCCCTTTACAAAATACAGAATTCCAGAATATTTAACGAATGTTCGAATGAGGTTGAATGGTACAGCCTTGGCCTATTCTGAGACGTCGTATCATTGTAAAGTAACCTCCCGTCTACGCTTACGTCGCCCAAGTAGTTTCCTAAGTTCAGGTTTTGCGCCTTAAAATTCGTGTGTACATCTCATGTATCCCATGCGTGCTACATGTCGCAACAGTTTCATTATCCTTAATTTAATCGTTTTCATGATATTTCGTCAGAAATGCAAGTTAACAAAGCTCCTTGTTCTGCAGCTTTCTGCAGCTCCTTCTACGTTTTACACTTCCGACGAGAGACGAAGTTTCATATCCATGCAGAATAACAGAATTATGAATGTGTGTGCGTTTATCCTTTATGTTTCGGTCAAATCGAAGGGATTCAGGACGCCTGCAATATATGCGACCACTATGCGTGTTTTGTTCGGAGGGAGCTATATGTTGAAGGTACTCATGGCGGCATGAATAGGTCTGTTTTACAGATCTGTGTATGCACTGGTTCAAACGCAGTTACGTGTTAGGAATAACGTTCAGGTTTTCGCACTGAACTAACCTCACGGGCCAGAGTCATTGTAAAGTAATAGGCCCTCAGCTAGTCCAGAAATCGCGGCGGTTGGTTGCTGTGTTCGCAAGAGCTTGCCACTGGTCCCTGTCCTGAGTCAGATGAATGCAGTTCACACCGTAACACAGACCCTGTGTAACAATTCGTCACTCAAGTTGGAGTGTACAACACACGGTCGACTGTCCGCGATTGGTGGTCTACCTTCCTACCTACCTACGTACCTACCTACCTATCTATCTACCTATATCTATCTGTCTATTTATCTATCTATCTGTTTATCCATGTCTATTTATCTATCTATCTGTCTACTTTCTTACCTGCCTGCCTATCTATCTATCTGTCTTTCTATCTATCTATCTCTATGTCTGTCTGTCGGTCTATCTGTCTATCTATCTGTCATATAGACGTGTAATCGTGCTGACTTTGTAATTGACTGATAGACGTTCGAGTCAGCACGCAAATAAATAACATAATAAATACATTAAACTGCTCCTTAATTTAAGTACGTGACGAAAGAAGAAGTTGATTTAGAGACAAGCTTTGGCGAGGAATATGCCGATCATAGTGGCCGCTCGGTCTAAGGCGTAGGTCTGCAACCGCTCACTTCCTGGTATTGCGGGTTCGAATCCCACCGGGGGTATGGGATGTCTGTCTGTTGTGTGTTGTCAGGTAGAGGTCTCTGCGTCGGCCTGATCACTGTCCAGAGGGGTCCTACCGAGCTTGGTGTGTCTGAGTGTGATCGTGAAGCCTCGAGAGTGAGGAGGCCCTGGTCCAGTAGGGGCTGTCGTGCCATGAAAGAGGCAAGGACTGCAGCGATACTAAAATGCAATGATAATTACTCCCAATACCAATACATATGTGTGTTTCAAGACAGCCGCAAGTATTATGGACACGCTGTCTCAGAAACCACGAAGTGGCTCATGGTAACTAATGTTCCCCGCCATGTCTCATCTTAAACCGGAGGGAGTTTCCGACGCATGTTGAGATGTTCAGAGGCCTTCCTCGTGTCTGAATATATACCGTAAATGCGGGTCTTGCTGTCGAAAAGCGCTCACTTTATTATAGAATCAACATAAATTAAGGCCGTCGTAACGCGCAAGTCGTCTGAATTACTTCCTTACAACAAAGTAACTGTGCCAGTGTTTGTAGCTCGACTTCCCTCGTCCAGCCCATTATAAAGTCCGTGTCATTCCACCCGGCTTTCCGGTCCGCTGGCTTCTCCCTTCGGCCCCGAGGGGAGTGGTGTTTCATTGAACCCCTATCCAGTTCCAGTGCTATATAGATATATATGTGTATTTTACAAATCTCATTTCCAGTTACTTGTGAGGCACTTCCCTGTATCTCCTGCAACCCTTCTGCAGTCCTGCAACACAGTCACACGTCTCATTTCAAGTAGAGAAAAACTCAATGTTGGCATTAGCTCATTTATCTAATGACCATTGCTAGTTCTAAGACGCAGAATTTTGGATCACTTGGATACTGGAATCGCAGGTTCAAGTTATTTTCGGGACACGGATGTATGCTCGCATTTTCTGTTCTGTGTCTTTGGTTAAGTGGGGCCCTTGTGACCAAGGCAGGCATGGAGGAGACGGAATCCAGGTGTGGAGCGTAGCCTAGCCGCGAATGCAGTCTGCTGCACAAGCGGTTGCCGACAGATGATGCAGAGTTGTCATCCAGCTTGGATGTTGAGCAGGTGGAGTTAAAGATTCTTCGCCCTAAACATTTACTGTGTTGCGAGAATAAACAGTTGTGGACAGTGTGGGTTGTCCTGCAGTCTTGGGCTGGAAAGTGGACAGACAACTCGATACCATAAGAATCTGCCATGTTGTAATATCTTATATTGACCAACAAATGCACTAGGAAAGTGACGTGTAATACATGTCACTTTTCTAGTGCATGTGTTGGCCAGTATCAGATTTATGATAAAATGCACGGTATGTATACTAAAAAATGTAATATGTTGCACAGTTCCTCGAACCTGCAAATTTCTTGTGTACACGGTAATGAACCTTCCGGTTCCATACAAGGCGGAAAATATATTGGCCAGTTGAACAGCTGTTAGCTTCTCAAGAAGGGCTATACTACCTTGAGTTAATTATTGAGTCAGTCAGTTAATCATTTAACCAGTCAGTCAGTAAGTCAGTCGGTTGGTTGGTTACTTTGGTTGGTTGGTTGGTAGGTAGGTAGGTAGGTAGGTAGGTAGTGATTTAGTGTAAGTAAAGGCATTTCGACGTGCGGTCTAAGGCGTTGGTCTTCGGCCGCTCGCTTACTAGGATCGTGGGTTCGAATCCCACCGGGGTCATGGATGTCTGTCTCTTGTGAGTGTTGTGTGTTGTCAGGTAGAGGTCTCTGCGACGAGCTGGTCCCTCGTCCAGAGGAGTCCTACCGAGTGTGGTGTGTCTCAAATGTGTGTCATCATGAAACCTCGACGAAACGAGCAGGCCCAGGCCCATATAGGGTTGTTGAGCCATAAAAAAAGGCATTTCGAAGAACCGATCCGCCCTGTCCAATGATTTCTTATTTCAGAATTAATATTGATTCGGAACAGGCTGCTTGGATGTGCAATCCGTGAAAGAAGCACGTGAAAGAATGAAGCTTTGTTCAGGATAATGTTGAGGCTGTAAGAAATAAATAAAACAAACGCGTAATGGGAATATGATATTTATGTCTTATGTGTCCGTTGGCATGTTGTCAGTTCTGCGCCTCTGGTTTGAGTTAATGTGCGAGTGTCCGTTAAACTTATAGGGCGTACACCATTTTGGTTCCAATAATCCTTACGTTACATTGGCTGTAGTCTCCACAGCCCTGCATCTTATTAATGTCTGTAGTGTTTGTTTGAAGCACTTCTCGATAACACGTAGTTCTGTGTTCAGAGAAGTGCACGTAGTACAGCAGTTATGTAGCTATGCTGTACTGTACCTCTGCCAGTGTCTGAGTCAAGGTCTCAGCTGTGTTGGGTGTTTGAACAATGCATTTATTTCTTCAGTCACGTTAATGAGGAGAACCAAAACCCTACGTACCACGGCAGTTCTGTCCGTCTTCCAGCCTCGCAGTCTGTTCCATAAGACCAGTTTTACTGCTATCCTCCCGTTTTATTTTCTGCTTTCCAAGTGGCCGCTTAATTGGAGATTTTCCTGCAAACCCGTGGACATGTTTTTTTATGCTCCTTATATATCGTCTACATATGCTCAGCCCATAAGTTGGTAGCGTCCTAGATTTGAGTACCTTAAAAACAGGCCTAGTAATAATCACTAAACATTAGGCACTGTCACAAAATTCCAGTTTCATCCTTCGACGTCATACCAGGTTCCGCTGTTCTTACGTCACGCTATGAACCATTTGGGAAACTCTGAATACACGTTACTGAATATGCAGACTATTAACATGAAAAGGTCTGGAAAGGAAGATGCTTTAGAATAACACACTGAACTTATCATAGCAATATGCAATAACCAATTATGCTGTCCAGAGTTAAAACAAGAACTTTTTTTTTTGGCAAAGGTGGACGTTGCGGTACTGAATCAGCATACCTTTATATATCTTTCATTGCTGTCACTTTGTGCTCCAGCTGTTAACTACGCGCTGACATTCATAAAGAACAGACATAATGACGAAAAAACAAGAGGTAGCTATTTGTATTGATTTTTTTATGGTCATTTAAAAAGTAATATGGTCGCTGAGCTGTGTACTTTGCTGTTGTGACATTTTTCGTCGCTTATTTAACAAAGCAGTCATCATTTTGACCATACAGCGTCGGTTGTATGTGAATGAATATGAATGTGGAGTATCGATGATGGACCGATCGTGTGAGAAATGAAGAAGTATTACACAGAGTCAAGGAGGAGAGGAATATCCTACATACAATAAAAAGAAGAAAGGCTAACTGGATTGGTCACATCTTGCGTAGAAACTGCCTTCTGAAACACGTGATTGAAGGAAAGTTAGAAGGAAGGATAGAAATGACGGGACGACGAGGGAGAAGACGTAAGCAGCTACTGGATGACCTTAAGGAAAAGAGAAGATATTGGAAATTGAAAGAGGAAGCACTAGATCGCACCCTGTGGAGAACTCGCTTTGGAAGAGGCTACGGACCTGTCGTAAGACAGACTACAGAACGAATGAATCGATGAAATGATAATTCTCATTCCATCAACGCTGCACAATCATTCCCAGTACCATATTATCCGTCACAAATCCTACATGGACTGCCTTGGGATTAACTAACGTATTGTATCTCGGCATGTGAAAATTGTCTGGCGACATGATGTAAAGAGATGTGGTAATAGTGGGAGTGTGAAAAGACGAAATTAACCTGAATTGTATTTAGATTCAGTTTGTCCCGCGCAATGAACACTTCTTCTCCGCTATAAAACCCAGTCAGTTAATTCTTTGTAGGGAAATTATCGCTGTTCTGAGATCCTTACAAACAAAACAGAAATACACTCTGTGGGCAGAATGTAGAATTTTGAGTGTTCAACATGGCGGTATTGGGCTATAATGGGTTCAGGCTTTGATGCTGTAGTATTTCCGAAGCAGAAAATTCTTGGAATGGTGCGTGCTTGTAATTCTTTTCCTTATCGACTGATAACATTTTTGTGTTACCCAATTAAGTGTGTGTTTTCGCCTGTATCTTACAAATCGTATTTATTTGTTGACATATGCCACTGTTGCTTAAATGGTATATATGCAGGGTGAAGAGGGGTAGAATGGAACTGCTCGAACGTTTGATTCAATATTTGCTGAACTGAAGACTACATTATGGGCCCGAAGCTGCACAGAGCTTGTAGCAGTAAGCTTTCGAAACTCGACAGGCCAGATGATTTTCTTAAAGGAAAAGATGAGGCTGAGTAATGGCATACAGAGAGATGCTGTCACCGTAACTATCACTAGCGTTCTCAGCACAGTTTTCGTTTGCTTCCCCAAAATTATATACAGTGAAATCAAGAAGCTGGTCTCACACTCTTACAAGTGACACTCTTGACGTGGCTCCACCTACTGGTCATTATCACTAGCCACTCTTCTAAATGGGAGGACCGTACACAGGCACGCTTCCTGGCTTAGTTACATGATTTCATATTTCCTTCTCGTTTCTCCGGTTCTTCCTTTCTCCATTTCTTTCTTTATTTTTTTCGTTAATAATTTCTTCTATAATTCCTTTCCTTTACTGAGCAAGTTCGCTCAAGCATTGACAAATCTGACTTGAATTCGGGAGATGTTTTCGAATACCGGGCTGGACACCGACTACCCTGACTGAGATTGTTCGTGGTTTACCTCAGACTCGACAAGCACGTGACAGATTGGCCCCTTAAAGTGGGGCATGGTAGCTCAGTCGGCTACGGGCTGGGCGACCAATGAATTGCGGTTCCATTCCTCATAGCCCAAGAGTTTTTGTCTTCTGTATAGGATCCAGATTGGCTGTGAAGACCACTCAGCCTCCTAGCAGTGGGTAACTGGGGCTGTTTCCTGGGAGATAAAGCGGACGGGGCGTGAAACTGAAGTCACCTCGATCTTATTCCGAGTTCAGGAATGCTCAGTGCTGTACTGCGACTGCCCTATATGCTTTCATTCCATGGTGTTGAATGCAGCACAGGGACAACTTGCTAACCTTACAGTTTTCTTCTGTAAGTCCTATCATTTCCAAATCATTCGACGCCGTTCCTATAGTCTGAACTACTGGCAGTATCATTAAATTAACTAATTTTTACTACCATTTATTTTGTGTATTCCTTTCTTCTTTTTGCTTTTCCAATATCCTTTTTTTCTTTTCTGTTCTTTAGCCCCTTGCCTTTCTTTCTTTCTTTGTGACGTTCTTTTCCTTTGTTCCGTATTTTCTTTGTTCCTTTCTTTACTTCGACTTTCTCGCATTTCACAAATGCGCTATTAAACGATGTTTGAATCAACTTCAGTCGTCACTGTGCATCAGTGTTTGTCTCGTGCCACCGGTATGCCTTCGAATATGCAGGCCGTACGTGAGGAACAAGGGGAACGCCGTGCCTCTTGTGGATGGGGATGAAATGGCCTGCCACTTAAAGATAATGAAAGCTTCAGGGTTCGCATGAGTAATGATGAAATCATCTGCAGTAATGGAGGACATTTAGCGTTTGTATTGGTTTCCCCACATAAGCGAAATGCAAATTGTTCTCCTCCGCATTTGCATTTCACTAAATCACATATTCGCGATTCGCATTTTGATTAAATGGAACATGGCAATACTAATGGAAAGGAACCATTATGAAGTGTGATTGATATTTTGGATAGCGACATGTTGCAACGGACTGGATAGGGTGGAATAACACGAGTGTTTGTTGGCTGTGCCGTCTTCTGCCTACACGGATTTTTCGTTAGGTCCCTTCCGACTGTGCAGCTAACGCCGAGGTAGACACACGGTAGTGGCCATGACGACTCAGCCAATAAGGATACTACGCGCTGCTTTACTTCAGCAGCATGTCCAGACCACTTTGGTCTACCAGAGGCTGTTAAAGCTGTCATAGCGTGAAGCTTGCCAGGTCCCAAGATAAAAACGTAGAAAATAAAGGCATTTCTCCTGTATGCTTTCACGGCGTGGTGTTGGACTCAGGTACTACTTGCCTGTCATGCACTGTAGGGCGTCTTTGGCAGGGGATGAAGCCGACGCAATTGCCGTAAACATGAGCTGGAAGACGCGGGAATTTATCCGTGTCTTGAACAGGATTGGGACCCACTATCCCATGACGCCTAATCTCTCACACATTCTTTCCTGAATGTATTTATTTCCACCAGCAGATGACAGTACGGTAAGGAATCTTCGGTTTTAGGAAGAGGCCATAATTTGAAGGCCGCGATGTTGGTGTTTTTAGATAGAGTAAAATAAATAGTTTTAAGGGCAGTGATCTACTGTGACGAGCTCTCTGATGGGTTTGTGGCAGTTCACGTTTCTGATGTGATGTCCGGAAGTTATCAGGATGCGCACATTGAACACCCCTATCAGTCTGGGGCGCAATTTCAGTTTCATCATGGTCCACTCTACCCTCCGGCGCCACCCTTCGTTCAACTCCACACTTACCGAAACAGAGATGCGCAAGGGAATTTGGCATAGCCCATGACTCGTTTTAATCCAAAACGTGGAATGTAACGTATGCTTCAATATTATAAAACTTTTAACGGCATACAGAGGCGTGGACTGTATTTACAGTCGTGCATTACGCCCTTCGGCGATGATGAACTGGTCACAACAGTAGATAGCACTGTGTGTTGTAGGGCACTACTGAAAGCTGCCGGACGTACGAATCAAGTTAAATGCGTAGAGTGATGTATCATAAAATACCGTATTACATGCTCACACATACTTTATTCTAAAAACACCGTGCATCTTGTCACAATCACTATTCAAAACACCAACTGGATGCACTTTTTATTTTTAAAAACTGTATAGTTCTTTAAAACATTTAAAAAAAACCCGACATATGTTTCGGCTCATACATGTGTCGGGTTTTTTTTAAATGTTTTAAAGAACTATACAGTTGGTGTTTTGAATAGTGAATGCTCACACATATTTATTGAAATTTATATATGGACTGGATGTTTGAAATGCCTATGCGATTACTCATACAGTATTGATTTTGATGTCCATTTATTTCGGATAGAAATGTAATGTTACAAGTCGAACATTACATTACATAAATCCAGAAAATATTCTCTGTTTGTTTTGATTGTATAGAGAACTGTGCCAGGTGGGGAGTAACGACCTTCATAGAGCGTACCATGTGACAGTTATTTATACGATTCGCCCCCCCCCCCCTCCCTTTCCAGAAAATCAGTAAACTTCATTTCAATCTCAGGAGATAAAAACGAATATGAATTCATCTCAGAACTTAAAGTGTACGCTCAGTAACAATTTAATCGAAATCAATTAAATTTGTAGCTGGATCGTGTGGACGGTGCAACAGACTTGGATAACCTTACCATTATGCCTTCATTTTAATATTTTTGTAGAAAGAACTTTTTTTTCAATAGCTCAACAGCCCCTTGGGGGCCTAGGCCTCCTCAATTTTCGAGGCTTCACGATTACACATTTTAGACACGCCACATTCGGTAGGACTCCTCTGGACGAGGGACCAGACCTCTACCTGACAACACACAACACTCACAAGAGACAGACATCCATGGCCTAGGCGGGATTCGAACCCACAATCCTAGTAAGCGAGCGGCCGCAGACCTACGCCTTAGACTGGCCACTGGGATCGGCAAAGAACATTTACTACATAATAATATTAAGTAAGTCACAGAAGGTTTACATAATATGCCTGACAATAGTGGGATCGTGTTAACAGAGTCACTGCAACGTAGCTGCCTTGCAACAGTTCTGTACAGTTTGTCGTAAGGCTGCTTTCACAAGACAGACACGTGGTGAGTATTGTTCTCCTGATAAGAAAGAAAACAATAATTCTGGAAGAGTACGCACATCAGTACAGACCCATTAGCCGATCCGCATTTTATCACAGCATACAGATTGTGGCTATGGTCAGCCATAATAAAGTTGTCAGTGAATCAAAGGACCCAACAACAGTTACAGCCATTCAGTTCCTGTAGTAATTGCCTGTTGTAACATCATATCATAATATGGACATCCGCAGCATTACATGCACAAACTGTGGAATTCCCTTGGGTAGGGGATGTATCGTTCTACCCTCGGCCACTGGGCAAGGGTTGTGTGTTCGATACAGGATTCCAGTCCGGAGCAGACATTCCGCCATGCACTGGCATTACAGTTAAATATATACTGGGTATTCAGAGCATAGGGTCTTTCTTATGTAAGTTAATGGCACCATTTCAGCTGCATAGGTTGCATAGCCTCTGAACGATTTAAGAATGAAGCATTGGTCAAGGGTCCTGCCCTAGAAATTTCAGAGCAAACATCGAAAGTGACCAAACGTGTCTGTTAATTGGTAGAACTTCTGATTCGTTAAATTTGAATCGTTTTTCACGGTGCTGTATCATAAATTATTTCAATTATACTTTGGTGATTTTACACCGTCAATGTCTTCCCGGGGTATGAAACGGTCTCTGCCAAGGGTCCCAGCGATGTCTTGTCTTATCATTTCACATGAAGAAGGAAACAGGAGCAGTTTCTGAAACGCTTTTGCTTGAAACAACTTGGAGAACAACACAGTCTAAAATATTAGCCAAAATATTTGTGTTCCTTCTTCAGGTAGAAATGGGTTTGAATTTTGGTCCCTAGACTGGCAATTCTGGGTGAGATGTTTTCGTTGTTTTGCTCATTCCTCATAGATAGATGATTTGATTTTACCGTAAAATAGATCTCGGCCGCTTCCTTACTCATTTTATCCCAATTCAACATTCACAGTCATCCCAAACTCTAAGATATACGAGGAGGAAAATTGAGAAGTCGTTTTGACATATCTCATTCAAGAGTAGGCTGGTTGGACACCAGAACTGTTAATGGAGAAAAGACGTCCGTTGCCGCAAGGACATGTTAGGACAGTTGCGCGCGCACATCTAGGAAACGTAATGAAACGGACAGCATATGTGGCCCGTGCTATAGGTGCAGTAATAGATGAAAGTCGAGGGGATAAAGTAACAAACAAACGAAAGCTCTCATCGTGTTTCTGAAATTGACCGTAGCATCAAACACACTCCCATTGTTATTCATTATCAAAGAGATTGCAGACTGAGGGGAGATGAGCTGCCAGCGATTAGTGACCGCTAGTGGCACGGAGGCATTGTTTTTACTGCGAAATGGCCAGCCAATCAAGGGACATTGTCAACTAAATGAATTGAATGGCTTTTAATTTTTGTGAATGGGTCTTCAAACTCATTTCCGAAAGGTAACTTTCTTCAATTAGCTGAAATTTTTGGAAATACCGAAGTCCGTTAGGCGCATATACACATTTTTAAAAATTAGTTGTTAATTCTACACAAATCTGAAAACCAAGTTTTGGCTTTAGCAATGTTATGGACGTAAACACATGTACACGCGAACGTGTTCGCCTCTTGATCTGCTTTTTGTGCATTCTTAGCATGCAGTGCTTGGATTTCTGGTCTTGCCGATAAGTGTGTGGTCATATCTGTTCGAATGTTTATCTTCCGAAACGCTTAAAGGATTTATATGATATCTGGAGGCGGAAACGTGCCTGCGAAAGTTGTGAGGCGAATTTCGTTCCGTCTTTCTTTCTCTCTGCTTTGCATGAAACTCAAATCAAACTTTGTCAGTTATCTCAAAAGTGGCTCATCGTAGGAAGGATGGTTAAAGACATCAACTGCGTGTAGAGAGGCCTATTACATACTCGGTTAAAATCCAGGCACTTTGTTGCAGAAATATTTAGTAGCAGTCTGTGTATTATGAAGTACAATGGCGATTTATGAGTCTCTGCCGTGTAATACCTGTGTAACCGATGTGAATTTGTACCTGACCGCAGCAGTAGTGTTTAGCTTTTCCTGCCTAACATCTAGTCAAATGGTTAGCACTCCTTTTTCGTTTTCGGACGATCTTGGGTTCAAACCTCGACCCATATGGGCCTATCCTGAGATTTTTTCTGTCTCTCCTCTGAAGTAAATGCCTAGACAATACTTTAAATTATGCCGCAAATCTTCCCTCCTTATCTCTTCTGATTCATTTTTCGTTCTTTCATTTGACTTTATTATAATTACTGTAATTGGAAGTGTCGTCACGTAAAGCAAGACTAAACCATGAATTAACTTATTTCACGTGGAGGCAGACTGCTGCATAATTCAGTATCTCGCATATTATTGTGAAGTATGCGTGTGCATGCGCGTGAAATGTTTGGTCGTATTACTCCTGAAGATTGAAGTCCAAGACTGCTTGACCCTGATGATGAAGGCACTACGATCCTTCGAAACGCCTTCACAGCGTAACATTCCAGAATAATTGAATCTCCAACAACACGGCTGTGAGATTGTTGAATCACGAATGTTACTCTTTCTTGCATCCTTGTGCTTTGCAGATGTGATGCTGTATTATGCATTCCATTTATTAGACAAGGAATTGAGCAAAACTCACAAATTATACTTTACTGTTTCATAGCTGTTTTTTTTTTCAATGGCGCAACAGCCCTAAGTGGGTCAGGGCTTCCTTATTATCGAGGCTTCACGATCACACTCGGACACATGACACTCGGTAGGACTCCTTTGGACGAGTGATCAGGCTGACGCAGAGACCTCTACCTGACAACACACAACACTCACAAGAGATAGACATCCATGCCCCTGGCAGGATTTGAACCCGCAATCCCAGGAAGTGAGCGGCCGCAGACCCACGCCTTAGACCGCGCGGCCACTGGGATCGGCTTCATAGCGCTCTAATCCTACAAATCAGCTATTATTATTATTATTATTATTATTATTACTGTTATTTTATTTTATTTTATTTCCTTTTAAATTCTGAATAATTTGTGTACAGCCAAATCCCCCAGTATAGCACCAGTGTTTGTTCACCGCAACCTGTGGCGGTATATCGAGGGTGGTGCAAAATCGAAATACTGTATAACGGAACTTCTGTTCACAGAATCTCATGGATGCTATGTGAAGTTGGCGCTATTCTGGGGGCGGCCATATCGGGGTTTGATTTTATGCATTTTCTGTGTAAGTTAATTATTTCGGCTGTAACCTCAAAATTTCGCTCCGCCACCATGTTTGTAATTATAGACCTGCAAAAGATATTTCTTATCTGGTGTGTAGGAATGATCTTGGTGGTCTCCATATCATGTACTTGGCTCCAGTACTTCATTAGTCATCTTTCTAAAACTGCAAGCGAACGGACGCTGTCACGTCATCGTTATATTATTTTAGATTCTACACAAATTACTTTAAAAAAAAGTTGCTTGAGTTTCGAAGTTATGTTACCGTACGTAATTTCAGGATACTACATTAAGTATCGTTCCCACTTTCCAAGGTGGCACCTACACTATTTTTATTGTTGGTTGCAGGATATTAATTCTGATGAGGTAACCTCGAGCCGTTTAAGAGTGAGACATCGTTTCGCGAAAATCGGTCAACACTTAAAAGTTGAACGAGGGAGGGAGACAGGCAGATACACAAGTAGCCATATACCGCACGGTGATCCCGTAAGCTACCTTTTTTCCTTAAGAAAGTAAAGTACGCTAGATTTGGAACTTGTAACTGTATAGTGCAAAAACGATTAAGCCTGTTAGAGAGCGTGAAAGACATAAGGTACAAACATTTAGGAAGGAATTAATTTGAAAAGTCGCAGTATAGGCCTGTAACAAATATAATTAATATGAAGCATATCGATGAAGCAACACTTTTTTAAAAAGGAGACAAGAGCACAGCACATGAGCTAACAAAATGGGCTGAAGGAGATCTGACTGGTAACGTGGCACTCTCTGAGGTACGTCAGATGTGTAGGAACACATTCCGTTTCACGTTGCGACCCACCAGTTGAGCAACACTGGCGTTCACATGCAACTGTGTATTTGCCTATGATCTGTGCATTTACTTCCGACTGAAAGCAATGATGTAATTGGTTGGTCTGGTTTCTTGCAGCTTCTCAACACTCTCGCCAGTGACTTGGACTATATGCTAAGTGACCTCTGCACGACACCTCCACCGCCATACGAGAATGGTGACATCGTAGACCGTGAGGAGGGAGTTGCACATGTCAGGTCTGTGTGTGATTAGTTCAAGTGGATACAGATACAAACAAAACGAATATGTCTTGTTTGTTACTCAGGAGTGCGACTGTGACTGGTTCCGCCTCTGGAAGTCAGACCGTTAGATGCTTATGAGCAGTAACTGATGTACGAGTATTCCAGGGCTGAAGTGCAGTTGTGCCTTTTGAGGGCGAGTTATTCTGTTTTACGAAATATAATTTTGGGTTGTGTTCTATCTCGTGAGACCTGTGCATAAATTTGACTCTAGGCTTGTTGTTGACTGAAGGCCTAACAAATGGCGACCTGTGGCAGGTGACAGAGACGTTTTTGACAGGTCTTGCGTGTTTTCTCAGCAAGTTGTGCCTTGAGATAAGACCCCTCTCAACCCACACTGTCAAGGCCAAAGCTGTACCGAGTTGCGATCAGTATGATGTGCAGAGTACGATGACTTTTCTAAACAGCGCTCTGTGACGCGAGCTTATGTGTTGTGAGTGAGGCGCGTCCGACTCTCCCAGCAACTAACTGCTGTCTCGTTTGTAGGGAAGAATGCTGGCTATTGATTCGTAGAAAAAACGCTCAGTACAAATCAGCGGAAGTGAATGTTTGAGCGAGTGCTTACAGCTGATTAGATGGAATCGGGCAGTGTTGATAATCTGGTTGCAACTGCAGTAGGGAGACGTGTCTTCCTCGTATATTACGAACCGCCCCGTGTCGCTAGGCAGTTACCATGGAGTGCTACTTGACTCGGAGTTTGTCGTGAAACAAAAGAAAAGACCGTGATAAAAATGTCGATGGTTATGGGGCTTATCTGTAACTAATGCTGCCTCACTCTGACTTACATGAAAGCAAACCTATGCCACATCCCTTGTAACAAACGGACGACGTTACAAAACGAGTATTCAGAGCTTGTTAGCGTAGTGCGTTCAGTGGTTAGTGTTTATCGTCTCGTTCCCAAAGTATGACACCGCAGTTCGAAATCGTACAGTACTGTTGGTAAAGGGGTTGTTTTACATACAGACTGACACTTTAAATTCCATGGTTTGTAATTACGTGGTAATGCTTACATTTGTTTCTTTGTAAACAGAACAGTTTATTGACGAATCAACCAGTGCATTGCCTGCAACAGTTTGTGCATGCAGATATTTAGTGTTCTGGAAATTACAGAAAATAATAACACTAGTTTTAACTCGCTACGGGCTTGATGGTCCGGGGATCGACTCCGGATGGAGGCGAGATTTTCCGCATCTGTCCAGACTGGCCCTGGGGCCCTCCCAGCCTCCTGTACAATGGGTACCGGGTCATTCCCGGGAGTAAAGCGGGCGGGGAATGACTTTGACCACCAAACCCCATCTGGCGCCGGGGTTAAAGAAACAGTAGAGCTGTACCTCTACGACCCCTCTTTGCCTTCATGGCAGGTTACTTTACTTAGTGTTAAATTATGGCGTGGCCGCGCAGTCTAAGACAGGCCTACATCCTGTTAACTACCTGCGACACTGGTAATCATAGCATGCATGCAGATAGTAACCTTTTTTGCATGTGTGTGTTATCCTCTGTAGCTACAGGTCATGCAGTGGTCGGATGCTTAGGCTAAGGGTTCTTACTAATTGTCTACAACAGTGGTTCCCAAACTTTCGCAGTTCACTTAGCGCCTAGACTGTGCGGAATATCTTGCAGCACGCGTTCTTGCTTCTGTGCCAAAGACTGCGAGAAGAATGTGTAATTGAGAAAAATGTATATGCTATTCTTTTAATTAATTTGGAAAATACTACGATTACTCGAATTCAGTAACGGAGCATCTCGGTCCAGTTTGCGGAACAGTGGCTCGCGGCAGCACAGTTTACGGTGGCGAATCCTGATCCAGAGATAGGTCTAGCGGAAGGGTACACAATGCGGCGTTGTACCGTTCCGATAGACCTGATCTGCGGATCACTTTGTGTGAGCGACAGGTCTGTATGATGCATAATAGTTAAATCTGACTAATAAAGTATGGCCAATCCGTATTGGCTGAGTAACTGTAGAGCCTGTAATAGTAAATTTTCGACCTTTCTTTGCTTCGTAGTGTCATGAACCTCATACTTTTGTCTGTTACCTACTCTTTCTTGTTCCCAAGTAGTTAAATTTTTAAACATTTTCACATGGTGTATTCTCTGTAGTTGATGTTCGGTGATCTGGCTATTATTACATGTTTAGTTTCATCTGTGAAGTCAACCTCGTATATAACGGATCTCCAGGGGTGCCCTGCGAAACTATGTCACAACCGGAGATCCGGTTAAGTTACGTTTTAAAATAATGTTGAAATTAAAATTAAAATTAAAAGACTGTGACTGCCTTATGAATAACGCAGTCGTAAGCAAGAAATGAAGTCGGCACAAAAGTTGCTTCATGGTATTCAGTAGCCATGTGACACGTTCGCCTGTTGGGGGAAGGGTGTGCCAGTCTACTTCGAGTTGCATAAACTGGGGAATGAAGCCACTTCCAAGGCCTGATAACTACGTGATGAAAATTGTGTCACGGAACACAACGATAATATGATTCACGTGTACACTGTTCAGCACGCTTGCGGTGACGGCAGATCGGCATCTGTACCTGGTTGTGCATCGTGCTGCTCACTCTTCAATACCGACTCATTACATTAGTTCATTCACGGTTTTTTGAAACAAATATTACATTCAAGGTTACTAAAGTATGTAACTTGTTCTGTACTTGAATTTAGGTAGCTTGTTTTGCATGGGATTGGATATTTCCCTTTATAAACCATTGACTTTGTTCTGTTATTAATATTTTCATATCAAACTTTGCATCAAATTTATTTACGAGTTATTTGCAGTGACATGTGTTTTATCTCGTCGATTGACATTTCGTAATGCATTTGAAAGCAAACTGGCGGACAGTATAAACAAGAAATATTTGAAGGGCTGTGGGAATGGATGGTGTAGCAGTGTGGGAAAGGGAAGGAAATCTAAACACATTAGGGAACAGTTGTTATTATGTATTTATTCAGAAGTAAGAACAGATAAGCGTGTGAAAGTGCAATGTCTACAGCACTACCTGCTGTGCATGTTGCATAAATGCAAGTGACGTCTTTATGTGTGTTCGGAGGGAACAGTGTGTGTGTGGGTATTTCTGTTAAACCAGATACACTATGCTGCTTGTTAGTCGACTTTCCTGTAGGTGGGGCTGCAAAAGCTTACGGTATCGTGTACGTGTGTATGTATGTCTGCAGTGCGACACGTTCTACCCCGTACTAACTCCTTGAAGATAGTCACAGATGGTCACAGCTATTCAATAAATTCCCGGAACCGAACGCCGCGCTCAAATGGGTGGCCCTGTTTCTTACTGGGGAGATCCAGAGTTCAATTCTCGGTCTGGAGATAGACTAAACTTGATTTCAGTCTTCCGCCGCGATGTTGATGAAATCTGCGGTCTTCTGGGATATTACGCGGCGTCGTTTGGTAATTGTTTACCGACGTTTCGGGACAACGTATCGGTCAAATCCTCACGGGTCAAGAGTCCGACTCTTGACCTGTGAGGATGGGACCGATACGTTGTCCCGAAAAGTCGGTAAACAATTACCACACGACGCGGCGTAATACCCCAGAAGACCGCAGATTTCGTAGACTACCGTGGCTGCGGCTGTGACGGATGGGCAATTACCATTCAGAGACACGATGTACGCTGCTTATGTCTATGTACGATGACTCCCTGACGATGCCTGAGATAGTCAGCCGAAACATATAGGAGTGTATAGACTTATTGTGCAGTAGTTGGTAATAAAATTTTACATATACCATGACTGGGGGTTTCCATTAGTCCCTTCAGGCAAATTTTGGGATAGTAGAGCCAGTAATAAAATTGGCCACAACCGCTTTATTCCACGCCTTTCCTGATTTTGTTTCTCATTATCATACCAGACAAGCCCCCCTCCCCCCACTTCCAGTTACTACTCTGTCGTCTTGACCACTGAGCTGCGTAAACATACAAAGTCTGTACATTTGTGGACAGCAGGAACAAATGAAAATTGCATGCACGAAGAAATAAAGAGCAGATTAAATTCGAGGAATGCCAGCTGCTGTTTCGCTTAAGAATTTTTTGTGTTAAAGTATACAAAAGTGTATTTTCTTCTGCTTATACATATGGGTGCCAAACTTGATCTCTCACGTTAAGGAAATAACATAGGCTGTGGAAGATCGAGAAGCGGATGCTGGGGAAGATATTTTGACCTAGGAGGGAGGAAACAAGAGGAGGTGGAGAGAAATACGTAATGAGGAGCTTCATGATTTGTACGCTTCGCTGAATATTAGTAGGGTGGGTGGTCAAGCGAAGGTAGGTGTGAGGGATGTGCCATGTGGCACGTACAGGGGACAGAGAAATTCAGAAAGGGCGTTTGTTTGGAAACCTGCAGGAACTGAACTGCCAATTGGAATCCAGAGTTCAACAGTGATACTTCTTGTACGTAGCTTCGACGTTTGCTTGTCGATATCGGCCAATTTATTTCTTCCTATTAAAAGTCCTAAGTACACTTTACAGTCAAGTAAATTGTCATAACCAAGTATTACGGTATATCAATATTAAAATTACGTTATTTACGTGAACACATTAAACATCATTGGCAGAAGTAGGGGCCTGCTTTAGCCAGGACAAATCATATGTTCTGTCAAGACCATTTGTTTTCTGGCACTTAGGGTTCGTTCCTATCACTGAAGCTACCCCTGTGAAGCCATATTTTGTGATGGAAAATCAGGAAGGTGGTGACGTTGACTGTACAGTATAGTTGTTTTGTATTATACCATGGTTAATGTATCTGATGGTAGTGGTAAGGCGTGCTGGGAGAAAGACTCTTAACACACTTTGTTATAATTTGTCTGGTTCAGTGCTTGGAGATATTCTTCCAGCATTCTGTTCTACAAGCACTATAGATATTTTGCACCAGTCTAAGTCAGATGCTGTAACGTGGTGTGTGCATTCCGCGGAAGAACAAAGAAACTGAAATAATGCAGACTGCTAAAGCGAAACTGAGGCGAAATACCATGCATCAAATAGCCGTGTCCCTTGCCATGCTAACTTTAGGCACGGTAGCTTAGTGCCTTTGGGGGTGGTTTCAGCATTGTAAATATATTATATTAGTATGCAGTTCTCATGACTCGAAGGGAGGGGCCATTTGAGTTAAATTACCATGGAGGTCACCCTCTGCAGCGCCCTAGGGGTTACGAGGGTATATCTGCCTTTGATGGGCCGCTGAGACAGTGGAGAACATTATTTTGTTTGCTCTTCCGGCTACCAATTCGGCTTGAAATCACTCTTCGCTTTGTGCCATTCATTTCAAGGGAAGCTTCACTGCGCGTGAATCTATCCTAGCTTCCGCGCCTTGAGGTGAAGAAATGCTGCTTAGAGTAAGGCGAGCACCATGGTAAAGCAAGAAATGTACACACAGTTTGGTTTGTACAGGTCACTGAAATATATCTGCATTGAGATGCAGGACAGATGGAAATATATTAAAATGGGCTTTGTGGAAAAGTCATGTGAAGAAGCGAGCTTTACTGAAATAACTTTAAATTGTAACGTTTGTTAGGTGTCGTTTGGCTGCATGAATAGAGGGTATTGAATGTCAAGTCACAAGTATTATGTTTATATAAAGCTTGTGTAACAAGTTAGTTTTAACTAAGGAGATATATTTTATTAAACATAGTAATTATTTGAACAACGACAACAAATTCAGTCGGACTGTGAAATTGTTTGTTAATGACAAGTCTGTTAATGTATAATTATTAAGTGTGTATATGAGACTGAGTCGCCCTCGGTGGACTGGTGGTTAGCGTGCTCGCCACTGGACCCAAGGTTCGCGGGTTCGATCCCGACCGAGGTGATAAAAATCCGGAGCACCACTTCCTTCGGAGGGGAAGTAAAGCCGTTGGTCCCATGTCGTAGATTTACGGCATGCAAAAGAACCTTACGGGCATGAATAGAAATGTTTCGTAAGCAAAATTCAGCGGCCATTTCTCACTCAAGTCTCCTGACTGCCTGCCAGATGGCTCTGGCAGTCACATCAGGATTGAGTAGAACTTGTGCGGTCAGTGGGCTGGCCACTCACTACATTAACGCACATGACCATAGAAACCTCCGAAAAGAGGCCCCTATGCTCCGCGTTGGAGCAACAGGGACAAACAACAAACAACAACAACATATGAGACTGAAATTTGTATAATATAATGAGAAGAAAATTGACAGTGGTGCCATACAGCAGAAGCGCGTCTGTTAGTATAGCGTAGTTACGTAATTAAAATTGATGATGGACTTTGTTGGAATGCACGAGGATCAGCAGGAATATAAATGTACAATGCATCTATTCTGGATTATTTATTTTCATCTCTGATAAGACCAGTTCAGGTTTTATTGTACTGCTGTCCCACTACTTTCCGACATTCCACCCCCCAATGGCTCGACAGCCCCTACTGGACCAGGGCCTCCTCACTCTCGAGGCTTCACGATCACACACATTTGAGACACACCACAGTCGGTAGGACTCTTCTGGACGAGGGACCAGCTCGTCGCAGAGACCTCTACCTGACAACACACAACAATCACAAGAGACAGACATCCATGTCTCCGGCGGGATTGAAACCCGCAATCCCGGCAACTGAGCGGCCGCAAACCCACTCCTTAGACCGCGCGGCCACTGGGATCGGCTTCGGACATTCTGTATAAAGTAAAAAAGAAAAACAGAAAACGTTATGTGGAGACCACTTTAGTCCGTCCGTCTGTCTGTCTGTCTGTGATCTAGTATCACTGACCAAACCGTTTAGCGGATTTTCATGAAATTCTGTGTAGGAGTTCTTTACAAACATTTGTCGAGCAGGCGTGAGTTGCACGAAAATCGGCCCAGTGCCAATAATAATTTATTTATGGTTTTAAAGTAATCTATTTATGCTTCCCAGATTTCTTGGCCGATTTGGAGGCATTTCGATATAGAACGAGTTCCTCATATTGCTATTCAGCAATTGTGAGTTTCGTGGAAAACGGTACAACGAAAGACATATTTTCCTCGAGGGTGCAAATGAAAATGGAGTTGGTGAGTTGCGAAGAAATAAGCCTTAGATACCAGTAGGTTGTAGTTGCTGCAAAGGGAATGTTAACCTATGACCCGAACATTCGTGCAGGACGTAATTCTTTCAGGCCCAATGGTTACTTTATACACCACTACGCTGCACATTCAGACATTCTACATTCTGTCCACAGAGTGCTTGTATGTGTTTTGTAAGGATCTCAGAACGAACAGCATTTATTTCCTACACAACATTGACTGACTGGTTTTTATAACCGACACGGAGAGTGTTTACTGCGCGGTACGAACTGAAACTTTAAATATAATTCAGGTCACAGTTATTCTTTAAAGGGTTCTATAACATAAATTTCCCTATTAAATGTAAGATTTAGCTGTGGCTGGGTTTGTTTCTTTGAAAATTTCAATTTCGATCAGTGCTGTATTTAAGGGTAACAGTATATCAGCAGAAAACCAAGTAAACCTATAAATTGTTAAGTGACTTGGTGACTTGTTATTACTGGAGATTAAGTGGAGTCGAACTGGGTTGTAACGTCATGAAAGGGACTGAATATTTTGTGTCGTTATAAACGAGTGTTGTTCTAATGGAGGAGTATAATGTTATGACTAACAGCGAGGAATGAATTGGTACCACAGAATATCTGACGCTATAGACGAGGTGTCGCGTAAACCGCTGTCGTTATAACCGGGTTCAGCTGTAGTTGAACTGCACTTACCCTCTGATCACTAAGAACATCCATCAGCTGTTTCACACCAAAAGCAAGTAGAAGCAATACTGAATGATCACCGAGGCTTTGTTTCACTACTGACGGTTATTTTTTCTGCTAAAACGTAGCAAGTAACTAAATAACTCGTTCGGATAGCAGAGTCCTCCCTGATAAACTCCAATATTCGCTCAGCTGCTCAAGGCATCCCCGCGTTTTATGCAGCCCGAAAGCTGGTACCGTGTTCACAAGACCCATCCCGTTGACACGCTTGCTTCAAGGTCCTGAAATATATTGAAGTAGTTCGCCAGTCGTAACAAAAACTTTTTTATTGTTATCAGAAATTTAGTGTACTTCACGACATGTTTCGGCCAACGTAGTCGTCTTTAGGTAATACACAGTATGTACGAAGTACTTAGGAGGAAGTTATCAACATAAAGTACTGTAAAAACAAATGAGATCTCATTTTTACATAAAATAGCAGTAATATATGAGGTTATGTTATAGAAATAAATCTCGAAGTAGGCGGTATTGCAGCTGTTTGGAGTGCTATCTTCGTCTGTTTAAGGTTATATTATGAAGTGCTCTATTATGGTGTATAATGTTCCTCTTTAAAGCTCTTGTAGGGTACACACGTGGGTTTAAAGTTTTCTTATCTTCAGTATATACAGGGTATACACAAAAGAATGGTGCGGTTTAAATAGTTTTCACTATTGAAACCGCACCATTCTTTTGTGTATTCCCTGTATTAGATGAAGGAATTATTATTGTAGAATATCCTCTTTAATGTCTGGGTCTCCTGTGTAGATTCTTCTCTTCATATTTCCCGACTACAATTATTTGTGCATTTCACATCTCTACCATGCGTGTTCCTCTCTTCCTCCTTGATTTGATGGCGTGTGTAGTGTCTGGTGTAGAATCATATGAAGCTCCTCGTTATGAAATGTTCTCTAGTCTTCTGTTACTCGCTGTGCCTTAGGGTCCAACTATTTTCCTTAGCACCCTGTCTTCAGACCCCCATTCTTTTTTATTCCTTTATGGAAGAGACCAGGTTTCACACCCGTACATAATATCCAGGCCGATCCAGTGGCCGTGTGGTCTAAGGCGTGGGTCTTCGGCCGCTCGCTTGCTAGGATCGTGGTTTCGATTCCCACCGGGGGCATGGATGTCTGTCTGTTGTGAGTGTTGTGTGTTGTTGTCAGGTAGAGGCCTCTGCGTCGAGCCGATCCCTCGTCCAGTGGAGTCCTACCGACTGTGGTGTGTCTCTCAGTGTGATCAAAAGAAATTGTAAAACCTCGACACTGAAACGGGAAAACCGGAGTAGGTAGAAGAGGACGACTAAAAAAAACATAATATCCAGTTTAATAAATGTGTTTTGTGTATTTTTATTTTTACCGTTGTAGATTTGGAACGACAAGATACGCCATGAAATTCGTGAGTGTACTGAGCTCTTGTTTTCATCATTCTGCTGTTTCTTTTTCTTCCCCGTAACTTTTCGTAGGAAGGAGGAATGTGAGGTAGATGGAAATGAAGTGTGACGACAGGAATCGATGCGGCAACGTGGCAACCATCCGAGGGACTGCAAGCAACTGCTAGCTGCCAGAGGTTGGTTACTTGCCCGTGATAACGCGTGACAGACAGCGAGCCTTTGCCGAGTGTGCGGAGGGTAATAGACTTAAGAGAGAGACAATTAGAGAGGATAGTTCAGAAACACGAGTAAAGATCTCTCGGTAGGGAATGGATGTTTGGTAAGCGGGCACACGTATCAGTGACTTGGATCAGTCGAGTGGTTGATAACCGGGCCGAGGCGACGTCGCGTTGCTGTGTTCTGAACAGATTTTGAAGGTGCTGTGATTTGCGTGTGTCTTGTTGAATGTTTCGTGCTTTGTGCGACGTTTCACTGCACCATTACGTGTTCCTGCAAAATAGTCGTTAGTTTTCTGGTTTCGTTCGGCTACTACAACATGGGAGATGAAAATCCTGCTTGTCCATCATAAGAATATTTTTATTGTGATTTCTGTTTCGAGGTCGTGTGTGTCTTTTTTTACCCATCGTTGAATCTCAGGGCTTGTTCCCCTATTTTACGACGTTGCAGTAGTTGCTGAGGTAATGTAGTTCTAAAGGAGATGGTACCGGTATGTGCTGGTTGTGGTCAATGCGGAGGAAGAGGTCGTGGCCTGTTACAAGTATGTGTTTCGTGTGGTATGAAATGCCTCAGGCAAGACAGCCAGTCCCCAGTCCGACTTAGAAGTAAGCACTATCCAAGTGCGTTACCACGATTCTAACATGTTTTGTTAACCCTTTGGACCGAAAAAGTTGCATGCCGCGCAGTTTTCTTTATGGGTGACCAATTTCAAAATTATTTCATTTTATACATAATAGACTTTGTTTTATTGCGATCGTGAAGAACCCGCAAGATAGCTTCAAGATTACCTTTTAGAAACTACCAAGTATTGAGGGGTTGCTGAAATTTGGCCAAAAGCAATTTGTATTTTTGCTTTTTAGTGGCGTGATACATTTTACGTAACGGGGCGACAAGCTTCACTTTACTTCCCTCAGTGCTTCTCTGTGCTGAATGTAACTTGTTTCCTTTGTTTGCAGTGGGTCGTATCGTGTCTCACGTCTGTTTCGTTAAATAAACACGCACCAAAACCCACTACTAATTGTCAGACGTCGGAAGTGAGACAAGACAGCAGGGGTAGCAAGAGACAGATACTATTTTTGCGGTTGGTGTTACTGCCTTTTGTCTCCAACACACAGTATTGCCAGTGTATAGCTATTGCATTAAGTACAGAAAATATGAATTTTTAATTCATAGAATACCGACATCGTAACTAACTCACGCCGTGTTTCAGAGTCGTTCTTTAGAGCCTGATTATCTATTTGCCGATCAAGAAAATCACAGCCTTTTATCAAAGCCGAAGACTGATTACAGAGATCAGAGGGGCCAACTACTGGACGCTGTCCTGAGCCAGATGGATTTAGTCCACATCCTAACACGCAGTTTCCCTAAGATCCACTTGCTTCTTGGTCTCCCATCTACATCGAGGGCTCATAGGTGGTGTCTTCGTTTCATATTTTCCGACTAAAATTTGTATACATTTTTCCTTCTTTTCCATGCGTGTTACAGGTATCACACATTTTATCTTCTTCCATGTCATTATAATAATAGTCACTAATAATTTGTGAAGAATAGCCTTCAAATCATGAAGCTCATCATTACGCAAATTTCTCCATTTTCCTGCTAATCAGTTTCCTTTTAGGGCCAGATATTTTTCGCAGCACCTTGTTCTGAAACACTCTCATCTATAAGATTAACTGTTTCTGAGAAAACAGACTGAAAAGGTATGTCCCACTTAAGCTGAGGATGTAACACGTAATTCCCAAAATGCTGTGTTCTCTCTGGAATACCAGACGATGACAAAGTCAGGAACAGTGCTTAAGTTGGTTAATGTATTAATTAAGTGCGTAAGTTGGTTAATGTATTAATTATAAATATATGCGCGGTGTTAGTAACATAATGAGGCTATAAATGGTTGCAAACACGTCCTGAATTTTATGTGCTCTTAACTACTCGTACTTCGTCAGTGCTGTCGTCTCCACGCCAAATATCCGAGTGTGTATTGCCTGTTATTGTCAACTTGCATTCTGCTAGCAAGACTAGGTTGGTTAGCAGCTCACCAATAGCAATCTGCTTCTGCGCGTCATATTTTCTTGTCGCAGCAGAAGCTCGACAGCAAATTGACTGTCGATCCCTGGAATCGTGCCAAGTGTCGCAATACCATTTCTGCACTGATTCTGAGCAGGACAGGCCCACGGAGAATCTAGTACGCAAAACAGGGAATAAAAGATAATGGGCGGAGAGAAATTTTGTCCTTAGTTTGGAAAGTGTTTTGGTATACATTCCATATCATTTTAGGGCGCCGTGCAGTGATTAGCACGCCTGTTTCTTGTCCTAGTGGCCGCGGTTTGGAAACTGCCTCCCTCCTGCCCACCACTTTTTTTCCTGTCATACTTCTTGCATGGATTCTTGCTGTCTTCTTTTACTCCTTAATTCCCTGCCTTCCTGCTTTCTTGCTTCTCTATTTTTCTTCTTGTTTCCTGGCTTCATTTTTCCTCGCAGCCTTACTTTCTTTCTTGCTTTCTTCGTTCCCTTTTTCCCCACTTTTCACGGGAGTCACAGTGCCCTGCCCCACTTCAAGACATACCTGTTAAACGCAGTTTCCACCTGACGGACCGAGCTTTCACAGCTCCACAAGGCTGCCCAAGCGGCCGGTGGAAGAACTAGTGCAACGCGAACGCCGCACAGAAACGCCACAAAGACCGTTTCACAGCGTCTGTAATGGACATCTTTGTGTGTCAAATTTGTGTAAGTAATACCGAAAACTCTGTGTTGTATTTGAGGTCAGGTCAGAGGCCAGTATTGTCTGTTACTGTTTAGTTGCTACGAAACATGGCGATTCGAACTGGAGCAGCTGACCGGATCAAACTCCGTTTCACAGCGCAATCACGCAACGTTAGAGTTACCGATTGTTGTGCCAGGACATGTTCATTGCGGTTATGTAGTGGGATCCATTCACGTTTCTGAAAAGCCTCATTATGGGACTGAGGCACTGTCAGGGCTCAACTCTGCTGACTGGTTGACTGATTGCCCTGTATCTCGAAACGTCTATAGTTGTAACAGCTGTACGTACGCTCAGTTTACTTTGTGATAGAGCGTGCACTTGCATAACTTAAAGTGCGTTAAATGACGCGTAACTGTACGATGCGTTCAGGGCCGCGCCACCGTTCAGGCGATTATTCGCCAGCCTATCATCTCGGAGGCCTGGGGTCAACCTCAAGCCAGTCCATGTGGGATCTGTATTGAACAAAGCCGAACGGGCACAGTTGTTTTTTTCCTCCGAGGACTTTGTTTTCCCCTGTCATTAGCATTGCTCCAATGCTTCATGCTAAATCATTTATTTATTACCGACGTTCTAACAAGCCTAGCAATTGACAACATTACCTGCCACTTTAAACAAATTCTGCTTGTCCGGTGTATTTCATTTAAATTTGCTATCTGATGTACATAGTTACAGATTGTCGGCCTCGTTCAATTTTGATGTCCGTCGAACCACTATAACCACTATTTCATATCAAGGTCAAAACTAACCACGTAATTTAATTCCGAAAAGTGGTCATTGTTGGCTGTAGATGGGTAGACCCATATAAAAGAACAGGTTTTATTAAGATCTACAATTTATTTTCTTAACAGTGTTTCGATATGAATATCTAACAAATTACAGGAGAATAAGCTGTACGACTGGCAGTGTTAGCTTTGCAACTATGTTTTTTATTTTAAAATAACATGTTTATATCTATATTAAATTAATATCGCCACTAACGTAGCGTGCATAATTGTGGAGATATGTGCAGACGGCGGGAATTCAGTTCGACTGCTGTAACAAATCAGTTATATTCAATTTTCTGGCATACTGCGGAAAACATTCGACCGAGAATTTCGCGATTCCTCATTTTAACACACGATGGGTGCGTTAAGTGCAGGGCACCTTATCTTCTGGGTGAAGCTTCGAGAACAGGTGCCGCTTTTTTTGGAATTGCCGAGCCTAATTAAATTTTGTTGTTGATACTCCTACACAGACCCTTGTACCCTACATATGTGTTTAATGCCACAACATGAGTGTGCTGTAGGAAAACTCTTGATTATCCGAAGTATATTGATACAGACGACGTTTCGATATATGCATGTTTCCCGCTTCAGAGATGTTTCTGTCGTGCCGATCCTTTAGCGTTATGTATTAATGTTGTGTCACCGGTTTGACCCCATTGCTTCCACAGAATAAAGAATAAAACGAATATATGAAGCTGTATGATAGTAAGAGTCACTGAATGCCAGCACAAAAACCTTTTGTCAAGAAGTGAAGGAAACGTCGCGAAGGTTTGCAGCGGCGTAATTCGCGTCAGTTAAACGTCTCCTAACTTACCGGCAACATTGCCTGCTTGTGGTAGGCTAACAAGCTTTGCTGTGTAAAGTTAGGCTGTCGGATTTAATATTAGGAGTTAAAGTAAGATAAAGTAAAATCCCAGAGGAGCCAAAATCTAAAGGTAAAGTTGTCCCTGTGCGCCTCATGAAGGCAGATGTGGGAGTGGGGATATAGCTCCATGTATTCTCATCTTCGGAAATATATATATATATATATATATATATATGGGATCGGTCAGCTTCACGTCCGGCCGGAGTTCAAGTTTCTGCCTGCGAGGCTGAATGCCATGACTGACATTTTCCATTTCTTGTCGTCAGTCTGCTTATAGGTTGCGATGTTTTCTAAATGTGCCACGACCTCTTAATCCCGTGTTCTTCCGCAATTTATCCGAAGCTTGGCAACCCTTAAGTGTACCAAAAATCGACGAAATTTGCATGGCTCCTTTCGTTTTTTTTTTTTTTTAGAAATAAGGCTTAGAAGACCGAGTCACGACTGCAACATTAATTGCTGTGCGGAGGAATTTCTGCTACGCTAGTTTACGTTTGATTAAATTGGGCTCGTATCTGATTGGTTGGTGTGTCAACCGTCGTCGTTGAGAGGGCGTCGGACAGTGGCATGTGGTGAAGCACACGTTTTGTTCAGTAATGGGTAAGAGAAGGGGAGTGTTCAGGAAGCTTGTGGCATTCATGTGTACCTTCAGGCATGGTAAGCCTCGCAGTGACCGTGGTTTCTCAGTGTCACCGGTGGACGCTCGCAGAGCTATTCAGGTGGCGTTGGCCTGCGATGGCGCCACATCGTCTGACGAAGAAATGTTAGAACCAGAAACAGCCGTGTCCATCGTCGGGACGGCCATTTCTCGGTGAGTGCTGCCACTTTTACTGATAAGAACCATTCTTTAGAAAGCAGATGTGTAGTAGAGGTTGGTAGTAACCCGTAACCATGCAGTCTGTTCACTAGAACTGTTACTTTTTTTAAGCCGGTGTCTCTTCCGGTTTTATCGGTGTATTATTATATTTATGTAGCGACGCTTACTCAGCTGCATTAGTTAATATCTTCGGATTAGTAGGTGAATATGGCTGATGAACTGGAAACAATGTGTGAGAAGCGTCAGTTTTTAAAGTACATGTAATTATAATACGCACACTGAAACTTAGGTTAAATCTCAGGTTTAAAGAAAAGGTGCTAAAGATTTTACTTAAGATGTGATAGAGAGAGTTTAAAAGGACGAAGGAGAAAATTGCATATTGAAGACCATAATGTGAACTTTTCACATAGTGTAAATTGTCGCAAGATTTATTAAATCTGAGTGAGTGGGATGGTCAGAACCTGTAGCACGCATAGAAGAACATGTAAAATGTTGGTTGTGGAACTTCTAAGCGGTGAGATTATTTGGGCGACTAAAGTCTGCATGGTAAGGACATATTAAGATGGGCCGTGGAGAAATAGTGAATTGGCTGAGGATGCAGTCCAGCGACAGGCTTTCTTGTTGGCGGCGATGATATTTCGGATTAGGTTTATTTATTGAATTTGTTTGTTAGTTTGTTAGTCGGTTGGTTAATCATTAATTCAGCTTCTTAATTACTTTGTTAATCACTTGGTTCGCTGTTAGACTACGCACTACTGTTTGAGTAATCTATACGTGCCACTCTGGTTCTGATGTAGTCAGTAAGTAGCCAAATTAATGGAAACCAAATAATTAGGGTTGGGCTCCCACATCTGTGGGGCATTCCTCCCCTTCCTATTTTACCCTGCATATTTGCTTTTACGGACGACAAGTAAATTCTCGTACAATTACAATGGATATATGACAACTGGCCGTACAGTTCTTGTGACTGCAACGTATAGTTTCTTAAACCAGCCAGATACATCAGAGAAGGGTAACAGCAGTGAAGTCTTGGATGAACTTTTCGCAGTCATACAAAACAGTGTGGTTGGTAAGACTGGTATTAAGGAACTTATGTCTTGATGAACGAATTTTGTCGTTTGTCGTTCTTGTACTGTAATAGAAGTTTCACGCAGCGTCTTCGTATTGAAGAACTTTGTTGTGTATGGCGGGGCACATAGGCCTACATCTTACAATACTTTGCGGGCTGACAAGCAAAATCCGTTTTACCCACTAGAGACCATTATTCTTTGCGGTGCCGTTACTGATGAGCAACCCCACTGCTTCTCTTCTTTTCTAGCAAAAGTGAGAACGTAATTATTAAGGAATCGTTACACATGTGGCTTTGCGGGTTTCCTCTGCACATGATACAACATTCTGTACGTAATGATCTATGTACTTGGTTTGCCTTATTGTTGGACAAGCAGTGGTACACAAACCTCGGGCGACTGAATTTTGTACGGTGGCGCCCAATATTTTTGGGTCTTACGTATGTAACTTGCTTCATGCCACTCTTCTGGCTCCTAGAATTTTGAGGTGGCTCCGAGATTTTTTTGGAACATTTATGGACCACTGTACTTAAGGGCTTTTCTTGTAAGATAAAGATTTATTTTATATATAAAAGTAAAGTAAAGTTCACCCTAGAACACGCCATGAAGGCCCAGAAGGGGAGCAGAGGTATAGCTCTAGTCTTTCTTTAACCCCGGCGCTAGATGGGTGTGGGTGGTCAACGCCACGCCCCTGCCGCTTTACCCCCGGGAATGACCCGGTACCCATTGTACAGGAGGCTGTAGGCCCCAGGGCCGGTCTGGGGGGGGGGGGTGCTGAAAATTTCGCCTTCACCGGGATTCGATCCCCAGACCGTCCAGCCCGTAACGAGTATCTATACCGACTGAGTTATCCCGGCCCACTGTATATTATATATACACATCAGATGTACAGATGTTAGAATAATTTCATGAAGCGTAACGTGTTTCAATATGATTATGCCATCTGTGGGCCGCTTTTATTGCTAACCCAAATACATGATTAAATGTACCTGGTATGTACGTGAAATTATAATGCCGTCACCCTGAAATGGAGATGTTTTAGTTTGATATTTTGTACAGATATGGGCGATAAAAGGGTCGCGATAGCGTAGTCGTTATGGCGACTCGCTTCGGGCTGGACGGTCCGGGGATCGAATCTCAATGGTGGCGAGACTTTCCGAACCTGTCTAGACTGTCCCTTGGGCCCACCCAGCCTCCTATACAATGATAATTGGGTCTCTTCCCGCGGATAAAGCGGGGCGGGACGTGGCGTTGACCACCCATTTCCATCTAGCGCCGAGGTTAAAGGAAGAGTAAAGCTGTACATCTACTCCCCCTCTGGGCCTTCACGGCCTTTCTAGGAGTAGGCGATGAGAATGCGAACACATCTTATCAGATTATTTTTGTGTGATGTCATAACAGTAATTACATACATATTAATGATGCACAACTTTGATGTTTGACAACTTTGCGGTAATCGGAATGTACGTTGTTAATTCTAGGGTTCTTTGTGACTTGAACAGGACTGATTTGCAACAACAAAATAACCTTCGCTAGGCAGTGCAGACTATTTAACAGGTGGTCGCGCGAACGGCCACTGGAGTGAGGCAACAGCAGTGGGCCAGATGCTCTTGAACGTGTATCGAGAGAGATTTTACACGCGTTTGAAGCAGCGTGAAATTATTTCCTTCGATATATTCTACCAGACCGCCGTTAGATACAGTACTGAGCCAGGTCTATCCACTTCCTAAACTCACAACCCATTTTTATAAAACCATCATAATGTTATCGTACCATATTTTTCCCCTTTCTTCCAAGTGTCCGTTTTTGACCATGTTTCTCCACCAAACCTCAGTGTGCATTCTCGTCCTCCCCAGCCGAGCAGCATTTACAGCCCATCACAAAATAATTAACTGAACTCTATGCCTAATTACATTGTAGCAAGAACATTATGGTAACTCGCTTTGTACGTTGAATGACACCTCACCCCATACATAACAATGAGATGTGAAATGTGGTGCTACTGATTCGGCCTTCGCTGTCTCCCTGAACGGGAACCTGTATGGTGGTCCATTAACAGAACCCGGAAACGTTGTAACTTGTCTCTATTCAGTGTGGGCAGTTAACATAACATTGCATGTGTGAACGTAAGCAGTGTGAATGAGAAGTGTGTTCATAATGATAATCGCGATGTGACAGTTTATGTAAAGTGGGGCACCTGGATAAGTCAAGGCGTAAGCTTCCGAAATTCGATCGTGCAATCGATTGTTTCGACTGCTTGTACAAGTAGTACTTGCGAAGAGGCAAACAGCGTGTCGTGTTTACATTGTTTTCGTGAGTTAGTTTCCATAAGAAGTTCTGACTCATTTTAACGAGGGTTGCGCGTTGTCCAGTGACCGTGGCAGGATCGGATCTTAATTTCCAGGCAGAATGATCGGCATGCAGTGGTCGTAGGTTTCTCTTATAGTTTATAAATCAGAATTCTTTCTGCATTGCTTCCTTACTTATCCGTGCTGCAGGTTCTGTCGGTTTCATCCTCGATTTAATCCTTATAAGAATATTAGGACACACGCTCAAATAGTAGAGCTCCTCAGTATCTAGTGTTCTCTTTTGTAGTGTTTTTATGTCTTAAACCGTAAGATTCTCAGTGTCTTTCAGTTGTTCTCAGCTTCACTTCAGAGTGAGCACAAGAGGAAGCTTAGTTTATTTAGTGGGTGTAAAGTAACACAACTGCTGCTTAGGGGAAACAATTGTGATGCTCTCCTACTAGCATCTGTCTGTTCTGGAGAAGTATCATGACTGTGTATTTTGCTTCAGTTACCCAGCATACGAAGGGTCTTTTTTCGCCATATTATGTTAGCTTATCTATGACCTGTCTGGCTGTGCTATATTTGTTGTAATTATCGTTTTAAACGTCACAATTTTCGGAAAAATATGTTTGACGTGAAATGTGTTTCGATTTCCTTACAACTTAATTCGAAATTTTTGACAGCCCAAGAAGAGTCCAGGGAAATATTATCAAAAATCTACGCAGGCCTTTATGTAATGTGCCTTTCCCTTTTGTCCGATTTTAAACTTGAATTTTGTCGACACGTCTTAGGAAAATATCCCAATATAAAATGTTACCAAAATTCGTCGAGTGGGAGCCTAGTTATTCCAAGCAGGCGGACGGACGAAAAGACAGACGTGACGAAGCTAGTAGTCGCTTTTTGCAGTTTTGTGCATGCACCCAAACGCGTATAGGGGACAAGAGACCAGTTAACACCAGAATAATAGGACGCGAACACAAAATAAAAAGAAAGCCGTATGAAAGTCTATAATCGCAGAACACCTATGAAGTGATAGAATACAGTTGAATATGGCAGAAATAATCGTCAAAGAATAAAATAGGATTGTGAGAAAACTGAAGGAGATTGTATTCATTAGAGCAGCATAACGGATATCAGCTAAACGAGCCTTGACGTGAGCTCCATATGGCTCGTCTCCCTGCTACTAGATAGCAAGTAACCGGAAGTGTAAATGGTTTTATGACATTTGTTCGGAATTCATTGTTTAGGTATGTCCCCCCACCTTTTGTTATGGTTTCTGTTCCATGCTGTAGCTGCAGTGCTGACGTTGTTTACAGGTCATGTGCTCAATTTACAATTTTTAAGGTTATATCCCTTTATCTCCGGCTTTGACAGTCTTTTTAAGGATCTGATTTATCTTTCTATCTCCGGCTGTTTTTATTCCACATTTACATATTATGTATCCTGCCAGTACTCTCGCAGGAATCACAAAGACCGTCAGCCAATGCGACCGCATCCTTTATTGGTTGACCCGCAGACATCCATCCAACCAGTGTTCTTCCCAAAGGACTATAGGATCCTCCTTCCACCACTGACAAGAGTTTTGAGTGTGAACACGTCAGGGCCTTTAGCCAAGGTGACCAAACCCGTTATTTCCACATATAGTTTACAAGGCACTGTCTGCACATCAGAAACTATTTATCGGGAAATAATTATATCGGCAGTAATGTATGATTTGGAAGTCTGGACACTGAGAAAAAGCGATGAAAACACCTTAGTAATGTGGGAAAGGAATATATTGAGAAAAATATTTGGCCCAGTAAAAGAAAATGGCGTGTGCGGATCCGTACCAATCAAGAGTTGATAGATCTGTATAGAGAAACAGATATTATGTCAGAAATCAGGAAAGGAAGATTACGATGGTTAGGACATGTGGAAAGAATGCCAGAAGAAAGAACTGTGAAGAAAGTGTTTAAGAATATCCCAGAAGGAAAAAAGTCCGTTGGAAAGCGAAGAAATAGATAGATGATGTTGAGCATGATCTGAAAAAATGGGCGTTAGAGGCTGGAGAAAAATAGTTAGGGACAGAGACGCCGGAAATTGATTCTGAAGGAGCCAGGGTCCTACATGGACCGTAGAGCCAGTGGAGGGAGAGTCTGTACACTAGAGCTATGCGCTTCTTAAACGGAAGTGGCCGAACCTAACGAGTGACGATTAGTTGTGCTTCGCCCAACTGTCCGACGTTAAATTTTGGTTGGCGCTGTTGTCAGGGGATAGGCCTACAGAGCAGCTGGAGCCAGTAGTCCCGGCATTCTGTTTTACCTGTTGACGGAGGTAGCACTTCCAAAATGAAACAGTTTACTTTCATAACCCAGAAATGTGGCATGGGCATTACGGACTGCTACCACCCCTTCCCTTGTTTGCATGCTGTATGGTCTTGTGGAGAAGTCTATGGTTGGGTAAAACTTTCCTTCAACTGGGGTATTAGACGTATCCGAAATAAGCAAAATGCCTTCGATTATTATTATTATTATTATTATTATTATTATTATTTCTCTTGTCACAGGCCTGTTCTACCAGGTATGTCAGCTTTTGAACCAATGACGATCCTCACCGCTCAGGCTTCAAGTTTCAGACTGCAGTACTTTCCGTATGATGTGTGATGTTCCAAGTATAGCTGTCTTTTGTAGTGAATCTACTGAGTGGTTTGCAAATTTTTCTCTAAATCTTTGTTAGTATTCCGGTGGCTCTATTTATTACCGGTATAATCACACATTTAATATTTCACATAGACTCTTGTATTTGAGTTTCTTTTCTGCTTCCTTTTGCGTGACATTTCTGTCCGCTGGTATTGCCACATCCATCAGTATGCATGTGTCCTCTTTTCAGGCGCCTTAGCAAAATTTCGAAAAGCGACTATTAGCTTTATCATGTCTATCTGTCCGTCCGTCCGTCCGTCCGCATGGCGCAACGGCTCCCACTAGAAGGATTTTCATGAACACTGATATTTGAGTATTTTTCGAAAATCTGTCAGATATCTCAGATATTACAGGATTATCGTTTGGCGAGGTATGCCTGTACTGGAGTGGACACATGATTGGTGCATAAGGCTGGAGCGGTCACTCCAGCGATCCTTCGTGTGGGGTGGGTTACACCCTCGTCTCGAAGCGAGTCTAAACTCGGCGTAAGTAAGCTTAAGTAATTAGTGTTGTGAACAGAATTTGCATTCATTTAGAATACATGCATACGTAATGCTACATGCTGATGGCTGCTAATTTAGGATACGGCCCGCCCTAATCCCGCACCCCCGGCGCGAGCTGAGGGAAAATACTTTGTTTATGTGCACATTTTTATCCTATACAGTTCGTATTTTTGTGAGCTCAACTGTGTAAATTGTGCTGTAGTTATTCTTAATATTTACAACCGCAGACTAGTTTAGACCTACCCTTATGCATCAGAGAGTGCGCAAATTGAAATTTAAAGGGAAGAAGCACGAACACATACACGGTATTCATAATCTTCCATTAAAATATGTTGTTTAAATTATTTCAGAACATACCACAAAGACTAATTAGGACCTAAATGATCACATGTTCAGTTTGGTGAAACTCTCCGAGAGTATAGTGCATAGCCTGCATGTGACGAATTGTTAGGGAATTAATGACATCCAGTTACCTTCAAACGTTGTAAGTACATGACTTTGGAAAGTGACCATGAATGTTGTGTAGATAAGGATTTAGGACGAGGCGAGCGTGGCCTATTTGTAGGCTTTATGATGTATGAAATATTGCATTTTTCTGTAACGCTTTTGCATATGGAACTGATAGAAACGGTCGAAACATGTCGTCTTAACTGTTTAAGAACAACAGCATGGAAGTTTTGTTGACTGCAGAAACGTGTTTCTTTTTACCATGGTTGTACACAACGGGATACCGTGTAAGACCTAAGAAGAACATTCGAATCAAGTGTGGAGAAAGTGACAGGAGGATGGAAAAATTAAAACACGAGGAACTTCGTGATTTTTACTCTTTACCAATTATTATTGGCGCAATAAAATTAAGGATAATTAGACGAGCGGGACACGAATCACACATGGGATGGGTTACAAACGCATACGAAATTTTAGTCGGAAGGCATGAAGGAAATTACTCACTTGGGAGACCTAGACGTAGACGGAAGAGAATGAAGAAATATTCTGTGAAGGTGTGAAGTGGATTCATCTGGCACGGGACAGAGACAAGTAGCAAGCTGTTATGAACATGGTAATGGATCTTCGAGTTATATAAAAAGGCAAGATTAGCGCCACTGTTGGTTTCTTAAGAACGGAGCCTGTACGTTGCTTGGTCTTAAGCAGAACCGCCGGACAGGCTGAGTGGTGAAGCTGCCCCTCTGAACTGAGATAATTATAAGCACGGAGGCAGTAACGACAGTCATTCAATAAATAACGTGTTCGCTAACGAGACGTCACGGCAAGTTGGATGATTATTAGCGAACATGTTCGGAAGCGTCCTGTTTTTTTTGTTTGCTGTTGTATAGATGAGGGGCAGTCATCATCTCTCTGCTGCTGTGCTCTTCATCCAAGCCGGGAGGGGCAATACATTCTGTAGTTAGGTTTCGCCGCCATGTGTCTTTCCCACTCTCCAGTGCAGAACTCAGTTCCACCAGGGGTGTCCGACAGCACGTGGAACTCCACGTGTCTTAGTAATTATGCTTTTAACCCTTTAAAGCTTAGTGGTTATTATACTCTCTCTACCGCCAGGTTTAACACTAAAGCTCTGCATTTTGCCAATGGAGTGCATTTATGTGTTCCAGGCGATTTTTAAAACAAACAGCGATTATTTCCCCGTACACTATTAACCAACCGGGCTTTCTAATGGAAGCATACCGTGTTCTCCGTGAGATACGAAATTAATCTTTATACAGAGTGAGGTAGAAAGTGCGGACGCATTTCAAATCGCCGTCATTGTTATGAGTTTAAATTTTAGCGCGCTTGCCAATTCTAAAGGTCAATGACGAATGCTTGGAGTTTTGTTTCCAGCTGGCACACCAGTCCAAGATGGAACGGTGGACAGTGGAGACTTCGAGTATTATTAAGAACGTAAAATGTGTCGGCACTTTTTGCTGCCTCCTGTGTATAATGTATATTTATTTTAGTCTTCAAAGGATTAAACACGGCAGGGTGATTTTTCTCGAAGGTTTTTAACTCTTTTTTCTTCTTCGAGATGTCGCATGCCAGACTTTCGGTGACAGGTGTTGTGTGTCCGAATGCAATATTTGCGCGACCTTGAAGGAGTTGGATCTGCTAAATATAATCCCCAAAACATCGTCTCCTGCTGTGTCATGTAATATTTTGAAGAGCTTCCCTATGTTTCTCGATCGCTGTTCCATAATCTTGGAATTCAATGCTTTAAAACGATATTATGCGTGTGGTAGGCGAAGACATTTAGGAATTATTTTTTTTCGATTATTAAAAATGTAGAAATAATTGCACTATGAGAATTGTTTTAAATGTGTTTAAATGTAGAGAAAAACGTTTATAAAGTCTATACCAAGATACTGTTTCATTGTTCGAATATAAACAGAGACCGTCCTCTGTCGTCTAATCGCGTTAAAGTAGAAAAGCAGTAACTGCAAAATTTTGAGATTTCCACGGCGTTGTTTTTTCTCTAGTTGGCAGGTTTGAAGACTTCAAACCTGCCAACCAGCGAAACATCTCGGAAGACCAGTATGCTGAAAGTAGGCATTAATATTTGCAGTACCTACTGGTACGTGTACATGTTTTGTATTGTGACAGTGGTACGTGTACATGTTTTGTATTGTGACAGTGGTACGTGTACATGTTTCTTATTGTGACAGTGGTACGTGTACATGTTTTGTATTGTGACAGTAGTACGTGTACATGTTTCTTATTGTGACAGTGGTACGTGTACATGTTTTGTATTGTGACAGTGGTACGTGTACATATTTTGTATTGTGATAGTGGTACGTGTACATGTTTTGTATTGTGATAGTGGTACGTGTACATGTTTTGTATTGTGATAGTGGTACGTGTACATATTTTGTATTGTGATAGTGGTACGTGTACATGTTTTGTATTGTGACAGTGGTACGTGTACATGTTTTGTATTGTGATAGTGGTATGTGTACATGTTTTGTATTGTGACAGTGGTACGTGTACATGTTTTGTATTGTGATAGTGGTACGTGTACATGTTTTGTATTGTGACAGTGGTACGTGTACATGTTTTGTATTGTGACAGTGGTACGTGTACATGTTTTGTATTGTGACAGTGGTACGTGTACATGTTTTGTATTGTGACAGTGGTACGTGTACATGTTTTGTATTGTGACAGTGGTACGTGTACATGTTTTGTATTGTGACAGTGGTACGTGTACATGTTTTGTATTGTGATAGTGGTACGTGTACATGTTTTGTATTGTGATAGTGGTACGTGTACATGTTTTGTATTGTGACAGTGGTACGTGTACATATTTTGTATTGTGATAGTGGTACGTGTACATGTTTTGTATTGTGACAGTGGTACGTGTACATGTTTTGTATTGTGACAGTGGTACGTGTACATGTTTTGTATTGTGACAGTGGTACGCGGGAAAAAAGTTTTGTAAAGCACTGGCGTAATACACCACTGTGCCCACGCGCTGTCTGTCACTTCCGCTTGAATGTCGAGGAACTTGAAACTACAGTAGCTCATGCTTTTCCCAACGCTTCTGCTGGGAAGAGTAATAGGGTCTGTGGATTAATTGATTTTGTGGACTTTTTCCGTCGTATGTATTAAAAAATAGAAAAAGTGCATAACATCAACCAATTCAGGTGTCATGCACCGTCGTCAGAACCCTATAGAATAGTAGGATGGCCTTTGCCCCGTAGCCAGTAACTTTACTACCAGAACTAGTACGGTTCCAACCACCACCACCGTCGTCGTCGACGACGACGACGACAGCAATTATGATGATGATGATGATGATGGTGATTGCTATAGGCGAATTCGAAAAACGCCACTCTGTGTTCTACACTCTGTCACTGTAAAAATCTGTAAGTGAAACTAGAACAAAGCAAGCGGTACCAGCACACGCCGTGCCAGTCTGCATCGAACCACGATAAACAAACTACAACCGATAGAATTGTACTGTGTGGGCCGGGATAGCGTGGTCGGTATAGCGACTCGCTACGGGCTGGACGGTCCGGGGATCGAATCCTGGTGGGGGCGAGATTTTCAGCACCCGTCCAGACCGGCCCTGGAGCCTACCCAGCCTCCTGTACAATGTATACCGGGTCTCTTTCTCGGCGGTAAAGCGGCCGGGGCGTGGAGTTGACCACCCATCATCAGTGGAGTTGACCACCCATCATCAGTGGAGTTGACCACCCATCATCATCTAGTGCTAGGGTTAAAGAAAGAGTAGAGCTATACCTCTTCTCCCCGTCTGGACCTTCGTGGCCGGTTCTAGGGAGACCTTTACCTTTTTAGAATTGTACTGTAAAAGTAACCCGACGTCATAGTCCATGACAGCTGACATGTCTTCTCGCAAGCACTCCCATGGCGTCGCAGACAAATATGGTACAAAAGGAAGCCAAAAATGTTTTTCGTGTACGAAAAAACCATATGATAGATGTGCAGAATATGTGGAATATACACGCGAATATGAGGAAGTAGAAGTACATCGAAATCACTTGAAAATCTTATGGATTGCCGTCATAGCACACATTGTGTAGCAACTGTTCTGGGAACGTTGCATTCATTGTCACAATGATATCTAATGTAAACAATTTGATTTGAACCCGGATGTCACGTTGAAGTCGTTTCTTTGTGTCTGTAGGTCTAACGGATAAGGCGAGTTTATGCCTTTGTCCGTTAGGTATATATGGCGAAATAAATTAACGATGTTGATGATCTGCCCTTACGGAACCCAGAATGATCTGAAAAGTGGAGATGTTTTGTTGTCCCTGCTGTTAATTTGTTCTTAGGATACGACCTTAGGGAGGTTCACGAAATCCAGGACGGATTGAAATTGAATGAGAATAATCAGCTTCTGATCTGTGCTCATGATATAGATTTATTTCACCAGACATTAATACCATAAAGAAAAATACATAAAAGCTGTATTTGTCGCCAGGAGAGAGGTTGGTTCGGAAATGAAGCGAAGGTTGATTACGTGTGTGTTTATCTTCCGTCAATAGAACGCAAGATAGAACCATAACATACTCGTAAACTAACTAACTCCTTGGAGCAGAGTGCTTCTTGAGAAGCTAACAGGTCATCAGCTAGTCCAGAAATTCCCCGCGTTTTATGGAACCCGAAGGTTCATTACCGCTTTCACAAGAGCCCGCCACCTGTCCCTATCCTGAGCCATATCAACCCAGTCCACGCCCTCCCATCCCACTTCTTGAAGATCCATTTTATATTATCCTATCTACGCCTGGGTCTTCCAAGTGGTCTCCTTCCCACAGGTATCCCCACCAAAATCCTGTATGCACCTCTCCCCTCACCCATACGTGCTACTTGCCCCTCCCACCTCATTCTTCTTGATTTGATCACCCGAATAATATTTGGTGATGAGTACAGATCATTAAGTTCCTCGTTATGTAGTCTTCTTCACTCCCCTGTTACCTCGTCCCTCTTAGGCCCAAATATCTCCCTCAGCACCCTATTCTGGAACACCCTCAGCCTATGTTCCTCCCTCAGTGTCAGAGACCAAGTTTCAAACCCGTACATACCATAACATAAAAACAGTCTATAAATACTTAGAAAGGTGTGACAAAGTTTAAATATTTAGGGACGATTCTAGCAAACAAAATCTGTATTCGGGAAGAAATTAATAAATTGAATTCAGTCAATGCTTACTACCTTGCTTTATATTGAATTTTGTCATCACGCCTGATGTCTAAAGACCTAAAGGTAAAGTGTACGAAACTGTTACTCATAAAGTACACCTTTACGGTGCTCTCATTGTTTTGGTATAACTCAGTCATATTCATGCATGTTTCGATTATTAGTGGTCATCTCCAGGGAGACACTTTTCGGGATTAGAACTGCCATTCTCAAGGCGTTGCACTGCATAATACACTCTCAAAGTAAGAAAAGGTATGTTCAAATTCATTCGTATAAGAATTGTATGGGATAAATAGACCCTTTCGATAATCAGAACTTTATTTTGTCTCCACCTGTTTTTATTTGTGTGTAGGAATTTCAACTCTGCATGTTACAGTATATTTCACTCTTATCAATAGCACAGCCACAACCAACATATACACCTGCAGCACATAATCAGGCTACCGGTTTCAGCTTCAAGGAGCCATCATCAGGCCTATGACCGAAACTATGAAAAACAAACTCCATGCGTTTTGTAAGTGGATAACTTCCCCCTTTTTTTACAATTACATATAACAAATGTATATCGATATGTAAAAATGTGCTGCCTAAGAGCACTTTTTTATATATCGATATACATTTTGTATTTGTAATTGTAAAAAAGGGGGAGTTTTCCTCTTATAAAATGCATGGAGTTTGTTTTTCATAGTTTCGGTCATAGGCCTGATGATGGCTCCTTGAATCTAAAACCGGTAGCCTAATTATGTGTTGCAGGTGTATATGTTGGTTGTGGCTGTGCTATTGATAAGAGTGAAATATACTTTTGCATGTACTTACCAACGGGGATGTCTAATATTAAAGTCTGCGTGTTACGTTCGTTGTTAAAACAGCTGTGTATTTACTAACGAGACCTCATATGCTGCTATTGATCGTAAGGAATTGTATATATTATTATTATTATTTGTTGTCGCCTTTATGTAGGGTATTTACAATTACGTACCTGAAACAAACCGTGTTTCTAGGTTATATAATGCTGCAGCTATTCTGTTGTTAAAATATGTAGTGTTCTTTGCTATGATAAACCTTTTATACGTTCCGAATTATTATTATTATCGCGCTCAGTTCGCTATAAATATCCACGAAAATTCGATACAGAATTTGAAAATGTTAAAGTGGATCTTAAATATACAGGCTGGAAAGGGTGTGGACTGGAATCGTTTGGCTGAGGATAGAGACCAGTGGCGAGCTATTCTGAATGCAGTGATGGATCTTCGAGTTCCGTGCAGTGCGGGGTTAAGGAACTGTTGGCTACTCAGACGGGACTCAGATTTGTGAGTCAGTGTCAGTGTATGTGGTTCTGTGGTACCTTGGAGACTCAGGTCCTCACGCTTGCCCGGAAGATTATTTGCGCATGCGCTGAGAGTCGCGTAATTATTCCAGATTTGTACGGTTTACATTTAAAATTAATGTAATTGATCGTTCACGAGCCTTCTCGAAATCGCTGTTACGTCACACAGCGGAATATCTCGGGTTTAATCAGCAATAAATATGTAAAATAATTAGTTCTTGTTGTGTACTGCTTTGCGTTGCGAGCTTAATACTTCACTTGCAGATCAACTACGCAAACACTGTCTTCTGCCCGTGTGTGTTTTTGTGCGTTTAGATTGGATACTGATGATACAATCGATGAGTCACCCCAAACAAAATTCTTACATACATGATTGCATTCTGGTTTCAGCATTCAAATTTAAACCCTCGTTGGAGTCTTTGTTGAAATTTTCGCAAAGAATATTGAAAGTAAGTCACATGAAGAGGGTCATATTTCTGACATAATTGTTATCTCTATTGTGAGATCAAAAAATTGCCCGGGGGTTATATTGACACCCCTACGTTCAAAGATTTCTCCTTTTTTTTCTTGCTACATCTTCTTTCATCCCAGAGAATGGGACGAAGAGTGCGTTCAGTGTGAGGAGAAGCAAAGAGAGGGAACTGCACTTTGCTCGACGGACCGTACTTGCTGCACGCTATGGCCATTATTTCTCCGTTAGCCGTTTTCTTGGTGCTCTGCCCCCTCCTTCCCAACGCATCATTTATCCTCCATCTCTACTGCTTGATCGGTCGTCTTCTGCCCCCTACTTCCTGCAATCCTCTCGACATTCGTTGCACTGCACTAACATTGGAACCCGTTTGAACGATAAAATATTTCGTATAATTTATGATAATACTTTTGCTACTTGAATTTTCTAGGATACTGAAACATGGCCGTATGTAAGTACCCGTAAACTGGGTGTTATTACCATATCCCGGACTGCGGAGCGTTACACAGCTTATGCAACCCGGCAACCTGCCGGCGATGTCTGGCACGAAAGTATGGAAATAATCGGTCCCCTTTGTTGTTGAAAAGACATGTTATGGGCGGACCGTATGTCTGTCCGGCCATCCAAGTGAATACTTCGTCTCTCAAACCACTCGAGGTATTTGAATTACACGTGGCATGAGTACTGTACACCGAATGTCGCTGGGTATGTGTCGCTGTTGTCAACATTGGTCCGCTTTACATGCAACTCACGTAGAGCGAAATCACATTTCTCAGAATTAGATCAGCGTACAAGAATGGGTGCTGTATATGACGAACGGATATGATAAAAATCTGTAATTTATGTGCGAAACTTTTGCGATACCTTGCAGGCTTCTATTCAACATTTAGGCGTGTTGGGTCTGTTCTTGATTAGCTTAGTCAATACGTGCATTTACGACTCGATAAACCCGAAATGGAAAAAGGGCTTTGGAGACATAGGCGTAATGGTGTGGATAATATTACAATAGATGTTGAATAAATGGGATGTTAGATTGTGAAGTAGTTTATATTAGCTGAGGAAGGGGTACAGTGGCAGGATACTGTGAACACGACAATGGGCTGAGGATGGGGTACAGTGGCAGGATACTGTGAACACGACAATGGGCTGAGGATGGGGTACAGTGGCAGGATACTGTGAACACGACAATGGGCTGAGGATGGGGTACAGTGGCAGGATACGTGAACACGACAATGGGCTGAGGATGGGGTACAGTGGCAGGATACTGTGAACACGACAATGGGCTGAGGACGGGGTACAGTGGCAGGATACTGTGAACACGACAATGGGCTGAGGATGGGGTACAGTGGCAGGATACTGTGAACACGACAATGGGCTGAGGATGGGGTACAGTGGCAGGATACTGTGAACACGACAATGGGCTGAGGATGGGGTACAGTGGCAGGATACTGTGAACACGACAATGGGCTGAGGATGGGGTACAGTGGCAGGATACTGTGAACACGACAATGGGCTGAGGATGGGGTACAGTGGCAGGATACTGTGAACACGACAATGGGCTGAGGATGGGGTACAGTGGCAGGATACTGTGAACACGACAATGGGCTGAGGATGGGGTACAGTGGCAGGATACTGTGAACACGACAATGGGCTGAGGATGGGGTACAGTGGCAGGATACTGTGAACACGACAATGGGCTGAGGATGGGGTACAGTGGCAGGATACTGTGAACACGACAATGGGCTGAGGATGGGGTACAGTGGCAGGATACTGTGAACACGACAATGGGCTGAGGACGGGGTACAGTGGCAGGATACTGTGAGCACGACAGTGAACTTCAGGAGTCATAAGAGGCACGATATTTGTTGGTTAGCTGGATTATCCGTCGTGACTGTATGAAGTTTGTACAGTCGACCAGCTGAGCGGTCCGTATGTTTTTATTTGCTATAAATGCGTAAAGGCCAGCAAGGTATATAAAATTCCACAGAAAGCACTGGGAGACTTTTCAGATCAACTGAGGTTTCACACTGTTCACAAGCTTATAACAAAAATATCGCCTGTTTCAAACCTAAAATTACGAAAGGGTTTTAGGATGCGTTCTTAAATAAAGCGTGCTCTCTGTCTGTCTGTCTGTCTGTCTGTGTGTAGGGTGTGTGCCCGCATTATTTTTAACAAGTTCGCCGTATTATCGAGACGTTGTTCAATGTAATTTCGAAGCCAGTTTATGTTTACTGTTTACTAACATGAAAGTTGTGATAGTTATTTTCGTGGAAATATGCCCGGAATGCGGCAGTGTACAGACCTACTGAAGGCATTGAAGGACGGAAAGGTGATTGTGTAAAAATGTGTGTAACGCAATCCGTAATGTGAGAACTGCGTACTTTTTTATATTGTATGCAGCTGTACAATTTTTACCTGTCTGTAAATGTATAAAGTAACATGTTATACGCTAGAATTTACGGGCAAGAAGTCCTTGCGAATTTACTTGTTTCAGTCTTATCTGATCTAAGTGTCAATTTATGTGGAAAAATTTAAGGTCAGGCGAATTATGTTTCTTGCTTCTCAGAACTGTCATAGATGCAGTCCATACGCATGGGGGAAAATTTTATATATCTTCTACTAGAATGACCGATCCTGTACCTTACTATGGAAAGTCTTGCAGTTACTTATCTCTTTCTGTCTCTGTCTACAGTTTGATCCCCAAAGTTTCCCTCAGAGTAGAACTGACAGTGTCTGTCCGTCACCTGTTTGAGTTACGTACAGCAATATTAGTATTGTTTGCAGACTAACTTGATATTACAGATTTTTGCAGCGAAGAATGCAAAAGTACTGTTTTCTGGGATGTTAGGCCATGTAGTTTGATAGGTGCCAACGTGCCGGGGAACCTGCTGTCTGTCTTCAAATAGCATAATATTACATGGCGATGAATTTTCAAAATATGAAATTTTTTCGAGTCATTATGACTTCATACAGCAGCGTTCTTCTCCAGAAACTAATAGTACTTCGGCTGATGTATAAATTACGCACATTTTGTGTAGCTCGAAGGTTCATTACCGCATTCGCAAGCACATGGCGATGAGTCCTATTTTGATCCTAATATCTGCAGTCAGTGTACCCATACCGCTGAGCAAGTCGTTGCGTTGTGTATGTGTGTGTCCTGTTTATTTAAGATCTACACTAGTGTTATTCTCCCAACTACGCGCAGATGACGCAAGTAGTCTCTGCCCTTCACTTTCTCCTACCGAAATTTTGTATGTGTAGCTTGCCTGTCCTAGATGAGTTAAATTGTTAGCATTTACAAACTGTTAACCACAGTAATGTCTCTTCCTTCGGAACCAAAAAATGTGCACTAGCAGTTATTATTCTGAGTACAGGGTGTGGACAGTGTGAAACACTTTACCGTCTGCAGGTGACTTGCTGATCCCCCCCCCCCAACCCGCTCCCGTCGTAGAGCGACTTAGTCAAATTACCCCTCAAAATGCCTGGGTGCGAATGGTGTCACAGGCGGGTCTGTCCATTGTCAGTGTTGGTGGACACATCTTGTACTGCTTCTGTCATGTGTAAATGTGAAAGGGATCTAGAGGCACTGGTGCTTGTCCTATGCATGTGTTGTGTATTGGCTGGCTTGCATAAATTCGGCCAGTTTAGGTTGGTATTTTCGTATGATATTTTGTTCGTTTATTGTCCGCGCCTTTGAACCAATTTGTTTACTTTTTTTTATAAAACTATATATGATTACGTCACAAATCAATACTCGGAAGCTTTTGAACCCCTGTTAAAAATAATATGAAAATAACCTTGCCCAAAAGGGAGGGTGCGAAACTAGCGTCAAAAATGTTATGGTCCTGGAAGTTTGGTGGCAAGTCTATGAACACGTACTCAGGTTCCTGTTTTATGATATTCATCAAAGCTTCATTTTGTCTCGGCACGTGACATAGTGTGCAAACTTACCGTAAACTACGTATCTGTACATTTGCAAACGTGGTAACAGTGAAACTTTTAAGTTATTTGGGACAAATTTTGGGTTGTAAGAATTTATACACGTGCACAAAGAGTCCTTCCATGTCCGACGCATTGTGTAACATTTCGTGATATTCTATGTTTTATTTGTTCGTTCAGTATATTTATTCCTACTGTGTATTCAGGGAGACAGATTAATTTTGAAATAAGTGTACAAAATTATCATGTTTTCAGGGATGCTGATTGCTCCAAAAGGACTTTCTTGTTTAAATTGTATGTTTTAGTAACTTGGAAGGTATTTTTTCGGAAGACAGTAAGTATCGAAGTTTATAAAGCTTATGTCGGTCCCATGTGGAAACTCTTCAAGCCGCGATTTTGCTGCGCCAAGGAAGAGGTTCGGAAGGCATTTTCACTCACCATTAGAAACTGTGCGTTTCATTGTCACTTGAGATATAGGGAGGCTTATACTCTCCTCTTTTTGAGTAACCAGTTTTATCCATGCTCTTCCAAAGATTCCAAAATCCATCTTCATTCTTTCCTCGAAAATCTGATGGATGTCTTTTTTCCCCTTTCATTTCCCCGTCCTATCCTCCTTCAATCCGCCGGATGGGCCCCTCAGCACTTCAAGCACTGTCTCATTTGGTTTGCAAAGTTGTCCTTATACGGGTGGTTTTAAAACATGTTTGAAAGTTTGGTGAAAGGGTTTCTGAGAGAACAGTCGAATTGTAAAGCGATGGTTCTTCTGTCTGTATATGGAGTGGTCTTTCTGTACCTTGCGAAAGTGTAAGGCTTACAGTACGTTGACGCCCACTGCGGGGTTTATAGCAGCTTGTAATTAACTGAGATGCACAAATTATGCAGCGAGACGCATCACATGAACTGACGAGGTACTTCAGTGAGGCACGCAGAAGTACACAGTCACAACACAATTCCGCACTCCCTGAAGCCTGGTGGTACTGGAGTTCTGATCTTGATTTATGCAGCTCGGGGAAGAACGTCACTCCGGACGGGGAATCCAAATCCTTCGCCATACCTTCCTTAGGGATTCCCTATCTTCATTTTCTTTCCTTCTCTTTCCTGAATATGCGTTTTCTTATTCCAAAACAGCCTTGTTTATCTTTTGTGAACATCCTTGAAGTTCCGATCACCAGTTCGTACAGAAACGGAATATCGCATCCTGCCCTGACCTTTGAGCGTACCAAAAACGAATTTGATCTTAATGGTTCTGATCCACGACCTTTAAGGTAGATGATTTTTGTCTAATTTTTATTAGGCGATGGTACGCGATTGGCCTTCCTGACTAGAGTGTGCGACAAGTGGAAATGTCCTTAAATTTATAATAACATTTTGTAAACTAAATCCATAATTCAGGTTCATTCTTAAACTGCTGCTTTATTGGACTGCTAAAAATTTTGTAATCGTATCAAAACGAGAGAAGTTAGATTCGAAGCTAAGTCGCTTCAGTGCACTTTGTATCTTCAGGAACTATCGAAAGACTAATTAACGTCTCATTTTGATTTCAGGCTTCCGCCGCGATGTTGATGAGATCTGCGCTCTTCTGGGATATTACGCGGCGTCGTGTGGTAATTGTTTACTGACGTTTCGGGACAACATATCGGTCCCATCTTCACGGGTTAAGAGTCCGAGTAGGAAAGGGCTCTTTATCCGTGAAGATGGGACCGATACGTTGTCCCGAAACGTCGGTAAACAATTACCACACGACGCCGCGTAATATCCCAGAAGAGCGCAGATCTGAACGTCTCATTTATACCAGCTTTTCCCAAGGTGTCCTTCATCAATGCCATGTAGTTTTCGTACCACAGTTCATAACCTCGTATTTGTTCCAAAGTATGTGCTGCTTACTGATTACTAAAATACAGCAACCAGGGAGTTGGAAAGTTTAGTACTGTGGCGTCCATGTCAGAAGTTTTCACGAACGCTATGTTGTTGTGTTTGGAAACGTAAGTTCAAACTGTGGCGCACTACTTTCCCTTCAAGTGTCCCTGGTCATGCTCCATACGTTGCGAAATTAGAAATTGTCCGTATATGTGTATATAAACATGAGGCCCAATATTTGTTGAATGATGAACTTACAGTCTTAAAAGTACTTACGTACTCGTCTATGGACAGAGGTTGCTATTAAGAAACTAACACTAGATGCCGTATTATTTTAATAACTCGCATATGTACCCCGCAACATGATTAACGTACGCGCCTCTGTTCGCCATATTTGCCGGGCAAGTTGTAGTACTGAACACAGGTCTGTCTATTGAGCGCACCTGCAGACAGACGCTACAGGGGACATGGGCCACTCTTTCACTGCAGCAGGCTTGTACATAATTCAGAGTATCACGCGGAGCAGATGCACTGTGGGGGTGAGGCAAGGTGTGTGGCTGGCCACATGTTTCAGTATGGGACCATTGGGAAAAGGGTAGAGTTTACTCGGCAGTGTCGCCGGATTGGTGTGATCCAAGTCCCTCGGAGGGCCCGGAACTTGGCGTAAGGCTCCAGCTGGACAGGTTAGCGCATTCGTTCGTGGTATGTTTAACGAGCTTTGTGAATTTGAGAGGCAAAGAGATGATAGTCGTGAAGTATTGTGGCATCGGATCATGTCGCCATTCTCTAAATGCTCTTAAAAGCGGCAGTTCTATAAGGCGTAAAGACTTACAGAGCCTGTTTACCATTCTTTACTTATTGTATAAGTAAATGCAGGCTTATGGTGTCTCTATATACATATTTATTAGGAGGCAGTGGCGTAACTACGTTTTCGTTGCGCGGGGCGAGTGATCAAAATTGTTGCTCCCAAGATAAATTTTAATTGTAATTAGTAACTATGAATTTAAAAAATCGCAATCGTTTATTGGATTTCCTGTTACTTCGTTCAGTAATTTAAATTTATTTAGCGCAGAATATCGAATTTTTGTAATTTAAAGTATTAATTTTGCCGCCCATTTTGCCACCCCATACACTCTTCCGCCTGGGAAGGGCGCACCACCACCACCCCAGCTACGCCATTTTTAGGAGCCACGGGGTTCAGTTCTCGGGACTATCAGCCGGATATCCTGAGTGACGTTTGTCATAGTTTTCCTCAGTTACTGCACACGAATGCTGGTATTGTACCTTAAGTAGCTCATTATCGCTTCATTCGTATTCATGATTCACAATAATCTTAACATTTGATGGTGTTAGTTTGTTTGGTTGTGAAGGCGTGCTCAGAAAACAAACAACAGGTGCTGTGTTCATCTGCTGACACTAACATGTGTACTGATAAAGCCCGGATAAGAATCGTACGTAGATATTTGTACGAAGTTAAATACAAGTGGTTTAATAAGAAACAAGGTATGTAAACAATACTTGTATTTAATGGCGAAGGGGTTATCACCGTGACAACCCGCAGTTAATCGGTAGGTAACCCTGAGCGTTTAAAGATGGACTGACTTCAGTAAATATTACATTATGCAAATACTCATATGTCTGCATGCATGTGGATTTTCATAATAAGTATGGACACAGTTCGCCAGCTTTAATGGAACTCGGTAAGAAAATCATGCCGTTAAATCCTACTTCTCCTGTGCGACTTTTAGTTCTGTCCTTGCAACAATAATACCAACCTGGCGGCCGTGCGAGCTGATCAGGTTAAACCAACATGTAATATATTGCCATGAAATTACGTGTGTTTGTAGATATTGGAAAAATGGCTCGAATTTTGTGATTATTATTATTATTATTATTATTATTATTAGTAGTATCCGGCTTCAGAACTTGTGGTTCGTCAGTCCGTTCTTCAGAACCCTTATCTGTACCAGTTATGTCATTCATATGCCTTACAAGTAATTTCGATATTATTCTAGTTGCTCCAGTAGTTAATGGTTTCTCTTGCGCCTGTATTTCTATCTTACGGTCTTGAAACATGGATCAGAGTCCTCGATGACAAGCTGATGTTCGCTCAGCAGGTGAAAAAAATTCCGTCCCTTTTATGGAACCCGTGTTCATAAGGTGGTCACTGAACGTTTTGGGACAGTCGTGACCGCTCGTGCTTAGTGTTGAGAGGTTCCGTAGTCACACCTCGGTCCTGAGACCGGCTGTGCTGACTGGCGTTTCGGTGGTCTTCGTCAGTCCCTCCAGGAACGTGCCGGGACAGTATCTCACATGATGCAACGACCTCTCTCTTCTGCATCCTTTTCAAGTCAGTGTTCACTAATCGTATCATGCGAGTAGTTTAAAGCATTTTGAAATGCTCTAATCCCGCGACGTCGAGTTGTACTTAATAGTATCTATCGATCTACCCCTAGGTTTTCCAAATTGTCTCTTTTCTTCAGGTTGTCATGTTAAAATTCTGAATTTTGTTTATTTATCTTTACAGTGCTTGCTACAGGTCCCGCCCATCTTATCCTCCTGTTCGATCACCTTAATACTATTTGGTGAAACCAAAGTCTCTGGCGAGTTTGTAGCACTTCTTATTCTGCAGGCCTTAGTTTCAGGTTAGGCTACAGTCGCTTCCTTTCACTCCATTTCAAACCTATTATTCACTAATCAGCATAACATTCGACACTGTATAGAGTCTATAGACTGACCTGCTGAAAGCATCGTTATCTAAACCATAAGGAAATAAGTAAACATTTTGTGGAAAATTAAATTCGCGAAGTTCCTCGTTATGCATTTCTTTCGAGCCTCTTGTTACTTCTTTCCTCATGGGTTTAAATATTCTCCACAGTGCCCTGATCCCAAGCCTTTAGAGATATTTCATCACCATCGCCATAAACATCATCATCATCATCATCACCATAATCATCGTCGTCCTTGTCGTCGTGTTTGTTGTTTGACTCGTAAAAGAGACCACTTTAAGCCGAGGACCGAGTCTCTGCTCGGAATATGAATCGTAAGGTGAAAGAGTTCTGCTGCGGTTTTGTGTAGGTCCTTCGTTCGTCACACAACATGCAAGTCTGTTCCCGGGTGTAAACCACTAGCCGTGACCTGTACCGTGTTGTTACGGCCTGTTTACGGCTCCCAGAAGCAGCAACTTTAATTATGGCCCTGTTTAACGTTTAGTCATATTCCACCACCCGGGTCACTTTTGTGTTACAGTACGTTGCGCGTGCGAACGAACCTGAGGTATTGGCCGTGAGCTGCTAAGGGGCGTGTTGCTTATGCCTTATGCCTGTTACGACGCAGAATTAATTCTGCCCATCGCGTGGCCTCATTGTCTTTATACGACGCTCAGCACAGGAGTCTAAATGCGTAGAGCCTAGTCTGCGAGTAATTCGGAGGACACACCGTCTCCAGACGAATTCGGCGCGATTTCACGTATCAGTTGATGGTGCTTCGGATATATATTTATATTGTTATCAGAGCTGTTAAGTAATGGAGGAATGCACTATTTTCTATTCCTATCATCTTCTTTGTTCCTTTTTATTTATATATTTCTGATTTCTTTGTTTCTTCTTTTGCATCTTCCTCGTATTGCCTTTCTTCTAACCAAGCAAGTTGACTCAAGCTGTAACACCTCTGAATTGTGTTCGTGAAGCGTCCGGTTTGAATCTCGGCCGCAGCAGTAACTCGACTCAGGTTTTGCGCAGTTTCTCCTTCCCTCTAGGTCAAGGGTTCACAAATTTTACAAAAACCGTGGAGCCAACTCAAAATTCTAAGCGCCAGAAGGGTGACATGAAGCAAGTTCCGTACTGTGCCACCGTACAAAATTTAGTCGTCTGTGCACAGCTACTCCAGGTGAATTCTGGGATGGCGATTGTTCTCAGCCCTTTCAATGTCACCAAACATGAACATGCTGTCATGTCATTCGACCCTAAATAATTACTGCAGGTGGCACATCACCTTTAAATAATATGCAATCCATCCGTTCTCTCTGTACGCGAGTGGACCCTTGTACACACAGCGCAAGAGGGCACGGCTAATGGAATCTGCGTCCAGAGCTTCATTTAGGGGATGCAGTCGTTCTTCTCATGCTGATGACGTGTTCGGAAGTTATTTTATGGCGTTGAATCTAGTGCAGATGTATTGTAGCTTGAAACGTGATGAATGAATGAGTGTGTACATTTAATTATAATGTAGGAGGATGAGGTCATGGCCAACATTAAATTTGCTTTGCTCTAATTTTCGCTTGAAAAGTCTGTAGAACGTAACTACAGCTGTTTGCTTCCTTCTGATATATAGGTACATTTTATTAATTTCGACTTTGATTTTTATTTTTTATTGTCTGGCAGATTTTAATAAAAACTGTGCGTATGATGCTTTTGTTGTACGAGTTCGACTGTGCGTTTGCTTCATTCATTACAAGTTGTACGGGCTCATTCATTATGTAGTGTGTCTTGCGACAGGTCTATAGACACTTCCGAAGCGAGTTCTCCACAGAGTGCGATCTTATGATTTTTTTTTCAGGTTTCAGTATCTTCTTTTTTCCATAAAGTCATGTAGTAGCTGCTTACGTCTATTTTCCCGTCTTCCCGTCTGTTATATCCTTCAGTAACGTGTTTTTGAAGGCAATTCGTATGTAAGATAGTACGGATTATTTATGCTTAATGGAAACGTTACGTAGACTTACATCTTTCCAATTCTGCCATATAATTACGAAGCAACTCAATATAGGTCTATAACACTATGTTGTACCAGTAGTGCCGTGGGTAAAATTTGTTTACATTAGTTTTTCAACAAGAGCCTTATTTCTTTTCTTCTTCGTTGTGTTCAGAAAACAAGAAGTCGAATCAGACTTAGGTCAGTAACCCTTTAGAATTTATTAGGGGATGCTTGTGATACATTTTAATAAGATGCGTCTACAGGCGCGTAAGATCAGATATGAAAAGCCGGAGTAGTTCAAGGGATGAAAACATCGTATAGGCGAATGAGGGAAGACTGGCAGCCGAAGATCAAGTTGGAGTGGGAGGAGGGCCAATGGAATGCTAGAATGAGGAACATTCTTGTAACACGAACTTGTATGCTGTGTTCTTTGCATTAATTCACAGATCAGGCCCCTGATACAGTCTGATAGAATTCCCGTATGGTACGTCGCATTATAAGCGAAATTCAAAAGCTGTAATGATAAAGCATCACTTGTTTTAGACCAGTGTGACTAGGAAACGTACCAGACAAGTGTTTACCGAAGTTTGTAAGTACTATATTGCACTTTATGTTATTTTCACCGTACGCTTTTATTGTATGTAGTCTTATTCCGACAATTGTACATTTGTCGGAATAAGACTTTGTACAGTATTGCATGTTTCATGTAAGTACAGGTCCACAATCCCTTATCCGAAACTCTTGGGGCCAGATGTGTTTCGGAATAAAGATTTTGATTAGCCTAACTTGTTTGTATGTGTGCCAGATTCAGTGACAATGTGCTACCGTACTTATGTCCATAAGCATAGACTATCCTGAAGCTGTTTCACTTATAGTTGGTATATCTTTGTTAACCCTTGAAGGCACAGCGGTTCTCTTTTACTTTGTAACTCTGTTATGGTGGGGTGAGACTGTGTCTCTGTGGAAATGCTTCCCATCATCGTCCCATTACCCGTCCCCCGGATGACAGGTGAATGATTATGGATCATTGGTAAAATGGTTACTAACAGGGAAAACGAAACACTCGAAACTAGTGTCACTTTGTCTACCACACGTCACATATGTACTTCTTTAGGATTGAACCCGGACCTTCGCGAATGGAATCCGGCGACTAACCCTCTGAATCATGAGACGGCAAAGCACACTGTTTGCTGTATATATCAACTGTTTAATGTCAGGAACTCTGCGTTTTGCCCGCACAGTATAGGCCTATATGACTGTCGGAATGAACCGCTGTTATCTCCATAACGGCATTAACGATCTGGTCTTTCTCATGAAGATGCAGTATGTTTTCTGCGAGGAAGGATCTGAATTTTAAATATTATTTAGATTAATTTTATGCTTCTAAGGATTAACTATCCACAGTATATGTATAATTATATGTTCAGTTCCTTTTCTAAACCTTCCTTTCTTTTATCCTAGCTGCAAGATCACATATGTAATAACATTAGCTCGGAAACATGTAAGCGTTCAACAGACAGGTCTAATTGGTTTCGAGTAATAATGTGGAGAATTTTGGTTACTTTCCCAGTGAAACAGAATAAGTTGGAAGCTGTCTATCCATCCCTTGTTTCGACGAAGCTCCACCGCCCCCCTAATTTAAATAATCTTGGAAGTTTGAAAGCGACAACAAAGATTTTAGTACTTATTTTCATAAGCCCAGACACGGCAGGTATTAAGTAGAAGTGTAAAGTTGCAAGTTACAGCGTCACGCCCGGAGGGTGGGAAACTTCTGCAGATTATATTTCTTGCTGCTCCCTCTCCTCGGCTCAAGTTTGTATCCTGTTTAAAATCGTTCAAGCGCTTTCGGAAATGCTGTTTCGCCTCCAAACTTTTCTATACGACAGCTCCTGCTAATAAGGCTTGGGGCTGATATGACTGCCGTTTGTACATTCGCCATCGCACGAAACGCGGTGCCACGCCTTTGTTATTTGTGCTGCGGCGAGTGCTGCGCTGGTTTCAAATTATGGCGCTGCGAACGTGCTGGTAAAAGCGAGCCGGTCTGGACCAATTCAGCACTTACGCCTGGCTTACTTAGCGTTGTACAGGAACTTCCCGACTTACGCAGTAGTTACGTTCCGGAAGTTCCGGCGCAAGTCGAATTTTGCGCAAGTCGGAGTTGAGTACACATATGGTCAGCTGTAGCCTGTATGTATATACAAGGGAGTCCAGCTGAAATCCAAACTCCAACACACTGGAACCTGATAAGCCGCTGCATGACCGCCCCGCCGCCTGTGTTATCGCCCAGCAGTACTCTTCTGCCGTCTTGGTCTCATTGCGCTTTCATTCTCACTAGGAAAAATTCGGTGCCCGTTCCGAAAATGTTATTTCAGTTTTTTCTTTTTTTAGTTGCGTAACTTAAAATTGCGGAAGTCGGGGACTCTGTTAAGTCATACAGTACTGAGTTGCTGAAGGCAAGTCAGAAGGTGACTAGCGAGAGGGCGAATGGCCGGGCTTGTGTCTTCAGCAGCGTAGGGTTGTACATCGCTCATCCCATGAAGCTCTGCCGTGTAGCCATCCTAGGGAGAAAGATCAGAAAATATTATACTGTTTGTCCCTCTTGCCGGAACATAAAAACTTCATTATTTTCTGTTTATTTGCTGTTGCCGTTTTTCTGGGGAGTCTTTCTCAGTTGCATTTTGTCGTCCAGAATGGCGAAGTCGCAGATGGCCTTTGCCCGATCAGGGAGCAGATCGAAGGACATTTAGTTTGCGATGGATGATGATCCGAACTAGAAGAGATTTGTACGGATCATATGGCCCAGTGATATATCTGATTTCTTGATTGGCTGTCTAGACTACAAGCTGGGTGACCAAGCAATCGTGGTTAGGTTTTCGGCAGGAGCAACAGGTTTTCTCTCATTCAAAGCATCCGGACCGCCTCTGGGCCCACCCAAACTCCTATTCAAAGGGTACCGGGGTCTCTATTACCGTACATAAAGCGGCCAGGGCGTGAAGCTAACCACTCGCCTTCACCTAGTGCCGAGGTTAAGAATGAGAGGAGGTATACCTCAATTATGACTTCATTGTGTGCACAAGGACAACTTTACCTTTACAGTTACCTGCCACTCATCTGTAAATTGACTCCCATTGGAATGAACAACAGTATTTACGCATTGAATCATTTCCTGATAATGGAGACAGGGCAGGTCTGCAAAACGTTGGACTTTGGACTTCGAATTGACGTGGCTTGTCACAAGGGAAAATTTTATAACTGTGTTTTGCATGCGTCTTGAGGAAGGAGACGGGAACTAAAGATCTTGAGGTGGCTGGTAGCAAGTATTCTCCAGATGTGTTCTGCTCTTAATATCTAAGGGAATTCAGTGTTTATATTTGTACTGTAATATATTGCTAAGGTAAGATGAATTGTATTCGATGAGAAGAATGTGAATACGTAAGTCGCAAAGCAGATGTAGTATTTACAGTTGTTTAAATTAAACGTGGTAAATTTTTAGTGTCATTTCCTTATCAGAATTCTCCTGGTGACACGAGTTTTAATTAGATTTTAGACTGTTGTTTTTGAGTAGCAATGTAAAATGTTAAACCAGTTTTCTGGGTTAGTGCGACTGACGGCCGAAGCTCAAGGAAAGTTTCTGATATATATGTATACTGGGGGGGGGGGTTAATATCACAATCTGTACTCTTCACAAGAACGCCTAAATTCTGTGTACACATATATATGCGTACATAATTTAGGCATTATATGTACAGAGTTTAGGCATTATTGTAAGGAGTAGATTGTGACTTGCCCCCGAATATATTCTAGCCTATCGCATGTCTTTTGTTTCTTTGTGCTTTGTTCTCTTCCGCCTCCCTCTTCTCATCCAGAAGCATCTGGCCAGTATTCACACACCACAAGAAAGAATCCCCTCAACATTTGCACAAATAAAGGCAATTTTTCTAATGATAATGATGGCGTTCTTTGATCGTTCTTTTTTTTTTCACTTTCCTCCATTCCCCCTCCAAATTGTGGTCCCCCATATGTTCGTGTTCTTGTGCCGTATGTTTATTGTTATTTCCTTAACCAGATAAATAAGCACTTTCCACAACATGCTGCGCTTCTTACATCACTGTTTTCTCTCTTTTTCCAGGTGAGTGGGCTAATGCAACTGTCGGCATTCGTTGATGTTGATTTGGCTCGACTGTGCCGAAAAAGGTAGAAATTTCACATTCTGATTTCTTTTACTTTCTTTCTACGGCGCTACAGCCCAAATCGGTCCTCATAAGGAAATATGGAGTCGTGTAGTGCTGTACTGTGCATTAGCTTTGAAGCATTTTTTTTGTGTGTGGCGCAACGGCCCAAGTCGGACATAGGCCGCTTTTATTGATTTTCTGTATCATACACAAACACACGCACCCGATATTTGTGTTTCAGAAGGTTAAGTTATTTTTGGAGATGTTACTGTTAGGCATGATAACACATTTTATCTTCAGCCGTTCTCTTTCTTTCTCTCTCTCTCTCTCCAATGGCTCCACAGCACCTTGGGGGCCTAGGCCGCCTCATTTTTCGTGGCTTCACGATCACACACTTTAGACACACCATACTCGGTAGGATCCCTCTGGACGAGGGAACCAGCTCGTCGCAGAGACCTCTACCTGACAACACACAACACTCACAAGAGACAGACATCCATGCCCTAGGCGGGATTTGAACTCACAATTCCAGCAAGCGAGCGGCCGTATACCCACGCCTTCGACCGCGCGGCCACTGGGATCGGCCTTCATCCATTAGTTTATGTAATTGATGTAGTGGTCCTTCATGGTAAGATAACAGTCGCTGAGCTGTTCAAGTAGCCTAAAGCTCCGTCCTTTATTAAGCATTGACAGTGCTGTGTAGGTCCATCGGCCGTACTCCTGTGGCACACCTGCGAGGCAATACTTATGGTTGGTAGACATAGGCCACTGTCTCAGCTCCGTCTGGGTGCCACATATCTGTCTACATTACGAGTATAATCATCTTCATCATCATCATTGTCATCATCTGTTCAAGATAATATAGATGCGCATGTACTGTATGAGCAAACAGCAGCTCCTGTGGGACCACTTCTACTGTTCATCTGCCTTGTTGCAATAGGATTCCTTCAGCGAATTTTTATGGAAAATCTTTCATCTGTTGGACTAGTGAAGAGTTTCTCATTGGAGGAAATAGGGGTGAAGTTTTTCAACACAAACGTATTCTGTAACGTCGTGACGAGATGACTTGTGGTTAAATTACTTAATTTACTTCATACCATCCTATCTCTGTCCTGCAGCACCGCAAGGTGTGTTGTCAGGCTGCCCAAGCCTCAGAATTAGTGACGTAGTGATGCAACTGTACTAGCTGCAGACATGAAACTCGCACAACAAAATGGCGTGCTGTGTATTGTAAAGGAAGAATGATATATACATACATATTTGTGTGTGTGTGTGTTTTGCCAGTATCTAGTCATATTAACACATAGTTCGTATACGGGGTGAAAGTGAATCGGTAGTTTTCAGTACGTCGCTTTCTTTCCACATACAAATAGATGTTTGTCGATGTAAGTTATTTGTATTTTTCTTGAAAGACTTACGTCGACAACTCCGACGAATTAGGACTTGTAGAGCATTGCACGCTTGTCAAGCAGCAAAATAATTATGAGTGTTTGGTAGAATTACAGATAAATGAAGATTGCTGCCTTCTGGTATGTCACGCTATGTAGTCTGATAGAATTTACAGACTATTTAGAGGGTCTTACATCTACCCTGGACATGGGCAGTAGGATATTCTGAAACATAGGCACACTTCTACCAGGCTACACGGCGTCACATTCCAGAAGACCGGTCTTTAGCGTGTGCTTACCAGTGATTGGTCAGTCCTCAAGTTAAGCAGTTGACAGTGTGTTTGCCACATGTAAACAAGTCGCATCGAATCTTCAGTAAAACTGCAGCCAGATTAAAGTGTTGGTCGCCTTTCAGGAATGCCCAAGTGCCATGTTTTCCCGTAGTTTTAGAAAGAGGCATCTTCGTCATTGGGTGCGTTAGCCACCACAGAGAGCAGCAGTGTCTTGTGGCAGGCAGTGTCAATAAGACACGACATATGTGAAGTGCAATAATGTGCTACGTCTGCAAATACAGTCGTGTAGCCGTAAGCTGAGGAACACGCCGTGCCTTCGTTAGGGCACGGACACAAATCAAAACTGTAACATGTTACAAGAATTGAAGAAGACAGAAAGAAGTAACAGCTTGTATATCGCCTGAAAGGTAGCAGGTTTAAATATTTATGTTTGTCTGTAGATTAAAGCTAGTATTGGCACGGATAAATCTGCATCGTGGCGTTTTTGTGCTGGGGACTAAGAAAGTAAAAAATGAAAAAGTTTTACTTGTGTCACTCTTCTCACGAAAATGCGATATGTAACGGACATACAAGTTCATTTCTCGTCTCTGTGCCCCTTAATTGTCTGAACTGGCATTAAAACATTCGTTTGTGCCAAACTTCAGTTTAGAAAGTTAGGACATATGAAAATGGTGTCAACGTACAGCTGACTTCAGACTGTAAAGGAACGCAGAATTTTAAGTTCACCTTTTGAAATGAAAATTAAACCCTGAATGGGACATTGAATAAGTTACGTCTAAAATTTATTCAAAAGAAACTAAAATTTGAAAACATTATTCTAAAACATTGTAAATACACGTACCTCGGCTTTGCGCTTGAGAAAAATTTGTGTCGCTTGGAAAGTTTATGTGAAATGCTGGTTGAACAGGAACAATAATAATAGTAATAATGAGAGGGAGGAAGAGGAGAAGGAAGAAGAAGTTCACGTCTTCGAAGTTACGGAGGAGAAGGAACTATAATCTCAAAAGAGTAAATGTTTTGTGATTTGGGTTTAGTCGTCTGGCTTAGAATACCGGAACTGCGGTCATTAACACCTTTATTCCGTCATACCACGGAGTTAATTTTTAACGCCAATTTCGGCAGTCTTGTTGTATTGAACCCTTTTATTATTATTCCTTGAGACTCAAAAGACAATTTCGATCTAAAGACGACATACGAGGAAGTACCGTATATTCTCACTCAACATATGGTCAGTACTGTCAGCTGGAAGGAGAAGGCGCTGACGCCGGCGGCTGTGTGGGCTAAACCTACAAGTTCCGGCATGTGCATCTTTCCATGTTTTCTCCATTTTATATGAAAGTAGGGAGCTGTGGGTGGACTGACCCACAAACCCAGTCGTCTAAATATTATATAGCAAACCTCAGCGATGTAAGTTCTTTGCTCAGTCCTCAGCACAGTTCCTTAGTTCTGCGACTTTCCCAGCTAACAAAGAATAAATCTCATTTTTGATCAGCTTGATTTTTATAAAGTGCATTATATATTCAGTATATAATACATAGGCATATTTATTATATACTGAATATTTAATTTATAGCACAACGAGAAATGTCATATCAAGATGTATTTTATAAGTTACCTACGAGCGTAATGCACTGTTACGGTGAAGTGTGTGTGTGTGTAGGTTGTGGGAAAATTGCAGTGGGAGGTTACGTTTCCTGCAGTTACGATATATCAGGAAACCGAAAGGTGTTAGGGTACTCCTTCCTAACCTAACATGGGCCATGGCCGTGCCATGGCTCAGGCGGTTAGTCGCCGGCCTCTCACCGCGGAGGCCCGGGTTCGATCCCGGTTCAGTCCATGTGAGATTTGTGGTGGACAAAGTGGCACTGGGACAGGTTTTTCTCCCAAGTTGTTAGTTTTCCCCTGTCAATTTCATTCCACTGGTACTCCATTAATTGTAAAACTTGGTAAAAAAAACTGCTCATCTTCATCACAGGGGTTGCACAAGAAGCCTTAAGGCTGCGGTGCTTCCGTAGCATCTGCTGCGGGGCCCTTCACCACGCAAAAAAAAAAAAACATGGGCCAGATCTGGGAAAACACTAGTACTTTTAACACTGGAAGCAAGTAAACCGTACGTGTGTTTTCTGTACCAGTTATTATTAAAGATTTAAGTCTTCTGGGCTTTTGACGCGGTGTCGTCTGGTAAATAGAAGCCGGCGTTTGGAAGGTGTGCAATGCCATTTTGAAGGAGAGTCCACTACACGGCGTGAAACTTCATCAACATTGCTGTGAGAACAAGTGTCACACTATTATTTTTTTTAAAGCTAGTGCAGTCACTGGGATTTGAGGTATTGACAGCGGTGTAAAATATATGCTCATATTGGGGTCTTTACCGCTGTTATACCCTTTAGTCTTATGGGTGGTGCCCAACGATTCGGAGAAATCTGCTGAGGTAATTGGGGTTTGTAATGCAAAAAGCCAAAATCTGATGTCATTATGCTACCTTTAATGCTATCTGCAGATCTACTGTACGTGTTTGGGCTTATTTGTAAACATTTAGTACAAATTTGGACCTAATTCATGAAATTATCTTTCACTCGACATTTGATATACGGTATAGCCGTTAGGAAGAGAAGATACTGGAAACTGAAAGAGGAAGCACTAGATCGCACTGTATGAAGAACTCGCTTTGGAAGAGACTGTGGACCTGTCGTAAGACAGACTGCAGAATGAATATAGAGTCGTTAGATAATGCTGTGCATTTAGTGATTTACAGTCACTTCTACAGATAGTTCATCGGTTGCGATGCTTTACAGAGAATTGCAGAAGAAATTGTCATACTTTAACTCAAAACTTTAACCTCTGTGATCTGTGACTATGTGCGTAGCTGCACGTGTTTAATCAGTAATGTTGTTTATTTCAGGAGGCGTTTTTTAAACTTGGCAAAATAGTTAAATTTTGTTATATTTACTAATAAATGAAACCATATGGATCCCTTCACCCCACTGTAGGTATTTTGTATGAGATGGCACAGATTAAATGGCGCAATATAAGTTTGAAACTGCTGTAAACCAACCCTGCGTAAAAAGTAAAGCTGTTTCTCAGTACTGAGTCTCATGTGGAGTGATGAGGTAATAATGTACACATTCTATACCTCCAAGTTTGAGGAAGCCGAATGATCATTTTCGAGTTCCTGCCGCTTGAACCCCTGGGGGTGTCCCTGTGGTACGTATTGGATAGGAGGCTGAATGAACTCCGTTGAGGCGGTCTGAACACAATGGTGACGGGGATGAAATTCCATGACCCTCCTGGGATTCAAACCACTGTTATCAAACGCGTATCATATTCCACTAATAAGCATACGTTTAACCATTTTGAATTGTTACTTTTCAAGGGATTAGACAGTGCGATGTGACGGGAATCAGGTGACGACGAAATTCAGAGGTAGACAGACAAGGAGCAGTGATCCGAGAATTCTCTCGACTTGGAATGCGGGGTTGGGGGGAGGCAAATTCAGTTCGTTTGCTTCATTCGCGAACACGGTTTTTATTTTATTTCTTGTAGTTTAAAGTCTCGTCACGTATGGCGCTGGGGAGTTTGATTTATATCGATTCCCGCTCCCATACCCCCTCCCTGAGGCCACAAAGTGTTATCGAGAATTTCCAATACATCTGTGCCACTCTGCTCCTTCCTGTACCCCGTACTCTGTACTGGCGGTTTTTTCAACCTATTAAATGGCGCTGTGCCAGTTGCAGAGGCTGTTGAATGCTGAATGAGGTAAGGGGTAATTATTCACGTGAATAGGCAAGAATTGGGTAGGAAGCGGCCCTGCACCACTTAACGTACTATACCGGAGGTAACATGAAGATTACGAATGATGTATGAATGGCTGGCATTCGAACCGGATATATCCCGAATAGAAGTCAGCAGCGTAATCTGCCGGCTGTACCTTACAGCGAAAGAATCGTATGATGCTGCTACGTGCTCATAAAAGCTGTTTCAATTTTTTGCGTGGTGTACAAAATGAACTCGTCTTTTGTCCATAGTCACCTGCTAGACATCTCCAATTCCAGTAACGTTTAGTACGGTGGGTGTACGCCGAAATTCGTCGCGCGAGTTTGCGAGTAATGTTGTTTGATGTCGGTACAGTAAGTCTTTTGGCGAGCGCGAAATAGGCCGAAAGAGCCGGACGATCTTCCCGTCATGTCGGGCTGACCCACAGCGCAAGGTTTGCTTCACAGTTGCACTATCTGCAAAATACGCCCCCCCCCCCTTTCCTACCCTACATGACACTTAGCTTCAACCAACTTTGTGGAGCAAATCTTCGTTCATGCCTCCAGTCAAGAAATCCCCCGCCGATTATGGAACTGGAAGGATGATTAACGTATTCGAAAGAGGAATGACACTCGACTCTGTGCTGAGTCACATGATTCCAGTCCAAACCTTCGCACATTGTTTATTTACCATCCAATCTGCCATAATAACCATGGCTCAACAGCCCTATATGGGCTCATGCCTCCTCTTTCCGAGGTTACTGGGTCGTGCGCATTCGTGGCAGTTGGTGACTGGACAACTGGCCGCGCTGCTGTTCTATCGATCCTGATGTGACCGCCAGAGCCATCTGGCAGGCAGTCAGGAGACTTGGGTGAGAAATGACCACAATTTGGCGTACGAAACATTTCTATCTACGACATGGGACCGACGGCTTTACTTCCGCTCCGAAGGAAGTGGTGCTCCGGATTTTTATCACCCTTAAAAATCCATCGACCCGCGAACCTTGGGTCCAGTGGCGAGCACGCTAACCACTAGTCCACCGAGGTCGACTTTTGCATAGTTAAGGGAACATAAAGTTCTGTAATCGCATAACATACTATATCAGTGAAGTCCACAACTTTTCTGATGTGGTAGGCCTATATGTAGCAAAACGTAACGCAATATAGTGCGTGACGGTACACAGTGCAGTGTCATTAAGTTCGCAGTAACTCTTTTGCATCTGCACAATTTGTTGCAGGAACCTCAGATGTATTTCAGCTGGGAAAATGTTAAGGTACTCATATATACGATTTCGTACGCTTATAGTGTTGTACGCATCCAGTGATGCTGAAATTGTGGTAATACCGGACGACTCAAAATCAGTTTTTTAATACTCGTATCTTAACCATAACATAAATTAATGCGGGCTATCGTGGCGACAGCGTCTTTAGATAGCTATTTTTAATTATTTTACTTATCCATATCTTTGGTTACCATAGCAACAGCGGTTTCGGATAATGCCTTACTGCCCGTATCGTAACATACATTTGGTTATCATGGCACCATGGCTTCAGATAGTCCTTCATACTCCGTATCGTGCTGTATCTTTATTACCTCGGAGACAGTTAGCAGCAGCAGCAGCTCAATATAGTAACTACATTAGTAGGCCTATATTAGGTCTCACTACGTCATCAAGCTTGACTCATCTGTGTAACTTGTTTCACTTTTGACTTTAAAACATCCCTGAGCTTTTGACAGCTCAGAAGGGGAAGCGGAGGGATCATACTTGGATTTCGTCCAGCAAACACCCAAAGGTCTGCGCTCTCGATGCCATACAGGGTTTTTCGTTTTTTAGGTAGCAAAATATCGGCCCAAAATTACCCATACTTTTGTAAATCATAAGCCATGTACGAGTAAACAGTGGTTTTCCGAGGCTGAAGACTTGGCTGTCTCAAACTGACCTTTGGATCGTGTGAGTGACCTTTGATAAAGTGACGACACCAGCTTCAGCGACGGAATCACTATACACGCTGTATTCTAGAACATGCTACGATTGTGGGTGTGATTATGAAGGCCGGTGGTACTATTATCTGCCAGTGGCGCCAAGAGTCGGTTACTGACAAGAATGCAGTGCGATCACGTGATCTGCATTCGTGCTATTAATTTAACACCGTGGCGCATCCTTCATCCAGTTGCTTTCACACTAAATACCGCATTGTATGAGCATCCATCCATCACCTTGACATGGCTGGAACACAGCCGAGCCCAAAATAAATTCAGTATATTTACATGCTTTCTTCCAGATTAGATTAATTTCTAGGTGCCCTTCGCTTCAGGTGCTGGTACCGAGCGTTCCTGCGTGCGTTATGTCTTGTGAACTTTCAAAACTGAGCACACGGCATTGGAGTGGGAGTTTTTTTCTCCCATACCGCTGCTACTACAGTTGAGCACCACAAAGGTGGCGGTCGATGGAATGTCTTTAGTAGATCTACACCAAAAACGATGAGGGTGATTTTATACTGGATTAGCTAAATCAAATGAAACCATGCTTTACACAACTAACTAACTAACTCTAGGGAAACGGGATTGCCTGGTTTGTCTAGTGACTAGATTAGGGGCTGGATGACTGAGGAATCGTGTTTGTATTACATGCAGGGACAAATATCTTTCTTATCCCCGAAGGGTCCAGACCGGTTCTGGGGCCCACCCAATGTCAGGGCACTCTTTTCCCTGGCGTCAAGCGTCCGCGCGTGAAGCTTAGCACCCACCTCCTTCTAGTACCGAAATTAAGAATGGAACTATACCACAAATCCCACCATATGGGTTTATGGCGTCCACAGGAGCAACTTGTCTTCACCATTAACTAACTCAGTGGAGCAAAGTTCTTCTTGTGGAACTAACTGTCGCTTAGTCAGTCAGGACGTTATTTCGAAATCAACAATACATCGACTGGCGAACAAATTTTGAACAGCAGGTTCCTTGTTAATGAAGAAGCGACAGCATTCACGAAGTGTTCTTTCGGAAGGAACGTTAGATGATAATGGAGCGCGATTAGAAGCATTTCCACGGAAACCTTTAAGACGGTTATAACAGGAATCGGTATGTCAAAATTATGCGTCCACGCAGCCAGAAAACTGCTTTGTTTGAAACCGTACCAGTTTACAATTTGCAAGAACTCCAACAGGCAGACTGTACTGTGAGGATACGTTTTTGTAACTCATTCTGTGCAGCAGTGTTGAAGTCAGTCCTTTGCTCCCATTTTACAGAAGAGATTACTTAAACTGTCACGTAAATAAGGTACTGGTCGGTAGATAATCCCAGACCAACACACGAGATGCTGTTACCTCACACTAAATTTAGAGCGTGGTGTGCTGCCAGTGCGACAAGAATAATCAGACCCACCCTCTTTTCAGAAACAACAAATTCAGACAAATACTCGTACAGTGGATAAATTCTCGCACTTTTTTTTTATTTAAGGAGATTAGGATACGGACTACAGTTTCTTGGAAAAAGACGATGCAACCGCCCACACAGCCAACATTCAATGACGGCCTTACGTAATACTTTGGCCACCGAATAATTAGGTGCTCTGTGGACTGCTCTTTCGCCCGATCTAACCCCATGTGACTATTATCTGTGAGGAAGTTTGAAAGACGACGCATATAGTAACAAGCAATGCACACAGGACAAACTTAGCGAAATACATCAGGCGCGCAGTATCGGCAGTTTCTAGATAAGAATTTTAAACATTGTTCAATGCCTTGTAGTGTTGCATGATATCCGTGTATGCGTTACTTATTTATACAACAGCAAACCAACAGGTATACACTTCTGTTGGTAGACGCCCCAGATGTCTTTAACGTAACTCCGCGTGAGTAACTTTTCACCAATTTTTTTCACCAGGTGTCAAGCATGTCTGAGATTGGAAAGTGGTTATTTCCAACACCTGATCTAACACGCAGTAAGTTACAGTATGTATTACAGATTATTAATGTAGAATATATGAGCGGGTTCGTAGATTTTTTAAGCGGGTTTCCCTTTCTGCTGGATATCTTGTATTTCGTAATACACCCTATATCTAAAAGAGGTTTCTTTCTCCCTTAATATTTGTGTGATTGCTACTGGCTTTTTTTTATCTATTAATGTTTTTATAATTAAGCTGCACAGTTTTTTCAGCAGGCTGCGCCACGCTTTACATGCCTCTGACAGTGCAGCATGTGTAACCCCGGTATGACCTGATACTATTACACATCAGTTTCATGTTCCGCGTGAATCGCCGGCTTTGGACTTTAAACACAGCGCGTGAAGCTGTTAGTCATGCAGGTGCTCGGGCTTTTTTTTTTACATAGTGAAGGGCCCCGCAGCAGATGCTACGGACGCACCACAGCCTTAAGGCTTTTTGTGCAACCCTATGATGAAGATGAATTTGAGGATGAGCAGTTTTTTACCAAGTTTTACTAGTAATGGAGCACCAGTGGAAATTGACAGGGGAAAACCGACAACTCGGAGAAAAACCTGTCCCAGTGCCACTTTGTCCACCACAAACCCCACATGGACTGACCCGGGATCGAACCCGGGCCTCCGCAGTGAGAGGCCGGCGACTAACCGCCTGAGCCATGGCACGGCCGTTGCTCGGACCTTAGTTCGGAATGAATGTATGAAGTCTGGTGATTGGTCATTTGATGTCCTTAAAAACAGACTTCTGCCGTTTGAAGTAGGAAAGAAGAGTACTGCGGCGTGTAAAGCTTTTACAGTTCAACACAACCAAAACAGGAATGCGACGGTAGAAACGTAACACTGAAATCTAAGTTATAGGCCTAGATGAAGTAAACGCCACACGTTTTCATATTAAATGCTTTTCTGAGATTTCGCATCCCGCCCAGGTCTCATCTTCTGTTGTTGCACTCAGATATTTATTATTCTTATAGTACTTTTTCTTCGGAACTCAGAACGACTACCATGGAGGAATTAATAAACAACAGATACTCGGAATACATATCGGCACTATGACTTTTCTCTTACATTTTGATAAATTGTGATAAGATCGCACGTAAGGAAAATAACAGTATGGCGATTATCACTATGGAGACCCATAAATTGTTTCCTTGTCTGGAGACTGGGTATTATTTCTAAATTTCTCTTTTAATTATTTTTTTCATTCTCATCAGACGTATAGAATAGTTACTTAAAATGATTCAAGACCGTTCCCTTCCCTGCGCCTACCAGTTCACCGCTCATTATCACCGCATCATGTTGCTCTTCATGCTCGTTGCAAATGAAGGTCAAAAGGCTACATCACATAAGCCAATAAACAACCAATAAAACATGCGGACTTACAGGTGGCGCATCTTGTCAGTGCACAGCGCTTACACTAGACCACGACCTTGCTACGGTTACATTATCTCTGGTTTTATGTCCACAAGCCACAAGCAACTTATCTGTGACAGTTTAGACGTGTTTCTGAAGTCGTGTGATAAGTTCAGTTTCCATGCAGTAACTGCACCAAGACATACTGTAACGTGTACTTATACGGGGATTTATTGAGCTCGCTGTGTTTCTGAGTTAACTCGGTAAATGGATTCTTTATCACGAGCACAAAGGGGTCTTGGAGCCGTTCGTGTGAATCGGTTCTGGAGGTACGTTTAAAATATTCCCAGTTTATTTATAAGTGTACTGTGTGATGAAAAAGGGCCGGTCAGAAAGTAAGTTTACGTGGCGCATAATTTGGTATTTAAAGAACCTGCGCTGATTGTGATTGCAGCAGGGAAATTCATCGCTGAGTGACTGTCGTCTGTTTCCATCGCTGAAGCAGAATAAATGCGATCTAAGATTTAAGAAGTATCATGAGGCGGAAAAAAGTTAGACTCTGATACAGGAAACGGTTTTATGTCAACAGTAATAGACAAGCTAGTGTCATTTTATGATTAATACCTCAGTTGTGCTAGATAATAGGTGGAAAAGTAGTGGGGTGGCAGTAAATCATGTCTGAACTGTTCTTATTAGAGCTGAAAATGAAGAACCATAAATACATGCATGGACAACTTATTTTCTGACCAACTGTCGCATATCATATCTCATTGCTGCAATGGTGTTTCCTCAGGACATCAAGGGCGTTATTATAGAAAAGTTGTTTCTGCAAGCGCCAGAGCATGGGTCTCCAACCTGCGGCCCGCCAGCTTGTATTAAGCGGCCCGCAGCCACATTTGTAATTTATGTATGTGCTATAAAAGTTACACAGTAATATAGGCGGTTCTGTATGCCGCTTACTATTATTTGTCCACGTGCTGCCCGCAAACCAGCCCGCAATAACCGGTGTGGCCCTTTGCCATAAAAAAGGTTGGAGACTCATGTCACAAGTGCATGTGTATTTATTTATTTATTTATTTATTTATGTTTGTGTATTTATATACATGCATTTGCGTCAGTGTGTGTGTATGTGTACATCTGTGTATATATGTGTGTAATGTACATCTGTGTATATATGTGTGTGTAATGTACATCTGTATTCATTAGTGTATTATTGTTTTACTTTGGTGTTTGTTTCTTAATTTTTAAACTTACCGTTATAGTTAAATCATATTGAGTCTCTGCACGGCGTCAAAATCTAGAAAACTTGAAACTTCGTCAGCATTGCTGTAAGAATCTGAGATCTTGAATAGCAGTGCTATTTGCGTAAGAAATCAAGAAACTTTCCTGTGAACTTTTACCGGTTCCGACACTAATATTAATTATATAAATTGCTGTTAGCGCTGAAGTTTAGGAAATGAATTTACGGCTTTAAAAATTCTGCAGATAATTCGTAACCGTATTTTGTAAGCGGAACGAAAGTACCGTCGTGTTTGTGTACTAGCATGTCGAGAGCAGGAACCCAAAGAAAAGCGGGGGAAAAAATCAGTTCTAAATGGATTTATATACAAACAATGGTTACTACAGGCAGACTAATATTGACTGGAACACAGAGGTGCAGCGGTTTGGAAACAATTGAGTGATGAGCGCGTGTTTGTGTCAGTGTGTCCGGCCAACGTGAATAGTGTTCACTTGTTTTCATTTATAGTCTGCGGCTACAGTAAACCGAACTTCATTTTGTTGGCTGACGTACGGTTTATGTGTTTTTACTCGCCCTGTGGTTGTGCAATATATGCTTTTTTCCCAGTGGGAGCCATCAAACGTCATGCTTTGTGATCAAGGCTAGTTATAATGTGTCTAGCTGGTAATAGTGGCTTATGCCATTGAGAACCGTTTATTGCTGTGCTTTGTGGAGAGTTGTGTGATTAAATTACTTGCTAGCCATCTGACTATCTTACCAAGTAGCTATTGTGCTTTATAACTTACAAACTAAATACTTGTACATTACAAGCTTACCGAGTACGCACTATCTTTTCTAAGTAACTAATTTATTAACTTACTAAGCAATTTAGGCCTAACAACTTACTAAGATTACCAAGCGTGTTTTGTAAGTAACTAGTTAAATATGAGCTAAGCAGCCAGCTTACTAACTCATTTAAACGCTTTTGAAGTAGACCTAAATAAATTACTTTTTAAGTGAACCTTCCATCCGGAACCTGAGGACTCGCCATGCCGCGTTGACAGAGACCCACTTAACGTGGCCTGTCAACACTTCCGCAGTGTTTCAGTTGATGCATCCCGTTGTGCTGTTTAAATTAATATAACTTTCAAACTGTATGGAACAGAGTCCTTATTGGGAAGCTAGTAGTTTCTCAGCTATTCAAGAAGTTCTCCGCATGTTATGGAACCCGAAGGTTTATTACCACGTTCAAAAGAGCCTGCCAGGTGCTCCTATCCTGCCCCAGATATTCCAGTCCATGCTCTTGCAGCCATTTAAATTGACGTGTAATTCACAAGTGCCGACTGTGTGAAATTTGCTATTGTGAATTATATATTAACACTGCCATATTTGAACACAGTAATGAAGCAACAGTATAGCTGTACCGCAGTTTATTAAGTATTTGTGCAGGAAATTCATGAAGTTAATGCACAATGAGAACGCCGCGCGTGTAGATCTCACATGTTGATACTGGTGTTGATGGTGCACAGTGTTCATTACCAATCTATAGGCCACAATCTATCGGCGGTTCGTGGCGTTATTGAAAGGTCTCCGAGAACTCACATAGCTTCGCAGCAACTCTTGCTCTAACAGTCAGCAGCCGCGAACCAGCAGGACCAGCCTTAGCCATCTCGACGCCCTGTGCGGCCGCTCCGTCGCTGTCCCCTAAGGCCGGCCCTGCAAGCCAGACATCTTTCAGTTTCCATATGTTGCTGTGATGAATAAAGTGTAAAGTCATGAACATCGGTGCCTGAGTTCGTAATACTTTTTGTAATTATAAAAAATTAAGTTCACCCTATAACACGCCATAAAGTCCCAGAGGGGGAGTAGATTTATAGCTCTACTCTTTCTTTAACCTTGGCGCCGGATGGAGGTGGGTAGTCAACGCCACGCCCTGGCCGCTTTACCCTCGGGAAGAGACCCAGTACCCATTTTACAGGAGGCTGGGTGGGCCGTTGGGCTGGTCTGGACGGATGCGGAAAATCTCGCCCCCACGTGGTTTCGATCCGGGGACCGTCCAGCCCGTAGCGAGTCGCTCACCGACTACGGTATCCCGGTCCACTTTTGTCATTTTGTCATATGTTTTCTAATTTAACGGAGCGTAAAAGTAACAAAATAATATTAGCGTATGGGGTTCAACGAAATTTTTGAAATTAATAATGGGTCCACATACTTGAAAAGGTTGGGAACATTCAGTGTAACGTGTAACGTGCGGTGTGTAAGGTGTTAGTTGTGTTCGTCATGTGTAGACCTATGCAGTGTTGTAAGAAGCCGCCGACCTTGCAGATGATACCAGAAGAGGAGTGTTTAGGAATGGCAGCTGAGTTTAACATCGCCGAGTTCATAGTCATAATAAGCCAGTTGTGTATGGACAGGCATTCAGACACTCCGAGTACTCCGAATTTCAGTAGCCTACCAATACCCACCCTTGCGCGTTCTCACCGCCCAGCTGAGACGCGCTTAAAAGAGGAACCGATCCCTCCCAATCACATTTCTTCCCTTCGCATTCAAGCCAGTTTGTATGCTACATAAATATAAATTCCGATGTTCCTGCGCTTATATTGACATGTGCAAGTGATGTCAGATGTAACCGCAAGCCAATTTGTTATTTGTTCTGACATATCGCTCTTAACGTGCTTAGCCTAATCTGTACCTCAGAGGTGAACAGACCTAAGTCCAGTGTAAAAAACAGAATCTTTTATAGTAGTGATGTTGCTAGTTTTCCTCCAGGGTGTGCCACATAGTCTCGTGCCGTGTGAGAAGAACATAGATCAAGGGTGCTGGATGAGGGTAGTGAGAGAGAATGGACATGCAAAATGCATGAGGCATGTGAAAAACGGATACACACCTTCAATCGATAAACCTGAAACGAAGAAGTAGGGGTAGATTGGAGAACAGTCTGAAGATAGATGTTAAAGAAATAGTTGCGAGGATGTGGATTGGATTTATCTTGCTTACGATAGGGACCATTAATGGACTTTTTTTTTTTTGAAGACGACAATGAACCTTTCGTTTTCATAAAAGACAGACACTTCTTGGCAGCAGAGTAATTGCTAGCTTCTAAAGAAAGATTCTGCTCTACGGAATTTATTATTATTATTATTATTATTATTATTAAAGTATAAGGATTGGTTCATTTAACCCTTTGAAGGCCAACGTTCATTTAAGTTATTCCTAAAAAAATTCAGCTTGTGTCTTACAGAGAGCAAAGTCTGCTTCCATTGTAAAGATAACTTGGTTAGTGGTGTTTAGTGGAACAGAGTTCTGTGATAGAAACTTGGTATGTGTGGGGAAATATGCAGTGTGTGTTAATGTTATAGCTGTTGGTGCGTACAGTTACCACAGTGCTTCAGAAAATTAATTGTCTGATGAGGGACACCGATTACCTCTTGGAAGCACGAATTTCATGTAACAAATTTGTAGGAAGCTTGCGTATTCGCGAAAAGCACCTGTTAGTTTCCACACATGTTCGTCCCTCTCTCCGCATATATCATCCCAGCTCCTGCTGGACGGATTTTCGTGAAATTTTGTATTGGAGATGTTCATTAAAATCTGTCGAGAAAACCCAAATTTGGTTCCGATCGGACAAAAATAACCGGAATTTTACACGAAGACCTAAGTACTTTTTATTGCTGTCGCCTGAGACGTTAAATCGCCATGAAAGCAATTTCTTCGAGTGAAATTGTATCGGAGTGTTAGGGTAGGTGAGGAGGTATAAACACTGCGCGAACGCACCACAATGCCACGTTATGCGTACGTTCCTGTCTTGTTAAAAATTGAGTTTGCATGGCACAGCAGTCACAAGTTACGTTGCAGCCGCCAGTCGTTTACTGCTGCATAGGAAACAGTCGCTGTTTGTTCTGAATACTTTACGAAGCACACAAATACACTGTGCGAGCGAAACTCAGAGTTTATAATGTTGCAACGAGTGGTACGTATAGTAACCACCGTGCTCTAGAGGGTTATTGAAAACACTGAAGAAGCGGGAAGTCAGTCTGAACATTTGTAGCAATGATACATTCTGACAGCCTTACCTGTTTATTCTGAACGTACACCGCTGTGAGTTACTTCTGTTTGCCACCGAGGTAGCATGGTAAAGGTAAAGCAATCCCATTACAGGCCTGGACAGACCCTTAGGGTTCCAGGAGTTTGAGGCTCCCAGATTTGTAGACAATCGGCACATGAAGGTGGTAAGGTTGTCAGCCCTACGCACCGGCCGCCTTTACCCCCCAGGAAATATTCCTGGTACTCATTTCTGTTAGAGGCTGAGTCGACCCCAGGGCCATAGTGCGACCGAAACGATTATGTCATATTATACCATCGGGAATCGAACCCGCGACGTTCCGGTTTGTAGCGTAGTGCCTGAACCAACTGCGCCACCGCGCGCCCCATACCGAGGTAGCATGAGGTGATTCAATCCATCGTTGGCAATTTACAAAAGCGTCAGGTGACCTATGGACGAGTAACGGTGAAGAGGAACACATTTTCATATAAATTATGGAATTGACATACACGTCCTGTTAAAACACAGAGCAGGAGACAGCAACGTGTAGTTGAAACATTTGCATAATGGAGACTCGCGTATGAGGTACTAGCAGCATGTTATTAAAGAATGTCCATACAGACCTGTATTCATGTAGCCTACAGTTTTTAATTATCGCACGGTACTTCTTTTTGTCCTGTGGATGCTGGCTTGAGCTTATGCTAAACGATACACATCACTTTCAGTGGACCGTTGTATAAAAAATGAAACACGTCCAGTGTCTGAAATGCCAACCTGACCCCTTTACGAAATGACCTATTCAAGTCCACAGAAACAAGTCCTTTATATGGCCTCAGTCGCTTTACGCAGTGAGCAGCAAAGTCCGGGTCATATATATATATGGGATACCTCAGTTTGAATTGACTTCTCTTAACTAAAGGGCTCTTTAAATGGCAGTAAAGCAGCGGGAGCGAGAAGCTGAGCCCGTCTTTTGCCGAGGTTACGAATGAATGCAGCTGTACCTCCACTCCCCCATATGCCTTCATTGCGTGCACCGGAACGACTCTCCTGTATATTTTAATTAAATGTGTGCGTGTATAAAATACGGACATGGTCTCTTACCACAGCTAAGTAACTTCACGGAGCAGTCCTTGAAAACTAACAAACGCTTAGCTTATTCAAATTTCGCCGCCTTTTATGGAATCCGGAGACGTTACTGGGCTCACATGAGCCTCTCGTAGGTGCCTATCCTGACTCAGGTGATTCCGTCTATATCATGTGGCCGTATTGACCATTGAATATTGATTTGCCATCTATGCCTAGTTCTCCCGACTAGTCACCTAGTAGCAGAAATCGGTAGTATGACCACGCCAGGGCCCTCAACCATGAACGTCAATCCGTTAGCCTAAGCGCAGTCCCGCTTGTAGTTATAATGCTTCCGTGTCATAGCCCATAGATGCGTTTCGTACACATGTATGACCAAACAGACCAAGCTAGCTGGACTTGCGCGGAGCGCAATTGTGCGCCCTTATTTAGCATCTTTGTTAGTTGGTACATCGACCAGTCGCGTTCCATTCGAACCACGTACTGGATCTATGTCGAAGGTGTTGCAGAATTTAGTGTAGAGTGTTGACAGATGTTTGTCGCGCCACTGACAGCCAGTCACTAAGGCCATTACTTGTCTAGTAACTTTCGTCTTTACGTGGTTTGACCCCGTTACGTTTTCTGTCAGGACAAGGACTGGACTCGATATACTTGCAAAAGGTGTCACTCCTCTCAAAATATTATTAATATTTAATTAGTGATTAACCTGTCGGAGCAACCAGTTTATCCACTTTATACCGGTTAAGTATGCAGAGGGTTTCGTTGCTGTATTCGCAGAATCTCTCCGTATAATGTGACAAATGTTTGTTGGGGGAATCGGGCTACATTTTGGAGACAGGTGTCAGAATGTATCGCTGTATCTTACATTTCGCTACGAAATATGTGGTATATGAAGAACAACAAGGCACTTGGATGTCACAGATGTGATAGTCCGCTGAATGAATCAGTAAGTCGTTAATCTGCCAAACCTGCGTGTAATGTTAAAATAATTAATTCGAAAAAGAGGAAAATATCTAAACGATCGTTGGAAACATAAGCATGCTAACCCTTTGAAGCCTGGGGATGCATTAAATTGTATATAAAGCTACAAACCAGACAACGATATAAATATGAAGCTGCATGAATTCCAGTATATCTGTGGGACCAAAAAATTTTTTTTATTGTATGGCTCGACAGCCCTATATGGGCCTGGGCCTCCTCGTTTCGTCGAGGTTTCATGGTCACACACATCTGAGACACACCACAGTCGGTAGGACTCCTCTGGACGAGGGACCAGCTCGTCGCAGAGACCTCTACCTGACATCACACAACACTTCACAAGAGACAGACATCCATGCCCCCGGTGGGATTCGAACCCACGATCCTAGTAAGCGAGCGGCCGAAGAACCACGCCTTAGACCGCACGGCCACTGGGATCGGCGGGACGATACATAGAACACTTAAAAATAAAACAAGGAGACACTATGTTGAAATTTTATAAGACAGTGGCCACACCTGTTTTAACGTAGATAGAATGAATAACGAAAGATTAACTAAACAAATACGAGAATACAGTCCACGAGGAAGACGAAGTGTAGTTCGCCCCCGTCGCAGATGGAGTGAACTTGAGGCCTGATGTATATAAGTTCGGAACAGGCATTAATGCCTAATCCATGAAGCGAAGAAGAAGAAGAAGAAGATTCAATTCTTGCCACAGCGCTACGTCGCTCCCTCTTCCGTGATAAAGCGCAGTTACTTAAACCTGTTCAGGGAAATAATTGCTCTTGGTCATGAGAATGGTAACGAAACGCATAAATACACTGTTTAGACAAGATGCAGACATTTTTAAGTGTTACAGTAGGTGGTACATATACGTACCACTGGGTATTTTCAGAACTCTTGTGGCTGTTCAAACTCATTTTTGTCACTGTTCTGAGATCGTCGTCATCTAACCGACTCTGTAGCAGAATCCTGCTTGAGAAAGCTAACAGTTGGCCACCTAGTCAAGAACTTTTGCGCGTTTCATGGAACACGAGGGTTCATTACTATGTTCACAAGAACCCGCAACTGGTTGCTGCCCGCAGCCAAATGAACACAGTGCACACCCTCTCACCTACGCCCACCTGTTCCAAGCGGTCGGTTTCTTTAAGTTTTTACTACCGAAAACCTGTGTGAATTTCTGTTGTCTTTCATACTTGCCACATGCCCCCTCCATCTTATCGTCCCTAATTTGTTGACCCTAATAATATTTGGTCAGGAGTACTAGTCATGAAGCTCCCCAGTATGCGATTTTCTCCATCCCTCTCTTCCCCCCTGTTACTTCCAAGTATTCTCCTCAGCAGCTGCTCTCGAGGACCTTCAGTCTGGGCTGTACCCACAGAGTAGGACACCGACTTTCTAACATATACAGATGAGAGATGAAATTATAGTTGTATATGTTTTTTAATATTTACGTCTTTAGCTAGCAGACATAAAGCAAAGAATCTGAATTTAATTATAGAAGCAGTCCAATAATTTAATCTCTTCTGATTTATTTTTTCTTTCTTTATTTATTTCCTAGTCTGGCCTCTTTCTACCTACTTATTATAGGTGTAGAGGGTTATTGTTACACTTGCTCACACTCAGTGACACACCACACTCGGTAGGACTCTCTGGACAAGGGATCGGCCCGTCGCAGAGACCTCTACCTGACAACACACAACATTCACAAGAGGTAGACATCCATGCCCCCTGCAGGATTCGAGCCCACAATCCTAGTAAGCGAGCGGCCGCAGACCCACGCCTTAGACCGCGCGACCACTGGGATCGGCTTGTTGATATTAAGTGTTATCTGTGATGACGATTTTTAAGCGCGAAACACGATAAGAGAAAGCCGTATTGTGAGTATGACATATTGCAGTTAATTGTACTGTGATGTTTTAAAATGTCTTTCAACTTGAATAGAAGTGTGTAACGACGCGGAAATGTGAATAATGTCTTTGGAATGAGTAGTGGCACAACCTGAAATGAAAATGGCGGCTCGGCCTCGGGACGTGCGAAAGAAAAAACACTTGCGACAACTATTAACGTAAACAAATGGCATTCGTTTGTTCTCCGCGTCTGTGAGATGCGTCGCGAAGCATGTCGTCCATTCATCTCTCTTACCTCGTAGGCGCCTGTACGGCGAGGGGCATCTCTCTTCGTAATTGCTGGAGTTCGATCCCAACTACTTGCTGTTTCCAGCTTCGCATGCCTCATCGGCTTGACTTTCCCATTTACTGAGTGGGCGGCCTGGTTGCTGACTGTCAGTCACATAAACTTACTGACTGACTGGCTGGCTGGCTGGCTGGCTGGCAGACTGTCACGTTGTTTTACATCAACTGCCTATGGTAGACAGTTGCATAAAGTGACTCACAGAAACTGACTTTCTACAATAGTGTTTGTGACGTCATTGCGGAACTGTATCGATCTTGCCCCATTTCAGATTCTCAGTTAAGTTATGAGTCGTTACAATTCTTCATGCTTAGGAGTGGATTTCATTAGTTACTATTTCAAGAGGGAAACGTAGAATGGCTTTATCTTTCATGAAATTATTTTAAGTCTGGCGTAATAAAACGTTACGCATGTGACTCACTCACCGTGCGTGAATCATTCAGCAAGCAGTGAGTTGCTGGACATCAGCAGTGTTCGTACTGTGCCTACCGAACATCGGCATTCTTGACTTGTATTCATGTGTCTTCAGGTCGGGACTTGCTTGATCCGTAAACTGGCTGTTCTGATTGCGGGTTTCTGTAACTGCAACATTATTTAATTTATTGCCTTTATGCCTTATAACAAAGCTGTAAAGAGTATATAACTGCTAATGCTAGGGTGATTAGTGAGTAATGCATTCGGAAGGAATCGGCCATTTCCTAATTTAAGGCAGTATCCCTGAAATTTAGTCGAGGAACTATAAAGACCACGTTAAAAATATCAGGACTAGCCACGATCTCGTTGTATGACAGGATGCTCTTAACAGTCCCCATTGAAACCCTGGGTTGTGACGTCACCTAAAAATTACTCTCTCGTAAAAATGGCAGCCCTGTAACCAAGGAAGCCATTGACAACCCGATTCTGACGTCACTCAAAAACCAACCTTTATCCTAAACATGGAAACCCCTGTTGTGCCGTCACTCACAAACCAAGCTCTATTGTAACCATGGCAACGCGGGTGTGACTCAGTCACTCACTCGCCCAGTCACTTCAAGAGCATTACGTAAGCTGGTGTTCCGGCCGATATTCGAAACGGTAACCTCTAGAATACAAGTCAGAAGCAAACAGCTTGAATCAGTTTACTCCGTTGAATCACTACAGGCAACTGCTGGGATATTAACATAAACTGGCAACGACATAGGTTTTCACTTCCTGTCCAGCTCGTAATACGCAAGTCACTACACCTTTCGATCTGATATAAGCGGTGAAATTAAAATTAATAATAATTCTCAAAGGACATGCGAAATGTGGTTATCCCTTACACAACCATAAGAGATATGTCTATAAATTTGGAAGTAGATGATTCACGAATATATAATTAACTACCTGCAGAGTGATGTTTCGTTCATGACAACTTTGTCGTCACATTTAAACCCATACGTCTTTTGCCTGTGGTCATATATCTCAAGGATATAAAATTTTCTAACATTAAACCTCACACAATCCACGATTTGAAAGAGGGAATATAGGAATAAGTGTTTTTGATCTTCACAGAAACTTTACACGCTGTGCCGCGCAATTTGTCGTTGGACATCAGCAGGTCGTGCCCATTGTACACGCTGCACACTGAGCACAGGAATTTATTTCTTGTAACGTGCAGCCATTCTGAATGCAAGCTGTACGGATTGTTCTACTTTTTTGGCTAAATCAAATGCTCACGCGGGTAAAGATCGCTGTTTAAATTTTGTGTTAAGTATTTATTCTTGTGATCATAATTATGGTTGTGGTGCGAAATGTTGGCATTGTATCGGTAACGTTGAGATAGTTGAAGTGTTCCAATATTGCGCAACTAAATTCTTCTGTACATAGATTTGAGAATTTAGGGGAATTAGGCCATTGTAAGTACTTGCAGAACATGTTACAATTATGAAGGCAGATTTTACGTCACGGTAGGTAAATAAAAATCGCACTTCGTGGAACATATAGAACTGAAGCGATGTTCAAAAGTGCCGTCAGTCTGTAGATAACATTCCAGTTAGAAGTGAAGTGCTTGTAAGTGCGACACTTCAACTGAAGCTCTGACACAGCACATTCTGTTCCCGGAATTTAGATGCGGAACATGCAGGTGAACATGCAACTCTGAAATGTCTTCATCTTGTTCCCGAGCCTGTTAGCACAGTAACTATTGCACTGACTTGCGTAAGGGTAATAGACCTACTGTTCGAATCTGGGGCGGGACTAATTATTCTGACTGCTCTTCGTGGTTTATGTCACTCTGAACGTAAGCGTTTCACCAGTACTTTAGAACAGGCCACGTCCACTCCCCGATCGTCATCACATCCGTTGCTGTATTAACTATGGTGTTGCGAAGTGTCGTTAAGTAAACCAAGAGGCAATGAAGTAAGTAGAGTCTTGAACGCTACGTAACGTATTCAGTTAAAAAAGCGTTGTTAAATAAACAAAGAAAGGAACATAATCCTTCTCCTATTCGACTCTGTACATGCCTAACCTACACAGCTGAGAACGGATAGTTATATATTTGATTATGAGTATGATCGTGTGAGCCGATCCCAGTGGCCGTGCGGTCTAAGGCGTGAATCTGCGGCCGCTCGCTTACTGGGATTGTGAGTTCGAATCCCACCGGGGACATGGATGTCTGTCTCTTGTGAGTGTTGTGTGTTGTCAGGTAGAGGTCTCTGCGACGGGCTGGTCACTCGTCCAGAGGAGTCCTACCGAGTGTGGTGTGTCTAAAAAGTGTGATCGTGAAGCCTCGAAAAATGAGGCGGCCCAGGCCCCCAAGGGGCTGTCGAGCCATTGAAAAAAAATGATCGTGTGACTCATTGGATAATTAAGAAGTGTTTAGTTTTTTCAGTTAATTTTTAAATTAGTTGTTTAGCCACTTGTCAAAGAATTGATAAGATACGTAGTTAACTATCTGATTAGGCAGCCTGTTTATTCAACTTGTCACAGATACGTTTAGTTAATCTACTAGACGATTTAGTTATTTCTTCAAATGGTTAGATAACTGCTCAGTTACTTGGTGCCTTTCCTATATATTCAGTTCTTTAATCAGCTGGTAAAGAGCCGATCAATTACGTTGTTAACTTGTTGATTAATTACTTATTTTATTTCTTAGTCCGGCTTCTCCTACCTACTCATTATCGTTGCACGCTCAAAGACGCACGCACATGAGGGATCAGCCCGTCGCAGAGATCTCTACCTGACAACACACATTTACAAGAGACATCCATTCCCCTGGCGGGATTCGAAATCGCAATCCCAGCAAGCGAGCGGCCGCAGACCTACGCCTTAGATCGCGCGGCCACTTTTTTTTTTTTTTTTTTAATGGCTCGACAGCCTGGGCCTCCTCGTTTCGTCGAGGTTTCATGGTCACACACATCTGAGACACACCACAGTCGGTAGGACTCCTCTGGACGAGGGACCAGCCCGTCGCAGAGACCTCTACCTGACAACACACAACACTCACAAGAGACAGACATCCATGCCCCCGGTGGGATTTTTTTTTTTTTTTATTAATTCCTGGGTTTTCCCCTTTGATCCATTTTTGTACTGTTGAAGTCCTTTTTGTCCTGCATGTCACCTTATGTTTCATGCTATCGTCCATACATCTAACACAACACAAACATCCATGCCCCCGGTGGGATTCGAACCCACGATCCTAGTAAGCGAGCGGCCGAAGACCCACGCCTTAGACCGCACGGCCACTGGGATCGGCTGATTACTTACTTTGTGGGTTATTTCCTTTCTTGAGTGCTTGGATTTACTTCAGTTTCTTCCCTTCGCACTGAGAACTCCGTTTTGAAGTGACACAGCTGTACCTCAGCATTAGGAAATGAGGGTACATTGTAACGTCAGGCTCAGAGCTCAATAACTGTGAACGCCAGAAACAGTATCCTTGTACTGAAACAGCCTGCCACATATTTGGAGCACAGAAATCGATAAGTCGGTACCGGTACATAGTATTACGCCCGCCGATAAATTAATAACGCGGACTAATAACTAAACACACGTGCGTGACGTGGCTTTGTCATGCTTCATAATTTCAGTTTTTATTCATTAAAAATCTGATGTTTTTACTTCCAACAGAAATCACGTGTAAATAAAGAACAACGTGTTACATAGTTTTTGTCATTACAGGCACAATACTATTCGTTCAAGTGACTGGAAATCGAATGCGCCTATATGAAATAAATTGTATGCTGTAATTGGTCACGATTATTATGACGTGGATGTAAATATGGACAAAGCATAGAGTGCGACAAGAGGCAAACCTAGTTTGCTATGAACTGACGCCTGTGACGTAATAGTTGCGGAAATTTTTTAACGTCGCTTGTCACAACTTGCCATATTCATGGTCTAGTCACACTAACACACTTAAAGCGTATTATTATACACGTACTTAATATTTAGTGTTTCCTGTTTTCTTCTTTAAGAAGCAGAAACATTGACCGGCACACCATCAGACACAGTGTCTTTTAGTCTTTTTTCACTAATGTTACTTATCTTTCCCTCGATTTAACTTTTGTTTCACGCACAAGTTAGCTAAATTGGTTACAGGAAGAATTTTGTGACTTTTCTTTGTAAAAATGAAATTAACAAATAAAATGTCTATAAATAAATAAAAAAAGAAATATTGGTTGAACAGTGCCTTAGAGAACTTCTACGACTAGCGACGAATTACGAAACTTTTACAGCTTCCAGACCAGACGTGTGCACTCCACGTACATTATGAACGAAGGGTATTGGCTGAGCTCCTCGTCCTGCCAGAACATTGGGATGATTCCGTTTACCGCATAAATAATAAACGTTTCGTGGGATGCACAGGAGGAAGGACTGTCAAGCGTTGTGACTTGGACATTCTGTCGGGCAACCCGACCTTTTACGAGAGACAGAGATGGGGAATTGTGTCGTAGGCCGACATAGGAATTAATATTTTTGTATTTTGCAAAAACACCAAGTATCAGGACACAGCCTACAAAGCAATGCTTTCGGTGGCAGTTTTATTCAGTTTCACATGAAATTTGATGTTTATTCGTTGCTCGATTTTTTATCAAGTACTATATCAGCGAGTTAAATCCCGTTCCTAAAAATTTGTTATTCCACACTACGTGAACGTATCGGAGCGCGGTTTGGCACGTGACTTGGGAAGGGTTCAGCGTGCGCAGTCTCGTTATTAAGTAGTCGCCTTAAAAAACACAAATATCCGACAGCAACTATACGACTCAATAGGATGAACCTACGCACATTGACATTATCCAACAAAAACGTTAATGTAGGGTAATTACAAACATACCGTTCACAACATCAACGCACAGAGGACCACATAGTACTGTATTATATCTGTTTACAGTAACATAAAATATAGTAATAAAGAAAATGTGTGGGCCGTGTTGTATTATTTCGGAAAGGAGATAAACACGTCACTGAAACTTTAAATGTTCCAATCTGCAGGTAGCTTCCGCACGTCTCACTTGATTAAGAAGCACTTAATAAAATAAGTCACAAAAACAAATATATGGACAGGCTGTACAATGTAATAAATGTTGGCCTACATGAAGCTACGCGTCGCGCATGCTCTGCACGGGGCATAAAATAATGTATATATACCGTACCGTGCCCTTTTGGTTAAAAAAAAGTGCCGGTACTGACTCATTGCCTCAGGTAATGTTAAAATGCCCCTTGTCTCCGTATTAAAAAATAAAAATAAATATTTGTTCATATTGTTCTTTCGTGTTGCCATAACATTGTTGTAACAAAAACAACAAATGTGATCTATTTTTTATGTTATTTTCACCGTCATTTTTTACAATTCACAAATTACACACCAACGTAATGCACTATCTTTTCACTTTATATTCTTTATTCTTTAACCCCTACATATGTTTCAGCCTTTACAAGGCCATTCTTCAGGGGACTCGTAAACTAAAATGTAGTTTACGAGCCCCTTGAAGATGGCCTTGTAAAGGCTGAAACAAGTGTAGGGGTTGAAGAATAAAGAATATAAGTGAAAAGATAGTGCATTACGTTGGTGTGTAATTTGTGAATTGTGATCTATGTTTCCACAATTCTGGATTTATAATATTCATGTAATGCATTGCCGTCCGTAAAGGCGCCAGTACTACACACACACACACACACACAACAATAATATATATATATATAGTACGTAACATCCACAGATAATCGCATTCTCACCGAAGTTATGGACTTAAGACATAAGACTTACTTACACTTTGCCTTAGGTAATACTCGTAAACATACACGTACTGTTCAAAACTTTGCTTTTGAACTAAAATATTGTAAGACAAGCAATATGTACCGTATTTGGAGTAAGATATTATGTCAGGTGGTAAAATAGTGTATATGTAAGTTTGTGGTATGATCTCTAAGGATTTATATACCAGCATAGTTAGTGCCAAGACAGTGGAGATGTAAAAATTTAGAATAACACAAGACGACCAAACAATAAGAAGCATATGTTGGACACTTACTTCAAAATAAGTCTTTTGTGGAAGCATGTTTTTTCAAGATAAGGCCCCATTGTCTTCACTGTTTTGAGATGATCACCAATGTTATATGTATTAACATTAGCATGTCATTCGAATGAGGCCCGAGCCATTTTTATTTCGCCTTGTTTCAGAAATGAAGTCGTTTTTACGTTCCTACAGCGACCAACCTCGTGACCGCCACGCAGTTGGTTGGCTCGCATGTCGCATGTAATTTATCTTCCTTAATTTGTGTCATTCTCATGCGCCTTATCCCACAGGCTCCGTTGTTAATTACCTTCCTTCACTTTCAGGAATCAGCTTGTTAACTGCAACGGATCTTTATTGCTTGGATAGCACTCGCAGACTAAACAAGTGAATCGTGATCCCTACAGAAAACGTATTCCACCGCACATATTACACAGCGACAGTGAGATTACACTGTGCCTGTAACAGTGGGGCAAGGGGCAAGATGGTCCAAACTTTTTTCTTGGTGAAGGGCCCGCAGCAGATGCTAGGACGCACCGCAGCCTTGAGGCTTATTGTGAACCCTGTGATGAAGATGATTCGTGTTTTTTTCGTTTTTCCGAGTAATGGAGCACCGTGGAATGAAATTGACAGGGGAAAACCTAAGTACTAGGGGGAAAACCTGTCCCAGTGCTACTTTGTCCACCACAAATCCTATATGGACTGACCCGGGATTGGACCCGGGCCTCCGCGGTGAGAGGCCGGCGACTAACCGCCTGAGCCATAGCACGGCCTGGTCCAAACCTTAGTACGGTCCTGTTATTTTACGAAGGCCATTGGGTTTTGGCTACGCAGAAAAAGTGAGGTGTGTAAGTTAATTCCTTTATAACTGCGTACGAGAGATGTCGATTGTGGATGGTTCAGCGCGGTGATGCTACCGAGGTAATTATGCATAGCTGCCTAAGAGAACTAGCGACCAGTCGAGGTGTTTTGTTTTCCTATGGCTCAACAGCCTCTAGGAAGCCTAGGCCTCCTCATTTTTCGAGGCTTCACGATCACACTTTAGACACACCATACTCGGTAGGACTCCTCCAGACGAGTGATCGGCCCGTCGCAGAGACTTCTATCTGACAACACAAAACACTCACAAGAGACAGACATCCATGACCCTGGCGGGATTCGAACCCATAATCCCAGCAAGCGAGAGGTCGCAGACCCACGCCTTAGACCGCGCGGCCACTGGGTCGGCCTCAGTCGAGGTGTAGTGGCGCAAAAGTAAAGTCCCTGCTGTGTAGGTTGTGGCAAAGTTTTGCAGCAGATACTCGTATATGTCTACGGCCATGGTAATGAAAGTTGCGAATGTGGAACCCTGAACATTGCAGTTCCATTACGTTCAGCTGAAAATTTTGCGTTGCGCGCGTAAATACCTCTCCCTCGCACTAGCCACGGCTTGTAATTGGCGACTGTAGAAATACAGGGGCGGTCCGCCCATGAAACTGTACGTAGAACTTTTTTTTTTATTATCGTCCATGAATAAAACTCAGGTCATAAGATTTTAACACTCTGACGTCAGAAATAATTCAGTTATCGCTCTCAGAAGACTTGCGTTAATTTATTCATGGCTCTATACTGGATGAATTTGCCTGCATAACGTTTTGTGGATTATTCCAAGAAATGTACACAGTCTTGAGAATTTTAAGGACGAAAGTAAATGTGTACTTAGCGTATCTAAATTTGTTCTTCGCTATTTAACTTGTTTGGTTTGCATATTAATCCATAAAAATTTCGCAGAGAAAATCAGCAGGAATATTACAGGCACAAAATCGTAAATCCTGTTGTTTTGTGTGAATCATGAACATAAACTTTAAATAAAGATATTTTCCTTGTCATAAAAATAATCTTTTAGAAGTTACATTTAACTTGATTTAGTGTAGCGGTTACTGTTCACCTATATGGGTCAGAATGAACCCCTCTTTAAATTTGTAGTACTTGTCCGGTTACAGCATGGAACTTCACATCCGCGAAGCTGTTTTGCAGATTAAATAGACTGCCATATTGGTAGATGTAACCTCACCATTTGGCTTTCAAGTGATGCTGTTGGGTAAAATACATCATTAAAACCAAGTGTTACGAGGAAGGGCAGGGAGTTGTTTATTTCTCGTGAGAGAGAAGGGTTGAGGCTGCAGAGATTACTAGCAAGAGTCTCGTTCGGAGATCAGGAGGGCGAAGTGTTGAAATTTCGATAGCAGTGAAAATAAATTCGTACTCCAAAGGAAGTCTGGAAATCAGTTATCCGTTCAGTCTCGTACAAAGACATAACGTTGGAAAAGCCCGCATCTCATATGGAACCCACAGCTTTTCACCATTTTCGCAAGAGATCTCCATTTTCCCCATCCTCAGCCAGTTTAATCCAGCTCGTACCTCCACATCTTATTTCTTTAACAGCCATTTTAATATTGCGTTTCATCTAAATCTCGCAAGATATGTGTTTCTGTGAAGTTTTCCATTAGATCCCTGTATGTATTCCTCGTGTCTCACGTAGCGTCCATCTTATTCGCTTTGTTTGTGGTAATACAAATGATGGAACTCTTTGTTATGCGGTTTTATCCATCCACCTGTTACTTCTTCCCTCTTACGTCTCGTCACCATCCTGTTTCCGTACACCCCTAATCCGTCGTCTTAATAAATCTATGTGAAACACATGACTGTGAAGAACAACACGTGTATAAATTTGTCTGTCAGCCATCAGTCATTCAACTGAAGCTCTGCTTTACGCCTGTGCCATCGTCGTGTATGCAGTCTGCTGTATAAAAGTGTCAGAGAAGTTGTCTATTTAGCACGGCGTTCCGAGGTGGTAGTGTGCAGGATGTGCAAATACAACCGAATGTTTTAAGGCAGTTTGTTCCTTCACCTACGTTTAGTATCAGGTTGTGAGGAACCTTATGGCCCTCATATCCCTTGAATCTTCCTTGTGCGATGTATAATTCAATCATTACATACTTTACTGACCCGTGCTTGTGTATAGTGCTTGAAAGGTATAACCGCAAGATTTTTTCTGGTAGCTGTTTGATTTTTTTTTTCACGAAAGGAATTGCAGTATTATGGCTACAAAGGGAATGAATGTGGGGCTGAGGAGATGATAGGTAATGTGTGGATACGGGTCCTGAACCTACAGACAATAATTTTCGCACACTGTAATACTCCGTCGACCAGAGCGTCCTGACAGTTATGGCACGCAGATACTAGACCCTTCGTAAGTTGCCCAGCATTACTCGATCCTTCTAGTAGCCACACCGTGCCATCCTTCTTCACCACACCGCTCACCTTCTTTAAAGAATTAAGTCCAAACCACCAGTGCCTCCGCATGAAGTTGTTATGGGGTATACGGGCTGATTTACCTTAACTTTAATTGTTGTAGACATGTGTTATATATGGATGAATGGGTGGATGGATGGCAAGATGGATACACAGTCTAGTTGTGCGTGCTAGCTGTGAGAGCCTTTTCTCCGGGAGTATTCAGCGGCAGAGCCAAGATCCACTGTTGAAATTCTTGGCTGTTGGTGGCAGTAGATTGAGCATTGACATAGTCACGCTTTATTTTGGACAAATTAGTTTGTTCACAATTATAACACTGTGGGCGCTTGCTGTGGTGAAAACTGTTTTATCGAAGCGCGTATGAGTAGTTACAAATAACAACACTTCAGCGCACTTTTTGAATCCAAGGTTCTTAGCTAGAATTTTGAGTACTTAAATTACCTTGAATTTAGGATACGTGCATGCCTATAATAATTGCACTTTCTAATCTTCATAACTGAATGCTGAACGTCATTGTATTGTCGAGCTTACATCAAAATGATTTGTCGAAATTATACCTTAATTTTAGAAATCCAGACGCAGATTTGACTGTCCGAAGACCAAAGCTCAAGTGTCCTTATCCATGCTTGGACGTCGCTGTTTCAGACTCGACCCTCAGCGTTGGTGGGGATGAAAATTTGATGAGGTTTCTGATTGGCTTTCCTCCCCTCGATCTGCGAACTCCTAATTCGTGAGTGTAAGCAGATTTAAACGTGATTGGCTTTCATTCACGTCATTTGGCTCAGATTTTTTTGTAGTGTATATGACAAGTGCACAATATTATTTCGAAATTGCTCTCTCTGTCACATTTATGCAGTGACGTGCAGCCAGGTGCCTGCCACACTTTAACACCTGCTGTACATTGTTAAGTACGAAATAGTTTCGTATAATTTCAGTGATTCAAATGGATGAGGCGCGATGTGTTCAGATAAGAGCAATTATTGCACTTCATTTGTTATTTGCATAAACCGGATTCATTGTCAAAATCTGCAGCTAATATTTCCATCATAGGAAGCCTGTCTGAGAATCCGCTGCACGTAGATACATTAGATATAGGTTACCCGTTGTTAGATTTACAGATGATAGATGAGCGGATGGATGGATAAATACATCGATGGATGGACGGACGGACACACAGACAGCCAGATGGGTGGATAGGTAGGTAGGTAGGTAGATAGGCAGATAGATATATGTGGATGTATGTATATATGTATGTACGGATGGATGGATGAATAGATAGATAGATAGGTAGGTAGGTAGGTAGGTAGATAGATATATGTGGATGTATGTATATATATATATATATGGATGGATGGATGGATGGATGGATGGATGGATATATAGATAGACAGATTGATTGATAGATAGGTAGGTAGACAGATATATGTGGATGTATGTATAAGTATGTGTGTATGTATGGATGGATGGATGGATGGATGGATGAATAGATAGATAGATAGATATATAGATAGATAGATTGATAGATAGTTAGGTAGGTAGGTAGATAGATATGTGTGGATGTATGTATATATGTATGGATGGATGGATGAATAGATAGATAGATATATATAGATAGATAGATGATAGATAGATAGGTAGGTAGGTGGATGGATGGATGGATGGATGAATAGATAGATAGATAGATAGATAGATTGATAGATAGGTAGGTAGATAGATATATGTGGATGTATGTATATATGTAGTGTGTATGTATGTATGGATGGATGGATGGATGAATAGATAGATAGATAGATAGATATATATAGATAGATAGATTGATAGATAGATAGATAGGTAGGTAGGTGGATGGATGGATGGATGAAAGAATGGAAAGACAAACGGACGGACAGACAGACAGAGATAGGTAGGTGGATGAATGGATTAATGAGATATGTTAGATGGATTAGATAGTGAATAGATATGTGGATAGGTGATGTATAGATGGATGGCTACATGAATGGATAGACAGGCGGGGACAGATAGAAAGACAGCAGATACTGCGAGTGTGGCAGACAGGCAGGCAGCAGATGATGAGTGGCTCAGTGAGTACGAGTATATGGGTAAATAAGTGAAAGCCAACAATCCATCACGTGGAGTGAACTTGATGGTGGCATAAGCCTTGCCACTCAACAGTATATCATCTGAAAAGACAAACTTACACTGAACTGTCACATTTCCCTTGCGCTCCATTTTATTGATTATTCAAGGCTGTCTGTTTTTATGGGGGTGCAGTAAATTAATTTTATGTATCGAAGACAAGCAAATCGAACGGAGCTGAGGGTTGGGAGCGATATGTTCACGTCAGCGAACATGGCACAACCCCAGCATTATGCAAACGTAAGAGGGTAGCAGAAAAACAAACATTTACACAGTTCTATTTGGGAAGAAATCTTACTGCTCCAATACCCGATTGCGGACGTAATGCACCAGACAGCGGTTACTTTTAGAAATATGTAGTGTTCTAACCACGCTTACTTTTGCGTAAGCTATATTTTGCTAAAACTGTTAAGTTATAATAATTCAGACGACACATTAAGAGAACAGTCAGTAAATAACTATCTGTGGATCAGGACCATCAGTAAATAGCTGTGACTGTAGAACATAACTCTCAGTAAATAAGTGGCTGTGTTTCAGGGCTGTCACTAAGTAACTGTAGCTGTGGATTAATACTGTCAGTAAATATCTGGCTGTGGATTATAACTCTCAGTAAATAACTGTGTGTGGTTCAGGGCTGTCAGTAAGTAACTGTAGCTGTGGAATAATACTGTCAGTAAATATCTGGCTGTGGATCATAACTCTCAGTAAATAACTGTGTGCTGTCAGTAAATAACTATGGCTGCGGCTTATGAATGCCAGTAAATAGATGTGGTTGTGGATCATAACTTTCGGTAGAAAACTGGCTGTGTAGTAATACTGCCGACAAGTAACTGGCTGTGGATCAGGCCTGCAGTAAGTGACGGTCTGTTGATCATAACTGTCCGTAACTGACTATGATTGTGGCTCATAACTGACTGTGAATCACGACTTTTGATTAGTAGCCACAATTGTGGATCAGTACTGTCAGTCAGTAACTACGGACAAGAACTGTCAACATGCTTGTCAACCGCTTCTGTTATCTGGCCTTTATTTTTGCAGTTATTAGTCTCACATCTAGGTGATTTTCAGTCTCTCCATTAAGATTGGGTTATGTGTTCAGCCACATAACTTGTTTTCCATAGAAATCTTTATTACTGCAGTGTATAGAATCAGTTACATTCGCTCTTTCTCCCGATATTCCCCTAATTGAATGAGGCAGTAATTAATTATAAGTTGTTCTGAAACAGCAACGATGCATGCATGGCCATTTATTATACCTTTACTCTTTCGGTCGGTAATTGCATTGTATGTTCTTATCATATTTAGGATTATGGAACGAGGAGATATTTTCTGTGAAAATAGAATAACAAATACAAGGTTATCTTAATGTTTACAGTTTTCCATCGATTTAAGTTTACCTGGTTTCAAATTAGAGCACTAGCAAATTTTGGAGAATGCTTCAAGGTCAGAAAATAATACAGGAACGTTATTTTATTTGACAATTTGCGTCACTCGTCACTCAGACCGTTTTGCTCGTACATGACGCCATGCAGCACAGCGGCGCCGCTGTTCCAAATTGTCACGCGTTTTAGTTCAGTGTACTGCAGCTGGTGTTAGGTCTGTACCCACCATATCTGAAGTTTTAGTTTAGTGTACTGCAGCTGGTGTTAGGTCTGTACCCACCATATCTGAAGTTTTAGTTTAGTGTACTGCAGCTGGTGTTAGGTCTGTACCCACCATATCTGAAGTTTTAGTTTAGTGTACTGCAGCTGGTGTTAGGTCTGTACCCACCATATCTGAAGTTTTAGTTTAGTGTACTGCAGCTGGTGTTAGGTCTGTACCCACCATATCTGAAGTTTTAGTTCAGTGTACTGCAGCTGGTGTTAGGTCTGTACCCACCATATCTGAAGTTTTAGTTTAGTGTACTGCAGCTGGTGTTAGGTCTGTACCCACCATATCTGAAGTTTTAGTTTAGTATACTGTAGCTGGTGTTAGGTCTGTACCCACCATATCTGAAGTTTTAGTTTAGTGTACTGCAGCTGGTGTTAGGTCTGTACCCACCATATCTGAAGTTTTAGTTTAGTGTACTGCAGCTGGTGTTAGGTCTGTACCCACCATATCTGAAGTTTTAGTTTAGTGTACTGCAGCTGGTGTTAGGTCTGTACCCACCATACTGAAGTTTTAGTTTAGTGTACTGCAGCTGGTGTTAGGTCTGTACCCACCATACTGAAGTTTTAGTTTAGTGTACTGCAGCTGGTGTTAGGTCTGTACCCACCATATCTGAAGAAGTCATTGAAATATTTACCTTCAACACGCAGACACCCGTAACACCAACAGACGTACTGTTCGTGACATGTCGGAGTTTTGTAATGTTGTCGCATGAAATAATGTCCCTGTGTAAATAGCCTTCATTTTCCTGTACGACATTTACCGATTGATCTTTCTAATTGAAGCACACTGTGTGTTCTGCGAGGTATGAACTGAATCTTTATGTAGCCTATAGTGTAGATTAATTGTAGTCTTTCTAGTGTTAAAGGAAGAATAGTCTTTCAGTAATTTTATGTGGCTTCGTGCAAGAAAAGCGTGCTATAAAATCATCCGCCAGCCACCAGTGCAGGGCGTCTAGGTGTCCAACAACAATAACAGCAACAACAATGACAGTAATAATAATAATAATAATAATAATAGTGTAGCAATAGCAATGTGTTCTTGGCATCAATCCGTGCAGTTTTCAGAACTACGTTCTGTGGCAGGACGCAGGAGTGCAGCAACCGACTTCCCTGTCTCGGGTTAACCTAAAAACAGTGGAGGGCGATCCACAGTGGCTCGGCTTCCTTTTTAGTGGAATTAATAAAGGCTCACGGAACGGAGGGTTTATTGTGTACGAGAGGGGCAGGAAGGGGTTTGAAGGCAATTTCATTGAGGTTCAGAACACTGGAAGAAAATAAAAGGAAAGTTGTGTAATAAGTACTGTAGTTGGAAAGAAGAGGCCTTCGATAAGACTCAAGTCTCCCGCACGTTATATCTGGGGGCGGGGGGACGTGTGGTCGTAGACAGAACCCACATCTGTCGGCGTTATGACAGTGGCGGATTGCAACTAAAACGATACGAGTTTTTAAAGAACAAAAGCAGTGTTTCGAGATTCTGAATTTAGCAATCTCTTGCAATCTGTGCGGTCCACAAAACGGCTATTGGCAAGACGGAGGCCTTTCGGACAACAGGGTGTTAATTGAACCGCGACATTCCTAGACATTCATCATTGCGCAAGTACGTACACAGTTTTATTCATACAACAAGAAGTGACGACACCACTGGAGGGACACAGGCGCAGGGAGAAAGATATTAAAATTACTCCTTATAAATAGCGTGCGAGGTTGTGAAATGTTTTGAACGCGCCACTTGCAGCTCTTCCCACAGAAAATATGGAACTCTTGGTGCGGAAGCCACAAATTTTCCCGTCACAAATTAAAAACTGCAGACACCGGTACATAAATTTCAATGTCGCCGTTATTAAAACTGGATATATGTGGAGAATTCGCACGTAGGCTCTGTTCACTATATACGTGCTTGTTGTGCATGCGTGTACTGCAGATACTTACATGTCTGTTTGCACATATTCACTGCAGATACATATTTACTGTGTACACGTTTACTGCAGATACATTTCTGCTGTACACACGTTTGCTACAGATACGTGTATACCATGCACACATTTCGGATCCTTGACCATTTGAAGACAAATATATATATTACGTAACAAGATTTATTTCGTACCGCACAGAGAACTCCTTGTGCTTCCACTAATTAGCAATACCAGTTGTTTGAGTGCTGTGTAGAGATACAGTCACTGTTTACTGTGAGTATTAGAGGCAACACATAAACAGACTGCGTGGGCAAGACTGGCGGTACTTATACTAGACACCAGGCTTCAAAGGGTTAGTGAATTTCCTCTAAAGCATGGGTCTCCAACCCGCGGCCCGCTTGGTTGTATTATGCGGCCCGCGGCCATATTTGTAAATTTTGTGCATATACTATAAAAATTTCTCAATAATTTAGGCAGTTAGGTATACCACTTACTGTTTTTTTTTTCACGTGCAGCCAGCGAACCAGCCCGCAATAACTGGTGTGGCCCTTTGCCATAAAACGTTTGGAAACCCATGCTCTAAACTGTTGGCTCTGTATTCCCCAAATTGCGACCTAGATAGGAAATCATGTCTTTTACTGTGACAAAATCCACGAATAATTAAATATGAAGTATTGAAGTTTCAGTTTTTCAAAAACGAATCGTACTTCTCGTGATGTACAGAAATGAAAAAAATACTCATCAAAAATCGTGATATCACACAATTTGCTGCTTTCATGAATATTAAATAGAGTTTCTCATAGGCTGACTTTTTGTTCTGAAGTGGACCTGGACACAAAGAAGGGAAGCTGTTTTCTTAGATGCGGTACCATAAAATGCTTTTCAGCCCCCTCTTGGTGTAAAAGACAGAAATAACTGACAAAAGTACTGCGGAGGTATAAGAAAGAATCTTTCAGACCGACCCGTTCCCTCATAGTGTTTACAGTCCATTAATTCTATTGTGCGATTTATTCTGAATGGATTTTTGCAGAAAAATGAAGTGCGACATTGCGCAGTAGGAGGGGTAGGACGACGAAGAACGCCAGATGGCAGTCAAAGCCGTTGCTCTATGTAGATGATCAACTCCCACCCCATTGCTAATAATTCCTCACGCCATCGTCGCCACCTGACGCTCTGAAGGACGAGGGGTGTCCATTTGTTAGAACTTGCCACCATCATCGTGTTGTGTTCCGTGGATTGAGTTTTCATATTTCACTAGTGAAATGTCTGTTAAAAATTCAACGGAAAAATTTGGCAATTCACATCTCTAGCATTGATTTCCATAGTTAACCCATTTATTGATTAGTATTATATTTTGTATATATGTACCATGAGGGACACTTTAAAATCACAATTTTATTCAGTGTGCACACTTTGCCCATCTTTTGGAAAAGGTCGAGACTGCTTTACCGAATAAATCACAGGTACCTTTCTACGCATGTTCTAACAGACATTCATATTCCCACAGCCACCTCTCTCCCTCTGTCTGACACACGCACGCACAAAATAAATCATATCCCGTTTGCTGTTACACTGTGAAGCAAATTTTAACTTTTTTCTTTGTGTATGTTTGTTTCCACATAAATTTAAGCCATTTATTCCAAGTATGGAAATAAGAATTCTGCAGCACGCAGGATTTTGAGAAATAAAGAAATAAAATTTTGAATGTTTATCAGTTCGTGGCTTTTATATTACACAATTGCTATGGATAATGTAATAGTAAATTAAAAGTATATATTTAGTTTGAACGTGTTCAAGAATATTTTCCACTTGATTTCATTTTGTTAGCATCTGGAGTTTTTCTTTTAAGCTGCCAGCAGTAGTCTGTCAGTATTTCCATTTTCCGTGGTAGCATTTCTCTCTGTTAGAGATGTTTAAGTGTTTATAGCGAGACACCTACGTTATGGAAGTTCCGGAGGCTACAGAACTTCAGTGTTATGTTGCATAACTGTCCTATATTTATGTGTGGCTTAACTCATTGAACTTATTTTACGTGACTGTTTTGTTTTCACACTGAAGTAAGCAAACATTTGATTATTCCCAACTACGTTCTGCATTCCTTGGCAGTAGTCAGAGAATTAATTTATTTTACAGGACATTTGGTCCAGTCGAAAATATTCAGCGTACACAGTTCTTCCACTCTATTTGATCCAGTCCAGAGCGTCCAAAACAAGCAAGTGCAGTTGTTACATTTGCCTGTCCTTTGTAGCCCAGTGCCATACGAGTATATCCACAAACTAGCTGCGTCCACAACTCAGCAAGGAATGAAGAGGAGGCAGGTCCTTTAAACAGTAAATGCTGTTCTGATAAAGACCAAACGTCCCGTAATGGTAACACCTGTTGAATAAAAGGATGTAAGGAGCGACAGTGCTCAGCACATGTAATGTAGCCAAGGCATAATGAGACTGTTGAGAAAGCACATAACCCTTTTCTCTTTCAGAGTGACAAAAATCAAAGATGTTGCGTTAAGCCTTCCACTACAAAGACCAAGTATAGGAGTATTATTTTTCTAGATAAGGTGTTGGTGACGTCATCAAATGAAACCAAAGGTGACGTATTGTTTCATTGCTAACACGAAATATATAGGCTACTCACCCTTTGCCTAGGTATGACACCAATCCAGAAATAGTAGCATGACGCTGACTGATGTATTGTTGTGGTTACATGGCATGGTGATAAACACACCTACTGTTGTTGTTAAAAACGTCCAAAATCTAATGCTGTACAGCTCTAATATTAACTACGCAAACGTCGACTGCTTTTAATAGTTGTGTCTTTCTACCGGTTAAGGGTATTTTTCATTTTAGAAACACACTTCCGATGCGTCCAAAACAGGATTTCCTTGCAGTGTGTATACTTTAGAACCAGTCTGTAGTTGCGCTGAGATGTCCGCGACTTTATGACATATAAAGTCCTGGTAAGACGGATGCGTGATAAACCATATTTCGTGTTCACGTACGCTCTCCAGTACTGGACAGAAGTAGGAAATCACAGCAGATAATCAAGTTCCAGTCGCTCCAGTGTGCTAGAAGCTGAAGTGACGTAACTCACACGTCTATATGTCTGCATCTTGGCGCAGGTGTTTATTCCATGTACTTTGCCTGTCGAGAAAGGCATGTTTCGAATCTTCGTGGCTGTTTGAGCACTCTTGACTGTCACACTGCGCTGGGTCGCTGGATCCTCGAGTGGTCCTTGAATGCGCAGGCAGCCACAATAGGTACCAAACGTTTCAGTGTAAGAAGTCCGAATAGTATTGGATTCAGAACAATGCTGCGTTAAACCGAGGAGGACATGGCGTCATGGCTGTTCGTTTCTCCTGTGATAGCAGGGGTTTTGCGGTGTCCTTGGGCTCTTTCGATGCGTCGAAAAGTTCATTACCTCAGAATTAATTCCGATGCAGAATAGGCTACAAGGCCCGCTGCATGAAGCTGTACGAATAGCGGTGATGTGTGACTGCAGTAACCAGCTGCAAGGGGCAGAGTTCTTTTTTGGATGACAGTTACGCAGACAGTGAGAAAAATTATCTGCGTTTTATGGAACTCTAATGTTCATAACACTGGACCAAATCCCGTGTCAGTTAAGTCCATTTGGAAGAATATAGACTACTGTATGGATTTTTCGTATCTTTCCCTGTTAAAATACAATACCTCTGGGCCAGAGATTGAGAACAGCTTTGCCTGCGGGACGCAAATGAGCAGGTGTTAACCGTATTTGTAGCCTGAGGACTGGGCCGGTCCTGCCCCCTGAACCTAGTATATGTTTTGTAACATGGGACTATTTACAGTGTGCATAAAGTAAATGATTGCAAATGTGATATACCACCATCAAAATCTACAATACTAGATACATTCAACTCGCATTCTCGTATCGTATATCTTATGCCCATTGTACAAAGTTTGATGCCCTGTAGAACTTTCAAAACATGCTGCTGTTAATCAGAGATGGCTAATCCTTCTAGCTGGTGGATCACATATCGCCGATTGCCCTAGACTGCTTATACAACCTAGTAGCAACTAGAAGTCTGTGTATTGGAGGCCGATTCTGCCATGCCCACTGTGAGGCCGCCATGGACGTAGGAAGAAACACGCGTAACATGTGTGTGGAGTTAATTAGTTCTTCTCCCTATGGCTCAACAGCCCCCTAGGGGACCTAGGCCTCCTCATTTTTCGAGGCTTCGTGATCACACTTTTTAGACACACCACACTCGATAGGACTGCTCTGGACGAGTGACCAGCCCGTCCTAGAGACCTCTACCTGACAACACACAACACTTACAAGAGACAGACATCCATGCCCCCGGCGGGATTCGAACCCACAATCCCAGCAAGCGAGTGGCCGTAGACCCACGCCTTAGACCACGCGGCCACTTGGATCGGCGGACTTAATTAGTTGCTTCACTTAATAATACTACGCACCGTACTATGACCGAAGTTAAGTCAGAGATGAAGGCAGTGCTAAAGGGTCTCACGTTTAATCTGTCTAAATGCCACATTGTTTGCTTTAGGTGGAAGTGCTGTGTTGAAAATCTGCCAAGCTTCTCATCGGAAGACAGATTATACAGCAGTGTTGCCCGCTTCATATAGACATGAAACGCGCTTATTCTCAGAGGAGTATTACCTACGAGTGTTACTGGTCAAGGTCTTTGGTTAACGGCGTGAAATGTATAGCCATTCAGTGTAGTTTCTTTAAGTTAGCAATAACATCTGTCTATTAATAGATCCTATTTCATAGTGCTGAAAACACTGACGTGACATGTCAAAGCCCAATGATAATGCCGGCCACACACGCTCCGGCGGCCTGTCAGTTCTGCCTGCACAGTTATGCCTGCGACAGGCCGCCGGAGCGTGTGTAGGGTCCGGCACACCTTTCAGTTATAACTGTACAGGCGGCCGGAGCAAATACGAAAACTCGTTCGACCAACCGGCAGGCCGGAGGACTGCGCAGGCGTACCGGAGCGTGTGTAGGTACCAGCCGGCCGCCGGCCGGCCGGAACGGCGTCAATTCAGGTAATCCTTATGTAGAACTTTGTATATAGCTTCACATGTTTCGGGCACAATGTAGCCGAGAGCCTGAGGTGATATGATGGTAGTAAACTTGAGGTCTTCGTAACATCTTCCAGTAGCTAAGAATCTGAGCGTTGCAGTCAACCTTTCGTTGGGTGGGATCGCGTTCCTCTTCACTGTATTTTTCTTTTCAATTAATGGCGTCACTAATGAAAGGAGTTGTAAGTATGTTTCTTCATCCATTCGCAAATAATTATGCCAGTCTTTAGGGGCCAGCTTCAACTCAGTCAACAAATTTACATGGGAATACGTGTTTCTTTTTTGTAACCACTCTTTACACCACATTTTACGCTTATTTTTGCGCTTATTTTTACTCTTCATAGCTATTAGCAAGCCAACAATAGCGAGCGTGTCGTCGTCTGTTGAGGCCATGATCAAGACTAGCGGGATTCGCCTGAAGGGTGTGGGGACTTCAGTTTATCCGGCCGCCTCTCTTCAGGCGGCCTGCGCAGGCAAAACTGACAGGCCTACCTGAACGTGTGTGGGGACTTCAGTTTATCCGGCCGCCTCACTTCAGGCGGCCTGCGCAGGCAAAACTGACAGGTCTACCTGAACGTGTGTGGCCGGCATAACTGTGTATACTGTGACTGTGACTGTGACTGACCTCGTTGACGGCAGGGCTCAGCTAGGCGGGGCTTTACATCAGCGCCTGTGGGTGACTGCCAGCCTCGGTTTGCTTGTAAACACGCCGTCCGGGGATTCAGTCGCACGTTTTATTCACTATCGCCAGGTCAGTGGTTTATACAAAAGAATCTACGGTGGCTCGGTTGAGACACTGCGCTACAAGCCGGAAGGTCGCGGGTTCGATTCACGATGGGGTCATTGGGATTTTTCATTGACTTAATCCTTCCGGCCGCACTGTGGCCCTAAGCCTCTAAAAATGGGTACCAGGGATATCTCCTGGGCCGTAAAGGCGGCCAGTGCGTAGAGCTGACAACCTTACCACCTTCATTTGCTGATTTTATAGAAATTGTGGAAGCCTCAACGCTTCTGGAGCCCTGGCCTTAATCTCTGATTTGTTATAAGGGACCGATGACGTTTGGACCCTTACAGCGTTTGCTTACTCTGCACATAAAAACAGCTGATTCCGGTAATAGCTTCGTAGTTAAGCGGAAGAACACAAGACAGCACTGTAAACCTTAGTAAAGTAAAGTTTTCCCTATAACAGGCCATGAAGGCCCAAAGGGGAGTAGAGGTATAGCTCTACTCATTCTTGACCCCGGCGCTAGTTGGGGGTGGGTGTAAACCTTAGTAGATTATTTATTACAAAGAACACGCAGTAAGAATTAAACTATTAGAATCAAACTGTATACTTCCTCTCCCCACAACAGCTGTCACTGCTCTGATGTGATTTGTCTGCTACAAGCCAACGGTCTCTTCAGACTTCAGTTAAGCTGTAACAAACATAATGTGCCTTCCATTACTGATAAAGTATCACGTTCCATATCAGAGCCGTACCCTTTCATGAACTTTTTACTAATGACCATATATTTCGGCAGATATACAACCACATCCAATTGTTTGTGATGAAGGCCCGCCACAGTGCCACCTGATGTAACATTTAGGCCCGGTGCACACATCCGTTTTTCTAACATGCGGTGACGCTGCGTTGCCGCTGCGGGGCCGTAGCAACTCACCCAAACCAACGCAATAGATGGACGTACGGTGACACAACGTCGACGGAGGTATGTGTGCACTACCCAACTGACTTCAGTGTATCCCACACCGTAATTACGGCAACGCAGCGTCACCGCGCGTTAGAAAAACGGATGTGTGCACCGGGCCTTAAACAATTTTTCATTTTGCTCACAGGGTGTTTTAATATCTTTCTTGGCATTAACAGATATCTTTATAACGGAGACATTGTTTTTGTGAGGTGCGAACTGATGTTCTGTACATGATTTAGATGAATTTCACTCTTCGGAAGGTTAAATCTGTAATGAAGAATATCGGATGACGAAGGATTCGGTGATTTTTGCAGTTCATATGATTTTAATAAACCCTTTTTTTCGGGTAATGAAATTAAATATACTGCGTGAAGTTCCTCTGATAGAGACAAATACGTCTACCTGTGGAATCGTTTTGGGGAAGGGGTGGGGGAATAGCCTCTCGAGAAGCGGTCACTTGGAAGAAGAAAACGGAAAGCTTAGAAATACTGATTGTAAGGAACCGAGGTGGATCGTGTCCTATAGCGGACTTGATATTAAGAGTGTAAAACCTTCGGATTCCGTAAACAAAGAGTTGGTTGCTAAGTTACTTATTTAGTATGCCTTAGTTGATCGGTTAAGCCTTTTGGTCATTTAGTGAGCTAGTAGGTTACTCGGTTATTTGTCTGCGAACCAAGGTCTATACGAAGAGCAAGTGCTGGCCTTCTGAACGTTGGGTCGCTCTAGAATCCGGTTTGTTTTAAACATGCAGGCTGTATGGGCAGGCAAACTTAAGACCTTGTAACTTTATAGCTAGCGATCATTTTGCTTTATTTTCCAGGTGAGTAATATGACTGTCCTATAACGAGTCTCTGGTGGCTACAAGGACTTTTCAATGTAAGTACGCCTGTATCTGGTTTGATGTCATTCCTGAGAGATTTTCGTTTCACGCCTGCGCTGTTACTGGAGATACAGTTCACAACATTCAATCTTGAACTACACGGACTGTACTTTAAACTGAATTCTTTATAAGCTTGAAGACTGAGGACATGTAATTTGGAAGATAGATGCCAACGTTTCGAATGAATGTTGCATCTCCATCTTTAGGTCTGTCCTGAAAATGGCAGCAGGTTCCGCCTAAAATTTGGTACCAATAATAATAATAATAATAATAATAATAATAAAATTTAAAATAATTATTCCGAATAAGATTATTAACGGTAAAAACTTGATACAAAAATTTTAAATACGAGCATATGTGGATAGACCCTATTTGAAAATATGATGATAAAGGGAGTTGTAATATCGCTATAGAACACTGTGCACCAGTCTGTGCTCTGTGTAAGCACATAAACGCGAGTATGCTCCTGTGGTTCCCCACTGCACACCAGCACAGCGTCTTCTGTCGCCTCAACCTCACAGCAACACACAATGCTCGTAACACAGATGCTCCTTTTTCTCTTCCGTAAGTTATTATAGTGTATGTGTCAGAAGCGTCGTGGCAAACTTTCAGAAAACACCGTGGCATTTAAATATGATGTAGACCCGTGTAGTGATATTACAACACTTTGAGCTCCTTCGGGGGCTCTTACCCTTTCTGTGCGGTGGCATATAAATATCGTTACTCCCACCAGAAAAGCGGCCTAACAACCTTATTTTTATAAATAGCAGTCAGAACCCTCCGACCAGCATCTTCATACCGCGCGGCTGCAGTAATAGCAGCATCGTGTATTTAAGTCATGTTTTATTTGTTTTTCCTTGCCGCACTGAATAATGTGTTTGAATTTTATAGATTTGCTACCAATAATTCAGTTTCGATACTGGGAGTTGTTGGGCCCCTCTGGCAGGCCGGAGGTGCTGTGATGTATAACACATGCCCTCCAGCCCCTATATTATAACACAAAGCTATGCGGTGATATTAAAATGGCTTCTTCCTCCATGTCCTCGAGGCGGCTTTATGTGAGGTGATGTACGATTTAAAGTGGAGAGTCGTGGCTTTACAAGCCGTGGTTGGCGAGTCGGATAGCGATCGCAGGCTAAGTCTATAACAACTGATGAAGCTTTTAATCCTTTTCTTCTTGGACTTCTTGACCCTTGAAAATGGGACCGATACATTGACCCGAAACGTCGGTAAAGGATTACCACACGACGCTGCGTAATATCCCAGAAGAGCGCAGATTCCATCAACATCGCGGCGGACGCCTGAAATCACGGTTACACATTTAACACTGTACGTTTCACGCATTATTTTGAAGTAGTTAATTTAAGAGTAATTAAAGGGAGGAATGTGTACCTCATGTGAGGAAATGATTCGTACATTTTTGTTACAAAACGTTCTGAGAACAGTCCTTTGGGGACAGTCCATCTGTAAGGACTAGGCGTAGGCGGAAGGTATTGGAAAGGATTATAAATAAGTAGATCATGAAGGGTTTAACTGGCACAGTATTGAGCCCAGCGTTCCGATAAGTAACTGACAACTGCTCAACTTGTCCATTGTCTGAATTATATTTCATGAGCATGACCTTTTGGGAGCCGGCTGTGCTTCCGTCTTCAGGAGATTTGTTGCCATGCTAATGGCTCTTTGGTCTAGTGTCGGCATATTATGTGTTCCTGGATCGATTCCAACGGCTGTCACCAATGTAAAATAAAGACAGTGAGATATCTGTCAGTATAATGCCACTAGCCCCTCGACATGGGAGCAGAATCAACTGCATGGACGTAGAAATGTGCCTGTGGCAGTGAACAACATTAAACACGTGGGACTCCGGTCTTCTGGGATGTGATGCTGCGTCGCTGGGTGACTTCCGACGTTTCGAAGGAATGTGTCACCTTTATCTTTAACAGTACAAGGTCCATGAAGAATGGTATTGTGCGCCTGAAGATGAAGGCGTCATGTTTCTTCGACACGCCTGTAACCACGCACCCAGCGACGCAGATTCGCATTCCAGAAGACCGGAATCCTATATGCAGAACCGTTGGCGCATACGCATTAAACCTCCTACGGTTGGAAGGCTACGTTATAAAGCATAATGTCTTGTGTGTGTGAACATGAAACTAGACTTTTTAAAAGCTCTTCGGAGTACGACTTTTTATAATGGTTTGATTGGACGTGGATACAGTAAACGTAAAAGGTAAAGGTAAAGTTCACCCTAGAACAGGCCATGAAGGCCCAGAGGGGTAGTAGAGGTATGGATCATTATTGTATTATTATTATATATATATCATATAAATATTTATATTTGTATTACATTCCGCAATATAAATACTATATATGATATTTTGAAATTAAAGACAATTAGCACAATTTATGAGTACACAAAAATGTGGTATTTACAAATTAACAGGTTCCACGTGTAACTGTTCTTATGTCGGACAGACTAGTCGCAATTTGAAACATAGGTATCTGGAGCATATTAGATATATAAGAAATAATGATCCACAATCCGCGTACGCGGCACATATTTTAAATAATGTACACGAGTATGGAAATATCAACAATAACATGTCCATACTCAAACAGGTAAATAAGGGCCCTTCCATGAATTCCTTCGAACAGTTTTACATTCAGTTGTAATCTTGGAATAATAAACTTGTACCTGAACAAGGCACGGGAGAACGCAGCCCACTTTTCCAACTACGTCACGCTCACACGTGACCTGAATCTACACGCAGTGTACCTTAACCATCCTAGCTTCAGTACTGTCTTATCCATCCGCATATAAACAACCAGTTTCCTGTACACAGGTATGTACTATGCTGTTACAGCCACTATCGTTCTACGATAAAAGATTTTAAATGTACTTTATACATTCATGTACTGTAAAAATGGTTATATAGTTTATATTCATATTTGAATTAACTTAATATTTTTAGCATTAATTTGCAGTAGACCAGGGATCCACCACGAAAGATCGCCTACAATTTAACCGTCTTTTACAAATTTTATATTTTAGCATGTACTTATATTGTTAGTTTTGTTTGTGTAATTCATACTCTCACAAGAGTCCCTGATGATGATCTCAGGAGGGGATCGAAATATGTTTGACTAGCTTACAGAGATTGTAATATATAATATCTAAAAAATAATAATAAGAGTCCATTTGTTGGTTGAGTATTGTGTTTCGCAAAGAAGTGTTTTCTTTTTTTGCATGTTCTTGACAGCAGAGTACATATTTCCAATTCTGTGTGTTTTTTAAATTACGTTTTTGGTTTGATAGCATTATCTTCAAGGAATGACGGTCGTTCCCCTGCTACCTTAGTCTTCCACATGAGAATGCAAGTGGACTGCTCGTGTTGTCCGACTCTGTCTCAGGGACCATAGTTCACAGAACAAGCTATAGCAGCAGGCTTTCTCTAGCATGGTAGCGGAACACCTGGGGTTGCCCTCTGATATGAGCTATGGGCCCCGGGACGCAGGTGCAGCCCTCACACATTCATTACCCGCACTCCCAGTAAGTGGCGCAGCACTGCCTGATCTTGCACATCACAAACACTTGCTTTCTCGTGTATTACATGCTACATTTTATGTGTAGCTCGGTGTAATGCCCGTTCAAAATTTAATGGAGAGGATCGTCTTTTGTCGTATAATGGATGTTGCTTCTCTTTCCAGTTTCAGTACAGTGTAATTAAAACACTTAGCTTGAAACCCCGTTAAAAAGAAACACAAATGGGAGACCACAATAATGCATCAGTACATAGTCACCGTAAATTTAAACACGTGAGGAAGCCAGTCTTCTGCAGTAATTCGTAACTGACAATTAAAAAGTAGTGCACTCCAGGAAACAACCTCGGTAAAATTCTTACTAACTAACTCCATGGAACAGAGTCCTTCTTGAGAAGCTAATCGGTCGTCAGCTAGTCAAGAAATTCCCCACGTTTTATGGAACCCGAAGGTTCATTACCGCATTCACAAGAGCCCGCCACCTGTCCCTATCCTGAGCCATATCAATCCAGTCCATGCCCCCTCATCCCACTTCTTGAAGATCCATTTTAATATTATCCTCCCATCTACGCCTGGGTCTTCCAAGTGGTTTCCTTCCCACAGGTCTCCCCACCAAAATCCTGTATGTACCTCTCCCCTCACCCATACGTGCTACATGCCCCTCCCACCACATTCTTCTTGATTTGATCACCCGAATAATATTTGGTGATGAGTACAGATCATTAAGTTCCTCGTTATGTAGTCTTCTTCACTCTCCTGTTACCTCGTCCCTCTTAGGCCCAAATATCTTTCTCAGCATCCTATTCTTTCTTCCTTGCCTTTTTTCCATTTGTAACATAATGAAAAAATATTTAATGCGAAATTTGCAGTACGTTGATATCCCGCCGCCGTGAAATGTTCCGCACTCCTAGTAGCTGCCATCAAATGGAAAGAAAACCGTACAATTATGCTTGGTTGAATACGATCTTCCACCGTTTAATTAATTGTTGCTAGTGTCTCACACCTCAGAAATTTGCGTGGTAGCTGCGTTTGTATTTAGTGTAGTGAATTAAATGTGACGAAGAGGGCGTAGACTTGAACGTACGCCTCTCTGCCAAGTTTCGTGAACATCCATCAGGTGGTTGAAGAGCATCTGTGGAACGCAAGACACAAGCAGCAGTATAACAGAAACTATCACTGTAAGTCTTGTCTTTTAAAATAAAGAGGGCATGACGAAGTGATGAAAACATGGCAGAGCGTTTTGGTGTGATGCTGTGAGAAAGTAATACGATCTGAAAAATTCGACGTTTTACACTCATCACAACACGTCCAGAATTTAATGTCAGACGACAGTTTTCAGAACTGTTTTAAAATGGGATACAAATTATTTTTTAAAAAAGTTTATGACTGTAATGAATCAGCGAAAAAGCTTGACGGAATATACGAATTTCGCGGATTGCGGTTTGGGTATCACTAGTCTAGGTGAGCTTCATTTGTCCCAGTCTCTTGCGGTATGAGACGTTATAGTCAAACTTTCTAACTTGCCCAGATGGCTGTACGTTGCTTGCATTGCCCCTTAAAAACCGCGCTTCTACTTCCACTTTGGCTAATGGATTCCACTTTATTATTATGATTATTTTATGGCAGTCTGTCTGTGGAAGAGCACCGAATTTTTGTGATCGTTTATTGCCAATTAAGTTGCCGCTTGTGTACTGTGGAACCTGCACGTCCAAGCAGAGGTGGGCACAGAAAGCGTTGTAGTGTGCACTTACATGTTGTTCCTAATGGATGGTGACTGAGTCGCGATATTGCAGTCAGGAAGCGTAAGGTCTTCGAAATGCCCGGCCAGACTTTAGGTCCCGGTGGTAATATTCGAATTTTTTCTCTGTATCAGAGAGCAGTTTTAGAATTGTGTTTCGGAGGTAGCAGGTTTGAATTTATTCCAGGTTATAGACTACAACGTTCGCGGCTTCTTGTGGTGCTTGTCAGTCTTTCGATGCGATAGACCGATAGTTACTACAGTCTTCTTTGAAATCTTTGTATGTTAACGTTAGTTCTTATTTTGAAACCACGTTCGTCGCTGCATGCACTTCGCAGCTGAAACAGTACTGCTGAATTACCCAGAATATGAAGAGACCTCACTGTTCATCTTTCCTTCACGGTTTAGACACTTAGCTGAACTGTTTTGACCGAGGATTAATTACAGTACAGTATTGCTTTAGATACGCGTTGTGGAATCAGCTTACGATACGAAACATTACAGAACAAGAACACGAACGTTTGCTTAAGATAAGTGCAAATATTTCCTAGGCGCGTTTATGCGTCTCACTGGTCTTCCTGTTTGTTTATTGCAGGTACAGTCTGACGTAATCTTATTGCACGACAGACATTACAGTGCCTAGCCAAAAATTATTATTCCAAGGGTCCTTTATATCGTTCAATATTCACCATATCGGATATTATTTCTTTATGTTATTTAACGACGCTCTCATTAGCTCGAACTATGTAGAATCGGATGATAAGATGGCTAATGAATTGGGAAAATTGTAGGACAGAAACGTTGTGATCTATTCAATGGTCCTATCGGGACATTCGCCTGGAGGGACTAAAGAAAACCAAGAAAAAGCTCAGCATAATTGGCATTACGGCCCATATTCCAACCGGGCGTCTCTTGAATGCAAGTCAGAAGCGTTGCCGCCCGATCCAACTGGCTTCGCTCAAATAAATTTTACCATTTTTGTGAGATTATCGATTTTTTAAAAATCTAATAAATTTCACATTGGGCGTTATGTACAGTAGAGGTGCGTGCGCACCAAAAGTTAATTCAATTAAAAACTTTCAGTGAAGTCAACCATCGCAAAACTTTATAGGATTCCTATCAGAAATCTCGGATCTGAACTAGACTGAGAGGCTGGAGATGTGGCGTGCGACTGTGGCAGTTATTGAAGCTTAAGACACAACTGTCTACAGGCGAGATATGTGTCACCAGCAGTGAGTGAAGCTGAATATAGAACAGCCTGTAGACGAGGTGTTTGACCGCAGCAGTTAGAGAAGCTGAAGACAGAACTATCTTTCGACTAGGTGTGTGACACCAACATTTGTTGAAGCTGTAATGAAGCTGAAGACAGAACTGTCTGTAGACGAAGTGTGTTACTCCTACGGTTGGTGAAGATGAAGATTGAACTGTCTCTAGACGAGGTGTGTGACCTCAACAGTTAATGAAGCTGAAGATACAACTATCTGTTGACGAGGTTTGTGCCTTCGACATTTAGTGAACCTGAAGACAGAACTGTCTGCAGACACGGTGTGTTACTCCGACAGTTAGTGAAGCTGAAGACAGAACTATGTAGATGATGTGTGTATGACTCCGACAATTGGTGAAGCTGAAGACAGACGTGGTGTTTAACTCCGAGAGTTAGTGAAGCTGTAGACAGAACTGTCTGTAGACGCTGTGTGTGACTCCGAGAGTTAGTGAATCTGAAGACAGAACTGTCTAGACGTGGTGTGTAACGCCGAGAGTTAGTGAAGCTGTAGACAGAACTGTCTGTAGACGCGGTGTGTGACTCCGAGATTAGTGAAGCTAGAAGAATTCTGTAGACGCGGTGTGTGACTCGAATAGGAAGCTGAAGACAGAACTGTCTGTAGACGCGGTGTGTGACTCCGAGAGTTAGTGAAGCTGAAGACAGAACTGCCTGTAGACGAGGTGTGTGACTCCGACAGTTAGTGAAGCTGAATACAGAACTGTCTGTAGACGCTGTGTGTGACTCCGAGAGTTAGTGAAGCTGAAGACAGAACTGTCTGTAGACGCGGTGTGTGACTCCGAGAGTTAGTGAAGCTGAAGACAGAACTTTCTGTAGACGCTGTGACTCCGACATTTAGTGAAGCTGAAGACACAACTCGGTCTATAAAATCGCCGGATAATCTGATGGCCTTGTGGTATGTGTAAATTGCCATCGTTTGCCGTTCAAATGCGAAATGCGATGTGCTATTTGAGACCCTCTGTGACGTTTATGGATGACCTCTACATAACTTTACAAATGTTTGCATGCTGCGGTTACGGCAGGGGTGGTCAAACTATAACTTACCACAGCTGTTACGCTGTTCAGTATTTCTTAATGTAACCTAAAGCGTCCACTAATTTGGTAGACGTTCAGAGAGCGACTACTTCGCGCATTAAATTTTGACGTTACGAGTAACAAGACGTTTTCTTACAGATATGTCTTATTATTACCACTCATATATAGCGATAGTCGTGTTTGGCTATGTGTCAGTACTGTTTGAACTCAAACAACCAGTGGAATTTGTTGTGGCATGATAACTGAGTCACGTTGGCAGTTCTACTTCTTGTTTTTTCTATGAAAATTCGTAATAAAAATCTTCGCAGATGCACGACCGTGTCAGGTGGGAGCGTCACTAGCGCTGCTACGGAAATGCGGTAACCATAGTAACCACAATAACAAAGAACTTTAAGTATGCTTCAGTTACGTTTCAATATATTCATGTACTGAAAAGTTTCTACAGAGAAAAAATTAATTTAAAGTTATGAATGATATTGTTGACGTGTTTATCAGTTATTCGGAATAGTCAGGAGCACTCAGAATGCTAAGATGCGGGGAAAATACGTGCACTTCAGTACGTATTGCGCCGTCTAGTCTTTCATCCGTTTATCGTTATTTATTAAAAGTATGTGGTTAATTTTTCAAATTGTATGTTTCTTTACATAAAATGCAGAAAGGAATGCATAAAGGAGAAACCGTTTATGTATATCGACCGGGTGTTTCATCTCCTTAGCTACTGTTCGAATTTCGATGAAATTAGGTACCGGGTGTAACCAAAGTACCGGGTGTAAACAAAAGTTTTCGAAAGACTTTAATTTCATCTCTCTCTGCCAGATGTAAACCTGTTTTTTTATGAAGTTCAAAATAAAGTTACCGACTTCTTAATCAACGATGTATCTAAAGAATATTTACACATAACATGAAATTCACTTGACCTTAACTCAGATCAAATCAGTTATTCATTATTTGAGTCAAATTGTTCAGAAGAATGTGTCTGCCGATGCAAGGTGTTTCTTTTAGTTTATAACCCTTTGTGTCTAGTCTAATATTAAAAACGTCCCTCCAAACCTTATAAACCAAATATCACTTCCTTGCCTTTTCTGTAACTTTGAGCTATTTTCTTTTTTATCTTATATTCCATTCCACTAGTCGTCTTAATACAATTCTGTATCCGTTAGTTCATTCAGTACTTTCTCTGCTTCATTCTAAAATTCAATAAATTATTTTACACTTGCCTAGCACCTGCATTAAACTGACACTGACTCACTTCAGTGAGTATTTTTTTATTATTATTGAAGGGCTTCGCAGCAGATGCTACGGACGCACCGCAGCCTTGAAGGCATATTGTACAACCCTATGAGGAAGATGATGGTGATAATGAGGTTTTTTCTGCTTTTCCGTTTTAATGGAGCACCGATGGAATGAAATTGACAGGGGAAAACCAAAGTACTCGGAGAAAAATCTGTCCCAGTGCCACTTTGTCCACCACAAAATCCCACATGGAGCGATCCGCGATCGAACCCGGGCCTCCGCGGTGAGAGGTCGGCGACTAACCGCCTGAGCCATGGCACGGCCATACTTCAGTGAGTTACTAGTTGCTTGGTCAAGTGGCCATGGAATGAGTTGATACTCGAGTAATCAGCCAGTCAGATGCTTGCATTTAGCAGTGTTTGTAGTATTTCAGTTACTCTTACGTCCAGTACACTCAATAACAAACCGCATCTGACGCCTTCTTTCTGTCATTGTGACAGTGATTTACGGTTGAATAGGAAGGCCAATAAAACATTACTGAACTCTTTTATTGGCGCGCTTGTAACGCGAATTTACACGTCATTGTCGATTGTGAAACACGTCCAAACTGTAAAACAACCACAACTATAATACTGTCACTAATATTCAAATTGCAGGTGAGGGCTAAGTTCTATTTACTTCATTTCCATTGTTCTCTTTCATCGACCGCCCTATATCTTTCCGATGATGGAAGATATCCTATGGCCCACACTGCTGACGAAGGTGGCCGGCGGAGAAATGGAAACGAAGTACGTCATGCGTCTGATCTTTACTTTTCGCCGGTCTATGAGAGCAATATGCTTTGTAACAAGTGACGCTGGTGCAGTGTATGAGACGCGAGGGACTGTGTGTTTCTTTAGGCATTACAATTTGGATAATTAGCTCCAGCTACAGGAAATGGCAAGGAATTACTGTCGTGACGCACCCACTTCCTTCAGACATGTCGTTCTGCTATTGAGGCCGCTTGTATCTTGGCAGTGGCGTAGCGCTACCGTTCAGTGGTGGCGCAGTGACTTTCAAACATCGACCGTAACATTTTTTTTCTTCTTTTTTCCAATGGCTCGACAGCCCCTTGGGGGCCTAGGCCGCCTCATTTTTCGAGGCTTTACGATCACACGTTTTTTTAGACACACCACACTCGGTAGGACTCCTCTGGACGAGGGACCAGCTCGTCGCAGAGACCTCTACCTGACAACACACAACACTCACAAGAGACAGACATCCATGCCCTAGGCGGGATTCGAACCCACAATCCCAGTAAGCGAGTGGCCGCAGACCCACGCCTTAGACCGCGCGGACACTGGGATCGGCACCATGTTTTTAGGGTACTTAAAAGAAGGAGGAAGTGGCCACAACATTACTTATTATGGGATAAAACACAAACTATTTGTTAAATTTGGGTTGGAAGACATGAAAAAAAAAAGACTGTTACACCAGTGAGACCCAAGGAAAATAACACTCAAATACAGAATTGAAGTAGCCAATGTAGGGGCCAGTTGCAAAAACGGTTATCAGCCCTCAGCTTCTTTAAGAACAGCGCAGTAACTACAATACTAAGGCGTTGTACAGTGATACTTGCTACCTGGTCGTGAGGTTGGCTACTGAACGTTAACTCTTCCTCAGAATATCTTGGAAGCCCTTTTTGTCATTTCTTTGTTAAATTCTCAACTGCAGGGCTGTTGTGGTGATTTACAATGTGAAACAAACTATACAGTCTATGGGGGGGGGGGGGGTACTCGGTTGGTTCAGGCACTGTACTACAAGCCGGAAGTTCGCGGGTTCCATTCGCGATGGGTTCATTGAATTGAGTTAGTCCTTCCGGCCGCACAATGGCCCTGGGGTCGACTGAGCCTGTAACAGGAATGAGTACCAGGAATATTTCCTGGGGGTAAAGGCGACCGATGCGTAGGGCTGACAACCTTGCCATCTTCGTGTGCCGATTGTCTAGAAATCCTGGGAGCCTCAACCTCCTGGAACCCTAAGGGCCTGTCCAGGCCTGCGTAGGGATAGCTTTACCTATGCAGTCTATGGAGGATGGTATACTTGTATTCGGATGTACGAGTACAGTGAATGCCATACATTCGAGAGATACCTGGTTCTAATCTCGGCTTGGCAGTTGGGTTTCTTTCAGAAATCTAGAAAGAATTTCGACAAATGTTAAGACCTATACCGGCTAGGCTCATTGCATTTCCAAGCCACGACAGTGTCGAATATTTCTAAATTTCTTGTAATGCCATCCAGCTGTATGCACACGCCCGAAAATTCTGTGAATTTTGCCGCGCGATCGTACTGTCCAATCGGGGTTTGACGATTCGTGACTTCGCCTGCGTGCGGCGTTAGCACGTGCGGAAGAATAGCACTGTTATAAATCTTGCTGTGAGCATCAGGTGGTGTCCGACACGTAAGCTGTCAGAGGACTGCCGGGAACATAGCTGTGCACCAGACCGCGCAAGTAAAGCAACTGGCAACGCGCCTGGCTGGCTGGTGCGTGAATTTCGACGCATATACGAGGGGTTATCGAACCCCGGTGGGACTGTTATCGTAATCAAGAACTTCCCGGAAATTCATAAACTGGTCACCTTATGAAAGTTATGACGTCCCATCCCACCTCTGTATCAAGCATCCAGAATGACAACTCGGTGTAGCATTTCAGTGAAACTGTCATGTAGAATGGACATTGCAGCGGGGAAATGTTCTCTCACAGGGACTCGTTATGACGTAAATGTACACCTCCGTCATTACAGGACTGTGGCTGTCACAAGAGAGGTGATTAAACAGCACGACGGAAGAGCAGATAGCAGCGTGCACTTGCGTCAAGGCTGTTGACCTTGTGGCCAGTTATTTTCTGTGTATTTTCCTTTGAGAATTTACTGCTGGAAGTAAGATGAATCAGATGGGCGGGTTGTGAGGGAGTCCATGACTGTTCTTTTGACCAACAGTATTTTCATCATCATCATCATCATCATCAGTGCCACTACTGCCCTAAGTGGGCCTTGGCCTCTTCTAGGATACACCACCATCCACCTCTATATCCTCCAGTTTCTAACACCGGCCCTTCTCATGTCATTATACACAATATCGACCCATCATGTTCTAGGTCGTCCTACTCTTCTTTTTCCTTCTAGGTTATAATTCATAACACGTTTTGGCATTTCACTGTCACTCATTCTGAACATAATCACTAGGCTATTTAAATTATAAACATAATTAGAATACTGCTGAAGTGTGTTCGGTCTCGTATATATTTTGTATGCATGGAGAGTAACATAAATCGTAATACACTACGTAATTGCATTTAAGTTGCACCAGCTGTGTGGTGATGGTATTATGAACAAATTGGGCCTATCTCGAAACGTGTTAAACAGATTCAATTCGTGTTCTTTTCACGAGGCGCTCTCAATGTGTCGTATGTGTAATCTTAAGGTGATTCATTCCCGTTGTGTTTACAATATAACCAGAACACTGTGATCCGTCTAAACACGGCAATTAAATTTGTGCTCGACTCAGCACGTCAGTGTTCTGGTTATATTTTAAGCACAACGGGGACGGATCACTGTACGATTGTAAATGCAAGTCAGCTCACATCCATCAATACAAGCATCTGAAGAGGAAGTTACAGTTGCAATGCTAATATATACTTTAAAATCAAGAATGTCTTCGGGAGGCAAAAGTTGTGTTTAGACTGAGCATATCACTCTTCTGCGCGGTGTAAGGCGTGGGTCTGCGGCCGCTCGCTTGCTGGGATTGTGGGTTCGAATTTCACCTGGGGCATGGATGTCTTTCTCTTGTGAGTGATGTGTGTTGTGAGGTAGAGGTCTCTGCGTCGGCCTGATCACTCGTCCAGAGGAGTCCTACCGAGCGTGGTGTGTCTGAGTGTGATCGTTGAATCCTCGAGAGTGAGGAGGTCCTGGTCCACTACAGGCTGTTGCACCATGGGGATATCACTCTTCTGGTTGTGACTGTGGTTAGATACACACAGTGTGTTTGGGCCTAAATTGCCTCTGTGCCCATGCAAAACATTATGAAGGTCTATAGGCATATAGGCCTCGCATTTGTAAACTGAGCGCTCTATGGAAAGTCACGCTCCGGCCGTTTCAGTCCCGTTGAAGGATTTTACGCTGTACCTTCGACAGGGTGCTGTTTGGGCCGCGAATATGCATGGGCTGCATGCATATAAGGATACAAAAATACACATAAATACATGAATACATATGTACCCAAGTACATATATTTGCATACAGCCTTATTACCTTTTGCCGGCGCAGAAGTTAATTTTAGCGTCCGACACCGACCGAAGTTTAAGAGATCGATCGGCCCGGGCATGCGAGCCGTCCCTTCCTAGTGCCATATATTGATCCTCATTTTTTATGTAGTCCTATAGTATGTGCGCAAAATTGTTATCCACTTACAAGAGCGCGTGACTGTGTAGTCGGCCGTAAACGTGTATATTCAGAGTGCAGATTTCCGCGTGCAGTTCTTTAGCTGGGATTGACGGAAACAACCGTGACAGCGAGGTTGTGTTTGTCCGTTCGTCAGAAGATAACACGTCTCAGTCAATACCATAGGCTGTGTTTTTACATCGATATTTGAATAGCGCCTTGCGTAGGAACTGCCTTCTAAAACACGCGATTGAAGGAAAGATGGAGGGAAGGATAGAAGTGAGTGGAATAAGAGGAAGGAGACGTAAGCAGCTACTGGATGACCTTAAGGAAAAGATAGGGTACTGCAAATTGAAAGAGGAGCATAGATCGCACTCTGTGGAGAATTCGCTTTGGAAGAGGCTATGGATATGTCGTAAGACAGACGAATGAATTAATGAATTAATTATTGAGTTTGAACAGGTTTCACGTTTCGTGTTCCTTTAGGCCTACTTTTGGCCCCTGTCGTACGGCTTAGTATTAAACTCTTATCATAACTTAACACTTTCTTCAGAATCGGTCCATTACATGAATAATTCATAAGTTACGTGGCACAAATTTTATGTTTAATTAAGATATGCAATAGCTAAGCCGATCCCAGTGGCCGTGCGGTCTAAGGCGTGGGTCTTCGGCCGCTCGCTTACTAGGACCGTGGGTTCGAATCCCACCGGGGGCATGGATATCTGTCGCTTGTGAGTGTTGTGTGATGTAAGGTAGAGGTCTCTGCAACGAGCTGGTCCCTCGTCCAGAGGAGTCCTACCGACTGTGGTGTGTCTAAAATGTGTGACCATGTAAACCTCGACGAAACGAGGCGGCCCAGGTCCATATAGGGCTGTCGAGCCATAGAAAAAAAAATGCAATAGCTGTACCTGCCTGTATGTTGTGAAGCATCTGTACCCTTCATAGCCGTCTTCAAGACCATAATTTTTCACTGTACGTGTGATGTGTAATATTTGTAATGGAGATTATGTTTGTTATAATACGCCGACATAAGAGTACAAACATTTCTTCATTAGCCTAATGGATTCGTACCCTCAGCGCCAATGTAAAATACTGAAAATAGCGTAATGATTAAAATTGTGACAGAGAGGCGTTGCGTACGTGGCTTGGCGCTTAGTGAAAGCATTTTCTGTTGAAGGCATGTATAGGATCCTGCAACACTGGACATGACAGTCCGTTCGAAAGCTGGGATACTGTGTGAAACGTGAAGCATATGCGTGTTTTGTACTTGTTATTGTCTAAAGGTCAAGCTCTGCCTATGCACGCCATGAAGGCATAATTAGGGCGGAGTTATAGCTTCACCAATGTTTAACCTTGGCATTAAATGGCTGCGTGTGGTCAGTTTTACTTTACTTTGCTTTATCCCCGTGGCAAATATTGCCCGGTACCCATTGAATAGGAGGCTGGGTGAGTCCCGGAGCCAGTCTGGACGTTTTCGAGAAGAGGTATTTTTTTAAGGGCCCCGCAGCAGATGCTACGGAAGCACCGCAGCCTTAAGGCTTATTGTGCAACCCTTGTGATGAAGATGAACAGAAAGGTGATCAGTTTTTTCACAAATCTCCTGCCTTTGCCGAAAACCGAAACACGACTTCTCAGGTGTTCGGTCCGTAGCTTAGTCACTGTACAGACCAGTGGCGTAGCTAGGTTTTTTGGCGCCCGGAGCAGTAAACACAGTGGCCGTCCCTAACAGAAATTGTGAACTTTAAAAATCACAATTATACCTATTTATTGAATTTCATTTTATGTGGTTCAGTAATTTAAAACTTGTTGGACACGGAAAATCAAATTTTTAATGTAAAATATTTATTTTGCCGTCCATTTTGCCGCCTGTTGGACTCTGCCGCCACTAGTCCTCCCCCCCCCCAAGCTACGCCCCTGATACCGATTACGCTATCTCGACTGCCATTGTTGTTGTTGGCTATATTTAAAAAATTGTTGGGGATAGTTTTAATTTTCATATCTGTTGTACGCAAATTGTGAGTCTACACTCACATAATCTTTATTAATTCCAGTGTTTGTCAACTTTTTTTTGAGCCGCGACCCAGATTAGGCCAATGGCCTTTCATTACGACTCAGGAATCAGGAATAAAGAGAGGTGTAAAATAAAGAAAAAAGCATGATCCGTTTAACGAATGTAACATTTTTATGATTTAGTGAAATGAAAATAAACATACTTGTTGCAAAATCATCACGGAAATAATTGTTTCGTGACCCACTCAGAATAGCTTCTTCGCGATCCAAATTTGGGTCGCAACACATAGGTTTAGAAACGCTGATTTATTCGCTCATGTTCCTGTGATTTCTCTTTTGGCATTAAAGTGATTTGTCAGCATTTTTAAAGACGCGAATTCTCATGCACTTTTTCCGTGAACATACGGACTGCTGTCTGTAATGTACTACTAAACCGGCAGCTTTGTGCGGACGTTTTACTCGTACATCCGTGTTTTTCAGCCTTTGACCGCCATGTCAGCATGGTTTGATCGTCACACGACTGAACTGAGGAGCCACAGAGCACGAAACATGCTTGTGTTTATTATTGTCCATGTCACAAATAGGCCTGCGAGTGGTCGGTGCAGATTCGAAGTCAAAACCAATTTAAACACACAACAGCAGAGTTGTCAATATCAGTGATTACATTTACTGGCTGAAAACTGACATGTGAATTCAAATAGAGAGAGCAGCAATTAGCATGCCTCAGCTGCGTCCAGCGGTGATTGCATTTTCGAAAGTGTAACATTACTAACTGCTAAAACTTGGGATGCCTAACATACTGATCTGTAATGTAGCTTCATGTTTGTAAGTCCAGGCATCGCCCAACATTCCGCGATTTAATTCGGCTGCGTCTCGAGCTCTTCGTTTGATGAATACCCAAGTAAGAGCAATTAACTGTTTTCGTGGTACATTATACGGTTCAGAAGAATTATAACTGCGAGTTTAAATAATGAACTCATATTACTGATGAGTGGGCCGGGATAGCGCAGTCGGTATAGCGACTCGCTACGAGCTGGACGGTCCGGGGATCGAATACCAGTGAGGGGCGAATTTTTGAGCACCCGTCCAGACCAGCCTTGGGGCCTACCCAGCCTCCTGTACAATGGGTACCGGGTCATTACAGGGAGGTAAAGCGACCGGGGCGTGGCTTTGACCTTCCACCCCCATCTAGCACCGAGGTTAAAGAAAGAGTAGAGCTATACCTCTACTCCCCCTCTGGGCCTTCATGACCTGTTATAGGGTGAACTTTACCTTTACTTTACCTTTATTACTGATGATTTTATAGCGTGTAGATGTGCATATTTGACTTGTTCTGTTTTGATTCTGTAGTGACTGTAAGAAGCGAAAAATACTGCAGACAGTTACCATTCAGTTCTTGTAGATATGGCAAAGGCAGTTTTCCCTGTACACACCATGAAGACGTATGAGGGAATGGAAGTGTGGCTTAATTGGTTATCTTCGGCAGTATATGAAAGTGAGTGGTCAACTTCACGGCCCGGCCGATTTACCACCCGGGAAAGAGCCCTCTTTGCCGATTGAATAGGAGGCAGGATTGGCCCCAGAGCCAGTGTGGACACTTTGGAAAAAAAAAAAATTCAGCCTCTACCGGGAATCGAACTACGATTGGTCGGTTGTCCGGCCTAGCCACTATACAGATTCGTAATACCTACAACCCTGCGTGAACTCCTATTGTGGATGACACAGCCGATCGTTAGAGAAGCAGGGTGGAGGGCATTCAGATTCACCGAGTTTACGAAAGAACGCCGATTTATGCCTGTACAAATTTCCAGAGTGCTTATTAGTTTTTTTAACTCAGTTTAGTATGATGGACGCCAGTTACATAGAGAGTCCAGAAGCTAATAGTCGCTCACATAATCGAAAACCACCCCCCCCCCCCCCCCGCCCATTGAACCTGAAGTTAGCAAGAATTCGTCGCTTGTCCTATCCTGAAGCAGACAAATCCAGTCCGCATCCTCACGCCTTGTTTCTTTAAGATTCGTTCTTTTCGTAACATCCTCCTCTCGACGCGCAGGTGACATAAGTGGTCTCGTATCTTCAAGCTTGCGATTAAAATTTTATATGCATTTCTAATTTCCCTAATGCGTGCTTCATGCGTCGACCAACTCATCCTCCCTTATTTGCCTACCCAACAACATTTCATGATTTTTAAACTGTATTGTTTACAGTGTACTAAGTTTTTAATACAAGTAACACTGATAAGGCGTACTATTATATCATGATTATTCATTAAATTAGCATTTCATGACGTTTATATATTATAAGCCCCAATATTGTTAAAATAACTGACCGATTTTAGTAGTAACAAAACACCTGCGCCATGTTTCGGCATGTGAATGTCGTTGCATATGAACGTGTTCTCAGTTACCATGAGGTATGTTAGAAGACAGTTACGGTACGTCGTATCGAACCACATCTCTCACTTCTCTGTTGTGCCCCTCAGTCCGGGACCTATCTATTTTGTCTGGCAAACGGAGGTGATACCCCGGAAGACGTTCAATTTTACTTGATACTTCACTTTTCCGCTCGTGATGTACGGAAGAACCTGTACCATCGTTGGTAACCGCCCTGTCTCCTTATTCACCTGTTGATCGTCACTTTGCGGTATTTACGTTTGCTATATGTTGGTGTTCGTTAAATTTGTTTTATGCCAGCTTGCTAATACTTCGTAAAGAAAAGTATTAGGAATGTTTGGGATAAGGTTCAAAATAACCTACATTTTTCCGATAACTGCTTCCAACTGAAGACCATGAGAGCTCTGCGACGAGTCACGGAAGAGAGCACAGCACTGTAGCTTTAGACCAGTGGTTCCCAAACTTTTTCGGTCCACCGCCCCCTTGGTTCCATATACAAACCCACAGCGCCACCCTAACTTTTTTTAAAAAACATAAATGCGGTTTTGTTTCCACTTTTATTTTATATTTAAAAAGTCTTTTAAATAAAATTATAAGAGTTAAACGTAATGTTTATGTGTTAATTAATAAATTAAAATTTATTATATTTTTATGATTAACAATAATTCATCTAGCAATAGTTTATTAAAAAATAATATGTGCTTGAATAAGATTTATAAATTAAAACACTAAGAAATTTAGTTCATTTTTTATTTTTAACACAAAAATTACTTTATTTGAATTTTATTATAAAAATAAATGCACTACTTGTCTACTAGCGCCCCCTGTGATAATAACAGCGCTCCCTTCCACTCTCGTACCTATTAGCGCCCACCTCGGTAATCCCACCGCCCCCCAGAGGGCGGTACCACCCACTTTGGGAACCACTGCTTTAGACGCTTCCGTTTGCTATACATGATTTGTTTACGGCCTTATTTGTCAACAGTTACCCCAAATGTACTGTAGCATTTTGCTTTGTATCTTAAATATCAACCCACTTTATATTCTACACAATTGAAACACGTCTCTTATTCTGCATGTCAGTGTGTGTCTGGCTGAAGTATCTGATTTAGAGGTCATACTTTTTTGCTTAAGTTTTGCTAGTGTTTGTGACTACACTGGATGCAACCACAGGGTGCAGTTGCCAGCCACATTTTCTTGTGCATTATTTATGCGTACTTATTATGTGAAGGCATGTCTGTCAGTGCTGCACATTGCGAAAAATTGATTTTTATTAAATTTGGTACGCTCTACATGTGGTGTAGACTGAAAGTTGACAGGCGTATTTGTGCAGAGGGCTAATGTTTCAAATTCAGTTTACCGTTATTTTGTAAGTAGGCCTACACACAGTATTGTTTTATATGTATAGTACTTATCTCAGTTTTGCTTGATTTTACGTATTTCGTAAATCCTATCAATATTTATTGCGAAGTAAGAAAAAAAAAAGACATTAAATGGGGAAAGAGCATTTTTCCACAACGCATCGTGTTTGGAGTGGGAAATATTTCGTGCGTGGGTTTGGTATTACAATTCCATATAGCTAGTAGAGCGTTTATTCCCCTTTTTAACCGGAGCCCGATTTCCTATAGCACTGTCGAACATCACACCTCCCGACAACGGAAGTACTTACACACTGCGCCTTCAGCCACAAGAACCTGCTGCCTTACGCTGAAGGCCACTGATTGCCCTCTGTCCCTCTCTCGACCGATATTGTAGCTATGAGGGCGGAGATGTAGAAATGTTGTTTCACCAATTTCAAACTTGGAGTGCGAAAATTTTTCTTGATGGGGATTGAATTCGGGCCTCAGATGGGTCAGTGGTTTCAGCCCCTGATGATACTTGTGTATGAAGCATTGGTAAAGGTAAAGATGCACTTCTACACGCTACGAAGGCATATGGGAGAGTGAAGGTATAGTTCCACTCATTCTCAACTTCGACAGTAGTTGGAGATGAGTGTTCAGCTTGACGCCTCGGTAGCTGTACCGTCCAGCAAGCACCTCCTCTGCCCATTAAATATGAGGCTGAGTGGGCTCCAGAACCGGTCTGGACCCTGTGGAGAAGCTGAAAGTATATTTCCTCTGCCGGGCATCAAATCACGATTTCTCGGTTATCATACACCTACCCTAGTCTACAGGGGCACAGGTGAAACGGTAAGTGGCACGGGAAAAGCAAAATGCTAGGACATAAATCTGACCCATTGAGCTTCATAACATAAAGGGGCCGAGAGGAAGTGACTAGCGATATTCGATACTTAAATAATGACGCCATATTTGAAGATGGGGTTTTAGAAAAACAGGGTTTGAGCATAGAGAATGTATGTATCTGGTTCAGGATTGTCTCCACCGCGTCAGATGCCGGAGAACTTTTATCACACTTTCGCCTCATCTGACGTACTTGTGGAGACTTATCGCTGGTGCACACTGTGGAACACTAACAACATCCTACAATCTTAGACCGCCTCTGACATATTTTAATTATTTCCATTCTTCTTCTCTGCATATTCAACAGCCGTACTGCTGGAAACTTTGTAGTCGTTTTATTGGAAACTTCTCATGGGCTATGAATCGTAACGTAATGTATTCTACAAGGCCTTTTGAGAATTTTAAGATGCTCAAGGCATCTTTAATTTCAGGGTTTCTTTTATGAAAATGTATTCAAGATGTGAGGCAGCAAAAGAAGTCCTTAATCAGCTGTTTGCCCTATCGCAGGATAAAAAAGGAGTAACCAGATAGGAAACGCCGGATGTTGATGGCGAAGCAAGAATAATAGCTGTAGGATATAACAAAATGAAAACAAAGGTTCACTGTATAAAGGTATTGTGTTGTGGGCTTAATCATAGTCAAGAAACCGGCAGCGTCGCCTGTGCCTGTGTCACAGTAACTGCAGAATACCCTAGTGCAACACTTTGGTTTAACTTGTGTTCGTCATAGAACAGGTTAAGGCGTCAGAAGAATGTTACGGAAGAAGTTATGGTCATTCGTTCCCAGGGTTTAGCTAAAAAACGTTAAAGAGATTTTAATTAACACTTCGCTTGGATTATTTTAATTGTGTATATGTTTACCGGGCGCTTTGTATAATGGTTAGCATTTTCTTCAAAAGCACAAAATATTACCCCATTAATTTCTGTCAGTACTAGAAATGTGCCGATCCTGGTGGCCGCACGGCCTAAGGCGTGGGCCTGCGGCCACTGGCTTGCTGGGATTGTAGGTTCGAATCCGGGCCGGGGCATGGATGTCTGTCTTTTGGGAGTGCTGTGTGTTGTCAGGTAGAGGTCTTTGCGTCGGGCTGGTCACTTGTCCAGGGGAGTCCTACCAAATGTGGTGTGTGTAACTGAGTGTAATTGCGAAGCCCGGAAAATGAGGAGGCTTTGTCCCGCCATTGGCGGGGGGGGGGGGGGGGGGACTAGAAATGGAGCGTATTCCAATTGGCAGTTAATCGTATTGCTATATTGTTATCTGGAACTATTCCAGTTCCAGTTGATGTTGTGAAGTGTTTACGTATCGCTCGCCTGTCAACAATAGCAATATGACTGCAACATAACAATGTGCCCTCAATATGAAAGTGAGCTCCTGTAAGGTGAAATTAACTGCCGTTTACTCCTGAGATACGTGATTAAAGTCGTGGCCTGGATAGAGGTTTTCCTGGCAACGAGTATTCCTGACTTTTAAGCTCCTCTAAGCAATATTTGACAAAGTGTGTTCCGCGGAACCCTGTGGTCTCTTACGGCCTCACCTGTTCGAGAAGAAATGCATATAGCTTCTCGAACAACTAATTCCACGAAGCGGTGTGTGTTTTGAGAAGCTAACACTTCCTCAGCTGGTCAAGAAATTTCTCCCATTAGAATTTTACGGTGTTAACGAGAACCTACTACTATTCTGAACCACATTAATTTTTTCTGACCTTGATTTCAGGCTTCCGCCGCGACTCTTGACCCATGAGGATGGGACCGTTACGTTGTCCCGAAACGTCGGTAAACAATTACCACACGACGCCGCGTAATACCTCAGAAGACCGCAGATTTCATTAATTTATTCTGGATCCTGAAATCGCATTTTTTAAAATCCCATTTCAATACTAACTTCACTGGCAGTTACGACTGGGTCTCCAGTGGTATGTTTCTTTCACTCCTCGCGACTAACTTGTAGTATGCATTTATCATCTCTCCTAGCTTGTTGTGTAGGAACCAGGATGGCATAGTCGCTGTAGTGGCTGTAGTACGGGCTGGTCGACCGGGAATAGAGAGATCTATCCTTGATTTCAGAGAGTTTTATTTCTGCGTCATGTAGGTTCTGCAGTGGAGACAGCGCTGCCACTAGTTGCCACGACACGCGAGCCAAGGACGGGGCCGTTAACAATGCGGTTGTGTAGTGCCGGCTACACACTGCAGTCGCGGCTTGCTGCTCGGGAAGAGAGCAGTTGGCTGGTTCATGGTGACGTGTGAGTGAGTGAGTGAGTGATGCGGGTGTGGTTGTTCAGTTTCACATAATTTCGTGTTATACAAGTTATACTGATGATGTGCTGCTAGTTCCCGTAAGTGTATTTATGTAATAAACAGGGTTTAGTTCCGATCAGAGGATAGTAGCAGTAATACAGGTTAACTTTATAAGTACCAGATCCGTGTTTTATTGGCGGGAGGAGGTTATGGTGTAGTTGTCACTGCTCTTTCTTACTCGGCAGACCCCAGTTTCTTACTTCGACTGGAATGTGTGTAATGAATACGATTTATTGTAGTTTTCCTTAGTCTCTGACATAACACGTTAGTAGCTATTTTGAAACAGGCGACGACCGGTTCCACATACCTATTCATTATTTACATAATGCTACGATTCGACAGTGTATAGCATATGTTGTTCGTAGGATTTGTTACACAGGTCGTGGAACAAAACTGATGGTCTGAAATAATAGAAACTCTATGCTGAGGCTTTGTGAAAGGTTGTTGCAGAGAGATTAAGTAACTTGAGGATAAGTAAGAATAATCAAATCAAGGAGATCGATATGGGTGGGGCATGCAACACGCATGGGAGGGATGAAGGAAGACAGGCAATGTACGTATAACGTTATATTGAGGCGCGTTCGCGTAATCACTGTTGCCGTGGTAAAAACAAGTATTGCATATTCTGAGTTTCCGTCTGTATCCTTGGTTATGCAGCATGCAAAGCGCATGCGCCGTATTATGTCGTGGCTTGTCTGGCTCTACTAGTTTCCTCATTATCTCATAAACGGCATGATTTTTGGAAATAAGTTATTGAAAATAAAATGTGTGTTTTGATTTTCTGTACAACTTTTGTGTGGAATATTTGTCATTATAAGAAGAATTCAGCGAGATGCTATCATAAGTGTACATAGGTCTTCATGTAAAGTACCCGTTATAATTGTCAGATGTTAATGAAACTTGAATTTTCTCGATAGATTTTCGAAACATACTCAAATATCAAATTTAATGAAAACCCGTCCAGTGGGAGCGGAGTTGTTACGTGCAGACGGACGGTCACACAGACATGAAGCTAATAATCGCGTTTCGCAATTTTGCGAACGCGCCTCAAAAGAATAGGCCTACAAAGTATTCGTAATAAAAGATGAATATAAGGAGACCATACTCGTGTCCTTGGTGTAGATGGGAGGATAATATGTAAAAGCACCTGAAAGAAACGGGATTTGCTTTGAGCAACTGGATTTATCTGGCTCAGGTTTAGGTTCAGCAGTGGGTTGTGACCACAGCAGTAAGTTTTCGCGTTTCCAAAAGAACGGTACTTTCGTCACTACCTGTGTGGCTATTGGCTTTTCAACGAGAAATTTGCTGGATCTTCAGTACAGTAGGAGGATGTGACTAGACTAGAGCTATGGTGAGATTTTGTTATGACAGTTATGAAGTCCCAGGTTTCTTGGAATGTGTTGATCAGCAGAATGGCTGAACAAGTTTGAGGTCAGTAGATTGACTGTTGATTTTGAAAATGTTACAGGTTGTGTAGCCGTGAAGGATAGGGTGATTGTGAATGATGAATTAGGCGTGAAGGGTAGTGGTTGTGGCCTATTTTAATGCATTATTTCAGCATTGCTTTACGAGATTGGGTAAAACACGTGAGAACACAGGGCATCATGCCCTGGATGAGTTAGAACGTTGGCCCTGATGAATGCCACTTACTCTACCTCGACGTTATTTCGCGTCTGCGGAGGAAAGGAGTTTTGGCGTCGCCTAATATGATACGTATGCCTACATCTTAAACGGGTGGCCGTTTTCGAAGTACGTGATTCAGTGAATTCCAACTCACAGGAATGTGTGCAAGTGAATAAGTCTGTTCTGTGAAGTGTAGGCCGATGACGTAGATGAATGTCGTGAATGTTGCGCACATCGCTGAGCTAGCTGCTTGGTGCAACGGCACTGATCCAGGCGGGAAGTACCATTTGGAAACTCGGGTATCCTGACTGAATTTTCTTCACTTTCATTAACTGGATACCCATTGACCACCTCCTTCCAAGGTCTTGTCTACTAATCATTCATGGCCATCTGCTGTTCTAATCCGTGGCTATGCAATCCTTGTGCAATTGGAACAGCGTTCTTAACTACCCCGAGAATCAGTTTTGCATTGAATTAACCGCCTTGGCGGAGTCTGTATACAGTAGTTATAAATGAAACTCGCTCCATGTGTTTCATGACGGTTTGAAGTGTTTACACACTTCGATGGTTCTACTGGTTCGTCTGCCGCCGCACGCACGTCCACTCTCAAAGGGTCGGTGACTTGAGTGCCGAGGTTCCGGGCATGTACGGACAGGCTTTGTAACACTGCTAAGCGGCTCGGGAAGGAATCGATACGGTTCAAGCCACGATACATTCGGTAAACACACCTTTTTAGTTTCAAGTGCGTATTTTAATTCGTACTTTTTCCTAATTTTGCGTGCTGAACTGGGAGGAGGTTGACCGATAACCTGCTTGCTGTAGTTCACGCGACGGTTTGTTACCCTGACACAGAGGCCAACAAGCTGCTCTGGTTAATCTGTAACGACAATTGCCGTAAGGTACGTTTTAATTCTCCTCTTTATCAGCTTCCACGGATTAGCGGCCTGGAAGGGACAAGAGATTACTTGTACTCCAAAGCGTCAAAGACCGGTCCTGGGGCCCACCCAGCCTGCTATTAAATAGATGGTTGGGTGTCTTTTGTCTGCGGGTAGAGCGGCCGGGACGTGAAGCTAACCACTCACCTCCATGTAATTAAAATGAGTGGAGCTATACCGCCACTCCCTTCATATACCTCGTGGCGTACACACGGGAAACTTTACCTTCATATTTACCTTTGGACTGGTGTTCGGGTCATCTCAAGGTGTCTTACCTACACAGGGCAAAACAAAATTGTGGACACAGCTCCGTGCTCAGAGAGTGTTTCGAACCGTGGCCTGTTGTCCAATACTTCACGTACACAGTAACAGGCCATTGGCCTATGAATAATTTTAATAACACATTTTACATACTTGACCTTTCTGGCAAGGATCTCCATCCCGCGACTGAAACTAATTTTCCCAGCCCTGTTCTAAGAGCCTTGTGTATTCTGCGGTGTTATCTCCGCTCTGAAGCCCCGAAACAAAATCAACAGTTGCCTGCTAGTTGTGAGTCCTCAAGTGGCTGCGTTATCGCAACAAGACAGCAGAGCTGGCAATATTTACACGTGCCTAAATTACGAACAAGCAACAGAGGAGTGTGTGAGGTTAGGGTGAAGTTCGTGGGGTCACTTTGGACACGTACTCTGGATTGTGCTCTCTCTTGCTTATCCGTTGCAGCATTTAACTTCTCTGGTCACGATTTTGTGTATAGAAACATACAAATTTATTTTTGGTCATTGTATTAGCTGTTTCAGCCGCTTAGGTTATGTATGATCAGACGAGGAAAAGTGAGATTTGTATGAAGTGAGTGGTGCCGCGTGAAGGGACTGGAGGCTGTCCTTAGTGGTTCATTGGTTAGTCTGGTGTGTGTCGTGTTGCTGCTGCATTTGCGCCACAGTTGTGCCGAATTCTTAGGGATCTCATTCGTCCCGATTTTCCTGGGACAGTACCGGTTTATTAGTTTAAAAGGGGTATAGGCACAAGCCGCGTGAAGGGACTGGCGACTGTCCTTATTGGTTCAGTGGTTAGTCTAGTGTGTGTCGTGTTGCTGTTGCATTTGCGCCACAGGCGTGCCGCATTTTTAGGGATCTCATTCATCCCGATTTTCCTGGGACAGTACCGGTTTTAAAAGAGCTTCGTGCCGGTGTCCCACAAAACTAGGTTCTGGGCGCTGAATGTTCGTCGGTTTTCCAAATCATAAAAATACGACATTTGTGACACTGCGTACGAAGATGTTGACTGTCCCACGGTGGGAGAAAACATATGTAGGGGTAACATAACAGGAAGAAATGGGAGCGTGACAGGAAGATGTATAGATTGGTGACTGTAAGAGTCTGGACTGAGACTGCTAAAGATGAGGAACGCATATGTATAGTGAACTGAGCGTCCGCGTTTCAATACTGTTCTTATTATTACTATTTCATTTTTGTATCTGTATATAATAATTTTGTTACTTGTTGTTTCGTTGTAGTAATATTAATAAATTAATGTTTTTTATTGCGTGACAAGTTAAAAATTGTGTCTTCTTACCCACCACCTAATTTATATTGTGTCCCGTTTATTGGTTTTTAAAGAATGGGATCCCTGTGTCGTTTGTCGAGACCTTGCTTGATTCGGGACAAAGATTGAGAGCAGTTGCTCAGCCAAATTTCTTCGTCACCAAAACATATGGAATTATCAGTGCGGACTAAGGGGAGAAAGTTTTGTAACTTTGCGGCCGAGTCTGTGGTAATAATATCATGCATGCCTTTAGTACTAAATACAAAGCTTTGGCAGTTCGAAAATTTTAGGACAGCAGTACAGCAGTACGTGGCGGCTTCAGGTTTGAGTACTCACAAAGAACATACGCCTGCCACAGTAGCCTGGACTGAAATATCGAATAGTAAATGGGACAGATGTACTGCGAATTACGAAACTCGACAAGGATTATTTATGAATCGATTTTGTTGTAGGAGTTGCGAGCCCTAACATTAGCTAAGTGATGAAAATGCATACTTCCTGCCCCATTGCTTCGAATTGGTGCTTGAAACGAACTGTGGGTCCTCATGTTTCGACGAATTGCTGTGGTCGGTGCTTGGAAAGGATAAATAAAGGTGTTATAGGATTTGGTACGAGGTTACCACTTAAGGGCGCGATGAAAACAGTTGTTCAAAGTATTGGTAATATTCGCATATTCACAAATCCAAGATAGTATTTGACAGGATCTCGGAAGTGACGTGGCAGTCCATTTTTTAGTTTAAATCAGATTTGTGCCCCTCTCAGACGATCATCAGTCAGTCCGTCGGCGATTCCCAAGAAGTGTCGGTGTGTAAAGTGTTGCTGTTTGTCCAGGCATTGCGTGTGTAGTGTTCGGAGGAGATGCTGATAACGCAGTATACGGCCCTGCTTCTCCAGACATCCAGTAAAACTTCACCGGTCCGGATTGCATTCGGTAAGTGAATAGTATCAAGATGCAGCTGGTCGCTTTATGTATGTGTTTCATTGTTTAGGACTGTTGAAGTTATGTGAATGATTTGCAGTGGGATGACTTCATAATGAATCGGAAGAGATGCGTAAGGAAGTGATAGTGGCCCCGATCAAGCGCCATTTCCTCACTCAAGAACCGAAGAAAATCTCGAAAAAAAAAACTTGATCCAATTGTTCCGTCTATTCGAATTGGTCTAAGGCAGAATATGATTACACTCTGCTGCGGTTGGCAGTGGTTTTGTCTTTAAATACTCCAAACCCAACTGTGCGTTCAGAATGAACTACCAATCCCATCCTTTTGGATTCTTTCAATGTGTCGGTATCGCTTTGCAGCCGAACTACCACACATTGCCCCCTCATATCCCGACCCGGGCACCATGCCTGCCTAACACCGGCTGCGCAGTCGTGTAATGCACGTCTGATAGCCCCTTCCTTTCACTGGTCCTTTGTACTGAGGATAAAGGCGGAAACTGATCACGCAACTACCGAGGGTCACAAGTTTATCTTCATGTGCACTCTGTTAGACGTAGTCATGGCGTGATGGCGGTTTTACATTTCAAGTTGAATTATCAGATTTATCTCCCATTTAGTGGACTGTCCTTGACAAGTTGCCATTCCTTCACTTAGCCTAGAAATTCCCAGCCTGTTAGGGAAGCGAAGGCTTCTTGCGTTGTTTACAAGAGTGCATCACCCGACCTTGTCCCGAGCCAGTAGAATCCAGTCCACACCCTCACATCTATTTCATCAATGGGAGCCGAGCCTAGTCGGTATAGCGACTAGGCTACGGACTGGACGGTCCGGGGCTCGAATCCCGGTAGAGACAAGTGAATTTTCTCTTCTCCAAAACGTCCAGATCGGTTTTTGGGCCCCATCCAGCCTCCTATTCAGTGGGTACCGGGGTTCTTTCTCGGAGGTAATGCGGCCGGGGAATGAAGTTAACCACTCACCTGCATCAAGTGCCGAGGTTAAGAATGAGTGGAACTATACCTCTGTCCCCCTCTATGCCTTCATGGCGTGGAGAGGGAGAATTTAACCTTTTTGTGCTACCAGCCACGCATAGGTCATCCAGCTGGTTTCTTGCCGTAAGGTTTTCCACCAAAAATTTTGTATGCAGATGACGTCTTTCCCATACATTCTGCTGCAACAGTTCCCAGGCTGCCACCGCTGTGTTTGTGTGATGATGGGCGCCGGTATGATTTTGAACATTAGCAGGCGTTGGTGTTGCAGTGAATGGCGGGTTAGTGGGGTTTATAGCACGACCACTCGAAAGATCCGACTAGCTAGCTGAGCACCACTCGGGGGAATTTCGAGTTGGCGTTCACGAAGGCGCGTGGAGAGAAGTAAGGCAGTCGATGATAAAGAGATTAGTAAAGTTGTTTTTACTAATCTCTTTATCGTCGACCTGCTAGGTATATAAACACGGGAAATTTCGGTGAATTTACGGCGATTTTTACTGCAGGACGAACTTCTAGCGTTTGATTCGATTAAGAACGCTCGTTGTCAGTACACATACCATGTCTGAACATCACTCGTTACAGGGGGGGGGGGGACAAATCGTTGTTCTTCTTGTTTGTGAGTCGCCGGTAGGGAACGTTGAACGAGGCTGGGTCGACTCTCTTTTACAAGCATGTTCGCAGCGTCATAATTTGAAAAACTTACATATGTTTTATTAATTTAAAACTCACGAGAACTATATAAACCTATATCTAATTCAAGACTGTCGAAATGTATAAACGTAAGTTTGTTTGCGTTTTATAAGCAGAGTACACAATATCCATTTTATCATGTCCGTGAGCACAGGCGCTTTTTTTTTTCGCTCGGAAGCCCGCATCAGCCGGGAATTTTAAAGTTTTTTCCCCCCTGATGTACAGCGTTCCTTATTTCGTAGAGGAGTCTCGAAGTGGTTTAAATTCCCGGCGGATGTCGGCTTCCTGTGCGATAAATCTACCGTGTCAGCTGCTGTGCTCAGGGATACGATAAAATTGACTCCCTGTATTTCGCATCTTACCATGTTGATTACGACGATGCTTATCTCCCTTGACTTCCAGTCACAGTTTCCGGAACTGAATCATAAAGTCCTGCATTTCTGGTTGGGATTGTGGTTATCATTTTAGCCCTTTGTCAAATCCGTTCCAGAAAAAGTATCCCTCTTGCTTTGTCTCTTAAAAGTTACAAACGATGGACGTATTACGTATATCTTAGTCTATTACCTAAATATCCCTCTGGTTTTTCAGTAGTTTATAGTAATTGCCTGATAAAATACAGCTGGACAGTGCCACTTTATCCAAATGGAACTGTTGAGTACAAAACACAACTTATATGGAAAGGAGAAGGCAAAGACTTCAAGGCTGTTTTTCCCGCAGTATTGTACAACAATACACATGCAGTTAGCTACGCCTCCTCGCCTCGCCCACCATGTCCAGACTTCACATGCCGGGAAAGCAGATGGATGTTGAAACGTACTAGGCCCTTTTTACTTTGTCTAATTCGATTTTGGTTTGTGCTTCCGAAGTGAGGCGTCGTAATGATGTTCGGTAGGCGGAGGAAACATGAATTGGAACTGCAGGGAAAATGCAGAGATATAATGTAGAAATTCAGCCGGTAGTCATTGCAGTTGCAAAGGCATTAGATGAAGTATTTTTTTTTCAGATGTGCGATATTTATGCGTCATCAATAAACTGTTACAAAATTATGCTTCCGCCTTTATTAATTTCTGTATTATTCAGTGAGATCGAGGCCTACACATTTTCCCCTGAAATGTGTTAGCGCTGTATTTCATTACGATTTTAAAAACACACCAATTATTTAGCCACGCAACTTCTGTTGTTGTGTTGTTTATAGAATTAGTGGAATGTGGAGTGGATTTATCTGGCTCAGGATAGGGCCTTGTGGCGGGCTGTTGTGGTCATGGCAATGAATCGTCCGGGTTCCGAAAAAAAGGCTGGGAAATTCGTGACTGGCTGAGCCACTGTTAGATTATCAAGAGCGACTCTTCTTCATTGAGTTAGTTGAAATGTTTAGTTTACTGCAAATCCAGCAATTCTTCATAACTATAAATGTTGTTATAATGAATGAGCCATGTTCACAGTCATTTAGAGAATCACTGTCCTCATCTGTCGTATGTTAACATGTGGGTGTCCAGTGTGCTGCCTGCTGTCAATGTGCTCAGTTTTGTGTTGAGGCGTAATACAAGATTGTGGATGAGCTTCCAGACCGAATTATGTTCGAGAAGTTACACACTGAAGGTCTTCATAATATATACCTTTTACTAAATATTATTAGGATGGTAAAATAAAATAGGATGAGATTGGTGGGTTATGTAGCACGCATGGGGCTGCGACATGCATAAAAGTGCTATTCGAAAAACCTGAAGAGCAGAGACATTTTGGAAGATTAGGGATAGATGGGGAGATTACATTACATTTGATGTAGGGTGTGGAGTTTTAGGCTAGATTAATTTGGGTAAGGGTTGTGACCAGTGGCGTGTTCTTGTGAATACGGTAATGAACCTTCGAGATCCACGAAGAACAGGGAATGTCTTGACTACTGAGCTAGTGTAAAGCCCTCAGAAATGACTCTAATCCCCGAAGTTCGATCTCTTACCGCCGTAACTCGTAACCGTGCTGAATGCAGTGTGCAGTTGGCGTATCAGCTTCGTTTCAGTGCTCGTTGTCTCGAAGCTGTAGATTCTATGGCCAACCAGAACTGTGCAGAGAAAGAACTGGAAATGGGCCACTTCGTCTTCAAGTCAAGTTTCGTCAGCTGACGTCAAAATCGATATGTTTGCTTGTGCTAATGTATACGCGTACATGCAAAATGCATAATGTAGCAATTTGGAGAGTTTTCCGCAGAAGAAGAAACATGCATGCTTCGTAATTTGTGATAAAGTGAAAAGTAATTTCTGTTACTTCTGTTTCTTAAAATATTTGGTTTGTATTTTGAGATCTTTGATTACAGCCTCTGAGGCCCACGTTAAGGTGCGTGATCTTAAGAGTACGTACAACAACAACAGCAGCAGCAACAACAAAAACAACAACATGATTGTCTAAATGGATAAATATATATAGTGGAGTTCTCTCTTTGTTGCAGCAAGCCTTAATTTTCGTCAAGAGGTGTGTGATGGCACATGTTTCGTAAGACAGGTAGGCTAGATTTTCGTGACGCAAACTTCACACTTTATCCAGGTCACAAGAATCTCTAATTCTTACACAATACGTAGCCTTTTCTGTGTAGTTGGCGCTTATTCGTATACGAATGTTGGGATTATGACACTCGTGTGGCAAAAAGCATATAGACGGAAGGAGAGGCTTCAATCTGAAGGCAAACAGCAAACGGGTAAGGCTATCGCGTGACTGTGATTCGACCAACGGCTCGCCGCGAAACCTGTACCTTGATCTATGATATTTTGCATTAGAGATCCGACGATACGGAAGAACCCGACAGAACCTGCAGAAGCGGAGCTGTTTCAAGGTCCTTCATCATAACGTATTCCGTTGTTACAGGAGCGTAATTTAAAATAAATAAGCGAACTGGTAAAAGAGAGATGTAATGATATGGAGCAGAAATGTCGGGAAAGAGTTCATTAACATTGCATCGGGACATGGACTTTAGCGGCGGCAGACACTGGCGAAGCTAGGTTGTCTGGTGCCCAGGCGAGTGATCAAAATGGCCGCACCTAACAGAAATTATGAACTGTACAAATATCACAATTATTTGTTGAATTTGTTTGTATTTGGATCAATAATTTGAAATTTGCTGGGCGCAGAGTATTAAAAGTTTTTATTTAAAATATTTTCCTGCCCATTTTGCAGCCCCCAGAGCTCTGCCGTCTGATTGGCCGCACCACTTGTCCGTCCCCCCGCCCCCGCCTTAGCTACGCCCTTTTGGACAAACGATAATGCTGTACTAGGAAGGAAAGTAGCGGGATAGCATGGTTGTTAGCAGGAGTGTGGAAATTGAGAGAAATTAGAAAGAAAATATGTGCAGGAATATGCACATTATGTTTAGGTAAACAGGATACCAAATATGTATTGATGAGTTTTCCACAAGCTAGAAAATGGAGAACAGAAATTGTAAATAAAAGTGGCAGAATATTAATGAGGTAGTAGCTTAAGAAAATATTAAGGGGTACTAACAGAAGATCTGGTTATAGATTTAGGTAGGTATCTAGATAAAGTTAAATACAGTGGCTTAATAATAAAAAAAGTATTATAAAAATACATGTATTTAATGGACAAGGTGCTACCACCGTGACAACCCGAGGTTCATGGCGTGGTAACCCCAAGAAAAGAAGGATGAACTGAACTCGATAAATATTGTTTTTGTTGTATTTCGTTTTCTCTTTCTTGCAACAAGCAGGTGAGGTAATATGTAGACTACATTATACGGGCTGTCTTCGACAATATTATTGGGTGTAACGTCTTTAATGCACGATACACTGCAGGTCTGTTTATGTATAGCTGAATGCTAAGGTTGATTTTGCCAAAAAGGGAATTACTTACCTAGATTTCAGGCTTCCGCCGCGATGTTGATGAGATCTGCGCTGTTTTGGGATATTACGCGGCGTCGTGTGGTAATTGTTTATCTACGTTTTGGGACAACGTATCGGTCCCATCTTCACGGGTCAAGAGTCGATCAGTGTTATAGCTCACTACACTAGCCCTCAAAGTCGATCAGTGTTATAGCTGAATAAACTAGCACTGAAAGTCGATCAGTGTTATAGCTCAATACACTAGCACTGAAAGTCCATCAGTGTTACATCTCAATACACTAGCACTGAAAGTGGATCAGTGTTATAGCTCAATCACTAGCACTGAAAGTCGATCAGGGTTCAGCTCACTACAATATCACTGAAAGTCCATCAGTGTTACATCTCAATACACTAGCACTGAAAGTGGATCAGTGTTATAGCTCAATCACTATCACTGAAAGTCGATCAGGGTCTCAGCTCACTACAATATCACTGAAAGTCCATCAGTGTTACATCTCAATACACTAGCACTGAAAGTGGATCAGTGTTATAGCTCACTACACTAGCACTGAAAGTCGATCAATGTTATAGCTCAATCACTATCACTGAAAGTCGATTAGGGTTATAGCTCACTACACGAGACAGAAGTGAGTGTAATAGCTCACTACACTAGCACTGAAAGTCGATCAGGGTTAGAGCTCACTGCACTAGACAGAAGTCGAAGAGGGTTATAGCTCACTACACTAGACAGAAGTCAGTGTTATAGCTTACTACACTAGACAGAAGTCAATCAGTTATAGCTCACTACAATAGGCAGAAGTCGATCAGTGTTACAGCTCACTGCACTAGACAGAAGTCGAACAGGGTCATAGCTCGCGTAACTCGGTAACAGTGTCGAATCGACGTATGGTTTATAGGACTTTCTTTGCTCCAGATGACGTCGTCAAGTTTCGCAAATTCTTCGCGGAACATTCTGTGTACAGTCTGTGAATGCCTTTAGGCCCTGTCACTGAGATCTGCATCTCCTGTTTTTTAAATTTTTTTTAATATAATTTGCTTCTGTTGACGATTGTTTTTTAAACGAATTCCAAGGAAATAGTTTCCACGTGCAGGAATACGTTGTCATAACAGATTTGTGTGTATAGTAAATGACCATGAAGACCGACTGGGGTGTCGAATCACAAAGAATCGGTTTGTGAACATCAGAGTGCTGCGAACTGAGCCGATGAAAACAGACCGAATCGTGCACGATATGTAACACCGCATACGGCGGTCCCTTCAGTCTGCTCTCTCTGCACGTGCCCAAGTTCCCGGAATGATTTGCGGTAATGAAAGTCACTCTTTATTCATTCACAATAAGCTAGTAATCACAGTCGCTGTGTGGGCTTCATACGCATATTCTGGCCTCGTGAAATGTGCTTTGAGTGATATTCATTTGCGTTTCGTTTAAGGTCCGTGTTTTTGTCCTTAGATTCCAAAACTAGTTCACAGACTGTGGTCGGCGAACTTCTTATATAATATTAATATATATAATAATATCTATAAAATTGTTCCAAGAGGCTCGTCTGTAAGAATATATTGGCACATTTGGCATAGCTATTGCTGTGACACTGCAATTGGACTTTGTCAACTGTCTGATAAAAATGCAACATTCTACGAGTGACGTTTCGGGGACTGGCTGTGTCTCCGTCCTCAGGTAAAAAAAGAAGAGTAAGAAACCCACTTATTTGGGCCCATTAAATAAAGTTAACTTCACGAGCCCAGGAGAGATAACGCCCACAGAAATACTTTTCAGTGTCCAATTCTCAAAATCCTCAATCTGTGTTCTACATTTAATGTGAGGGACCAACTTTGACACCCGTGGCAAAACAACAAGCAATATCAGGGGTTTATGTTCTAATCTCTGATTAGATATAATTTAATTATTGACTTCATTATATACCGCTGTTGTTAATTAACAATGTAATTCCGCCAGTGCCTTCACAAGCTGATAACTCTTATACATTTAATTAACTCATTCGTCATCGCTGTGATCAAACCTGGTATATGCATCCTCCTGGGAGGGTGTTTCTTATACTTTGGCAGTTGAAGTAAAAAATGTAACGTTACAAATTTAGATGCTATAAACGATTTATTTTATTTCCAAGAGAGGGTTGTTCGAGATTGAGATATTACAGTAAGGATTAATGGGGAAAGGGGTTATTTGTAGCAGAACCTGATAAACATTTGATGCACGAAACCGTTCTTTACAACCCCATAACAAAATACTGCAATTCATCTTGGTCCGACTTTCGACTCTGTCTCACCCACTGAACCGTTTCAAGAGATTAAGGCAACGGGGAGCAAAATAAAGCAGGAATTTCGACATGCCAGACATTGTTGAGATCTCGCGTGACTAAATATAAGAAGGCGCAGAGCGCAGGGGGCTTGGAAAACTTCCGACGGCCACAGCTTCCGTCCTCACTTTCATCTTATTCAGACATGCGTTTGTAAACGTTATCCTTAATTTTCGGAGTTATTTATGTAATATTTTGAATAACAGTAACGATACGGATGACGACGGAGACGAGGATTGCCGGCAGTGAATGCGGATTATTGAATGAACCATCGCCGTTAGAGACAGAGATAGGATGGGCACGACATGTGGCACGTACACGTATAAGTATACAAAATCGCTGTACAGATTGGAAGAAAGAGCTGAGTTTGTAGACATAGTAGTAGATAGAATTGTAGTAGACAGTAGAAAGAGGCTGTGCTGATTCGGGAATTGGTGCTTTAGTGGGATTTTATGAGCAGTACAATGAACTTTTTTCTTTTTTGTAAAAACAGGATATATTTTGAGTGGCTGTCCTCGATCATCACGTTTGTGCGGTTAGCACCTGCTTCATGTTTGGAAAGTCCGGGGTGCACACCTAGGCATAGAGACCAGCTGTAGTGACTGAGGTTTTGTGTGGTTTTTCCTCAGTCCATCCAGACGATTGCTGGTGTAGTTTTTCATATTTGGCCACGACCCCTTCCTTCCACATTTTGTTCCATTCACAGTTCACTGATCGTTCCATCGGACGCTGTCCAGTGCGAGCTAGCAACAGCGTCTTCTAGTAACTCGTGAATAAATATATCCATTAATGAATACATATCAACATATGGAGGATTTCTCTGCATAGAGTTGCGTGATTTCAGACTTCCGCCGTGATGTAGATGAGATCTGTACTCTTCTGGAATATTACGCAGCGTAGAATGATAATTCTGTACCGACGTTTCAGGACAACCTATCGGTCCCATCTTCAAGGGTCAAGAAGTCTACTTGACCCTTGAAGATGGGATCGACAGGTTGTCCCGAAACGTCGGTACAGAATTACCACTCTGCGCTGCGTAATATCTCAGAAGAGCGCAGATCTCTTCCCTGTATAGAGTTGGTTGGTTACCATAGTAGGTCAGGCAGGGTAAGGCAATAAATCTTTCACATGGACATTAAGACACCGTAACAAGAGTAATGCCTGTTTTTGTTACTTTTCATATAATATTACAACTACTTTCAACTATTCTTTGCTGAAATGTCACAATAATGACTTGGCAGCCTTTAGTTTGCCACTTGGAACGCGTCCCATCCGATGTGACATTCCATTACATATCGTGACGTCACAGAGCTGCATACCAGCCTCATGAGCGAGGGAAGTCATGCCAAGCCATTAATTCTAATCATGACCCAACACACTCATTCGGTGAACTGGACACGAAGGAGCGTTTTCGGAGTATGATTCCGTAATGGTCCACCACCAAGACGGGCAGAATGGGTCATATTATCCTCCATGTAATGAGGTAGCCAGTCACAATTTCAGGAAATGTAACCCCAAGGGATACGGAATGAAGTCTGACGAATGGGGCACAATATAGGCATCACATTGAGTTCAGTTATCAGAATAGTAGGATAGCGCGTGTTGTGGCAATTTGATTTGCCCTCTTAATTTTCAAACAGGCAGGCCGAAGTGAGCAGGGCTGTGACAACAGCACCCCTTTTTGAAGCGAATTTGTAGTTTTGAGCATTTTTGTTTTCATGCGATTAAAAGAAAATAGCAGATAAATTCATTTCTGAGTTTGTGCTGTTAGTTTCTCTCCACGCGTGTCAGCCTTCAGTGTTAGCACTTTATAATGTGCACCGTCGTAGGCTGGGACCACGAGCTAGAATTATTTTGGCACATCAGATTTTCTTTCTGGCAGTTTTCTGTGATGCTGCAGGCTTTACGATGGGTTGAACTTTGAATTTAAGGAGTCATATAGCTTGCTGAAGACATGCATTGGCTTTGAACTTACAGGCACGAAAAAGCTTAATCCCTGAAAGCGGAAGGTTTTAGCATACTAACTGTATGGGTTACAGCCCTTCTGGAGAAGCTGACAGGTTCTAAGCTAGTCATGGTTCGATTGTCTTAAAATCGGACAAAATAACAGACACTTTAGGTGAAAGCCTAGGTACACGCATAGTATCTTGCCGTTATTGTTATCTGCAATTGAAATAGACTGTGTTTTATATCAGGTAGAGCTTAGGCCGAAGAAACAGTTAACCATCTAAACATAACGATTGAGAATTGGCGATTTTAAATCTCTTTTCCAGTACCTTGACGTTTACGAAATATCGATTGTGATCGATCGTAAATCTGTTGCTAAGACACGGAAAATTATTAATGTGTATTGTGTGGAATGTAGAAGTGCACATTTGAAATAATCGCATTTTAGTGCTTTTCATGAAATTATATTCGGATTTAAAGTCTATGGAAATAATGGAGCAAACGCACAAGAAGTTGTACGCTCTGCGGACATTTCCGAACTTGTTTATAATGTCAGTTCAGATATTGGGTTCTTGTTCATTTTTCGGACCGAAGTATGTTTAGAACATTAGGAAACATTCAGTGTTTTAGCCTTTCCCAAACCTGTGGTTCCTTTGCAGTATCGTTGAGATTCAAATTTTCAGATTCACCCATATATTTTGGCGGAAACTGTAATTTCGTATTTTTGAATTTTTCCAAGAGTTTTACTTCTGTAGTAAAGCATGCAGTCTGTCGATCTAATCTACAACACTTCAGGGCCTCTCTCTACATGACAGTTCCTGGAAATTACAGAGCATAAATTCCACGTCCGCTACAGTCCGGTCTTTTGAAGCTGACCGTCGGTTGCCCAGTAGCTTGCAAGTACAGTAGTCCTCCCGTATCCGCGGGTGATACGTTCCAAGACCTACCGCGGATGCCCAAAACCGCGGATAGTAGCGAACCCTATATATAAAAGCGCAGAGTAAACTTTAGATCGACTAAATTCGACGCTGGTAAATTAAAACGTAAATACTTAAATCGACCATGGTCGACTTTGGCAGTGAATCTGTTAATATTTTCGAGCCACGGTAAACCGCGAATAACTGAAACCGCGGATACGGGGGTTCTACTGTGCAGCGAGAGTAGTGCAAGACGTGTACTTCAAGAATATACTGTAACGTACTGAAACTAACACACACGCGCACACATTTCGCACCTGACTATCCCACACACCCCTTGAATCCCTTCTGTCAGCTGGTGGACTTCACCAAATCATCTGCACCTCCATCCAGTGACACTGGCCACTACGTAAAATAGGGCAGTACGTTTCATATCGTGTTTGTCATTTCTCTTCACCGGGTATTACACAGTGTTACATTCATTGTCGCTCTTCATGTTCAGCTTCAAGTCAGTCTCACAGCTGACGCCGATAAGAAAAGCAGGAGAACGCTGTTTTATAATATGATGTAAATATGAACACAGACGATCGATAGTTCAACTGAGGATCACCGTGACCCCCCACGCTACATCTTTATCTCATACCTCCCGTCACTGTTATTATGCTCACGTCGTAGTGCTGCATGCCGTTTGTTCTTATTGTCTTGTGAAATAAAGGACGTACCTTTTATCTTGTCCCTGAACACGGCAGCTTTATCGCATAGAAAGCCTGCTTCCGCCGGGACATCCTGTGACAGCTGCCGTGCTGAAGGATACGATAAGAGAGAGGCGCTATACGTACGTAGGGCAGGCTGATCAGGCGTCACTGCTTCTCCTTTGTTTTTGGACGTTTGGTTTTCTCGCTTTACTACAGCTTCTGAACGTCTCTGTCAATTAAGCGCGCATCTGTCAATCTGTATGCTTAGGGTAGGCCATATATCCATTATGTAGGTGTGAAACTTGGACTCTTACATTAAAGAAAGATTGAGGGTGTTTGAGAGCAGGGTGCTGAGTAGAAGAGCTTATTTGGATGTAAGGAGGGGTTAATGACAGTGCAGTCGAAAAAGATACGTGATGGGAGCTTTCTAGGATGGTAGGATGGACGGAACATGTAGCATGTACGTAAGAAATGTGTACAGTATGATGGGCAGAAAACCTGAATGGAAGAGAGACTTGGAAAACCTAACCTTAACCTTCACATGAGGAGTTAATATTAAAACGAATCTTAAAACAATTCGATGGGCTTTATTGATCTTGTTCAGGGTAGGAACTAGTGGAGTTATTTAATTACCTAGACACAGTGCGTGTTTAAGCTTATGTTTTAAGACGGGAAATGCTGAGGTGACCAATCTCAGAGGTCTTGCACCATACAAACACTGAGATCAGTGTTTCTTATCCCACCTAGGGTAGGCAGGTTTCGTTCTCCTGTCTTACTCGGACGGCAGAAACCGAACAATGAAATGATACTCCTGTTAAACCTCTGCCGCTTGGGTGAATATGATCTGGCATAGAAGGAGGCCAAGCGCGAAGATCAAGAAGAAGAAGAAGAAATTAAACGTGAGATGAAGGTGCCTGACGCATTTTTCGCTCTTCGATGCGTCGGAACGTTAATTCGCAGTGTCAGTGGCGTCACGCGTTCGCTCTTTTCGTGACAGTACTTTGAAGCGTGGCTACTGCATGGTTCGTTTTCGAAACAACAAACTTGGCGCTAAATAAATTACCGCGACACAGAACACGAAAATCGAACATTCCCCACTACTACTACTTTCCCACTATACGAATACGAAACTCTTAGCGTGGCCAACTTTTAGCCACTTTTAACCACTGCTTAGCGCAAATGTATGGAAACTTTTTTTCTCCCCGTATCCTACGCTGTCGTGGCAGTGATACTGTGGGCAACACTGCCATTCACCGCCTACAATGCATCGTTGCTAGCTTCGCAGAATCTCTTGAGGAAGTTAACGCACACAGTACCCTTTAAATGTGCTCGGTTAAGACACAAAGTGTGCTAGGCTTGGTGAATATGCGTCTGCCCGTTCTGTTGCAAACACTTGAACTCCCTGCTCGAATACAGATTTCTGTGTGGGCTTTGAGATCTTACCTTTTATTTACATTTACATGTGTTATGTTGTTATACTTTTATGATTGCTTGTAGTTTAGTTAGTTAACTGCCCTGGGCCTTTCACTTACTTTCTATTGCGCAAATCGCGGCAAATTTATCTGGCTTGGGCTGTACACTTTCCGTGACGGACTCACTGAGTGTCCTGATGTCTTTACTGGTCCCCAGTAATTCCACACTAAATGGGTGTTAAAAAGTCACGTTACCATCTTCTAATTCTCATCTTCTCATCCTTTCTTTACTCATCTCATTCTCCTCCACCGTCTTATCTCACTGTTTCTGGTAATCTTCTCTTCCTTTTGGTATGGTCTCTACATCTGACGTTCCTCCAATTGTTCCTCTTCATCTTTTCGTCGTCCTTGTTCTCATCTTTTTCCTCCTATGTATCTTTTTATCGTATTTATTTTTTCTCCCCTTTTGTTTCTGTTCATCTTCTTCCTTTTATAATTGTTCTCGTCATCGTCTCCTATTCTTCATCTTCATCCTATTAGGATAATGCTTTATCTGTGGTATTAACGGATGGTGTGAACACGTGATGGAACAATAAAGCGAGTTTTTTACACTGTAAAAGGCGACAGGTGTATGCGACGCTGCCTACAGCTCTGGTACAACAGAATCCAGAAACCTTTTATAGACTCAATTAAGATTAAGTGCTTCATTGTCAATGTCGTTACAAGGACCAATACGGACGCGAGATTTTTAATTTAGAGAGCGGAGGGTAAGATTGTTGAAAATACGGAGAAGCGAGGACTGAGACACGTGCGGGGAGGTTTCTTATCTGGAAGGAAAAAGTGCGATCGACGTGAACAAAGCGAACAGGGAAACAAAGTTACTGAATATTTGAATACAAAACATTAGCATTGCAAGTTATTTATTGTCTTCCAATATATTTCCGCGTACTTTGTCGATGTTCTGGCTTCGGATGATTCTGCGGCTGCCTCCCCTCACGTTTGTATTATTTTACTTTACCTTCACTCTGTCTACCGTTGCTCCTCGCACTAAATAACGAAGTATTAGAAGCCGTCGAAACACTGCCTGCTACTTCAAGGGACGAACGTAAGTTACAAGTGTTCGGAAACAAAGCGCGCAGTACCTGTCTGAGTCCAGGAAGCAACAACTAACTGCGGCTTCAGGATATTTGGCCTAATGACGACGAAAGTAATGATTTATACAAGCTATATTGTTAAAGGCCGATTCCAGTGGCCGCGCCGTCTAAGGCGTGGGTCTGCGGCCGCTCGCTTGCTGGGGTTGTGGGTTCGAATCCGGCCGGGGACATGGATGTCTGTCTCTTGTGAGTGTTGTCTGTTGTCAGGTAGAGGTCTCTGCGACGAGCTGATCACTCGTCCAGAGGAGTCCTACCGAGTGTGGTGTGTGTACTGTGTGTGATCGTGAAGCCTCGGTAATGAGGAGGCTCTGGCCCACTCAGTGCTATTGCGCCATTTGCAAAAAAAAAAGGCATTGTTAAAGAAAAAAGGTAGAAAAGTTGCCCGTGCCCATACCATGAAGGCATCTCGGGGGCATACAGGTATCCTACACTCATTTTAACCTCGGCAGTAGAGGTGAGTGGTCAACATTATGACCCCGGCCGCTTTAACCCCGGGAAAGAACCCCGGTACCCAATGAATATGAGGCTGGGTGGGCCTCAGAACAGTTCTGGACATTTTGGAGAAGATATATCTTGCTTCTGCCAAGACACGAACCCTGGACTTCCAGCCTGTAGCTAGTCGCTATACCGACTACGCTATCCCGGCTCCGCTAGTAATGTTAGGATAGTCAAATGAAGAAGGTCGTGATGGGTTAGAGAAGTGGCTGTGACGAGGAGGCAATAAATGCATAAAGAGTTCTGTTTTAGGAAGCTTTTCCGAAAACGACCACTTTCGATATAGATGGAAGTTTAACGTTGTGTTGGGGCGTCGGAAAATAAACAGGAGTGCAAATGGGTGGAAATAACTCAGTACCGTGTTCAGTGGGGGACTTTTGGCTATTTATGGGGTTTAACCGTCAGACTGTAGACCCACGTGTGGTCTCGTAAGGTGATTCATCAGTACCAAGACGCCATATTATTTCGAGTAAGCTGTGTGAAGTGAAGATTTATTCATACAGCATGACACATTTTATAACGCTACGCACGTCATCTTCGACGCCACGTTGCGAAACACGTTCTTCAGCGGCGTCGAAATGGACCGTGGGCATATGTAGCACCGTGTCTGTTACCAGTTCCTTTGACTCCACCGAGCTGAGTTGTTCTTGAGAAACTGATAGTTGCTTGGCTGGTCCAGAAATTTCCCGCATTTTATATAACCAAAATGTTCATTGCCGTGTTTACAAGCGACCGCCGCTATACTCTACCTTGACCCAGATGCACGCCCTTACTCTGTTTCTGTAAGATCCACTTTAATATTATCTACACGTTCGCCTATACGTATAAGTTTCCCAACTAGTCTCTTGTCTTCAGGTTTCCCGACAACATTTTGAACGCAATTCGCGTCTCCCACATTTGTGCTATATTTTTCCGACTTTACCTTCTTTTATTTGAGTGTCCTAATAATATGTATTTGGTGAAAAGTACAAATATCTGCCTCCTCATTTTGCAGTTTCCCCTGCCCTCTGTTACTTTACCTGGGTCCCAATATTCACCTTAGCACCTGTTTCAAAAATTTCAGTATGTGTTATTCGCCTGGGATGAGATAGTCACGTTGACCGCCATTTTGTCTTTAGAAAGTTACTGTAATCTATTTTAACGTACTTCTGGTATTCGTACACCACTGGGAGCTTGAAACATCTTGGAGTGATGCCTCAGCAGGAACACTTTGTGCCACAGAACTGATATGCTTTCAAAATTCGCGCGAGATACCAGCAGAACAGCTGGCCGAGGCGGCCATTTACTGCCACAGGAGTGGGTGCCGTGTTCATGACAAGTTAACAAAAGTAAGACATGCTTTGTTATTTTATATTTTATTCATGATTGAAGCTAGATGTAATATTATGCTTCTGAATCCTAAGACAGTGTCTGACAACAGCACTTACGGATACGTATATACAAGTAAATGCTATTTATTTCGTGAAGGTTGGTATTAAATTGTGAAGCAGATTTCCTTCAGCACACAGGTCCCTTGTTTCGTCATGTTGCTGGGAATGTGACCTTCCGTCAGATGCGTTGTAGACGAAGTTTACGAGCTGATGTGGGCTGCCACGGCGGTAGGCTACTTACGCCTCATTTGTTACGGATGCACATTAAGTACTGACCGTGTGTTCTGTATGTACACTTCAGCATGGCGTGACCTGAATCCTAATGTGTGGGTGGAAATGAGATGACTGTTCGTCCGTGCGTTATGTGTAACAGATCGGAAATGCGTGGTGATGAATAAATAACCAAGAAAATGGCTGGCCATCTGTAGGTGGAATATACAGAAAGGCGGGGATTCCCGCACCACTGGCAGTTGTTCCCGAGGACCGTCACGCCTGTATTATTGCTGTGTGTTCTCCAGTTTTGTTTCAAGAGATGCCTTGGTCATGCTGTACCTTGTAACAGAAGTCTCCTGCTTTTTTTTGCTTTGATATGATTTTTTACTGTTAATTAAATAATATTTTCATTAGAGAGTCCCTTGACTGCACGGAGTAACAGTTTCGCTTCATAAAGTTTTCTAGTGAATTTTTTAATGCAATACCATTCGTTTCATAGCAAATAAGTCGCTCCCAGAGTACCAATCGTCCGTGCTTCTTTTACAGGACGTGTAGTCTTACTGGGGCTGGCATCCAGAAGTTGTTATATCTATATACGTAGTCCGACAAATGTACAATTTAATCACATTAATTGTGTAATTTCACTGTCCTACATGTTTCGAACCCTTAATTTGGGTTCATCTTCAGGGACTCATTATCTCAAATCACACACTATTTACACCAACTGGTATAATTGTTTACATAGTAGAACATGAATTCTTTACAATTGTGCATATACACTGATTAAAACAAATAAAAGTGAAAATTGTAGTTGTTGGTTGAGTTTATATCTTTTGATATGCTTCCACTTCAGTTCTTGCTGGCATCTCTTTTGTATGTGTCCTGCTCATGCGTTTCGCTTACGCAAACTTTACTTAAAATGCACAAAGTCCCAGTGATATGAAATCGCTTACATAAGCTGAAAAAACACTTCAGATTTCCCCAGTGACATCCCATATTCACCGCGACGTGTCTGGGTCCGTCTCATATTTACCGCCTCTGTCATGCTGCTGAATTAACCTCATGCCACAGTCACAGGATGACAGTGACGGTACCAAGATGCTTCAACAAGACGGTTCAACAAGGTTCGTGCCTATTTCGACGCAGTGCTTCCTGGCAAGTGGACTGCACGTGCGGGACTTACTGCATGTCACCCGCGTTTTCCAGTTGACGTCTTTAGTTTTATTCTGTAGGAATGCGTGAAGGATGTGATGTTCCTTCCTCCGGTGTGTACTGCGGCACCGCATCACAGAGACGGCGAAAACAAGGTAGTCTGAGATACTACGGCGAATATGAAAACAATGCAGATCATCGGTGGAATATCTGCAGGGTATCCGGGGGAAATAATGTTAGCGCGTGCAGATAAACTTGGTGTGCTTCCTCGTGTTGTGTAAGTGGTTTCAGGTCGTTGTGGCTTTCTGTATTTTCACGGTATTTTATTAAATTTGGCGAGTAGGTTTTGCCACGCCTTGTACTACCATAAGGTCCTTGTATTTGAAGATCTTTTGGATTTCACGCTTCTGTCTGATGCTGTGGCAACGTGGTGAAGAGCTCATCCGTACTTCCACCCTAGGCCTGTTTCTGCAGTTATTACTGCCTCGTAGACTCTATTGATACTAATGTTCTGTAAACACTTTACACGTGTATAAAGAGCTGAAGTGAGAAGAAACTAAGCACTGGTGGGTGGATACTATTAAAACTGGTCATAAAAAAAAACACACGGAACTGTAGACTGGATTCAGCTGGCCCAGTTACGCGATAGTAACTGTACGCATTCCTTAAAGGGTATGGGAACTTTTGATTATCTGAGCAACTGTCAGCTTGCGAAGTTTGAGATTTTCGCATTAGTGTGGTCGAGCACTCAGGCTTTCTGGGATATGGCGCTGCGTCACTGGGTAAGTGGTTTCCGCCGTTTCGAAGGACCGTATCGCCTTGGTCTTCAAGTGTTCAAGGTCCGTGAAGAATTAGACTTGAACCCTTGAAGATGAAGGCGAAAATGTCCTTCGAAACGTCGGTAGTTACCCAGACACGCAGCATCGTATCCCAGAAGGCCGGAGTTAACTGCCAGCTTGTCAAGGAGGATCCTCTTTGTTTTACTCTGCAAGGTTTGGTGGGAATGTTTATGGAGGTTAAGGCTCATACTGTATTAAGTAGGATGTGTTTGTAAGGCGATGAACATGGCAGTAAGTTGGACAGTATTTCATGGAGTTTTAAGATGGCGTGGGTTGGTATTACGAGGGCAAAGCACTGCGTGGAACCAGTGTAAGGCTTCGGTTAAAGTAAGGGTGTGGAGCAGGGCGTTATCTATCACAAGGAATTCAATTAAAGGCTTTCGTTTCAGGGATCATTGTGTGTCCTAGCTCCTTTCGCAGAAATAAATTCCTGGCGTCCCCCTAACGAGGTGCGTTTCTGCCCCGTAACGAATCGTAATGCCATTTGAATGTGGACATACTTTAACCAGATTTCATTTCTTGTTGTTTCCTCTTGTTCAGTCTTATGTATGGGGATACATTTCCTGGCTTCCTGTCAGGTTTATGCGTTCCTTGTACACAAAAGCCTGTATAGAATGGGGCGCCATCTGCCTGTAAATCTTCTTTTCACGTTTGGTGTATAAGCTGTGTGTGCAAGATTATGATACCATTTTAAATTTTTTCCGGATTGCCTTACTAGGACCTCTGCTTTTTTAGAAGATTAAATTTGATTTTATCAGATAGTGAAACATGATTTATTACTCAGCAAAATAAGTATTTACCACAAAACTGGGATGTTATTAACAGCTACAATTGTTATATGACGGTATTTATTTTTTGTTTGATTCTGTTGCTATGTTGCGCTTTAGAACTGTACCCAGACCAACATTTTTCCCTCTGGGCCATCTGGCCAGATCATTGGTTGCAAATTGTGACAAAATACGACATGTATAATTCACAGGGAATTTAATTAAAATTTCTCTTCTTTCCTGTTGGCAAGCAAGTGCATAGGGTTCTGAATATTTGTGTTATAGCGGAATGCCGATAGTTTTGAATAGATTCGGCTTCTGAAAGGAGAAATGAATGTAGGGTGAAAAGTAATGGAAGGGAGGAAAATTACAGATGAAAAGACAATTCGAATGAGAAGAGGGGTGGGACGAAATAGGTTCTCAATAGGGGCAATCTCTGAGCGCTAATCTTCATTCTGTAGAAGAATGGCGAAAAAAGAAAGGGAAAAGGGAATGCGATAGAGGGGGAGCATAGCACCCCCAAAATTGCAACTAAAAATGCGGAGATGTGATTAGTGGATAATCAGGGGGTTGGAGCAATGCCGGTCTGTATTTGGTATAAGGGGAAGGTTGAAAAGTGTAGCAGTAATTTGTACTGGTCTAGGTACAGAGTACCTTGTTGGCAGATACGTTGACCTGAGCTGATACGAGTAGTAGCGTTTGTTAATCTGCGTGCCTCGCATCTGGGACTAAGACATGTTCTGACACATATAAGAATATTTCACAGAGTGGTACAGGCCTAGTAGCAGTTCAGGCATGTTTCCTCATCTCCTGTTAAACTGTTGCAACCTCGATATTGTGTGACGTTAATACTGACTTGTGTCGTGCTGTTCTATCTAATTATGGCAATTTCATTCTTAATGTATGCGAATGTTATTTGTTGTACGTAACTGTATTTATTTATTACGAGTTTCTGAATTTTGCCAATCTTTTAGCAAATATGCTACTGCACGTATTGCGTGTACATATCCATATGCATACATTTTGTACTGGCAGTAAATTTCAAACTCTACGAATGACCTGAAAAATAAGCTCTTGACGTACTGACATAAATCTCGCTATAACTAAATGAAAATTATGAAGGCATGTGTGCCTTCATACATAGAATACACAGACACGTACGCACTTACAAGAGTGCGTTCGTAACAACACATTATTTGGTGCATCCGAGGTCTGAATCGTATTCCGCCTTGCCGCCACTAGGAACATGCGTCTGCAGAACTGTCAGGTCGGTTTATTGGAAATGCTCGCCAGTTTGGAGCGACTACACATACGTTTTAAGTCACTTGTTTGTGATTTTATGTACAGCTTTGGTCGTGCTGCTCTTCTGTTGCTGGTACAAGTTCTGAATCAGAATACGTGTGGACCTGACATTGCGTATTTTTATCAGTCACGTTTCTTCGTATTTCGTATCGAAAATCGATCTTAATGAGACATAGATTCCGCGTTATTTGCCCGTTTCTTGGTTTATTAAACCGCTTTGAGCAAAGCAATGATATTTGGTGTGACATTCCTGTAGATTAAATGTTTATATTGAACAGATTTGAGCCAAAAGAACCCTTTTTTTGGCCATAGTCTTAATGCAGATGCTCAGATTCTAAGCTTAAGCAGTAAGTGCGTTCAGAGATTCTTATCCAGTGTACCCTCACTTATGAAATTTGTACAAAGAGTTCTTAAAAATCCACACTGGTTTTAAATACTGGTAGTCTTCTTTGTATAACCCAGCTAAAACCTTACTAATCACAACGTTTCCAGTCGTTACGTCTGTAATAACTTCAGGCTCCATTTCAAACTTGCATCCATTTATTACACAGAGTGACTATTAGTGTGCTACTGTATTGAAGGTTTGTGACGCAGTATTGCACGTCACATGGAAACGAACTTGTTATCGGCCCTTTTCTGGACCTCAGCATTTTACCCTCCCGTTTAAGACATGTGCTTTACTCTCATTGTTTGCTAATGTGCGTAAAGACGATTTTTCAGACGCAAGACGTTGTGTAACGCCGAATGAACTGATCGCTGAGAACACTGGAGGCAAGATGTCGTGGCCTGTCCTGAGGAACTGTCCAGTTGTTACCGTATGAAAGGTTCTGAGATCTGAGGTTCTCGCACCACTGTGTGGGAGGTTGTTGGAACGGCCCGAAGATGACTTGCATTACTCCCAAACTAAGAAAATTTGTCACTGTGCGTGGTGACAGGTTTTACGGCTGCATTGAGTTTGTTTTGTACAGGGCTGGAAGTTACCGTACTTAGATCGGGTGAAAATCACTTCGCCCTTATTGGACAGGGCTGGAAGTTACGTTCATGTAGGAGACTGGACTGGAATTACTTCGCTGTCGCTCAGGGTCCGCTTCAGTTATGTAATGTGCAGGGTGGGGATTCACGTCGCTCGTGTAGCGAACAGTGTTGGAAGTTGCCTCGCTCGTGTAGTTTGACAAACGCGCAAACTACAAAGTGAAACGATCCAAGTGAAGCTGTTAAAATGCGACTAGATACTGTTAGTGAACTGAGTTCGGCTATAAAACGGTAGTTTTATGTTAGCAAGATAAAAGGGGCCTCACTGACTGATGCGGTCTGGAGGCAGTAGTCGCATCCCCTCTCACACGTTGCGCCTTCCCAGTGCCAAGTTCATATGTTTTGTTACGTAGCCAGAGTGTAGGGAAGAACCGCGAATGGGAGAACCCTTTTTTTTTGTGCTCACCAGCTAAATGTAGTTTCTAAAACAATGGTTTTGGAATCGGTTATTGTAAAGTGCTTGGTCGTTAAGAACTGTACGGTCAGGATTCGATCCCCGACGTGACGATTGGATATATTTCTGTTCAAAACACGTGAAAAATAACCGTATATCACATCTTTGCCCGCTTCGATGTAGTGGTTGACACTTTCAAACAGGCCGTGGCCGTTTTCTCAATCCATTCAAGTAGTGACACAACGCGATGTCATTCAACGCTAAGTAACGTGTCAGTTGATACAGCGTCTGTACATAATCAGAGTCCTGTACGTTCGTTCGTGTCCATCTTAGTAAAGATCTTTCGATGTCATGTGTCATAACATGGCGTGTTAACGCGTGGGTCTGTATTTGAATTGCGTTTGTCACTCTCAGAAAAGCGCCAGCATTGTAGGAATGAGTTTCGCAGTGCCGCTGGTTGACGCCATATTTCTGAGCGGTAAGGGCAGGCTTACTCTTCCATAACTAGAGCCAGGCGTCTCGACGTCACGAGAACAAAAGTTGGGGGGCGCTTTCAATAAACTTTCTACTCTGTTGGAATATTTAAGGAGCGTTCCCCAGGGGTGTCAGAGGCAAGTTTACACGCTTTTTGGCCGAATTGTCTTCATTGCGTGTCTTCAGCTCCACATTGACCGTTAATTCACGGGATGCGGAGGTCGATGACTCACTGACACATAGTGACATACAAAATGGCGTCCTTTCCTTACTGTGTAACAGCTCGTTCCAGCCCAATATCTCGCCGACACGGTTCATAGATACAGGGTGTGTCATTAACGCAGCAACCGGAACGGTGCATTTAGTTACTCTAAACAGTTACTGGTTTCGTCACCATTACATTAAAATATGTAAGTGCATTAACCCTTTCAAGCCCATTCTTCTTAAGTAGACTATATGCACCACCTGATGTAACGTTAAGACACTACATTTTTCCCACACAAAAGTATTATTATTATTATTATTATTATTATTTACTGCAATTGGGTTTTCACCGGTGGCAGTAGTCCTTACACTAGTACACACAATAAAATTTACGTAGGGCGTCTGTTCCTTACGATTCTTACAATAAATAGCGATTATTTCCCTGCACAGCATTTGCTGATTGGTGGTTGTAACGGACATGGACTGTGTTCTCTGTGAGGTACAATCTGCAGCTCTAGACTACGTCATTTAGGTGAAAGTTGGTCTTCAAATGGTTAAAGTGGCCCCACCCTTATCGTGATACTAGTCAGTGGTGTGTGGTGAGTTTTGCAGTACACCTGCCTTTATCATGGGAGATAACGACAGGAAATATTGCGCTTTTCGTGTGATAAGTGGTGGACAATAAAGAAGTATGAAGGTAATGTGCCTTCTTGTATCATGCTTCATGAAAATCCGTGAATTTATTCTCTCTCTCACACGCACGCACGCACGCTCACGGGCACGCACACACTGTAAACGTAAGAGCGTGTGGCAGTTATTTGGTTTGTTAGACAACCATGTAATGTTCAGTGTGAGAAACAGTTCATCTTCAAGATTTTCCTGTTACGTCTATCGAAGAAAGAGTTAAATAATTTATAAGATAGTTCTTGAGCTGGCCCGATGACCTGGGTTCAGTTCTCCGTAGAGCTGTTATGCCGTTTTAACAGCTCTTAAGACCTGCCCAGCCTCCTGGATGACACAGCATTACTTACGCTTAGGGCCGCGATCTGTTAGCATTTCTACCTTTACCTTAACGCCCGATATACGCCTTTTACTCAGTAGATGAATTTTTTATGTATAAAGATGGTTCATAGTGAGGTATGTAACACGTTTATATTGTTTTAGTTTATAGTGTTCAAATGTAAAATTCTATAGTCTGTATAGCTGTATATTTGTATATTATGACTTATTGCACATCTAGTTGTCACTTTGACAGACTTATGGCTCCATGGAATGTATGTATGTGTGTATATATATGTATGTATTGGAAACCATATAAATGAGACTGGTTGGGAGTCGGCTATTCCAGTTCTGAATAACGTGCAGGACAAACACAGGACTCCAGTATGGAGGCATAGCGCACGGGCACCTTCAAGGCAATAGGTCGGCGGGGAATTCAGCAGCAAACAGTATTATTAGGTAGTTCCTGCTGTTTCTCCATCATGTCCTTCCTACATTGCATTGCAGTGAACGAGTGGCCCGGAAATGGGGCCATCTGATTTGTGTCCACTCTCTGTATGTGTCATATCGTCATTTCCGCTCCACTAAATACTAGATATGTCCGGCTCTTGGACTCAGACGTGCTCAATTATAAAGCGCCAAGACTTGTTGAGAGGTACAGTTAGACACATAATTAGACTGTGTACGGGCTGGAGATCGGAAACGTAAGCTGTATGCGGCTGCGTAACGTAGATTGGGCTGCCATCTATGTTCCGGCCTTGGAAGTGCTGTGTGAGAGGTTTTCCTCACATGAGCTTTCCATGTTCTCAGTTTTTGTATTTTATCCGTCTGTTATATGTTATCATATACGAGTATTTCAGTTAATGACCATACGAATGCTTGGACACGGATTCACTTTAGTTACGTAAATGAGTTTATTGTTGTTACGTCTGGTGTACATCAGAATCCACTGCATTAAGCAGAATGGGCCAGTTGTAACTTCGATTCATGTATTCTGACAGTCCGAAATAACCTGTGTAGTTGAATCGACTGTCAACTCAGCAAGAGTCTGAAGTTCCGACGTTTGGCTGTACGCGTCTTGTCCAGATGCTGTAAACACTTTCATTTCTCGTAGTAAGTAATAATCAGAACAGCCTTTGATTAAGAAGCTGCTGACTTTTATAGAACCCCACAGTTCTTCGCTGTAAGCACAAAATTCCGTCAATGCAACCACCTTCACTCTGTTCGCTTAGCCAACACACAGGCAATGTACGTATAAACGTAACATCGAGGGCTTTCCTGTAACCATTGTTGCCGTGGTAAAGCAGTAAGTATTGCACATTCTGAGTTTGTGTCTGTAGCCTTAGTTATCCATCATGCAAAGCGCATGCGCCGTATTGTATTGTCATCTTTAGCCTGTCTGGCTATACCATATTTTTTCACATTATCTCATAAGTGGCGCGATTTTCGAGAAAAAGTTATTGAACATAAAATATGTGTTTTGATATTCTCTGCAAATTTGTCCTGAAACATTTCTCATTCTAAGCAGGATTCTGCGAGATGTTTTCATAAATGTATATAGGTCTTCGTGTAAAGTACCTGTTGTCAGATTTTAATGAAACTTGAATTTTCTCGATAGATTTTCGAAAAATACTCAAATGTCAAGTTTCATGAAAATCCGTATAGTGGGAGTCGAGTTGTTCCATGCGGACGGACGGACAGACATGACGAAGCTAATAGTTGCTTTTTGAAACTTTGCGAAAGCGCCGAAAATGGTTATTTTGGATATCTTAAAGTTTTTTTAAGTTTCCGTTGCAGTAAGTGTTGCTGTTTCCAGACGGTATGTGAATCACAGTTTAGACGTGAGATAGGCATGAATGCCTTATTAATGGGCGTTTCCTCTGTTTCAGGTAAGTGTGGGCTTCATTGCTACAGTGTGCTGCTGCCCTGTCTGTCTCTAAGCAAGTAAGTCCGTTGTTGCATTAGTCCTAGTGTTTAATGTGTGTGTATGCGAACATGTATCAAATAAAATTGTCCCTATACACGCGATGAAGGCATGTAGGGGGTGTGGAGGTATAGCGCCATTCATTAATCTCGGCTCTAGCTGGGGGTGAATTTCCGTTATCACATTTTTTTTTTCGTTTCCTTAGTCTTGGTTAGTATATTGAGTAAGCTGCAGCCTGAACGTCCTTCCTTCGATATCCTAACAGGGACAAGTATTTTCTTCACCGTTCTTAGACCGATCTGGGTCCTGCCGTCCAGTGTGTACCGTAGGATTAATCCGTGGGGATGAAGCATCCTGGACGTTAGGCTGATTACTCATCTCTATCTAGTACCGAGATTAAGAACGCTTGGAGCTACACCTCCACTCTTCCATGTGTATCCATGGCGGGTCTCTTACTTAAGCAGGGGTGCAGCTTTGCTTCTACTTGCTATTAATGAGTCCCTATACACTGCATTTTGGAAGCCATTCAACTGTCTGCTGTTTTATTATTATGGCGCTAAGACGCTGTGAGCGCCATGTTGTGTAAACTGTGTTCCCCTCAGCACACAGGATTTACATATGACTCTCTACAGAAACGACCCATGACCTTTACACACCTAGGCCTACGTACTTTAGGTCTTCGTTCTCAAGGGAGGATGGAATCGTAATATAAATGTGGCTAATGAGTGTTTGAAGTAGCCAGTAGTGGCCATTAACATCTTCAGAGCCGATTCGTAAAGGATATGTTGCAATATTGTCTTGCCATCTGCGCCTGTGTGTCCCAAGTGGTTTCTACCGTTGAGATTTTTCGACATAAATTCATTGTGCATTTCTTGGCTGCCGCACGTGTCGCAGATGACCGGGCTGCTTCCGCGTTTTGATTTAATCACCACAAACTTACGAAGTGAATAGTCATTTCACGAAGCTCCTGTGATATTAGTCTCCATTCTGCTGCTACAGATGCCCAAAATCGTGGTGAAATCTCACACCTTTACAGGGAAGACGATCACATTGTGTCTTCCGCTAAGATGGGGCGTAGATGTAACAGCAAACAAAACCTATTTATTGGTGTTATAAGTTAGAACCTGCCTCTTATGAACTACCCCTTTTATTCCACCCAACTTTATAGTTTCTGTTCTTGGAATGAATTAGGTTCGGGAAGTTCTGCTTAGAATGGAGCATTTCGAAGACGTCACGTAGGTTGCTGGTCTTGAAATTTCCGCTCTGCCCTCCCTCCTCCCTCTGCGCTATGAGATAACCGTGTCGTTCTTCATCTTCCGTCTTCATAAGGGTTGCTGTGAATGCAATGGAGCACCGCCTGTAGTGGTGGTGGAGGTTGGGGGCACTTGCTGCAGGACTGTGTGCGTGACTGGCGTAAGGCGCATGTAATTAAAGCAAAATTGACACATGGGGATGAATTCAGAGTAGAGGTAAAGCGCTGCGCATTTTTAACCTCGACACTAAACTTAGCTGCACTCTCTAGCCTCCGCACGGCCGGGGAATGAGCACCGGTGACCAGTGGATAGGCCGGGTGCGCTCGTAAGCTGGCTCAGACGCGGTGATGTAGACAAGAGTCAAGCGAACGACCTTCAAGTGACGAAGCTGCCACTATAGCAGAAGGCAAGAAAGCTGAGTCACGATCCACTGATAGAGGCCATGTATATAACGTATACGAACTAAATTGTTCAAAGATTTTGTAAATATGTTTGTACGAATGTAGAAGAAAACCGTAAATGTGAAGCTTACCATGACTGTCTTCTAGCAAAGGACAGGCCCGGTCCACGACAGAAAGGTCGCTGCAAGAGTGTACGACACTTACGTCACAACCACGCTAGTAGGCTATCTGGGAATGGGCACCAAGAGGAGCTTGACACCAAGACAGACTGGCTGACTGACCGTAGTCTGACATTACTCTTGACACTACCATTGCTGGACATAAAATCCCAGTTGTGCAGCCTGTAGCCAGACATTTTACTAATTTACCGTATCGCTCCCATTTAAAAGGTATTTCCTTAACAGAAAACCAAGTATCCAACTAAATGTGTAGCTAATAGCCAACTGTTCAATTAATTAAAGAGCTGAGAGACGCTTGGTTCCCATATCGAAATTCCGATACCCTGACTGAGGACTCATTGGTGCCTACCTCCCTTGCTAAGCTCATAGTGTGTTGGAGCCTGTGCCTGGAGAAGTGTAGCTAAATGGTGTTATTAATTCAACTCATGAAGCATTTCTCTGTTTTTGGATCATCCCATACGTCACTCTGATCGTAGACGCCTGCCGGCCTTGGCTCTTGTCCTAGGCCGTGACAATTCATTAATGACCACTTTGATACGTCTCCAGTTCCCATTCTGTCTAAATTTTCGGTAGAAGTTAGGTGCTGGTTTAGGACTTAGAATCTATATGTCCGCTTCACTGCAATACCATGTTACTCTCCAAGCGAATATAATACTCTCTGTATGAGTCTGATCGCAATCTTATGACACCTGTGTGTGGGGGCAGCTTGCTTACAGTCTGTAGTAGGGGAGAAGTGGGGGCCACAGCACGGGTGGATGTAGGGGGCGAATATCCCTGCAGCAGTGTAGACAAACATTTCCTAAAAACGTGGGTTTGTGAACTTTGTTTTTCGGGTAATAGGAGTCAATGCAGAACGATCTGCACTCTATGTCTGCTTGTAACCATTTAAGTCGACACCTGTCTGGTACCCCCTGCAGACGATCCAATAGTAACACTGATGTTAGTTCTTTGCGCAGTGCTGTAAAATTGCGATCGGGCTGTATTGTCTGAACTCATTCGTTCGTATCGAATATCGAGATGTAGGCTAGCTTTGTCGCTTCACATTTTGGAGTTCCGAAACTTGAATGTCACCCCAGAGGATGAGTGTTATGACGTTTTTCATAGCTTTCCTCTGTCACTCAGCACAAACTCTGGCCTACTTTAATAAAACAGGAGAACCCTCCTCTTTATACATGCTTTTTTAAATTCAGCGACTACCCTTCATATGCTTTCGTATCTGTAATTTCAAAATAATAATAATAAATGTGAAGAGCATATAATTTTACTTATGCCACTATTCTCTTAAGTGAAGTAGCTGGCAGCCTGAAGTTGTTTCATTCAGGCCGGATATTCGGCGTTAGCGAATGGCACACTGCAGAATCCACGTGTTGCGGCAACTCAGTTCTCTCTCGTCTTAGCTGTCCCGTATTGTTATCACTAAGTTATGAACGTAGCCCATAATTCAGTACGTCGTGTGAAGTCCTGCCTGTAATATTTCATGGAAACATAATGAACTGTGTATGTACGAGATTTCAGGCTTTCTCTCAAGTGTAGTTAAAGCCGTCTCTCTTTAGGGATGTTACACGACGCACGCGAGGTAAGCAGCTACCAACCTACGCGGCATAACATCCTGAAAGAGCGAAGGCCTCAGTGGTGTGTGTGTTTATTCAGTTAGTATTCAGCTCATTACACACTCGTGTGTGGGTAACGGCCATATGATACGTAGCGCAATGCTACACTTCTCGACCGAACTTGGTGATCGTCGTACAGTTTGTGTGTTTTTAAAAGGGAGGTACTGAACTTCGCGTACACGTTTTGTCATGTGAATGCTGTAGTTTAAAAAATAAGTAATGAAATAGTTTAATTTTTATCTTGAATAGGATTTTGTTTTATAAGCGTGTTTTAATTAGTGTCTGCGTGTGGCGAAATGTATATAAAACTAGGCGTGATATTTTGTGGTGAAACTGATTACATACTGCTTGCCCTAGACATAACATGGGCGTAGTTGTAAAATGTCTTTCCCATTCCATCAATATGTAAGTAACTATAAGGCGCTGATTGTCGCCCAGCTGGTAGGAAAATAACTCTCCTTTTAATTAACAAGAAGGTTTATTGTCATTTTCATAGGAGTCCGCCATTTGGTCCCATTTCCTTAAAATTTATATTCTGTCATCGACGCCATTGTATTCCGACTGGTCTCTTGCCTTCTGCTTTCCGACCAAAATTTTGTAGGTCTAATTTTCCTATGCACGCTACACGTCCCGCCCATCTCTTTCACCTTGATTTCTTAACCCTTATAATATTTTGTCAAGATAGGCCTATAGCGTGAATTTATGTTACGTAAGATTAAAGGTCCATCTTTCAGAATAGTTCAGAATAGTCAAGACGAAAAATGAAAAACACTTGAAGGAGACAGGAAAGAACCTGGCATGAAATTGAAATGGGCCAATTGCTGTCTGTACGGCAGGCATTTATCGTAACACCAGTTTCATGCAATTTTGCAGCAGTCTGCTAAGGAAAATAAATGAACGTGAAAGATAGAGGAAGTAACAGGAGGCTACATAATTTGTACTCTTGTGAAATATTAGTGGGACATGTAGCACTCTTGGGAGGTACGAGGAATGCGTACAAAATTTTGGTGAGGAATCTTAAATGTAAGAGTTACTGTGAAGCCCAAGGCGAAGATAGGAGAGCAACATTCGAAAGGCTCTTAGAGAACTGGTGTCAAGTTGTAGACTGGATTCATCTGGTTCGGGATGTGAACCAGTGACGGGCTGTTCTAGGCACTGTAGTGAGACTTCGGTTTCCATAAAACATGGAAATTTCTTGATCAACTGAGCGGCTGCTTTCCTCTTAAGAAATACTGTGTGCTGTAGGGAAATTGGTTTTACGTTCATGAATTTTGCGCGTCCTATGTAGACGTTTGTTTGCGATTTCGCTGCCTCATTAAGACGCTTGGTATTTGCCCAGCAGTGTATGTAAATTGTTCTGTTTCTGCACACCGTGTGTTACGACTGTTAGGCTGAAGTGAGGGGAACAAGCGGAACTCTGCATATTCATCACACCTCGCCGTATTTAACAACAGTTCCGGCGCTTTGCGCAGTAAGTATATGTGATTGAGGATCTGTGAACACGATGGGTTTTCTAGCTAAGAAGTAGGCTTACAACTGCCTGAACAAGGATGAAATATGGCTATTTGCACTAAATTCTTTCTTGCTCCCCCACTGTTGGTGCCCTGGGATCGAGTCTGGAACATTCTAAGTATGAGAAACATTTTGAAATTCATTTCTCGTGGACATTATATCCTTCCCTCTTCCTTGGTGTTTCGCTTCGCTCTCCTTTATCGTTTTCATTTCTTTCACTTGGTTTTCCAACTTTTTGTTTCAATGGCGCAACAGCCCGTAGTAGACCAGGGCCTCCTCATTATCGAGGCTTCACGATCACACTCAGACACACCACACTCGGTAGGACTCCTCTGGACGAGTGATCAGCCCGACCCAGAGACCTCTACCTGACAACACACAGCATTCACAAGAGACAGACACTCATGCCTCCGGCGGGATTCGAACCCACAATACCACCAAGCGAACGGCCGCAAACCCACGTTTTAGACCGCGCGGCCACTGGGATCCGCTTATTTCCCTGTAGTCTAACTTAATTATTATTTCTTCCTTTGGCCATATTTCTTAGTTGGTATATTTCCACGCCTCTCTGCACATCACTTTTAATTAGAGGGGTAATTTTTCCTTACATATTTTTTGCCTGTCGTCCGTAATACTGAAATGATAACATGACATTTCGTCTTATCTGTCTTCGTGCTCTGTGCACGCAGACATAAGCCTTGCGACAAACATGCACAACATCGCACTGCATAATTTATACACACGATGTGTAACTAGTGATATTGAAAACTTTGGATGTTCTGTGTTATGCCTGTGGGTCACGGTGAAGCATCTCGGAGTCTGTTAATTTTGAGTTGCTTCGTTCTGCAGGAACATGTTCGTGTTATGCTTCCTCTGCCTGCACATAATCTCTTTGTGCGCTGTTTTAGTGGATCGACTTGAGCACTAAGAACAGCGAACATGGTTACCAAGGTCCATGATGATTGGAAGAGACTAGCTTCGCAACAGATAACAATAGATTCTTATAAATTTGCTGTTTATCTGGAATTTGCAAGTAAATCCCACCACTTTCTCATATCTCAGATTTGCAAACATATCCCACCACTTTTGCATGTGATTCCGCTTGACGGAAATTTGAGGACGAGTAGAAGTATTTACTTTAATTGAGTAACTTAAAAAGTAAAGATACATAAGAGTGTGTGTATTAATTTTTAAACTGATAATGTATGTCCGGGAGTAAATGTTTGAAATTATGCAGAATATTTGTTAGACCAATAGGCCGGCCTGGTAGTAAGACTTAGAATTATTTCTAAAGGAACTAACGTGAGAATAACCTACGGGCTTTTTACTCTCACAATTAACTGTGAGATGGTGCATGCTTTTGACACGGCGTGTGGCTCCTTGCGCAGCGCACACCTTTATTGGTATTGGGTTCAGTTAAGTACGTTGTTTCAGTTGCAGGTGTTATGCATCGTTGAATAAAATGGAAAAATTGTTATAGAGGAAGATAGTTAAGAATGTGGAAGATGGTCGTGCTGTATTTTCGTGCAGCTGTGCGTCCCTGATAATGCGTAAAAGTCTGAGTCAATATAGTGTATGAAAAATACTATGTTCTGTAGAGGACGTCGTGTACTCTGATAGAAAGTTCCCGACGTTGTGGAAGAACTCTGTAAATGTCTACCAGACTACACGGTGTCACACCCGAAAAGACTGCATTCATCGTAGTCACTGCCGCTAGGATCACCAGTCGTACAGGTCAGTAGATAGTTCAGCTGAGGTCTGAAGTACCAGTGTTATGTGTTACCACTTTACCAACCTGCCACCATCGTCTTGGTCATAATATCGTACCATCCTAAGGTCGTGGCGTAGTAAAACCCGTAACATGCCAATGGCGGCACAGAGAGGGATAGAGGTGTAGGTCTTCCAATTCTGAACCTCGGCGCTATAAGGGGGGTGGGTCCTTAACAGCAGGCTTCGGCCGCTCTACCTCCCGAGAAAGACCTTTGCTATCCATTTTAGGGGAGGCTGGATGAGCCCCAGGGCCGGTCTGGGCGGGTATGGAGAATAGGAAATTTCTTGCCCCCATCGGGGTTTGAACTCCGGACCGTCCAGCTCGTACCGAGTTGTTATACCGACTACGCTGTCCCGTCTTGGGCTAGTGGGCAAGTCATTTGGGAGTTCCTGTGTTTACGGTGTGTCGTGAGTGTGCTCGGATCGCCAATGACCCTTTCGCGTTATGGAAACCTTCGCTCAACGGATGAACAACCATGTAGTTGATAAAACGTTAAATAAAGTGTGAAAGAGCTATCCATTGATCTGGACGCGATATAGAATGTGGTTCTGTAAGAAGACGAGCTCACCTGTTCCTGTGTAGGAGCCTTGGAATAATGCACACATAAAGGGCAGGGGGGTGTTTAAAAATAAAGAGGCCTCTGTACCACTTGGAAGAGTAAGGGTGTCACTCTAGCTAAGAGAAGCATGACGTCAATCCTGCTTTTAGGCACCCCTTCCGACTGAGCAGCCCTCCCCAACTTACACTGTATAAACTCTCAACCATATATTTTCCCTGAAATCCCCATGGGTTATTTTTTTAAAAGGGCGTATACCTTCAACGGTTGTAACTCTTTATTCCATATTCCCGACTCACACCCCCTCCATTCATCTCTCCTTTTTAGGGGATATATACAGTTTTTTTTTCGCAAAACTTTTATTTTATGAAGTTTAGCCTATATGCGACTTTTCCCACGCTTTGTGAACTGCCTGCCATAGTTAGAAACAAATACAAAGCATGCTTAGTAACTTTTTTTGTGATAACTGTTTCCAATAACCTTCTTTTCTCAGTGACTGATGAAACTCTTTTAACTTTGCCTGCAAGCTTAAGGGCAGGCACTGCTTTCAGTTACTGCAACGTGTCAGTAAATACGCCTACAAGACTACAGTATCTGGTTTTTGCAATGCAGTTATAACCACTCAGCTCTAGACCACTGGCTGGCGAGTCTGCATAGAACTGCTTTAATACATTGCCAGCTTTTATAAATGCAGTGGAAGCAAGAGGACACCTGATTAGTTAATTGATTCACATTCGAATCAGTAACGCCAGAAGACCGGATGAACAAAACTCAGACGTGAGAGTGGAAAGATGAGCTGCGGAGCTGTAGACACGTTTTGCAACTGCATTCTTCATTACATTTTCTTACTACGTCGGGTTGTCATTTTTATTTCATCTGCTCCAAAGTCTGTCTCAGTGCACAGAAGCAGTTTTCTTTACATTTTATTTCGTTAAATCTTTACCTTCTTGAGAAACGTTTCACATACATGCCGTGTATCTGAATAACACTTTATGTAAATATTGTGCATTTCTGTGTGTTCAGTTTTTCCCTCTGGAAAATAGGATGGGAGAGTGTAGACTGGTACTTCGGGCTCAGGGTGGAGATAAGTAGCGGGCTGTTGTGAACACGGTAATGAACCTTCGGGTTCCATAAAATGCAGGGAATTTCTTGACTAACTGAGGACCTATTATTTTATCAGGAAGGACTCCAGTGTATGGGGCTCGTTTTCCTGGAAGTGTTACAGACGTGTGTTAGGACATCGTGTGAAGTAGGTGTTCTGAGATGTGACTGATCAGAATGTACCAAAATGAAATTAATGTGACAGCATTTGCTTCAGGCCCGTCAGCATCACATTTAAGTTTGCTTTCTTTTTACTTTCGGGCTGGCAGACAAGTACGACCTCTTCATTATCCGTTCCTTTTATACACCTTGTGCACAGTAGTCATAAAATTAAGTATAACTGACCTAAACTTCCACTTGGTGGTGGCATTTCTTCCACACAAAGGATCAAGCTTAATGCTCGCCGTTGTGACTTGTTTGTTCGTTAATGCGGGCTGAAAGCAAAGTTAAGCCAAGTGAAGATTTGAGAATAAAAATGCAGAAATTAAACGTGCTGCTGGAAGCACTGTAAAATTAGAAGCCGTTGTGTACGAAATAAGAGAGAAGCCAAAGTGGCAAGCATTAGCAGAGACACACTACAGTTATTTGGTAAAAATTGGAAACCCATTTCTAGAAGAACTGAAGACGCTGGCTTCAATTTTTATATAATTACAGTTTTTATAGTTGGAAAAGATTGGTTTCATTTTTTTAAAATTAGATAAGCAATTACATTTGGTTCTTGATTGAAGAAAATTATGGTAGAGCATATACAGGGCATACACAAAAGAATGGTGCGGTTTCAATAGTATTCACTATTGAAACCGCACCATTCTTTTATGTATGCCCTGTATAGTTTATATGATATAAACTGCTTTATAATAATCTGGGCTTAAATAGAAACTTGTTTCTTGGAAGGAAATTGGAAGCATTGCGTATAGATTACAGTAACTGTTGGCAGGTTCGTAACTATGTTTTGAAGAAAGACAGTTTTCTGGGCAGAGGTTGATAATTGTGCGTGCTGATTCTGAAGGGACTTCATTCATGGAACAAACTTGATTTCTAAATCAAGGAGAAAAAGTGCCATTTTCTGCGACAAAATGAACTTCGCAAGTTTTAAGGAGGTGGAGTCGTTTCATTTATGGAATTTGTCCATCGTCTGGAATTAAAAGTAATTTTTTTTTTTTTTTTGGTGGGGGCGAAGGACCCCGCAGCAGATGCTACGGACGCACCGCAGCCTTGAAGGCTTTTTGTGCAACCCACTGATGAAGATGATTAGTTTTTTTCCATTTCTCCGTGTAATGGAGCACCGGTGGAATGAAATTGACAGGGGAAAACCGAAGTACTCGGAGAAAAACCTGTCTCAGTGCCACTTTGTCCACCACAAATCACACATGGGCTGACCTGGTATCGAACCCGGGCTTCCGCGGTGAGAGTTCGGCGACTAACCGCCTGAGCCATGGCACGGCCAAAGTAATAATAAATGTTACTAAAAGGAATGACGTTTCGGGGACTCGCTCGGAGGTTGAGAGTGGCTTTGCCTGACGGACCCAACTATGTCTGTTACGGCCGTATTTTTAGCGTGATTACGGGGACCGATCCTGTCACCTAAATGCAGTGTGTTATTAATTTCTGTTGTAATTTTTAGTACAGAATGTGGACAGAGTCCGTGAATTAAATGATTCCAAATGTGATATACCATCGTCAGAATCTTACAAAAATGTAGTTCATGAGATGGGTTTAGGAAATGTCTATAGGCTTACTTGAGCTTCCACTGAGCTGCTTAACTGTATTCATATCGTTCCGTGAAAATTAACAAACAAACGGTGACATCGAGAAAAGGAGACATTTAAGAATGGTTTGAGAAGAATCTTCTGTACTTTAAGGGAGAAAATTAAAAAATAAACGCTTCAAATTAATCATGGTTACCGCCCACACCGAACATACATAAACGGGATATTTTAACAACGCTGTCATACTACCATAAAATTGGGCCTTATTATGATGATTTAATGCAGTCGAATTCATGTCAAATACAATCGAACGCGGTTATAACGACATCGGTTTATACGACACCGCCTATAGAATCAGATTTTCTGTGGTACCATTTAATTCGTCACAATTAACCATAACATTATACACCTCGGTTACAACGACTCCAAATATTCAGTCCCTTTCATGACGTTATAACCGAGTTCGACTGTATTATTAAAATTGGAACACTACAAATACATCTTTCGATTATTGACGTTTTTCCATGTAATATATTTTTTATGTTCATTATAGTACTATGGTTGCACAATGTGCTTTGACCGTATAAATTAATGGAACTATAAATACCTGTTCAACAAAATGCTGCTGAAATACAGAGCGCTGTGACGCAAGTAGAAATACGAGAATAAAAGGTGACTGGAAGAATTAAGTTAGACATGTGAAGCTGAATGCTGGACTAGGGTTAGTCTGATACACGAAGGAATGGAACGCTCGAGATTTTGAAGCGTCACCGCTAAGTATGTTGAGCGTGCATTTGTAAGAAACAGACGACGTAGCCAGTTATGTTTCGAGTACAAAAGGACTGAAGTCTTTTGTGACGGGGCAGAATGCGTTTTTGAGATCTGCGCTCTTCTCGGATATTACGCGGCGTCGTGTGGTAATTGTTTACCGACGTTTCGGGACAATGTAACTGTCCCATCATTCAAGGGTCAAGAGTCCGAGGACCGATACGTTGTCCCGAAACGTCGGTAAACAATTACCACACGATGCCGCGTAATATCCCAGAAGAGCGCAGATCTCATCAACGTCGCGGCGGAAGCCCAAAATCAAGGTGAATACGTTTTTAATTTTACATTGTCATAAAAACAGGAATACTAAGTATTAAAAACGGGCATTTCAGTTACTAATACAGTAACATTTTGTCACTGCCACCGTTCAAGCTTTTCCCGCTCTTCGTACCCGAGATGTGGCACCCGCAGTGCTGTCCATTTCCTCTGACCGGATAAAACAATTTGTCATGCCATATCTCCGAAATGAAATCCTTGACACACTGCTGTTGCAAAGAGATCTTGAAATACTGTACTGACTTATCCGTCTTGTTCCTGTTTTCCTGTAACCTCGCGTCGCACCTTGACACCTTGATCGCCCACTGTGCTCGTGAGCCCCAGCTGTCCCAATATGGCGTGCCGAACGTCAGAAGAAATGTAAACTTGTTACAGTCAAGGCAAAACATTATTTCAGCAAGCAACAAAACTGAATATGAGCGCGTATTAAAATGCCGTCCTGTTAGTCATGTGCATGCACAGGATGATGGGCATTGTAAGTTCCTCCCTCCCTCCTGTGTGTTTCTTCCGTCCTGTCTTTGTTTATTTCTTTCGTATTTTCAACATTACCAGGTTTGTGAGGTCCAAGGTTCTCACAGCGGTGTGATTGAAGGCTTCTAGGTTACGATGCCATGTCGCTTGGAAATCAGTTACCGACTTTTCGTAGGAACGCGTGGTTCCATCTGTAGGGTCAGAAAACTACATTAACTCTGAAGATTGAGGCAGAACGTTCCTCTGAAACGTCGGTAACTATTTGCCAGTCGGCGCATTGTTATATACCAGAAGACCCGAGTCTTCACTGTCATGTTTTCTTCGCTTATAGAAACCAGTTTCTAGCCTCTTTGCCAGAAGTGTTTTACTGCGTGGAGAGGGTCAGTTATCGTCACAGCGCTTGCATTGATGTGATACTGGCAATGTGTAGATTGGAGGTGGGTAGTAGAGCACAAAGTAGGCAATCCCTAAGCGGTATTCAAATACGCGACCTCCGGGTGCACATAACCTGGACCTGCGCCGCCAGTCGGAACGGAATAATTAAGTATAGTGGAAATGCACACAGACGCAGCTTGTTTGGTGTCTGTCTCAGTTTTAACCAAGTTCCGCCTCCAGTTGATACCTTCACATCGCTTGAAATGAGCACATTTCTGAGGACGTGATCTTCAGAATGTCCATCAGACTGTACCGTTACCGAAACCACTACTTTTTTCTGTGAAGGGCCCCGCAGCAGATGCTACGGACGCACCGCAGCCTTGAGGCTTATTGTGCAACCATTGATGAAGATGATGATGATGATGATGATGATTAGTTTTTTCCGTTTTCCAAGTAATGGAGCACCGGTGGAATGAAATTGACAGGGGAAAACCGAAGTAGTCGGAGAAAAACCTGTCCCGGTGCCACTTTGTCCACATGGACTGTCCCGGTGAGAGGCCGGCGACTAACCGCCTGAGCCATGGCACGGCCTGAAACCAGGACTTACTGCAATCAAATTCCTACTGGAGAGGCTTAACAATAAAAGTCCGCCGGACGAATTTCATGCATTAATCTGACGTCGACTGTTTTATGTCTTATCGGTTATGGCTCATGACATTAAAGTCACACCTGGCGTAAAGTTGAGGCTGTACATCTCATTGAGGTGTACTACTTTTATTTTGAACATTTTCTAATGTGGCATGAATGTAAGGAAATATTATCGGAAATAACTTATGCTTCAATACAGTGTCAAAGCTGGCTTGTTGATTGACTTTGCAACAGTACATTATGTTCAATAAACTATTCTCGGGCTAGCAGCCACGTCACGTGGCTGAATGGCGAATAAACCAATGTCTCGGGGGCCATCTCTGTTCCCCTCATTAGGGAACTCACTACCTCCGAAGTCCGTTCGCGGACGGACTTCGGAGTTTACTCGCCTTTCAACCGCTTGACGTGGCTGCGAGCCCGAGAATATTTTATTGAATTTAGTCGCCATGAAAGCTTTAAAATAGTAGATTATCTCTTAAATACGTTATCATTAAGGTTAGTGAGATAAAATTGCAAAGAAAGCATATCGAATACAAAATGTGTTTTCCTTTCGTGTACACATAGCCAGTTCTCGAAAAATTATGGCTGACTGTTAGGTTGAAGAACTCCATATTATTTTGCATGATGGGTTGAGAGATGTCGAAATCTGTCATATCGAGTCCTTTTCGGTGTAACACCCAAAATCTCGTGGAACGCAGTGGGAAACCAGTTCAAACATAATCGATCGCGTAGGAGTGATACATCCTCTCACAGCTGCACTCAACCCAACAGTCCACACACACTTTGCATCAGTGATGGATGATCTTGCGCGCTGACGGTGCCATGTGGGGGCAGTGCTGAGTGTAACCTTGTCCTTCAGCCCTTTGCCGACAGCGTATTCGTCGCCCTTGTAAAGTGATTGATTCTGCTGTGCTGTTTGAGTTATTTAAGACTAGCAGAAGGATAATAATACGTAGGCCTAACGAGGACACTCTGTAGTAATTTAGGGTGTATATAAGGAAGTGTGAAATGCCGAAATATATAACTCCTTTTTTTTTAATGACTCACAGCCCCTTGGGGGCCTAGGCCGCCTCTTTTTTGAGGCTTCAGGATCACACACTTTTAGACACACACACACTCGGTAGGACTCCTCTGGACGAGGGACCAGCTCGTCGCAGAGACCTCTACCTGACAACACACAACACTCACGACAGACAGACATCCATACCCTAGGCGGGATTCGAACCCACAATCCCAGTAAGCGAGCGGCCGTAGACCCACGTCTTAGACCGCGCAGCCACTGGAATCGGCATAAATCCCTTAGTAAAACAAAATAAATATGTAACGAGAAAGACTTTGTCCATATAGGTGAATAGTAAGGTAAAGCTATCCCATTACAGGCTTGGACAGGCCGTTAGGGTTCCAGGAGGTTGAGGCTCCCAGATTTCAAGACAGTCGGCACATGAGGGTGGTAAGGTTGTCAGCCCTGCTCACAGGCCGCCTTTATTCTCCAGGAAATATTCCTGGTACTCATTTCTGTTAGAGGCTGATTCGACCCCAGGGCCATATTGCGGCCGGAAGGATTATGTCAATGAAAAATTCCAATGACACCATCGGGAATCGAACCCGCGACCTTCCGACTTGTAGCGCCACCGTAGTAGGAGTATTACGTGTGCAATTGCTCTCTAGATACTAACACCCCATGCCAGATGTTAGTTCTGCGGGTCCTTCAAGCTACTACAGGTGTCAGAATCATTACAAGGGTTCATTGTTTACATTCCCACAATTTCTGTAACCATGCCGTCCTTCGGTTTACAAGGTGATCAATAAAACACTTTGTCCATGCCTGAAAAATGAGTTGATATGTTTGATAACCGGTCACGGCTTTCAGCAGAATGGCATTACATTAGTATGCAGACAGCTGTGTTACAACTTAAAAACTGCTTCCTTCACAAGTCATGATTGTAGTCAACCCGAATTGAATCTCACTTCTGTAGCGAAAATGTTTAGTGACGGAATATTAAAGTACGTGCAGCGAATGAAATGGTAGACAGTAGGCTATTATTTTGCAGGACATAAGCCAAAATCGGAACGTAGTAGAAGTGGTCATACCGTAGCCATGGTCCTGTTGGCCGAATCTTTATCCACCTCGTTCCTTTCTTCCATATGCCACCTTTGTATTTGACGACACATAAAGCAGTATGGTACCGTTACGTTCACATCTAGACAGAGACTGAGCAAATCTGCGAAACCTCGTCGTTGGTACCTCGGGGGTGGTAGGGGGGGGGGGTTTCTTCGTCTTCGGCGTATTGCTGGTGATTTTCTATTTCTCTGAGTGCGTCTTCTCGAATTGTTGTTTTTTTATGTCATGAGTATCGCGTTTCGTCACTCATCAGCCGAAAATGGTTTACAACACAAAGGAAAATAGACAGGGCGATGTAAATTGCGCACTAGCATCCATTCCATACCATAAACGGCAGTCGAACGTGCAATCTTTGCAAAACATTTATTTGCGTCATTTGTTATACACGAGTGTTAAATTCCTCGTGTGTCTTGTGCTTCGCCATAAATTATGAAGCTTTTTCATTGCAAAGGACGAAGGAGCTTTGTTGCCTGCTGTAGTTGTGCAACCCTTTGAGCCACGCACTGTATTTGCCATACCTGCAGAATCAGACAAGGTGCCATTATTGCTGCCCTGTCCCTCCCTGTCAGAGCCCCATTCTGTCCACCACCTACTCTAACCCATCTGGTGCTAGTTTCGTGGGTTGCAAGGGAATTAGCTAGCCTTTGCACCTGGCCAGTGCCGTCTTCCCCACCCAGTGTTGCAGATATCTCGACAGCTGGCTGCTTGAATATTTTTCCTTGAATGGATGACGAGATAAGTCCATTTGGGCTTTACTTATGCAAAGTAGCACCTGCTCATTCCGTGTGGAGCTGATAGTTCCGTCGTATTTGCCTGAATATGCTTATAATGATCACTTCCTCCGCCCACTCTGGAGGTAATATATTCGCCCATGTTGAAATTGAAAGTATAAAAGCATTCAGTTCAAGCTTTCGAAATGTTTTACAAAACTTTTTCCCCTTCATTGTGTGATGGGAGTTCATTCTCCTCACAACCCTTTTCAAATATCGATAGATCTCGAAAGCACGTCTTGTAGTTATTCCTGAAATTTACTTGAAGTTTTTCGTGGTTCTCTTTATATGTTGTTACAAATCTCGAATGGAAGATTGGGCATAGATAGGTGGATAATATTAATATTGATCGTACAGGAAGAAGATATGAGAGTTTCAGAACTTATCTCACATGCTCTTCATGCCAGCATAATGCCCCCTTCCTGTCCTCCTTAAATTGATCACCCTTGTTACCCTTCATGAACGATAGGTCTAAAAGTTGTGAAGCTCCTCATTCCTTTCCGTTCACGGTTCTCTTGTGTTCGAATATTCTGTCTAGTGCCCTGTTTACAAATACGCTTTGTGAAGGTTTTGCACTTGAGTTAAGATACTAAGTTCCGCGCCCATATAAAACTGTAACTTAACAACTCATGCTTGAAAGTTTTTCAACACGTAATTACTTCTACACTAATACAGGCTATGTGCTACATCTGCAATTCATTTACGCCTGTGCAAAGGAGCGTCGACCGCATGTGTTTTGTTTCTATGTCTTTACCCTCCTCCCAATTTTGCTGCTTATTACCAAGTTGGGGAGACCAGCCTGTCAAATCAAGAAGCACAATGCACAAGGCCAACGCTGTCTAGATGAACACGCCTTTACGAAGAAGTAAGAAAGTCATACACGTCTAGGCCTATAAGGTGCAGCTCTTGTGAAATAACAGTAAAGGACGTGGAAGCCAAAGCGCATATTACAAAAAAAAAAAAACAGCGGCACGTCGAGACCTCATATTTTGGCCCGGAAGTCAGAGGAGGATTCTGGTTCAGCTGTGCCGTAAAACTAGAGCTGAATCGGAGGACTGCTCGCTCTTGGAGTGATAACATTGTACCAGAAAACCCCCTTCATCTTCACCCTTACTATTCAGCTGCTTTTACATGACAGCCTACTTTGAACCAAAATGCTGATCAGAACGCCCGAAAAAAATATCAGAACGATCATCTGGCAGTAACGGGAAACTCGGCTTTATTATGATGAAGGAACCCTGGATCAGTATACAGCAGAATCCATAAACATGTTCCTACTTTTACAACTCCAGGCGCACAGCACGTTGGCGAAAACGTAAAAGCGATAAAGAAAAACAAACTGTACACTATTAGAAGCTAGTAAGGGGGTTGGTCTAGAAGTAAACACCAAGAAAGCCAAAGAAAATATGTGCAAAGACAGTAAATAACATGACGTTGTCGAAGCAAATAAGAGCAGATTAAGTTCCCTGAATCCTCTTAATAAGATTTTCCTTCCTGTATCCTGTCTGAAAACGTAAAGTTTAAAATGCTACTTATTACTTGTGCTCAGAAGATTGGCTCTGCTGGATGGAATTCAAATATTGTTCAGTATATTCGAAAATATGTTTAAAAATGTTCGCGTTTCTTTGTGAGGCCAGGTTAAGCAGTGGTTTCCGACATCTCGTACGGGCACGTGGTCAACAGATAGGCCGGTTTCAGAGTAATTAGCCGTCTTGTCATTCTCATTCCTTTATTTACCAACAGCTCATGGAGTGGAGTGAGTGGCCGTGGGATTAGCGACTGGGACTGGGATTACATTCCCACAAGGGTAAGAATGGTTTCATCCCAACCAAGCTCAAACCGTCTCTGGCCTTACCATTAATTCTGTCAATGAATCGGGAGATCGGGAGCACTTGTTTGAAGGCGAAGGCCGGCCAGAGAGTGAATCTGGCTGCTCAACTCCATCGATTAATGGTGCATGGAAGTTTACCTTCATTTCTTCCTGTATATATTCATGGCACGGTACTAGGAAGAGTTAACATTGCCATATTATTATATGCAGTTGAACCCGGTTATAACGACATCGGTTTATACGACATCTCGCTTATAGAGTCAGATATTCTGTGGTACCAACTAATTCGTCAATGTTAACCATAACATTACACTCTTCGGTTATAACGACACTCGTTTATAACGATACAAAATATTCAGTCCCTTTCGTGACGTTATAACCGAGTTCGATTGTACATTTATCAGACTGACTGACCATGTTAACCTCTGTTAATTATAGTTCTCCCCTGTGGGTTACATGCGATGTTTAGTAGCCCACAGTTTCAAGTGTGCGAAAGGGGTCTATTTTCGTCAGGAAGTTCACGACGAGCTCATTTCAGGCATTATACAAACAACAATGCTGATCTACATATTTATACAGCAGCAACGTGCTGGTTGCAGGCTGCGGCTCTTACCCTGTTGTTAATTAATAAGACTTTCATCTGTGTTGTTCTGCTAACCGTCTCTCTGGAGAGACATTGTTTTATAATAGCCATCAGCTTAATCATTTCTGCCAAGGAAGTGAAGTGGAGAGGGTGGGGGGGGGGGGAGGATGGCCTCTGGGAGTGCAAGAGAATTAAAAGAGAAATATTCAAGACGAAATGTGAATATCTCTCGCTGCAGAATTAGTAGGTGTGCGCAAACTCGGTACCCAGCATCTTTGAATGCCACTGTGTTGTGAAATGTGTCACAGACTGTCAAGGTAAATAGAACTTTTTTTTTCGGTTTGAGTCAATGTGAGCATGTAAGTTTTCGTTTGAGCTTGCACTGTATGCTTAAATGCACAGCTTTGAAGTCACCGATAGCCTACGAATGCATGAACTGTATTCTAAAGTGGCATTAACTTTTCCGACAAAATGAAGACGCTGTGTGTGTGGTTGAGTTAGCGTTTATACCACCTGTCTAACTAAATGTTACCAAATCAGAATACAGAGTGCTGTGTCTTGTCACGGAGTGAAAGGATTAGTGCTTAATCGCGAGGTGGCTCTGTTTGCACTCCTACGTGTGTATTCTCTGGATCCGATGCTTCATCTCCAAAGCAGCTCGGTGAATTTGTATGTCGTGAAGTGTTAAGTGTCTACATTTGCAGTTGTGTTGGTAGTTAAATTTTGATCTGTTTCGGTCTACAGAGCCGATCCCAGTGGTTGCGCGGTCTAAGGCGTGGGTCTGCGGACGTTCGGTAGCTGGGATTGTGGGTTCGAATCCCGCCGGGGTCATGGATGTCTGTTTCTTGTGAATGTTGTGTGTTTTCACGTAGAGGTCTCTGCGACGGGCCGATTCCTCGTCCAGAGGAGTCCTACCGAGTTGTTTGTGTGTGTGTCCTTGAGTGTGATCACGTGCGACAGTAACCCTGTACACCTACAGTGAGTTGGTACAAGAGATCCGACTAAAAAAATCGGTCTACTGTAATTGGCGATGTACATCGATACGGAATTTTGTAGCGGTATCGTAAATGTTTATGCGCAGGTGCGAAACTCGGCTTGCTTACCGAACGACAACAGCGACTGGAATTCAATGAATGGGGATCGCGGCCGAATAAGACGTTCAGAATTGAGAACGAAACAAATATATGTGGAACATCCCACTCCTGTTTCTGCAGTTACGACGTAAAATCCGTATAGGCCTATAATGTATGATCGGATATCGATCAATACGCTAGCAGCGTCAGCAGTGATTACGGGAATTTCGACATGAATGAAACGTTTTCTGTACTTCGAATTTGGCAGAAACACTGGCGATAAGATTTCTAACTCGCCTAACCTTTCTCGTGCCTTATTGTGGCCCTTTATCCCAGAAGTTTGGGCTGCCTTGTACGCGTATGTCTGGGGGCTGGTACGACAAGAGTCGCTTGCGGATTGTGCATGTGCATGTGCATATAACCACTCGAACAGTTCCTCCCCTCCAGAATTCTGCGGCACGTGTTGTGTACCAGCCACCCTCGACCGCAGTGTCAATGACTAGCATTGTTCCCGGTCTTCCCTGTCCAGACATAACACTGTTCTGCTGCCCGAGCAAGCAGATTAGTTCAACATTATGATCATCTTCACCGCCGCTACCGCGGCCACCACCATCACCATTATCACCGTCATTCGTCATCATCATCGGAGGTGAACATATCCCGGGCGACTACATTTTGTACGGTGGCGCGTAGTATTTGTGGGTACTCAGTATGGTACTTGCTTCACGTTACTCTTCTGGCGCCTAGAATTTTGAGGTGGCTCCTAGATTTTTGGAAAACTTATGCAACCATGATCATTAGTATATTTTTTCTCCTTCAGTTGTTGCACGGGTTATCTAGTCTATAATTACGGATTTTGCAAAATAAGTACAAGTTTTGTCAACAGTTATTTTTGAAGACAGAAATTTGGTGACATTGTTGATGGTTCCTAGCACTGCTGCTTTGAATGTTTCTGCAGAAGCCTTCTGTCAGGATTAGATTTTTAGACTCTTGTGCAGGGTCGTCGGCCCCACAGGACTGTTGGTACTATTGTCATCTGTTTCATACGCCAGTGCTGTTTAATTTCATATGCTAATTTCGGGCACTGCAGGTTTTTATTGTCATATACCATATAAACATTCGCGGTATTGGGAATATTTTATCAGTTGTGTACGTAATATTGTGTTTCGCTGCTGTTAGCTAACATTATAGTGCTTTATGGCTTGTTAATATTCCGATAATGCTAAAATCTTACAACGTGACGTAATATGTTGTATGACATCTTTATCTCTTGTAATTTAGTGTGTTAATGACCCAATGCTGTATTGCTGTCATAAAGACCTTATTTCACAGGTAAAGCTTCCCATGTTTAGCCATTCGCTCGACGCATTATCATCATCATTATTTTCTAAACACCGCTTTCCAAAACAAAGACGGCAGGCCATATGACTGAATGAAGTATTTTGTTCATTTATATGATTCTGAAACGTTTCTTTGAATAACAGTATAAATTAGAAGTTTTTGACAACGAATCATTCAGGAAAATGTTTGCATACGAAGGATAAATACGTAAGCAGTTTTATAAGAAGAGGCATTGTAACTCGGTTTGTAAGACAAATGTATAAAGAATTTTGTTCGCATGGGGCGGAGCTGTGGAACTGTGTAATGTGTGGCAGGATGAGAGTTGATGAGTGTTGGGGTTAAAATGTTTTTGAGGACGCGACGTAACAGAAACGCCCAAACGGTAGTACGTTTTGACTCCAGTTTTCCTTAGCACACCGACGCGAATGATGTGACATAACTTGAAAGAGCCATTCTTTCCCCGGCCTTTCAAGTTTATTGTGCGCATTGAATGGTGGTACTGGTTTTTCTAGCTTACAGGTTCGCACTACTGCCATGTTAGTGTTGCTGACGTAGTGGTAGACGAGATTTGAATGCTGTTCTTACTGTTTCATAAAATCTGCCAATTAGTATCAATAATATTGATCTCGGTGGTTACGTTGGGGAGGGGGGGGGCAGAGCGCCGGGTTGTGAAGGAGAAAATACACGCACATAACAGGAAGGAGGCAGTTGCATAGGCACCGGATCGCGCGGTAACAAGTGCCCCCATGTGTACCTGTCAGACACACGTGCGAGATGCTCAATCACGTACACGATGGTGTGGTGACACTCCCCCCACCCCCCATCGTCATGACTGTGCTGATCACCACAAATTTAATTTGTCAGGAAAATCGTCCCCTTTGAACTCATTCCTTGTTAGGTCTACCGCTGAGAGTCGAAAATGTAAGTGATACGTAATGTGATAATGAAAAGGGCAGGAAGATTTTAACAAAGTGAAATTAAATAAGTTTTTAGTGTTTCCGCATTACATAACGAGGAAATGCTGTGATTTATGCCGTTACTACAATACTGTTGGTGTAGTGAAATCTGGGAGGGCGGGCTTGGGTTGACAGGTACGTCTACCTAGGACAGAAAATAAGGAGTATGTACAGAGTTTTGGTGCAGCGTAAAGAAATGCAGTGGAAGGATTTGTACTGCATTTACCTGGTCTAGGATACGGTAATACACCTTCGAATTCCATGAAAGTCCGAGAATGTTGTGACTATTAACACGAAGGTTCAATTCTTCTGATTCTCTAAGTGTGTGTGTGATTCGTTACATAAATGGGCTATCACGTTGAAAATTGCGCATTGGTTATGGTATGTTTGACATACACGACGTTTCAGAAATTCCTTCCTTATTGGTTGCCATTATACTGACAGGTTTTGTAATACTTTTGTTTGAGAGTTAGTGGCGTTGGTTGAGATCGAACTCGGACCCACTGAGTGCTAGGCTGTCACGTTAACCACTGTCCGGGGCCGCTCTCTGCGTCCTTATAACATCACGTAAAGTCGACAACACAGTCAATTCCGGGAAGTCTTCTACTGTATATTTAGAGCCTATAGTGGACTCAGTTAACCGACGCTGTCTTCAGCGGCTTTCCAGCTATAATCGAATTGTTAAAACAAGCTGTTAAACATAAGCACCACTTAACAGTTCTGGCGTGTTCGCTTTGCTGTTGTTTGTAGATGCTGGCTAAGTAAATAAATGAGTAACTAACCTCATGGAGCCGAGTCCTTCAGAAATATTGTGTTTCAGCTAGTGCAGGAATTCCCGGATTTTATGGACCATGAAATTTCATTAACGTGTTCACAAGTGTCCGCCACTTGCCCCGGTCCTGAGCCAGATGAATCCAGTCCACGCCATCCCACTGTGTTTCTTTAATATTTAATTGTATTATTCTCCCATCGACGCCTAAGTCTTCCAGTGGCCTCTTTTCTTAAAGTTTCCCCAACCAAAATGTTTTACGCATTTCTCTTATGACCCCTACGTACCATATGCTCCGCCCATTCTGTCTTACTTTGATAGAGCAACACAGTGGTGTGGATTTCAATGTGATGCTGTATTATGGGCGTAAAGAGTGTTAAACTCTTGACGTCACGAAACGCTGTTAAATGCCAGGATTTTAAATGCGTTTCTACAACCTAGACCGCAGACATATTAGGGCTGTAATCATTGAACTCGAAACGAATAATTAAGACTGCGCCGAACGCTTTTTTTTTTTTTTTAGTAACAGACATAATGTGCACGCAAATAGTTGTTGTTGATGGATAGGTGCTCAAACTGACAAGAAGTCAAAAACTAATGTAACCCTTTGTAGGTTTCTGAATGTTCAAACAGTCGTTTTGAATGCTGTATACTGCACTCATATCATACACACTGAACGAAAATTAAATATCTGAATATATAGTCCTTGAACTTAATAATCCCTTGAAATTGTGGCAAAGTTCAAATATTTGAGAACGACAAGAAGAAAAAAAAAAAAAAAAATTCATTCAAGAAGAAATTAAGGGTAGATTAAATTCGGGGAATGCTTGCTAGCATCAGATTCGGAACCTTTTGTCTTGTCGGCTGCTACATGAAACCGTAAAGCTGAAGATAGTCTGTGTTTCAAACGGGTTTGAAACTTGGTCTCTCACACTGAGGGAGGAACATCGAATGAGAATATTCGAGAACAGGGTGCTGATGAAAGTATTTGGACCTAAGACGTAACTGGAGGCTGAAGTACATTACTTAATCAGGAGCTTTGTTACTTGCACGCCTCATAAAATATTACTACGGTGATGACATCAAGGGGGGATGAAATATACGGGGCAAGTGGTATGCATACGAGTGAAGTGCATGCATGTTTTTTGTGGAAAAACCTGAAGGCATACGTGATGGGGAATAATATTAAGATGAATCTCAATGATTTAGAATCGGAGGATGTGGACTCGGTTCATCTGGCTGAGGATATGGCCCAGTGGCGAGCCGCTTTGAACACGACGTGAATGTTCGAGTTCCGTTACCTGCGGGGAATTTCTTGAATAACGGAGGAACTGTTAGCTTCTCAAGGAAGTTTCTGCTCCTTGGAGTCAGTTACATGCTAACGTCGTCTCATTTGTAATTCAGAGTTCACTGTAATAGAAAATTGCGTTAAGAACATAACATTTTACAACACGGTCAGGCTCTTTTGTACGTCACGTGGGTGGAAGGAAGGTCTTTGTTCGAAATAATTTTGAATTCTTCAATGTACAAGTTCCGAAATGTGTGCATAGCGTGTCTTTTTTTTTAATTGTCTCGAGATCCATAAAACGTAACGGGAAAATATACGTAACACAGATGTTTGTTTTATTTTTGTCTACTTTTTTTTCTAAACATTTTTAGCTCGATAAATGTTAAATAGTTACGCTGGAGAGGGGCCCAGAAATGCACATGGGTTCTCTTGTGCAATATCTGTTATTTTTATCTCATTTTAACTATGACTGGAACGGCTCGACACTTATTCGTAAAATTCTCCAGTGTTAAAGTTTCATGAAAATCCGTTCAGAGGTTCTCGAACTGTTCTATGCGGCTGACGGATGGACAAAGTGATTAAATAGGAAGTCCGCAGATATACGAATGCACCCCAGAGGGCGCAAGTAATGACTTTGAGTAGCTTAAGTTACGTTGTTATCACATTGTCTACATTTAAAGGTCAATTATTGATGTATGGTCTAGCCGTAATTAATACAAGTCATTTATACTTTCGGGGGCACGCGGTGGCGCAGTTGGTTGAGGCACTGCGCTACAAGCCGGAAGGTTGCGAGTTCGATTCCCTATGATTTTCATTGACATAGTTCTTTCGGTCGCACTATCGCCCTGGGGTCGACCCAGCCTCTAACAGAAATGAGTACCAGGAATATTTCCTGGGGTGTAGAGGCGGCCGGTGCGTAGGGCTGACATCCTTACCACCCTCATGTGCCGATTGTCTAGAAATGTGGGAGCCTCAACCTCCTGGAACCCTAAGTGCCTGCCCAGGCCTGTAATGGGGCTGCGTTACCTTGACAATTGATATTTTCAGTTTGTATCATTGACATTTCTACACTGTGGTGTAATTTTTTTTCATTTGTGTGTTGTTTCTACGTATTAACCGGCCCTTCTATTAACAGCCTTAGCTCTGGGACCCGTTTACGTCGGCTAAGCGAGGGTCTTCTGTCCCACAGACAGTGAACCAAGTCAGTATAATATTAGTTAGTTATTCAGAATTGTTCGGTGTTTTTCAACAAAAGATGGTCGTCGACCGCACAAGAAATAAAAGACGTATGGGGAATCAGACTTGTACTGTCGGCCTGTGCTTGAAGATAGCCTAATTTGGGGAACGATTTGTGAATCACCTTTTAGACGTCGCTAGTTAGTGGCGTGGTCACGTTCTGTCATGAGGACTCTGTTGAACGTACGTGATGAAGGACAAAACCAAATTAATCCTGATGATGTGAACGAAACTCACGATCCCACGGAGCAACTATGAGCCCCTCTGCAAGCTGCAGCTCTGCAGAGTTATACTGTACTTCAACTGTATTTATCCGTTCTACACGTTGTTTATACAATTAAAGCTCAATATAGAGGTCTTGACTGTTAGGATCGTCGACATCTGTTAAATATGGCATGCTGGGTGCCGTAAGACGTGATACCTATGTAAATGCCTGTGGTGTCCATTTCCGGTAGGTTGAGGTATTATTTTTTGTGTGCTTCGATACATCTAGACCGACTGTGCAGCCAGCACAGCCTCCAGTAATGGGTACCGGGGGCAAATCGGCCACAACTTCAAGCTATCTGTTCACGTCCATTTGGTGCCGTTGTCAACAATATGTGAATAATTCGCTCCACGCTTAATATTCGTCTTAACTGTGTGTGGTACTTAATGAAATTTATTTACTTTTGAAAGGCACAAAAAAGGCAAAGATGTAGGGAAAAATATTGAACAGTAAGGGGCAAATCATAGATGAGGGAATTTCATACAAAAGTTAGTAAATTGTACGAAGACTGCGGATTTGAGAAATTTAGATAAGTTTCTATACCTGTAAGATAACATGTAAGTGAGAAATCCAAACGTGGAAAATATCTTGTAGTACAGACGAGGGCAATGAATAAATTTTGTAAAGATGATTCGATGGATTGAGTACGTACATGTCATAAATGGATTTAGAACGTAACACTCGATGTAAGGGAGGTTTACTGCAGAAAAGTTGGTCTTAGCAGTTACATCCCTGGATAATAGGCCTATGTAGGCCTATCTGGAACGCAACAAATGATAATGATTATGATAATTTATTGTTGTTGTTAGGAGAATTTCAATGAATGCAATCTTTGTTCAGGCTGATCACCTGTCATGGTGCTGTGCCCATAATGTGTTGTGTCTTGCAAGCAGTGTCCGAAACGTCGGTAGGCTTACACAGTAATAATCGTAACCACTCGGACACGTCTGTATTGCATCCAAACAGCACTGCAAGATGAACCTGTGTCGCAGACGCAGCACAGACCAGTGTACAAGAGCGGCCTAAGTGCAGAAATGCTGTGCATCGTTGTAGGCCCACAGTGCTGGACTGACCTCTTAATGACATGGAGTTCGGAGTGGAGGATTGTATGTTTAGCAAGTAGAGATCTAAATAGCAGAGTGAAGCTAAAGTGCTCCCTATGAGCGGAGGTGTAACTCCACGCATTCTTAACCTCTGCACTAGATAGGAGTGTGTGATCAGATTCACTTCGCGCTGCTTTCCCCACTCCTACCCCCCATCGCAAAGGCCCTGCGCCACATTCAGTAATAGGCAGAGTGGGCCCCACGGCCCGTTTGGACGCCGGGGCGAAGAGATAAATTTCTTGCTCCTGCCGGGTATACAACACGACATCTCGATCGTCCAGCTCCTACCGTAGTTACTACACCGAATGCGTTACCAAAAAAGACAGCAATGATGAGAGTGAAGTTCTCCCTGTGCTTAACTAAGCACCACGCCTCAAAGACATTTATAGGCGTGGATGTGTTGGGGCTTGGCTCCACTCATTCTTAACATGTGCGTTGGATGAAGATGAATGATAGCTTCACAGTTGGACCGCTTTCTACCAGTACCCATCGCATAGGATGCTGGGTGGGCCCCAGAGGCGGTCCGAAAGTAGTGGCAAAGACAGAAATTGCTGCTCCATGCGGGAAACAACCTCCGGTCTTTCATGTACCATTGCCCATGTTGCACTGAGCTATGTTATTGTTATTGTTTGTCTTACAGGAACTCTAAGATCTTTATTTGAACGAACAGTTAGTTACCAGCTGCATTCATACCATATGCTAGAAAACACGCAACTATACTGTGAGAAAATGGAAACGGGAAATTTGACTTCGTTCGGGCGGCGCTGTTGGTGCTGTACAACGTTTGTAATAGCGGGCGGTATATACCACGATTTGTGAATCACCTTTTAGACGTCGCTAGTTAGTGGCGTGGTCACGTTCTGTCATGAGGACTCTGTTGAACGTACGTGATGAAGGACAAAACCAAATTAATCCTGATGATGTGAACGAAACTCACGATCCCACGGAGCAACTATGAGCCCCTCTGCAAGCTGCAGCTCTGCAGAGTTATACTGTACTTCAACTGTATTTATCCGTTCTACACGTTGTTTATACAATTAAAGCTCAATATAGAGGTCTTGACTGTTAGGATCGTCGACATCTGTTAAATATGGCATGCTGGGTGCCGTAAGACGTGATACCTATGTAAATGCCTGTGGTGTCCATTTCCGGTAGGTTGAGGTATTATTTTTTTGTGTGCTTCGATACATCTAGACCGACTGTGCAGCCAGCACAGCCTCCAGTAATGGGTACCGGGGGCAAATCGGCCACAACTTCAAGCTATCTGTTCACGTCCATTTGGTGCCGTTGTCAACAATATGTGAATAATTCGCTCCACGCTTAATATTCGTCTTAACTGTGTGTGGTACTTAATGAAATTTATTTACTTTTGAAAGGCACAAAAAAGGCAAAGATGTAGGGAAAAATATTGAACAGTAAGGGGCAAATCATAGATGAGGGAATTTCATACAAAAGTTAGTAAATTGTACGAAGACTGCGGATTTGAGAAATTTAGATAAGTTTCTATACCTGTAAGATAACATGTAAGTGAGAAATCCAAACGTGGAAAATATCTTGTAGTACAGACGAGGGCAATGAATAAATTTTGTAAAGATGATTCGATGGATTGAGTACGTACATGTCATAAATGGATTTAGAACGTAACACTCGATGTAAGGGAGGTTTACTGCAGAAAAGTTGGTCTTAGCAGTTACATCCCTGGATAATAGGCCTATGTAGGCCTATCTGGAACGCAACAAATGATAATGATTATGATAATTTATTGTTGTTGTTAGGAGAATTTCAATGAATCAATCTTTGTTCAGGCTGATCACCTGTCATGGTGCTGTGCCCATAATGTGTTGTGTGTTGCAAGCAGTGTCCGAAACGTCGGTAGGCTTACACAGTAACAATCGTAACCACTCGGACACGTCTGTATTGCATCCAAACAGCACTGCAAGATGAACCTGTGTCGCAGACGCAGCACAGACCAGTGTACAAGAGCGGCCTAAGTCAGAAATGCTGTGCATCGTTGTAGGCCCACAGTGCTGGACTGACCTCGTAATGACATGGAGTTCGGAGTGGAGGTGAGTTGTACGTTTAGCAAGTAGAGATCTAAATAGCAGAGTGAAGCTAAAGTGCTCCCTATGAGCGGAGGTGTAACTCCACGCATTCTTAACCTCTGCACTAGATAGGAGTGTGTGATCAGATTCACTTCGCGCTGCTTTCCCCACTCCTACCCCCCATCGCAAAGGCCCTGCGCCACATTCAGTAATAGGCAGAGTGGGCCCCACGGCCCGTTTGGACGCCGGGGCGAAGAGATAAATTTCTTTCTCCTGCCGGGTATACAACACGACATCTCGATCGTCCAGCTCCTACCGTAGTTACTACACCGAATGCGTTACCAAAAAAGACAGCAATGATGAGAGTGAAGTTCTCCCTGTGCTTAACTAAGCACCACGCCTCAAAGACATTTATAGGCGTCGATGTGTTGGGGCTTGGCTCCACTCATTCTTAACATGTGCGTTGGATGAAGATGAATGATAGCTTCACAGTTGGACCGCTTTCTACCAGTACCCATCGCATAGGATGCTGGGTGGGCCCCAGAGGCGGTCCGAAAGTAGTGGCAAAGACAGAAATTGCCTGCTCCATGCGGGAAACAACCTCCGGTCTTTCATGTACCATTGCCCATGTTGCACTGAGCTATGTTATTGTTATTGTTTGTCTTACAGGAACTCTAAGATCTTTATTTGAACGAACAGTTAGTTACCACTGCGTTCATACCATATGCTAGAAAACACGCAACTATACTGTGAGAAAATGGAAACGGGAAATTTGACTTCGTTCGGGCGGCGCTGTTGGTGCTATACAACGTTTGTAATAGCGGGCGGTATATACCAGTAGTGTAAACATACCGTGGTAGTAATTAACTTGAGTTTACACTTCAAAGCCCTGAAGGCACGTTGTCCGGAGAGACCCACAGCAATGGACTTCATCTCGCAATGTGGAAAGAACACCTCGGACGTTACCAAAATATTGGGTCCGGGAAAACGAAACACGGTGTAATTAAAACCACCAGAGAAAGGGATGCCTTTGCGAATGCTTCCCAGGTGGCATCCCTTTACCCTGAGGAAATAATTGTATGTGTTGGTTCTTGGGTCACGATTCATCAAAAGACTGTAAGTCGTTGGTTGCGGGACGTCCACCCGTTCGGACGGCTGCAAAAGTGGCAAGATGAAAGGTGAAGCGATTTATTGATTCCACAGGGTCTGTAGTATGACCCTTGTACAGAAGCGCTGTAACAGACTGGCACAGATATTTTTAAACTTTGAACGCCTTTATAAGTAGGATATATTCTGAGCACACAGAATCGAGTAGCATGCAGGTGGATTCAGTCTGTTTTATTTACGTTTTGACTAAGCTTTTAAAAGAGTTCTTACTGAAAAAGAGTTGAGTGAGGGATCTTTGTCTCAATTCCTCCTCTCAGAAAAAGTTTGCCTGGATATTAAAGTGTTTATATAAAATTTGTCGATATCTGAGCTCGAGTTTCTGTGGGTTGTGTCATGTGAACACGCTGTCTCTGTTTTGAATCACGCGAGATGTAAATTTAGTGTAGACCGGGAGAATGGCGAAATTAATTGACGTGTATGTGTGTGACATGTTTATAAACTTAAAACATCGGCGAATTTATCAACCCACAGTTTGGTTTTGTTGGTTCACAAATTACTTTGAAAGTTTGTTGCAAAACTGTAAAGCATTGTGGGGCTTTGTTTACTGTCGTCACAGATTTAATTTATAACGACGCAGCATTTAACGACAATTACAGTTCTGTTTGCATATTTCGTTTACCTTTTATAGCTTTAACTCCATAACTCCACGGAGCAGAGTCCTTCTTGAGAAGCTAACAGGTCGTCAGCTAGTCAAGACATTCCCCGCGTTTTATGGAACCCGAAGGTTCATTACCGCACTCACAAGAGCCCGCCACCTGTCCCTTTTATAGCTAGTTCACAATAAATGCTGAATAGAGGTGTCCATTTCCAACCGCATTTGCTTGTAACTTGTAAGGCTCGCGTTTGTTACGTTGACAGTTGAAAATGCGACGTCGAATGTCAGACGGTACAGAAGTAGTAGTCCTTCATATACCGGTGGTCCCTGTTTCGATTCCTGGCTATTGTACTGACTATCCTGACCAAGGTTATTCGTGATTTTCTAACTCCTCAAGGGATAGAAGTCCGTGCAATGGCTCAGGGGGTTGGTCGCTAGCTTCGCACCGCGGAGGTACGGGTTCGATTCTGGGCGTATCTAGGTGGAACTTTTGGTGGACAGAATGTCACTGTGACAGGTTTTGCTCCGAGTACTTCGGTTTGTTTTCGTCTCCTACCAGTGCTCCATACTGTAATTGATTGATCTACCACCAACGTTATATAATTATCTGAACTTAGTCAAATGAAACCCCTTCCCCCTCCTCTCAATACGTGGAACTGAAGGTATAATATCCTGAATGTCATGATGAATCCTTCGCATCCTTGCCGAGTGATTACTCTAACGGAACATGACTCCTTTGAAATCATGCTTATTCTCTTTTTCACGGTTTGGGGTCTCATGTATATTCCGTTTCACAATTAATTATTCTGACGGTGTGAATATATTTTATATATACTCGTACTATAACTTCTTGGACAGGGATTGGTCCTTTACAAAGGTTTATACCTACGAAGGAAACATCCCTGAGCAGGATTCGAATTCGCGGTCTTTGTGTTTTATCCGTCCAAGACAGTCCGCGCGGCGACTGTGGTCAATATTTTTTTAAATTCCGAACCCCAAATTAAATCCGAAGTTGAAAATCCGCGGATATTGACGTCCATAAGAGATGCCATTTTCAGTTATTTTAGTTAAACCTTGCATGGTGACCAGTACAATACGTTTCCCCTTTCACGAAGTCACAGAAGTGACTGTAATTCCCACACACGTGCCCTCGGCTGTTTTCCTTCCTTCAGTGTGTTTACTTTCATTACGTGACAGTAGTATTGCTGGGCTTCAGAGAGTGCGATTTCCGTTGCGTCTCTCATTTGACACGAGTGTAGATGTGTGCGAGCGTGTGCATATTTGTATAGCTACGCACACTCTTAGTCTAGTAGCATGCGGAGTGAGTCGCAGTCACAAAATCTTCCTGACAGCTGCACTTTGGCTGTCACAATAGTAACTGTAATTTCCCGTTAACGCCAGATATTATGTAACATTTGCAGGTTTGCCGACGTTCGCAGTAAGCCCACGATCTGTTCCCAATGCGTCCGATGCAACTTTTACCTATCCTCTCCTCACACTTCCAACCACAGGAACGGGCGCCAAGTTAGCTAATTATGGCAGATGGAATAGGTGAGAGATCAAGGAGCACAGCTTAGCTCAGAAGAATGGAGGCACGGGTTCCGTTGCCAGGGTCTTGACGGATGTGCCCTTCGGCGAACATGTTGTAGAAAGGAGTACACTTTATGGAATGCTACGTCAAGCAATAAACTTCTGGGTCTCGGTCTATAAGTAAAGAAGATAATTATTTATTTTCCTTCAAAGTAATCTCCCTTGACTGCAACACACTATTTACGTTTTCGTAAAAGTTGTACAAAACAGGCATCGAAGGCGCTCAAAGGAACTGCATTTGATTAGGCGGTGACGTTCTTCTTGATATACCCGGCGTCCTTAAGCTGTCCTTTAAGGGCGGTTTACACTTAGGGAATAGGAAGAAGTTGTCTGGCATGCGGTCAGGTGAACGGCTATGACCATACCGCGACTCGCCAGGAAGCACTCAACTGTAATGTAAGAATGAGCAAAAGGAACGAACTTGGTTTCTTTCAAAATTACGGCCAAACTCTCGAAATCCGATTCAATAACAGTCCCTGAGCGCGTACACAGACAGAATACACTTCACAGCTTTTCCTTCAGGTACAAATCTTGTGCGCCACTCCATGCTCTGACGTTTTGTTTCATAATTGTACTCGAACGTCCAAGTCGCGTGTCCATTAGTGATGCAGTTGAGCAGGTATGTATTGGTCTGACGTCTTCACCGGTCATGACTGTGGCCCATCAACTGTGAGACTGTGTAGAACAAACTTTGCGCGGATTGTCGTCTTTCCCAAATCTTCATGAAGAATCTGATTAATCGTCTGGTGATGAATGTATAGCAATCCATTAATTTCTGTATATTACTAACGGAACCTTCCACCTACATATATTTCCTCAACCAATCGCATTTCGTTACCTTCAGAACTATTCACCATTAAAGGAAGCTCATCTGTAAACTACAAACTCGCTCTACAAACATACTGTAATACTATAGTACCTTCAACTAGTCTATGCTGAAGAAAAGAACGAAATTAAAACTTTGAAACTACTCTACAAAATCTTTTCAAAGTAAAATTACATGCTTTAGCCAAATAATCAATATAAAATAACCTTGAATAATGTAAACGCTAGAACTTTCAAGGCAATCTTCTTGTATGCCTTTAGAGCACATACAGTTACAAAAAGTATATAAAAAACAACGAATTATTGCCCTTTATGTAAAAATGAGATCGAGTATTTTGTGTTTTTTGTATTACCTAAAGACCGGCAAGCCGGCCGGAACATGTTGTAATGAATACTGAATACGGACAATAAAAATTGTAGTTTTGGTTGACCGTTTATTTTAATATAATTTAATTTATAGTTAATTATCAATTTTAGGGAAATTCTACCGTCTCTGATCGCCAGTTCATGAACTTTTGCCTCTCACTCTTTGGATCGTGACTCCCTTTTGAATCATTTAAGCCATTCGGAGGCACGCTTGCGAGATTACTTCTCTTTAAATTGGAAAAAGCGTCTTTGGAAACTTTGTCCTGAAGTATACGTTTTGTATCTTGTTTTTGCGTTGTTGAATTGAGGTATAACGGTAACATCAGTGCAGGAAAGTGTTACTTGTCGTTATATTGGTCCTGCTTCTTACCTCGCCAACTATTCCACGTAGTATCATTAAGTACTTGGCATGGCAACAGAGTTGTGAGTTGGGACACATATATTTGGCACTGCAGCACAGCCTTGCGCACGACCTTCATACAGCAACTCCATCAGACCTTTCATAATTGCGTGTTTTTTGGTTAATCTAATTGAACATTATGCCTTGCTTTATGGTAATCAAAAGGGTCTTTTTAAATGAGCCCATGGTCATTCGAATGATAAGAAATTTCCGGTCAGAAGAGCGAACTAAATCTTTAGTAGTGTTAACTTCTTATTTGAGAGGTAATGGGTTCTGTTTTTGATTCGGAGACCTGTTGTGCTGTTTGAGGGTGCTCGATTCTTTCCTCTTTCCGCCCTTGAATGTTGCCAGAAACAGCGACTGGCTGTACCGCCAGGATACTTCCAAATCCATAATTTAGAATCACGCCGTCAGTATTATCCTTCCGTTTCCGACTACGTAGCATATAAATTGATTTTCTTCCAAGTTTCCTCGCATTTTATCATACCTCCGAAGCTGTTTTTTTAAATAGTGCTACATAACCTAACCATCTTATCCTTTTTCATTCGGTCACCCCCACTAATGTCAGGAGCAGAGTAAAAACTGTGAAGCTTTTCGTTACATAATCGTATTATTTATATTGTTACGTCCTCTTTCTTGGCTCCAGATGTTTTTCTGAATACCTGTTTTCAAACATTCGTAATCTGGAAGTTCAAGTCTTCTTGGGTGTTACGCCTTATAAACTGATGAATGCGTTTCGAATGATCGTAGCGCCATCATCTTCAGGACCCAGCAGTTCAAGCAGTGTACCACCCCGTAACATCCCTGAACACCTGAATCTTCAGCAGCACCGCTGTGAGAACCTCAGATCTCGCTTCTTCCCTCACAGTGGGTTATCGAGTTTAAGACTCGTATTAAACAGCAGGCTTAATCATAATTTTGTATGTTTAATTCGATGGCTGGCCACATGTTTTTATTGTCTCTCGTCCTTTGTTTTCAGGTGAGTGCACAAACAAGCGAAGGAAGCCTTGCATTGACGGAAGATTATGTAAGTCGTTTATTGCACTAAATGTGAGAAAGTCATGTTTCTCAGCCGGTTGAAACTATACATTTTTGTTTCAAGAAACTATCTCCTCATATAGTTACGTTTTTCAAGGTCATTATCACGCCAAACCATAAAAACTGCTTCGGAAACACAGTTTGTTTCGGGAAAAATTGCTGGCTTCAAAAATGTATATGGAATTCGAAACTAAGGGAAAAGCCACAGATTTGAAACAACACATGCCCCTAATGTTTGGCGCTGTTAGTGTTTGGAACCCGAAGTTCGGTCACCGACACCACACCACACCACATCGACACCACAGAAACTTGTATTACACTGTGCAGGGACCATTTCAGTCGCTTCAGATCTGCATGTTTTGTTTGTCTAGGACCCATGTTACTGGGGAGGGGAAGCCCATTTTGGATTGAGGCCTTCTGTATCAGATGCCACAATGTTTCACCGAGGAGATGTAACCGAATGTTTGATTTATGCTAAAATTACAACTAGTGCCACCTACCGCTTTTTAATTTGACATTAATATGCTTTTTGGCTTCAACAGTGCTCTTACAATTACACTCAAAATTATTAAGAGGGAACACAACAATATAAGACAAACGTCCAGGAACTGTAATGCTAAATGCCAACTTTTAAACTTAATTTTTAAATGTCATATCAAATAAAAATCCACATAATGAAGTCCAGATTTCGAGTATTCGTATTTTATAAGCACGTACATTTTTACGACTGCTCGTACCTTGTTGCTACTGAAGTTAGATGACTGACTGAACTCGTGGGACAGTTGTAATGCAACTGAATGATTCTCGGCTAATCAAGAAGTTCGTCGTTTCTAATTGAACCCCTGAAGTTCATTCACGTGTTTACAAAAGTTCGCCACTGATACCTCTTCTGAACCACATTAAATCCACTCTGTTACATGTGCTTTCTTTAATCCATTTTAATAATATGCTTCTATTTTTGTACACACAAGTCTGCTGTGTGCAGGCTGCAAGGTCTACACTGCATGTATACAATCACTGTACAGAAGTTCAATTAGGCTGCATAGAGATATAAGTTAATTCATTATTAATATGTGAACATCGAAGAAATGTTCCAATTAAAATCATCTCTATCTTACGAAAGTGAGCATGTTTTATACCATGATTAGTTATTAAGAAATTTGATAAAGTCAAGTTTGAGATTTATGGAAAAGAGTTCTATTGAATGTGTAGCAACCAAATGAGATCATCCCAGTTTTCATTACAGACATTCTAATACCAAATTTAATCAAAATCCGGCGAGTGGTTTCGTATGTGAATCACGAGGTCTGATATAGCTACATTGTTATTATGCATTTCTTGTCAAAGGCGACGCAGAAATATTCCAGTCAATCATAATTTATCCCTTCCGCTCTGTGCAATTACATCTGCCACTTTAAAAATATCTCGGAACAGTGTGCTGTTGAGGTTTTGTAATTTAGAATCATAGCACGCTGTAGAGGACACTGCAGCAGTTTGTCCTGCATGGTGGCCCCTCATTTAAACTGGAAACTGTGTAATGCGCTTATTGAGTTTGATGTTCTTGCATTCGTTTTGCTTCCTTCCCCGGTGAGCTGCTTTTAGAGAGATTCCAGTTACGCTGACATCGGTCGGAAGAGGTTCTAATTGAATCGCCCCGTTCTGTCGCAGCACAAATATTTTTTTGCCCTAAAACATTTTCTCCGTCTCGGAGAATTCGGGTACAGTATGCTTCAAAGCTGCCGATGCGGCCTAAGGCGTAGTTGTGCGGCCGCTTGATTGCTGGGATTGCGGGTTCGAATCCCGCTGAGGGCATGGATGTTCGTCTCTTGTGTTTGTTGTGTATTGTGTAGGTAACGGCCTCTGCGGCGAGTTTATTACTCGTTCAGAGGAGTCCTACCGGGTGTGTGTGTCTAATTGTGTGTGATCTATAAACCTAAAAATGAGGCGGTCTAGGCCCGAGATGCTAATGCATAGTACAGCACTACACGACTCCCTATTTCCTTCTGAGGCCACTGTTTATTTTCCGAGAAGGACTCTCCATTTCCTGCTACGCACTTCCATGTTTGAGGGGCCTTCGCGCAACATCCTGTTCATTCTTACAAAGAGAACTGTTCACGTTCGTACGAATGGCCATGCGGGACCATCGTATGTATGTCGTACAGGTGATATATGATAAGCACCTACCATGAAAGTGTATGGGGAAGTACAGACCCACTCATTTTTAAACCGTCACTGATTGGAGGTGATGTCACCTTCATGCTGTGGCTGCTGTATTTTGGGTACCAGTTGGGCGGATGGAGTGGGCACGGTGTCGAGAAAATCGCTGCTCCTCTCGGCAGTGGAACCCCGATCGTTCATGAGTTACTTTGCTGAGTTACCAGGAAATTATTATCGGAAGGAAATTATGCGCATTTCTGTCTTATGTTTACTTTAAGCGTGCTTATAGATAGAATTCATTTAGACAGGTAGGTTAGTGCAGCAAGGAAGTACGACCACCGTGTTCATGTTCCTGCTGGCAGTGAAACAAAACAGGCCTTCAGTGCCACCATGCTCAAGAGTTCAGAGTCCTTCACGTGGTTCCTAAGCAGTAAAAGAGAGAGAGAGAGACGCAAGGACATGAATGAACACGAAGATAACATATCCCTTGTAAATAAGGAAAATAGGAAGGATGTACTCTATGATATTTCAACCTTCTTTCATGAAAGTCGGCCACTTTGTTCAAAAGTAGGACATACAGAGATTAAGCATTGTCGTTAGGATTCTTTTTCCTTTCGAAAACCAAATATCCCCGTGCGTGAGTTCAGGCTTCCACCGCGGTGTGGATGAGATCTGCGCTCTTCTGGGATATTACGCGGCGTAGAGTGGTAGATCTGTACCGACGTTTCGAATATCCCCGTGTCTGATAGTAGTGTATTACTGCTTCATATTCAGAAGTTCCGGGTTATAATCTCGATCCTCAGACTATCCCGATATTTTGTGATATTCCTCAGCCCCTGCTGGCAACTACTTTCTGCGTAGTTACAGTGGTTACTTTCCCCTTTTTTTGAATTTTATTCTAGGCTGTTATCTTACTGGACGCCGCTATGCTGTTGATAAAATGTCGTCCATAATCCATGAATCAGCGAGTCAGCTGTTTAGAAAATGGGGCTGTGCATTCAGAATTTGATAAACCGGAGGTCATGAGCTGCACGATCGCTGAAGCCTTTGTGTCCTGCGGCTTAGGACAAAATGAATAGGCCTATGCGTGCGGTGGGGACTGATGTGATGACGGGGGTTCAGTGTATGCGAACAGCGTGACATACGGTACGTCTCGCGATTTTTAATGCCACGTTAGGCCTACGCTCCATGGGACGAGTAATTAACTGACAGCCTCCGACTAATCTGCCCTACTAATTGCTTCATTCATTAACGTCAAAACAGTAACGTTCTGCAGTATAGGAGTAGTCGGAGCACGAGCTGCGCCTACTCCAGTCTGAAGTACGCATGTCTGTGACTACAACTGAAGTCGCCAGTGGAGGTACGAGTTGCGAGTCATTAAATATAGCCTATACGATATTGAGAGGTGCTTAAAATAAATGTTATTAAGTTCCATGGCGCAGAGTCCGGCTTAAGCTGCTAATTATCGTAGAGCTGGCCAACAAATTCCGTGACACACACGAGCCCTCCACCGGCGGTTTCTTGAACTAGACAATCCCAGTCGACACCTATACATCGTATTTCTTCGGTACATATTTTAATGAGTTCTAGATGTTATTTCTAGAGCTGGGATAGTTTACTTACTGACGTGACTGAATGCCTGGGGTCAAATGATCAGCGTAGCATCCAGACCGGCCCTAGGGTCCCACCTAGCATCCTGTCAGGTGAACACTGACTTTTGTCTATTGTGACAACACCTAGAATACATGGAGCTTTATCGTCACACTTATACGATTTCGTGTGGCCCTTGAACAGCGAGAAATTCTATCTTAGCTTTATTTTTACGTCATGTAGTTTAACCATTTCTGTAACATGAGTTCTTTTTGGCAACTTTATGAATTTAAGTTTGAGCTCCATGTAAATTAAGGGTGTAAAGAAAGAGAGCACTTGGAAGACCTAGACGTTGGTGGGAGGATAATATGAAATTGATCTTAAAGACGTAAAGTAATATGGTGTGAACTGGATTCATCTGTTTTAGAATAGGGACAAGTGGGTTGTCGGTGTGAACACGGCAATGGAACTTTGGGTTCCATAAACTGCGGGGAGTTTCTTGACTAGCTCCTAAAGAAGGGCTTGCTGCATGGAGTTAGTTCAGGAGTGCACATATTGGCCAAAAATATATAGGCGCCATCTGAAAATTCTAGGCGCCAAAAGAATAACATGAAGCCAGTTCAATAGGTGGCCTGCAAATATTAGGTGCCACTGTACAGAATTTAGTCGCCCGAACTACCTGGCGTCCGGGATTTCTGCACTCCTGAGTTAGTTAGTTAGTTTTTTGTTAGTAAAATGAAGGTTATTCTTACAGTGGAACGATAGGGATTCACCAGATAGCTTTCAGTGCATGTCACTTAAATCTTATTTATTCGAAATCACGTAGGTCCAACTGTGGTTTGGATGCTGAAATTTACAGACAGACATAACTTGCATTTTTTGTTCCCTTCATACACTGGGTCTTTATTTTTGTAGATATTTTATAGCGCTTGAGATAATTGTGCCACGTTAACGCAGTACATATGACGTAATTTATGTGAAACCAGTGCACGTTTTATGTCGTGCACTCTGTTGGTAGATGAGGACCTAACTCTCTGTTGGGAATACGAATAGCTCAGTGCTAAAAGTGATCACACGATCAGGCGATCAATACAGCCAATTTGTATTGGTAAACCTTAAAATACCACAACGACCATAAAGAAGGGAGACAAAACACTCGATTTCCGCCAAATGCAGACACATATTACTGCTGCAGAGTGAATGAATTAGCGGACAGTGGTAACGATACAGACTGAAGTTTATATCCCCACAACGGAGTACAGGAGTCGAATAATGGCTGGAACTTTTTTTTATCCGCAACATAGGCTCGTTCTGTTGTTTCCACGTTGTGTTCTTTGTTTTTTTAAATAATTGTTAAACACCAAAATCCCATAAAAATTAGATAGGCCTATACAATTGCACATCTGTTGCGAAGTGTTCCCGGCTTTAATTGCAGCAGCGTCTGCTTGTACACACATGTGGGGGTTTGTGGGGATTTGGCGAGGAGCAGTGTTTTGTTTCCGTGGTAGGGAGTTTAATGATGATGTGTTGGCGATGGAGGATGATTTGCTTCGTAGCAGCAGAAGCAATATGATTTAGGTTGTTTTGTGTAACATATTATGATGTAGTGTAAAATAGGGGGATTTTAGAGGACTGGTGTAAGGAACTGTTGAACACTAGCATGAAGTCTGTACAGAATGAATCATGTTTACTAACGTGTAACACCGTTTCCTGTAAATGAACACACTGAGTGGAAATTTGGGTTTCACCCCCGAGTTTTATATCAGGTTCTTTCCCCTTCATTAAGAAACCCCTCATCATTGTCTCTGACCATCTTTGTTGTTGTACGAAGTTTCTTGGTTGGAAGGAAAGTGATGCTGTTAAGCGTGATTGATGATGCATTTTTCCTGGAATAATTTGCCGTATTTGCACTGCGCTACAAGCAGGAAGGTCGCGGGTTCGATTCGGATGGAGTAATTGGAATTTTTCGTTGACTTAATCCTTCCGGCCGCACTATGGCCCTGGGGTCGACTCAGCCTAACAGAAATGAATACAAGGAATATTTCCTGGGGAGTAAAGGCGGCCGGTGCGTAGGACTGACAATTTTACCACCCTCATGTACCGATTGGCTGGTAAATCTGGGAGCCTCACCTCTTCGAACCCTGGGGACCTGTCCAGACCTGTATAGGGATAGTTTTACCTTTTTATGCCATATTTTCCAAATTTGTTAATAAATTTTTTCATGAGTATCCATAATTTTTTTCTATTGTTTGTATTGCTATTGTTTTATCTGTGGTACCACACTCATGTTGATGGTCTACGATATGCTTGCCGTATTTGATTTGTCACTGATATATTGTCAGATTTTGCTATTTGAGCTTGAATATCCCACTGTAATTGTACTCATGATGATCCGATAGGATAGAACGGCATGTGTTATGTATTATGGTCATAATGTAGTGTAGTAATAAGATCTTGTCTTGCTACTGCAGCTGTCTACAGTGTAAGGGGTTTGAATTTTATAATTTTTACGAAAGTTCGCCGCTGGTCGCTGTCCTGTACCAGATTAATCCGTCCACGCTGTTTATGTAAAGTACATTTTAATATTATCCTCTTATCTGTTCCTGTACGTATATAAAGTGGGCTGCCTTTTTAGATTTTTCTACTACATTTTTTTTGCATCTTTAACTCTTTCATGCGTGATACAGCTCCGCCCATTTTTCTCTTCAATTTAATTGCCCTAATAGTATTTGATTGGGTAAAATTATGAAACAGCTTGTTCGTTATGACTCACTTGCTTCAATCTCGTCTGTTATTTCCTCCAGTTTGCGTGTATCGTAGTTTTGCAGCAGCCTCCGGTACACGCATAAATCCAAATGCTCTTGTTATGTACAAGAAGCCACTGCGAGTTCCATCTGGTAGTGCTGCTTACAGACTGTAATCTCTGGTTCCGGAGTAGAATTTGTCTTGAATTTGCTACCGTCTTTGCCGCACTGTGTTCTCTTTTCGTAGAATAGACTGTGCATTGTCACCGAACACAATAACCCAACTACGGAAAGAAAATTCCTTGACGCAGCATTGAGGAAGCCGACCGATATCGATTGCACTGTTAATATGAGGAACAAAGTAGCTTCACATCGAATGAAGCACAAATCGGTTACTCAGCAGATTTGCTTCTCCTCCGTTCTGCCTCTCTTCATTTGTTCCGTGTTGTGTCCAGGAGGTCTTTTTTCCACATTGTTATTATTTGAATACGGACATCGCTGCAGGCTCCTAGTCGTTCCCAATTCAACACACCCAATTCTTTGCCTTGAGGGCCGGGCAGTAAACCCATGACCTGTAATCGAGCAATAACATACCTGACTCGTATTCGGGATTTGTCCGGTTCGAGTTTGTTCCAGGTCCGTTTCTGTTGTAACATCTTTGGCTCTTTTCAATCCTATCAGGTCATGACTACTTCCTGAACCGTCACTTCTAATTTTCCGTAATATTCATATCCATGTAAAGGTCAAGGTGAAGGTCAAGGTAAAGTTGCTTCTATACACGCCATGAAGTCATATAGAAGAGTGGAGGTATAACTCCACATATTCTTAACTTCGGCACTAGATGGAGGTGTGCGGTTAGCTTCACACCCCGGCAAATCCCTCCCTCCTCCGTTGGGGAAAGAGCCCGCGGTACCCATTGAATAGGAGGCTGGGTGGGCCCCAGAACAGGTCTGGTAAATATTCGTCTTCCACGCTGAGTAAGTAATGCAGTTGATATATTATCGTCAGATAATGTAAGACCCATGGGGGATCGTGAAAGGCAGTGCGACGTGGGCGAAAACGTACGTATTCAGCGAAGTGAATGTTTTCGAAACTAAATATTGGGTTGCAGGGAGTTTGTATTGCTGAAGATAAAAGTAAAAGTATATGATGCATGGAATGTTGCTTTGAACTGTCTTCTTCCTTTTCTCCGTTGTTCGTTTCTTTACTTCTCTCCTGTCTACTTCCATTTCGCTTTAAGAGTAGGGGATTGCTCTTTAAACATCGAGCAATTGAAACTACGTGAACAAAATAATCTCAGTTATTGGCATGAACGTATTTCCCCAGATCGGAGAAAAATTTTCCGTTCTCGCATTTAAACGCTTTCTCCCATGCCATCACAGACATGATTGACTAGCAACCCCTCCCACCCCGACACACACACACACACACACACACACACACCGGGTGCACTCGGTTTACCTATCGTCCTGCTCTTGAAGCTAGATCCCTTTGTCGTTAATGCCGACTGTCGGTTTGTCGGCTTGACATTCGTCTCTTTCCGCTTGCGTGGAGACCCCTTTCACGTTTACATCGTCGTCCACACATTGACAACCTTCAATGGAGGGTCAGTCCTGAGGTCATCGTGCGGGAGATGCTGAAGGCAATTTGTCAGCCAATGATAAAGCCATCTCAGCCACGTCGCTCCGCCCGAAGGGCTGTACAAACCTATCAGTAGGTAATTTCTTACTGTCAACAGAGCTTGATTAGCAGGAAGAGTCTCTGGTAGTATGGCCAGAGGTTCAACAATTGACACGACCTTAAGCCAGTTTCAAACACTTCCCATTCTCAGTACCTATTCTCCTGAAGTTCGTCTGAATATTGCCCCCCCCCTTCTTGGTTGTCTTTTAATATTTTGTTTACCCAATAATAATAATAATAATAATAACAACCATGGCTCGACAGCCCTATATGGGCTTGGGCCTCCTCTTTCCGAGGTTACGAGGTCTTTGTGCATTTGCGGCAGTGAGGGACCGGCCCACTGCCGCGCTTTTCAACTCGATCTTGATGTGACTGCCAGAGCCATCTGGCAGTCAGTCAGGAGACTTGGGTGAGAAATGGCCGCTTGAATTTAGCTTACGGACACTTCTTATACATGCCGTAAATCTACGACATGGGACTGACGGCTTTACTTCCCCTCCGAAGGAAGTGGTGCTCCGGATTTTTATCACCCTTAAAAATCCATCGACCATCGGATCGAACCCGCGAACCTTGGGTCCAGTGGCGAGCACACTAACCACTAGTCCACCGAGGTCGACATACCCAATCTGTTAGCACATGTATTTATAATGTACTTAAGTGAGCACGTGGTCGTAATTTTTGATTCGTAGTACAGCGCAGTCCACATACCTAAAAGCCCGGAGAATATATGCACAACGTGTCGAGATTTTATTTCCACCACGTTTTGGGAAGAATATCTTCCCCATCTGCTAAGTCACCTCCTGTCTGTCTCTGTCCGCACCCACCATCACCTTGCACTTACACATTGCTGCTGAAATTTTCCGTAGCAGCGCTGTGTATACTGGCCAAGGGTGAGGCGTATACGTGTTATTCCCCAAGCTGCGAAAACGAAAGCAGCGTTCCCACCCCTTTACAACGAATTCCAGCGACCAATTTTAAATATACTGGCTTCTATTCATATGAGCGGACTGCTCGAAATGGTGAATCATGACGTGAATAACCACATAGAATTTCAATATAAATAGCAAAATACAGTGACTGAGTACACGGAACACAGTCAGTTTTTATATGCTAGTAGCAGGTCGGCTGTGCAAGAAATTCCCTCCTTTTATGGCACTCATACGTTCATTACCGTATTCACAAGAGCCCGCCACAGGTTACGTCCTGAGACAGATGATTCAAATCCATACGTCACACTTTGTTCGTTTACTAATATCATCACATCTATGTCTAGGTCTCTTAGCTAGTCTCTTCCCTTCTGATTTAGAATATAAAATGTAAACGTATTCCTTTCTCATGTCGCACATGTGTTTGCTTTGGACAGCCCTGCTGTGGTGCAATCGATTCTGGTCCGGTGTTCTGGCGATCAGGCAAAATTGCTTTGAATTTCTCCCGTATTCGCGTGCGTGCGCGTGCGCGCACACACATTCACACACTCGCGTAACGCTTCCCTAATTTCGCCAAGGGCAGTTTCCCTGCGTGTGTTTCTGTTTGTGCGTGTGAATTGAAGTCTAAAAGCCAAAATGCAATAAAGCAGGTTAAAACAAACAGGCAGCACGAATAGCCTTCTATCCTCTACATACATTTGTACTGTGAAGCACACGTAGGCTCCACTTCATGGTGTAGTGGTTAGCACCCTTACTCGTATTCGAGAAATACCGGATTCTGTTTGTTTCTGATGTTTGTCACGGTTATTCAGAGTCCTCCCGTGGCCAGTACAGGGAAAGTGCCTAAACCCTTTAAAGCGCAATGGTAAATGTGTTATCACCTGCTGTAACATTTAAAACTCTGGTTTTGTCCACGCAGTGTACTTACGTGCTTTATTTTTATTTATTTATTTGTTCTGGGAACAGACAGCGATTATTTCCCTAAACAGTGTCAACTTACTGGTGTTTGTAATGAGACAGAGTTTGCTGTCCATGGGTTGGAAACAAAATTTTTGTATGTAAATTGGATACACTTTAGTCTTCAGATGGTTAAATGCGTTATTCTTTCTTGATTATTCCCGACTGGTGCCTGACAACCATGGAATCACCATGTCCGGTCTCTGAGCTGAGGTTGTTGTTGTTGTTTGTCCCTGTCGCTCCAACGCGGAGCATAGGGCCTCCTTTCGGAGGTTTCTATGGTCATGTGCGTTGATGTAGTGAGTGACCAGCCCACTGACCGCACAAGTTCGACGCAATCCTGATGTGCCTGCCAGAGCCATCTGGCAGGTAGTCAGGAGACTTGGGTGAGAAATGGCCGCTGAATTTTGCTTACGAAACATTTCTATTCATGCCCGTAAGGTTCTTTTACAAGCCGTAAATCTATGACATGGGACCGACGGCTTTACTTCCCCTCCGAAGGAAGTGGTGCTCCGGATTTTTATCACCCTTAAAAATCCATCGACCTCGATCGGGATTGAACCCGCGAACCTTGGGTCCAGTGGCTAGCACCTAACCACTAGTCCACCGAGGGCGACTGAGCTGAGGTTACAACGCAAGAAAAGTCTGAAGTTGAAAGGTCAAAGCAATTCCACGCTTCATTTCAGTGTGTGCGTTCGATTATAATGTATGCTTCTTACAGTGTAGCCTGTTTCATTTTCCTAAGGAAACAAATATGCATGTGAGGTAATCATGCCCTTTGTGTGTTTTTGGCACCACTGTCAACCGTTGTACCAACGTGAGAAACAAAGAAGGCAGCGTCACCTATAAATCTGTCGAGGTTGTCGCGTATTCCGCGCATGGACTTTCAGTTTTATTGCTTGCGTGCAAGAGAATTTTATCGCTGAATCTCAAGATATTTTCGTTTGAAAGGTGTTCCTGGTGTATATTTCGTTCAATAAAATTCCACTGTAAACACCGTGTGGAAAGCGAAATGTGGTCTGTAATTCAGATGGCAGGATATAAATCAGGGGAATCAGACGCTTTCCGTGTTCAGTAGCTACATGCAATTTTAGGTACAGGATTCTCATAAGCCGTATACGTTCAAACCTGTTATAAGCTGTACGCGAAATTACAGGGATTGGTTCAGTAGTTTGTTTAAGATCTAATTTTTGGAGGGGGGGGGGGCGGTTGCAGTGGATCCAGGACTGAGATGGACGTAACGTGTCCCTACTTTTTGCTGTTTTATCTGCCGAGCAATAAGGAAGCACGTAATAGGACTGTCTTACATATCACTCTGTCTCTCCTATGGCGCTTCGGCCCGTATTCGGGTCATGGCCTCCCCTTTCTTTGAGTTTCGAAACAGTTTAGATTTTACGAGGTAGGGTTGACCCTACGCCCAAACCCCAGCCATCCTAGAGGGCCGATGGGTTGCTTGTTCTTCTGGTTTCTCACCACCAACCTGCCTGGCATGGGAGACCCTACCAGTAGCTACACTACCGCCAGTATAGCGTGGTGAATCATTGAAACACACCAGCCCCGCCACCACTCCTCAAGGTCCTGCAACCCCCAGGCGGAGGCCTCACACCAGGTGTACATTAATTCCGATATCACCAAATCACTTTTAGCTACTTCAAAATTTCTCTGGCTTTTATGGAACTTGAAAGTTCAATACCGTAACCACAAGAGCTCCCTACTGGACCTGGCCCCTTGCTAGAAGAATCTAGCCCCCCATACTCTGTTCATTTAATCTCAGTTTTAATATTACACTCCCATCCTTCTGCGCCTATGTTTCTTAACTTGTCTAGACCGTCACGTGTTCCGGCTGGAATACGAAGTATGTAGCTCCTTGTACTTCACCTTCCTGTCACTCGTACGTCGTAATATTCTTCTCAGCATCACGTTCTGTAACACCTTGGAGTGTGCAACTGAATTCTACACCATTGCAAAAGAGTAGATAGGTGTAATTAAACTTATAACAGTTTGCAGCATGGTGTTTGTTACGCTAACAGATTATTAGCCACGCCGAATCTGCAAGCTGAAGGACCACACCCCTTTGGCTATCTGCGATTCCTTATTCAACATAGGATATTTACAACTAATATAATTCCACCTCTGTTCCACACACGTGTTACGTGTATTTACCATCCATGCTAGATAACCTTAGCAACTGACAGCGCCGTAAAGTAGACCAATAAACAGACGTTCGGATCTGGAGGCCGTTTCCCCAGTCGCAACCTGTGAAGGAGCCATGCCATAGTGACAGGGACCCTCTCAATATGGACAGGCTGTCGACAGAAGCTCAATCAGTTTTTGGTAATTACTTTTGGTGCTGAAACAAGCGGACTGTGACAGGTGTCACCTTCCCATTACACGTTCATCTGTGCGCCGAGTTCAAGAAACGCATTACAACTTAGATTTGGTAAATAAAACAGAGTCGGCGAAGTATGCCTATGTTCTTTACCCACAACTCTGCTGTTTGTGTGAATTTATGTTTTAACACCCATTGTTAGACATCAAAGCCACTTTTTTTACTATAATTAAGGACTTTTTGTAGCGTGTTCAGTTCCTCTATAAAAACATATTTAAATTAATGTACGGTTTTTGTTTCAAATAACCGAATTGTGCTTTGAAAATGTAAGCGTGCGTCCCTTAAAATTGGTTTTTGGTAGTGTTTCACATAGGGTTTGTTGTGGTCCCTAGGGACAGTCATCGTCAGCGTGTTTATTTATGCATAACAAAAGAAATACTGCACAAAACACCACTACGCAAGCTCGAGAGTTTGCGTGGTATCTTATCCCCTCCCTCACAGCATCCCGACGCTTTGCGTCGCATGGACCAGACAGACGGGCGGAAGCGTTGGGTTTGGTAGCGAAGTGCAATCGCTCTGGGCTACCCGCTTCACTTTCAGTTCGATAGGCAGCCGCGTGGGGGCTACGTACAGTCGGTCAGTCCCCTCGCGAGAGTCGACCGATGTGCGCGAAGCTCTACAGCAAACTGCTGGGTGAAAGTGCAAGGAGGTGCTTGCCTGTTTGTTAGAGCAGATGGTATGCTAGTAGCCCGCTCGTGGCAGTGTAGTGTCGTGGACTTGTGACTGACACTGGGGAAGAAAATGAGGAACGAAGTGAGAAAACTGAACGCACAATATTGAACGGCGGTTGCGGTGATTGTGTTTGGTGAACTTCAGATGTCACGAAAAACATATGAAGGCTCCTTCTTTGTAATTCGTGAAACGAGAAATACTTTTTAAGGCAGAAAACTGCCGTAGACGTTCTCTTCTTTAAGAGGCGTAATTCAAGTTGTTGCATAAAATGTAGACACTGGTTCTAGTAAATAAGTTAATGAAATAACTTTTCGCATGTAAAAGTAATGTAGACGATTATGTTGTTTAAAGGAACATGAACTTCATTGCATGTGCGAACACCAACATTATGGAGTGTGCTTGTGATTCGCTGTGTGATTTCCGCACTTTCTAAACGAGGCAGTGTTCTGCAGAACTGTGCGCGAAGTTAGGTATTGCGTGACGACGTCTAGGTCCTATCATGTTGCCGCCGGCAGTGGAAGACACGGGGACGGAGAATGACAATACAGCTGCTACCGATAACAATAACATTGTGAACAATAACGAGACGTATAACGAACAGAACCTGCGGAGAAGCAGCGGAAACACCTGCGGAAGGAGGTACGCAGAAATCGGCGGCTGGAAGATACGGTGAGACGACCAGACTCCTCTTAGGAAAATAGGAAATTGTAATGATAATAATAATAATCCAAGTCAGTGGGTATTTATTAACGTGCAGGCTTAACAACACAAGTGCCTAATAATAATAATAATAATAATAATATAATTTTCACAATGTGGTATAGTAAGTAGTGATGCAGCTTCAAATCCGGGAGGCTGTCGATTTAAATCTCACCTTTGACACTGACTACGTGACCGAGTTTTCTCGTAGTGCTTCTCGTTCCTGCCTAAGGAAGTCGGGCAGGTTTGGTTCCTTTAGGTGACCCATGACCTTTTCAGCTCGTCGTTCACGGTTGTGACATGACTACCGTATTAATGTTTGGAAAAGAGTAGACGTAGATTGTACAACTCTCCATTCTGCAGTTTTCCCCATCTTCTTCTTACTTTGTTCTCCTTGTGACCAAAAATTCTCGTGAGCACACTTTTCTGCATCCGTAATTTGGTTCAGAGATGGGATTCGTGCAGAAGTGTTGTGTAGAAATGTTGAAATAGGCGCGTAATACCATAGTTGCCGTAATTTCGTCAGTGTGAACTGACGGCGTTGCCTTTCTTTTTAAAGTTTGGCGGTGGAAGTAACCGGTCTACAAACGGAAGTTGTCCATTAGCAAGGAACGTCAACCACCTGAGAACTGTTACAAATCCTAATCCATGCTGTCTTTGTAGGTGCAGGCCTGTCAATATTTTCTTTCCGAATTAGCACCTTACCAAAGCCACTGTCGTGTATATGGGAAGTGCCCAGTTTTAAATCTGAATCGGTGAACAGGTTATCATGACAGGTTTACATAGGCTTACGTGGTCTTCCAGACAGTGGCTTGAAGCTTCCTAACATATACTTAGTAGTTAACGTTACCAACAGCACAAGTAATCGGACGCAGTACAGTTTGTGCAATTAGACTTCGTTAAACAAAGTACATTAATGGCGGTGATGATAATTCATTACAATTCTACAAACACATCCGACCCCCAGCACTTTAAATGAGAAGTGGTAAGTGCTGCTAAGATTACAGATTGCGATAAACCAGATCTGTTTCTTCGTAGTAGGAAGGCCAAAGTAACGCACAACATAGCACTCTGAATGACACTAACAAGGGTTGTTGAGCAGGCAGATGAGAGGGACAAAGTTAGGAAACTTGTAATTAGTGGAGATGAGGAGAATGCGGTACTTTGATACATTTGGGATAGTACCGTTGATAATATCAACCACAGAGGTCTTCGCTCTTCTGGTATGTTACGTGGCGTTTGTTGGTAGTTGTTTACCGGCGTTTCGGGGCAGCCTAACGGTCACATCTTCAAAGGGCCGATAGAATGCCCCCAAACGTCGGTAAACTACAACAAAAATCAGAAGTACGAAAGTCTTTGATCCTGCACCAATGTCGTATAGTAATAAAGTTTTTAGGCAGTATTTGAAGGCTTTACAATAGCAGTATAATAATAATAATAATAATAATAATAATAATGGTAAAAAAAAAGCAATCCCATTACAGGCCTGGACAGCCTTTAGGATTCCAGGAGGTTGAGGCTCCCAGATTTCTAGACAATCGGCACATGAAGGTGGTAAGGTTGTCAGCCCTACGCACCGGCCGCCTTTACTCCCCAGGAAATATTCTGGTACTCATTTCTGTTAGAGGCTGAGTTGACCCCAGGGCCATAGTGCGACCGAAACGATTATGTCAAGGAAAAATTCCAATGACACACCATCGAGAATCGAACCCGCGACGTTCCGGTTTGTAGCGTAGTGCCTCAACCAACTACGCCACCGCGCGCCCCAATAATAATGGTAATAATAATAATAATAATAATAGTATAAAAGAAGCACCTTATTACAGGCAGTAACAGACTCCGTAAAGTAGCAGCCACGCCTGGCTGTCACACAAGGGAATGCTGCTGGAACAGATCATTTGCATTGGTAAGATACGGTGGAAGATAAATACACTATAAATTTGTTAGAGAGGCAATATTTCTAGGATCACGTAATCGAAATAAAAATATGATGCACTAACCTTACCGGAAGATAGAAAATATGAACTCTACTGGTACTGTAGTTTCATAATCTATACAGCAGTTCCTAACAGGCAAATTCATTTTCACTTTAAAGCAGAGAAGCAGTAAAAAATGTATTGTTAACCTATTTGAAACTTTTGCCTGAAAACGCAGTACAAATTATACCAGAATATATCGCGAAGTAAAATTCATCTAGGCACTAAATTGTGTAAAAACGTTGTGTGAGTAGGCCTCATAATGCACGGACTGATACCAAAACGCTACACTAGTGCAGGCGCTACTACGACACACCAAGTAGGCCTACTCGTACTTACAGAAGAGGTCAGTCTTACTGCATGCCCAAATACGGTAGCCTGCGTTAATAAAACAACGTTAGTTCGTTCGGTCACTCAGATGTTGCGCTGGCAGATGTCTTGTCCATTCTGTCTGCAGTCATGCTGCTTTGTTGTAAAGCAGTTCGTTGGGGTGTGCTTGCCACAATAACATTGCAATTACTGTGCTAGCAGTGTGACCAAGTGACGGCTTGCTTGATGGCGAATTCTGTAATCTGGGTCGCGGTTGTACTGTGCCAAGTCACATCTGTTGTTCACCACTCAGTACTGCGGCGAGAATGGACAAATTGAGAAGTGATTCCTCTTCCATCAGACGTAAACGGATTCTGTGGCCCACTTACTCATATCCAATGATTATCGGAGTCTGTTTCCTTGGAGGTAAAGCGGTCGGAGCGTGAATACATCCGTTTACCTGTATGTGATGCTGGTTAAGAATGCGTGGAAGGTTACTTCCGCTATAGCCAACGTCTTCATGGATTGGTGCTTTAGCACACAGAAGGCGTGACATTTACTTAATTTTGTGTAAGGTGAGCGATTTTTAAGAGGTTGGTGGAGTTTGGTGTGAACTTGTAAATTATAGTGGCCTGCTATGTTTCAAAATAAAATTCATAAAATGTATTTTTTTCTTTGAGACATCCAGTTCCAGAAACCATGGACCTTGGGAGATGAAACATACGGGCGGATGAATGGACTTAGTGTAAAGATCGCCTGCGAAATGGTCGACAATTAATGAGCGTCAGTACGAAAGTCTAAGCTGTGGCAGGCATCATGGTCATTCATATTTTTATTGACGTTTTGTCGTTATTATTCCATGTAACATTGCACAGCTAAGGGGTAGGAAATGAAATCGCGTTTACACCTTTTGTCAGTTTCTGACCCGGAACTTGCTGAAGGTCACGAAACAAATGCGTATCAGTGTACTGCTAAAGTGGCACATATCTGCATAAGAAGTAGGCTTTTCTCCAGTGTCATGGCCTAGACTGGATTTACCACGGAGTACAGGATGGCGAGCCACAGAACCGTGCCCACACAACTAGAGCACAAAATACTTTCTTCTTGATTTCCAAAGTCAGCGTAAGAAAAACGAGAGTATTACACGTTCCAGCTACAAAATGAGAGCTGAATTGTGAATCTGGAACTTTCTTATGAGCTAATGTACCCCATTTCCAACGTTTTATAATGAAAGCTGTGCTTTAACATCACGACCGTGTATTGTCCGCCTGTCTCCCGGCAACTTTCGAACTTCTGTAAGTTGGTAATGGCGTCGTATCAGCTGAATAGGAGAATGTTGAAAGGTAATAGGCAAAAAGATAAAGTTGTACTTGTTGTTCCTATATGAAAACATGCAGGGGGAGTACAGGTATAGCTACATTCATTCTTAACCTCGGCACTTGGTACAGGCGAGTGGTCAACTTTACGCCCCGGCCGCTTTACCCCAAGGAAATAATCCCCCACTACCCATTTAGAGGGAGGCTGGATGAGCCTCAGAGCCGGTATAGGCGTTTTCTAAAAGAAAGAATATCTTGCCCCGGCCGGTAATCGAACCCCGGACCGTCCAGCCTGTCGCCTAGTCACTATACCGACTGTCAGTGATAATTTTACCGAAGGACCCATGGACTGTTTTACGTACTGCCCAGCCATTTACCAATATGGTCTGAGGAAAACCATAAGAATTTCATGACAGAAGACATGCTGGTCGTCCTCATGAATACGAGTGATAACCACTGCGTTCGCGAGATGTTAGACTATATTAAAATGTAGGCTACTTAGGGAAATAGCTTTTGAAGACAGGTAAAAAAAAGGGTAAAATATTCCTTGTCTACGCCGTGAAGGCGTATAGGAGTAGAGGTATGGCTCCACTCATTCTTAACCTCGGCACTAGATGGAGGTGAGTCGTTAACTTCACGCCCCGGCTGCTCTGCAGCATGCAGTATTGTCTGCCCTCCTATCGTTTCCTTCCTCTTAGAACCAAATACCTTCCTCAGCGCCTTATTCCGGAACACCCTCAGCCTATGTTCTTCCGTTAATGTGAGAGACCAAGTTGCACACCCATATAATACAACATAGAATTCGGTATATTTTAATCTTGTGCCTTTCATCTTACCAGTTTCCTCTTCAGAATTTTATAATTCAGCCTCCTGTTCCTGCCGTATTTACCCTCGTGCACAACCCGGAGGACATGACTAAGAAATCGTTAAGTGTAAGTAGGAAGGTAGGTGGGTGGGTGGGTACGTAATGGCATTCAGAAACTTTCTTGGACCAGATCAGAAAATGGCGCAGTAACCTCAATCACAATACAGACACACTAGGCGCCAGCTGTCCAGTTGCCGACCACCTTGCAGCTCGTGAAGACAATTGTCACGTAATATCCTGTCCAGTTCCATATAATGCACTGGAGTGACAGTGACGCTATTTCACGTTTTCTCTTTCGGTCGGCTAGTTTACGTGTAAATTCAAGTTGATTGTTTACAGCGCTTTGTTTTACGAAACATAATTGGTGCCAGGTGAGTAAGACGTCAGCAATGCAGACGTCAGGAGATTCTGTGAAGTCTGTAAAGTTCACAAGTCTGCAGTTCGTTTATAATTTATCTAAAAGTGTGAGGTAAAACCTGACCAGAAAGAATATTATTAATTTACGTCACTCAGTAGGCGCATGTGCCGGATTATGTCTGGGCACCCTTCTTGAATGTAAGTGCAGCGAGCTGTTTTTCCCAATTGCACAGTTGTTCAGCGTAATCTGTGATCAGAGAGCACTTTGAGTCCCTGTGCCTCATAAAAGTTTAAGAGCTCAGACGGGCTGGAAAAGTGTTAACCCAAACTTCAGTCGATATTATTCGATGTCATACGATACATGCGTCGTTGCTTCAGGCTGCAAGACACGAAACAAAAACTCAGCACAGGATTTTGTCTTCTTCCACTAACGTGTTAAGTCATTCAGCAGTGATACAGTGATGGTAAAAATAAAGAAAGAAAAAAAAAAATGCCAAAGCCATTCACAGGGTTGGGGTCCTTCAGCCCACGGTCCGACACTGGGCTGTCACGGACTGTTAAGGCGTCGTTGATTGATTAGTTTTATGTTGCAAAATTTCTAATACTAAATTAATGTGGGTTTGAGGATAAGCATGAACAAGCGTGGATTCCGGTGTTTGGAATTCCTGACTGCCGCAGTCATGCCAGCAGAACTGCGTGGCGCCCACTGAGTCACGACGGAGTACGCAACCAGTATTCCTTATATATAAGGGCCGGCAGACTGTGTTTTGTGACCATCTAATATCGGTTTCAGTAACTGGCCCATTTGCAGTCTTTTCTGACAAAAGGCAGGCTTACCCTGACGTCCCTCCATCTCCTCCCAACACTTAACGTTTTGCGCAATTGACGATTTTTCGTGAAATTTTTTTATCTCGTAGAATCTGCCTTACCTTCGTAATTTATAAACTATTATTGCCAACGTGGCGGTTGTGCGTACGTATGAACACAGGTCGCCATTTAATGCAGGGTTCTGAATTTGTGTATGGCATAACGTACATAAATATTCAACCATTCTTAATGCAGTTTTTGGTGAAAAGCAAAATAACATGGCGTCCGCGTGAAATCTATACACTCGTCCCTTGCTTTTCGCGGGTTCCTACTTCGCTGTTTCGCAAATTTGCGGGGTCGCCCCAAGAATAAAAATACATCACTCGGACCCTTCAATGGATAGGGCATCGAAATTGGACAACGCGAACAGCTCTTCCAGCCATGCCGCTTAATGTTCAAGGAGGTGAAAGAAAAAAAAATATAAGCAGCTTTCATCACAATGTTTCTGCAAATAAAAGAAAAACACTGAACAATCCTAAAACATTGTATTTTTGGGGGACGATCAATTATTCGCGGATTTTTGCTTTCTGCGGGGGTCTTGGAACCTAACCACAGCGAAAAGCGAGGGATGAGTGTATTTAGTTTTCTGCTTAGCGACATTTAGCAATTAACTACGGGAGCTGGGCGCGTGGAATTTGGTACGAGATGCATCAGAAATGAAACTGTGACTGATGTATGGAACCTGCCTTTTATTTTGAAAATTAGAAAATTTTTTAAAGCTTTGAGGTTGTCTCTGATAACATTGATGTGCAAGCAACCGGTATCTGTGGTTATTACACAGTAACAGTTTTCCTAATTATAATTCCAGCCAGCCTGACCGTAGGCTATATATGGTGCTGCATTAAAGTAGTCTTCATACGTAAGCAGTAAGCAGCTCAGTTTGACACTCACTTTATTATCCTATCTCCTTACCGCAGACTCGCATCATAAAATTGTGTTATTTTACATAACAGCGTTGTTAAATAAGATACAAATAAATATTTTATTATGCAAGTCTTTGGCAAAAAGGAGATAAAATTGCTTCCGTGTCTAAGCACCACGCCAAGAAGGCGTTGAGGCAACGCTCGCATTCTGAACTTCAGATGGATGGACATGAACATGGGATATTGTGGACAGGGGGGGCGGAAAATCTGTGTCTGGCAGGAATAGAATCTTCGTAGCCTAGCCCATGTATTTCGGCGCATGGTGTAAGGTGGGTTGTTGTGGATAGGAATTTACGAACTTTTAGTCTAAATTTAGAAATTTTAATTTCTGGAAATATGATGGCCAAAACCGTGTATAAAATAATGTAGTTCTTAAATGCGGGAAATTTATAGACCAGTTGAGCAACTTAAGTATTACTAGCCTCTCACCGCGGAGGCCAGGGTCGATCCCGGTCGGTCCGTATGGGATTTGTGGTGGACAAAGTGCACTGGGACAGGTTTTTCCCCGAGTAGTTCGGTTTTCCCCTGTCCATTTCATTCCACTGGTGCTGCATTACTTGGAAAAATTAAAGAAAAACTGATAATCTTTGTCTCCATCACATGGTTGCACAATAAGCCTTAAGGCTGCGGTGCGTCGTAGCTTCTGCTACGGGGCCCTTCTCACAAAAAAAAACTGGAGTTTAAGAAGAAACCCTGTGCGCTATTGAGTTAAATAAGGAGAGCACAGTGGTGGGTTGGCCGGTTTCAGAGACAAATTGGCCGCGGCCTATTTCAGCAGTGCGAGGAACCCTGTGATTACTTAAGTGATTCTGTCCGGCCACCTGCTGTGCAGGAAGCAGTTGGCCCCGGCGCATCTAATGGAGTCTGATGTTCTGCAGCTTTAACTGTGACGTGAGAAATCCCAAGAAACTAGCACAGTGTAATGTTACTGTCGTGCCAAGCCGAGAGACGAGTTCGTCAAACACGTCTGTAAGACGAAGACGTCACATGGACCTCCGTCGTACTCGTTCCGTGTCGATGTAGAAGCAACATTAACAATATCCTGTGATTATCAGCAACTAAATACCGAATCTGAGTTTTGTACTGGATGGGGCAAGTCCGCGTGATGTCCTTGAACCGCATGCATGTATGCTCTGCAATATTGTCACGATTTTAAAGTCACGACTTTCCTGATCTACGTTATTCGCCATGCGTAGGCTACGTCTTCCGACAGCTTTCCTTGCCCAAAGCTGCGTGTCACACCCGACATTACTATGACGTTAACAAACTGCATGGAACGAAGTCAATGAGAAGCTGTTAGCAGCTTAGCTGGTCAAATTCCCCCCTTTTATAGAATCTGAAATTCCGTTGCCATATTCCAGTTCCTATCCCGAGGCATATGAACCCATTCCCCATCCTCAAACCCCATGTCTTGAAGGTCCATTTGAATATCAGTTTTTATCATCTCATGGACCTTTCAGCTGGTCTCTTCCCGTCAGGTTACCCGACTAAATTTTGTATGCATTTCCGTTCCCTCATTCATGCTGCATATCTCGTCCATCTAATTTTTCTTTGTTTGACCATCCTGGCGCACTCCAGTGTGTACAGAATCTTCCTTCACGTGTTGGTAATTAGTCATGTGACCAATAGATGTCACGGTACTTCAGTTTGATCAGCTGTTCTCGTCTGTATTGAGTCCAGTCCACAAGATTTTCTTAGTGTTCCATTTTAATAGTACGCACTCAAGTAGGCTACACAGATGTTCAAACAGGATTTATGCTGTGTGTATATATTTTGCACGTCCGGTCCACCGCATTCTTACCTTTTTTTAGCTGTACTGTGCCAGGTGGAAAGAACGAATTACGAACTCGTGGCATTTCACGGTTAACAGCTACAACTTACTGAATGCGTGAAGGTCGAACGAAGGATTTGGGGAACAACACTTACTTGCAGGTGTCAGGTTTCTGTACAGTTCCTCAACTTGAATCAACCTTCCGGTTAGGATATAGTTGTCCTCTGGCATTTTGCCGCATTTGAAACACAGAGAACTACTTTCAGGTGTGCATTACTGAGGATGAGATATGTGCGGGGACTAGAGCTAGGTCTGGCAACGTGAAACGACGTCCCTGTTCCTCTGAGGGCTGAGTTGCTCGGAGTGAGTTAAGACGCTGTCTAGCCGAGACAACTTTCAATAACCATGATCCGAGACCTCCACTTCTATCTACTTGAACCGGCAACAGGAAACTGAATGTAGGACTGCCTCTTGTGTTACTTGCTAGACAAGGCTGACGTACGTTGCGTCTTCATAGTGCTGTCTGACACTGATTTTATTTCACCTTGCTGTCAGTTATTGTGCGCTCTTTGCATGGTGTGTTTGAAATTAACATATAATGGTAGGGGTGTCGTGCTCGTTGGTTTAGTGCGTTTACTCACCCGACTTCCATTAAAATTCGTATTGAAGGATTACGCTACCAGCTATCGAACGTTCTAATTTTTTGGTCTGCATCAGTTCAGTAGGTCTGTGCTGTAACTCCTAATTTAATTAAAATAAGCTCAAACCAACTTCGTGGAGGTCATTTGATGTGTTGCTTAGGAAGCTGACTGTGGTTGAGTTAGTAAAAAATTATTGCGGTTTTTATGGTACCAGAATGTTCATAACCTTGTCCACAACTGCTCGCCACTGGATCATATCCTGAACCACTTGGTTGCAGGCAACAGTGCCACAGCCTATTTCTTTAAGATCGATCTCATCTACACCTAGGTCGACCAAGTGGTCGCTTTGCTTTACGTTTTATTGTCAAAATTGTGCATGCATTTCCCACCTCGCGTGTGTGTTATGTACCCCTGTCATCTAGCCTTCATTTGATTGTAATCATAATTATAATATTTGGTTCAAGGGTGCAAATTATGAATGCATTCAGTATGTAATCGCCTCCATCTCCCCCCTCGTAGGTTCAAGTGTACTCACTGTAAACGAATTTCTGCTCTTCTAAAAATTATGGATGAGTGACAAATTATAGATGCGACTGTATCAGGAACATTTTACAAATGATTTTTATTTAACGAAGTGTAAATGAAAATGCAGTACATTCATTGCCAATTCAGTGCAATATTGTAGCAGTTATTAGCTTTGCACTTATGCGTATAGGTGTGCATGTGCAGTGAATGAATATGAAGGCTGTTAAGGTACACTATTTGTAAAATAGCTTAGGCCTTACTTGCAGTCCCATTAGACTACATGCGCCCACTGTTGCTTTAGTAGGCCTGTTATTTCTAACTGCGAAATGTAAAACTCTAGTTATAAACCTCACAACCTCTCGTGTGAAAGATGTCATAAATGTCGTGCTTGAGCCCGATATATGAATTTAATAAAGTCCTTAACGGTATAGACTGGCCTGTAGTCTGTATTGGCCGTAATGCCTTTCGATGCCATAGCTGAAGACATACAGCTCGTAAACTATCGACCGTTTCTATAATCCTCTTAATTATACGTGCTTCAGAGAAACTAACACGTGCAGGACGTTTTAAACACTTGCAAAGCAGTTATCGTCAAGTGTAGCGACCACATGCCCCATGGCTGATGGTTAAACCACAGGTTCTGATCTGAAGTGGTACAGTAATTAACAACTGTTGTCGTGGTATCAGACCCGAAGGTCCAGACATCGCTGAGTCGCCGCCCCATTTAGTCACGATCCTGAACTAGTTTTACCCACCTGTCTTCTCCTCATAACTTATTTCCTGCCGATCCCGGTGGCTGCGCGGTCTAAGGCGTAGGTCTGCAGCCGCTCGCTTGCTGGGATTGTGGGTTCGAATCCCGCCGGGGCCGTGGATGTCTGTCTTGTGAGTATTGTGTGTTGTGCAGGCAGAGACCTGTGCGACGGACCGATCCCCCGTCCAGGCGAGTCCTGCCGAGTATGTGTCATTGAGTGTGATCAGCGCAACAGTAACCCTCTACACCTACAGTTAGTAGGTAGAAGAGGCCAGAGTAAAAACCCGTATTTTCTTGCTATCTTCTCTAACCTTTCCTGTCGCCTCGTCCACCTGCTAAGCGGCCGCTTTCAAGTATGTTTCCTGACTACACGTCTTTATGTTTTCATATTGTCCCATTCGATCTGTGGCCCACCCTGTTGTAGCTACCACATTTCGCTATCCTAACAGTACTGCGTGTAAATCACTATGATAATCCTTCTTTCCTGACTTGATAAATTACTTTGTACCTTTTTTCACTTAAAACATTTATTTTCAAGTGTCATTTTCAACGCCTAAAATGAACGCATAATGCGACAGTAACGTTTCTTCATCTGTTTCAGCTACGAAGACCACAGAACTTATTTTAATTAAAGTTGGTTTTGGAGAGAGACATTTCAAGTTACGATACACATTTAATTTTTGCCCTGGGGTCGACTCAGCCTCTAACAGAAATGAGTACCAGGAATATTTCCTGGGGGGTAAAGGCGGCCGGTACGTAGGGCTGACAACCTTACCACCTTTATGTGCCGATTGTCTAGAAATCCGGGAGCCTCAACCTCCTGGAACCCTAAGGGTCTGTCCAGGCCTGTAATGGGATTGCTTTACCTTTACCTTTACTATCAACTTTTAAGAAGGATTCTGCTCCATGGAATTGGTTCGTTACGTAGTTAGTTATTCTGCTATCGAGTGTCTTTTTCTTCAATAAAATTTGCTATTCAGGTAACGTAGATACAGTGCGTACCTGCAAGTCATTAAAAGACTAAGACTGTAGGATGGTCCGCTGGCATGACGCTGGTATGCTGTTCCGCCAGGTGTTGGTCACGTCACCAAAGAATGTCTTTTATGGGAAAATGCAGATATTTACGTCATCGAGGGAAGTCATTTTGCATCTGAACGTGTTATAGCTGCTTGTTTTTGTGAAGGACCGTCCTGTCTCTGAAGCCTGCAGGAGTTCCCGATAAGGAAACGTAGAGGACATGTTCTCCTTCCAGCAGTGAATACCCTCAACACAAAATCATGTACAGCTCTATCCTTCCAACTTTCCTGTCGTCCCGTTGGAGCTTTGGCCAAACAAAAGATCTGTAGTAATTATGTCTTCGGTATCAAAGTCTACCGACTTCTTTGTTGTCTCTCCCAAACTTATGAACCTCCCCCCCCCCCCCCCCCCCAATCTCTCTTATAAGGTTAAATTCAGGGATGTGATTCCACGGCTTATGCCTTGTGATGAATTCGCTCCTCCCCCCCCCCCCCCCCCACCCGCAACACGAAACTTGCGGTACGCAGTTTTGCCATCATAAGTTCTTTATCATAAACGGGGACTTCTCAGAAGATTCAGAGACCACTTTCGTCTTGCATAGACCTCTGATCCAATGTTGGCATTGTAGTTGCTTTGTTTCACTCTTGCGATTAATTTATTTCTTAAGCACACACTCCATGTGCTGTACGTTGTATTTGTCGGATGTGCAGTGTACTGTCGATTATCCTGGGTAATGGTGATGATGGGGGTGAACGGATGATTGAGACACACAGATAATCCAAACTATATACTTTATTGAGCCACGAATAAAAAATAAAACTGTAATTAATTTATTATATACTAGGTGCGCCCAGAAAGTAATGCAACACATTTTTTTTCTCATTCACAATTGATTTTATTAAAACTTCAAATATGTCACATCATTACATGAATCTTTGGCTACCTAAACCTATTTTTCAACATAGTCTCCTTCTAAATCTTTGGCCTTACGCCACCGAGATGCGAGAGCCTGTATGCCTTCGCGGTACCACTCTGCAGGTCTCTGTCGCAACCACCTCTTTACTTCAGCAATGACTTCCTCGTCGTCCTCAAACCTCTTTCCGCGGATTGCACCTTTCAAGGGACCGAAAAGATGGTAGTCGGAAGGAGCCAGATCCGGGCTGTACGGTGGATGAGGCAGGACAGTCCACTGAAGTTTTGTGATGGCCTCTCGGGTACGCAGACTTGTGTGTGGCCTCGCATTGTCGTGTTGAAGAAGCACTTTTGTCGCATCTTTATGGGAACGAACTCTCCGGAAACGCTTCTTCAGCTTCTTCAGTGTTTCCACATAGACGTCCGAGTTGATCGTTTGGCCACTGGGCAACACGTCTATGAGAATGACTCCTTCACAGTCCCAAAAGACTGTCGCCATGATCTTGCCGGCTGAGGGAACTGCCCCGTCCTTGTTCTGATAACGCCAATCGCTTCGCCCAACGGCTGACGGTGCTTTTATCCACTGCCATGTCTCCATAGACCTTTCTTAAGCGCCTGTGAATTGATTCACTCGTTTCGTTTTCTGCCAAAAGAAACTCAATTACTGCTCTCTGTTTAGAACGCACGTCACTTGCAGACTCCATTTTGAAAGCTCACTACTGCGCTGCTATCCAACGGGAAACATTGCACCTGTGTGCATAAACGCGGGACACTTTAAAGATACAGCACGCAAAATATCATTTTTATCCAACAAAATTGGGCCGAGAAAAAAAATGCGTTGCATTACTTTCTGGGCGCACCTAGTACATAATACATGGCCCTGGGGTCGACTCAGCCTCTCACAGAAATGAGTACGAGGAGTATTTTCTGCGAGGTAAAGGCGGCCGGTGTGTAGGGCTGACAACCTTACCACTTGCATGTGCCGATTGTCTAGAAATCTGGAAGCCTCAAACTCCTGGAACCCTAAGGGTCCGTCCAGGCCTGTAATGGGATTGCTTTATGTACATAATACATACATATCTTACGCCTACTGTAGACTTTTAAACTACAGCAGGCGCGAGGAGTTGTGGCTGTGTTTCTCAGTAGAATCGTTCGAGTGCGGGCGAAGGCGCACTGGATGGCCCATAATCATCATGAACCTTGCGCTCCTCTTCTTTATTTGTATAGGCAAGTTGTGGACACCTCTGCGCTGATTGTGCTGGAGATGTTTGTGATTCGCTGAATTGTGGAAGTGTCACACCGTTGTATGGTTGTGCAGAAGCAGCTGCCAGTTGTGACTGCAAAAGACCAGCGAGGTATGAAATTGGACGAACTTCTGCCATTGCAGTAAATTCACAGATGTAACCTGCTGCTCTGAATTGTGTAGATTTTGCTGTAAGCTCTTACATTGTTTGTCTGAGGACCAGGTGATCGCAATATTAACGAAGGAGTTTCTATCTCTTGGGCTGAGTACCTGCACAGTACTTAATTCCATCTGTTAAATGAACAGTTATTAATGTTGCTGTTATTTTAATTTAACTGAAAGTAGCAGGAGAGTGAAGAAAATCTAGCAGAGAGGAGTTTGGTCTTTTGCAGGCATATTCTTCGTCAACTATTATCACAGTAATTATATCAGAGACGATGAGATGGGCGAGGTAAGTAGCTAGAATTGGGTTAACGAAAAATGCTTTCACGTTTTAGCAAGGAAACCTGAAGGAAAGAAACCACTTCTAGGCATAATGGGAGGACAATATGAAAACGGATCTTAAAAAATGAGTGTGCCGATGTGGACTGGATTGATTTGGCTCAGGGCAAGTACTAGTGGTGGCACCTTCGAGCACAGTAAGGGGTTTTTGGGCTTCATAAAAGATGTGAAATTACTTTAAGTGAAGTGCTTTTATTTAACAGTGCTGTCAGACGCTAAGGTTATGTAGTATCAATGGCAAATGAATGATATGCGAGAGTCGAGCATTGGTGAAATGATAGCGACACGAGAAAACCGATCTACTACGAGTACAAATCCCTCGTGTATTGACCTGGGATGATGTTACATGCCGGCAACTAACCGCCTGAACCATGGCACGGCCAGGAATTGTCCTCGTCAGCTAAGTGACCATCGGTTTCTGAAGAAGTTAGTTTTGGAGTTGTTTTTTTTTTACGAAATCTTGCAATTTATGCAGTTTGTTTTCGATAGCGAGTAGAATAATATATAAACTCAACAGCAGTTTGAAGCTGTTTGTGTTATCTAAAGAGCTGAACTATTCAGTCTCGTTTCTCGTCTGTCGCCGAGTTACTAATCCGACGCATGATAAATCACTGGCACCACCTCTTGAACGCCATTGCAAACGCCTGACAGCTTATCTCGTACCGTTTCGCACCAGACACGATATTTCTTATCAGCTGTCGCGTAGCGTGAAGCAATTTCATTTGTGCACTGTGCGCCTACCTTTTTTTCGCAATGACAGTAATGAAACCCGGGTTCCATACAAGATGTGGAAATTCTTGAGTAGTCGCCTAACTATGGGCTTCGAAAGTAGAACGCTAGAGTTAATTAATGATGCATCTCAATAGCGTTGTTGGAATTGCTTAAAAAAGAAACCCCTGTCGTTGCCAACATCTAGGGTTTACTCTGCTTTGTGTCGGACACAAAGTGACGAATTTCGCTTTGTGGTTTAATTCATGATACTTTTGTCAGTTGCACTGATATTTTAAATTTTATAGTTAGCCCTGCAGTAGCTATGGACTGTCGGAATCCATATTTCCTGACGCTGTGTGTTTGAAAAGCCAGACAGAATTATGCACTGTCCATTGTGAGAGTGACGTAAACATTATTTTTACTGATTAATAAATGTATACGCCGTGCTTGGAAAGCTGACTGGTTAAGAAATTAAACCAGGAGTTTCACCACCACAGTCACAAACTCGAGTCATCTTACGCCAGCTTATTTCAGTCCAGCTTTTTTCGTCGTGTTTTTGAAGACACTCCGATTTACGCCTAGATCTATGTTCCAAAAATAATACATGTCTCTTTTCTTGGGGTCTTCGGGCAAACATTTTTACGCATTTCCCTACTACTCTTGTGTGCCTCATATTCCGCCTCTCTTCTTTGATTTAATTAAGATATAATGCCAATCAATGGGTACCGGGTCTCTTTCCCGGGGGTAAAGCGACCGGGGCGTGGTGCTGACCACCCACCCCCATCTAGCGCAGAGGTTACAAAAGCGTAGAGCTATACCTCTACTCCCCCTCTGGGCCTTCATGACCTGTTCTAGGATGAAAAAGATATGCCCGTCATAATATGTCTGCAGTGGTATGGGGAATAACTTGTAGCACCAACGCAAACATTTCTGCAGGGGGTAACAGGACATTGTGGCCACTCTGTATGTGTGTATATGTATAACCTACTGTAATATTACACTAGGAGCACAGTCATGAAAATACTTATTGTTTCATTTTTCGGTCTTTATTACATTGCCCGTGTTAGGGTTAACTGATTTCTAAAACACCGCCCGAAGTGAAGTTGGCCATGTTATGTGAAGTTGGCCATGTTATTTTTCCACATCTGAAACTGAATTGCTTGTGAAAACATTTTAACATTTACGTACTAATAATTCGCAAAATGGAACTACTGCCGCTGCCGCTGTATCTTGATAGATACATGTACTAGCCCTCTCCACGAAAAGTTACATCGCCATGAAAATATAGGAAACAAAACCTTTGCCCTTTAAAAGAATGAATGAAGAAGGCTTATTCCATTCATAAGTCACAATCTCTGATTTTTATTTCCTTCCGCAAATGTGATATGGTTGTTCTGCTACCTACACAACATGGCGCCGTATTTCCCGTCATGCTCAGCGTGGGGCGTTGCGGTGTTGCCAGATTACAGATGAAGGTTGGGCACTTGGATGGCATGCAGTGCTTCATAGATGGCACTTCTATCTTGGTCAAAATAAAATCAGTCTCATTATATAATTGTCAGACTGTGTAGGAGGTTACCTAATTGGAATGTCAGTTGTTTCTTCCTGCCTCTACGGAAATATGAAGGTTAAAATATATGAAACTACGTTTCTACTTGTGTTGTATTTGGGTGCGAGACATGTCTGTCAGATTGAGGAAAGAACACCGATTGGGGGTGTTTCAGAGCGTGTTGTTGGGAAATTTGAACGTGCAGAAGAGGAAATAACAACTGGAGAACATTACATACGGAGGAGCTTCGTAATTCGTACTTTTTTACTGACATTATTAAGGTAATCGGATCAGGAGAATGAGATGGACAGGACATGTAGCACGCACGGGGTAGTTAAGAAAGGCGTACAAAATATTTGCTGTAAAACCTAACCGGAAGAGAACACTTGGGAGCCCTAGGCATACATTTGTCGTGTGATGATGGGAATTTTGTTGGTGTCAGTTATGCACGCGTCTTGTACGAGGTCTGTCCAAAAAGTATCCGACCTTGGGCCGGGAAAAAAAAGTTCTGTATCTGGGTGGTTACAGTACCTAATCCCCTTCAAAGTAGGCCCCTTGTGACTCCACACACTTAGCCCAGCGGTCCTTCCATCGCTGGAAGCAATTCTGGAAGGCTTGTTTTGGAATGGTGTGCAGCTGCGCCGTCGCGTTCTGTATGATGTCCTCGCGGCTGTCAAAATGGGAGCCTTTTAGCGGTGTCTTCAATCTCGGGAACAGCCAGAAATCACAAGGAGCCATGTCAGGAGAGTAGGGAGCCTGGCGAACCTGCGGAATGCCGTGCTTAGCCAGGAAACCCTGGATCAGGTGTGATGAATGAGCTGGGGCATTGTCATGATGCAGCTGCCAGTTGCGTGCGTCCCACAGCTCCGGTCTCTTGCGCCGAACTGCATCACGAAGATGACGGAGGACTTCTTGGTAGTACTCATGATTAACAGTTTGGCCTAGTGGTGCGTACTCATGATGCACAACACCCCGGTAATCGAAGAAAACAGTCAGTATCACCTTCACATTGCTCCGAACGTTTCGTGCTTTTTTGGGCCTCGGGGATGTTGGATGCTTCCATTGTGACGACTGGACCTTGGTTTCCGGGTCACCAGTGATCACAGTCTTCAGGAACTGAGGATCCCTGTTGGCGCACTCCAGCATGTCCTGCGCGACCTCAAGGCGGAGTTGTTGCTGCTCCGGCGAAAGCAGCTTGGGCACAAATTTTGCCGCCACTCTTCGCATGCCCACATCCTCAGTTAAAATCGTGTTTGCGGAACCTCTGCTGATCCCAACCTCATCAGCAATTTCCCGGACGGTCAAACGACGGTCCTCCATGATCAATGTCCGCACTTTGTCAATGACATCAGCATTTCGGCTCGTTAACGGTCTCCCGGAACGCTGGTCACTGTCCGCCGACATGCGGCCATCTTTAAAGCGGTTGAACCACTCTTTAATTTGAGTGACCCCCATTGCATCTTCACCGAAAGCCTGCTGAATTTTGCGGATTGTTTCCGCTTGGGTATCCCCAAGTTTCTGACAAAACTTGATGCAGTATCGCTGCTCCAAACATTCTGTCATCTTGAGCGGAACGAGAATGCGACGAACACGTGTTACACCACTTCGCTATCTGGCAGCGACAGACGCATCCGGCGGTGTTGCGAGGCAGCAAAAAATCACGCATGCGCATGAAAGTCCCTTCTACCACTACGCTCAGTTTTCCCACCCTTTCGCCATTATTTACCGCGGGAAAAAATATAGTCGGATACTTTTTGGACAGCCCTCGTATGATGTGCACAGACGTAACGTGAAGATGTGAGGCAGTGTCTGATCGTCCGCTGGTTTCAAATCGAGAGCTGCTGGACGGATTTTAATGAAATTTGGTGTGATGGCTGTCATTGAAGGCTACCCGTAGCTGGTAGGTATATTCCTATACAACGATCTAAGCGTTATTTACGAAGTAAAGACAACGCCTTATATTGAGACCACGTTCTTCCGTCTGTCTTTGACCTAGTATCGGCGACGAAGCTGTTCGTTGGATCTTCATGAAATTTGTTATAGGAATTCTTTTCAAAACTTTGTCGAGCAAGCTTGAATTTTGCGAAAATTGGCTCAGTGAAATTGATACTTTACTTAATGGTGTGACTGAATTTTGAATGAAATTCGGCGTGTGTGACCTTCATATAATGCTTTTGAGTAGTTTTGAATTTCGTGGAAATTGTTGCCGTGAAATCCGTACTTTACGTAAAGGCGTACATGAGGTTTTGTCCGTATTTTCTACTCGTTTTTCCTTGGATAAAATTCAGTGCAGGAGACGTCCACAAAACTTTATTCGGTTACTATGAGTTTCGTGAAACTTGGTGCAGTGACAGCCATACTTTACTTAGGGGCTTAAATGAATTTACTAGTATGTCCGTACTTTCCACATTTATTGTCCGATTTTGGTGAAAATCGGTGTCGGAAATCTGCATGTGTTGTTGAGTCAGTTACGAATTTATTCAAAATCGGCGCAGGGAAAGCTGTGCTTTCCTTATGGACGTAAACGAAATACCGTGAAACCCTATGATTTTTTGAAAGTGAAGAACGCCGTGATGCAGTCCGTGTACCATTTGAAATCTTGTTAATATTCTGCAATCGGTAGTAAGAATATTAAATGCAATGCTCCTACTTGTGAGGTCGATTGGACACTAACACCACTTCGAAAGCATATAGGCATAGAACCATAATAATCAGTGGCAAACACGCTGACCAGTGTTGTACATTATAGTGTTAACGTCTTTACCAAAACTGTTCAGAACAGGACCGTTCAGAATGTCAGGGCTGCATTGTGGAAACGCTGTGGACTTTGCTGCGGATTGCTCTTTCCTAGCCTGTGTTTGTGAGGGATGAAGGAGAATGACTACAGTTGAAGCGTTTCTGCATCGCGAAGAGAAGCACGCGATTTCACATGAACCGAACAGAGAGACTGCTTTTCAGTTCCCGTGCATTCTTCCTCTCATCCCGTGTTGAAACTGCGGCTGTATATCATGTTACCTGCAGGCACCACACCGAAGCCACATTCAATGGACTGTCGTCCCCTCCCAGCCTCGTGCATCCATACAATACAATAGGAAATGAGAACCTTCCATGTAATTTCCTCCTTTTTATTATTATTTTTGTAGTCTTTCTTCCCTTTCACATTTCTGTCAATATATCGAATTTTTGTTCATGTGATATCTCACGAGATGGTATGAATGGCGGCTCGTCTTCCTATTGTAATGTTAAAGCATTGTAGACTAAGAATGGACTTCAGTTTGTTGTCGGGATTTTGAATACCTATCGATTCCAAAGTGCTATTAAGCCGTCCCAGAAAAGAAACACGAACATAATTATGTACAACTTTTTTTCTTTATTTCCTAAATGATACTGTCCTAATTGCGGAGGTTAATGCGCTTTCTGTACAGGACTGAGGAGTAACTTAAGTACAATTTGGGAGTAACCGGTCGTGGCTTAAGAGACACTGTATGAACATGTGCTTGGAAACAAAGCATTCGTAAATGTGAGATAAGACCAGTTGCGAGATCTGTGCGTAGAAGGGAGAATAACCATCTTACAGAGAGATATGGGTTCTGAAAATATGAGGTGGATTGGGTTTGTTCCATGGGCGTTCTGTTGTAAGCACGGTGATGAACCTTTGGATTCCATAAAAACAAGGATGTTGTAGTCTAGCCAAGTAACTGTTAACTACTAAGGGAAAAGCTTCCTGTACCTGTGACCATTATGAACAGAAGTGGGTCCACCACTGAATTATATAATGGTATGTGTAGTTTATTAAGGGCGCGCGGTGGCGTAGTTGGTTGCGGCACTACGCTACAAACCGGAACGTCGCGGGTTCGATTCCCGATGGTGTCATTGGAATTCATTCCTTGACATAATCGTTTCGGTCGCACTATGGCCCTTGGGTCGACTCAGCCTCTAACAGAAATGAGTACCAGGGATATTTCCTGGGGGGTAAAGGCGGCCGGTGCGTAGGGCTGACAACCTTACCACCTTCATGTGCCGATTGTCTAGAAATCTGGGAGCCTCAACCTCCTGGACCCCTCAGGGCCTGTCTAGGCCTGTAATGGGGTTGTTTTACCTTTACCTATGTGTAGTTTATTTCCTGCGATGCTAGCCTTACCTTCAAAAATGTTAAGGATGATATCGACATGGATTCCGCCTGTCGACAGTCACATAATATCTTGACAGCATAAAATGAGTCTTAGTAATTAAAAATTACTGAAACCCCGCAACTTTGTCTGTTGCAGAAAATGTGGGAAGAAGGTTAATTAGTTATTATGGATCAGGAAATGTATGATTAACCACACTAATTGTCCCACGCAAATAAAAGGAGCTTAATATACATAATTTAAGACTGAATTTTGTTATTTATATAATTGAAAACCGTTGTAATTAAAGTACAATTTGTGAATGTAATTTACTGTACGTTCAAACCCGATAATATTTCATAAAAACAAAGACAACGGCCAGTATTTAAGACTGGATTTATTTAGGCATTTGAGCAATTTTAAAAGTCCTAAACCGATAAGACGATTCAGTATCGATATAAACGTCTCCAATATCGATACGGAATTCCATATCACACCACGTTTCCAATAAATTGAAGGAGCTGAAGGAAAGTACTTCTCGAAATAGCATTATGTTCTCTCAAAACTGAAGTGTAACCAGCAACCTCAGGTGTTACAAAGCACACTGGAACTGAATATTACCCCGTCAAGTTCGGTTGTCATCCTGCAGGGTGTGCTTCTACTGGAAGACGGTTGCTGCAAATAAAGTCAAGGGAAGGGGCGGAGTTGCACATGATCGTCGCTATTTAAATTTTTGCAGTATATATCCCTCGGAATATGAAACTTTTCTGGTTCGTCAGCTGTACTGTCAGCACTTCAGTACATTCTCTATAAAACTGAAGGGCCTGTGGGGCGAAATATATTGCACTGGGTCCCGCTCATATCCGTGTGACGCGCCATATTAACAATATAGCGCCTTGCAATATTCTGAATGATACTGCCATCTTCGTGCAAAACGGGGTTTCGTCGCCTTCCAATTTGAATCCCATACAGTCCAGTCAGAAAAGCGAAAATTTTCGTGTCACCATGTGTATGTCTGTGTATAGCCTACGTACATTTCTCGTAGTGATAGTTTTCGAACAGAATAAAGTATGAAGTTTTCACGGCAGCTAAATACAGTGACCTCATGTGGGGCGATCAGCCGCGTCGATGCAAAGCTTGAATTCGACGTTTCGGAGGCTACCTCTAATTCATCATCAGGGATTGATGCGATGTGTGGCGCAAATCGTTCAGTATATACAAATCTGAGCTTTGGGAACTCATTGTTCGTTAACCAGATATTAACCAACATGGCAGCCGTGGGCAGAGTCAATTGGTCACCCATACAGTGTTTGGCTGCGTTCAGATTTGCTTACCCTGGGACTGTCACTGACTGTTGACATGTGGTGACCCATATATCACGGATCACGCTGTACGTTGCCTGAGATGAACGTCTGACAGATCTGTGTTGTTGAACGTTGTTAGCAGCAGGAATAAGCGGCTGAAACTTCAGATTAATAGGCCACTTTTTAAGAAATTTGGTATGCACCACTTGTCAATAGTGATTACAAATTACCCTTTATTTTTAAACATAAACTGTTGACTGGTTACTGGATTAGAATTTGAATTATCATGTTCACAATTCGGCTTTTCGTGTCGAAATAATTCATGTAAAACAGTGGTATTCAACTTGGAGTACGCGTACCCCCGGGGTACGCGAAGACATCTTAGGGGTACATAAAATAAAAAAATATATATATATTATTTCATGATAAACACTGAATAATCAGGGCCAGATTTAGGGTTAGCCACAAGAGACCCGGACGTAAGGACATGCGATTTGGTAGCGCTATTTCTCTCTCTCTCTCTCTCTCTCTCTCTCTCCTCCTTATGCATTCTTATTTGGGCGGCTAGTTTCATTTTATTCCACATAGTGCATACAATTTTGCTTTGCTAAAATACCTTTGTTCCTTTATAAATTTTTATATGATAGGCAATAATATATTTGTTATTTAATAGCATGATTCTCTCTTTTCTCATTTAAAACTTGTTATTTAATACATTATTTTGGATGTAATTTATTTAACTTATTTTAGATGTAGATTATAGACTATGTATAACTTGAATTATGTACCAACTACTTTGGGGGTTCAAAGTCGAAGAGAAATTATATCTGGGGTTACGCGAACAAAAAAGGTTGAATACCACTGGTCTAGGCAACACTTATTTATACATGTTTTACCTTCCCCCCTTTAGCGCGTTTTCATTATATACGCTGATGTTTAGAAACTCAGTCGTCGAGTGTAACGAGTCGTCTATTACGTGTTACGTCTTATACAGCATTTGCATGAAGTTTACTGATGTCGAGAAAGTCACATCAGTATGCAGCACATTGCGGTGTCGAAAGCATTGCCCAAGCTCCTGCGGACATATCGTATACGTCATGCAGTGCATTGCATATACCTGGACAACAAATGGCAACGTGCGTAGCTGAAACGCGCCTTTCTAGTCGTCCGTAAGGGTTCATTTACCGTTCTTGTGAATGAAGCGTTCACATGTACTCACGCACTGCGCTCGTACACGGTAGTCGTGACACCACGCACGAGTCGGGCCCCCTCTGGCGTAAGATAACTTTGTGTGTACGGGCTTCTTTTGGCGTGGAACGTGACACCTTAGTTCACTCTCTTTGTACCTACTTAACAGCTATTCCGAGTTTGGTCCACCGTGAGTCGGCTGTCCGAAGACAGAGAGGGACCTGTCTGGAGCTCTCAGACTGAACAAGGAAAGTTTCTTTACCTGTAACGGTCTTGCCGTCTGTGGTCTTCGTACGGTATTGGCAGAACGTGTAGCACGTATAGAGAATAAAAGAGCTGCATACAAAGCTTCTAAGTGTGTGGCGTCATCGGAAGTTACCATTTTAGTACACTTTGGTAAGAAGTTAGGACAGTATAAGATATCGAATCTGAGGTTTTCTTAGAGGTGAGAATTCATGTCGTAGGCTTATGGGTTCTGGCACCGAGTGAATGTGGATGCGTCGGAGGAAAACTTCTTACCGAGTTGTAGCCGGGCGAATGGACACATCGGTGGAACATTTTACTCCATCTGTTCTGGAGGTCCATGATTCAGATACTTTCCCGAAGACCAGCCATCCGGACTGAGGTGTTTCGTAGTTTTTTTAATTTTTTCTAGGCAAATGGCGGGTTAGTAGGGCCTACTTCAAACTGGCCACGGCCGAGTCCTTCCACATCCTTTTCAGTGCATTACTGATTAATCGTCGAATCATTCGACGTTATATAATGTGAGCAAGTGACATTGCCATTAAACAACACCGTGTCGTAACCCGGACGACTGTGGTGTGGATGCTGAAACGGGATGTTTTAGGAACAGTTTGCGAAGAAACGAACTGCACGAGTAGCCAAATGGCTCAGGATACAAAGACGTTAACGATCCAGCTGGTTTTGTAACAACACTGAATGTTTAGTTCGAATGAATAACTGTTAACCGCAGAAGGACGACCCTTTTCCATGGACTTGGCCACTTTTCATGCAGTGTGACAGAACTGCTAGCAACGTCCAAGGGATCCGAGGCTGATATTCACCTCTTCGCAGAATCTCACAGACATGTTCCGAAAGGGTTTATGCGCCGTAAATGTAACGGATAAAATGATCATGATCCCTGGCAGAGGATGATCATCATTAACTGAAATGACGTTCAGGATCGTGGCATGTACGAGTATATTTGTTTCGATTTCGGGATTTCAGAGATAGCGATCAGCACGCACAAGGCCTCATTAAATTGTGACACGTTCCGATTTGATGTTGATATTCCGCGTTTAGCTGTTTTGTTTTCAGAGACACGTGGCTTTTGTACATAGGGCCCGTCCATTCCAGTGCATTGCTGTGGAAACTGATAACATTCTGACGTAGAATGATCTGTCAGTGAATGACGGTGTGTGCGGTGTTGCCCACAGAATGTAGCTGTAAGCGACGATCTATATTCCGCAGGTCTAGTGTTCGAACGTATGCTCGGAGATAGAGGATCCTAATTTTTCTTTATTTTCCTCAGTCCCTTCAGGAAAATGCTGAGACAGTGCCTTGAACTATCAGTTCCTCCAAACGTTAGAACTGCCAGAAGGCCTAAGCACCATGGCGTATTGTGCCGTGGCGATACAGCGCCACACTTTTTAGACCTCGGCACGGGATGGATGTGAGTGGGTCAATTTATTCCAATCCGGGTTTACCACCGGGGAATATGCTGTTTCCTAGTAAAGTAAGTAAATTATGCAAAAAAGGACTCTTTGCTAAGTAATGTGATGCATCAGATACGGCACACGGTGTTGCGCTGTTCTGAGTATTGCGTCCTGACTTTTTCCTCCTGTCTTGACGAACATCACACTCTACGATAAATAAACCGGTAATTTTATTGTAACCGGAAAGATGTGGGCACACGCCTGCTTTGTAACTAAGTTGCAGTTATAGTGCGTAAGTCAGAATTAATCTTGCTATGAGATACTCGGTGGGCCGCGATAGCTCAGTCAGTATAGCGACTCGCTACGGGCTGGACGGTCCGGGGATCGAATCCCGGTGGGGGCGAGATTTTTCGCACCCGCCCAGACCGGCCCTGGGGCCCACCCAGCCTCCTATACAATGGGTACTGGGGCGGCCGGGCGTGGAAATTGACCACCCACCCCTATCTAGTGCCAGGGTTAAAGAAAGAGTAGAGCTATACCTCTACTCCCCCTCTGGGCCTTTGTGGCCTGTTCTAGGGAGAATTTTACCTTTATGAGATACTCGTAGTATACCCATTTGATCTGGGAGGTCTGTTATGAGAGAGAGTGACAGAAGTGTTATTTAACGACGCTCTCATGTGCTCAAATCGTGTAGCATCAGGGCAGTTGAATGAAATATGAGTATGGAGTACCGGTGGAAAGATAGTGACAGGCGAAGACCGAAGTGCTCATTTGGAAACCTGTCTTAGTGCCACTTCTTGTACGACAATCCCACGTGGACCGGCCTTGTGCCGATGTGCTGTGGGAAGGCAGTTACGGTGTCCCTCCAGAATCAGCGTGAACTGTGAACAGGGTTCTGCTACACCAAATTATCTTTGGCAAAAGGAACAATGCATGGCAAGTGGGAGAATCCATCAAAGCAAGACGAGAAAACTTGGTGAACGATGCCGTATCTGTCTGTTCTGCAGTCAGTAATTTTACGCTTCCAAAACACTTAACATATTTCGATTTAATTTGTTACCAGGGAGTCTCAATTAAAAGCGACGCGCTGTGGTCTCTTGGTTCGCATCCTGGCTTAACATTCTAAAGGTTCAAGGTTTGATAACAACCCACACTACTAGTTTTAAAGTAATAGTCCCTGAATTTATGTCTATAATTGCAGCGAATGGCTTGAAGACTTGAGCAGAGCGAAATTTTTAGAAGTCGTTCGCAGCAGGTATTCGAACTTCAAGCCTTCAACAGTTCTGAACATAATATTGATACATGAGTGTACCTGCCCTGAAGATTTTTGGTCAAGATTAATTTATTTTCCATACTGACCCAGTGTTCTGTAAATGTGTTACTGAATGACAATGTCAGCTACTCAGATTAGGCCCATATAGTGTCGGTGATAGATAAATACATGAGGAGGAAGTCCTGGTGGTATGACTGATAGGGGAAAACCGGAATACTCAGAGTAAAACCTGTCTCGTTGCCGCTTTTTCTACGGCCAATTTTGTGCTGTGCTGCGTGTGTAGGTCTCTCTGAGAAAACTGGTGAAGTTCCTTTGAGCTTTATGTAATTTAGTGGTAACACTGGACAGATATGATCGAAATGAAACGCCTGACCACCCCTTTATTTTGCTATACATCAAAAGTAGTTGAGATTTGTAGAGTAGTCTCACATTTGAAACAAGCTGACGGACATACATACACGACTACGAATTTTGTGCAAAGAGCGTCTAGCATAGTACAAGTACTGTCATTCTCTACCAGATGGCTCCTGTGTACTGGCGTTCGTAATTATTAATTACTGACAAAAAGCCAGGCGGACTGCAGGTAGTAGCTACTTGCTAACGAATTGCCGGGCCTTCTCTTTAATTAGGAAGGCGGTTTACGGGTCATTTCCCGCTGAACAGTATCATTTTGTCCCGTTCTCGCAACACAAGTCAAGCAAAGTGCGCAGGACGAGTATCCAGCTTTGTATTTTCTTGGCAACGGTATGCCACCAACTTTCAGGGTCACACATTACACCAGTGCACAGGACAATACTGGTGGCAATAAAACTGTGACAAGTACTAGAAGCACTTGCAGTTGTTGTGGTGGATTTCAGAGTCTCCAAATTGTCCATAGTAGGCCTAGCATACTGCAGGTATTATGATTACAAGGCAGGCAATGTACGTATGACGTAACATCGAGGCGCTTTCGCGTAACCATAGTTGCCGTGGAAAAGCAATGAGTATTACATATTAGGACTGTGTGTTTGTATTCTTGTCTTAGTTATCCGGCATCGCCGCATTATGTCAGCGTCTGTGGCCTGTCTGACTCTACCATATTTTTCACATTATCTCATAAACAGTACGATATTCGGAGGGGGGGGGGATATGCTGAACTTAAAGTGTGTGTATTGATTTTATCTACAACTTTTGTCTGAAACATTTCTCATTCTAAGAAGAATTGTGCGAGATATTATCATAAATGTACATAGGTGTTCATGCAATGTACCGCTGCTTTTGTCAGATTTTAATGAAACTTGAAGTTTCTCGACAGATGCTTGAGAAATCCTCAAATATTAAATATCATGAAAATCAATTGAGTGGGAGCCGAGTTGTTTCATGCGGACAGATGGACAGACAGACATGACGAAGGCAGTATTTTTTTTTCGCAACGTTGCGAACGCACCTAAAATGTATAGGTGCCTGTACTGATTTGTACCCATGGGTGAAACTCCACTTATCACTCTGATGTAACAAAAAAATCTTACTGAATGGACACCACGGCTCTTTCCTCGGGGATAAAGAGGCTGGAGCATGAAGCAGACTGTTCATCCAGTTTATTCCCGACGTTAAGAATTCGAGGAGCTGTAGTTCCATCCCCTCATATGTGTTCATGTCCGTGATGCGTAAACACTGAGAACACTGTATCTGTAACCTACAATAAATGGGCTTAAAGACCACTGAGGGATGTAGGATCGAATATTCTGTGTCCTCCGAACTAGAGTCTGCGACTTCCACAAAACAATACGTTCCCACCCGGTTCTAAGTGAAGGTACCAGTAGTATGTAGTAGTGAGCTGCAGTCGTTCGGCGTTTCACCAGCGCTAATTCCGTGGGCCAGGCGGAGTCCTTTTTTGAGATGCTGATAATCCCTCAGCTTGTCACAACATTTCCCATCTTTTATGGAACTCAAATGTTCGTTACAGTACTCGCGATAATCCGCCACGGGTCCCTGTTCAGAGTAAGATGTAATAACATTGTGGTGTTGAGTTTAAGTAAGTTACGCAAAAATGAGAGTAGAAACAAAACAAATCCCGACACTGGAACGGGACTTGGCAACACCTTAAGCATGTGTGGGCCTCTCGTGTTTCTTTGCCATGTTCACCTTGAATCTGTTCGTATTTGTTTATTTTATTTATTTATGTATTTAATGGCGCTGTCCGATTCCATTGGCCGCGCGGTCTAAGGCGTGGGTCTGCGGCCGTTCGCTTGCTGGGATTGTGGGTTCGAATCCCGCCGGGGGCATGGAGTCTGTCTCTTGTGAGTGTTGTGTGTTGTCAGGTAGAGGTCTCTGCGTCGGGCTGATCACTCATCTAGAGAAGTCCTACCGAGTGTGGTGTGTCTGAGTGTGATCGTGAAGCCTCGATAATGAGGAAGCCCTGGCCCAGTAGGGGCTGTTGCGCCGTTGGAAAAAAAGATGGCGCTCTCAGTAGCCCAGGCTATGTAACGTTGACTCGGACTGATGAAGTTGGGGGCATGCAGAAGGAAGCGGTCTTGGCCTAATTTAAGTTCCTTTATTTGGAAAAATTGAGCAGAACCACAGACAATAACCAGTCCATAGCCAGTTTCCAGTTCCTAGTTTCAAGCCGGGACTTAGCGAATCAGTATCAAGGGTGTCATTCGTTTGTAACTTTTGATTTCACATTACAGACCGAGACAGTAAGGATGTCCGAAACGCCTACAATACAGCCTATGCTGCCACGCACAAGCAGGACAGGCTTTATACTGAAGTGTGCTGTACCTTATATGCGTTTCTGTTTTTATTCTGCTGTGGCGGGTTACGGCTATGTGTCTGTGGACCTGTGGCCCCTAATGATTCCTTTATCTATCCCCCATATCATATATAAATGAACATGGAGCATTGGTGGAATAATTGGCGGGGCCAAACTGAAGTAATCTTATTGCCGCTTCGTCTACCACAAATCCCACATGGGTGGGAGCGAACCCGGACCTCCACCGTGAGAAATCAGCGGCTAACTAACTGAGCTGTGACATGGTCCCTTATGTGTCATTTATTTTTATTATTGTTAATTTGAGCGGCTGAATTCCTGCTGCCAGGGGTGTACACTGCTATAATATCGGAACGGATTCTACTGTTGTGTTGAAACAGTAGTGTGTGAAGTGAGAGACAGCGGAGTATTGATCTGGCGACACTTTGATAGCTTATAGAGTGAGGCAGACTTTAATCTCCTGGCCTTTGTCGCATCTCCTGTCTTGCCTTTCCGCCTGGAGCAAATGCCCCACTGTCACATCGCAATACGCTGGAGTGCTATGCCACAAGAGGGGTCTCAGTATAAGAGCAGCAGGTTGCCTCATCGTCTTGCACGTGGGTCGCTTGACACTAACTCCGATCAGAATGCAGTCTTTGAAAATCCTGCAGAAATTAACGTGTATTGGAGGGATGTCTGTGCGTCCCTCCACCACCCACATGTTCCACCTCGGAAACTATTGACCAATCAGGATTAAATGTGATACATTAAAAGTCGTCATCCGAATTTAATACTCGTTTTCACGAAAGTTCATGATAGAAGTAACTGATCCATTAATGGGCCGTGCCATGGCTCAGGGTGTTAGACGCCGGCCTCTCACCGCGGAGGCCCGGATTCGATCCCGGTTCAGTCCATGTGGGATTTGTGGTGGACAAAGTGGCGCTGGGACAGATTTTTCTCCGAGTACTTCGGTTTTCCCCTGTCAATTTCATTCCACCGGTGCTCCATTAAAATGAAAAAAAAAAACAGAAAAGCCTCATCTTCCACATAGGGTTGCACAATAAGCCTTCAAAGCTGCGGTGTGTCCGTAGCATCTGCTACGGGGCCCTTCAATAAAAAAAAAAACTGATCCATTAAGCTCATTTAATATGCAACACTTTTATTTCATTTTGAGGTTTTCACGACTATGAAGATAGGCTACATCTTAACTTTTGTTAGTACCATTCCATGTGCTACATATTTAACAGTACGTAATAAGAGTGCCTCAGGCCTTTCATAATTCTCTGCTGTCTGTATCTGTAGTGCACTTCGCTTTGCAACAGTATATTTTATTATTTTGTAATTTCACGGCGGTTCAGTGCTAATCTTAATGTTATTTTGGAGTGATGACTTTGGGTAGGTATGGACTACTGAAAATGGCTGATCAAGAAATAACCCACCATTTACACAGCCCAGAATTTAGTTACCGATCTGCCAAGATCCCGCCACTGTAACCTATTCTGAAGCAGTTGCAGCCATTTTGCGCCTTTATACCCGATTTATTTAAGACCAATTTTGTTATCCTGACTACCGTAGGTCTCCAGAGAGGTCTGATCGCTTCAGGTTTTCCAACCGAAATTTTACACGTATTTCTCGTCTCGGCCGTATATAGACACTATATATTGTGTATGTATGTATATGGTGGCGTAGGTCTGCGGCCACTGGATTGCTGGAATCACGGGTTCGAATCCCGCTCAGGTCATGGATGTTCGTCTCTTGTGTTTGTTGTGTGTTGTGTAGGTAGCGGCCTCTGCGACGAGCCGATCACTCGTTTAGAGGAGTCCTACCGTGTATGTGTGTGTAATTTTGTGTGATATGGAAACCTCAAAACGATGCGGTCGAGGCCCGATTTATGCTGTTGCGCCACAGGAAAAAAAAATGTATTTGCCTATGTGTATTACCGGCTTTTAACTTTTTCTGTGGTGCAACAGCCCAAATCGGGCCTAGACCGTCTATTTTTTAGGTTTCTAGATCACACACAATTAGACACACACACCCGGTAGAACTGCTCTGAACGAGTCATCAGCCCATCGCATAGGCCGCTACCTACAGACCACAACAAACACAAGAGACGAACATCCATGCTCTCAGCGGGATTTGAACCGGCGATTCCAGGAATCAAGCGGTCGCAGACCCACGCCTTGGATCGCACGGCCAGCGGGATCAGCCCCGCTTTTAATTAGCGGTCAAATATTTCTGTGCAGTTATTGTACCAGCACGAAACTTGTGGAAATCCATTCCATCTTGATACGGTCCACTACTCTAAGAAGATGCCCTTGCATTTATGCGCTGTCAGAGTTTCACATTTTATAACTAATTAACTAACCAACTAACTGGCGTCATATAGCAGAGTCATTGAGAAGCTAATAGGTCCTTAATGAAGATATCCTCTGTACTTTTATGAAGCCCGAATTTTCATTACCGTGTTCACACGTGCACCACCTGTCCTTGTCCCGATCCACGTGAATCCAGTCCACCTTGCTCCATCCTTTTTCTGTAAGATCTACTTTAATATTATTTTCCCATCTACACCTAGGTCTTACAAGCGGTCTCTTCTTCCAGATTGTCAACCAAAACACTGTGTGCATGTCTTCTCCCCTATACGTGTCACGTGCCTCGCATGTCTCATCCGTGGATTTGATGATTTTAATAGTATCTGGTGAGGAGTACAAATCATAAAGCTCCTCGCGATACAGTTTTCTCCGTTTTTCTGTTACGTTCTTCCCTTTAGGACCAAATATCTTCCTCAGAACCATGTTCTCGAGCACCCTTAAAGCGTATATTAAGAAATAATTACTGATGCCACATTATATACCGGCAGGATTTTATTGAGAAACGTGTTTATGACGCATTTGCCAACGTGCATGTACTCTTTATATTGGTGCTCCTATATAAGACTCCAGTATGGACCAATGTTTTCCAGGCAAGGGCACAACCTTACTTATTTCCACGTCCGTATATTTGACTTCACGTACATAGCCCAAGTCGAAGAAACATCTCACGAAGATCTTTAGTCTTTTCTTGAATCGGGATGCGCTATAAGTTGAAGGGGGAAAGCCCATGCGGAATTAGAGAGATGTTAAACAAATGTCCTTGACATGACAAATGAGATGCTTCATACTATAGTACTTTTATCTGTAAACGTTTAAGACCGAAAGACGTGCCCCAATTGAGATGCGTAGAGGCCTGCATCCTAAGTGTGCTCGTTTTGACCTTACAGCTGTCACTGGCCTTGTTCGTTATTACCCATATCACATAAACTCTGTTGTTTCTAAACTACCTCGTGCTTAACGATGCATAGACTCATAAGTCGAAAAATATTTAAAGTAAACTTTTGATGTGCATTTACATCATACACATGCCTTCAAACTTTATGATTTTATGCTAGAATACACACATAAATTTGGAGCACACCGTAATTTTGAAAATGCCATGTGTATTTTATGTAGATGGGGTTTGCGCTATTACACATGGTTTACACAAATACTCGTATGTATCTCTTTTTGTAAAGTAAAGTTGATCCTGTGCACGCCATGAAGGTATATGGGAGAATGGAGATATAGCTCCAGTCATTCTTGGTACTAGATGGAGGTGGACAGTTTCACGCTCCCGCCACTTTATGTCCGGGGAAAGAGCCGTAGGTATCCATTGAATTGGAGGCTGGCTGGGCCCCAGAGCCGGGATGTTGTGTAATTATTAATGTATCATACAGAGTGTAACATAGTAAGGTTGGCCCTACGCAGCTCTGAACCGTTACTGTGACCACAGTAACACTAGTAATACAATGAACGTCGTGACGGCCGTGGTTGACGCTTCCCAGTTGCTCTGCAGCTGTTCCGAAGGCGGCAGGTGTCGGAAGTTCTTTTCAGAGCTTCTTGCCTTCCTGTAACATGACGTATTCAAAATCGCTGTCAAGGTTGTGCACCTTGTTTAGGTACGGTGAGCCCGAGGTGTCTGTGTATTGATGCTGTGGAGTGTACCATGGCGCCGCGGTGCGCTACAGCAGCTGTAGCCATGGCAACTGAGCGCAGAGGCAACGAGCCAAATCTCTCAACAGACAGCTGACGCACGCGACCCGCACGTTACACACTTTGTACGCGTTTTATTGATCACAATGGGATGTAAAGTTCTTCGTGACAAAGTGCTGTGCCGGCCATCTGTGTGGGCTACATTAACGAGTGCGTTTTAAGTCCTCTTTGCACTTTGTGCATAAGATGAATGCATAAAAGATGAGGGTTGTCTGTCCGTCTGCATACCTTTTTTTTATGAAAGGAAATTTCATCTTTTAAAGATTTATGCTATAAGTAGTCAAGTTTTGAGATCGTCTTTTGTAAATTTTAGACTATTTAAGTGAGACTCTGTCCTTCACAAATACGGCGAAGTTCAAATGTTTGGGGACGTCAGTAGCACGTCAAAGTGACACTGATGAAGAAGTTACTAGCACATTTAATTCGGAGAAAACTTGCGGGCTTTTTTAAAGACTACAATCGGCCTTCGGGTTTCATAAAATGTGCGAATTGTCGTGGCCAACTGAACGACCATTCGTTGCTTAAGAAGGAGCTTATTCCATGCACTTGCGTTTCTTCCATCAGTTAGTAATAACAGTAGTTCTTGTAGCCTGTTTGATTGTTATTATGTTTTTCAAATTTTTCCTTAATAACGACAGTAATAAATTCCCCTGTTTGATGTGGTTAACACTGTCGCACTCGCCAATCGTACCAATGTTCCTTCGTGGTTGTGTGGTCTCTTGCAGTCCAGTGCGCTCCGAAGCGTGGCCCAATTATCCCTGTAATACGAATCATGTGTTCCTGTCTTCGTAAAGCCTGCAACTTGAGCGTTTCTGCAAAGCAAATGAAAAGTAAAATAAAGAAATATACATGCGCCGTTTTGTCCTCTCAGACATCACGGATACGAAGCGCGACGAAATCTGCTGTTTGCTAGCGATGATTGCGTCAGACTGACTGGCTGCAGTGACGTCTCGCTGATTGAGGACACACAGGAAGATGTCCAGCCACACGCTCAGAAAAGTCCAGTCGCAGTGTGACATAAGGTACTAGAGAAATGAACTCAGTCCGGATACTTTTTGTGAGGCCTCGTATAAGTTTGCGATTGAAACTAAAACCTGTAGCATTTCGATCGGGCCGGTTTGTAAAGCAGCTTTAATGTCTGCGGTAACTGGTAACCTACGATAAGTTATGTATTCCCATATCTTTCCGTAAAATGAAGTCTACCACCCGTGGCTGACGATGAAAGTATAGACGGCAGCTTCAGAACGGCGTTCCGCGTTGGCCGTATTGTAGGTCTGTGGCTTGTAATTCACTTGCATCAGGCGATGTAGCCCTCTTGTCCTTACTGCGGCCGTTGTTATATACTTCTGATAAGCCCTAGAATTGAACTTTTGCTTATAAACACATCACCTTCTTTCTGGTTGCAGAGGCGATGCATTCCTGGAGCCGTACATGCAGGGCCTCGCTCCACCGGACTTCTCGTCTTCCCAGCGTACCAGCGCACCTACGGCTGATCGGGGCAGTGCCGAGCAGACGCCCCACACTGCGACGCCAGAAGACGGCGGCAGCGTCACCTCATCTCCGGCGGGAGATAACCACAACACTCTTGCCGATATCTCTGCACAGTTCAGACTGCTCGAGCTAGATGGCAGTGCGGATAGCCTGGACCAGGTAAACATGTTTCCATGCTATTTGAGGTTCTCTCGGCCGGCTGGTATGTTAGGCTGTGTAATCCGGTAGATAAATGACGTTTCAGAAGAACCTGCTACCTGCATTTGAGGGCTGGAGGTGGAGGCAGCAGGCTCCTCCGAATTGTCGGCACGTATCAACCACTTCATCTGCGGAAGACCTCCTCCCCTAGCAGAATCAGGAAACAAAAAACTAAAACCTGTAATATGGTAGGACCTAGAGGACAGAATTGTAACGTGGGCAACAGAGTAATTAAGTGATTTAGAGCAAGAAGAAATACAAGTTAATAAAATCCCTTTTCCCTGGCGACCCATTGTAATTTGATGACACTTGTTGGGGCTTAAACGCCAGAGAGACCGTTTCTGTTTAAACAGCTCTGCGTCGTTGTCAACGTGCTTATATTATCGGTACTTCCGCTCCGGATGTAGATGGAGCTGATCCCATATTCTGACTTCCGGTTCTGCACGGTGGTGTTAGCAGAATCAATCTTATTCGCTCATGAACATCGTCTCCAGATTTTTTTAATTTTTTGGTAGACAGCCAGTGTCATGTATATCTTTATGACACTGACAGATGGGATGCTGTAGTAAAATCCATTGAGAGGAAAGCGAGGTGCGAGATCGGTTCTTGAATGGTAAGAATAGTGTCATGTGACGCAACAAGCTTGAAAAGGCGTAATGCACAGAATAGGCGCTTTTTAAATCCGTCCTTTTCTATTTTGCATCTACCTCATTAGTCCCGTGTCTATTTATTCCATATTACAGATCCGCTAGTCCGAAACTTATCATCAGACTGTATCTTTCCCTTGTAGGTCATTTAATATTCGCCATATTGAAGGGTGTTCCAAATGAAAGTTGTAGGTTTTAATAGGGTCTATGCTTGACGCTGCTGAAATGTTTTTATATGCTGGGCCGTTTTTTAAGGAAGAAGAAGACGAAGCTCGATTTTAGGATTGTGCATACCTATAGGCTAATCGATTAATGCGGTTCACATATTGGCCCGATATATTTTAGTGCACATCGCAAATATCTAAATCTGTTGAGTAATTTCTGAGATGAAACATGCGAACAGGCAGCCGCAAGGAGACAATGAAGACATTGCCACATGTGAAACATCACCAATATGTACCTGTACTTTTCCCGTTATCACTGAACACAAACACATATTAATGATGTTTCACGTGTTAAACCATTGTCAAAAAATATTGCCCCATATTGTTATTTACGGATTTGATTCAAGTCACGTTGTACCGTATGGGTGACCAGTAAAATTGGTATTGTTTTTAACCTTGCTTTTACGCTTCCGCCGCGATGTTGATTAGATCAACCCTCTTCTGAGATATTACGCGGCGTCGTGTGGTAATCGTTTACAGATGTTTCGGGACAGCGTATCGGTCCCCGTGAAGATGGGACCGATACGTTGTCTCGAAAAGTCGGTAAACAATTACCACACGACGCCGCGTAATATCCCAGAAGAGCGGAGATCTGGTATTGTTTTTGTTCTTTGCCCTACTTTCCTTTATAAAAGTAACGAAGTGGGACTCTCTGTCCGCCTCTTACAACTTGAGAATCGATTGTACCATTCTAAGAAAACTCTGTATGGACATTATGCCATTGGAGGACACCCCAACACTGTACTGTTTCACTTCCTACAATAAGTAATAACAATGTGGCGAGCTCACGAACTTGCTAGTTCGGAACGACATTGGTTTACGTCCAATGATGTAAGGCGATATACGTTTGGAAAAGATGCGGGTTTGTTAGGCCTTGCGAAAAGATCTCTTTACCTCTTATTTTGATGGCAGTATCTATTGTATTAATTAATTATTTGAATTAGGTGCGTGAAATTTGATACGTTCATAGGTCATAAACATAACTACACACCATATACCAAATGTTATTTTTGAGTCAGCAGTTATAAAGATGGCGGCGATGCGAAACTTTTAGGCTAGGTTGTAGCCAACAAGTGTCACGCATACAGAATCCGTACATGTAATCAGTTCTCCATAAAAGTAAAAGAATCAAGAGTATTAATATTATCATACATGTTTGAATGCACATGTGGGCCTGTGTAACACGAATGAAGGTTTTTATTGCTGCTCGAAGAACATGACTGGACACTGTTCGAGAATTGTGATGATTTCACGCGTAAATTTTCATTCTTTGTGACGCACAGTAGGCCCGTAACACATTGACACAGCTAACACATTTTTTGTGGGTGAGAATTTTTTGTACCGTCTCGTCAGAATAGCTTCATATTTTTGGTATGCAGCTCTTCTTATTCGTAAGATATGCACCGCTGTGTGACTTATATAGCAAAGAAACGCTTGGAATAGAACGATAGAAGTGCGTCGTAGGTTATACGGATAAAGAAAGAAGCGCGTGGGGAAAATGGAGGGTAGTTGGAGGGCGGGTATGAGGATGAAATAACGGAAGTAAAAGAACCGACCAGAAGGACGTGGTGGAAGTAAAAAATCAGATTGGGGTTGTTTCTTTTCCCTGCTTTATCTTTCAAGTCCCTTTGCACCAGTGTTCGTGTGATGACTCGTGGTGCTTACAGTGTCTTGACACCACCGCACAGCCCTATTCTCGCGTTGCTTATTTGAAAAAGGCGTTCTGATAGAACTCGTAAAAACTTTCGTGGTGCACACTTTTAGTCTTACAAATCCTGTGTCCTTTATTTAGGTAACGTTAATGTATAGTCCAGTAATAAATTTCAGTTTGCTCATGGACTAGCATGGTGGACTCGTACGCAGAAGGTCAGAAATTGACTCCAAGTCGAGTCAATTTTTTTTTCACTTATATAACAGAATATTATTGTCATCATTGTCATTATCATCATGATTATGATATTATCTTTTTGGAAAGACTTATTAGGCATACACAAGTTTAGATTCTCTGTCTGAAATTTGTCTGGCATAACCTCAAAATTTCACACTGTCCTCATGTTACGTAGTGACTGTTTACCGACAAACAGTATTTGATACTGGAGTTGTAGATACTTTTATGATCAAATTCCATGCCAGATTTCACACATCTGGCGCGAATGACTCGTTGATTGCCGTCATTCAAGACACACACACACACACACACACACACACACACATATAATATATATATATATATGTATACTCTGTTTTACATTCTACAAAAGTATTACTTTTAATTCTGTGTTAACGGGTGCTAATATTTCTCCCACCGAACATGTTCGTGTGTGCGCCATATTGCTTTTGCCGATCTTAGGAAATTGAAAAGTACGACATTTGGATAGATTGTAATGGCATAACGCCCTGTCATTCTTCGTAAATATTAGACAAATGATTCAAAGTTCAGTGGCGATATTTTGTTTAAGAAAGGGAGGACAGCTAAAAATGAACGATTTTAGACGAATTGGGGATCTTGTTTAGCTGATGTGAAGAAAATTATATTAAGATTTTGTTAATAATTTCTGATACAAAAGTCGGTAAACAGGACTTGGAGGCCGGCATAGCTTATGACGTACATATGTCTACCCACCGACAGAGAGGACATGTTAAAACGGACCTTCAGGATATAAATGTACCATTAGCCTATTGTTGAAACCGACGAATCATATAGGGCTTGCCAGTCTCAGCCTTCAGATGATGCAGTTCCGTAATGCATGGAGCGTTCTTTATGCGAAGTACAGGGCAATTCACAAAGAAGTAAACACTTTCAGATCTTTAGAAACAGTCGACACGCATGTTACAGTACATGTTTGTGTACAAGTCGATGAAATCTGAATGCTTTTTAATAATCCGCTCCAAAAATTTCTGTACAGGAGAAGGCATTTTGTGTCATCCAGTTCGCGAAACAAATGCTGTCACAAGTGTCAACGTGAGTTTTGTAGATGCTGCATAAATGACCCAGTGTAGTGTGAGACAATTTACACCTGGTGTGAGCAGTTTGAAAACACAGGTTGTTTGCGCAAGGGGAAGACTCCAGGTCGCCCATGCATCATAGTGAAACAAGGCAGGGAAGCCTTTCATTGAAGCCCACGAAAGTAACTTACAGAGGTGGCCGTGGTCTCCGGAAGCGTTTACTTTTGAAAGCTTACAAGTTGTGTGGTCGAATTATATGCGGAATTCATGAAGGATGGGCATAAATACGTGTAGCTTCTTTACGGAAGGTTTTGTCATAATGTCCTCTATGTCACGACAAGTCCTATTCCCGTATAACTTAAAGTTAAAAATGTATAAATTATGAAATTAATTATCAAAAGTGTAGGAACTGGGCGAATAGAGTCAAAGATGAATAATAGTCTGGGGATATCTAAGGGTAAGAATTTGACGGGTTACTCAATAGCTTCGAACAGTGGGTGTAATATATTAAGAGAGAGAGAAATAAGTTTTGCTAGATTTGCCGAAATTCCTTCACTTAACATGCAATTCTGCTGTTAAAAATAAATAGCGAAGAGACAGATGTATTGAATCCTGCCGTCAGAAAGAAAATAAAGGGGTGGCATGGTGGCGATTAAGGGTCTGGAAATTGCAATGTTTTAGGGCAGTAGCCAGGAAGTAACACTTTCCAGTGTGTGGCAAAGTGGATGATGCTGTGCATATTATTTGAAGGTGTACTGAAACGTTCAACTGGGAGGGAAGCGGTTTGTGAGTAGCAGAGGAACGTCCGCGAAGAAATAATTTTGAAGAAAATGGTCAATTATAGTAATAAAAATCGTTTGAAGAGTTTGGGTGATTTCTTGTCCAAAGTTATGAGATAAGTGGAAAAGTGTGCTAAGAGGACGGGACCGGTACTTGTAGATAGCAATTATGTAGATAATTTAGGGCAGCAGATCGATATTGGACCTAAATGTTAAGATTATATTTTTTTTTCAAAGAAGGCACCACATTTTACAAAAACGTAATTTTGTGTAATAGCTGCGTGAGTTACGCAGTTTTACTGCCACTGACAGGGTCGAGTGCGCATGGGCGTGCACGTGCGCAGTAGATAAGAGACTAAAAACTTTTAAATTTCTGATATTTTCACCAACATCTTCATGATTACAGTTGCAAATAAGTGAGATGTTGAGCTTCAGAACTGCGGTGTTCTGTTTGAGTGACTCTGTACTTTAAGTTGTTCCGGAGACGATACGTACCGTCAGACGTGCATGATCTCCACATAATGGTTTCAGATTATGTGCCTTACACATAATTAAACGTGCACGCTACAAACTGGTCCAGCTTGGTGTGATGCAGGTCTGCGGCTACGGAGGGTGGATCGCTTTAATGAACAGTGTGTGTATGAGGGGGAAGGGGGAAGTTCTCCTAAATGGGATTAGTGGTCTGGAAGTTGTTTAATCAAGAACAGACAAGGAGCTGAGGTTCACGCTTCTGCTTTGTGTCCAAGTTCAAACCCTCCTGTACCATATTACGCCCATTCGTGCGCATCCGATTGCCCGAGCTGCAAGATGACAAAGCGGACGAATGGGCGTCCAACCGATACATCGGGACAGATAAAAAAAAAGGTAAAATTGTCCTTGTGCCACCATGAAGATGTGTTGGGTGATGGACGTATAGCTCCACTCATTCTTAACACATATTAGAGTGGGGTCTGGACAGTTTCGTTCTCTAAGCGCTTTACTTCCCGAAAAGTGACTCCAGTACCAAAGTTGGTCTCAAAGTGGGGACGAAGAGAAAAATTCGCATTCGCACGTACAGATCGCGACAGTAATGCAGTTGTCCATGGATACCGACGTTTCAGAAGACAATACCTCCATCTTGAGGGTAAAAATTTGTACCTGAAATTGGTGACGTTATGTTTCTCCGAAACGTCGATATCCACGTACCATACTACACGCCGTCATAATTTATGAATCTTAACCGCCGTGAAAACCTGAAATGTTGTGACTGTTGTGTCTCTTTCCCTCTGCTGGCAATTGAATGCCCGTTGTCCGGCCCACAGCCATCTACCGTACTGACTGGTAGTCCACAGATAATGTTCGCCTGTTCCATCTTGCAGACATTTTAATGAATTTATGCTAAATTTGGTACTGTACTATGTACTAAAGAACTTCGGCAGATTTCAGTTCGATCCTTCTGTGTACGAAGGTGGCTTTGGGATTGGTGTTCTAACCTTTAGGTTCTGTTGCGTCAGTGTACGAGTGTGTGCTTTCTTCTCTGTATCTGTCGATGCTGCCGTTAGTATTAATGCTATATAACAATAGAGTTACTGTAGTTAAACATATAATGTTCAGTCTTTCGGAACTGTAATTTTGTGCCATTATTGACAAGTGTCTTTAGTAACTGTTGCGTTGCGCGAAGCAGCAGAGGGCACGGTGCCTTGCATACGTTAAAACAAAACACAGCTACGTGTAAGACGAAAACGAGTTTACAGTCTGTTAAACACAACATATATTCTTCGTAAGTACAAACAACTACATGTATTGGCAAACAAGATAGCCATCATCGGGCTGTACACATAAGAAGATAAAAAGTAAATTTTGTATTATTCATACCGTGCATTGTCACTGATCAAACACACAATACTCAATCAACAAATGCACTCTTATTTTTTTAGATATTATATATTACAGTCTCTTACAGAGATTGTAATACATAATATCTAAAAATAGTAATATGAGTGCATTTGTTGATTGAGTATTGTGTGTTTGATCAGTGACAATGCACGGTATGAATAATACAAAATTTACTTTTATCTTCTTATGTGTACAGCCCGATGATGGCTATCTTGTTTGCCAATACATGTAGTTGTTTGTACTTACGAAGAATATATATTTTTGATAAAAGTAAAATTTAGAGCTGTAATTTTGTTAGGTTGAGATCTGAATCTTTATAATATTTTAATTACAAGAGCAATTGTAAAAATATACAAAAATTCAAAGCTATAAACATATATATACGTATATAATAGCAGTTGATGTGTAGCTATATATTTTGTATGCCGAAATCATGTCAGTTGTAAGAAGTAAGTTTGCAGCTGAAATAAATAGTTGAATTAATAGAAGCGGTCGCTTCTGTGAATGCATGAAGAGAAGCTATCGAGTAGAAATTACATCGTGAAAAGTAGCTTTGTTAAGCACGTATTAAACGAAAGAAAGAAAAAGTGGTAGTAAGAAAAAAAAGTTAAGAAAGAGGGAAAGAGAAAGCATGAAACCAGTTTGAATGCTAAAGGAACTACAAATACGTTGTTAATTGGAGAACGAGTCACCCTAAATTCTCGAGTTATTTAATGACACTCTATGAAATATTGTGCTTATAATATCGTCAAAAGATCAGAGTTGTAATTGTTAATGATGGACTGGGAAACGTAGAAGCGATCGTGACCCACTGCTAAAGCGCTAGGATTCCGAATGTGCTGAATGAAATGAAGAAACACCTGTCACGTTTGCCAGTCTCGTCGACAGATTTCTAGTCGTGCACTTTCCGAGTTTGAAGCATAATTACTAACAGTAACATCGCGAAACCGAGCAAGTTGACTGAAGTGGTTACGATTATGGTTTGTATTCGGGACTGTTCTGTCAGGACACCGACCGCCCTGACTAACGTTTTTCGTTTGTTTCTCAGTCTGTATAGGCAAAAGCCGGACATTGTCTTAAATTAGGTCACGCCCGCTTCCTTCCACAGACTTTCCAATTCGTTATCCGACAATTCGACGCTATATTTGTACAGTCTGAGTTACTGGTCACTTATATCTTACTCTTAACATTTTGTAATTTATTATTAAATTCATTATTATTTATAATTATTATTTTAGTGTGTGATTGTAGTTGGGGCCAATTTAATTTTTCATAACAGTTTGTGGAGCTGGGGTAGGCGTGTATGAAAACTGAATGCTTATAAAACATTAGGGTGTGAGTGTCGCAACTTAACTTGAGGCTGTGACGCAGAGCATACTCTGCGACCGCCTCTATTTGGCCGTGTTCCAAGTGAAGTTGTAAGAAGCTGTGGGTGGGAGTTGGTAATTCGGTGGGACTGCTGCTTGCTTTGATGACGAGGCGCCCCGAAACCCGCTCGAATCTACAGCCTACCAGAACGTCGTTGCGGTTTAGGTGGCTAATGATATATTCTAGATAAGTCTGTTGTTCAGCAGTTCTTTACTAATTTAACCTTTCAAAAGATACTCGATACTGACTGGGGAATTTCACTTAAGACAACACTTCGTTTGCTCAGAATCAGCATTATCGTACTGAGAAGGATCGTGTGAATACCTAACTACTAACTGCATTCAGCAGAGTCCTTGAGAAACTAATGGTTCTTCAGCTAGTTAAGAGATTCCCGGTATTTTATGGTACCCGAAGGTTCACTACCAAGTTTACAAGAGCCCGTCTGTTGTCCCTATCCTGAGCCAGATCAATCCAGTCCACGCTCCCATCCTACTTCCTGAAGGTCCATTTTAATATTATCCTCTCATCTACATGTAAGTCTCTCCTAATAATAGGCTGTCTGTTAGGTTTGCACACCAAAACCGACCTTGGGAATTATTTTAAATATTTCATGGCATAGTATCCAAGTACATTACACTCAACTAGGGCGCTGGCGTCCTCATGAACTTTCTTGTAAAATCTGTCGCCGCGTTCTTTCTTCCTCTTTACCACAATTTTGTATGGATTTCTTACCTCTTGTGCCTGCACTACATGTGCCTCGCATCTCATGACACCTCGTCTGGTCACTAATAATATCTGGTAAAGGGTACAAATTATGAAGGCCCTCATTATGCACCTTTACTTCATCCTCTTGTCACTTCCTCCGTCTTATCTGCAAATATTCCCTTGTTACTTTCTAACAGGAGCCGGAACAGCGTAGTCGTTATAGTGACTAGGTTACGGGCTGGGCAATCCGCGGTTAGAACCCCGGCAGGGGCAAGAGTTTTTCTCTTCTCGAAAACGTCCAAACCGGCTCTGGGGTCCACCAAGCCTCCTATTCAATGGATACCGGAGTTCTTTTCCGGGGGTAAGGCAGCCAGGGCGTGAAGTTGACCACTCACCTCCATCTAGAACCAAGGCTAAGAATGAGTGGAACTATGTCTTACCCCCCCCCCCCCTATGCCTTGATGGCATAGACAGGGACAAATTTACCTTTACCTTTACCTTTTGTACACCCTCAATCTGAACGTATATTTGAAACTGGGTACAGCCCACTTTGTGGTGACATTTTTCCTATCGTCCTGCAAATCTTTGGATATGTGGCGGAAAGTGGACGCTCCTCTCTTCTGGTGAATGACGGCGGAATCAACAAACCCACAGCCTACAAACAAACTTAACCGAATTACAGCAGATGATCGAAGTTCCGTCCGTTGTTTCTTCACACATTTCTGGTACCTCCGTAAGAAGTTGACATTCTTTAGCTGAAGTTCTCGAGAAAGTGAGCGAACTTTTGTTTGGGTACTTTCCCTTAGTTGTTCAAATGTGTGAGGATTTTTCTGTAACCTTTTTTATGTGCGATCCCCCACACCTATTGGGGCCGGTCACAGACAATTGGTACTAACAATTCTGTTGCCAGACATTTCCCTCAAAGTGTCGGCACATTTCCTTGCTGTATTCACAGTAGCCGTGTCGTCTTGGAAGGTTAGTATGGCTGCCAGTCAGAAAGTTGGAAGCAGTAGGCCTATCTACTGTACGCACTTCCAGAAATAGTAGAGTTCTCGAAGGAAACCGGTCCAGTTATTCTGTCTGTGGATAGCGTAGTCGGTATAGCGACTCGCTACGAGCTGGACGGTCCGGGGATCGAATCCCGGTGGGGGCGAGATTTTGAGCACCCGTTCAGACCGGCTCTGGGGCCCACCCAGCCTCCTGTACAATTGGTACCGGGTCATTCCCTGGAGTAAAACGGCCGGGGCGTGGCGTTCACCACCCACCCCATCTAGCGTCGAGGTTAAACAAAGAGTAGAGCTATACCTCTACTCCCCCTCTGGGTCTTCATGGCCTGTTCTGGGGTGAACTTTACCTTTATCTTACCAACACTGCACCAAAAAGAATTTTAGAACCACGTCATCCAGCCTCGTGTATTTGTCTCGGCTGGTGTGACCAGCAGTATCTGCTGCGAATTATCCCGAAGTTTAAGTTAAACCAATTAATAATTAGTCCTTATATGTGCAACTGTGACATCTGAACATCTATGTTGAGTCTTATTTTCATGCAGGACCTCTTTCACATACGTATCCCACACGAGTACACGTACCAGTGCGCATCTTATTCGCGCGGTTTCTTTCTGCACATAAGACAATACTGACTGACATCAGTGATTACCGAACAGGTGACGTATAGTAGCCGGCACGAATCTGCGACCATCGGTTACTAGACCTGTGAGTGCAAGCCGAAAGGCCTGTTGCAGGCAATGGAAACAAATGATGATGTTCCTGACAGGATGATTGCAATTAAAGACAGTATTTGCGTTATCCAAAAAAGGTTGCTGTGAATGCAGGACAAGTAGACTCTCGCGCCCACTACTGTGCAGGAAAATAAACGGAATTAAAGCAGCTTGGGGCTCGGATGTATGAGTCGGTCATCCGATAATGTATAAACCTCACTTCACTGAAGGTATTCAGTGACTTGCTGGGACGCTTGGAAAAATCTCACTGTGTTTGTTGCAGCTTCCTTTCTCAAGATGTAGCTGCACGTGCTAGCGCTTCCTCCTACGGAATTTTAATTTGAGTTCCTTATTTGTTATCCGTTTGCATAACGAAGAACTTTGTAAGTTGCACTGTTCACCGAATACTGTTAGAATAAACGAATTAAAATATTAAGAAATATGGGCTCAATAATAAATTACACAGCCTGCACAACAATTCTACTTTTATTTCAGTTTATCTTTCACTGCTACGTGTTTCGGCCCTTATGTGGCCATTTTCAGGCAGTTCGTATTACAAATCACGTATGATTACTAACATTAAAGTGGGTCTTAAATAGGTCGTGAGGATGTGGGCTGGATTGTAGGCTTACTACAGTAGCTCCAGTGACAGCTTCTTGCGAATCCGATAATAGGCCTTCGATTTAAATAAATGGCGAAGAATTTGTCCGTTATTATTATTATTATTATTATTGTTATTTATTGAAGGGCCCCGTAGCAGATGCTGCGGACGCACCGCAGCCTTGAAAGCTTATTGTGCAAACTTGTCCCAGTGCCACTTTGCCCACCACAAATCCTACATGGGCCGACCCGGGATCGATCCCGGGCCTCCGCGGTGAGAGGCCGGCGACTAACCGCCTGAGCCATGGCACTGCCAAATTTGTTCGTTAAGTGAGAGAATGTCAGTTCCTCAAGAAGGGCTGTACTCGGTGACAAGAATCCATTGTCACCTCAGCTCCTGTTAGCCACTTTGCTGTCTAACAATTTGACAATAATGAAATGACGTAAATACCCCATTCTCCACATAGTACCTCAGAAAGCAAGCGACTTGGCAGTACATACAGCAGTACGGCTCCTACTGCCATAATGACCGGCTGTATCAGTCCCGTCCCCTCTTATTAAACACGCAGCTGGAGGGGCCGTGACATCCACCTGTAGGTATCATTAATTGTTTTAACAAGTCTTAATAATCACTAGACATTATTTTGGTGAAATTAAAAAAAAATCCCAACTGCACGCCATTATCGATCTCTCTGCAGCCAGGGCAATTTGTTACGACGATTAATCAACTTACCCTTCTCTGGAAAAAATTACAATGCTTGTTGCGTGCCCCGCTTGTCGTTTGTCTAGTTGACAGTCTGCTTTTTCTGCGTTATCCAACAGTTTGGCTGCTAGACCGATGCCACTAGAATGCGTGGCAGTAACCGCAGACTTACAGGCACAAAAATGGGAAGTGTGCTCATGTGCACAGTTAGGGGAAAAGAATATGTCCGGAGTTTTTATTGTAATGAAATCACGCAATGAAATAACCATTTCTTTTCTCTCTTCAGTTATGTGTCTGCCCCCGCCCCCAACCAATAAATTTTGAAGCATAATATTGTCTGCAGTTCATAATTTCCTATCATAAATTATGTCATCTTCGCAGTAGTGGGAAGTCGCAAGGTGGACAAACTACTGGTGCCACATAATATAGGTCCCTGCGTTTCTTGAAGTAATGTAGCATCGAAAAACATTAAACCGCCGATTCCAGTGGCCGCGCGGTCTAAGGCGTGGGTCTGCGGTCGCTCGGTTACTGTGATTGCGGTTTCGAATCACGCCGGGGGCATGGATGTCTGTTATAAGTGTTGTGTGTTGTCGGGTAGAGGTCTCTGCGACGGTCAATCACTGATCCAGAGGAGTCCTACCGAGTGTGTGTGTGTGTGTGTGTGTGTCATTGAGTGTAATCAGGTGCAACAAAAACCATCTACACCTACGATGAGTAGGTAGAAAGAGGGCAGAATAAGAAAGAAAGATGAATTCTGAAGGGTTCTGACGACGGTATATAACATTGAGAACCAACTTGTTTGGACTTTGTCCATCGTCCTGGATAAAATACAAAATATAAAAACATAAAAGTATATAAAATATAAAACCACGACGTTTCGGAAGATGGCTCTTCTTCTGTCTTCAGGTAATGGGAGGGGAGACACCTACTCGAATGGGTCCCTTAGATCGAGCTAATCCCAATCACTGGACCAGTGATTGGGATTAGTTCTCACCGCGTGGGCATGGGTTTTATCCCAGGTCAGTCAGTGTGGGATTTGTGGTGAACAATGTGGCATTGGACAGATTTTTCTGTGAGTATTTCGGTTTTCTCCTGCCATGATCACCCCACCAATGCTCCATACACGTATTTCGTTCGTCTACCATCGACACTACATAACCTTAGCAATTGACAACGTCAATAAATAAAACACTTCAGTGTCTCTGTCCAAACTGTCATTAGATTACATTGTAAAGACGCTTATTTTACGGTAGACGTAAGTAGTCTGAAAATATTAGATTCCTAGATGCCCTTGTAGCACACTACACCTGTTGCCTGATTTGAATTGTTTAGTGGTGCGAAGCAAGAGAAGAGAAATAATTCAGTCTTAAGTTTGTCAAGTAATCATCATGAGATAGTCATGAACTGCGTCGTCAGTTGTAGTAGATGGGCATATTGCATTGGGCGTGGGAGCAGTGTGTAGCTCTAAAATTTTAATGTACCAGCCATGTCTTCATGGCTGAACGCATGTCAGCGTATTTGCTGTCGGATCTCGTGATGCTCTGGATAGGGTCAGGGCTTTCACAATCAAAAGCGCCTTATCGAATTTCCTCAAAATTTCTGTCACGGTTTATGGGATGCATGAAAAGGCCCACGTACGGCTTTATGTAAACTAAATTAGATAGGAATCTGGCATACCGAATTTCAACAAATATGTTTCCAATATTCTTCTGCTGTCAGGGTAGTCGTCATCGCATTGTCGGAGGTTTGGGTTTGGTCTTACGTCGAAACAGCTGATTTGATGAGGACCACAGAGTGTCTGGTGTTCCAGACGTTTTGGATGCTTGTTGTGAGGATCAGGTTTTGTGTGCTGGATTCGAAGAGAATTTCTGTTGCGACATGCTGCCCTTCTGCCTCCCCCTGCCACCACAGACACACACTAAGAAGGTTTTTCCTTCCCTTCTTCAACTGTCACCGGTACCACATAAGCCGGATTTCCATCAAGGCCACTTGCTCCTCTTCGTTTAAGTGTATAGAGCTTTTTTAGTTCGTTGGTGTTATTGCATAAAAAGCAATCCCTGTACAGGCCTGGACAGGCCCCTAGGGTTCCAGGAGGTTGAGGCTCCCAGATTTCCAGACAATCGGCACATGAAGGTGGTGAGGTTGTCAACCCTACGCACCGGCCGCCTTTACCCCTCAGGAATTATTCCTGGTACTCATTTCTGTTAGAGGCTGAGTCGACCCCAGGGCCATAGTGCGGCCGGAAGAATTAAGTCAATGAAAAATTCCAATTGGTGTTACTGCATGTAGTGAACTCAAATGCAGTCAGTCCTCGCTTTACGACGTGTTGCATTACGAAATTCTGCTAATACGAACTTTTACAAGAAGGCGCACAGTTCACCTCTACTTGCCGTCATCCGAACGCGAACTCGCTCATTCGTCCGAAGTCTGCCGAACAAAATCAGCGATATGGAATCATTTGCGCCAAAGGAAAAGGAAGATGAAAGCCAGAAAGATATTATTTTTCAGATGTTGTTTACAAGATACGTTTCTGTTAATTTACTTTTTTTTTAATTTTTATAATATACTCGTATACCAGGCAAAATTTGTTATGTCTAGTTTGTATTCGATTATACGCTTATGCGAAACAGCGGTCTACTTCCGAACTCTGGTCGGGAATAGCGGCGACTGCCTATGCACTGAGGAATGTGATATTGAACATACTGGAGCAAGATATCGACAGGGATAGGCGGTGTTGAGATACATATCTGCGACAACAGTCTGGATGTTCGTGGAGGTCACGTATGATCAAGGATATGACAAGAAGACGAATTAATTAATAACTTCCTCCATTCCGCTCCGTTGTAGAAACCCCAACAAAATGATAACGAAAAAGCAGCTGTATTAGGTTTCAACGGCAGAGGCAAGAAGAAACCTGGTGGTGATGGTGATGCTGGTAGAGGAAACAAGCTTCTCACCTTTCCTGTCCATTTATCTTCGAGTAGAGGAATGGTGAGACGCATGCCCCTACTTGAACGAAGAGGCACAAGACAATCTGTCGTCTAAACATGCCATAATGTTGTGCGGCTATGAAGGTGCAATCCAGCGCGAGTACATCTGGGGACAGCATTTGCATTTAGAACAGTCTGTGGTAACAGGACAGATGTATCGTCTGAGGATGATACGGTCGTACCGAAGCGTGTAGTGAGAATGAATAAGTGATGGAATTTTTATAATAATCGTCGAGTGTGACTGAAACACATAGAAATAAATGCAGACAAACCCAAAATGACACTGAAATATACTATACATGTATTTTATGAATATTTTCTTTGTTGTTTTTATTTATCATTTTGGTATTGATGTTCATTTATTGCAGATAGGGATTTGTTATTTCGGGTGCAAATTCATTATTATATAGATAATTATCAAGTTTTGTATTAGCCGTGAGAAACCAGCTTCTGATTCATACGAAATGCTTAAAAAGGTTTTTTTTTCTGATGACGAAATGAGCAAAAAAAAAAAAAACTTTTGAATTGTATTCACGTTTCTTAGTGGCCAGGCTTGCGTTGAGGATTTTGAAAGTTCAGGTCGCCCGTCGCCAAGTCAGGCTTATGAAAATGTAGAAGTGCGTCAGGTCATCCATACGGACAGGCGACTTACGATTAACGCTGTCCCACTCCAGTATACTCTGTCACTCCTACTGCATGCAAGCTTATCAAATTTTATAAAACCTTCCTTGAAGAAAGGGTCATTATAGAACAAATCGTCACTTGACTTAAATCATTGATCTCTTCACGATTTACAACTGTTGGCCTATTTGAAATATTCTTCTGTACGATTATATATTTAATAGAATACAAGACATATAGTTTTTAATTATGCATTGTAACAATAACATCTGTTAGTAACGGTCAGCTTTAATGACAGTAACTTATAATTCTGTCTGTGATAATAGCAGATGTGTGTTTGCAATAAATGAACGTCGATGCTAATGCGGAATGCAAAATCGATGATACTGAATGAGCAAGGCCGTGTACTCACTTGCCGCACTAACCACTCCACTGTCATGTTAATACTACGGTTTATAATGTTTCGGACGTGGAGTGCATCTCCATAATGTAACTGTGTAGAAATAATGGGGTGGGGTTCATGTGTCCATGTTAGCAGGAAGTTTCTTCCGTTCAGATTATTCTTATCGGCATTCGCGATTACTCACTCAACCAGAATTACATTTTTTTTGTTTAAAATGATGCGATAGATATTAAGGAACATTCCATTAACGAAAAGAAGCCTGCAGTGGACACGACCGGAGACAGTCAAGAAAATGGGATTTTTAAGGGTCATTGAAAGAGCCACTGGTAATGACGAGGAATCTATTAAGGGCTAAGGTGAAAAAGATTGGAATTAACGAAGATGAGGGGGCCTGTTAATGGCTTCAGTGATAAGGAATGGAGGTAATGAAAATAAGGTGCCTATTAAGGACTTCTGTGAAAAACATTGGGCTAATGGAGAAAAGTGGCCAACTAAGGGCTTCAGTGATAAAGAATGGGGGTAACGAAGCGAAGGGACCTGTTACGGGATTCAGTAAAAAATGAAGGGTTGGCGGTGATGATCCGACTGGTTCTCTTAAGGACTTCAGTGGAAAGGAAAGGAGGCATTGAAGAGAAGGGGCTTGTTACTTGCTGCAGTGAAAAGGAATGGAGGTAATGAATGTAAGGACTTATTAAGGATTTCAGTGAAAAATGAGTGTAAAAAGTTATGTTAAAGGACCTTTTTAGGGCTTCAGTGAAAGAGAAATGAGGTAATGGAAAGGAAGGACGTATTAGGAGCTTCAGGAAAAAAGAACGAAGTATCGAAGGGAAGGTCCTGTTAAGGGTTTTTGTGAAAAAGAATGCAGGTAATCAATACAAAGGGCTTATTAAGGACTTCAGTGAAACAGGATAGAGGTAACGAAGGAAGTAGCCTGTTAAGGGCTTCGGTGAAAGAGATGCAAGTAATGAAAAGTAGGGCCTAGTTAGGACTTCAGGGAAGGAGGTTGGTGGTAATGAAGAGGAGGGGATTGTAAAGGACTTCGTGAAAGATACTGGAGGTTTACCATAAACATGTGACAACGAGCGTCGACATGAAGTCATGAACCTGCGAAAATGCGTTCCTTACACTCCGGATTTGAATGTGTAATAAAGAATATCAAACCCTTACTGACGGGATAAAAATGTGTCATGGTAAGGTGACATGTTGTTTAACCAGAGTTTTCCGAAAATCAGTCAATTGGTGCTAAAATACTTTTTCTTTTTGATTGAGGGTCGAAGAGGGACACGGAGTTAACTAATATGATTTTGGAAGATGAGGTTTATTCGTCCTAGACCGAAATATGGCTGACAGACCAGGAATTTATGTCCGTCCTCCGTGGTTCCCTAAGATTATATTTGTTTGGTCATTCCGTGGTATAGGGGCTTAGCCTGATATTTGCACAGACTCGATTAATTATATTTACGTCACAGTATAATTGTTCGGAAATGAATGATCGCAGTCTTTATTCTTTGGGCTTATCGGGGTAATTAAACTATTGGGGGCCATTTTCAGAAAGTGTAACTAAGCCCCTGTAACACACTAATAAGCAGCCAGTCCATGTCTGTTTTTAATAATTAGGAATCATGTTTCTTCTGGGGATTTGTTGCGTATCAACGGGCACCCTCTCCCCGCCTGGTCATCTGGATTTTGTTCGCTTGCTACCCTCACAGAACGTATGTTGCAGTGCACCTCACAGCAAGACTAGCAGTTTGCTGAAAACACCCCTTAATGTCCTTTCATATGCCAGGACATTTAATGACAATAGCTGGAGCACTTCCAGCATCTATGTTACGTACCAGATAATGGCCAATAAGGCTTGTGTTTTAGTAACTACCTGTTGAAGGCTGAAAAATCTACTTCATGCAGGGTTTTCGTCAGTCGTATTTTTAAATTTGAGTTTTGAGTTTCTGACAGAGGTATTGATGAGAATCCGGTATTGTGGGATGTGACGCCATTTGGATTGGTATATAGGGACCAACTTTTTTAAGGAGCTTGCTGCCTCCATTCTCCGGTTTGAAATTTAAGACAAATTAATTTCACGCCTAAAATTATGCACTTCCATGTATGCCTACATGCCGAATTATTAGGATTAATATCTGTAAGTCGTGCAAAAAATTACAGGTTTTTGTGTGGTTGTGGAGTGTCACTTTCATGGAATGATAAGGCTGCATTACAAGTGACGTAGTTCCTAAGAATTTAATCGGGCCTTAAGTGTTGAAGTAAAAGACCAGAAATGTAAGCTGTCATATAACCAGGATGTTTGTTATTTATACAAGTCAACTCTTAGTGTCTGTAGTGTGAAATTAACAGTCTTGTGATGGGCTGAGCGCGTGGCTCGCATAGGGTGACACGAATGCATATAGAATTTGTGGCGACGAACCTTCAAGGAAAGCGTCACTTGGAAGATCGAGGGGGAGAGGGGGGATCGTATTAACACACAGCGTAGGTAAATCGATTGTGAAGATAGGGGGTTGATGGCATTGGCTTGTGATTGTGTCCAGCGACGGGTTTTGGTAATAGCGGTTGATGGCATTGGCTTGTGATTGTGTCTAGCGACGGGTTTTGGTAATAGCGGTTGATGGCATTGGCTTGTGATTGTGTCCAGCGACGGGTTTTGGTAATAGCGGTTGATGGCATTGGCTTGTGATTGTGTCCAGCGACGGGTTTTGGTAATAGCGGTGCTGGACCATCGTATTGTGCTACTAGAATTTGGATAATACTAGCATATAATAATAATAATAATAATAATAATAATAACCATGGCTCAACAGCCCTATATGGGCTCGGGCCTCCTCTTTCCGAGGTTACTGGGTCGTGCGCATTCGTGGCAGTTGGTGACTGGCCAACTGGCCGCATAATACTAGCATAACGGGAACATAATTGCAACTTCGTAATAATGTGTACCGAAAGTATGGTTTGATTTTTTTGCAGCAATTTTGTTTGCAAAAATAGCCACCTTCTTCTTCGCTAGGGAACTTCCCTATATCCTGTATTTCGGGGCAAGTGGTGGGGGGGGGGGTTTCCGTGTCATATCCGATTTTATCGACATAATGTCTCGCATTTCCGTGGGTTTGTCTCTATCACAGGACAAAAGCCTGTTTTTTTTTTCATTTCTCGACAGCCCTAGTGGGCCTAGCTCATTGTTGAGGTTTCGAGATCACACTCAGACACACCACACTCGGTAGGACACCTCAGGACGAGTGAACGGCGCGTCGCAGAGACCTCTACCTCACAACACACAACATTTACAAGCGAGAGACATCCATGCGCCCAGCGGGATTCGAACCCACAATCCCAGCAAGCGAGCGGCCGCAGACCCACGCCTTAGACCGCGCGGCCACCGGGATCGGCTCAGAAGCCTGTAGCAGCGAATAATATGCTTCAGTAGCCATGAAGGATTTAGAATGGGGTCAGTTTAACAGCAGACCTACTGTCCGTATATTCTGTTGAAGAAACTAAGGGAAACAACACAAGAAATATGCAATAACTTATAGCCAGCAAAAGATTGGAACTGTTTATTTTGGGAATACAAACAGACTTGTAGAGCGATACTGCTACACAGAACTTGTGGGATGTGATTTGGAAAAGAAGTGGAAGGAAAACATCGTGCTCACAGCTTTATTTTCTGGAATATTGAGAGAAACGTCGAACATTTTTATTGAAATATTTAGGAATTGAAAGACTTCGAAAACAGAATAAACGTTTATGAAGTTAGGAACTGGACCGGTTTGGGATGTCGAGAGACGTTTTGCGTGCAAACGTGTGCCGAACTACAAATTACTTTTTTGTTTTTAATTTTCCAGTAAAGTGAGTTCACTGACGTTTGCTTTCACATGTCGAAACTCTTTATATTCCTCATCTATGCCACGTAGCACAAATTGCAAACGTGAAAAAGTATTTTCGTCCGACAACATGAAGAGCCAGAGACGATTAGGCGTAGATAGGAGGATAAGATGTAGGTCTATCTTAAAGCAGTAGACTTGGGGTGGTGTGGATCGGATTCATCTGGCTGCTGAAAGGATCCTGTTGCAAGGCTGTTGTGAGTGCGATGCTGAATTGGGTTCCGTAAAATGCGGACAGTTTAGTGACTATCTGAGTGACTGTCAGCTTCTCAAAAAGGACTGTGCTCCCAGTGAATGCGAAATGAGGATCACCCGGAAGTCTCGTGGTCCACTCGATCCGCTTCCACAACAGAACCGGTTTGCTGGCGTCATTAACTTCTCCCGAAATGTAATTAGAGCCAAACCAATGATATTATTAGTCAGCTGGTGTGAACTAGGCGTACATTTCCTTCGTAATCTCATGGGCTAGGCGTTTCGAATCCCCAAATCTCTGAGACAGTTTCCTGTATTTTAAACGTGAATAATGAAATTGTTAATTCCATTAATTAGTTTGTTACTTTGGCATACATTACTTTTAAACATTTATTGCTATTTCTTGTGTTAAGCGAAGGAGCTTACTGTCTGATGAGCTGCAACAGCGACCGCGGATCCCTCAACTCCTTATTTCCCATTAAACTTTGGTCTTTTCATCCGCGGGGTTTTTTTCAGGAACGTAAGTTAATCCTGTCGGTTGGCCAAAGATTGCTGAACCAGTAAATAACCCCAGAATGGCAGACTTGTGAAAAATAATTTCCACTTATTTCGCACTCTTTCTGCAAAACCAATTTCACCTGTTCTTCTGACGGGTATGAACGTAAGGGCAGCACGCTGATTAGATGTTGGCGAGAATATTTGGACCAACGTTAGAGGAAGTAACATTACACTCTGAGTAGCTACGTAATCAGTATTCTTCACCAAATGTTATTCTGGTGATGAAATCAAGGAGGATGAGAAGGTCGGGGTTTGTGGCACACATGGGAGAGATGAGAAACGCATACAGAATTTTAGTCTGAAGACCCAAGGGAGAAGGCTGACTTCGGCGAACTGTGCATGGAAGGAAGTGTAATATGAAAATCAACTTTAAAGAAACAGGATGTTAGGACGCGGACTGAATTCATGTGACTCACTAGACTATGGCTTCGAGCGGTGGGCTCTTGTGAACAAGGTGATGAACGTTCGTGCTCCATTACGACGGCGAATGGTTGACTAGCGGACTGGCCGTTAGCTTTTCAAGAAAGACTGTGGTACGTGGAGTTGATTCAGTTATTCTCTTTCTAACTTGCACCGCCTCTTCCTTCTCCCCCCCCCCCCTCCCTCCTTTCCATGTGATGGTGGACATGTTACGTGATTTCCGGTACAACATACATTTCCGAGTTTATCTGTTTTCGGGAGGATCCACTTGGTGGCAGCACGGAATAATCGTGGTCTGCGGTCTTCACCCCACCCTTTCATTTGTTCTCCCTCTCCAGTCATTTGTCCTTCCCCATCCTTTGCTGCATAATGGTCCAATCGTTCCGAATTTTATTGGGTAGTTATTACAGTGATTCATCTGAGGTTAGAATGCCACTTGCAGAATTTTTTTAAATAACGTTTTTGTAGCTTGCTCGAAATTGCTTGTGGTGGGTTATTTATAAGCACTGGAACCAAAATATCGAATTCGGATTAATACTGTGGCCAGACGGAATGCTGTGTTTGCATCAAGTTTGTCTCGTTACAGGCCTGCTTGGTGGGCGTTTGTTGAAAAAAATATGACGCTCCAAATGTGAAGGCAAAATTATCTCGTGCAGTGAAATTGTGGGGGAGAGGGTAAAGGTAAAGGTAAAGTCTTCCCTGTCTACGCCATGAAGGTATAAGGGGAAGCAGAGGTATCTCCCCTCGCTTCCTTAACCTCGGCAGTAGGTGGAGGTAAGTGTTAACTTCACGCCCCGGCCGCTTTATCCCCGGGAAAGAACCCCTGTACCCATTTAATAGGAGGCTGGGTGGCCCCCAGAGCCGGTCTAGACGTTTTGGAGAAGAGAAAAATCTATTGGTCCTACCGGCATTTGAGCCCCGGACCGTAGCGTAGGCGGTATACCGACTATGCTACTCCGGCTCTTATCGTATGGGGGGAGTGGAGGTATAGCTGCTCTCAATTTTACCTGCGGCACTAGATGGAGGTGAGTGGTCGGTCAGCTTCATGCCCAGAGCCGGTTGGACGTTTTGGAGAAACAAATGATTTCTCGACTTTGCCAGGAATTGAAGAATATGAAAATGGTGGTCATTGTCGCTTGATTTAGCAAAGTATGCTGTCAGTTTCTGCGCAGAAGTATTGCGAATTGCATTCGTAGATCATCCGTGAAGACGGTTTTCAAGGAATTCTCACATATTCAAGTCTCTATTTCGCCGATAGTATGAAGCCGAACTAAAATATGGTTGCCTGAGTAACTCAATGGAGCCTAGCCTTTCCTGATAGGCTAATAATTGTCAAATGCTCCAGCAATTCGGCGTCCTTATCTTCAAAGAGCCAGCTTTTTGAGACTGTTTCGGGTCATATGAATGCTTTCCAAACTTTTCTGCTCAGTTATTAAGACCCATTTTAATACGGTGAGTTTTCAACGCGGTACTAAGTACTGCAGAGCGTGTGACGTCATTGGTCGCTATGCAGCAATGCTGTTGTGAGCGGCTTGGTAGATTCTGCGAGGGGGTTCCGCGTTCGGCTGGACAGTCAGTATTGACCTTCCCATCTACGAATATCTATGCCGAGTGATTCTGTCCCTTGAAGTGTTGTAAAATTCTGTACATCCCATGTGTTTCTCATTTCTCCAGTCTTCGCTATATTCGTCTAAACATATCCTTCTTGAGTCTACCATTCTAATCATTTTGTCGGTAATTATAACGAAAAAAAAATAACAAACCTATGTCTGCAGACGTTTATAGGCGATACAACTGCCATGGTTACTTGCACGTTCTTGGAACGTCTGTTGCCAGACGGCTAAACCCCGCATATTTCCTGATGTATACATACGTAGATCTACATTTAAAAAATAAATTGTTTTCGTTTGGTTCCTAATTTACTACTCATGTCTGGAAGGGAAATCTACGTTCAAAAAACCCGAAAGCATTTTAGGACATGGAGGATTTATCACACTGGACAAGCGGTAGTATGATTTTACTTATTTGTTCACGAATTTATGGCGTGTGTATGTGTATCGTATATAACAGTGCTGTCAGTATTTCAGGCTTTGTAGCGTTGAATAGTACGGTGCTTAATGAATAATGAATAGGATAGCATGTGAAGAAAGAGATCGCAGTGGCGTAATTTCAGGAACTGTGTTGGCTTTTGCTGGGAGGGGCTTAGGAAAAGCACGAAATGTCTATTGGAGTAGCTGTTCTTCGGTCTGAGGTTTGAGCGCGGGACCTCCCGAATCCCGAGCAGGATTGCCAGTCACTCGTCCGCGAAAATGAGTGATGCGTGCAAGTATATATTTAGTAAGAGAGACTGAATATGTTTATGGAGGAGTATCAAGAAGAATGAAGAAGGGAACCAATAAAGTACGATCAGGTACCGCTACGTTACTGTGTACGAGAAAGAGCAAAGAACACATACCCTTACACCTCGTAGTGGTACTGAAGAACGAACATGCTTTTGCTTTTCCTTATTCTTGCAGGGAACAAAAGAAATGATCCATACAATGTTGTTTCAATTTAAATCGTGGGTTTTCTGTCACGTAATGCATCTGCTGTAAACACAGAATATGTGAATTTGAGTAACGTACTTTCTCTTTGTTGTGAATTTTCACACACGAGTTATTCCACTGTTATTTTGTTTTTGCTACTCTGTGATTTGGTTTATTATGCGCTGTTTGTAAGGACTGAATGAAAGAGTGCATAGATGGGACCTTTTCTCCGCGTTCCCCCCCCCCCCCCCCCCAAACTACTAAACCGATGTCCATTAAATTTGGTATTCGTGACCTGTCCAGTGGACACCAAACGTATTCTGCTAACCTTTGCGTGCACGGACTGCGAACTGCTTTTCGGTTATGTTGAGATATTTGTTCCAAGAAAAGCATAATTTTAAATTGAGACCTGATATTACTGTTCATTATAATTTTTAAGCGATGAAAGGATGGGAAGTCTTCCCATGCATTGAATTGTTGGGCTGACAGGCTTCTAAAAATTTTATAACAGGTCAAGGAATTGTAATTATTGTTTACGGAAGGCATACGTGGCAAAATTAATGTACTCGTTTTTTTATTATAGTGTTCCTTTTGAATTTTTCCAAAGTAGTGTGATTTCCTGTAGGTCTAGCGAAAGACAACAATGTGGATAAAGTTAATTTTATCAGTAACTTGGTTGCGCAAGGTTAGGTAAACAGACGATACCGATAAGGCCTGATTTTAAGACTTAAGTTCTATCTTACAAGACACCTCAGTTCAGTTGATTGTTACGTGCAGTAGAAGTGGCTCTAGAAAGTTGGTGAATTGTGTTGCTATGCGTGTTGATTGCGCACCTTTTGGGCGGAGTGTCATGTGTGAAGGCATGTTGTTGCAAGTTTTGGGTGGCCACCAAGTTGATCGAGATTTTCAATGTCAAAGAAGGGAATTCTCCGGTACAGACGCCATCATTATGTGAGTCAGTAATTGTACCCTTTAACTTGTTGCATTCAGATGCGCATGATTAATATACAGAATGTGGTTTGAGTATACCTCCACAGTATTCCGGTATTTGTTAATACAGTGTGCCACGTTGGCATTTAACACTTTAAGGTAACTTGGTGCATTCCACTGCGCATACTGAACAACATTAGCATCAGATGTCCCAGTATATGACTTGAAATGGTCGAGTATGACCGAAGCATGTAGTAAGTTATAGAAACTGTCGTAAATTTGTTTTTCAATAAAACTGTGTTAGCGGGAATACTGAATTCATGTTTGTCAGCATATCAATAATTTTAATTTATTATACATTTTCTAACGATGCATTTGTGCGCTACTTAGCCAGTTACAACGTAGATGAACGATTTTAACCAGTACTGTAGTTTTAAAAGTTCGCATGTTCTCTCTCGAGTGCCAAGTAATTGTAAAATGAATTGTCAACGAGTGTCCAGATTCTACAAAATCAACACGAATAGTCGTGTGTAGGTTGAGGAGCGTAAGTAATTTGCAACATGTTCATGTTTCCTTCAACTCCGAAACGTGACATAAATTTTAGCCCGAAATGGAAGAATCGGTAAGGAAGGGACCGACGTTTGGCAGCAGTATAATTAGGTTGACAGTCTGTGCAATAAATCTAATTTCTTTGTTGCTTCCGAAAGAGCCCCCCTCTTACTCAGACTAGATAAAGCTGCTGCTTTAAAGCCTAATTGATACTCGCCATGGGTACGCCCACTCTCATCTGAAGATGTTTGTTAATTCTACTCAAATTCATGTGTTCATACTAATTGTTACGCAAGGATGAGGATGTAAAGAGTACTTGACTGGAGCGTTGGCATCCCTGGTCACCGCCTGTTGTGAACATGTGACCCGCCCTTGTGCCGCGATCAACGATTGGACCATGTAAAGTTACGTTAAAACAGTACAGTGTGTGAGAGGTTAGAAGGCAATTCAAGTGGGCATTCGGTCTGTCGTTCAAGAATTGGGATCGTAGGTTGGAATGTCACTCAGGTTGTCGATGTAGGCCTATGTGTGCGTTTGTGTATGTGTATGTGTACAGAGGCGTTCGACGGGCAGATACTTGCTTCAAGATTAATAAACGGGAAAAATGAAATGCCCTGGGTAGCATTGGCCTGTATCGCTATATGTACAGACCGACTGTAACTGAATTTGTACGCAAGGACGCTGGAATTTATGCCTTGAATTCGGCCTTGAGTTCAAGGTGGTAAGTGTACAAATGTGTAAGAGTTAAACTTGGGAAGGGAGAGAAAAGAGCAAAATAAGAAAGAGTAGTAGCCTATTTAAATCAGAATTTTGCCTGTGTATAGAAAATGGTTAATAATATTGTATTTTCATATTAGGAATGCGATCTTTTATGTTTTAAACGCCTTTGTGAAGAAGTTACCATCATTGCTGGAACTGTCGAAAGTCAAGTCATCTTTAATGTATCCCAACAGAATCACATAAATCTTCCTCGTTTTAACTTTATTGAGCAGTTATAAAACAGAATTAGGGTCTGAAATGCAAAGACCTTATTTGCATTTAGTACACTAACACCTATGTGTTGAGTAGTTTCTTTTTTGCGTGTGTAAATTTTAGATTAAATTTATAAGATCAAAAAATCCATTACTGCCATAACACTATTGCAGAGTATCACATCTTGACACATTCAACAAAAAGTTTTTGCTGAATTAAATTCTTATTTGTGTATGTTAATGTAATTCAGGCCTGTATTATGCTCAGTATTTTTGTGAACTTTATTTTGTAATTTTTGGTACATGATAAAATGGTTCCCAATAATAGTTTTACGTGTCTGTTTTTGAAAGCATAGTGTTGGGAACACTTCAGTTCCAAAGATAATTGTGTTAAAATTATAGAAGATTGTTTCCTTACTTTCAAATTTAATAGACTCATATGAGCCTTTTTTTGTGCAGTGTTTTACATCTTATTTCTTCAGTACTTTCTGCAAAACATATTTTCATTTCAGTTTAATAATAGTAACAGACTGCAAATCTGTCTTCTATCTTGTTACATACTTGTTTGTGACAGTGAGGTGCTTGATTATATGTTCATCACACATATGTAAACCAGAATTTGCTGTCACAACTCTCCAAGTCTCTTTGTTCAGACTTGAGGATATTCAAAAAGATCTTGTCTTTTGAAAGCTGGATTTAACAGTTTGAATTGTTACATTACTGATTCCACAGCAGAAGGCTCAACACCTCTAACAAAAAGCTGCTCATTGAATACAATCTTGAGTTATTTCAATCCACTTTACATCCTTAGAACCCATTCATTTAACACCATTTGTAATAGAAGCCTACTCATACATCTCAGTCTTCCAAAATGTCACTCTCTGAAAAGTTTCCTTATTAACATTCTGTAATATTGGTTGTTATGTTCTTATCTGAGTTACGTGATCAGTCCTCTGTGATCTTGACCTCATTACCCCAACAATGTTGTATAAATCACAAAGTTACAATTTTATCTATCTTATTCAGATATTTACCTAAGGACCTTGTTTTCAGGTGCTTGTTTAATTTCTCTTAGAGTTAAAGTTAGAGTTAAGGTTAGAGATGCAAGATGAAATCATTGACAGAAGTGTGTGACTGGTTTTTGCATATACAGGGCCACGACTCCAGCCGGTCATCCTCTGCAGTTAGCAGTGAAGGTGATGGCAGCAGTGAAGGTGGCAATGCCCCTTGTGTTATCAATCTGCTAGAGAGGCTGATTCGTACCCACCCTGTTTGGTTCCTTCCTGGCATCCAGCGTGCAGGGGCCGTTCACCTTTTGCAGGGAAAGGAGGAAGGGGTGCGTGTTTCTATTAAAATTATACAGCTTTACTTCTGAAGTAATTTTATTTTAATTTGTTGTTTTTCAATCTATTGCACAATTTAAATTCATTGTATTCTACAGCTGTTACACCAGTTTATTTCACTGCTCTTCGTAAGCCACGTATTGCATTAAAAACTCTAGTGGACTTAATTCAGTTATGTTTACGTCATTAGGCTCAAGAATGTTAAATAGGAAAGTGTTTGATGAGCCAAATTACCAAGTTTCTAGTACAGAGCATTCTCCAAGCAGTCAGTGTATATTCAGCTCATCACAACATTACTTTTCTGACGGAACATGTTTGCTCATTGCTAGGCATAAGATATTTAGGTAAATGTTACTTTTCCTGAAGAAGAATACTGACAGTTTAGTAAAGTATGTGGGTTATAATCACATATAACTAACCTGTCACAATTAGATAGCGCCTAAAATTCCCGTCAGCATATTAATTGTAATTGTTTGCCTTCTGTTGTCCTGAAAACATTTATTTCAGGGTAAATTGTCAGCTCTTTTAACTAACTCTGCTGTATGCCAATATTATGTTGGACACTATATGATATGTTATGGTGTATGTAGTATTTCAGTAACTCACTCTAGTCCCATAATGAGATATTTTGGTTGTCAGCATACTGAAGAGCTGTTTGTATAGTATTTGTATATTTTGGTAGTGCTGAGGATGTTCGGGATCAAACCAAACAACACTTGTTGAATACTGAGGTAGTGTTCTTGTCTTTGCTACCACAGCTCTAGGGCTGCTTTAGGTTAATAATCTGATTACTTCCTGCATCACAGTAGCAGGAGCCATGTCTGTGGTTGGCTGGCTACAGAACAGATTATAAGCCCACCAACATTATGGATCCTGAGAATTTGAGATGCAGGTGGTCTGTGCATGAACATTCCTTAAATATCCTTGTGTTGCCAACAGTACTTACTGAACTATTGCAAAATTCCACAGAAGTGAACACATCATTTTATAATGTACAGTAATTAATACATACAAATACATTCCAAAGTTAAATATGTTAAATGTTTCATATTGTGTTCAGTATTATCCACTTCAATTTTTGCTGATACTTCAATCTGTTCCCATCACAGTTATAGTGTCGACACGCTGCCATATTTGTTTCAGCTGCAAATTCTTACTATTTCTATACCTTATTTTGGTGGCACATATACTCCGTAGTGTGAAATGGTTTCACACTGTAATCGGATATTTGTATTTCTGTTGGCACAGAATTTTGTGGTTCGTCAGTCAAGTCAGCCTGACACAATGGCCATCTCAGTGCGTCTGCCTGCAAGCAAGGGTCCATATATTGAGCACTATCTCATCCAAGCAGTCGACGGACAGCTGAGCCTTGAGAGCTCTGATAATCGATTCAGTAACATTCCCTCACTCATTGCTCATTACTCTCAGTGTTGGTAGGTACTGCAGGTTACAGTGCTTTGAAGTCCATGTAAAATAAGTATGTATCATGTTGTAAAGATCACCGTTCATAACTCCAATTTCCTATGCTCTTTCCCAAGACCACTTCCTTCCAAGTCATTTCCATGACGTTTAATCATTCCTCATACGCTTTGAAATACTGAGTGTCATAAAATAAGTCCCAACAAAGAAAGCGTAAGGAAAGGCACCATAACATACCAAGTGCTTTCTATCTTGAAATGATAATTATTGAAAAATTCATTGATATGATTTTAGTTTGATTCTGTGTGGAAGATCCCTATGTAGACACACACCTATTGTGTTTGTACACTTGTAAATGTGACTGTCTAAAAGTATCATAAGAATTTTACAAATGTGACTGTTACAAAAATTTTGGATAGTAATGTATTTCACCTTCAGAACAATTCATATGGACCTTATATTCTTTTAAGTAACTGCAGGTCTCTATAAATTGCTGTACTTCCATACAATAAAAATAATCAATACCGTACATGTGTGCAGTTGATTACATGAGTAATTACATAAGAATTTTCATTATAATATGTTAAAATTAGAAGTTCTGGGACAAACTTACAATGCTGGGGTCTTTTTTTGTATTCTGAATATAGATAGGGGGATCTGCAGATATGGCAAGTTGGCAGCAACGCTGCTCAGTAGTCATACCTTTATGCACAATCTTTGGCAGTTAATATTTCATATATGCCAGTGTTGTCAGACATAAACTCGCCAGTGCCGTGTTTCTAATTTGTTATCTATAAAATGTGCTATCTATAACATTTTTAATGCCATGCTGATTTTGTTAATAGTGAAGTATTCTAAGGGTTAATCCTTGAAATACTGCAATTTACTTGAATTATGTATAAAGATTTAGTTTGTTCCTCACAGCAAACACAGTGTGCTTTCATTAGGAAGATGACTTGGTGAGTGTTGTGCAGGGAAGTAATCACTGTTTGGTATGAGAATCATAGTGGATGCATAGAAAAACTGTGTGGGCAAATGCAGACTTCTTACTGTTAAACTTGACGGTTCATACAGTAATCACTGGGCTTTACAGGGTTAAAGAGTTATGGCATAGTGGTGCCTAGAGGCTCATTGTTCAGCCACCAAGTTTCGTGGGCATGTGTCCATTAGTTAAAAATTATTAGTGAGGCCTTCATGTACAGTATGTGGTGATAGTAAAAGTCTGTGTGTACTTATTAGACATCCTTGATTGTTATGATACAGATTTATATAAAATAGTTGGTAGTTATTTCCTTGTTTTTCAGTGATGAACTGCCAGTGCAGCTGACTTTGCCTCGGGCAATGCGTGAAGCTAAGAACCACCAGCAGCTGTCCTCTCTTGCTCTGCTTGGTCAGGGTAAGGTCCTTTCCTGTAAACAGTTTCTGTATGATGTGTTAAAAATTGAGAATAAACTCGCATACTTACGCAGAAAAATCTTGACTGATTCAATTTTATATGACTTTCACCGTGCATTTTCTATTCACTGTCTAATAACCAACTAGACTGCATATGGTGACAGATTGAACAGTTGAATGTAAATGAAGTGTAGTTTGTGGACCCCCTGATGATGGTCTATGTATAGACCGAAACATATGTAGGGGAATATTTGTAAACTATTAAATAGTTGAAAGTGAAAGTGCATTTAGTTGGTTATTAGACACTTGACTGATTAGTTTGTGTTTACTCCATACCCTAGTATCAGTGCTACAATTGAGCATTGGGGGTTGCATGAGGGTGATAAGAATTGTGTCGCCCCCCCCCCCCCCCCCCCCCCCCCCATTATTCTAGAAATTGTGCTCGTTTAGGTTTTCCCATCCTAGCAACAGCAATAATTTGGTTTTCCTTTAAGGGATCAGTTTGTCCATGTTCAAGCAGTGGCATTAGTTTGGGTATTTCCCAAGTAATGTGGTGCATTTTCCACAGCATGAATGTCATTGCTAGTATGGATTTTTGCAATATCCTAGCAGTCTTGCTAGTCTGGATTTTCATTGCATGATAGGTTTTTCACAAGGGTGATTCGAATTTCCTGTAAGGGTTAGCACTTAATTATTTGGGCACTCTGTGCATAATTTTTGAAATAAGGAGATTCGGTAATTTTCCTGAGGTGCTTCCTCCAACAGGAACATCGTTTATTCATTTAACACTTTTTCTGTGACATGCAATTTTCAGGGAACAGGATGGGACAGGTAAATCGACTATTGAATTATATATATGATGTAACAACAGTTATTGTAGGAATGTATTGAGTTGTTAGCATCTACATAACCCTTCCATCTGCAAGTACTCCTGATTACTTTCGGTAAAGGGATATTACTACTTGTAAAGTTCTGCCTTTATGTTGTTTCTTACTACTCACAAGTTTGAACTTCCTTATTATGTTGATGACATTACAGAGTTTTGGAGGTATCCAATGGCCAATCCACGACCCCCTGAACAGCGAAGTCAACAGCATTCTGGGACATCAACTTTGCAACAGAGAATAGCAGTTGGGGAAAGCCTCCAGAGCCCCCCTAGCAGTGGCAGTAGTCTGAGCAGCCTTGGTAGTGGTATGTTACAATTTGTTAAGCTCCATCATTACGTCTCACATGCATAACACTACTTGATTCCTCCCAGAGTTCAGTAGAGTATGCTGAGAAGAATTCAGCAACACATAGATTTCTGCAATGTGAATGGGATTTGTCCGAACAGTATGACACATCTATCAGCTGGATGGGATTAAAAATTTCTGATATATATTCCATGACATTTATCAGGCAGATAATAACTGGTGGATTCCGACCTTTTGGCTACATTTTTATTATTTTGTGGTATGTGTAATTAAACTATTTTTCTGATAGTTTTGTGCATTATTTAGCAGAAGGACAAGACATTTGAATTTTGACTTAATAAATATATTTTGTTGCAAACTGTGAGAAATACCATTAACACAGTTGTAACATAAACTTCAGAGGATAAGGAATTATCTTTTTTGTTTGCTACTGGACCCAATGTAGGAAGGGTCATAGTTTAGTCAGAAACCTGATTATGTAAGTCAGCTTTTAACTTCATGTGTGATTATCAGGCAACCTTCCATTTTCAGGTAATTAATTAGAAAAGAATTTTCCCTGTCTTATATCTGGGTAAATATAGTAAGTATTGTTGTTAGCTATGTGGACTCTTTCTGAAGGGTATTTTAATTTTAATGGAAGGTAATCTGGAAACAAATATTCGGTAAGTAATAATAATAATAATAATAATAATAATAATAAATTTACGATAGAAATGGATTTTTGCTCTAAATGATGCAGAGAGTGTTTAATGTACATTTTGTTGATACTGGTAATATGGGAATTATAATAATAAAAATTCACATTTCTTTTATGTACTTTTCAGCAGAGAGTTCTCTGCTTCTGATTTGAGATTTATGTTTGTTAGGTTTGAGGTTCTTAGAGCGGCATTGAAGATTCAAGTCTTCTGAGGTATTATGCCATGTTGACTGTTAAATGGTTACGAACATTTAGAAGGAGCATAGTGCCTCATCTTCAGGGTCATGTAGTCCACTTCTCTTCTTGGACAGCTTGTCCCTGAAGATGAAGACAGTATGCCCCTTCAGAATGTTGGTAACTCCTTACCAATTCTCACAATGTAACATTCCAGAAGATTTCAATCTTTAGCCATGCTTATACAATTTGTTATAGCTGCATCTTTATGCGATGGCCCAAGAAGAAATTTCTTGCCACACCAAATCTACCACTTATTTCAGGCACTTCCCTTATAACCTCACAAGGTGAACACGTTATTTTATGACAGTCTGATCATTTTGATTAAACAGGACAAACTTTGTTGCCACTTGTGTCCAGTCTACCAACTTGGTGGTGAACCTTGATGACCTGCAAATCCATAGCTTCTGTGTATGAGTTTGTTTTCCATCATTTGCCAGCATGTTGCTCACTAGACACAGACCATGTTGTCAGTATGTAATGTTTGAATCACAACAGGAAAAGAGAGGAATCTGACTTCAAAACTGTCAGATGTGCTAGGTGGAAGAAAAGTTTGTTGCCCACTACCATGAACAGCAGCTGACGGAGTAACAGTTGGCCTTCCTGTTCCCCTTGCCCATATAGCCCACATACTGGTTATACTCTTCTCCAGTATATGACTTTGTGGCTGTCCCTACCTACCAACCTACCAGTCAGTTTGCTTGAATTGGAATTGCCATTGTGTTGTGTACACTTTTTGTTGTTTTCCATAACATTAACTGTTGTTTCAAACTGATGTTTTTGTTCTAACTTGTTGCTTTATGTTTGCACATTCTTTTACTTCAGGAAACAATAATCACAGCAGTGTGAATGACACAGCAGCAAGAACACCAACCTCAGAGCTGGGAGTTGGTTCTAGTATTGGAGATGCCATTGTTTTGAACCTGGCACCTCTCTGTTCAGCTGAACACTTGCAGCAACCACAGAGTGTAATGAGCACATTCAAAGGAAGTGTTGCCAACTCTAGTTGTGATGTCATAGGTATGTGACCTCTGTCTGTCATGTGAGCATCAAACTGGTGATATAACATGAAAATACTTGGAATTTGTGTAATTAATGAAATAAGCTGTGAATCCAATCCAAATTTTTACACTTTTTTTTTGTTTAAGTACTAAAAGTGCATGTGACTTTCTTTTACAAAACAAGTAGTACTATTTTTGACAAAACATGATTAACTGTAAAAATATGACACTGAACATTTTGCATTGTCTGAGGTGGTATATTTAATATTCATTGGACAATATTCTTACAACAAGTCATCCATTATCACACATTTTTAGCAAGTCATGGCTCACTGAGCATGAGAAATGTCTGATCTGTTGTGGCAGCCTGCATTTCACCATCTTATTAATTCCATTTTTAAGTGATGGAATATTTTGCCTTAGATCCCAGGCAAACTTTCACACATTATGAAACATAAAAGCCTAGGTATAAACACATACATGTATACTGTTATGCTCCTAAAACTTTGTAAGACTGGTTTTTGTTATGTTATGTTGTGTTATATTACTGGTGGGATCCATTTTTAGGCGCGTTTACAAAATTGCAAATTGTCCATCTGTCTGTCTGCCTGCATGGAACAACTAGACGCCCACTGGATGGATTTTCATGAAATTTTATATTTGGGTATTTTTAAAAAATCTGTCGGCAAGTTCAAGTTTCATTAGAATCCAACGAGAATGACGGGTACTTTACATGAACACCAATATGCATTTATGATCATATCTCACTCAATTCTTCTTAAAATGAGAAATGTTTCAGACAAAAGTTGTAGAGGAAATCAAAACACACATTTTATGTTCAATGACTTTTTTTTCAAAATTCATGCTGTTTGTGAGATAATGTGGAAAATATTGTAGAGCTTGACAGGCCACAGATGACACTATGGCACATGCACATTGCATGCTGTATAACTAAGGCTACAAACACACACTCAGAATGTGTAATAACTTATTGGTTTTCCATGGCAACAGTGGTGGCACAAACACGCCACAATGTTACGTTATACATACATTGCCTGTGTTGTATATAATGTCTCCTGTCATATAGTAGGAAGTTCAAATGGAGCAGTGCTTTTATTGTTACAGTTCATAGAACCACTTACCTGTTTACTTGCTGTTGAGATTGTCACTTTTTTTCCTTCTGAAAAATAAAATGAAAAGCCTTGTGAAGAGGTTTCAGAGTAACGTGACAAAAAGCAAAAATTGGAATATTTTATGCAAGGTAATGTTAATTTATGGGCTGGATTAAAGAAAGAGGGCATTGGCACGAATAACAATTTGTCATGCAGAAAGATTCCTCATTATGTTTGTGATATAATCAGTTACTTTTGTAATCCATTATTTTTTAAATGTGCTGTCATCCTAATATCTCTCCAATCAAGTTTAGGCTTTTGGCATCATCATGTATGTGAATGCCATACCATTAAATGCAACAGTATGTAACCTATCATCAGTAATGCAAAAATGCAAAATTTTGAGGTGGGAGCAACACCAGCACCATTTAGTAGGGTTTTGAAAGTATTATGGCAAAGAGGGTTTAAAATATGCAACTTTTATAAGTCATCATTTGTAGAACATAAAAATAAAATAAAACATTGGGCTACCCAGGGTCTACAAGTATATATTTTTTTCTATTCTCTGGCAGTTAATGATCAGTCATTGCATCTAGGAATGTAATTTTTTTTCTGTGGTACTAGAAAGTTACAAATGTGGTGCAGGAGTAAAATATGTAGGTTGTGTCTTTCAAGTATCATGTGGACAGAATCTATAATGCTGGACATAATGCTCTGTTGCTGCTTATTAATGCTAGCCCTATTTACGGACATGTGTAATGCAAAGCAGACATTGTTTTCAGATACTTTTTGTTTAATATTAGTTTTCCTTTTCATTAGGATAGATTGAATTCTGAACTATGTTGCAGGCAGCCCATCGTCTCCAACTAGCGGCAGTGTGGTACCAGCAGTGGGCACAGCTCTTGTGACAACTGCAAATACAACATCTAGCATCACTGCCACAACCATGGTCAGGGGACCAAGGCCCACCCCTCCAAACACGCTTAATCTAATGTGTTCTGCTTCATCTCATACGAATTCACTGGCAACTTCAGGTTTGCAATCCAAGCACAAAGTTTTCCATCTTTTGCCCAGAGTAATGAAGCTACATTTCCATAAAAGGTGGTGGTGGGTGTGGGGGAGTGTGGCTGTACCCATGGGAATTATTGCATAGCTGAGCATCTATTAGCAGCTAAAGGACACTGCTTTATATTTGGTTGGTTGATTGGTTGGTTAGTTATGGAAATGTGATATCCTACGTGGTGAATGAATTAATGATATGTCATTACCAGTTAACATTCTTCAAAATATTTTACACCTGACAAGCAGAGTTGAGTGTATGGAACAGAGTCCACTTGAGAAGCTAATAGTCGCTCAGCTAGTCAAGAAAATCACAGCCTGTTTGGAATTATAATTTTAATTACAATGTTTGTAAGTGCTGTCTTTCCCCTTTGCTGGGCCAGATGAATTCAGTACCCATTATCTCACTCTGTTTCTGTAAGATGCTTTTTAGTATTAGCTTCCCATCTGCACTTAGTTCTTCAAGCAGAGTCTTCCAATTAAAATATTGTATGCAATTTTCATCTTTTCCCTTGCATGCTACAGCCCCATCACACCTTATTTGATCAATGTAATAATATTTTGTGAGAGTGCAAATTATGAAGCCCCTCATCATGCAGTTGTCTCCACCCTCCTGTCCAGTTTGAAATTTGAAATATCTGTGGAATCTGAGATATGATTCACAGCGACTCTCCTGTTGATGCTGGTAATTACAGCATTAAATTCAGTGAGTTCCAATTATAATAAGAACTGACTGAATTTAATTTTCAGTAGCAGTGTTACTGAGGATTCAAGTGTTCTGGGATGTGATGCTGTGTCATTGCTGAGTGGTTTCTGATGTTTTGAAGTACTGTGTTACCTTTGTTTTCAAGGGTTAAGCAGTCCATTGTTCTTGGACTGCTTAACCCTTGAAGATGAAGGCATCAGGGTCTTCAAATGCAGGTAGTTCTCATTTTACATGATTATGTTTTGCGTGACTTTTCTCTTTAACGTGACTTGAAAATTTACATCATTTTTCAAATTTTCGCGGTAATTTTCGGTTTAACGCAATTTGGCATAGATGATTTGTGGTCGCGCTTATCTTCTGTAGGAGGCTAGCAGCAAGTGACATCACTGTCATGCCATCAGTCACGTGTATGGATTGATTATGTTGGTGATATAACCACACAGCTCATTTAGTTTCCTCTTCAGCAGCATTGGTTTTTCTTACCAACATGAGTGAGAAACCTAAATCTGCATCACCTAGTGCAATCCAAGTGGAAAATCAGTGAAAGACAATCGGTATTGAAGAGAAATTACGCGCAATAAGCCAACTTGAAAAAGTTGAAAGATATGCCTTAATGTTAGGCTCGCTCATAGTAGTGTACATACAATTCGTGATAATGCTATTAGAATTAAAGAAAGTGCTAAGTCAGGAACTAAAGTGTTTGTTTCTGTAGCAAGACTACCACAGTCCTATCTGAATGAACCGTACCAAAAAAACTATGGATGAGTCTCTTACCTTTTTATTGCATTAGGAATAAATAAGTATATTGTACAGAAATGTATGTATACTATATAGAAATGTATATATTCTGTATATAGAGTACACATATACTCTACAGGTCTGTATGTCCACTAGTGGTATAGTCATATACTATATAGGATGAAGTTGTTAGTCCCCTAACCTCCAGGAAATACATTGTTTTGAACGGGAATTTTGTGTTCGGTTTGCGCGATGTTTTTCAGGATTGTAACCCTGGCATAAAATGAGAACTACCTGTATCAGGAACCAGTCACCAAGCAACACAGCATCACATCCCTGAAGACCTGAATCTGGTTCTGAACTCATTGCCAACTCTTATTTTTATGATCACTGAGCAGTAACATGTACTTTTATGCACAGTCTTTCAAACATTCATATTTTCGTTACTTTGTGCTTCATGTTGATCTGCTACAAGTAGTTCCAAATTGTTAATAGCTGATAGCTTTGGGATTTGCATTATCTGGAGACATATTATTTCTTTCTTTGTATTTTATTGTGTGCCTCTCATTTGTAATGTCTCATTAATGCATGAAATTTTGACAGTTTGATTTGAGCTTCATTTGAAGCAGGTACTGTATGGATTGATACAGATTGTAATGAAATTTGGACATAAAACATGGGTGATCAGTCAGACGGAAAGGCAGATGGCTGGGTAGATGGATACTTTCTCTTCATTCTCTTAGTGAAAATGACTAATGTATCTTCATTCAGTTATAACTTCATTATTGATTGAACCAATAAAATCTCAAAAGCAAATACTGATATTTGGCTGCTGAAGTCAGGATATACTTTTATTTCAGGCATGCGGTCAGCCTGCAACAGTCCTGCCCAGTTAGTCTCACCTCCCTCCACCCACTTAACTAATGGAGATGGCGCACGTGCAGGACCTCTGGTTGTGTCAGGAGGAGGAGGCAAGACTCCACCCCCTCCACCACCTCGGTGGGCCAAACCCACATCTCTGTCATCAGTAGCTGTCCCTGGGCAAAACTTCACTGTGACAACCACAGTCACCTTCAGCATGAACCACAGCACAACGCCTCCCCATCATGTTGAAGTCTCCTGTGTGCAGGTACAAGAGCAGAATAATGAGGGGAGAGGGGGGAAGTGTAACATGCTGATGTTGGGTCATGCAGCAGTTCTGTCATGTGGAGCAGAAACGAGCACAGTAAATAAAACCTTCCTAATCTGAACCGTTTTTAGACTAAAAAATACAAACTTTTGGATTAAATATGTTTGAATTATGATTTTCACGGCCAGTTTACCAGCTGAACTTAGGAGTTGATACTAGTAAGGTTAGGATTGTGCTGGCACTAGTTATAAAATCAGGAAAATTGTAGATTTTATTACAAATGTTTGAAATTTTCTGAATTAAAATGACAACATTAGCTGAAACATTAATGCAGAGCCGTCAAGTTTAATGTCACTGATCACTTTACATCATCATATGTGAAGATGTGCATCAGATTTTCTGTGTTTAAGGACTTTTAAAGTCTATGTGTATTTTAGACACAACTTGTGGATTGAGTCTGTAGCATTTCCAACACTCTTTAAAGATTGAAATGCAGTTGGCAGATAATATTAAAATGTCTGTAATGGAGATAATGGTTGTGATATTGATAGGAATGAGCCGGTAGACCCCAATCACAGTCTTTTGTGTTGGTGGTATCAGACTATTAGGTATAATACCAGGAAATTCGTAATAGCTTTGTGCTTGCAGGTAACCCCAAAACGACCCCAGGTGGAGTCAGACAGTCTGCAGACAGTGTCTTCACACTGTAGTAGCATGAGCACTTAGAGCAACGTGGGGTTCGTCTTCACCAAGTGATGTCCCCCACAACTCCTAGTGACATCAGTAAGCTACCTGGAAATGGACGGGGAAAGAAACATCGCCCAAGCCATGGCCGGCAAACCTCCATCAAGGAATCTCACCATTACCAAGAGTCAGACATCTTAGAATCCCCCACTGTATATTATCGCAGCTCCGTTGCTGACAAGGTCTCAGATTATGAAGATATTTGGGGTCCAGAAATGTTATCTACATTCAAACCACCTCATCCAGTGCCACGTTCTTCTCCTTTTTCATCGCCAGAAGACATCAGCTCAAGTAGTGGTGGAAACAAGAAAACACCAGATCTCTTAGAACGAATTGGTACCCCTGTTTCTGGCAGTTGTGTTTCTCTTAATTCAGTCAATGGCAACTTAAAAGACCAGCAACAGAAAAATAGGTTAGGCCTTGTTATAAACACTGGCAGTGGTACTAACTCTATCACAAACTCTCCCATGTCCCCTTTGAGTACAGAACCAAAAGAGCAGCAAGCTGAAGAGTCTGGGACTATGAGTCCAAACAGCACGAAGCAAGGGAGTCCATTCTATGCAGAGCCAGCAGATGCTCTGAGGCAGGCAGCATTGGTGCCTCGAAGACGACCACGGCCAGGTGGACAGCAGATTTTCCAACAGCAGGTGCGAAATCATCGGCACTCAGATCCTGCTTCATTCCAGCAGTGGCCAGTTTTACCACATCATACAGGTCACCTTGAGAGGATAGACTCAAATGATGAGCTGACAACTACACCACTGTCTTCATCAGTTGACAACCTTGCACTGCTGAAAACGTCTCGAAATGGAAATACCAATCAGCAGAATATCAACAGACCTCGAGGGAAACCAGTGCAACCTCCAAGAGTCTGGCCAAAAACTGTGAGAGGAAAATGTTTCAATGATACATCATGGACTGTGGATTCCAGTTGGGAGTTCATAGGTAAGCTTAGTTTTGTAATAGTATGTTATATTTTGACTACCATAAAATTGTACTCTTTTTATCCGCTGAAAGAAAAGGACAGATACGCTGTATTGCCTGGGGTGGTTATGTATGAACTGTTTACTGTCACAGTAATACATGTAGAGATTGACAGTGAATGTTAATATTTGCAGACTGCCAACCCTTCCTCTCTTGTTTTTGATACTATTTCACCTACTGCAGCAGACATATTAACCCTTTAACACTGGATTTAAATCCCCCCGTGCAACGGCAGCCTGCCAAGGTTTTTAAATTTGGAATTCAATTCTTAATGCTTACTCTTAGAAAAAAATCATATCTCATACACTTTTCCTTCAAATTTCAGGAAATAAAATTTTGCAGTGTGTTTATGAATTGATAAATTCGGAAAAAAATGTTCAAATATTTTTAAAATAAATTTAGGCCTGTGAATTGCATGCATTATATAAAATTGAGTGTAAAAATTTTATTACTCACATAATTCTGGCTGCTGCAGACGATCCGTGTCACCTTGGATCACTATTCTATTACAATACAAAATTTTGGTGTTTTACAAGTTAATTTTAGTGTGATAGTCCGCGAAACAAGGCACCACACACAGGCCGCCATTACATTTCGCGCACTTGTATGTTGTTCCCTTTTTTCACGCCGCGCACTGAGCAAACACGGCAGCGGTGTGTGTTGGATTTTGCTGGCCAGTGTTGGCGGCCGTCGAGTCTTATTACGTTTGTTGCAGCCGCATTTGGCCTTCCAATCAAACTGGGGATGGGGCGATCTTGGCTTCTTCCATCTTCTTCAATCAAATTCCTCACCAGGAGAAGTCTGAAATCTCGGTGGGTATATTTAGCCCCACATGAAGGTAACAGAATCCAACTGTTGAGTACTGTTAGATCCAGAAGGTGGAAAAACAGTTTCATGGTCCACTTGAAATGACGTCGACTCATCGAATAGCTATTGGCCATATGATCAGAATTGTCGATGTAACCCATGTGCCGGTTATACTGTGCTACGATATGAGGCTTCACAAGGCGGTTGTTGTCGTCACAAAAATTTCCTTCTGCTGGTGGCGGGTCCATGTTAGTCAGCATGTAAACGTCTCGTCTGTCCTTCCAAACTAACGCTGTCAAATTTACGTCGCCCTTAGAAATATGAACATGGCTGTTGCTTAAAGTGTCACCCAAAGTGCAGCCCCCAAAGCTTATCTAGCTGGCCATCCCTGTCATACACTATTACAAATACAAAGTAAGTTGACTCCGGCCTTGTGAAATAAATCGGCGTTTATTTCAGACGATGATCTATATATTAGTTACATTTTTCCTGTAAGAGACTGCAGTGTATCAGTTGGTTATCTAGAATGCTATTTTTACAAAACATGTTGCATAATAATTGAAGTACCTGGAAAAAGGAACAAAGTTTCTTACATACACATGAATACCATTCCATTATCTATAAAACTTTATCAGAATGATAGTGAAATATCCAAAACCCTTCATGTCATAAAACATGTAAGATAATGCTGCACACTGTGAGTATACTGGCCACTGCATGGCGTACGATGTGCATGGAACGTCAAGCATACTTGACGCTCAACATTGTAGGGTTGAGGTTTTTATTCCTGCTGAAACATGGACCAAATTTTTGTTTTACTTCTTCAGCTTCCATGCTGTTAACTTTGTTGAGTTTGTATTCAGTGTCATTAATTTATTTTCTTGTTTCTCACAACAAGTTTGTAGTCCCTTTGAAAAAGAAGAAGAAAAAAAATGAATAAAATACCAAAATTTGCATGAATGTGGGCTAAGTGAGATTTGAGCATCTTCAGTTTATTTGACACCTGAAATATGTATTGCCACATTGCAGTAGGGGAAGCATCATCCTGACAAGTTCGTTTACTACAGAACAAAGGATTTCACATTATTTTGCATATTACACAAATGCATTCAGATAGGTTTCCGATTGTGTAATTGCCAGGGGTCTTGAGTGCCAAACATGCATACTCTGGCAGTAGCCAAATTTGGCAATGTCTGATCTCTTTGTACTTGCCACTCCTTGTGCTTATTTACATATATTCTGGTTTTGAGTATACACAGTTTGCAGATTATTCCTCTGTGACTTTACATCTCCATATGTAGTCTTAGTATTCCTTAATAGGAGGCACATACCTGTTGATGACAGTTAATCATGAATAAAGGTTCAAAAATTTACAGGTCTTCTGAGTTTTCATGCCCTGTAGTGTAATGGGGGTTTCCATTGTTTAAGAGGATGTGAAGATGGAAGCAGCATGTTCTTCTGACATGTTGAAACAAAACCCATTCTACTGCATGGTGTGAAAACCTAGTACAACATCTGGGTTGAGGGATATATTACATATGTCAATAAACTGTTGTGAATCATGTCACAGAAAATAGACATGTTGTTAGGAAATGATGATTTACTATTTCAGTGTTACCGCTTATACTACATTCAAATACTTACTATTGCAATACACATCCAGTCATTAATAATGCCTCTTTTTTACAGCTTCAGCATGTTTCATTCAACTAGTGGCCATCATCAGGGAGCCATTAATGAGTTAATAAGGGAAATTATAAGCTATACAGCTGCAGTTTTAACCATTATGCCAAACTTGAATACTGTACAATATCATTGATCATTTTTTTCTTATCTGTGTGTGGTCATAGTACCAGTTGATTAGATAATGATCTACCAATGTTCTGCTGTTGGTGTAGCAGAAATTTCATTGGAATTTAGTGACTTAAGTTTTGTATTGCACTTGCCAGAAGAACGTTGTGACTGGTTAATGGATAGACATAGTTTGCTAATTTGCAAGTCAGAGAAAAATGTTGGCATAATATGTCTCTTTTGCTTCTCTGTTGTGACCACATTGAAAAATGCTTCATGTAGCATTTCCAGCCGTTACAGAAATGTGTATCATGTAACAGCAACTTAGATTTCAATAGGAATCCTTTTGAACCTTTGGACTGATGGATGGATGCAGACCGACTCATTGCTTATTAAATTTTTGTGCCTCGTTTGGTAGATGTTTGCACCTTGATCGTAATGGTGTTTCAAGTGCGTGACTCATAGAGGAGTGCAATATGGTGTCAGTGACCGTAAACTCAACATAGAATTTTTACACTGAGCTTTGTTGGCAGGCAATGAAGATGATGGTGAGGATAGTGAGTTTCTTGAAGGGGCACTAGAGGAGCGTGAGCGCCGGTTTCCTACATTGGAACAGCAAGAAACTACACTTGGTGATGGAGATGGTGTGTCATCAGGAGGCAGAAAGATAACAGTACAGGAGCTAATAGCACAGAGGTATGCAGCCACAGTGAGTTTAGACTTTGTCTGTGTCTTTAGAGAATGTGACTGCATTAAAAATGTGTGACAGGAAAAGTTATGTCAGAAGTTTCTGACAGTAGATTTAAATGTGATGAAAGTTATTTTTTGTCAGAATGGGAAGAACTTGATTTTATGTGAAAACCTATTTAATTGAAACCAAGTTCAGTCATGTTTGTGTGCATACCTTTATACATCTTTCCTCCAGATATGTAACAGTTATTTTCAACCATTACGCTTCCATCCTTTCACTATTAAAACCATCAGAGTGTTGGGTTATTGAACCCATTCTGTGATGTATAAAATAAGATATATTTACTTTAGCGCAGAAAACATTCCTTGTTGTACGTATGTATTTCCCCTGCCCATATAATGATCCAAGACATTTCTATAAGAACTGTGTAATTAGTAGGGCTCCTTTCACCTCTTGTCCAAAATAATTTCTATGTGCTTGGCTAATTACCATTTCTTGAGATTTTTCAGTCTCAGATGAAGATGTGTCACTGCATTTTCAAGCTCCCATGATACTCTTAAGAAAAGTAGCCTCTAGTCCTAAAGGAGTGTATTTGCCCTGACATTTCAATTTTCATATTCTTCAGATTTATAGTTTGTGATAGGCTGAATACAAATGCTGACAATGTTGTAATTGCTGTCATTGGTTAGCAGCGTGTTACGTATGGTGTAAAGGCAACCACTTGCTACTTGATCTAGCTAATTCACATTCCAGTTTAAAAAGAAATGTAATTGGAATCTTTTGCCTGAGTCACAAATACTATGAAATACCACTTTCCAGTGCCTGACTGCTGCTGTGTTGACCTACTCTTATACAGGAATCCAGCTGTAATTATATAATGAACATCCGCAATGTAACTACACACAGTTGTGAGCACGTGGCCCTTCTACCTCTGCAGTGTGGCCTCTGATCTAATTTTAGAAATATGAAACAAAAAGATATGAAGTTTGATGAATACTTATTTTATCTGCATTCATACAAATATATTATTCAGTTATAAGTTGTATTATCAACAGTAAAACACACTTTTTATACCAAAATATAAATAGAAGTTCCATCTCACATGAAAGTAAATATTGCACTACTTGGCTTCATTGCTTATAGGGTTAGGAACTGGAAAGTAAAGTGGTGGCTGAATGTAAGTACTTGACAACACAACATGTGCCTGAATGTGCTGCTGTCATAGAAGTCTCTACCTCTTTCATTCTTATTGCTTTCACAATCACAGTCTACAATTTTGAAAGTTTGTACATTTATTTAAAGCTTTCAACATTAATTTCAAGTAGGTTTTTTGCCCCCCCCCCCCCCCCCCCCCCCCAACCTGTACTGGTACTATTGACGAAAGGATAAAAATGTAAGTGTTATTTACAATGTGGCCTCTCTCATGCCCAAGAGGTTGCTCAATACTGAACTACACTGTGTGATGGAACAATAGCACATAATGAAACTACAGCCAGCTGTCAGGATAACCAGCATATATTCAGCAGCAGTTGAAAATTATCAATTTGAACAAAATGCATTTGCCTGTAAAGAATGGTTACACCACACAAATTCTAAAGTAAAATTACTGAAAGTGCAGGAACTTCATTCTTTGACAGTTGGTAATAAAAATAAACATAAGGCTGGAAACCAACACCTGAGATTTTTAGAACCCCGCCCCCCACAAAAGGAACCTAGTGAGCTAGCACACATGAACTTCTAAGTCAGTAGTGCCTCAACACCTGCCTGCCACATTCCTATTGCTGTTCATATACGAGTATACACATTTCTGCATAGCTAACAGGCTGTGCTTTACCATTGTTGTCCATACAAGAAAATAAGAAAGGAACAAGCCATGGAGAGGGTAAAAAATCTGAAATTCCTACAGAACTCCACAATGTCTTGAAGGCGTCATTGAATTAAATGGAGTGTGAGTGAGATGTGTATGCTCGTCTATGGTATAAAATGATTTCTCAGCTTCATAGGTTATATAGCATCACATGATGGGAGCAAGGTGGTGACTAATGAATAAGGAATGGTGTGAATGAAGTGTTTAATGTCCATTTTGAGGCAGTTTGCCAGTGTTTGCCTAGATGCACTGAGGAAAATCATGAAAGGCTTTTGGATGTCCAGCCTCTGGGCTGAGAATCAAAGTTGGTACCTCCTGAGCAGAGTGCAATTAAGGATGTGGTAGTGGAAACTGTGTGCTACTGTCCTGACTGGAATAACATGAAAGTTGCTACTTTCCATCCATCGCAACACATTGTGGAGTTCTGTAGGAATTTCAGATTTTTTACCCTCTCCATGGCTTGTACCTTTCTTATTTTCTTGTATGGATAACAATGGTAAAGCATAGCCTGTTAGCTATGCAGAAATATATATGAACAGCAATAGGAATGTGGCAGGCAGGTGTTTAGGCACTACTGACTTAGAAGTTCATGTGTGCTAGCTCACTAGGTTCCTGTTGTGGGGGGTGGGGGGGTGCTAAAATCTCAGGTGTACTGCCTGTTGGTGGCCATGTTCTAAAAATAATTGGGAAGTACCAAGTTCAAACATCAGCATAGTTACTGGCTAAAGGTTTTTGGTGGTTTTCCTTAGTCTCTTCAGGCAGTACTATTGTAAAATTGTGAAATATGCCATGATTGCCTTTTGCCAAGTCCTTCCCTACTTGCTGTCCAAAATCATATTTCCATCTCACTGAACATTTGTAGTGAAACAAGATAATCAGTCAGGCATCTTGAGTATAGCAATTTATTTTTGAAATACAAGAATGTGTGCAAGTCTGCTAAGTGCAGGGACATCCTTCTGATGCTTTTATTGACAGGATTTTCAGTCTTCTTTATTCTTACCATAGTGGTGTGTGCAAACATCCTCATTTTTTAAAGCTCAAATAGGAGTGAGTTTTGTTAAAATAATGGCTTTGAACTGTTATTTTCCCTATATTAAAAACAAGACCAACTAGATGCACATGTGCATCTAGTTGGTCTTGTTTTTAATATATACAAGATGCACGGTGAAAACAATATTATGTTATTTTCCATTAACTGTACCCTGTGCAGTATAATGGAGGTTTCTGATTATTAATTTTGTGCAGAGAAAAAGATATAGGATGTGTGATTTCAGGCTTCTGCCATGGTGTAAATGAGATCTTCACTCTTCCAGAATGTTGTGCAGCATAGATTTGGTAGTTACCACCCCCTAGGCAACTCTACTTCCTTCCTCTCCTTGCCCCTTCCAAGGCTTGCACAGTCCATGAACCCTATTGGCTAGCATCACATTCTTTGGGAACCAAGTACTGCCCACACCATGTCCTACATAACTGTGTGTGCCTAAGTGTTCCCAGCATTCTTCTTGGACTACTTGGTACTTGAAAAAGGGGATTGATAGGTTGTCCCAAAACATTGGTAACTAGCTACCAATCCACACTGCATACCGTCACAGAAAAGCAAAGACCCCATTATGTGGGAGAGCTCAGTCAGTATAGTGACTAGGTTATGGACTGGACAGCAAAGGAATCAAATGACAGTTCAGTTCCTGGTGGGGGCAAGAGATTTTCTCTTCTCCAAAGCATTCAGACTGGCTCTGCGGCCCACCCAGCCACATATCAGTGGGTTCCAGGGGGATTTTTCTGTGGGTGTGAAGCAGCTGGGGGCATAAAGCTGACCATTCACCTCTATCTAGTGGCAAGGTTAAGAATGGATGGAATTAAACCTCTGCTTCCCTGTATGCTTTATGGCATTCACAGGGACACCTTTACCTTTAACTTTATAGTTGCACTATAACCTTTTCTCAGCTTTTCAGATGTATCTACAAATTTTTGTTTGTGTGTAAAGTAACTGATTAAAGGAATCTTACATTATGTTTCAGATTTCCAGCTCTGCGGCTTTCTCCTGAGATTGCAGTACCAAATGCTCTTTCTGGGATTTCTTCACCCCTTGATTCCCGTATATCATCGTATGATAACGTTGAGGGTCGTAATGGCAACAGTCACGACACTCTTTGTACTTCTGACCACAGTCACAACAGTGTCTTAAATTCTAATTATCCTAGCAGTAACCATCACTGTGCCTCACAAATTAGTGATGATGATACACAGACCGTCTTCTCAGAACCATGGGATAGTTCCCGGTGGGAGAATCTGTTGCATCCAGACCACATAGAGAATGGTTTCAGTCCAGGATCTAGTTCTGTGGTGCAAGTTGTGGGAGCAACACCGCTGCTGGGACCTGAGGAAGATGATACGATGTGTGATGGCAACACAAATGGAACTCTTTTGAACAACATGGTAAATGGATGCTCCAGCAGCAATGGACACAATATCAGTAGGAGCAAGAGCTTCAAGGAGAGGCTGGATCCTCTGCTGTGTGAGTACAAAATGTCATTTCTACGTATCCCATTAATCAGTAGGCTGATTTTCATATTCATGATTGATTGATTGAATAATTTTATTATATTCCATTGGATCCAGTACAGGTTTAACATCCAAAGGATATAGGATACGTCATACATCTACCAATATACTGTATACGAATACAAAATCACAGTAATTATATAAAAACAGTCCTTATTATAAACATCATAGTCAAAATTCAATTATTATCATTTGAATCAATACTCTTCTAGTACAATGCAATATTGCAGTCACTGATATAGAATATTATGTGAACCACAATTAATGTCCCAATTACAGTGTTATACCATCTATTATTAATTATAAAGAAATTCATCCAGACTATAGAAACAATGTGTGGTTAAATAAGTCTTCAATAAACTTTTAAATTTCTTTACATTATCTGCACACTCTTTAAGATCAGTTGGCAGTTTATTAAAAAGTTTCACACCTAAATATTGGACAGCATGTTGGTAAATGGATGTGGATGCAGATGGAAGTTGCAAATTTTTACTTTGTCTAGTTGATACACCATGTCTTACATAATTTTTAATGTTTAGCCCCATTTAATCAGCAGTACTAGCATATGGTCATACAAGTGCTTGTATGGAATGCAATACCCAGTGCAACTCATGGTAAGATTCAGGAAATTGCTGTTCACTAACTGTTCACACTTTGCCAGATGTCTCTGTAGATATAAAGGTATTGGTTTTTGGTTTCCTATTACAAACTATCTTTATGAAAAATCTTTGATGTTTAAATAACCTGCATTCATGTGATGTAAAAAAAACACTCCAAGAAATTCATTTTATATGTTTAGGCAAGAAGGAAATTTGTGGCATTTTTAAGACAAGCTGCATAATCTCTGTCTGATTTTCCACAAAATGCCATTTATTTCATAATTTTATCTTTGCTGTTCAAATAATACTCATGTTTTTCATAAACCGTGTGCTAAAATTTAAATACCTACCCAGCTGTTTAAAAGTTAATTAATGACTATCCGTTTTAATTATTTGTGGATTTTTATTGTAATTTCTCACTGGAGGGAACCATATGAGAGTCTAGGTGTAGACAAATCTTTATCTTAATCCTCTACTAGCCTAAATGATCTAGAATGCTTGGACTTCAACCACTCTGAATCAGAGTGTTCATTTATGTGCTGTATTAAAGGGCTCTGTAAAAAGCAGTGTCAGGCTGAGTTGGTGTGAATGTGAATGGAAGTGGCCAAGGATTAAAGAAGTACTGTTATAGAACTATTGACTGTACTTAAGTGGCCCAGAATAGGATCAGGTGGCCAACAAGGAATGAATGTGAAATAAATACCTGCAGGATGCATATCAGGGAATTGTGAATACAGCCTATCTCTCTTAGGTTCTGTATGTGTTCAATGTTTCTTTTCAGAAATTTTAATTGAACTCTGATAATGGGATTATGTATAATACTCATTCTCTCCAGATGCAGTATTTAAGACCTTAAAATTTGGCATAAGTCATTCTCCCACATGCTTAAAAATTCATCCTTTGTGATCATGGCACCTATAGGTTTTTTTAAGGCTCCAGAGTCTATGTAAAGTTGTAGGTCCCTTTTGTCAGCCATTGTACAGTCACTGGGAGTAAGAATCTTCCTGATGGATGCTCTTTATGTGGTCAGAGGCCTTGCAGTTTGAGACACTTGCCACAGAGGAACGCTGCAAAGCACTTGCCCAGTTGGCTTACTCCTATGCAGAAAATTGAGGCAGGATGTTCCTCTGACATTGCTACCCTTCTATCAGCCTACATGTTGTTGTGGAAGAGTTCTTCATTGCTATAGAAATATAAATCTCATATACATTTTTCAGCATTAATTTTCTTTAACAGAACGTTACGTCATGTTTTATGTAACCTTGCGTTATTATAAAGTCATTGGAAACCCTGCGTATGTTATCTAGGCGTTGTTTGTTTAGTTGACAGTCAAAGTTCCATTGAACAGATGTTTAAACAGGCATGTACAACACACTAAGAGAATATTTGTGTACAAGGGATTTAATTTTTAGTCTAGTATCTGTCTTCAGAACAAATAAAGTGTACACATGAAAGCATCATGCAAACAGAGAGAGAGAGAGAGAGAGAGAGAGAGAACACACGCTTGTTTATTTCAACTTTTGGATTAGTTACCTGATTTTCTTGAAACATGGTATGAGCGTTATGCTATGGTGACAGGCAAACTTTTGAGGTGGGGGACTGTGATGCTCTTGTCACCTTTATTGCGGTCCTGAAGCAGTGATTTGTTATAGGTCTTGGAAGCATATGCATATTTTTAAGGCAATATTTTTGTAGACTGTAAAATGAAAAGGTGTCAGTTGTGCAGAAATTTAGTAAACGTTATAATGTTTCCTAAAAATTACAGTGGTCCGTTGGTAATCTGGATCCCAGGGTTGTCCGAACAATTTTGGGCCAAATATAGCCCAGTGTTTTCCATTGATATTATTATTACAGTACGTTATTATTATTTATTTATTATTATTATTATTATTATTATTATTATTATTATTATTGTTGTTGTTGTTGTTTGAGGTACAGTATTTCTGCTTTACGGTGTTTTACTTTAGCATTGAGCAATGATTTTTTGTACGAATATGCCACGTATATTCCCCTCAGTGGTCCAGATTCCCAGGTAATCCAGACCACCTCTCCCCCCATATAGTCCAGATAACCGAGGGGCTACTGTATTTGGTGTGGACGTGTGTGATTTGGTACGAAGATGAACCATAAACAAGCTGGCACAGTGAATGTGATGCACAGTCAGCATTTACAAACATGTCGACAGTGATAAACTAAGGTTATATCTGACTTATTGAATGTATGCAGAATCTGTACTTCTGCAATAAATCCTTCACAAAAAGTAAAATAAAACAACAATAATAATGCCAGTAGAGCTGTGGAACTAGAAATTATGCAATAGGAAAGGAGGCTTTGTGAGTTCTGCTGAGAACACCTTGTTGGTGCTGATAGTGTTAAACATATACCAGTTGTGCCTTCTTTGAGCTTTGTCACATTTTGCTGTCAGTAAATATTAGAATTGCCGATCCCAGTGGTCGCTCGTTTGCTGGGATTGCGGGTTCGAATCCCGCTGAGGGCATGGATGTTCATCACTTGTGTTTGTTGTGTGTTGTGTATGTAGTGACCTCTGTGACGAGCTGATCACTCATTCAGAGGAGTCCTACTGGGTGTGTGTGTCTAATTTTGTGTGATCTATAAACCTCAAAAATGAGGCGGGCTAGGCCTGTGTTGGGCTCTTGCGGCACAGAAATAAAAAACGTAAATACTGTGAGCGAAAATCACGGTGCTCCCTGAGGATGGTGCACTAGCACCAAACCATATCGCAGCTTTATGTATATCGCTTATATGTGAATATTAGAGTGCATTTGGTTGGTGTAATAAATTGACTGTGAACGAAGTTTAGAGCGTCCTTTTTTACTTAGGTGATAATTAAAATGAACCTTCAACGTTCCGTTCCAAATCCGCGGTGAGCAATGGCCTGCAAGAGGAAGGTTTGTTTGTAAACAAAACTTAGTGCGCTATTATTTTGATTACTTGTTATTATTATTATTATTATTGCATGGACTTTGTTATGCCTACTTGTCGTGAAAAGTGGCGCCATAGTGATACACGTATGTATGTACGTATTTATCTAGATCATTATAGTGGGCACTAGTGTACGATCTGAGCCCAGCCCTCCAACCGTAGAAGATTTCTGGACCCTATTTATACAGATTGGAAGTCTGCGTTTATGTATTTATTTATAACTATTGTAAGACAACAGTGAATGCATTTGCTGAAATTCCAACAGTGGATCTTCGAACCTATGCACTGGTTTTAGGCTTTTACTGCAGTGCAGTTGAGGTCTCCGTGCTTCATGGGTATGGCACTGCATCACTGGGTGATCGGTTCCCCCGATGTTTCGAGACAGCATGGTGATTTCATTTCAAAGGTCGAATGTCCAGTGAAGTAATTCGACCCTTGAAGATGAGACTGTTGATATTAGAATGCTGCTTTTAAGTACCAGCTGGAAGAAGAATAGCAAGAAGACCAAATTAAAGTGGTTGGACTGTATTGAGAATGATCTGAAATCGATGGGTGTCAAGAGATGGAGGAAGAAAGCAAAAGACAGATCTGTATGGGCTATCATTCTGAAGGAGGCAGTGGTTAAACTATAAGGACCGTGTGCCAGTAAAGTAGAAGATGATGTTTTCAACTATATGCCTTACGAATATCAACATTGGCATTAAATTCAGGTCTTCCTGGCTCGAGCTGCTTCCAGGAAAGGACAGTATGAGATAGACATGAACTTTCCTGATGGATATGACGAGAAAGAGAATTGATACTGACTTTAAAAGTGACTGCAGTTAGGCCTAACACTCATTTACTTTACGTATTGCTGTCAATTGATTGCTTCAGATTAGTTATATCAGGGCATTCTTGAACCGTTTAGGCCTAATTTTCCGTGGCACACTCATTAGCATCTGGTTCATAGGTCACCACAGTTGCAAGTTTGTATAAGCCGCGTCATCACGTGGCTGTCTTCGTTTGTTCTTTGTCTTATCGTCTCTAGAGTCACGTGCTTTTCTCGTGCTTTCCGATACAGAAGACTTGGCCTCTCTCGACTTGGCCTTGTGTGACTAAATATTCGTATATGGTGGTTAGTATTCCTTCATATCAATATCGGCCCCCCAGCACCGGTATCCTGACTGGTACTTCTTGTGGTATTCGTTAACCCTGCTTGGCAAATGTTTGGGGTACGACCGTTTCCTTCCGTAGCCCCGTCTACGTAGTTGTCTGTTCTCAGTGTGTGACTCGGAGTTATCCTGCCGTTTTATGCGTTATATGGCCTTACAGATTGCGAAGTGGTTGAGGATGTTAACCTATGCTATGCGCTGTTCGTGCGCTAACATGACAAGAACGTAGGAACATTACAACTGAGGGCATGCACTCTGAGGAATCTCCAGATGCCGATAAAACGCTACCACGATTGAACCGTAACATTCTGTTGTAAAACCCAGAAGACAGACGACGCATTGCAGCTCGTGACATTGGAATGATGGAAACAATGCCCAAGAACGCCAGCGGCTGTACTAAACAAAGTGGGAGGCCCTTGCTTTCAGTTCTGGTGCACTTGTAAGATGTTGCCATTTCGTGTGGGATTGCTTCGTCATAAACAAGGTTTTGGTGAGGGTATCACGGTATTTAGTATAAGTGCCATCTGCCAGTACTCTTTACTAATGTGTTCATTTACTGAAATTGGGGTACAAGGGCGTAGGGCTAATGGAGAGTTCTGTTATGGCGAGACTCAGGGAAGAAGATGGCGAATTTGAGAGCAATGGTCTAATTTCATTTAGTGGGAAGGTCTTTAGGCGCCCATTGTTTTTAATTGGCTCTCCACACAAAGCCATTCACCAGTCAAAAAACTGGGGGGATTAAAAGACCGTCAATCACAACTACGTTATCCTCTTAATGCTACATGTTTCGGCTCCTTCTACAAAGCCAGTACATCACAACGGAATGCCCCATATCAGAGCAATCAGCAGTCAACCTTTGTTACGGTGCTTGGTGTTGTTTAAGTACTGGTATTGCATGTACACAAATACGCACGTGTTTCTTACACAACTGTATGCGAATGTGCGTATAGGTTAGAATAAAAACACCACACTTCGACTGCCTCATTGTTCCGAATTTGTTCAGATAGGCGAGGACGTAGGTTATCACAGCATGAATTTAGGAGGGAGCAAAGTGTGTTTGAATCTGATACATTTAAGTATTTTAAGACTAATGATTTTACTGTTAAGGCAGTTCGATGCTTCACGTTCCTGCCTTGTGTGCTATTGTCGCTATATCTGTGTAGATCGCAATGTACGCAGAGTACCCGTTAACATACTGTGGACTCTGACCGGGCCCTACTGCCTATTGTTCCGTCCTATCATAAGCCAACAAATTAGTAGCAGTTGTCTGGTTTCTCTTGACGTGCTCTGTAACCGCGTCCATTCAATAGTTTAACGTTTTTGGAGCTGGTTTGTCGTTCATTCCGAGGTAGTCTTTCGATGAAGAACTGTTTTGGTATCTGTGTTATAAAATGGTATGTTTTGTGGGCCGGCTTTTGCGTTGCATTGGCAGGTACATCGGTGATATTACGAAGAAGTTCGCCAGGTTTGTGGCTCGCTGCTTTAAAAGTAAGTGTCATTGTTCATCATCTATGGTATACTTCTGCATTTTTTGCTCTACATATCTGCATAAAGTGAATGCATAATTGGGAGGTTATATGACAGTGAGATATTCGCTCTTCTGGGATATTACGCGGCGTCGTGTGGTAATTTTTACCGACGTTTCGGGACAACGTATCGGTCCCGAACTGTCGGTAAATAATTACCACACGACGCTGCCTGATATCCTAGAAGAGCGCAGATCTGGTCAACATCGCGGCCGAAGCCTGAAATCAAGGTTATATGTCAGGTCGCATGTTTCAGTTCTCAACAGTCTAGCGAAATTCGCTTAAATTCTTTGTTCGAAATCGTTGGTCGGATTTTCTTTTGGTCCGCGTCGGTGCATTTTAACGTAATATCTGTCACGTTAAGCAGGCCTAACGTTTGTTGCGACAGGCGATATAAGAACGTCCGTCTCAAATACTTAGTGCGTTTGTAAACAACCGACGGTCGGTCAGAAAATAAGTTTACATGGCGTATAATATAGTAACTGACGGACGTCCACGGATTGTGATTACATAAGGGGAAATTTCGCTGAGCGATTATCATCTGTTTCCAGCGCTGAAGCAAAATCTTGGCGGCAACATGTTTAAAGATTATTATTATTTATTGAACGGCCCCGCAGCAGATGCTACGGACGCACCGCAGCCTTGAAGGCTTATTGTGCAACCCTGTGATGAAGATGAAGTTTTTTCTGCTTTTCCATTTTAATGGAGCACCGGTGGAATGAAATTGATAGGGGAAAACCGAAGTACTCGGAGAAAAACCTGTCCCAGTGCCACTTTGTCCATCACTAATCCCACATGGACCGACCCGGGATCGAACCCGGACCTCCGCGGCGAGAGACCGGCGACTAACCGCCTGAGCCATGGCACGGCCCATTTAAAGATAATTTCGATATGGGAACAGTCGTGACACGATAGCTGATGACAGGAGACACCTACTGTTATCAATTGGGAAAAGAAAATTGTCCACGATATTATGAATACCTCAGTTGTGGCTGGGACTATGTAAAGAATTAAGTACAGGTGAAACAGAAGTGTTCTTGTTAGAGCTGAGAATAAAATTGTATTTATATGTGCGTGTGTTTGTGCATGCGTGCGTTGTAAACTTATTTCCTGACCGAATCCCCTGCATCGTATGTGTACCGCGCATAAGGAACAGTGTCCGATGTTTGTATGTACGGTACCATATACTAGGTAGATGACTTGCGAGTGGGTAGGTGACTGGAGTCGCTATAGAGACTACGCTACAGGCTGGATGATCCGGGGTTCGTATCCGGCAGGGACGCGGGATCTATCTTGCTCCAAGACGTTCAGACCGGCTGTGGGGTCCACGCAGCCTCGTATTCAACGGTACCGGGGTTCTTTCCCTGGGGATAAAGCGGCCGGGAGCGTGAAGTTGACTACTCATCTCTATCTAGTGCCAAGGTTAGGAATGAGTGGAGCTATACCTCTGCTCCTTCTGTATCATGGCGTTAACAGAGGCAACTTGACCTTTACCTTTCATATAAAAATTATTTACATTAACAATACACACATACTCCATTTATGATTTGAAACTTTTACAGGAGCTGTATGCAATAATTAAGTCTTCTTAGGGGATCAGCTGTGTGAAGGTGGACTTCATATCCAACATTTTGGAGACTGATGCTGTTTCCATTATCAGGGCATGATGTGATAGTGACATAGCCACACCTTGTGCTTATACCCAAAATGTGTTCCTCAAGCTCATTGTCCTGCAAAGTGCAGACTACTGGGGGTTTAGTAGGCAGGCTTCTTGAACCACCAATTAATGGAAGCCAATGGTATCTGACTACATTCTAATAACTAACAGAAACACAGGATTCACTGTAAGTTTGTTCATGGAGTTTGGCCACCAACATGCTATGTGCAAGGTGGGGCCATCAAAAGACAGTGGAATGTAGGAAAAACAGTAAGGTCCTTGTTAGGTAACATGACTCTGATGACTGTGTGTCTGAGGTCTAAGACTGTCCACTGTTCTCTAGACAGTCTGTGCTTGGGCAGGACAGTGACTTAGCCTTTGACTATAAGTGCAGCATGCTGCAGTGTCACTCAGTGTGTCAGCCCCTGATAATTCTGTTCAGAATGCTGGATATTAATTCCATTTTCTCAAGGTGGATTGCCGTAGAAGATGTGCTTCATGATACAAATGCTTTTTTCTTAATCTTCTGCTAAAATGTAACAGTATCTCCCCAAAGTACAGTCAACCATCGATATAAAAGCAATCATTTTAGGGGGTTTTGCATATACAAGCTCCTTGCTCTCACACACCAGTTATTGTTCTTGGCATCTCACCTTAACTTTTATCAGTTTTCAAATCTTATTGAATGCACAGAACATACAGCATCTCTGAGTGTTTCGTACAGAAGCAGCAACATTGAAGCGTCTCGTTTTCAGAGCTTTGTTGCAAAGTTTCCTTTTCTACTTTTTGCATCAATTAAATCTTAAAGGACTTTGTGTGTCATTTATATATAACAGTGGTGGTACCTAATGTTTCTGCTTTTCTATATAACTTTAATAATGTAACTATTGTGTATGAGTTGGCTAATGACTAAGAATGTTATTTAAATATAGTAATTGATTATTATTGTAGTTTTCTTTACATAACTGGTACCATTCTGTGTTGTATTAAGGTGAACTTATGTGTCTGGGGAGAAAATTTTGACCTCTAGAACCAGTTAAAATTTATAATGTGGGAAGTAACGGAATATTAATTTGAAGTTTATGAGTTTTTGCCTTATGAGCAGTTTTTTAGGAAATAATTAAGTGCATAAGCTGAGGAATTCATGTAGACCTTGATATTTGTGTTGTAATGGAATTGCTGTCATGGTCATGAATCAGCTTTTTCTTCATGGCCATATTTGCCACATTAGTTTGTTCTCAAGAATTGTGATGGTCCTAAAAGGCAAGTAACAGCACAGTGTAAATTTTTGTTTGAAGTATGTGTTTTAGTGATAGACATTTCAGTCAGATTTATTTCCTACCTGTACTTTATGCTCTGTAATTTACTGAATTAAACTGATCTCTTATTAAAGGACATCTTAAAACTTATTTAATTTAGTGTGGAGTTTACATGTTTGTATGCACGTAGATAGTAGCACTCGCTTGTTCTTGGTGAACAGGGCTTACACAGCATGACATGTGCAATATAGGCATATGTAAGCCTTATATACTTGTTTATATATATGTAGATAGGAACAGTTGGTTATGCTTAGCAAGCCAGGCTCAGGCACTATGGCACGTGTGTGTGTGTATGTGTGTGTCTGTCACAGGCATACATAAGCCTTTAATATTTGAAAATTACTATTCTCATTGTGTGAGATTTGAGTTTTCCACAGTATAGGTGTTTTGGGATTCTGGATTTCTGGGATTGTACGCTGTGTAGTGGATGATTTAACATATTACAGTGTTTTGACGGAACACAGGGCCTTAATCTTAAAGGGTTGGTATTGTCATTAGTTCCCTCAATGTTGTTAAGATTGATATTTGATTGGAAGTTTTATCTGCTTGTCTTTAAAAATGTAGTAGTCTTGTTATTTTCATGATAAGGTATATGTAGCACTAAAAAAACATATTTTCATCAATTTGCAATATGTGTTACATGAAAATGTTTTATGTACATAATTACCATAACTTGTAACTTGACTTGTGAAACTTGTACTGTGACGGGGTATAAACAATGTCAATTGTAACCCTTTGGAACCCTAAAATACACCACACCAATGGTTGTCATCTTCTTCATCTTACTTGCAGCTCCTCCCAGACTGCAAGCGCTAAGGAACCGGGACCTGGGCGGAACTGGGTCGTCCATCAGAGCTTATGCCTTGCACCTTGCTGCAGATAAGAGTACAACATTTGCGCAGAATATTGATAATTTCATTTCATGTACACGGGACTCGCGTGAGACAAATCCGCAGGTGGTAATGCGTAACATGAGGCAGTTCATGTCTGGTATGAAGAACTACCTTGTCAAACACGGGGAGCGCGAGTTTGAAAAGGAGGTTGAGAAAGAAAGGATGAAGGTAAGTCCACATGTAAGACATATGTGAATACATTAATAATCTATAAGTAACTAAAAGGAATAAATTCTAAAAGGTTGTGACGATGGTGTATAATATTGAGAACCAATTGTCTTCTGGACTTTGTCCAACGTCCGGATAAAATATTAATTTCATATTTTAATATTTTATCCGGGCGATGGACAAAGTCCAGAAGACACTGGTTCTCAACTAAAAGGAATGTTCCCATTTTTAGTATTGCTGGAGCCTACATTCAGTACCTTTATTCTTTATACTAAACTAACTGAATTCTGACTATCAGTTTATAGTTAGACAAGTGATAGTGTTGCAGTTACTCAATGTGGATATTGCATAGTCTTAATATGTGTGAGTACTTGTACTCGTATATGAAGTGATGAAGTGGCAAAGATCAGAAATAAAAATAAGCCAATAAAATGGCTTTAAACATACTGAACAATGAGCTGTTGTCTTATGTCCAGATAAATATGTTTTATGTTTCTTATTACTTTTTGGTTGGAAGGTGTTTAATAACAATGTAGCAAGTGCTGACATAATTCATTGTCATTAGAGCATTAGTTAGGAAAAAAATGGTATAATAACTCTTCTGATTATTTTTTGTCTGATCTGTGGGGCTCTGACATGACATTTGGGAAATTAAACTCTGCACAAAGTAGCTTAGGACCCAGATTAGCTGGCCAAGAGAGAAACTTAGCCTGATTCACTGTTCATGCTCTGAACACATGAACATCCAGTGTTATTTACTTCCAGTTATGACATACTACATAGTTGGGTTAGCAGTATTTGTGGAGGAGATGGTAGGGTAAGTTTGAGATGGATTAAAGGCAAATATGATGAGGGTGGGAGGTGGAGGGAACTGGCTCAGAATCATGTCCAATTATGGTGCTGAATTTTCAGGTTGCACTATTTCTGCCAAAGGAATGGAGTACAAGCTGGAGGAAATAAATAAAATAAAATAAAAAAGTAAAAGAAAAAGTAGCAGAACATGTTAAGCTTGTGGTTTTATGGGTTATGACCCTCATTTTGTAGGGTTTGTACCAATGTTTTAGACAGACCTGCTGCCTCCATCTTCCTGACAACAAGAAAACCTGAAGGTTCCGCTAGTGAGAGACATTTGTAGATTATTCCATATTTTGCTGTTAACAGGCTATCGCCCATAATAATTGAACTGTTGAGTACTATTGTCTGAGCAAGTTTCATTTCATTGGTGTGTTTATTTCTTACAGATCTTTCCCCTCTCTAGCCATCTGTTACTTCCTTAACTTAGACTGTTGATGCAATTTACTGTTTACAAACAGCTGAAGTCCACAGAGTTCCTGAATCTGGATGCAATCTTAGAAAGTGTGATGCACAAGTTGGTTGTGCGGCCCTTGAAGGAACATCTGTATCAGCTGTTTGTGGAGGAGTACACACGCACTGGTGCAATCCAGCTGTTGGCAGACAACATCCAGTACGCACGCACCAAACCAATGCGTGAGCTGGGTGTCCGTGCCAGGATTGTTCCCCCCTCACAAGAGGCTCTGGAGACTATCTGCCATCTACTGACCACACTGCAGGAGGTGGATTCCCCACTTGAGAAGCTGGAGAGTCTGCTTGCTTGCATTGGAACAATTTTTAACTCGGTAACAATGCATATTTGGACCTTGCTGTAGTATGGTTTATGAGGTGCATATGTTAAGACTGCATTACAAGAAATCCCTTTAAAAGTTATAAGGTGAAGCCCAAAATGTGAATTAAGAGATTATAAGGAACAGTAGCTCATGTGGCAGTTTCCATCAGCTGCCATTTGAATGTTACTGCCTTCATTAGTGTGATGTTTTTCAAACTTTAGACGTTTAGACGTGTACACTCTAATCCCCATCTAATATTTAGATTTTTCCTCATTTAACATTCAGTTTTGGATTCCCTGTTCTCAAAGGAACCTGATCATGTCATGGCTCAGGTGGTTGATCACTGGTCTATTATCATGGAGACCTGGGTTCCTTCCCAAGCCAGTCCATGTGAGATGTGAGGTGTACAAAGTGGCATTGGGACAGGTTTTTCTCCCAATACTTCGCTTTTTCCGTCAGTATCATTCCACTACTGCGCCATGCTCATTCATCTAGCACTAATGCTACGTAACCTTGGCAGTTGACAGCATTATTAAATACTGCACGTAACATGCTCAAAGACCCTAAAATTAGATTTTGAATGTACTTTGTTTTTAAATTTATTAAAGAATATGTGATACTGTGGGAGAGTCTGAATTTTCTGTCTTGTTGTTTTGTCATCCTTATGCTGTGGGTTGAGGACAGACATTACAAATGCTAGGCTGATAAAGAAGAGAAATAATGGGTGAAATGTGTTATAACTAACAGATTATTGCCTTCAGTTTGCTTGGAGAAAATTGGAATCATGTGTAAATAAAACGCTTGACATGGAAACTGCTAAATACCCAACTTAATTGGATATTTATTAGTTCTTTGCAACATCCTACTTCTTCCATTGGGCTTCTGCACATGCCCCCAGGAAGCTTTTATTTTAGGTTACTGCAGATTAATTGACTTTATATAACTTGCTTTACCAAACAAATTACTGTAGATGTACTGTCCCAGACTTGTATCTGGTAGTTGCCCAGATCAAATTTTGGTCAGATACTGGCTGTCCAGCCTTTCTTAGGTTTTTTAAAATGGTTTTTGTCAGTCTCTACAGGACATTGCCAGGATGATACCTTCAAACAGCAATGAGTGCCTCTTAGTTCCATGTATCTTCTGATGTCGCTTGACTATTTTTTGAAGCCATTTCATAGAGATAAGTGAAAGAATCAATCACAATGTCCTTCATTCCACATTTTAATTCAAAACAATGTATTTTTGTAGTAAACAACTTTGTACTGTGTTCAGCAGATTACAGTGCAACTTTATTTGAAAGTCATTGTAAGTTTTGTAGCATAGTTGGGCGGTAGTGCTTTAGTAGATTCTGCCAGCTGTACTTCCTGTCTCACTGGCGCTTTTACTGTACTGCAGAAATGTCTTCACTTCTGTAACACTGACTAAAATTTGATTAAATTTTCTGTACACAAATTGTCATTAGCATGAATTTCTAAAATCATATTTTTAGGTAGCACAACCCCACTTTGTTACTCACACCTTCCATGATTATGAAACAAGATGCTTATGTTTACAACATGTCACCATGAAAATTTTTCACTCATCAAGTAAACACCTTTCATGCAGTCGCCATGGTCTGTGTTCTTTATTCCTGAATTACTAAAACAAAGTGAACACTTTTCAAAACACAAAACATGGGATAATGTTGCTGACACTTATTGAGTTTGCATGTTCTTTTTGTTTGTTAAGTTTACAGTTGATGACAGGGAGTTATAAAAAACCAAGATGAGGTTCATCTCCAATGACATGAGCTTCACACCAACTAATTTATGGGCAACTATAATCGACTGACTGATCTAGATACACGAGCTTTATATTGAACAGTAACAAACACTTATGCTAACTTTAATAACAGAATGTCATGTGGGTATCTGAAAGTGGTCACAAAATTGTACATGTATTCACCTGTCTTAAGATAGAAACTTTTTGCTACAGCAGTTACCAAGAACCTAAGAAGTGTATGCATAGCATAATGATCCTGGCATTGTCACTGTGTTTTTGCATCTATATTTTAAATTTGTTAAGGGAAACTTTTGATGGCCTGTTGCACATAGTATAAAACTGATGATTTCAAACCAAAACACTGATAACTTTGAGCATGTAAATGTATATGTTCCATTTTCACACAGCATGTCAGGGTTGGTATTAATGTGAACTATAAATAAATAAGAGCCTTAAATAATCTTGGTGTGTTTGGAAAACTGTTGTTTACTCTTGAATATTCAAGTTAGGTAATGTCTGCAGTGCATAATTCTTGTTTTATTATCTTGAAAACTGTCAGACATTCAGAAACAGCATGTTGGGCATAAAGTGTGTGTTTTGTTTTTCTCAGCAACCTTTGTTTAGAACATTTTGCACCCCAGTAAATATTGAAGTAGTTTTGCTCTAAGATGCTTGCAGATATTTTTGTTGGCCATCATGTAAAATGTGTACTGTTTTGGTTAGATTAAAACAAAAGTTTGCATGTGATGACAAATTTTAGTAAACCACCACAGGAACAAATTTCCTGAAATTCCATTTTCTGTTTCTTGAATTTTTTTGTGCATACAGACAGAAGGTTCTCTGCAGGCTTGTTAATGTTCAAAATACGGAACTGCATGTAAACCTTGTGATCTTCAAAACGTAATTTGAAGTTTCATGTCTAAACACTGCTCCATGTTCTAGTACATGCATGACTTGACTTAGTGAATCTTTGTCTCTCTTTAAAATTTCAGCTGTATCTGGGTTACATCTGTTGGATAAGTCACTAATACTGTACTGTGTACATTGACTTGAATACATCATTTGAATGGTACAGTGCTGTTAACAGCTGTTAATTAAGGAGGCAGTGGTGTATCTTCAAACGTTAAGCAGCATCTGAGTGGCATCTGTTGGAGAAATTGTCAACATCATGGACATTAACACAGATGTGCCATTTGAAGTACACGGTGCTGATAACAACCACAAATTGAACAGGCTGTTATGTACGGCATTAAGTATGGTAAGGGTAGTCCTCTTTTCCACCTGTCGTTTCATTATTTATTTCTTCAAACAGGTGAAATCTTCAAACCAAAGATGTGTAACGCTGGGGGCAGATGACTTCCTGCCTCTGTTTGTGTGGGTGCTGGTACAGAGTGGCATGTTGGCTGCCGAGATAGAAGCTGAGTACATGTGGGGGCTGCTGCACCCGTCACTTCTGTCTGGTGAGGGAGGTTATTACCTCACCACCCTGTCCAGTGCAGTGCACGTTCTCAAGAACTTCAGATTGTGTTCTGAAGAGCAGAGCAAGACACTTGGCCCAGGAGCGAGTCTTGATGTAAGTAATTAAATGTCTGTCTGGTATTGAGATAATGATTTTGGTATTACTAGTGCTGTGAAAAAGTTTTGTTAGTGACTGTCTCTTCAATGTCATAACCATAAAGCACATTGTGATGGAAGTAGGTTGACTCAGACTCAGTACATGGGTGTTCAGTACACTAGGTGAACCCTTGGGAGTGCTTCTCATAGTAGGTTTTGATACATTGGAAGTCCAGTAGCTTATTGTTTCTGTAACTTCCAAAAACATTATTTATAGAATTTATGTTTCCATCCTGTGGCTTCATAACATCATGTTCTGACGCTGTGTGATCTTCGTAACTGAAGTGTCATTAAATAAAACACTTTAAACATCATGTAAATAACCATTTCATTATTATCACAGTAACTCGGTAAAAATGTTAACAGAACACCATTTTCTGTTGAGTAATATTTTTAAGGTAATCCATAAAAAGAAAACAAGATTATTTTAAGCATTTAGCTGGTGTCTTTAACATATTAATACATTATTTTTATTTTTATTGCACTCAGTGGCCAGCCCAACTGTGCAGCCTTGAAGGTTGTTTAACAGTCTTTCAGTGTTTAACAAAATTAAATATTGTACATTCCATTTTCTTACAATAAACAACTTAGCACACTGTATGGCATTTTGTTGGTAATATTTTTTATTATTTCCTTGTAATATTTTAGTGTATTTAGTTTAGGTAACTCTGTATGACATTTTATATATGATACATGCTGTATACTGCATACAAATGTGTCTTACACAAAGCATTTTTGGAGATCTGGGTCTAAGGCATTTCCTACTGTATCCATTATGTAATGTAGCTGCAGATGCATGACAATGCAGTTCTCTCATGTCTCAAAAGAGGCAATGTGTGGAGAAATAAAATTATGATTATTACAAATATTATTAGTATTACATTGTATATAGATGCATGAAATTTCATTATAACTTATTTTTTGCGCATTTCATCTGGCAGATGTGCAAAAAAGTTGTCTCATGCTGAGTTCTCAGCAATTTTATGTTCTCTTGACAAAGTGATAAGTCCAACAAGTCTTTTCTTGCATCATGGTAAATATGTTTGTATCAACTTCATTTCTAACGTACTGGCTCGCCATTGGCTGTGGCTACAGATGCAGGAAGTGGCAAAAGAATGTTTAAAGTAATATAGTAAATGTATTTTGAACACTATGCCAACTTCTTTGCACATATAAATGTTAGAATATTTTGTTGTGTGCATGCTTTTATACCTGTCTTGCAATAAATATTAATCCACTACACAGATCTGCAGAATCACTCTCTTTGTCATCACCTTGTGAAGTTTTTCCAAGTTTTAGGCAGTGTTCCTTAACTTTCCTTTGATGTTACTGTTTGCATATTGTAGATATCTTAAATGAAACCAAACAGAGAACTCGTTTGATGCACATGTGTGAATCTTGTTCTAGTGACTGTATTACGCTTCCAAGACTGTAAATGAAAGTTTGCTTTGGACTTTTGCATGGGATTGTGTACTGGTTCACTGCCTACCTTGAATGTGAACTGCTTTCTCCTTCCCCTAATACTGACCAGTTAAGGTTGCAACTGTGGTAGTATGCCCAATTGCTTATTAAATTCCTGTGCCTTGATTAATGCAGTCTGAAATTCATCATTCCTGCAGTATACAATTTTTTTTTTGTTTCATCCAGTTATTCACCTTCACCACACATATCAAATTCCTTCTCTGAACTTCTCTTCTAGCTGTATTACTCTTAAACACAATGTCATAAATTATGTATTGTGGTAATTATGAAAATGAGAATAGTGGAAATAGGCCAGCATCAACTACAGTCAAGTAAAAGAAAAGTAGTATTACCCACTTCATTTATAATGCCTAATTTACTAGGTCTAGGAGTTCAACTTCACTACAGCCTAGTGTGACTGTACCTGTGGAATCCCATAAGTTGGTAACTGTCCTGGACTGTGCATACTTAATGTGTTATATGTTGTAATCAAGCTTGACATCAAACACCTAGATTTAAAACAGAAGACTCACCAAAGCATTTCCCTTCATTCAGCAAGGAACACAGGGACATAACCCTTCACAGTCTGAACTGTGCAGGGTTGAGGGTCCTCACAACACTACCGATAGTAACTTTAGTCATCTAGAATATGATGCTGTGTAGGTTTGGATAGTACCAGCATATACAACAAGACAGGAATCTTCATCATTGTGAACCTTGCTTTTATTTTAATAAATATACAAGAAGACCAATGCAAAAATAAGCGTTACAGTACAAGGGATATCACGTAAGTGTAGTGTAAAATTAATAAACCACGTAAACTTAATGTTTCCTTAGGATCTATCAACCCTTGAAGATGAAGGTTCTGTGTTTTTAAAAACACTGGGATGTGTTAGATTCTTTCGTGCACAACATAACATTACAGAAGACCAGAATCCTCAACATCAATGCTGCAGAAACCACAAATCTCACTTGCTCATTGTTACTTCTTATCTTGTAATTGAGCTCATGTTGAATACTGGCTCCTTCCATTTCCAAGTGATTCTCTTTTCTTCATCATTAATATTTGCACCTGCTATGTCCCTGTGTAGAGGATAAGATTATAGACAGTTAAATCGGAACATGGAGGTGCCTGTGTATATGGAAGACATACTAGTGGGTAGGCCCAGAACACAGGGGTAAAACTGGATCAGATGGGTAATACCAAAAGATGAAAATAGGTTCACAAGTAAAAGTTCACCCTAGAACAGGCCATGAAGGCCCAGCAGGGGAGTAGAGTACTCTTTCTTTAACTTTGGCACTAGATGGGGGTGGGTGGTCAACGCCATGCCGCGGCCACTTTACCCCAGGAAAGAGACCCAGCATCCCTTGTGCAGGAGGCTGGGTGGGCTGCAGCACTGGTCTGGACGGGTGCGGAAAATCTCGCCTCCACTGGGGTTAGATCCCCAGACCATCCAGCCTGTAGCGAGTCACTATGCCGACTATGCTATCCCGGCCCACAAGGCTCGCAAGTAAACAGATATATATAATAGAAGTTTGAAAGTGCGTTCAACTTAAAAGGATGTAAAATAAAGCCCTAGCTGCTCCTTCAACCCAAAAAAATACATGAAGGTGTCTTCTGGGAGACTTCAAGAAGTGTCTGAACAATAGCTGATTAAGGAAAAAGATGCCGTGCCCAGCACACAAAGTATGCGTATTGCACATCAGTTTAAATGGCCAGTTTTAAAGCAGCACAATACCCACGAGTAAGTCAGAATAATAGCTTAGTAATGAAATACCAGCCCATGGCATAATACAGGGCTTGGGCACATTAATTCAACCAGGGGACCTGACTTTGAACTTTACCCAGTGCTGACACTAGTGTGAGCTTGCCAGAAGTCACCACCCTGATGTGGTTCCAGGCAGAATTTTGATGCCAAAACAAATTTTTAAATAATAAAGTAGAAGCCCACCATGGTGTGAATGGTCATGTGGTACTGGCCTGTTGCCCTGAACCACACAGCACCCAGGGCTGAAAGGGAGGGAAGGGATAAGGCAGGAGAAGAAGAGGAATGTGTGTGTGCAGAACAAGAAACTCAGGAAGGTGGTGGGATAATAACAGAAATGAAGGGAGCACTGGAGTCTGATGTTACATATTAAAAATAAGAAAGTAATACAAAGTCTTGAGATGATTCCTGTGTTTTGGGATAAGACCACTCTACATGTCATCATATCACAGAAGACTGGACTCTTCTTCAGCACTGCCGTGAGAACCTCAAATCTCAAATTCAAAATCTCCCAGTACAACAGTCACAACCAGTCACCTGAAGATGGAAGAAGGGCCAACTTTTGAAATGTTATGTATGTCAGATGTACCTCAGTGCTCAATACAGTAGAACCCGGATAAGAAGTCCCCGCATAAGAAGTTTTCCCCTGTAAGCAGTCTGATTTTTAAAGTCCCGAAATCCTATTGCTTTTAATAAGCTTCCCTCTTAATAAGTCTTCCCGCTTAAGGAGTCCCTAACCCTCTGGTCCCTTGAAAGACTTTTAACAGGGTTCTACTGTATATAATGTTCGTGATCAGACACGCAGATAGTTGCAGTGAAATGTTTGCTGTGATAAATTAAGCAATAAAAAAATATGAGGAATTCATAAAGTCTGATTTTCTGTTGCGCAGACTTCTGGTTCTACAAATCTTGTGCTGTTGATATTTTATAATCCAGTAATAAAATGCAGTTTAGTATGTGGGTTAGGGTGCTGGGCCCAGGCAGTTGAGTGTGATTTTTTTTTTCAGTCATAAATGTGTTGCAAAATGTTAGTTATATTACAAGTCATAATTTCTTAGGATGAACATGTTTAGTGAAGTTTATTCAGGTTATTGACTTCTGCACTGTGATGCCATACAGTCTTGTCAGTGGGGGATGGGGGGATATTATGCAGGAACATGTTGCCTTCAGCTGGTCAAAGTGGGTTGGATATGAATGCAGCTTGTTATATGTACAGGTTATGAGGAAGGCCTAGGAGAGGTTGTGAGGAGGTAGAACACAGTCCTGTCCAATGCAAACAGTGTGCAGTGTATGAGGATACAAACTGGCCATTTCAAGGCCCATGAGATTTCTATCATGGGAGAGACATGGAAGAGGGGGAAAAATGTATGGTGCTTTTCAGGGCCACAGTGGGTGGGTATGGGGAATAAGACCCAGCCCTTGTTTGGGGAGAGACAGGTTTGTTGTGTTATATTCCACACAAAAAAATGTTTTGAAAATCTGTTAGTATACACCATTTTAGTACTACTTTAAATGATGCTCTAGTGTTGCTTCCACATCACAGGCTTGAGTATTCATCTTACTACTACTACTACTACTACTACTACTACTATACTACACTGATGGTTCACAAATTTATGCACTGTTTATTAGTTCCCCCACCAAAATTATGTCAGCCAGAAGTATTCCATTCCATAGTTCAGAAAATATTAGACAAAGTTATAGACATCATTGTAGTAACTGTTTCTAATCATGTTTTTGAGAAATGATGGTAATTACCAGTAAGATTCTCTGGCCCATATAATGCCAGTAACATAAAATGCACCTGAACCGTCCTTTATACTGAGAGGCATAATTGTGAAAATTATCACAAATTACAAAGGAATGGTGTGAGTTTGGGTCTGAAAATTTAGGTGTGTGCATGTTTTGACCATAGACAGAGTGGATGTGTACATTGCAGTTTCTTGGGAAAGATCCTTGAAGGAAAACTTACATTTATGTTTTATTTTATTATTTCTCTATACAGTTGAACAGCAAAGCTTAGCCATGGCTCAGGCTGCTGCCCACTTCACAGGCTGTTTGCACATACATGCTGCTTTAGACAGGTTCATTTGTGTACTTTCCCCCTCCCATTTATCATTGCACTGATACACAAATTCATGTCAGCATCCCTTGTGCAGTAGGCATGATTAGCCATCACAGACTTATTCTTCACCCCTTGGCACTTAGCTGTAAGAAGGCTTTATTTTTTTAGTTATATGAAATATACAATGTTTATGTTTTGTATTTGTATCATTACATCACTCATAGCTTGTAACTTTTACATTGCAGTGGAGAGTGGCATCGCTGACAGAGTTCCGGTCTGTTCTGAAGATTGTTGTGCCAGATGAGATGCATGGCTCCATCATCACAAAGACTCTTCCAGTACGACCAAACATGACCACACGCGATGTGTGTAAGATCATTGCTCACAAAGTCCGCATTACAAATCCTCAAGACTATGGTCTCTTCAAGCTTGTTGATGGAGAAGGTTGGTATGAATGCTACTAATTACAGCTTTTTAATTATTTCTTTGGAAGATTGATTCATTTTCCAGTACAGCTCTGTAGAATATGGTTTTGCAATGAAGTCAAATCATATGTTGGCTTCAATTGATCAGATTCCAATAATTTTTTACTTTACTCAAAAATAAATAGGAAAATTAAAAAAGACCTGAATTGTTAATACTTCCTCACATGTTGATTTATTAGAAGAAGCCATCTTTCAAAAGTTTGTCTTTAAGAAGCCATTGTATGACAGATTAATGTAGGCTTTGCCATGGTTAAATGTGTTTTACATGAGAGAAGCTGGGCAATATTAATGTGCTGATACTGTACATGCCACATTTTAGGAAAGGCAGCAATGTACACTCAGAATATAAAATAAATAGCATATTTCTTATACTAACTGAACAACTGTATGATTGAATATGTAAAGTGCAGAGAAAGGTTCCAGTAATTCCTGCTGTGTGCATTTTAGTGATACATCTTGAATTAGTAACCTCAGTGAATTGAAATGTGATATGAAGGATTGGTCGTTTGGGTGCTGGTTGACTTCTTTGTCTCCGAAGGTTGTTAATGAAATGATGCTGGCTCATTTTTGAAAATGTCATTGCAAGCAAAACATTTTCTGGATCCCAGTACTGCCAGACTTTTGGGTTCATCTTATAATTTGTAATTTGAGAGAAGTTCTAAAATCTTCTGGTACCAGTGTCAGCTGCATTTGTCCATTTTCCAGTTTTCCAATTAAGGTGCACTTCCTGGGCCTTGCTGCTGTTGTGGTTGCTGTTACCAAATGATTATAACGTTTTTGAGACAAAAACAGTTAAGCTGGTCTGACAGCAGCTTTCTTAATTACTGCTCAACACAGCAACTTGATTTGACAAAGTACCACAAACTTTTTAAACATCAGACTTTGACTTAGAAAGATTAGACAGCATTCAAAACAGCAACAGCATTTCAGTACAGCCAAAGCAAGCAGACATATCAAAGTGGTAACTGATATACATTTTAATGAAATATTACTGTAATACAATCTAAAAAGGCCTACCATGGTATGTTAACTGTTAGGACAGGAGTGGTTACAATGCAGCTCACAACCTGCATGCAGCTGGTGCTTGTCACTGGTGTGGGTCTTGCAGGTTGCCTGTAAAAAATATATTCAGGTAGTTTGTGTGTATGCAAGGCTGACTGTGAAAGGCATCTGAAAGATTTTCTGAAGAAAGGAGACTCACAAATTGCTGAATGTAACCTGCCATAATTAAATTAACAAAAATAAGAAGCCACCAAATAAAGCAAAAATATTTTATTTTATTTTTTTTTTTATATATATATATACTAGGCATGACTCCTGACGAAGTTGCCTCCTAAAGTGCAACTCTCAAAGCTCACCTAGCTGACTGCCTCTGTTTTAGAATATAACTTTGATATCTAATAATTATATGTAAATTCTTGGAAAACTTTTAAATAATTATTTCATTAAATATACATCTTAGACAACTCCTTTTGGCCAAAGTCAAGACTGCAGTACCAACTGAAGGATAAGTACTTCTTACTGCTGTTTATTGTAACCATCTTCAGGTTCTGTTTTTAACTACTGCGAATGATACATTTTCCTGTATAACAGACACACACACAAGTAATCATGAAAAAATGAAAAATGATTTACATGATGCATATAAGTTTGTGTATAATACTGGTTCTGTAATGACATTCCAATAAGTACAAAACTTTTCTCGTTTGTTTTCTCCCATATCAAGTAAAGACGTGTTGCATTTATAGTGTCATAACACGCCTCAGTACAACGCTGCCCTTCCGTATTAGTCTTACATCCCTTCTTACAGTGATTGATTTTGCAAGATCTGGGGTTTGCACAACAGTTGATGAAGATTCAAATCTTCTAGGATAGGATACCATGTGGATTGGATGACCATCAAGATGACGGCAGTAGGCTCCTCCAAAATTTTGGTAACTCTTTACCATTCCACATGGCTTCATATCCCAGAGGGCTTGAGTCTTTAATGATGTTGGTTATTGGATAGTGCTGTTTAAGCTGCAAAGTTCATGTGACATTATTTTCAGTGTGGGGACAGTAATGAATAATGAAATGGGAGAGGGATAGTTCAACAAGCACCTGGAAGTATGGAGGAGGAAACTTACTGGGCATCTTGGTCAGGACTAGCCAACTTTCTGACTGAGTTATGATTCAACAGTTTCAAGTGTCTACAACTGAACTCACTACCCTGTGTTTTGTATGTTCACAGAGACACTCTTAGGTGATGGAGAATGTCCACAGGACATCAAGGGGAATGTGGCTCAGGCTGGTAAACATTGTATGTTTGCATACAAGAGGATTGATGCAAAAATTGCCTGGCCCAGAACATCATCACCACATTAAAGAAATCCAGCATCCAGATCATGGCCTGCCCGCTACTGTCACATCTTACCATGTAAAATATTGCCACTTATTGGCATGTGTACACAGAAGTAATAAGTGACGTCTTGACTACAGAGGACTGTAGTTTTGGAGGTATGATGGTCTTAGCTTGTTAAACATAGCAAATTGTTTAACCCTCAAGCCTGGAGCTCCAGGCTTGTCAGTTCCAGTGTTCCTGTGTGGTTGGAACAGCTGGTATTACTTGTGTATTTTCAGTATTAAATGTAATGTAATTTGTCAGCAGGTCCATGAGCTAGACAAAAATAGATATGTCTCTTACATGTGCTTTTAATTTTTGTATAAAGAGGAGACTGTGTTATATTGTTAATGAAAGTTGAAAGGGGGGGGGGGGAGGGGGGGGACTGAAAAAGCACTTAAAACTACTGAATAAATTTTTGAAAGTATTGGCATAACTTCTTGCAGCTACTTGCAAGAAATAAAATAAGTTATTACATTTATTCATAACATGTACGAAGTGAAACAGAAATGTGTAAGATGCCACTTATGTTTCTAAATCAATGAGAGTTGTGACAACATTTAAGTCAAAACAAAGGAGCAGCTTTCAAGATGGCAAGCTCAGCATTATTGAAACAACAATTGTATATAGTTTTGTAAGATTTGTTGTTAGACTGTGATTGGAAAATGACTTTTCACCAATTTTTCCTCATAGTCCTGTAGGCCTGTGTACCCTGCTGCTTCTAAATTATGTTATGCTTGTACTCTATATATTTGCATTGTCAGCCATTAATTGTTGTGTTTGATGCAAAGGAAGAGTTACCCACAGAAACTTAAAGTTGTGGTGGGTTTCAGCTATTCTGTGTAACACAGTTGAATTCACACTAACTGAACAGTTGCTGGACAAGCCTGTCAATTCTTATTCACACTAGCCTTTCATATGCTTAGCTCGTTTACAGAACTGATAATGTGAAATCGAAAATTACAAATTCAGTAACTCATGTGCAAACCCTACTTGGGAATTTTGGGTCATGCTTAATTTCTTTTTGGCTTAGGTAGGTAGGTAGATAGGTTCTCAAGCACCCAAGATTTCATTGATATTTAAGGGGCCTTAAAACAGTAGTACCATACTTCAATCAAGACTTTCAATCCATATATTTGTAAAATGTTTCTACTCCATCCTACAGCATGACCACTTTTACTAATATGCTAGTCATGAATCGATTGATTGAAGTGAATCTTAATTAATGGCTTTTATCTCTACAGTGCTGCTCATAATGGTTATGTACTCCTTATGTCTGAGTATTAGTCTGTAATATCCATATGTTCTTTTCTCATGTAAAAATTTGCATTTTGTTTTATTTTCTTTTGTTCACATCACTTGATATAAATCGTCATGTATGTTACTTGTCTTTTGTAATTAAACAGAAAATTTTTTATAGATCACATCTTGATGCAGTCTTATTTTACCAGATTCCACAAACTCACTAGTCTCATTCCTTGAATCGACTTTTTACCCGTGTAACTTACTTGGGGATGTGTGAATACCCACATTTTCAAGTTTCAAGCTCAGACTAGTTTCAAACATATATGTGAGCTTAATGCTCTCCATGTGCATACACAAATAGGGTGTGTTGTGTGTTACCAGTCACTCAGTTTATATATATATTTATTTATTTATTTATATACATATATCTCAACACCTTGTCTCCACTGTTGGCTTGCTCAGCAAATAACAGAGCTCCCTTAAGCGTCTTCTTCAGGGTTCTTCAAAGCCTCTTCAGTTTTCTGTGTCTGTGCCAAAAACTAAGTTTGCACTGTACTTCATCCTATTTGTGCTAATTCACATGCTGCCTCCCTCCTATGACAGTGATGCAGAGTTGGATATGGGAGGAATGTAAGTTGATTTCAGGCAGCAGAGGAAAGGCTAGTATGGAGCCTTGAGAAATGAACAAGGAAGAATAAACTCCAAAATCAGGGACATAAGAAAGGATCTAAAGGTATAATTTGCACTAGAATAGTTGGTATAAAATTAAGTAAATGTGGTTCGCACAAATGATTCTTTGGAGAGTTTTGAACATGAAGGTGATTGAATAAATAACAAGGACTAGGTGATAGACAAAGTGATGGGGTATACAGCAGAGAGTAGGGAGAGAGAAGGCATACACAAGACTACTAGTTGTGAGAGGATACAGAAGAATGGGAAAGGTTTGTGGTAGAGTGACCCATTTTAGTGGAAATTTAGTAGATGATGATAATGATGATGATGGTGGTGGGGGTGGTGGTATATTGTCATGTTTATTGTGAAGAAGTACAATTTAGTTCAAGTATTGTCAGTTACATTTCATAACTAACCAGACAAAAGTGAGACTGAAGTTACTTGGTCTTAGAGCAGAGTAACGTGTATCAGTAGTATGTGGTTTGTGTGATGAAATAAAGCTGGGAATTTTTCTAGGGCAAAGGAGTGGGCAATTCGTCAGCGCTCTTATTCTTGAACTCTTTGACGAACACGTGTTCCATAATCACCACACAACATATTGAGAACTTTGTATGTGAATCTGGAATTAGATTGCAAAAGTTTTATTCACAGAGAGATGGATGATGCACATATAAATAAATTGGCAGATTTAAGTCTAATCTTACATAGAATTGTTTGCTACATGCAACAAACAATATAATTCTGGAAATCATTCCATGGCACATGTATAGTTTGGCCCATAAACCAATTACATGTTCTGTTCCTGTTATAACTGCCAGGAATTGGTGAAAAGAAAGTTCTATCTCATTTGGTTTATCCATAACAACCCTGCATGTAAGTTGTGTTTTTAGGCGTGTTAGCTTCGTCCTGTCTGTCTGTCTGTCTGTCCGTCCGCATGGAACAACTCGGCTGCCACTGGACGGATTTTCATGAAATTTCATATTTGAGTATTTTTTGAAAATCTGTTGAGAACTTTCATGTTTCATTAAAATCTGACAATAATATGGGTACTTTACACGAAGACCTGTGTACATTTACAATAATATCTCGCTCAATTCTTCTTAGAATGAGAAATGTTTCAGACAAAGTTGCAGAGAAAATAAAAACACGTTTTATTTCAATAACTTTTTCCCAAAAGTCATGCTGTTTATGAGATCATGTGGAAAAACATGATAGAGCCAGACAGACCACAGGTGACAATATAGTACAGCGAATGCACTTTGCATGCTGGATAACTAAAACTACAGACACACACTTGGCATATATTATGTAAAACTTACTGGTTGTCCACGGTAACATTGGGTTCGCAAACACGCCTTAATGTTCTGTTTGTATGTACATTGCCTGTCTTCTTCCTGGCTGTCATGGAGCAGTCAATGAACGTGAAGTTTTGTTTCAAACCCAAGAAACAGCTACAGCAACACACAAAATACTTGAAACTGTTAATGGAAATAAAGCTGTGCCTCATATGCATATCTTTGATTGGTTTAGAAGATTCAAAGAGGAATATGAAGACCTTCAACATGATCCAAGGTGTGGGAGCCCATCAACTGCTCGAAAACCAGAAACAGTATGCAACAATTGGTTAACTGGTGGCCAGAGACTATCAAATGACCCTGAAATTGATGGAGGATCAATTGCACCTTAACTGGGAAATGATTTATTTGACTCTTTGCGAAGATTTGGCAAAGAGGGAGATCTGCACAAGGTTTGTTCCACACAGTCTCATGGATGAACAAAAGGAGCACAGAGTCAAAACTTGTGAACATTTTATGCAGACCTGTCAGATCAATGATGAAAATGAAGATGCAAGTTTTGTGGGAAGTTATGGTGTGCCGACTGGTAAATAGTTACTGGCATTGTGGAGGAGCACAGTGCCTCCATCATAAGTACTACTGTACTTGACCCTGATGATGCAGATACTATGCTCCTCTGAAAAGTTGGGAACACTTGCTAAGTAGTCACTACACTCCTCCAAAACATCTGTAAAAGTTGTTGACACAGCGTACCATTCTACAAGACCTACATCTTCAGTTCTTGAATTGTTACATGTGGACAGACCAAAAATTGCAAAATTAATATGTGCATTTTTGGAACTTACTATATGCGAACGGACAAAAAATTAGTTGGGCCACCCATATAACATGGATTTTGAATAATTGATGGTTATGACATTTTCTCACCTGGTTATGTTGCATATCATGGAAGGTAGGATGATCATGAATGTGAATTAGAAATGACATAAAATATAGAAGCTGTGGATGGAACTGAGGCCCTACTCCAGCAATTTGTCTGGAGCTGCTGAGATAAAATGCAACAAACCCTAACCATTATAGTCAGCCTTGCGTCAGTCAAACCTGTGATCCCGTGAACATGAGATATGAATGATATGTTTACAATAATGCATAGAATTGTCCTTTTGCTCAGTCAGCGTGGAATGAAAATTTAATAAATGGTGACAGTTCAGCATTTCTATCTGTAAGTGAAACTGAGATAAAAAATAAAAATTTTGTACTATGATTCAGGAAGTGGGTTAACAAATCAGAGAACTCTCAAGTAATGTAAATTAATTTCCAAAAATCAGAATGAAAATATATGTAAGTAGTTTATATTAATAAAAGACAAATGATCAATACATCCACGAACAAATGCACTTCATAAAATGCAAATCATAACAATTATTAAAACTCCTACATGTTTCAGTTCCGGGGTTCCATCCTCAGGGAGTTATAGAAAAAAGGAGTACAAGCCCAACACTTTAGTCTAGGTATTACACTTTTCACTTATAAAAATAAAAAAAGCCCAACACTTTAGTCTAGGTATTTACACTGCCTGTATTGAAATGTTTAGAAAGTTAAAATTCTAAAATATATAAAAAATTTATAAGTATAAAAATTACTACAATATTAAGGTATTAAAATTATATAACAGTGAGCAGAGTAAGTTTGTGGTTTCATCATAATATTGTAACAATTGTATACTTACTAATTTTTTACGTATATTTTAGAATTTTAACAACTCAAACATTTCAATACGGGCTGTGTAATACCTAGACTAAAGTGTTGGGCTTATACTCCTTTGTTCTATAACTCCTGAGGATGGCACCCCGCTGCCGAAACATGTAGCAGTTTTCATAATTGTTATGAATTGTGTTTCATTAAGTGTATTTGTTGAGGAATTCAACTGTGGAGCCCTTTGAAAGTGATCGTGAGTACTGCCACCGGTGAACCGAGGATCAAAATTATTAACAAGAAAGCGGATTGATTTTGTCATCTGCCGCAAGGAAGCGGATCTAAAACTGTCACAGATACAGTGACAACGGACAAAAGCTTCCGTGTTAATCAGCTGTTATCCGTGGCCTTTATGTCGCGTCGGCATCCGTGGTCGTATCATGTCTGCTTTGAAAGATGCGGTATCATTGTATCAACTTTTGAAATCAGAATGGACAAAGAAACCACCGAACTTGGTGAAATGCGGAGCATTATTAACAAAACTGAAGGTCTGTTGAAGGTTTAACTTATATCCTGAACAGTTACAGAATTGTGTTGTTTTGATATGAAGGATAACTTGTCTTCCGTCATCATGCTGACAAAATTTGATATTTCCAGGTGGGACTTACAAAATTAATGTTCCTGCCAACATCAAATGCAACAGCACCGCAACAGGAGTTGCTGATAGCAAGTAAGGCTTGTTAATATATTTACATGATTAGTTTTAGTTGCCAGGTGTATAGCCCTGGGCGCAATTCTGGATGCTTAAGTACTGCAGCTGGTTGCAGTTCTTGTTCTTGCTCGATTTGTACAGATACAAATTGCTAATACCAACTCAAGCTTAGTCCTTCCTGCTGTGTTGGGTTGTTCAATATGATTTAGAATTTCATCTTCAACCCATTTGCTTTAGCAGTGTTGTTTTCAGCCATGCCTTTGGTGCTCATACTTGCCTGTTTCGCTGAAGCTTCTGTCCATCATCAACAATGTTTCTTTTACTTCTGCTTCAAGTTTTAAGTTTTTTCTGTACAGACACATAACCCTAGAAGCACTGTGTTTGTCTTCCTAAAGCCAAATGCATGTCTGCTATTACGTTGAAAGAAAAGAGCAGTATTACCCATTACTGGAAGTGCACATAGAACTTGGATGCAAGATAAGGACAAAACTAAAACTTAATCACAAGTAACTGGTATTTGTCATCATATCTGCTATGATTGATTACAGTAGGAATTTTATGGTCAGGTAACATTAGAGCCTGCTTACTGTTGTGTCAAATAAGTATGCTGATAAACTGGTAGTATTACACAGGCAGTTAGGATGGATTGGTGTCTTGATAAGTATGCCGTTTGGGTTCCATATGCAGTTTAGCCATTTTGTTCAGTTTTCAGCATTGAATAACATTATATACTTCTGATGTGTAATTATAGGACATCTATACAGGTATCTTGGGATGACTCCTGGAAGTATTTCATTTCCATTTGTAACACATATTTTCATACTATTATTCCTCAGTAGAGCAATAAACTTTTGGCATAGAAACATGATAGGAATTATGATAAGTGTGTCATTTGAGCAGCCAGATGATCATTGTTCCTGTTACCAGCACATTTCATTTGACTTTGATGGTTTCTTTTTATGTTTATAGTCAATTATTTTTTATAAAATTCTGTGTCCTTACTTAAGTTGCTATGCGCAAGTCATGTTATTTTCGTACTATCAGTGTATCGGGAGGGGGTTTGGTGGGGAGCACAGTCCACAGTAATGGTTTTACACTGCCATATGTAAACCTTAGACAATGGATCTCTAACCCGCGCCCACAGGTTGCATGTGGCCCACTAGGTTGTATTGTACGGCCTGTGGCTACATTTGTAAATTGTGCGTATACTATAAAAATTTCACAAATATTTAGGCAGTTAGGTGTACCACTTACTGTTATTTTTCCATGTGCGACCCACAAACCAGCCTAAAATAATGGGTGTGGCTCATTGCCATAAAAGGGTTGGAGACCCATGTCTTAGACTGTAACATATTTGTGTTCAAAGTGACTTTTTTGAAGGTTAATACATTTTTATGTAAATATTATACTGTTAGACCAACCTAATTTATGTGGCATCCACTTCCTTTCATTACCCAACACATATATTTCACAGTATGATTGTTTGGTATGTTTATTGTTTACCTGTTTCAAATGTTGTGGACTTGCTGTAAATCAAAAGTGAGGGTTGGGGCTGAAGAAGGTATCCATGCAGTGAATTCCATTTTACTACTATTGGAGTATATGTTTGATGTTCACTGGTATTTGTTTGCTGGTTCATTCTTGTTTCATTCATGGTAGTGATAGTAGCAAGTGTATGTTTTCTTTGTCACAAGATTGTCCTCATGAGATTAAATTAAGAAAGTCCAGATTTATATCTTTCTGAGGAGTTTTATTTATATTTAGTAGAAATAATTTTTTCTTTGTAAATTTATGTGGTAATGTGGACTTAGTTTTGATTGATGTAACACCAGTTAATTGTGTAAGAGAAGCAAAGAATAAAAAATGTCACCATAACAAGGGGAAGGTTAAGGTAGATTAAATTTTCATTGGGATATATTTGTGCATATTTAATATTGATATACCTGCTTTTCCAATGTGCATTTATATGATCATTTTTCCAGAGGACTCTGTGTTGTACTTAACAACAATTTTACTTTCTGCAGGAGACATTCTAGAAATAGGAGCACAGTGGAGCATAGCTGTGAAAGATATTCCATCATTTGAACGATACATGGCCCAGCTGAAGTGCTACTATCTAGATTATAGGTAAAGTTAAAGGATAGAAAGTTGTAACTTTATCATACTATAAACAAGTTTTTTAGTATGTCACATGCTCTCCAGGCAGTATTGCACCTCTCATTCGTCTTGATGTTAATTTTTAAGTGTAATGTTCTGTTGGTAACAATGATGATTAACAGTTAATGTGTTGCACTGCATAGTGACAGTAATTAGGTTTACATTTAATTAAAATTATTTCAAATGAAGTGAAAGGCTGTAATGAGGTTCTTTGTATCCTGTATTAAACTTTGTTAGATGACAATGTCCATTTGTAGTTAACCTGTTGTATAAGTTATGATTTGAGTGTTGTGTAAATTTTGGATAGTAATGGGCATGTACAGGCTATGGTGTGCCTGACGGTATTAGTATTGATTCGCCATATCTAAGATCAAAATCCGTTAAGCAGTTCTGAAGATGAAACATGAGGATGTGCAGATGTACATGACCTCCCCATTATGAATTACATACATGTATTGTTCAAACAGTATGTAAAAGAAGCAAGTATAGTTTAGTTCAGCTGACGGTATTATTTGTACTACCAGGCTACACATCAGCTTCTAGTTTATGCTGATGACGTTAATATATTGGGCGGAAGGATACATGCTATAAAGAAAAACACAGAAGCTTTAGTAGTTGCTAGTAAGGAGATTGGCCTAGAAGTAAATGCTGAGAGTACATGGTCATGTCTCGCAATCAGAATGCAGGACAAAATCACAACATAAAGTTAGATAATAAATCCTTTGAAAGGGTGGAACAGTTCAAATATCTGGGAACAACCCTAACAAATCGAAATTCCATTCAGGAAGAAATTAAGAACAGATTGAAGTTGGGGAGTGCTTGTTATCATTCGGTGCAGGATCTTCTGTCTTCCAGTTTGCTGTCCAAAAATACAAAGATTAAGATATACAGAAGTATGATTTTGCCTGTTGTTTTGTATGGGTGTGAGACTTGGTCTCTCTCACTGAGGGAGGAACATAGGCTGAGGGTGTTTGAGAATAGGGTGCTGAGGAGGATATTTGGACCTAAGAGGGATGAGGTAACAGGGGAGTGGAGAAGACTATATAATGAGGAACTTAATGATCTGTACTCATCACCAACCATTATTCGGGTGATAAAATCAAGAAGAATGAGGTGGGCGGGGCATGTAGCACGTATGGGTGAGGGGAGAGGTGCATACAGGATTTTGATGGGGAGACCTGAGGGAAGGAGACCACTTGGAAGACCCAGGCGTAGATGGGAGGATAATATTAAAATGGATCTTCAAGAAGTGGGATGGGGAGGCATGGACTGGATTGATATGGCTCAGCGTAGGGACAGGTGGCGGGCTCTTGTGAGTGCGGTAATGAACTTTCGGGTTCCATAAAACGCGGGGAATTTCTTGACTAGCTGACAGCCTGTTAGCTTCTCAAGAAGAACTCTTCTCCATGGAGTTAGTTAGTTAGTGATAAAGATGTTGTAAATAGAGTACTGTCATATAAATTCTGTAATAGTGTCAGCTTTTTAATTTTACTTAAAAATTTGAAACGGGGTGGATAAAATTCTCATTTGTAACTGAAATCACACATGTTAATTCACGTGATTTCATCCTATAAGGGAGCCAAGATGACATAGTTGGTATAATGAGTAGACTATGGGCTGGACAGTTTGGGGTTTAGACTACTGGCAGGCACAAGAAATCTATCCATGGCTTCCACCCAGCCTTCTTTTCAGTGGGTACTGGAGTAATTTCGCTGGGTAGTGAAGTGGCTGGGGCGTGATGCTGACCACTTACTCCATATAGTGCTGAGGTTAAGAATGAGTGCAGCTGTACTTCTGCTCCCTTCTACATGCCTTCTTGGCATGCATAGGGACAACTTTACCTTTACGGTTTTCATCCTATACCTCAATTATTAATTAACAAAACTTTAAAGCTGGTGTTCTACAGTTGTGAGTTATTTTATCATTAGACTGTTGTGTACTTATATAATTAGCTATGACAGCTAAGTTAGTACAAGGATTGGCTGTACAGTGAATGGCTGGAGTTACTATCCGAGCAGCATATTTGAGATTTTTCTCAACAGTATGTCTGAAACAGCTCTGTGGTTCTTGTACTGCTGTTTTATTGGTAGCCAGAGGATAAACATAATAACCCATCTCTATATGACATGAGGAATTTGTTTCATGCTTATGGCTGTGATTTCCTGTTTTGTGTTACAGGGATGAGTTGCCAGAGTCTGCATACAAGTATCAACTTTTGGGCCTCAATTTATTGTTCCTTCTGTCTCAGAATCGAGTGGCTGAATTTCACACTGAACTGGAACTACTTCCAGCTGATCAGATACAAAGTAATGTGTACGTCCGGCACCCACTGTCACTAGAACAGTACCTTATGGAGGGAAGTTACAATAAGGTAACTTCTTACCAAATATTTTTAGTCTATTAACTCTTCTTAAAACATAAACCAAGCAGGTTAGCTCAGGGCAGTAGTGTGACTCAGGCGGTTAATCACAGGCCGCTCGTACTGGAGGTCCAGGTTCAATCCCAGACCAACACACAAAATACAGTTGGATCAGGTGGTAACACTGCTGATATAAGTGGGGCGGTACAAAAGTAATGCGTATCGTTTTCTCAGAAACTGTAATTACAGTTGTAATGAAATTTACATACATCATGGGTACATCCTTTACAAAGTTGAGATTATTTTTCCACAAAGTCCTCTTCATTATCAACACACTTTTTCAACCTTTATGTGAGATACTGTACACCAGTCACATAAAACTCTGCTGAAGCATCCAAGCTCTTCACACACGCTGTGTTTCAGCTTATCGTCATCCACAAAATGGCATCCTTGGAGTACATGCTTCGGGGGGGCCATAAAGATGGAAGCGGGAGGGTGCTAAATCTGGACTTATGGAGGATGGGGGAGAACAGTCCACCTCGTTGCAGTTGCCTCCCTTATGTGCAGACTGGTGCTGCGGTCTGGCGTCATGCAGGGGGTGGACTGAATTTGTGTTCCTGTTTGGCCGAACCCTTTGAATTCACTGTTTTAACTTCTTTAACATTTGCACACTGTGAATTGATTGTGGCACCTCTCTCCAAGAATTCCACTAACAAGATTCCTTCTCTGTCCCAGAAGACCGCAGGCGTGACTTTACCTGCAGAAGTCTGCACCTTGAATTTTTTCTTGCATGGCAATGACTGATGATGCCATTCCATTGATTATCTTTTTGTCAGTGGGTCATAAGGATGAACCCAGGTTTCATCTCTGGTAATTATTCTTGACAGAAAAGCAGATCTGTCTTTCTCACTGCACTGGAGAAGTTCTGGACAGATGTTTTATGAGGCTGTTGTGTGTTAAATGGTGAGCATTTTCAGCACCCATCTTGCGCAGACTTTTCTGTTGCTGAGTTCTCTGATGATGGCCATAACTGCCGGTTTTTCAATCCCTATTGCGGCCCACAATTCACTTGTCGTGATGTGGTGGTCATTCAGAATCAGCGCATCAACCTTGTCTTTGGTCTTGGTTATTGCTGCTGTGGCTGGTCGGCCACTGCATGGCCTGTCACCAACATTCCTTCCACCGCTGTTAAAACGACATCTGTGGCCTCATCACCATACCCACTTCTCAGACGTCTATGAATCTCTATTGGGCTGGAGCCTTGTGCAGTAAGAAATTCAGTTACCACTCTCTGCCTAGGACGTACGTCCTCAACATCATATTGCATTGCTGCTGCGTTGAGTGCCCATGACTAACTGGAGCACTGATGATCCTGGTGGAGCTGGACAGTGTTGCTGTCTGTTTGGTAAGGCAAGAAACTCTAGCTGGTGCCACATTTAAAAAAGGAGGCTTTATGTTCATACCAACTTTCGTACATTCAGGAGATGATTGGTTCGAGCCTTGATTGGGACATTGAGTATCCTGACAGGCTTTTCATGGTGTTTCTTTTTTTTTTTTTTTTTTGGTTTCTCTGTTGATCACCCACCCCCGTCTAGTGCCGAGGTTAGGTAAGGAGTAGAGCTATACCTCTACTCCCCCTCTGGGCCTTCATGGCCTGTTCTAGGGTGAACTTTACCTTTACCTGGCAAGCAGTGGGATAGCACCTTACATTAGGCCAAGGGTGTGTCCCAGTTTATTATTCACTGATTGTCATGCTGTTTAATGTACTGTAGTCTGAGCTACTGACAGCACTGTGAAATAAACCATGTGTACAAATTTAAGTAAGGAAAGTGGACGTATGAGATTACTATGCTTCCTGTGTCTTCTCCACGTTTAGCTTTTGAACCAGTTTACTGATGTTAATGAAAGTTGGTTTGAATAATTTGCAACTAGAGGCCACTTCAGTGTTAGGTTTTCATTCTTGACAGTCACTAATAACAACATGGCTACTACTTGAACTTTTTAGGTGGGAGTGACATATGTACCTCTTGATTTTGGATCTTGAAATGATGCATGGTTTTCAAGGCACCATCTCTCTTGTTGAATGTAAATTGACAACATGGTGGTTATGCTGTCTTTAACTTTTGGTTTGGAGGTATTAAGTAAAGAAATGGATATACTTGTGGAATTTTGTATGGTAATAGATCATAAACATAAACACACATCATGCAGAATTGGTTTTTGTAAGTCAGCAATAATAGACATAACAATAAAAGTCTGGGTTGTAAGCATCATATATAACATAGGACCTATACTTTAGGGATCAGTCCATCACAAATATGAAATAAAATTATAATAATCTGTTGGGTTAGGGATCTGTGCAATAGGAAATCAAGCTTTTAGTTCTGCTCAGAATTATTTTTATTTCCCTGTACCTCTGGCAAGTTACCCTGCAGTAATACCTCTGGGTCAGCATTCTCTCTGCTGCCATGCATTATTATGCCAATCAGAGGATGAAATGGGACAGACATGCAATTTTACCAGTAACAGAGTTTATATGATGACTTAAAAAGAAATTGGAATATGTTAGATGAATGATTTCAAATAGAATCATCAAAAGATCATGAAAATATTGGGCCACAAGAAAACACTTAGTCAGACCAGTAAGATAAAGAGAATTCAAAGATTCAGTTTTGTAATCCCTTAATATGTGTACTAGGTGTATGGTGCAGTTGATGCTACTAACGACAGTGTTCTTTTTGTTTAGATCTTCCTCGCAAAAGGTAATGTTCCTGCCGAGAGCTACAACTTCTTCATTGACATCCTCCTAGATACAATACGCAATGAGATTGCTGCCTGCCTGGAGAAGGCGTACGAGAAAATATCTCTGAATGAGGCTGCTAGGATGTTGAACTTCACAAACCAAACTGCTATTAAAGAATATGGTGTTAAGGTATGTGTCATGTAGTATTAATGGATGTCAGATACAGCTGCTAGAAACACCCATTTAGATGTTTACATTTATATGATGATGTTATCAGGATATGAGGAATTGTAACATTCTTACAGTTTTATTGTAAAGCGGGGTACAGTTAAATGGAGAGAAATGTGACTTGAGAAACAGCATTTCTTAATGCAAATTAAAGTTCACTGAGATACTGAACTTAAGTAATGGTTTGTTTTATTGGTTATAGTAATGACCTCATGATGCTGAGTCTGTAATGTCATGGGCAATTGCAGTGTGACATTATTCCCATGTTGCAATTGGGGATGTGAACTTTAAAAACTTAGATTTCTTAATGTAAGTTCTTGATGTATTCAGAGTTACTGAGCGTGTACTTCCATCTATCATGAGCATTACGAATGTCAACTGAAACCTCTCTGCTGCTTTATATGCCATGTACCGAATATTTTGGTATATTATATTATTTCACTATACATCACCTGAACTTGGTCATCACATGGATTGTTAAAATTATATGTACAGTACTCCAAAATAATCTTCATAGTATAAGACAAGGGTCATACTTTTTATGCAATTTCTTCTTAAAGAAAATTCCTAAAAAATGTCTGCGTGGGATGTATGGGTGGGTACTGAGTAGTTAGCAGTGAAGGATTAAGGTAGTGGGATTATTGTAAATTTTGAAGGAGGCTTAAAATTCCAGTGAATAGCTATTATCAGCATGGTAGTACTGGTTCTTAACATTGTTATTTTCAGAAAAACTGGACGCTTGGAAGAGACAGTTTCTACTATTTTGGTACTGAAGAGAAGAAACGTGATGACACTTTGCCTTCAAGTGAGCTTGCCGAGCAAGCAATCGAATATGCAAGGGAACTAGAGATGATTGTTTAATGTGGTAACAATGTTACAACTAATTACTGCACTCTGTATTTTCATTCAGAGTTACATTGTACAGTGAAGTTACATTTTATCCCCAGTTTTTTAATAAAATGTCACCATGTTCAGAATAAAAGACCCATCACAACACACTGTCATCCAGTTATTCTGTGCCAGGTCGACTCAGTCCACAACCTAATCCTCTCAGATGCTAGGGAACCCATGCTTAGTGAACATACCTTGTACACCAAACTCACTCACAGGCTTGTTCCTGTGTTTATTGGAGATGTTGCAGGGTCTGTGTAGGTCGTCTGCAGTAGGAGCATTGTTTGATTCTTTATTATTTGGGTGTTCCATGACTTAATGGCCAGACTTTAAGCACATGTTATGCAGGTTATTTGGAGCAAAAAAGTGTAATAAACTACAGTTCATTTTGATACCATTATCAATACTGTTATCAGGTTACACACTAGTGGAGCAAGTCAGCACTGCTGCCTTTGAGTTTCTGCTTGTGAACTGTCTTGGCTAATGGCTGTGTACTGTTGTGTTGTAGTATGTTTGGGCGGACATGCATATCATATATGGTTTTTACAATGGAAATTGTGGGGCTGCTGTTGTGAAATATCAGCAACATTACCCTCATCACTCACTTTTAAATAGGTAGTAGATATTAACGTTCTGAAGGCCTTTGCTGTGATTGCTTCGATATGGATTCTCCATGTAATCTTTCAACAAGATTACACCGAGGTATCTAACACGGTTTACAAAGGGAATGTTCCGTCCTTTCAATGTAAGGTGAGGCTCCGCTTGTCCAAATACATGTTCTGATTCTTATATTCTGAAATTCTGTGGTTTGTTTATATGTCTTAATGTAACATTCTGTTTTGTCCTCCTGGAGTAACTCTGCTATTAAGGGCCCCCAGTTTTACCAACCTAAAAGTGACACAATGACACCCAATATAGTGAAAAAATAATCAGACGATGACGAATGGCTGTACTTGACAATCGGCAGATCAGTGTGTTGCCAGTATCCATGAAGGGAAAGGGAAGCAAGGAATACATGTTCCTTGTGTTTTGTGTATTCGTAGTTGCAGTATATGTAAGTGGGAAAGAAGTATGTTGTTTCATCTGGAGATGACCCAAATTTCTAACCTAAGCCTCACATCATGCGAAAGGCAGGAAGCACGTCATTTTTCGGAGAGAGTTGACCTGAACCTTGTAACAGCATGGCAAAGCATATAACATATAGAATCATAAAATGAGGGAATGAATCCTGCAGTGCAGATGCTGTAAGAATATAGAGAGTAAATTACATTTATTTTTACTATTAGGTCTATACAAAGACGAGCACCCATGCAACTTACATGTCAATATGTTGCAAGATTTGCATAGATGGAATTCATCTATTAACTGACATTTCCTTGAAACGCAATGGTTTTTCCACTTTTAACAAAACCTGCATTCCACGTAATTATGTGTATGTTGGCACTTTATCGGACTATAGTTACGAAAGAAAAGAAACCCCTTATGCAATATCTTTTTAATCATTTTCGTCCTAAATTCACCCACCTGTCAAATGAAGCCACTGCAAAATGGAAGAGAATTGAGCTATCAATTGCTAGGTATCAAGTTCAGGTTTGGTCATAGTTTCAATTACCATTGTCCTGTCTGTGGCTATTTAATTTTTGCACTATAATTATCCAGCCCAAAACTCTTAAAGAATATGATAAAAATAAAAATATTAATAAATAATTAAAGTTTCTCTGCAGAAATGACAAGCCGAAGTTTTCCTCCTCCCCTTTTCCAACCACAGACACTTGTAAAAACACCCGTATTTATTTTTTGCTCTGCACCACTCTTAATCAGTACTTTCTATGAAGTTGTAATGTTGCACTGGGAGGTGGCCTTGTGATCATGTAAAGGTAGAAAAATATCCACTTTGGAGGTGGCTGAAATGATAGACTACACCAGATGTGTCCAATTAACGGCCTGCGCAACACCTGGCCTGGAAGATGCCAATTGCCTCGTGAAATAATGTACGTCCTATTGGCTAAGAGCGACCTGCTCAATATTAATTGAATATCGGTGGGCTAACCAACATCATGTGAGCTGAGAGCAGCATGAGGGCTATTAGCAAAATTCAGTAACCACAGGGGACATAGTAGGCTAATTATAGTGGCCTAAGTTTGTAGCAAAACTAGCAAGTTTTGTGAAAAATATTTATTTTGAGAAATGTCACAAATTGTTTTGATGTTACACTACTGCATAGGCAAGAAGTGTCAACAAATTTCGAACGATTTAGAATCCTATATCTGTGTACTATGGGATGTAGACTTGCGACGCTTCTGCTCTTCCTTATAGTGTACCCGTCGATATCATTGTTCTGCTTTATCGTTACGAAAATTGCTTTTAGTTCATGCCAGTTTGAGCAGAATCGTTTTCAAACTCCGCGCCGCCTGTTGCACAGATCAGAGGATGTAGTTATAGACGACTTCCTTACATAATCGATTTCTATCAGGGATTAGTACTCCACATATATATGATATGTGATCTCATCTGTGGTGGGGAACATGGCGGTGAATGTTTTGGAAAAGTGGGAAATGGATTGTAAGTTTGTTGTGCTAGATGATGCGTTTGGTACGTCATATTATTACCATAATTTGTTATTTCAGGCATGTAATCATGTCACGTATGAAAGTAACGCACCCTTACGTGTTGTAGTTTTCATGAATCCTTTGAGAACTTTCGTTCAGTGTGCTATCTGGATCGCATACGGCCCTTGCCTTCCGTACATTTGGTAATATGATACGTGTTGCGATTGAAGCGTGTAAGAGCGATGACGGTCAGGAGAGTAGGTAGGGGAAAGTAGGTTGTGACTTAAACATCACAGAAGAGCCGTCCATAATTACACAGGTCAGGGTAAAGTTAGGTAAAGTAAAGGTGAAGTTGTCCCTATGCACGCCACGAAGGCATATGAGGCAATGGAGGTATAGCTTCGTTCATTTTAACTGCCGAATTAGATGGAAGTGAGTGGTCAGCTTCACTTCTCGGCCGCCAACACGAGAACAGAGCCCCATTTATGCATTGGATAGGAGGCTGAGTGGGCCCCAGAACCGGTCTGGATACTCTGGCATACAAACAGTCTCTGCAGGTTATGAGAACATGTAATTGCATTTATGCCGTCCTAATTATGCAGATTTAAAAATGTGTCCATGCCATGAAATTTTCCAAAATGTAAATGTGTAAGAAAAAATGAATCATGTAACTGTGACAGGTGGTGGTGTTTTCACTTAATATCTTTTTAATGCCTTTGTTAATTGTGTAGTTAACAGGCCATTTATGGTACATGTGGCCTCCAAGCTAACCTATTGGTCAAAGTCCTTACAATTAAAAAATGCTGCTCTGAGCTAGGAACAATGCATGTGTGATGTGCAGACAAATAGAAATGGTCCCAGTTAACACAGTGCAATAGAGGGTTAGGGTATTCTGACAAGAAAGTATTTCCAGATACATGGGATTGTAACTATATGTAGTATAGATGACAGGTAATTAGAAGTGTCTGGGAAGAATCATGGAAGGCATATGGTACTGTACCATCTGCCCCCCCCAGGGAGATGTAATTATTTTATTTGCACTGTATGAGGCCGTCATTATGCATAAGCTAGTTTAGTGTAAGTGACAATTTGAAAGCATGCTTAGAGATGATGCCATTTGTTGACAGGTGTTTGTTGGCATCAATGGAGAAACTGCTGTGCCGGGTGTTGAACCTACCCAACTGTGGCTGGAGTGAGGAATCCACCAAGAGTCTGATGCCTGGCTACCCTGCAGATGGAGGCAGTTTGTTTTCCAAAACATCAGCCATTTGCATGGTTTCACAGCCCAAAAGATGGTAATCTTCAGTCATACCATTTCATTTCCAATGTGTAAATCTTGAATTCGTGTATTCATCGAGCATTGCACTTCCATAAGCATTGTAATTGAGAACATAATAATTATTACATATGACATGTTCACCGCGCATCTTAACATTAATCTTTAGTTTTTCAACCAATGAATGCACTTTTTATTTTCGCAATTTTCTGTTCACTACACCCTACATATGTTTCGGCCGTAACTCAGTCATCATCAGGGGCACCTTGTTAAGTACACTTCACTGTTCACTGTCCATTTGGCACTATCACTTAACTGTTATTCCGTTCAATGCTAATATTCACTCTGAGAATCACGAGTATATAAAATTTCGTCAAGTAGTTTCTTGAATTATTCTGGTGTATATAGCATCTGTCTGTGTCCGAAGTGTATAGTCCAGCACTACAATTTGTGATTGTAGGGCACTGCGTCGTTGGTATCTGTTGCAATCGTCAAAATTATTAAAACTATTGCTATTAAAATAGTTAAAACTGTTAAAACTCTCAGGATGCCTTCTCCTTAATGCTCACTGTGCAGGGAAGCATAAAGGGTCCCAGTAGCGAAGGTGAGCATCATGTGAGGTGGAAGTATGAGGTATGATTTTGGAAGTTAAAAACAGCGGTATCTTGACTTTGGATTGGCATTCTCTGGCACATTTGTGTTAAAGGTTTTATAGTAAGATATATACTTAGTGCGCCCAGAAAGTAATGCAACACATTTTTTTTCTCCGCCCAATTGTGTTTGATAAAAACAATATTTTGCGTGCTGCAGGTTTGAAGTGTCCCTCGTTTATACACATAGGTGCAAGGTTTCCTTTTAGATGGTAGCGCAGTAGTGAACTTTCAAAATGGAGTCTGTGAGCGACGTGCATTCTAAACAGAGAGCAGTAATTGAGTTTCTTTTGGCAGAAAACAAATTGAGCGAATCAATCGCAAATATTCACAGGCGCTTAACAAACATCTGTGGAGACATGGCAGTGGATAAAAGCACCGTGAGCTGTTGGGTTAAGCGATTCGCATCATCAGAACAAGGACAGGGCAATCTGTGTGATCTCCCGCGTTTGGGCCGCCCATCAACAGCTGTGACGCCTGCAACAGTGCAACGAGTCGACAGTCTTATTCAAGACGATCGGAGAATCACAACCAGGGAACTCCTCTCTATACTCGGTATTGGTAAGGGAAGCGTCGACAAAATCATTCACCAGTTAGGATATTCAAAGATCTGTGCCCGATGGGTCCCTCAAAGCCTAACCAAAGAGCATAAGCAACAAAGAAAAGCCATCTGCTCGGAGTTGCTTGCTCGTTACGAGGTTGAGGATGATGATTTCTTGTCCACAATTGTCACGGATGATGAGACATGGATTCATCACTTTGAGCCCGAGACGAAAAGGCAATCCATGGAGTGGCTTCACACGAACTCTCCTTGGAAGAAAAAGTTTAAAGCAGTTCCTTGAAGGGGTCATTCTCATAGACGTGTTGCCCTGTGGCCAAACGATCAACTCGGATATCTATGTGGAAACTCTGAAGAAGCGTTTCTGGAGGGTTCGTTCCATAAAGATGTGACAAAAGTGCTTCTTCACCATGACAATGCGAGGCCACACACAAGTCTGCATACCCGAGAGGCCATCACAAAGCTTCAGTGGACTGTCCTGCCTCATCCACCTTACAGCCCGGATCTGGCTCCTTCCGACTACCATCTTTTTGGCCACTTGAAAGATGCAATCTGCGGAAAGAGGTTTGAGGACTGTGAGGAAGTCATTACCAAAGTAAAGAGGTAGTTGCGACAGAGACCTGCAGAGTTGTACCGCGAAGGCATACAGGCTCTCGCATCTCGGTGGCGTAAGGTCAAAGATTTAGAAGGAGACTATGTTGAAAAATAAGTTTAGGTAGCCAAAGATTCATATAGCGATGTGACATATTTGAAGTTTTAATAAAATCAATTGTGAAAGAGAAAGAAAATGTGTTGCATTACTTTCTGGGCGCCCCTCGTAGTACTGAATGTTGCAAACATTAATAGGTGAGCTATAATTTTCAGCTGTTCTTATGATCAGGTATATTTGTTGACAGCCGTGGAGAAGCTTTTTGAAGAATCTGCTGGTCCAAGTGCCGGAGGATACCATTGGTTTCAGGCTGAATGAGGGTGATCCAGGAACTCACCCTTCCTTTCCCTGTGCACATCATATACAAGATCATTGACTTCAGACTGTGGAAGGACACTGAGGAAATTCCCCCCATCACTCCACACCAACAAACAAGAAGTTCCTGTATGAAAGGTAAGTGTCTTATCTGTACCTAAAAATGGTATATGTTGTATGGAAATCCAGAATTGGAGGGCTGTCTTGAATGACCCTTGGTATATGGAAATCCTTCTGATATCAGACAGAATTTTGTTTCATGTGAATCAAATAATTCTGTAACAGTGAAATCTGACATGATTCTTATGGCATAAATTGTATTTATACTATCCCTGCCTTGGTACATGCCTGAGTTTCTGCTGTGGCCTCTCATTCTGATACATATTTGAAATGGAAACATTTCTTACTGTACGACTAGTGCATGTATGGAATGTGTTGGTAATTGAAGGGTTTGTTGTAGTTTACAGAGTGTTTTATATTTACTAGCACACCATTTTTCTATAATACACTCATCCCTCGCATTTTGCGGATCCGTAGTTCACAGTTTCACAAATTTGTAGGGTTGTCCCAATAATAAAAGCACATAACTTGGACCCTTCAGTGGATAGGTCCATCAGAATTGTTCGACAGCTTTGAGCATAATGTTGAAGAAGTTGAAGGAAAACAAGAAGCAGCTACCATCACGATGTTTCTACAAAGGAAAGAAAAACACTGAACAAATACTAAGACATTGATTTGTTGTGGGGGGGGGGGGGGGGGTGCTTGGAACCTAACCCTGCGAAAAGCAAGGGATGAGCATACTGGTAAATAAGTTATCAACAAAGTAAAACATCAAAACCACTGTTAAGTTTGTGCTTCTGATTCAACCTCCCATGTTGTTATGCCCATCATGCTTCTTTTGAGTGAACATCATCACATTGTGCTACTGTATGCAATATTTTAATTTTGCCAAATTTTCAAAGGATTTATTAGCTATCTTGATTAAGTGGTTTTGTCCTGCATTTCGGTCACAAGACATGAACACTTGAGTTCCTTTGTATTTACTTCTAGACCACCTTACCGGTATATCTTCGTAAACCGTGGTTTATGCTTCTTCCATTATTTCTTAAACTGAGATTTTTATATTTTCTGTAATATTTGCCAAAGCCTTATTGACATAGCTATGTCAGCTGAAGTTCTCCAGAGCTGCCAGCCTGTTGAAGGTGTCACGTTGGTGGTCATCTGTGACTTTCACATTGTTTAGCTTCTTGAGATTCAGTATCCGTATGAAGACTTCTGGGTCACTTGTTTACTTACAGACACTCTCTCCTTAACATTTGCAACCGCCAGATACTGAGCAGTGTCATGGTCAGATCCTGTGAGAGATCAGACATAGTTGTGATGTGATTGGTCTGATTGTGAGTCTTCCCATCGGGAGACATGCAAGTGTATTTATGAGTGTTTTTATGTTGGGAACATTGTGATCTTGACAGATGTTTGGATGTGAGAAAATTTACTACTCCAGCACCATTGTCATTACTATTTGCATGTAAACTCTCATTCCCAATCGGCTTCAAAGTATCATCTCTCCTTAATTTTGTATTAAAATCTCTTTAACAGAATATTCATACGGTACTTAGGAAATTGATCAAATACCTACTCATGGTTCCTCAGAAACTGTCCTTTGAATCATCACAATTGTCCTCAGTTGTACCCATGTATCATATATATACTTATATGGTAATGCATAGGCACTAATATGTTGAAGCCTACCTTACAAATACCTCCCCTCACCAAAGAAAATTACCTGCCATGATGGGAGGTAGGGCTGTAATAGAGTTTAGGCATATTACATGAAAAAAAAAATGTCCTGATATAAGTTGCAGGGATACGTAAGATACGTCATACAATATTTGTGTAAAACTGATTGAGAGGAAATGATTGTGAACAGTAGCCAGCAAGTGTGCACAATGAAAATAGTTGTCCATTATGGTGTGATGGTGCAGCCCAAAGTCAATGTATCTAGATGGGAGAGATGTCAGACGTAAGTGAAAGACGTTATAGGTTTACTGGTAGTACTTTCTATTGTCTTCTATGAGGTGAAAAGGCTTATGTTTATAATGACTCTATGTGGGTCTGATTACCAATAGGGGAGGGACTTCCTGTCATCACCATGTCATAACTGGCTCTGGGGCCCACCCAGTGGTTACTGTGAGCTGTTTCCTTGGAGCGTGAAGCTGAACACTTAACCTCCATCTAGGGACAAGATAAAGCTCCATATGGAGCTTTACCTTCATAGCACTTTATGGGACTTCAATTCCATTTTTTGGCACTGGGTGACTTTTAGTGTTTATTTTACAAGTATAGGAATGTGTTCAATGCGCTTGTGCCACAGCAACTTAGTGCCTCCATGTTGAGCGACCTGCTGAGGTTTGAAGAGGGAGGCAGTCAGTTGATGCAAAATACTGAACATGTCTTTATGTTGTGTTTTGTTTGTTCACAGTTGGGTGCAGGGCAAGGGGACACATCACCATGACCTGGATCAAATGTGATGTCTTCGTGGGTCATCGGATGCATTACAAAAAGTAGGTTCTATAAAAATAAATTGCAAAAAAAGCATATAGGAGTTGTTTCTTTCAATTTGGAATGTCTCTTGATGTTTGCTAAGTCATATTTTGGAAACACAATAGAAATGTTATCAAACTAATACAAAAATTGATGGAGAATGTTAGGATGATGAGGTACTGTAAGAAACATTGGGCTCTTATTGTAGTATGCTGCTAAGTGTCCATTCCTGCAATAGGATGTATTAGCAGGAGGGGTGAAAGTACAGTGAAACTTGGATTTTACATTCGTTGAATCCCCGTTTTCCTTAATTCTGCATGATTTTATCAGTCCCACTATAAGTTCTATAAGGCAAGCTAGTGTTGCTTTTTGAAGGTACTGTGAATTGAAGTGACAACCAGCTTTATTTGTATAATTTCTTTCTCATTAGGACTCGAAGTGACCACAAGTTCCACACTTATTAAGTCATATTCTTAAGGCGCTGTTTTGTACTAGCTTCCATGATTAATGCGGTACAGTATTATTTTAGTGTAATAAACATGCACATTGTAATTCCCTTGATTTTACATTTTCCCCAATATTATATTCATTTTAAATGACCCCTTCAGAAGAGTAAAATCCAGGTTTCATTGTGTTAACTTGCTAGCCAGTAGTTTGGTACAGGGGTGGACAAAGTCGTAAAAATTTTAGGAACACGCTGTCTTCAGGGATCAGGCTTCTTACACACTTGACAACAAAAGTCTGTTATGGTAAAGTTGTCTGTGTCCATGCCATGAAGGCAGCTGGAGGAAGAAGGGATATAGCTCCACTTATTCTCAACCTCAGAGTAAGACAGATTGAGTGGTCAACATCATGCCACAGTCAGTATCCCCGCCCCGCGGGAAAATGACCTCCAATACACATTGAATAGGAGGCTGGGTGGGCTTCGGAGCTGGTCTGATGTTTCGAGAAGAGGAAAGTCTCTTGTTCCTGCCGGGATTGGAACCGCGGACCATCCAGCCCATAGCTTAGTCACTATACTGACTAAACTACTTCAACCCTTCAAGAAAGTTGAGGTGCAGAAATTTATGGGTGATAGACAATTGTAAATTTCATTAATACTGGCCTCTTAGTGACATAAAATTAAGGTTCAAAAGATGAAGTTGTTCCTGGGCACTAGATGGGATGGAGTGGTCAGCCTCACACTCTGCCACTTTACGTCTGGGGAAACAGCCCCTGGGACACATTCAACATTAGGCTGGTTGCAGCCTAATGCCAGTTTTGATGTCAACTGAACAAGCATACGCATTTAAAGATATGACTTCATTATGTGTTATTTTTTGCAAGACATCTTGAACACCTGTCAAGTACAAAGTATAGGAAATCATGGAGAGGATGGGGGGCATGGTATTGCTAAATTCAGTAACTGACAGTTAACCTGGTCTGGTGGTTGGTCAGCTAGGAATTTTGCAGCACTGGTTTTTAGGCCAGAAGTGTCCCCATACTTACATGAGTAGTTGAGGTGAAGCACAGAAGCCTGATTCCAGGGTTTTTGGAATGTTTCCTCCTTTGAATTGACAGCAGTTAATTTCCAAATGAGCTGAAGTTGAAGATTCTTAAGTAAATTTCTAGAAACTTTCAAGCTCTCGTATTGAAAATGAAGTTAATTCACATTGCTGGGGTACTTCAGACTGCCGCACATGATGCACTTCATGTGACGTTTAAAATGTGGTGTCACACAATGATGAATTGAATGTAGTTATACTCATATTTTCCTGAGTTCTGAAAACTCATTTTCCATGTATGTGAAATGCCTTCAGTTGCAGTTTTGCAGATAGGCTGTTTATCTCTCTTTGGAATTCCAAATATTCTCATTTTCTCAAAACTAGCATAACTGACAGTATTGCACCAACAGAATTTCTAAAATCATATAGTTTTGGCAAAGAGAACATAAAGGCAGTTTGAAGTACTTCTGCTTGTGTAGTTACAGGAACAGTTTTACCCTTCTGCCATATGCATTCAGTGTTAGGAATATGGTACTGAGTAGTGTACTAACATATGGGCCCCACAATTGCAAATAAAATGTTTTTTTTTTTTTTTTTTTTTTTTAATAAAATAACCAACAAAGACACTGTCTATGGAAATTCTCAGTAGTCAGAATTATTAAAACACCAACATGTTTCAGCCCTTGAATGGTCATTGTCAAAGAGTCAACAACAGTCACAGAGACGTGTACATAAGTGCATACATCTAGTACAAGTGTGTACAAACACTGGGAAGTTGCAGATGACAATACACGTGTAAGAGATGTCAGTTTTATGCTGTCCAAGGTTCAGATGTGTAAACAAATTCATATTCTTTGGCCAGAAGTATAATGACTATGATTCCATTGTTACATAAATTCACAGGTATGCCCTTTGGATGTAATAAGTAAAAGTTAAAAGACATACACACTGTGAATATTAATTCAGATGTTTATGTTCTAATATGTGTGGCTCAAAACTTCTTGATAAATTATAAACTCGTTACAGATATATTTGTTTGCTTCGTATGTGGCACGGTTTAGGCATTATGTGCAGTCCAACTCTGTGAATAACGTAATTAAAGATGTAAATTTTTATAGCTGCATGCATCACATAGCTGGGTGTCATACATAGTTTCAAATAGGAATAGGCTAGGCTCTCAGATTATTTGCCATTCGATGAATTTAACTGTACGTTTATGTAAATGTGTGTGAAAATTTTCAAAGGCATTCCTCTTGTGTCCCTTCTGTGAGCGGTTTGGCTGGCTCTGTGATTTCATCAACAGGGCCATATTCATGACCATTTTTTAAAATATGTACTGCATATGCCACTTGTGGGTTGTTGGATCTTGTGTATCTAATATGCACATTAAATCTTATTTTTAATGTTTTCTGGGCCGGGTTAGAATAGTGGGTGTAGCAACTCACTACAGGCTGGACAGTCTGCGGATCAAACCCCAGTAGGGGCGAGATATTCCACACCAGTCCAGATGCCTGTGGAATGGGTACTGGGCTTCTTTCCAGGGGTTAAAGCAGCTGGCCATGGCATTGACCACCCACCCCCATCTAGCGCTGAGGTTAAAGAAAGTGTGGAGCTATACCTCTACTCCCCCTCTGGGCCTTCATGGCCTGTTCTAGGGTGCAATTTACTTTTTACGTGTTTTTAATGTTTTATCTATTTAGGGGCCAGGGTAGTATAGTCGGTATAGGGACCATGGTATGGGCAAAAGATTTTTCTCTTCTCCAAAAAGTCCAGACCGGCTCTGGGGCCCACCCAGTCTTCTATGTAATGGGTACTGGTGTTAAAGCGGCCATGGCATGAGGTTAACCACTCACATCCATCTGGTGCTAAGGTTAGAGTGGAGCTATACCTCTTCACCTCCTGTGTGCCTTCCATGACATGGACAGGAAAAATTTTACCTTTTCATTCTTTTTGCCTGTTTGCCCTGTATGAAATTTGTCACAACTCTGGCATTTCAGTATGTATGTACCACTTGAGTAACATTTAGTTTGTTTATGGAAATATGAATGTGTATGGCTTTTTAAATACTTGAACCTTGGCCAACATATATCTGGTACATCTTGATATCTCTGAGATCTACACTGTCATATGATTTCACACTGTATATGCACAATTGTATTAGATTATGTATACTTCTCTTTATGAATGTTTTGACTACTTGATAATAGTCCTTTAAGAGCTGAAACATGTGTTTTAATAAACAGGGTACTGGGGACATCCTACACACAGGTGTTTGTTGGTTTAATTTATACAATTTGATTACATATACACTCAGGCCTTGTTTTATGTCTGTATGTTTTTTATGCCTGTTTGCGTTAAACACCTATTGCCAGTTTACTCCACTTTGTAATTTGCACTCTCTCAATTTACATAGGCTGAAACTGAATATTACTTCTTTATTTGTACATTAATATCAGTAACACAATAATAATACATGTACATATAAAGCATATGAACAGGCTGCCATTGGTATGATTGCCCCTAACCCCTACCCATTCCATTATTTGTTATGGGAATATCACATTTGATTTATGGGCACTTTTTCAGGAATAAAACTAGGGCATAAAACAAGGCCTAGGCATGGTAACATGCAACACTAGAAAATTAGTAATGATTGATATCTTGTATGTGTGTTTCTTTTAACTGAAGAGTCTTTCTTACAGCACTTTATTTCAGAAAGGCTTCTTCAGAGCTTGTACTGGATTCATGCATGTGCCTTATGTTCCCAAGTCCCATACATGGGACTTGGGAACATAAGGCATGTGCATAGAGTGGAGTACAAGTTCTGAAGATGGGGGCCATAAGTTGCTGTGTGAAGTATATTACTTTAAGTGTCTTGTCTTTTTTCCAGTTTTGGGAGAACACTCAGTGAATCATGGATGACTTGGCATTAGGGAGGATGTGTGCCAGGCATGTGGACATAGACCACTCTTCCACCAAGGCACTACGAGTTTAGCGCAAGAGTGATCTCCGCCGAGATAGTGCGCACGGGGGCTTCAAATTTCAACACAGCCACATCACTGTCACCTACAGACTTATTTACTTTTACACTTCCACAACAAATACAAAATACTCTCAGGTAATACTTCATTTATTCCTCTCCTCTTACATTTCCCACCTGCTTCCTTCATACCACCCTCACAACATACTTCGTCCTTTCCCCTCCCACAATAATCCTGTATACCTCTTTGTTACATGTATCTTCTCACATCCTCTTTAGGTGTTCTTTCTTCCACACATCTATGTTTAAATTCTTGATCATTGCTCACATTTCTGCTGTAAACAATACAGTTAATATTAAGACATGTAAACATGTAGTACATATACATTCTATATACCAGTTATAGAGAAGATGTATGTATAGTGATAGATGGTGTATGAATTGCAATTGGTAAATGTGAAGAATGAACAGAATAAGGAAGAAGACAATAGTGCAATGAAGAAGGGGAGTAAGGAAGGAGGGCATGGAGGAGGCAGGCTATGAACTGGAGTGTAAGAGTTGGAGAAAGAAATAAATGTGTACCTGAGAGTGATGTGGTTTCATTGAAATTTGAAGTCCCCGTGCGCACTATCTTGGTGGAGATCACTCTTGCGCTAAACTCGTAGTGCCTTGGTGGAAGAGTGGTCTATGTCCACATGCCTGGCACACATCCTCCCTAATGCCAAGTCATCCATGATTCACTGAGTGTTCTCCCAAAACTGGAAAAAAGACAAGACACTTAAAGTAATATACTTCACACAGCAACTTATGGCCCCCATCTTCAGAACTTGTACTCCACTCTATGCACATGCCTTATGTTCCCAAGTCCCGTGTATGGGACTTGGGAACATAAGGCACATGCATGAATCCAGTACAAGCTCTGAAGAAGCCTTTCTGAAATAAAGTGCTGTAAGAAAGACTCTTCAGTTAAAAGAAACACACATACAAGATATCAATCATTACTAATTTTCTAGTGTTGCATGTTACCATGCCTAGGCCTTGTTTTATGCCCTAGTTTTATTCCTGAAAAAGTGCCCATAAATCAAATGTGATATTCCCATAACAAATAATGGAATGGGTAGGGGTTAGGGGCAATCATACCAATGGCAGCCTGTTCATATGCTTTATATGTACATGTATTATTATTGTGTTACTGATATTAATGTACAAATAAAGAAGTAATATTCAGTTTCAGCCTATGTAAATTGAGAGAGTGCAAATTACAAAGTGGAGTAAACTGGCAATAGGTGTTTAACGCAAACAGGCATAAAAAACATACAGACATAAAACAAGGCCTGAGTGTATATGTAATCAAATTGTATAAATTAAACCAACAAACACACTTGTGTAGGATGTCCCAGTACCCTGTTTATTAAAACACATGTTTCAGCTCTTAAAGGACTATTATCAAGTAGTCAAAACATTCATAAAGAGAAGTATACATAATCTAATACAATTGTGCATATACAGTGTGAAATCATATGACAGTGTAGATCTCAGAGATATCAAGATGTACCAGATATATGTTGGCCAAGGTTCAAGTATTTAAAAAGCCATACACATTCATATTTCCATAAACAAACTAAATGTTACTCAAGTGGTACATACTAGGTGCGCCCAGAAAGTAATGCAACGCATTTTTTTTCTCGGCCCAATTTTGTTGGATAAAAATTATATTTTGCGTGCTGTATCTTCAAAATATCCCGCGTTAATGCACATAGGCGCAATGTTTCCCGCTGGATATCAGCGCAGTAGTGAGCTTTCAAAATGGAGTCTGCAAGTGACGTGCGTTCTAAACAGAGAGCAGTAATTGAGTTTCTTTTGGCAGAAAACGAAATGAGTGAATCAATTCACAGGCACTTAAGAAAGGTCTATGGAGACATGGCAGTGGATAAAAGCACCGTCAGCCGTTGGGCGAAGCGATTGGCGTTATCAGAACAAGGACGGGGCAGTTCCCTCAGCCGGCAAGATCATGGCGACAGTCTTTTGGGACTGTGAAGGAGTCATTCTCATAGACGTGTTGCCCAGTGGCCAAACGATCAACTCGGACGTCTATGTGGAAACACTGAAGAAGCTGAAGAAGCGTTTCCGGAGAGTTCGTTCCCATAAAGATGCGACAAAAGTGCTTCTTCAACACGACAATGCGAGGCCACACACAAGTCTGCGTACCCGAGAGGCCATCACAAAACTTCAGTGGACTGTCCTGCCTCATCCACCATACAGCCCGGATCTGGCTCCTTCCGACTACCATCTTTTCGGTCCCTTGAAAGGTGCAATCCGCGGAAAGAGGTTTGAGGGCGACGAGGAAGTCATTGCTGAAGTAAAGAGGTGGTTGCGACAGAGACCTGCAGAGTGGTACCGCGAAGGCATACAGGCTCTCGCATCTCGGTGGCGTAAGGCCAAAGATTTAGAAGGAGACTATGTTGAAAAATAGGTTTAGGTAGCCAAAGATTCGTGTAATGATGTGACATATTTGAAGTTTTAATAAAATCAATTGTGAATGAGAAAAAAAATGTGTTGCATTACTTTCTGGGCGCACCTAGTACATACTGAAATGCCAGAGTTGTGACAAATTTCATACAGGGCAAACAGATAAAAAGAATGAAAAGGTAAAATTTTTCCTGTCCATGTCATGGAAGGCACACAGGAGGTGAAGAGGTATAGCTCCACTCTAACCTTAGCACCAGATGGATGTGAGTGGTTAACCTCATGCCATGGCCGCTTTAACACCAGTACCCATTACATAGAAGACTGGGTGGGCCCCAGAGCCGGTCTGGACTTTTTGGAGAAGAGAAAAATCTTTTGCCCATACCATGGTCCCTATATCGACTATACTACCCTGGCCCCTAAACAGATAAAACATTAAAAACACGTAAAAATTAAATTGGCCCAGAGGGGGAGTAGAGGTCTATCTCCACACTTTCTTTAACCTCAGCGCTAGATGGGGATGGGTGGTCAATGCCATGGCCAGCTGCTTTAACCTTACGCTTCCGTGCGTATCATATATGACCCAGAAGGTATTTAAATCCCCCACTCTCATTTTGCTGCCTACGCCCTGATTCAGGTAGGCAAAGTGTATATCTGCAATCTCCTCCACGTTAGAGGATATTTTTGACCTGCTTCACGTTCCGACCACTTTACCCAGGAAAGAACGCACGTAGTAACATTGAAGAGCCTTTATCGATCTGCTCTGGAAGCATAAGGAAGTTACGTAACTTGTTTTGCACTGCAGTGGAGTTGGTTTGCTTTCAGTCGACTGAAAACGACCGCTTGGTGAAAGAGCGATTCACTTGTACGAGAGTTGTATATCATATGGCTGAGCTAGACTTAGGCGTAGTGATTCACACAAGTTTCCTACTGTGTAGTTAGCGTTAGTGAGAAAAAAAAAACTCGAGACACCGTCATGGGGAAAGTGCGGTTCACACAGAGACTTGTAGTTCAGATGCTACAGCTCAATGTGTATGGTTCATGAATCTGAAATTTTTCTAATGTGTAGTTAGCTCCAGAGGAAATGTAAACAAACTGGACTAGTCATAAAGGACCCTTGTGTATTATTGCAGCAGAGAGCGTTCTATTTCATTCCGAAGAAATATTACGTCAACCTTCCTGACAGAAGAATTTCGTGTGCAAAAATGTACTATAACTCTACTGTCATTATTCTAATAAAAACGCCAAACAAATCCTTTTATATTATTTTTAAGCGCTATTTGTCTGAAAATTAAAACGTTCAATTATTTCTTGAATGCGAGAATTTCTCTCTGTCTTCTGATATTTCATTTTAGGTTCAAAAATAGGTTTAGTATGTCTGTGATGTTGGAGACTGTTTCAGGATATACTTCTGTTTTGCTATAAGTGGTGTGGAATGCTCCTGCAATGAGTGACGCCTAAAAACCTTCCAATGTTTAGACTGCTAGCAGAGGCTAGAGTTACGTTTGTGCATGCTTCAGATAAATAAACTGTGTTCATTGAGTAGGAGAGACGAGATATCAGTAAGGATACAAGCTGACATTTTATAAAGCGCTTGCTAATCGCCTGTTTCATAACAGAGATGTCTCGAACAGCCCCAAATATGACGACATAAACTGCAAATTCATACAAATACGGAACATTATTGTGTGTATTTAGGCAGTAAGGATACAAGCTGACTTTATAAATCGCTATGCTAAAAGCCTGTTTCATAATAGATGTCGCTAACAGCCCCAAATAAGACGACATAAACTGCAAATTCATACGAATACGGAACTTTATTGTGTGTATTTAGGCAGAAATGATACAAGCTGACTTTATAAAGCGCTCAGATAAAAGCCTCTTTTATTTTCTACAAAATGGAAGCAATTCTATTTATTTATCTCTTCTGGATCAAATAATATTAATTTTTTTTAACGAAAGCGCAAAAACTTAAAGGGCCCACGCGGGGACAGCAGACTCGCTCACGCAGGGCTTGTGCCGTAAAGTAGGCCACTTATCTCGATTTAAAGGGCAACTCGAGAAAATAACTCCGTAAGCTAAAGGTTAACCCCTGGAAAGAAACCCAGTACCCATTGCACAGGCATCTGGACTGGTGTGGAATATCTCGCCCCTACTGGGGTTTGATCCGCAGACTGTCCAGCCTGTAGTGAGTTGCTACACCCACTATTCTAACCCGGCCCAGAAAACATTAAAAATGAGATTTAATGTGCATATTAGATACACAAGATCCAACAACCCACAAGTGGCATATGCACTACATATTTTAAAAAATGGTCATGAACAGGGCCCTGTTGATGAAATCACAGAGCCAGCCAAACCGCTCACAGAAGGGACACAAGAGGAATGCCTTTGAAAATTTTCACACACATTTACATAAACGTACAGTTAAATTCATCGAATGGCAAATAATCTGAGAGCCTAGCCTATTCCTATTTGAAACTATGTATGACACCCAGCTATGTGATGCATGCAGCTATAAAAATTTACATCTTTAATTATGTTATTCACAGAGTTGGACTGCACGTAATGCCTAAACCGTGCCACATACGAAGCAAACAAATATATCTGTAACGAGTTTATAATTTATCAAGAAGTTTTGAGCCACACATATTAGAACATAAACATCTGAATTAATATTCACAGTGTGTATGTCTTTTAACTTTTACTTATTACATCCAAAGGGCATACCTGTGAATTTATGTAACAATGGAATCAGTCATTATACTTCTGGCCAAAGAATATGAATTTGTTTACACATCTGAACCTTGGACAGCATAAAACTGACATCTCTTACACGTGTATTGTCATCTGCAACTTCCCACTGTTGGTTATTTTATATATATATATATATATATATATATATATATATAACACATTTTATTTGCAATTGTGGGGCCCTTATGTTAGTACACTACTCAGTACCATATTCCTAACACTGAATGCATATGGCAGAAGGGTAAAACTGTTCCTGTAACTACACAAGCAGAAGTACTTCAAACTGCCTTTATGTTCTCTTTGCCAAAACTATATGATTTTAGAAATTCTGTTGGTGCAATACTGTCAGTTATGCTAGTTTTGAGAAAATGAGAATATTTGGAATTCCAAAGAGAGATAAACAGCCTATCTGCAAAACTGCAACTGAAGGCATTTCACGTACATGGAAAATGAGTTTTCAAAACTCAGGAAAATATGAGTATAACTACATTCAATTCATCTTTGTGTGACACCACATTTTAAACGTCACATGAAGTGCATCATGTGCGGCAGTCTGAAGTACCCCAGCAATGTGAATTAACTTCATTTTCAATACGAGAGCTTGAAAGTTTCTAGAAATTTACTTAAGAATCTTCAACTTCAGCTCATTTGGAAATTAACTGCTGTCAATTCAAAGGAGGAAACATTCCAAAAACCCTGGAATCAGGCTTCTGTGCTTCACCTCAACTACTCATGTAATTATGGGGACACTTCTGGCCTAAAAACCAGTGCTGCAAAATTCCTAGCTGACCAACCACCAGGCCAGGTTAACTGTCAGTTACTGAATTTAGCAATACCATGCCCCCCATCCTCTCCATGATTTCCTATACTTTGTACTTGACAGGTGTTCAAGATGTCTTGCAAAAAATAACAAATAATGAAGTCATATCTTTAAATGCGTATGCTTGTTCAGTTGACATCAAAACCGGCATTAGGCTGCAACCAGCCTCATGTTGAATGTGTCCGAGGGGCTGTTTCCCCAAACGTAAAGTGGGCAGAGTGTGAGGCTGACCACTCCATCCCATCTAGTGCCCAGGTTCAGAATGAGTGATGCAGTAACTCCAAGTCCCCCGCATGCCCAGGAACAACTTCATCTTTTGAACCTCAACTTTATGTCACTAAGAGGCCAGTATTAACCTTTAGCGTCCGGGCTTATTTCTCAGCTTTGCCCTTTAAATCGAGATAAGTGGCCTACTTTACGGCACAATACCTGTGTGATCGGTTCTGCGGTCCCCGCGTTGGCCGTTTAAACTGTTGCGCATTCGTTAGAAAAACTTTAATATTATTTTTTCTTTAAGAGATAAAATGGTGGAATTACTTCCATTTTGTAGAAAATGAAACAGGCTTTTAGCAGAGAGTTTTATAAAGTCAGCTTGTATCCTTTCTGCCTAAATACACACAATAAAATTCCGTATTCGTATGAATTTGCATTTTATGTCGTCTTATTTGGGGCTGTTAGCGACATCTATTATGAAACAGGATTTTAGCAGAGCGCTTTATAAAGTCAGCTTGTATCCTTACTGCCTAAATACACACAATAATGTTCCGTATTCGTATGAATTTGCAGTTTATGTCGTCATATTTGGGGCTCTACGAAACATCTGTTATGAAACAGGCGTTTAGCAAGCGCTTTATAAAATGTCAGCTTGTATCCTTACTGATATCTCGTCTCTCCTACTCAATGAACACAGTTTATTTATCTGAAGCACGCACAAACTTAACACTAGCCTCTGCTAGCAGTCTAAACATTGGAAGGTTTTATGGCGTCACTGATTGCAGGAGCATTCCACACCGCTTATAGCAAAACGGAAGTATATCCTGAAACAGTCTCCAACATCACATACATACTAAACCTATTTTTGAACCTAAAATGAAATATCAGAAGACAAAGAGAAATTCTCGCATTCAAGAAATAATTGAACGTTTTAATTTTCAGACAAATAGCGCTTAAAAATAATATAAAAGGATTTGTTTGGCGTTTTTATTAGAATAATGACAGTAGAGTTATAGTACATTTTTGCACACGAAATTCGTCTGTCGGGAAGGTTGACGTAATATTTCTTCGCGACGAAATATAACACTGCCTGCGATACGACACTACACAAAAGCTCCTTTATGACTGGTCCAGTTTGTTTTCATTTCTGGAGTCTGTTTGGTTTTGTTTCTCACTAACGCTAACTACACAGTAGGAAACTTGTGTGAATCACTACGTCTATGTCTAGCTCAGCCATATGATATAAAACTCTCGTACAAGTGAATCGCGCTTTCACCATGCGGTTGTTTTCAGTCGACTGAAACCACAAGACCTCCATTGCAGTGCAAAACAAGTTACGTAACTTCCTAATGCTTCCAGAGCTGATCGATAAAGCCTCTTCAATGTTACAGCTTGAGTTCCTTCCTGGGGTAAAGTAGTCGGAGCGTGAAACAAACCAAATATTTCATCTAACGCGGAATGTGGAGGTATACAAGTTACCTACATGTATTTAAAGCTGTGAGAGCTATCCCCCGCGGTCATGGGCAGGAAAGGACGACTGACGGTTTAAAGGGCCCTGGCAACTATATGGCACGCACGGACTCTAAAGGTTAATGAAATTTACATTTGTCTATCACCCATAGATTTCTGCACCTCCACTTTCTTGAAGGGTTGAAGTAGTGCAGTCAGTATAGTGACTAAGCTATGGGCTGGATGGTCCGCGGTTCCAATCCGGCAGGAACAAGAGACTTTCCTCTTCTCGAAACATCAGACCAGCTCCAAAGCCCACCCAGCCTCCTATTCAATCGGTATCGGAGGTAATTTCCCCGCAGGGGCGGGGATACTGACTGTGGCATGATGTTGACCGCTCAATCTGTCTTGCTCTGAGGTTGAGAATAAGTGGAGCTATACCCCTTCTTCCTCCAGCTGCCTTCATGGCATGGACACAGACAACTTTACCAATACAGACTTTTGTTGTCAAATGTGTAAGAAGCCTGATCCCTGAAGACTTTGGCGTGTTCCTAAAATTTTACGACTTTGTCCACCCCTGTACCAAACTACTGGCTAGCAAGCTAACACAATGAAACCTAGATTTTACTCTTCTGAGGGGGTCATTTAAAATGAATATAAAATTGAGGAAAATGTAAAATCAAGGGAATTACAATGAGCATGTGTATTACACTAAAATAATACTGTACCGCATTAATCATGGAAGCTAGTACAAAACATAGCCTTAAGAATGTAATCTAGTTCTCTTCTTCCACATGTCGATTAAAGCAACTTGCTGCTTATTCTCAATATCCTAAACCCTGAACACGTCACTCTCAATATTACTGAGGGGAGCCATCACGTTATTTTCGACATGAAAACCCATAAGGTTGTAGAGTTGATTCCCTCCATTGCTGATAGAGATGTTGCTGCAGGTTCACTTTTTCCATTATCATTACATCACAATCATCATCCTCAGACACATCAGATGCAAACTCTTTATCCATCATTGGTTCTAAGGTTTGCACCTCACACATTTACATTATCATCACAGGACACATAATTCTTCCAATGGCACACCTGCTTTCACCTAACTACAGTCACCTTTGGCTATGCAAAGTTCTGTTGCATCTGCACCATCATTATTTCATTTAAACTGAATCCACATTTCTGAAGACAGTTCAATAATGTTGTGTATGTAACACAGCACCATGCTTCTGCAAGAAAATGTAGTGCATCCAAAACAACCTTCATGAGGCTTCGCATCATGCGGAAATTTGTAGTCAATCACAGAAATACTTTTTCTCGTAAGTTGCTTGCAGTAATGTTTGAATGACCTGACTAATCCCAGTTCAAGTGGTTGGAGAATGCTGGTGCAGCCTGGTGGAAACACAACATTTTCACTCGTCAGGTAACTTGAAGCTGTGGTTAGCAGCACAAGAGTTCACAGAACGTAAGTCTGAACTCATTTTGGCATCTGATGCCCTTAAACAGTCTGTAAAAATGGCCTGTGTAACCCATGTTTTTATGTTTGCTCCATATTTTGTGGGCAACTTTCTGACATATTTAAAGCAATGAGGCTCTTCACTCTTCCCAATAACTAATGGTGGGAGTAAATCAGTCCCATTGACATTGCAGGCTAACAGAACTGTCATCCTCTTCTTGGAATTCTTTCCACCATTGCATGTTAGGTGGAAGCATGAAGAACAGCCCAGTCTCAGCAGCATTATAAATGTTCTGAGGTTCATAACCCTCAATAATTTTCAGCAACTCTTCCTTTCTTCATACCTTCCCTGTTGAAGGGTCTATACTGCGTGCACTCCCCGATACAGTTTTGTACACACAGTGTGTCACTGTTTGAAACCATCAAGCCAGCCATTAGAGGCTCTAAAAAACTTTAATACCCTGGTTGTGGCAATGCATGGAGCCTATTCTCTCAGCAGTGAGCCACTGAGCACTGCATTGCTGGCTGTGGCCTGTTTAAACCATGCAGCCAACACACTCTCCAGGTCTTGAAATGGTGACTATATCAGGCCTGTCCTCTGACCTGACAACCTGCCACATTGTGCACAACACCTTTCATTGTCTTTACTGTTTGTAACTATAGTGTTCAGTGTTGACGGTGCAATTCCTAATGTGGCAACCAGTGCAACATGTTTCCTTATTAGCAATTCCTGTGGCTAGAATGTCCACTGTTTCTTGAATACAGAATGCTTTCCTATTCTCTGGTTCACTCACAGTGATGAAAAACAGATTGCAATCACAAATTAAAACATGACTTAATAAGTGTGGAACTTGTGGTCACTTCGAGTCCTAACGAGAAAGAAATTATACAAATAAAGCTGGTTGTTACTTCAATTCACAGTACCTTCAAAAAGCAACACTAGCTTGCCTTATAGAACTTATAGTGGGACTGAAAAATCATGCAGAATTAAGGAAAACGGGGATTCAACGAATGTAAAATCCAAGTTTCACTGTACTTTCACCCCTCCTGCCAATACATCCTATTGCAGGAATGGACACTTAGCAGCATACTACAATAAGAGCCCAAAAGGTATGAACTGGCAATGTTTCTTACAGTACCTCATCATCTAACCTTCTCCATCAATTTTTGTATTAGTTTGATAACATTTCTACTGTGTTTCCAAAATATGACTTAGCAAATATCAAGAGACATTCCAAATTGAAAGAAACAACTCCTATATGCTTTTTTTGCAATTTATTTTTAGAACCTACTTTTTGTAATGCATCTGATGACCCACGAAGACATCACATTTGATCCAGGTCATGGTGATGTGTCCCCTTGCCCTGCACCCAACTGTGAACAAACAAAACACAACATAAAGACATGTTCAGTATTTTGCATCAACTGACTGCCTCCCTCTTCAGAACCTCACGCAGGTTGCTCAACATGGAGGCACTAAGTTGCTGTGGCACAAGGGCATTGAACACATTCCTATACTTGTAAAATAAACACTAAAAGTCACCCAGTGCTGAAAAATGGAATTGAAGTCCCAAAGTGCTATGAAGGTAAAGCTCCATATGGAGCTTTATCTTGTCCCTAGATGGAGGTTAAGTGTTCAGCTTCATGCTCCAAGGAAACAGCTCACAGTAACCACTGGGTGGGCCCCAGAGCCAGTTATGACATGGTGATGACAGGAAGTCCCTCCCCTATTGGTAATCAGACCCACATAAAGTCATTATAAACATAAGCCTTTTCACCTCATAGAATACAATAGAAAGTACTACCAGTAAACCTATCACGTCTTTCACTTACGTCTGACATCTCTCCCATCTAGATACATTGACTTCGGGCTGCACCATCACACCATAATGGACAACTATTTTCATTGTGCACACTTGCTGGCTACTGTTCACAATCATTTCCTCTCAATCAGTTTTACACAAATATTGTATGACGTATCTTACGTATCCCTGCAACTTGTATAAGGACATTTTTCTTTCATGTAATATGCCTGAACTCTATTACAGCCCTACCTCCCATCATGGCAGGTAATTTTCTTTGGTGAGGGGAGGTATTTGTAAGGTAGGCTTCAACATATTAGTGCCTATGCATTACCATATAAGTATATATATGATACATGGGTACAACTGAGGGCAAATGTGATGATTCAAAGGACAGTTTCTGTGAGGAACCATGAGTAGGTATTTGATCAATTTCCTAAGTACCGTATGAATATTCTGTTAAAGAGATTTTAATACAAAATTAAGGAGAGAAGATACTTTGAAGCTGATTGGGAATGAGAGTTTACATGCAAATAGTAATGACAATGGTGCTGGAGTAGTAAACTTTCTCACATCCAAACATCTGTCAAGAGCACAATGTTCCCAACATAAAAACACTCATGAATACACTTGCATGTCTCCCGATGGGAAGACTCACAATCAGACCAATCACATCACAACTATGTCTGATCTGTCACAGGATCTGACCATGACACTGCTCAGTATCTGGCGGTTGCAAATGTCCAGGAGAGAGTGTCTGTAATTAAACAAGGCGTCCTGAGAGTCTGTCCTTGGTTAGAATCAAGTTCTTAGCAGACGATCTGCAGAGGGGAGGTGGGGAATTCCTGAATGCTCTTTGCTCATTCACACTGGGATATCCATCATCACTTGTCACAGAATTTCTTCTGCGATACCACCTCACATCAGAAAAACATGAACAACAATTATGTAATAATTATTATGTTCTCAATTACAATGCTTATGGAAGTGCAATGCTCAATGAATACACAAATTCAAGATTTACACATTGGAAATGAAATGGGTATGAATGAAGATTACCATCTTTTGGGCTGTGAAACCATGCTATTGGCTGATGTTTTGGAGAACATACTGCCTCCATCTTCAGGGTGGCCAGGCATCAGACTCTTGGTGGGTTCCTCGATCCAGCCATAGTTGGGTAGGCTCATCACCAGTACCAGCAGTTTCTCCATTGATGCCAACAAACTGTCAACAAATGGCATCATCTCTAAGCATACTTTCAAATTGTTACTTACAATAAACTACCTTATATATAATGACGGCCTCATACAGTGTAAATAAAACAAGCAAATCTCCCTTGGGAAGGGGGATGGTATAGTTCTCTAAGATGTTCCTGTATAGTACCATAACTACCTGCCATTTACATGTACCTACAGATATTATCCCATGTATCTGGAAATATTTTCTCATAAGAATACCCACATCCATTGCATCATCTTTACTAGTACCATTCATATTTGTCTGAATATCACACACACATCCTTCTCAGTTCAGATGAAATTTTCTCACAGTAATGACTTTCACAATTAGTTTAGCTTGGAGACCATACATGCCATAAATGCCCCATTAACTACTAGCTAAAAAACATATTAAAAAGATATTATGTGAAAACTCCACCTCACATCAGTTACACATTTCAATTTTTCATGGCATAACGCCTTCAATCCAACATAATCAGGAATGAATGAATTAAATTTACATGTTCCAAAACCTGCAAACTGTATGTAACACACAGCTTCCACACAGGCTCTCAGACCAAATCAGCCACCAACCCGTCCTCCAAGGTTAGGTTAGGATAGGATAGGATAGGTTAGGATAGGTTAGGTTAGGTTAGGCTAGGCTAGGCTAGAGTAGGTTAGGTTAGGTTAGTTTAGGTTAGGTTAGTTTAGGTTAGGTTAGGCTAGGTTAGGTTAGTTTAGTTTAGGTTAGGTTAGGTTAAGTTAGCGTTAGCAAAAAAAGAAAACAAGGGAAACTGTTTAAAATGAAACTGTTGTGTGTAGAAGAGTCATGGCTTGAATTTAACCCCTCACCTCCATCATTTATCTCTATTTTGATATAAATATACATTTTAGTCCAAACCTTGAATCTTGAAATGTGGCTGGCAGCATGCTGCAAACTGTAGCAAGGTGAGTGAGCACAACCATCCACTTGATACCACGTCTGCATTAGGTTCTTACTCTCAGCAATTAAATATGCCATTTCAAAATCATGATTTTCCATGGTTTTAGATGAAAGGTGGAGTATCAACAGTCTTACTCAAAATCAGCACATATGCCACTTACATTTGCCCTACAAATAAAAGCAAACGTATCACTGATATGCACGTCAATATACATTAATTCATTATTAAATTTAGTCATACCGGTCATGAGGTTAGGTTGTTATTTATTTATTTTATTCTATTTATATTCAGCTTCCATAAAATATAATTACTTGCTGAGCAATTCCTAGCTTCTTATGACGGAAACTGCTCCATTAAGTTTTTGGACTCTATATCTGGTGATATAAGTCGATTTTTTTTGCAAAGCTCAACACAAATCATAAAGTCGCAAAAAGTGGCAACAGTCTCCAACAGAATTGCTAATATCATGGCCTTCCCATGGTATTCTTATGACATCATCCATATAATTCAAATGTGAACTTGCAATTAGTTGGATTTATATGAATATTATGCTTAATGAACGGAATATGAATAATATTGATGCTATAGCCAAAATAATTTCTGACTTCAGAATTACACAATTACTTTACAGAAAGACAACTAACTAGCAACGGCCAACAAAATAATACCGGACTGTAAGCTACGAGTTTTGCGTCAAAACGAAGCCGATTAGTCTTCAGTCGTAACTACACGGCCAAAACTACTCAAAAATTACAAGGAATTCAAATTTAAATAGGATACAAAATCACTTCCACGTCCCACATCAATGAACTCTACAGACAACACTTTGCGAACTTCAGGCCTCTTGAACTTCTATCGACTTCTTTATAATGACCTTAAACATTAGAACGGCTCTTGATAGCAGAGAGGATCGTTGTACTGGCAATGACTTCACCTGTCATCGTAATTACATACACTTGCGTGCACTATTACCCTTTGTGACACTTAAAATAAGAATTATTATTCACCATGCAAACATCACTACATAAACCGCACACTCAAGTGCAATATTACCCGCTGTGACACTTTAAATAATAGGTATTTTTCATGGTGCACATCCCAAAATTCAACAAAACTCAGCCATTTTAAAACTTCTGCGATGAGGCAAGGCTATCAAAAGGAATTCGTTTGAATCAGTGGTTCCCATTTTGGGCTCCGCGGATCACAAGGGATCCGTGACCACTTCCCGGGGGATCCGTGGATACATTTCTGTAATGGGTGCTTTGAAGTTTATTTATATTTTAATTAAAAGAATCATGTTTTCTTAAAAATAATCGCAGAACTTCATTAATTGGCCCCGTGTTTATTTCGTATGACGTTTAGAATATCTAATTAAGGAATCTCCAGTACCCACAGAGCGAGCGACAATCAGTTTAATTAAGGTCAAATCATGCAATGCATTGTTACGTATGCTATTCGTAGCTATCTAAAATCAGTTGTGGGGTATAAATTTTTAATTTTGGAAATCCATCATCCGGTCACTGTATATTCACGTGAGCAATGATGTGAGGATCCGTGGTTATTTTTCGGAACCGAAAGGGGTCCGCGAGCAGAAAAGTTTGGGAAACATTAGTCTGAACCAATCACTTTGTCACGTATTATTAACACACAGAGAATAATACATTCCTCTGATCACTAAGTAGCAGGTGCTGTCGAAATTTGTGTTACAGAACTTTCATTAATGTTGACAGAATTCTATCCATTCAGTTCCAACATAACTGGAATTAGGTACTACAAATCTGAGATGCACACATTTGTAGTACCTAATTGCACGTATGTTGGAACCGAATGGATAGAAGTCTGCCAACATTAATGAAAGTTCTGTAATACAAATTTCGACAGCACCTGTTAATTAGAGATCGGTGTTTTGTATATTTTTAATTTCAATTTGTAACTCCGTGGAACGAGTTAAGACAGTTCCTCAGCAAGTTTCCCCACATTTTATGCAACCGAGGGTGTCATTGACATATTCGCAAGAACCCGTCACTTTTCCCTATCCTGAGCCACATTAATTAAATGCAGACCCTGCCAAGCTATATCTTTAAGATCCATTCCAATAACTATTGGAGCGGAGGCTGGGTGGGCCCCATAGCTGGTATGGACGTTTTGGAAAAAACCCTTAGCCTTACCTAGATTCGAAACCCGGACTGTCCAACATGTTTGCTATACCGAATAACGTACAGGCAGAATTCATCCTAATTAAAAAGCACTCGAGATATCTCTACCAAGTTTGGGACATTTCCTCCTCCTCCAACCATCAAAATTTGGGTCAATGATCTTTCCTAAGGCTTAAAGTGTTTGGTCCCTCTACCTTTTCATGGGTAACTTGAGTCTCATTTTCCAACCAGCTTATAAAATGAAGATAGAAGTGGATCCAAATTACATGTTATTTCCATCTATTTCTTATTATTTTTAATTTCCTTTACGATATTAATTATCTCGAAATGGAACATAAATGATGGGGATGAAACTATCTCACACTCCCACCGAAAAGCCGCCAACACTAGGCACATGTGGGCTTTGGTTTACATACTGAAATTTCTTAATAGCGAGAATTCAGGACAAAAATTCCCAGGCAAAAGTTCGCACACACATACCGCCAATACATTTGCTATAATGAACGGCATAATAAAAGATGCATCACCATCATTGCACCTCCATTTTTAACTATAGGACATACCACTACAAAAGCCCAAAATGAACTGGAGTGATTGAAATTGAATATGACCCATCAGCTTCTGGTGTATGCCATTAATGCTACTCACGAAAGTCCAACTACATTTCACACAAATAACATTTGGCTTTGGCAAACAAATATAAAAGTAAGGCAGAGTGCTACTGAGGTCATTTAAATATGGTTTAACATGCAACAAAACACTGGTGAATTCTGGAAGAAATATTCCCGCCCATTTTCAGGCATGAACACATTTTACAACCGAATGGATGCTTCATTTTTGGAGGTAACATTCTTCAGAATTTGAGGACACATACGCAAGGTTTTGTTTATGCTGGTCTCTTTATAAAGTAACAAGTTCCTACCTTTAATAGAACATAATACTGTTTGCAACTTCATTGATACACATGCAAATATAACTACATGTTCCATGACTCAGTTACAGTGTCCTATCTTCTTACTTTTTTCAGTTTTATTAATTTATTTTTCAAAATTCTAATATACTAGTCATAAACCGATTTTGGCTAAAGGGTAAATCATGTACAACTTTTTATATCACAATATCTACAAAATCTGTTTTTGGGGGGTTTGGGGGGGGGGGGGGGGCTGCAGCCCGGCAGTTCCCCCCCCCCCACTTGGGTGCACCCCTGGCATCAAATAAATGAAAATGTTGTTGTACTGAAACTAAAATGAGAGATCATGTATACACACAGACTCATCAGAAAAGTATAGTCTGTGTAATAGATAATTCAGTACAACACAGCTTGAAACTCAGCTTGGGATGCCCTGGGTACTAGCATCATGCCTTGGGAGGTCCTGAGTAAACCCATCATACCTCTGTATGCCTGAGGAATGCCACCATACATTGGGATGCTTTAAATTAAACCATCACAGCTTGAGGGGTCCTACCCTTGGTAAAGCCATATGATATAATGACCTTACTATAGCCATACTATAGATCCTGCACAAAGCCTTCAGAGCGTGCAAAGTTGTGAACAAAGCAGTCAGATGTAAGTCTATTTCAGATGACTTAAAATAAACCAACAGTAGCTTGCAGGGTCCTGAGGAAGCTAAGCCTAACATGTATTGAATATAGGCTGACCATACGTCCCGTTTTGAATGGGACAGTACCGTTTTTTTGCTATGTCCCAGCCGTTCCATCGTTTTAGTAAAAATGCCATTTTGTCCCGTTTTTTATGAAAACTTTAAAATATGCTTAAATATTGGTCAATCATAACCTATAATCAAGTTTGCATCAATGGCTGCTATTATAGGTACCAGTCATTCGTGTAACCATCGGTAGAGTCGCGTTGATCGAGATCGACAATTGCCCATTGAATAAATAGTGTAACTTTAAAGTCAATGAAGTATTCAGAGAAAAGGAAAAATACGTGTTAGCAACACTTGCGCGTTTCTGTGAAGAATTATTGTAAGTTCAATATTTTTATGTAATAAAACATTTTTTTTTAAATGTCCTACTCTTTATGAACATCCCCGTCCCGTTTTTGTGTCAAGGAATTATGGTCAGCCTAATTGAATATGTCAATCACACAATGGGGAATCCTGTGTAAAGCCCTTCATGGCGAGTTCCTGTGTAAGTCCATCATAACCTGGGGTGTACTCAGTAATCCATCTAAGCCCTACACCTTGGATGCATAAGTCAATCATACTATGGGTGGTCCTGAGTAAAGCCCTAATACCTTGGGTGGTTCTAAGTAAACTCGTATAAGGGAGGTCCTGGTTAGTTATTCACAATCTGGCAGGCCTTAGCAAATTACGAGTTAAAAAGTCAAACTGTCTGCTAACTAATTTGTTAAGTGACTGCCTATCAATATCATGTTCAAAATTGGAGTAAATTACAAAATGGAGAATGGAATAGTCAGTTTTGGCACTGAATGGCTCACTATGAAGAACAGGGAGAACAGAGGAAAAGCAGTGCGGATTTCATACTTTATCAGTAGATAAAGATGATGGGCTTCATACTTCAGTGTCTTGCTTCTCTGGGAAAGACCCTTTGCTTACGAGGGTGGGTGACCCCCCAGCTGGCTGGATATTGTAGTGAAGTGAACAAATCCACGTCCCTGCTAAGAATTGAACCCTGGCCATTCATCATGTGGCCAGTCACTTTTCTGACCAAGTTACCTTGTCCTTCAAAACCCATAGAGAGTAGGGTAGACTAGGGTAGAGTACAGCAGGGCAGACACTGCAGTGACCCTTGCATCTTGACCATTTCCAATCTTTTGTGCAACCCTTTGCTTAAGCATTCAGCAGCCTCACACTTTGAACAAAGTGCAGAACCTAGCTGATGGAGATGTCAGCAAAGTCACCTGGTTTCAAGAAAGGATGGCCCAGGTGCCTAAATCTTAATACTACCAGTGCCTCACAGTCACATAAAACACGTGAGGCCATCTCAGATGCCTGTTTGCATCTATCACACCCGGAACTGTCTACCAGCCTCACTTTAAGTAGATGTCCTTTTAAATGACACTGTCCTGTTAGCAGTCCCATCATTATTCTTAGCTGGTTTCTGCTCAAGTTGAGTAAGTCCCCAGCTCTTTTAGCAGGGGCGTCTTTTAGGAAAGCCCTTAGCCTGCCTTCTTCCATGAATGGACTGCCAATACTCGTGTATACTTCTCGTCCAGCCCCAATTCTCTCCCCTGACAACCTTTGCAGATATGCAAAGGGCAGGCTCATGTCCTTTAAGTGGAAGTGAAGAGCCTTGCCTGGCTAATTGATCAGCTCTTTCATTTCCATCAATTCCCATATGTCCTGGCACCCACACCAGTTGAAGCCTGTTATGTTCTGCCAGTTTCACCAGGGATTGATGAAAGCCCCAGACTAATTTAGAATTTATGTGGAAATTGTCAAGGGCCTTAATGGCTGCTTGACTGTCAGCAAGAATATAGATGCTCCTACCTGTGTAACTCTTTTCTATATTCTCCATTACACATGCCTTAGTGGTGCATATTTCAGCCTGGAATACTGTGGTGTGCAGCCCAAGGCTGAAGCTATGCCCCCTTCTCGAGCCCCATCTATACACCCCAGCACCAGTGCCTTTATTGGTCTTTGACCTATGTACCAGACCAGGCCCCCTTTAATATTTGCTTTGAACATGTTTTGCCATTCTCGCTTGTCATAGAAGTCGACCACGAATGGTTTGTGGTATGCATATCTTGGTATCATCCTGTCAGTCCCCATCTCTAGAATGGGTTCATGCTCCATGTTCTGAAATTGTCTAGCATGGCCAAAATTTGTGGATTTAGGTTTCCACTGCTGACTGCACATTAGTCTGTAGACCCCTGCCTGGGCCTCCACCTCAATCACCACATGAAGAGGAGGGATTCCCAGGAAGACCTCCCACTGCAGATGTTGGGGCCATCCTCATCGCCCCTATGATAGCCAGACAGGCTAATCTCTGTAACTTACTGAGTTCCATCCTGCTGACCTTGTATGCAACCCTAAGCCACCAAACTGTGGAGCCATAGGTCAACAGGGGTCTGATCACCAGGGTGTATATCCAGTACACTACTTTGGGTTTCAGACTCCAAGTTTTACCAAATGTCCCTTTACAGGTCCAGAAAGCCCTGTACGCCTTATTTATCACATTTTTCAGCTGTGCCTTCCATGTCAATCTCTTGTCCAGAGACGGCTGGTTCCTTTAGACCCCTTAAATCTCTTTCAGTGAATGGTACTATCACCATCTTTGTGGACTGATAGACAACTGAGTTCTATCACAGCACTGCCATACCACACCCAAAGCCCCCTGAAGAAGCTCTGAGACGGTGTTTGAGAATTTTCTGTTTACTAGGATAGCAATATCATTCAAAACCCATAAGCACATTTAATTAAAATTATATATTTATCAGAGATGAGGGAGGAGAGACATAGTGTTATGGAAGGCTAGCTGTCACAAATTTCCTTTCTGTCTCTGCAATTCCAGGACAACTTCTTGCAGTTTGGTTTCAAGAGCTTGCAGGGAGGTTGCCAACTCTATCTCTTGAGGTTCTCCACATGACGAAATGTCAGGATAAAACTTCTGCAAAATTTAAGCAAAGCAATCATACAAAGTAACAACTCGGACAAAGATTGGAACAATTTAAGATATATAAGTTTTAAAACTTTTGCGGTGACATGATTTAATATAGTCTTCTCGGGCGCACAGCCGCGTCAACTCGTTTGAATACAACGTTTTGGGGACTAGCTCCGTCCCCATCCTCAGGCAAAACTAATTTAACATACTGCTCGTCTGTCCTGTGTTTTTCTACCTGCCGTGGCAGGGAGAATCAGACCGGCTCAAAGTGCCCAAACAGTTAAGACAAATAGAACTATCGAGACCAGGCGAAAAGAGCACATGCGACACCTTAGACTGGGGCAACCAGATAAATCAGCAGTAGCTCAACATGCCCTGGAAACAGGCCACAGTGTAGAATTCAATAACACCTGCAGACTAGCCACAACAAAGGGATACATGGACCGCATAATAAAGGAAGCTATTGAAATAAAATTACATCCGGACAACATCAACAGGGATGGCGGATACATACTCAGCAGAGCCTGGCAGCCCGCAATACGTCGGATAGGGAGCTCGCAGCGAGGCGTGGGAGCACAACAGTTAACAGCCCGCCCACCGACTTAACTGTTTGGGCACTTCGAGCCGGTCTGATTCTCCCTGCCACGGCAGGTAGGAAAAACCGGGACAGACAAGCAGTATGTTAAATCAGTTTTGCCTGAGGATGGGGACGGAGCTAGTCTCCAAAACGTTGTATTCAAACGAGTTGACGCGGCTGTGCGCCCGAGAAGACTATACTGAATTTAAGATATGGACCCAGTTAATATGGCTACCTTACATAAGCTACTCATTGTAATGATCTGTGGGTTATTAATTAATGCTGATGAGGACAATATGTGGGACACAAAGGAGAGATGGGAAAAGCATACAAAACTTGGGATGGAATACCTGAAGGGAAAAAATCACTCGTAAGACTGAACACATTTACTGCCAAAATTACCTTACATCAGTTTGTCGGGGAGGCTATAATACCACCAGTGTCAACACAGGTCAATTTAGTGCAACTCTCTGAACACAAATGACAGCCTCTGTGATGAATGTAAGTTGCCTGAAGGGTCATTTACATCAATGGGCACTACTGTATTCCTGGTATTTTTTCTCCCTTTTATTTTCCCTTGCTTTATCCTTAAACTTATTATGCACCTCTGTTAGTCCATGAGATGACAACGTAGATAACATGTACAATATGGCAGCTGATCTCTGGCTCACAGTATCAGATTTGTTTGTGTATGTGGCTACACCATATTACAGTCCCAGCAGCAGGAGGTAAAACTACAAAAATGTCTGAACTTACCTTGATTCTTGCTATGAGCGTCTGCAGACAGAGTTTTGCCGAGGCCAACATTTGCACTGTTTTCTCTGGTCTTGGACACTTGCTACAGCATACTAATGTGGCTATTTGAAAGAAAGCAATGTCATGGATTTAGAAACACATACACTTTTCTGTATTATGGGTACACAGCGACCCTACAAGGGGACAGTGGAAAAATGAGTTGCTTCTATGTATTGTTTTGGGCTGAGTAAGAAACACTGATGAATACAAATTTAAATATATATGAATCCTACAAAGGTAAATTGGTTTGTTTAATAAATAACCAGCACACTTTATATATACTGCTTATTTGGGTGTTAGGTGTATCAGAGACATCTGACAGAAAATCTGCTTCCTTCACTGTTATTCACTTTTTAAACATCTTATCATTGTTAGAGAATGCTTCTTTTGCTGGCTGACTGATTTGAGACTTTCGAATGATAGCTTAATGAAAACATTTTCAGTCTTATTTAATATATAATTAATTCTGTTACCACTAATTACTATTACCTTACATTGCATTATTACTTTATTTAAAAATAAATATTTGGCAACTTGATTGAGAACAGAGCAAGGAGATCGGTGTCTGGGTGTAACAGACACCAAAAAAAGTGCAGGAAAATGAAGAAAATTGCATAATTAACAGCTTAATCATTACGGTCTTCACCAGGCATTATTAGGAACAGCAAATCTACGAGATGAGATGGGTGGAATATGTGCCTCATATAGGAAAGATGAAAAATGTATACATAGTTTTAGTTGGAAAACCCTAAGGGAGAAAATCACTTGGGAGACCAACATGTACATAGGATGGTGGTAAGTGGCTCAATATATAGTCCAGTGATAAGCATGCATGAATATGGTAATGAACACCTTCAGGTTCCATAAAAGGCAGGGAATTTCTTGACTAGCTCAGTAAAAATTAGCTTCTCAAGAAGGACCTTGTTTATAGATGAAAACGTGATCAGAAATGTGCATTAAACAAGAATGTTTCTACTATGTGCTTCATAAACACTGATTTGTCATAACAGTTAACATCTCAAGCTGGCATTTAAACCCCTACTTGATGTACAATGTAGTAGTATTTAAATGGCACTGTAATACAAAATGTTCATTGTATTCTTAGTTTCATGAACAGTAAAATTCTGTTAATTTGGCACCAATCGGACTGGACACGTGCTGGATTATCGGACATTGCGGATTATCAGATGGTACCTATACTGACCTAAGTTCTTACAGACAATATTTGTTACTGCTCCTATACTTGGGCTGCACAACTAATCAGAGAAGCATTCCATTTGGATAGCTCTTTCACTTGATGGAGTAGGAGACAAGGGGTCAGGAGATACCACAACGGCTGATGTACAGACAATCTTGGAGGCCTTTCTGAACATGCCCTTGAGATCTGCCTGTTTCATTGAGGAAGATAAATGCAAAACTCCTGGTCTTGGGACTACTCTCCTCAGGTGCTGGACTATCAGGATTTCCAGGTTATCAGATGCCAGATTAAAGGAATATTTTAAAAACGGCTCAAGAGAATTTTATGAAATTATCAGGAGGCATTACAAAGACTAAGATCAAGCATCATATACATATAAAAAACTTATCTGCTGTTACAATTTGAGTTTGGTGTGCTAAATCTTGAAATAGTTCTGAAGGTTGCAAAACATTCCACATATCTCCTATATGAAGTTCAAACTGAAAGAACTAATTGGTACAGTGATAACCACAACTTCTCATGGTCTAATGATAAAGTCAGTTTTATCTTCCTCAAAAAGATGGCACAAAAATAAGGATTTTTCTGTGACCTCAGAGTTGGAAAGTGCAAACTGGGCTCCTGCAAATAGAAATGTTTAAAAGCAGCGAGTGGGTATGCAGGCTATTGTTTGATGGGTTAAGTTCTGGTATGCAATTAATGGAATTCTAATAAGCGTATATCAGTGAATTACAAACGCCAAATATTGTCCCACAAGAATAGGCAGACTACTGCACTGACTGCATAAGAAGCTTGTTGTGTTAATTAAAGTGTATGGGTGAGTGGCTTCATAGGCATCTTTGGTACACAAACGAAGCCTGAGAATTGATGGACAGGACCATGAAGGGATTTCAACATGAGGGCACAAAAATCATTCTGAAATAAGTCACTCTTATGGCTAGAACCTGAGTGTCTTTCATTCTTAAAATGCAATTCATCTTAAAATGACCCACAATACTAGTGACATCTACTAATACAAAAGACAGAAAACTGGCACTAGCTCCTAGCAAATGTGATGAAACTGTTCAGTGAAATAGAAATAAAATGAAGGAGCAAAACCCACCATCAATCAGCCGATTAGTTATCTTCATGGTACCCAAACAATCCTGAATGTTCCTCTCAAAGTGCGAGTCTTGAATAGAACTCCAAAATGCTTTGTGCAGGGTGGACAGGGCTTTCTCCAGTACCTCAAAACTTTCACTCTCATTGTTGGTCAGCATCAGCTTCACAAAAAGCTGCCAGAGTGCAGTGTTGTTCCTCACCTGAAAACATTAACACTCATGCTAAAGTTATGTATGATTTAGATGATGCATACTGGGTAAGGAAGTGTGTGCTTTTCACAATGAGATGCCTGCTACCTTATCATCATAATTCCCATCTCTTGGGGTTCTGTGAGTGATCCTCCAAAATGGATAAGACACTGACAGCTCAGAGATGCACAGGATATCCAAGGAAAGTTATGGAAATAAGTTGTATAATGATTCTTGTGTTATTTAACAACCAGCATACAGCCAGTTGACATACCAACAGGGAATGTTTGCAGTGTCATGCTGTACTAATATTACTGTGATCCACTCTTATACATTACAACCCTTGAGGGACAGTTTGAAATCACAATGAAACTGAAATTGCACACTATGAAATTGAGAAGTTGTGAAAAGACAGACATACTGATACTGTGTATTGGTCTTTCCAAAGTTTTTAAAGTTTATAGTGTGAAATTCCAGTTTCATCAGTTCGATCAAATTATATGAGATATAAAGAACATATAAGGGACATAAAATAAAACAGAGACACAACCAACAATGCCAAACATACTAGCAACAGGCCATGAATATGGACCCATGCAGGAGATGAAATAATACAAATACAAGACAATGGTCCACTATTAGACATACAAGACAAAAACCACATATATGAACAGTACAGGAATGGCAACACAGTAAATGCACAGAAGATCACCAAATCAAATGTCCTGTTTGACCTGGCGATCGAGAGGGAGAACCACAGGGACTGCACATGTGCAACTGGAGAACCAACCACAAATGCAGATAACAAGCAGCAAACTACATACAAGGAAACCAGCAGACAGTAAGATAATCAGCAGAAAACAATACTAGCAAAGAAACACAAAGAAAGAACAAGCAACATGCAGGCATGGCCTACTGGACACAAAGAGCCTTCAACAAAGAGGACAAAGAGCTCCACTGGCGACAGGCCACAGACATAGCAGTGTAGAGACATGGCCCTGTGGATACAGGAAATGCCATGACCCACACAGAAACACAAGAAGAATAGGCAGTAGAGCAAACGAGGTAACCACAGGAGAGGATAACTAAGCAGGAGCACAAGACAGGCACATGGCAAAAACATAATGGAAGATACAGTGTAACAGTTTGACAAAACACTGAGTGCTAGAACAAGGTGGTGAAGGTAATAGTGCATAGAAGTGAAGAAAAATTAATCAGAGGTAGGTACAAAAAACAAAGACAAGATAAACATAAAGCAGGTATAATAAAGATTATAAATAGCAACACATGTAAACCAAAAGACAGCTACAGATTACTCAAGATGACATGGAAGGCAGGTGGGTAAACACAATAGTAATAAATAATTTTCATAATTTTCTTAACCTATCCCACTACAGGCCAGGGGGTTGAGGCTACTAGAATTTCTAAACAATTGACACATGAAGGTGGTAAGGTTGTCAGCCCTACATACCGGCTGCCTTTACCCCCAAGGAGATATTTCTGGTACTCATGTCTGTTAGAGGCTGAGTTAACCCCAGGACCATATTGCATCCAGGACTAGGTCAATGAAAAATTCCAATGACCCCATCAGGAATCGAACCTGCGACCTTCCAGTTTATAGCACAGTGCCTCAACCAACTGCGCCACGGTGTATGGATAACACAGCGTGGTAAACAGGTATAGTATGTGGAACCACAAGACGACCACAATTTGCTTGCATCATTATCTCTGAAACTGTTAAACTTCGGATATAGCTATGTTTGATTATATAGAAGTAAATTAACCTAATGTTCTCCTTAAGTATGACAGAATTATTCTGGTACAACCTGTGTGTGACCATAACTGTTCTGACTCTGATCTTCCCTTCCTGTGTGATTTGTTCTTTAAATGTACCAGAACCTTACATACTGGCATATCAGAATGAAGATATTTTTGAAAATATATGGTTCAGTAGATATTTCTGAGATTTTTATAAATACAGAACCAACATTTTCTATCCTCACTACACTCTTTCACAATTTTCTCAAACCTAAGAATCACACCCAAGAATCTTAAGCATTGGCTTTTATCTACATAAATGATAACAGACTGACCTGCTGTGTAAGACGTGTAAACAGCTGCTCAGTTCTCTTCTTGATGTCCCCTTGAGCATCCGGGCTGCACACAGCATTCACTAATATCTGCAGCACCTCAGTGTCAATGTGCTTCTCTTTCAGGTCCAGAATCCTGTTGTAGGCCAGTATTACCTGAGAAGGTTCATGAAAGAGACTGGGCAAACTATACAATCAATGAAACATGCAGGATGTAATAAACTCATAAATAAAAGACTGTTGCTTATATTGCTCTCAATACACACAGAATCCCACCCAGAAGCTATAAACAGGGGCTGAAAAAGGTTTTCCAACACCTACTTAGTACAAAAATGGTAGTTCTTTGGTGTTAGCATCATATTCTTAACCACAAAAACTCCTTTTGCAAATTCACTTGACACAAAGTACCACGCAGTCAGAGGGCAGACTGACCAACTATTGAGTTTAGGGTGAAAGACCACCAACACATCTGCCTTGGACAATCAGGCAAGATGACAGTGGTTGAGTGTAGCTTCATCAGGAAACATCAAACTCCAGCACAGCAAAATCCTATCTACCACATCCCATTACAGGGACTGCATCACTGGGGAGATAAATGAGATTGAGCTCCATCTTAATAATATGAAAGAGAGGATGGCTTTGTCTTGAGGTCATGGAAACCTCTCTTTCACTCCCTGAAGGAAAGGTGAGAGCCTCACCACGAATATACACCTGCGCCTTACAGTCATTTTCAGGACCACACCAGTAATATGACCCCTTCTAATGGCTAAACACATCCACAACCTCTGTCACCTCAATTCACCTCCCATCTGCACCTACCCATTATTTCCTAAAAATCAGTTATTTTCTCCTTGTACAGGCCACCTGATACCACCCTGTTCTACTACAGCCCTGTCCATTGCACATGTTACTGCCAAAGTGCTTAATTCAGGTATTTCATAGAATACATAGTTATTTCATACACTAACAGGCAATTTCAGTTAGAATGTGAAATAAAAAGAACATTAAACACTTTAACTAGGTAGTTTACAGGTAACTAGTAATTCCATAAACCAGCTATTCCAAACCAGTGTAAAACAGTGATTGTTGTGCTGTCATTTTCATTTCATTCCATTATGTGGTCCTGATAAACATGTAAAAATTTATACCTGCTGTCAGGAATGGAATAACTATTTAAAGTGTTGAATGGTCCCTCACTCTAAAATTAAACTGCCCCTTTCCATTAATCTCTGAAAAAAACTAGATATTTCATGAAACAGTAGATTTCACTAATGGCAACACATACATCACCACTCCCATTGGCTTGCAACCACAGTCATCCATGCCCAAATAATATACTGATTTTTCCAGCATGGCTACTCTTCTTGGATTGCTTAGACTGTGAAGATAGAGGCATCAAGCCTCCAAAACATTGGTAAATATTTACCAATCAACATGGCATCATATCTCAGAAGAATTATTGTCAATATTAAATAAATACGAAAGATGACATACCTCATTGAATTTGCCAATGTCAGTGCTCACAATCATGTAATTGTCCCACACTCTCCAGTTCTCATAATTCCATTTAAGAGATTCTTGCAGAGTTGTCCATGCTCGTACCTTCTGGTTCATCTTCACATATGCTTTGGATAGGTTGTTCCAAGCTTCAAAACTCTGAAAAGTTTTCAAAGAAGAACTTGTAGTTGTGTGCAACATTCTAAATGTCTGTTGATGTCCAATTTTTTGCAATAAATACTATTATTGCTGCAACTAATGTAATAGCTTAATTGTAAAGAACTACAAAAACAATTCATGAAGCAATCAATTAATTTCATCTTCTGCTGAAAAGGGAAACACAGGAATCTATGTACAAAAAGAGTAACACTCTTTTACACACTTTTCTTCGAAGCATGTTTCAAAATTCAGCATAGGAGTACAGGTAATTCAGTGATATATAAGGAATAAAAACATCTTGCAAACGTAAAAGGAGTCTATATATGTACTTGTCCCTATCCTGAGTCACAAAAATCCAGTCCATGCACTCCCATCCTATTTACTGAAGGTCCATTTTAATATTACCCTCCCATCTATGCTTAGGTAAGGCTAGTAGAAGATATGAAAATAATTACATTTAACAGCATGCAGAGAAGTTGCACTCGACATAGCAAGGAAAGCATTTTTACAAACTGTCACAGACAGACCATGATAACTGGCATCCCATGAACATGCAGAGGATGCATATATCTTTGTAACTTGAATTAGTAGGTGTAGTACCCTAGCAAATCTTAAACCCAGGGGGGGGGACAGGGAATAGGGGAAAAAAAGATTGTTGATTGAAGCATTATTACATATATGCAGAATGTGGACTAAATTATATTTTTCATATAGTTTCTTGGCCAAAGGGCAGCATCTTTTGGAATTTCCCAAAGGATTAGCAAAGTCATTGCCAGAGTCAGTTGGCTCACATATTAATACCTCAGGGTCCAGTGAGCAATATCGCTGATAAGCTGTGGCACAAAGGGACCAGTCTTCCTCATGCAGAGCAGCATACCCCAGGTTGAACCACAGAGCTACCTGCAGGCTGTTGATGGCAAGTGACTCACGAAAGTGCGGAATACTCTCGGCATACTGCAAGAAGCAAATAATGGGAAAGGTAGGGGGAGAAGGCGAAGGATGGGGGGAGAAATAATGCACTCTGTCAGACCTTGAATTTCATAATATAGCACGAGTCTTACAGACAAAATTACAAATTGTCCCAAAACCACTTTAAAGCTTCACAGTTTGTTAATGAAATGAGATTGTGTTCATTATCCCTTGCACTATACAAAGGCCACTCAAATTACATACTGGGAAAAATAAACTGACAGCTTGATGAGATGCCTTTGCTCATGACATCTACTTGCAAAGAAACATAAAAGACAGAATGGTAGCAAATGTAAAAACTAGGTTCATTTTGGGATCAACTTTTTTGCAATTTGATCCCAAGCTATTACATCACAATATTTCAATTACAAAATTCACAAATGATATTATCAGAGCAACTTGGACATACAGTTACTTTGGTGCTAAAGAAGAAGTCTTAAGACACAAGTCCTAATGGACCAAACTAAAAAACACGAGCCCAAATTCGTGTGTTGGTAGCACAGGAGCAGCTCCTTAAGTTACCTCACTTTCTCATTACTCAGTCTTCAACACTCATTAAGTCACAGCCCACTATCATCTACCGCAACAAAATCTTCAGAACAACTCTACAATATGTTCAGTTAGTAAAAATGAATAACAAGAACAGCATGACTGGAAAAGAACAGTGAATATACCACACAAAAGCAATGAAGTGGTCTGCAGTTGATTATCGACTATGGTACAGTTCAACCATCAAGTAATGAATAATCATTGTAAAGCCTTTTAAACACATTAAATGAGAAATTTTTGTATCAAAATATAAAGAAAATGAACTTCTAAAGAATGAATACTTTTTACATGAGAGAACTTTATACAGCAAATTTTGGTATAATAAAATCATGGGGATGATGAAATTATATTCATCTAATAAAATTTTGTTACACTGAAACACATTAAAAATTTCAGAATGATAGTTATGTACATGTAAAAAGCCAAAACTAGACAAAACTACCACATTTAATTTGACGAAAGTTGGTAATTTCGTATGTATAACTCATTTTAGTAGTGATTTCTTGGTCAATCCTTGGATAACTTCAGCGCTTGGTCATTACAAAGTGCCAAAGATGTCATACCATGTTGGATGCTTGTGTAACAGTAATGGCGTTTTCATCATCGTCGTTGTCTTCTTCCTTGTCCTCCGGTGTCACGTCATCGCCAGATCCCCTGTGATCTCTGCAGCAACCATGGCATCATTATCCACACACATAAAGTCGTCCACTTCCACCTTAGCATCTAGTCTTTGGCTCAAATGTTGAAAATTTGCACCATATACACATCACAGTCACTTTCAATTTCGTTTTCATCTTGTGGCACAGTTCCAGCTTCATGAAAGCAGTGCATAATTGTAGCAGAACTTTGCATTTTCCAAGCTGCAATTAACATCTGAATGGCCTCCAAAATGTTTATGTTTGAATCATGACCCACTGAAATGTTGACCAACATTCACTGCCCTAACCGCAACATGTAGTACTGCACTTCTGCAGAATGAATTATCGTCTGATCCAGAGGCTGCAAAATCGCAGTAGCACTGAGACGCATTTGTCATTAAATCAGATGTAACAGGTGTAGGGTGTTGGTACATGCAGTATTTATATACGATGACCATGCGATACACATGACATAAACTTCACTGATGATTTTTAGTCATGCAGTAATGATCGAACGTAATGAAATATCAGTCTTTCTATTTCAGTTGAAATGAAACATACACTGACTGAACATATTGAAACATGGTGTTGTTCAAATAGACTGACCAGTCTAAACGCGCCTTTTCTACTCCAGTCGAATCAAATCACTCACTGATTATCCTGGCAATACACGGTTTCAGTTTCCACTTCTGGTCATGTGGCTAAAGCCATGCAATCAACCAATATAAACGTGTCATAATAACACTGTTCTGCCACAGTAGTGTGGACTGTGTTACGTGGTTGGCGTTCCTGAGTTGCAGTTGGGATTGAAAATGGGTTTTTATCTCAGGGTTTTATTCATGGGATTTCTGTCACAACAGACCGTGGCCATAAACATGTGTACATTCTTGTAGCTCTCCATAATTAACATACATGTACCTTTCTCTTTCCCCTCTCTTCTCTCATATATGAAGTGACAGGTTTCCTAAAGTTTGCATTGTATTCTTCAATTTTTTCTTCTTACAAATTTTGTTATATTGAGTATATTTTTTCTAAGCAAGGTGTATTTTTTATTGCATTAAACTGAAAATTTTGTTAAATGGTATTAATTAAAGTGAAGCATTTTTACATCAGGATATACAGTAAAGTGGTGCACAAGGGATAAAATGTTGTACACAGATTTCATTATTCTGGTGTTTGTTAAAAAGAGATTTCACTGTATGTGGGAAAATTTAATACTGTACTTATGGTAGTTTTGGTGGAACTTCAAACATTGAACTTCTTATGTGGAAAAACTTTGTATCCAGGAACTTATTGTCTTTGAGACACTTAATTTCAATATCCAGTGCTGGCGTAATTCCAGTACAAACTTAAGTCAGAATATGTGCTACCTGCTTCCTGTTGAAGTAGTACAGTGCCCAGTGCCGCTGAGCACGCCCGCTTTTGTGGCCTGACAATTCCCATGCCTTTTCATAACATAGTGGATCATCTGTAGCATCTCCCAGTAAGCACCACAGCTTCACTGTCTCCTTCTTATCCAGTTCCTGTTGTATTATTTCAGCAGCCTGAAATTTACAAATGATACCTCACAGTTTCTACACCACAATAACACTTTTTGCAGCTGAAAACTTTCTCCACCAAAGAACATATTCAATACAGCTCCCTTTAAAAGAAATGTCACATATACAGTAAACCCCCTATTTAATGAATTGCTGGGGGATTAGAATATATTTCACTAAATCGAGGTTTTCATTAAATGGAGGTACATTTTTTATATGGCGCTATTGTCAGGACATGAAAAAATCATCACTAAATCCGGGATTTCACTAAATGCGGGAACATTAAATCGGGGTCTTACTGTACATAGTATGGCTGCCTGTTCTTACCTTGTGCCTGAGGTGCAGCAGGTTATAACACATGATGACTTCCTCCCAAAGCTGAAGGCGCAGAAAGATGTCCAAAGCACCCTTCACAACACCAATAGAAACTAGCAGATTTGCAAGTTCAGTTTCAACCTTCCAACGAGGTGGCAGATGTGAACAAAATAAATAGCAATGCCTTGCAATGACATCTGGCTTTTCTTTAGTGATGCAGTGTACCAACTCCTGCAACAAAATACTGTATGACACATAACATTAAACGTTAACTTCTACTGGTATACATGATTGTGCTAAGCAGCATCCACTGTCTGAGATATTTTTGTTCAGCAGCTGACCTGTTCTCATTTGGTTGTTTCCTTATTTTATTTCTTTGGTAGCAACTATGGCCAGACAGGGCACTTTCAATACTTTTTCAACGAATAATAAAGTCTGTTAATCACAAACATACACAGAGAAAGCACGAGATTGGTTCTGACTAGAAATTACAAACCACAGAAAGCCTATACAAAGATACTGTGAAAAATCTCAGTGACTGCCAAATACTAAAAAGGAAAGAAACTGGTTCAGAAATTTTATACAAAGCATTAAAACAAGTCAGAAAATGTATGCACAGCGTATTCATGCCTCTACATTAAGAATTTGTATAACTTAAATTACAAAGAAATCAAACATATAAGATGACACCTTTTCATGTACTTGGTGATACCAGTTATGAATTGATCATTAAACACAGCACATCATGCTTACTTGGTTTTCCTTAATAATTAAATACCATCTCTTGCTCTCATCTTCTGCAAATTCTCATGCATGCAGTGCTCCAGACAGTTTGTTTTCCACATATCTAAAAAAACAGCACTCTAATAAAGTAAGAAAGGAACAGCACATGCACACACAGCACAGATGCAAATGTTCAAGCACACAAAAAATGCATGTAGGCTTCAAACAAAGTGGTCATTAAAACAGTCTGAACAAAATAAAAATTGAACTGGCATGATTTTTTTTTTTTGCAAAATTCTCCAGTGATTTAATGAACATCAGCTCTTCTCCAGCTGCTACATGTGCACAGATGGACAGAGTAATTTTAATAGGTTCTCTGCTGGTATCTAACCAGGTTTGAGAAAATGTAACTGCTGTTGACAGCTGGATCTTCTAGTATGGCAGATAATCAAAATACAGTGAAACCTGTCTTAAATGGAACATGGGCATAATGGAACCTGTCTTTACTGGACAACTTTTACAGTCCCAAGGATCTGGAGTCCTGAGGATCCAAATTTCAAGTATCTCTATGAAATGAAACATGCTGCACTGGAAAAAAAACTTTGGCCCCTTGCATTTCTGTTACAGGTAGGTTTCACTGTACCAAAGTCTCAAACAGAAAACTTCAGGGCTATCCAGAAAAAAAAAAGTGTCTGCTAAATCAAAGCTTAACAACCATGCTAAACAGATTTTTAATATAAAAAGAACTGACCACTACACATTTATTCCTTCTCAAAATACAATTATGGAAGAAGTCTGCCTTCAAGTTTCTACGGCAGTGCGTTCAATGAAAAAGGCCAGACCTTTGGCCGGACAAGTGAATTTTGGACCATAACAATGCACCTTCCCATGCTCTTTTTTCTGCAAGGTAATTTTTAGCCATGAACCAATCATCAGTCTTAGAACCTCTACCATACTCATAATGAAAGGCATTTATATTTACATCAACCAAATTTGAGAAGTTTTACTCCTTAATGTAGTAAACCAAATTCCTTATGTTGTTCTTTGAAGTCTACTAAGCTTACATAAAATACGAATAATGACACAATATCAGTAACTCTTCCATACTGAAACCCAAGAAAATCTGTGGAAGGTTTGTTGTCTCTATAGAGAAGTCAGGCCTAATCTTTCACATATGTGATAAGAAAGTTCCTTCCTAGGCAAATTCCAGGTGCCCCAGTACAGTATATTACATGAACAGAGCACAAATACCAAAGCAGATTATTTTTATGAAAGTTTTGTTTTTCATTTTTACTTTTTCTTAAACTTTTTCATTTCTGACAGGCAATTTTATGTCAATGTTCACTCTACAGTGTACCCTTCACATCAGTCACTAACTGGTTCCTTAAGAATGTGAAAGATACAGAGCATCAGGCATGCATGTTATAACAATGAATTGTTCTTGGTACGTCATAAACTTGAGCATTGTCCCCATTTTTCAGGTAAATAAACAAAATAAAGGCTAATTTAACCAAAATGTTATTGAATAAAACATACAATGTGCATATCAAGTCACTCCATGATGGACAAATAACTTTTCACCTAAAAAAATAAGAAAATAAATAAAATTCACAAACCTTTTCCTGTGTTACCCATGGTAGACTGACATGCTAAGCAACAACAAGTGACATACATGACATGTGACACATGCAGAAACATGCGACTTGATGCATATGGGAATAATGGTGTTAAACAGTGGACAATGGATATGACAAACAACAAAACGGGAAGTTGCCAAATACCGAGAGCCCACTGTGTATCTTCAGGATCAGAGAAATTTTTTAACAATGCATTTTATGGCATGTAAGGTGCATCTTACCCAGGATCTGTTGTACAGAAAAATGACCTCGTGTACTGTAATATTTACTGTTGTTCACTCTGAAATATTATATTTACTGTGCTAAAATGAAAGAAATTAAAATCAGATCAGTTCTGATCACATATCACCTCAAAAGCAACAGCATTCAAGGCTCTGGGCACCACTAGTGTAATACAATATTCCATCACTTTGTGTCAGACTCTCTACAGTTTTAATGACTAGGGCAGGTTGTTAGGAGATGCTTCACTAATGTATAACCCAAACCTGCTGGAATGAATTTCATGAGAATAAGGGCAAGTTACACCCCACTGCCACAGGATATGAAGACATAATGGCAAACATCACGCAAATACCTCTGTTTGCATCATAGCTCTCTCTACAGTACGAGAATAATGGCCCTCAAGATGGCAGCGTTGCAGCAGTGCTGACATCTGCAAGCTCCACGCAAGGGGCAGAGATAACAGACACTGCAAAAGAACATCAATCATTTGCACAGTTTATACTGCATGCTATTTCAGTCACAAAATATATATATATTTGTTTATTTATTTAGTCTCTACTCTTATAAAGTTACCCTTCTAATTCTAACAAGAAAAAGATATATTATTAAACTGTTCTTCTTTAAAAACTGGGTGGCTCAATGGAACAGGACCTATCCCAACTGAAAAGCATTTTGAGAAAAATGGGGTTGTGTAAGACATATTTTACAAAATGTGTGTAAAAATTACAAATGTATTTATTATGAACACAGTACACATATATATTCATAACTGCCAATGTTCAATACAACACATAATGTACTTTCATTGCTGCACAGATATAATATTTACAATGTGACTTAAATTGGCTGAAAACAGAATACCTGGAAAATGTATTAATACTGATAATAATTATGATGCAAGATTTGAGGTTCATACAGCAATGTTCATAAAGATGCAAGTCTTCTGTGATAAGACTCTATGTCAATCAGTAAATGGTTACTAATGTTTCAGAGGAGTCTGCTGCCTTAATCATCAGGTTCTGAGAAGCCCTTAAATACTAACATCAAAATCACCAGCAACTTGTTCATTACCTGCACTGCTCTGGTATTAGTCAGTTGGTGTACAAGTGACATACCTTATGAGACTGAATGTCATCATACTGCATCCTCTTATCTTTATTGTCAGAAAAACATGCAACACAACCTTTTTTATCTTTACCTTCCTTTAAAATTAATGTATGCTCTGTGCAATTGTGGTCAACAAATATTTAATATTCATCACATGCTCAAATTTCACACACATAAATTGAGATGCTTGTATCATTTCCACTTCATATTTGTCCACAGTAGAAGCCCTTTTGATAAATGTATTCAGATTACAAAGATCTTTGAAATTCTCCCTACCAGTTCCAATTACCATGACTGTAGCCTCACAAATATACATTTCAAAAACTTTCTTTTACCATTAGGTATGGCATCAATTCTTCATCTGCCAATCTGTCTTTGGGCTGAGACTTCTGGGTTTGAACACTGCAACAAACATTAGGAAACATCACTGTCACTTAAGGAGGTGATAGGATGGAGTACACAATCACATATTTTGGAATCAGAACAATGACTGCCAAACTGACAAGAGGTTTGTTTCCTAGGTACGGTAATCATTGGAGAGCTGTTACTTTCTCTCTCTTAGGTACCCTGTTCTCAAAAGCCACAATCTGTGTTCTTCCATCATCACTGAAGGCCAAGTTTCACACCCATACAGATGAAACCTACAGAATGAACTTAACAAACTTAGTTTAAAATAGAACTTAATATTGAGAGTTCTTTGTTAGCAAAGATTTCAAAATTAAATTGGATTGTACTAAGAAATTTGAAGGTCAAACTTAATTTTCAAGAATATTTCATTCAGTGTTCACCAAAGCCAAATGTTTTGGACAAAATCTGTGGCATGCACCATGATATACATTTTCTGGGTAACCAGGTTTCAATTCCCTGTAAGCACACCTAGGCCAGCTCTGTCACTTACCCTTCCTCCTCTCAAATTAGTACTGGTGAAAATGCAGCTAGAGCTTGAAGCCCCATGTGTTTTGATGGCATGGTGCTTAAGTACATGGCTTACCTTACATATGTAAAATACAGTTACTGTTGAATTATGTACATACTGTTGTATGTAACAATATTAATCTTTCTAATGTGCTGTGTGAAAGTTTGACTGAAAGCTACAGTTGTGGCACAATTCCAGTTCATTCAATTTAGAAAATTTGGGCAGTTGTACAGCCCTCTGTACGAGAGCAGACACACCAACAAGAACTAAACACATCGAAACATTGCTGCTTGTCTGCACGAATCAAAACAGAATGGCATGTACTTACAACACTCCCAAAACAACAGCTTGCTCCAGAGGCTGCAAGTCAGGAAATTCACCATCAGCTTCATTTGAGAATTTAATCTTATCCAATCTTACTTCATCTTTGAGCCTCAAATCCTGAAAGAATTCATTATACATAAAAATGTCATCAAATGCACTGATTCAAAATTACAAGGTCATGATGATAAATCATGTTTACTGTTCCAGGGGACGAGAAATATTTTTGGTACCTTATTGTTAGTTAATGACAGCATGTCAAATTCCTTAACATCCAGAAGTTATTCTCTTTGTTTGACATGACATGTAACTGTTATTCTTGGGAAAAAAATGACGTGAAAGAATAAGCATGTGGCTGCCAATGCAATGCAGTCAACATGAAGGGATTACTCCAAGACACTAACAGACTGAAACAAAAATCTGTTGACTAATTGCAATGATTGCAATGGAACAAATGATTGATCCTGTCATGTTCTGCTAACAACAATTTGTCTTTGCAATAAATGAATATCAAGACCAAAAATCATAAAGACAGCATCTGGAATATAGCTAGCCACTTGTTTTATCTAAGCCTGTACAGGCATGGATCATATTCATGACATGAAAGGAATCGCATGTTAGAAGTAAGCTTTTTGCAGAGAACGAGGTACCTTAGGTAAGTGTTCTGACTGGACTGTTGGAAGATTGTTTATCCTGTTGCTCTCTACCACGGAGACTTTGACAGTGAGTTGGGCCAGTTCCTTTGTCTGAAATCGTGTCCTCTTACCAAGTGCACCTAAAGCAAAGTAAAATAATTGTTGCCTTTGAAACACAAGACTCTGATGCCACTCAAATCTTGCTGATGAAATCAGTAATATGAAATAACTGTAGCATTTCCCCAGGACATCAAATCTTTCCATCAACAACTGAGCTAAAACACTGAGGCACTGTGACATCACACAGGCCTTATCACATCATGACTTCAAACATTTGTAGACATTACTGACAATAATGACTTACTCAGACTTCACAGTATCACACCTCTAACTAATCTAAACATGGTTATACAATGTTGGAAACAATCAATCATGCTGGGAAATACAGCACTTTCATTTCAGGTACCAAACAAGTGTGACATTTACAAAGGGTAAAGCTGTGAGCCAATCACATTGGCCTGTTATGCCAGGGGCATATGGTACTTACAAATCCCTCATGGTTATTTCTGTCAAACTTCCCATGTGTGACACAAAACTGTGACCTTACAGCAGCATAACAAAAGGTTCCTTGTGCAACAGATGATTGCAGTATGCAGTGGGTAAACCAGGATAACACCAGCACTAATGATAGTGACTGTCAAACTGCCTCAGTGTTTGTTTTAGGGGTCATTTAACAATGCTCTAGTAACTGCTCAGAAAGGGATGTATAAACTAAAGGCAAACATATTCACATTTCATAGGATTTAAAAACGTAAAGTCATTTTGCTTAGCAGGCACTTATAAGTACTGTCAATCAGATCAAAACAAGTATAAACATAACAAATGCACATACAGTCACAGAATTAACAATACAGTGATCATTTAACAGGAGTCATAAATTTGCAGTTAATAAACACGTGAGTCTTGAGGTTTTCACAGTGGTGTGGTTCAGGACTCCATTCTTCTGGGATATGACACTGTCAACGGATAATCAGTTCCCAACACTTTGAAGAAAAGTACTGACTTTCTCTTCAAAGGTCCTCAGACAGATTATCCAGTAAGGTGGCTTCATACCCAGGAGAATGGAGACCTCAGTTAACAAATACACCTCATTTCTGACCTTCAAATACACAATTTCAACAGCTATGCTACATGGAAGTGAAACAATTCTGAAGTGATAAAGGAATGCTGAAGCAGCAAAGTAGGAAAATATAAAAGAAGTGTAAATTGGATTTTCATGGACAATGACAGTATGAAGCCAACAAGACTGATTTTAATTTTCCAATAAGGGATAAAATTAAGTTTCTTCAGTAAAGTTTAAGAAGGATTTTGAATATTAAATTTCACAGAAAACTGTTCCACTTCTATACATGAATATGTCCCAAATGTAAATGTACGGAAAAATCTGCAAGACAGATTTTGCAATCACCACACTCCACTTCTGCATGATACTCAGAAGGTCCTGGGTTCAAATTTTGGCCTGGAGGCAGACTACACAGACTGAAGGTTTCCACTATTTTCCTCAGCACTTTGAGCCATATGCTGGAATAGTATCTCAAAACACGCTGCAATAACTGTCTTCCAATTTGTCATTCACAGTCATTCTACTGTTTGATGCTATAGAGCCTACATATTGGAAAGCATATCACTCAATAACCCAAGAATCTAAAACCCTTCCTTCCGTTTGCCTTGCTATTAGGACACTACTCAACATACCAGCAAGTTCAACCTTCATGTCAGCTGCTTTCAATGCCATCTTGCAGTGCTCTTGTGACTTTGCAACATGCCTGTAGAACAGATGTATCTGTGCAGCCTCCAGATGGAAGCAGATCTGGTTGTGTCTCTTGATCATCAGAGGTTCACATCTTGCTAATTCTTCCACCAGTGATGTAATACTCTTGTGCAGGGTAGGGGAAAACTCATCCATGACTTGTTGGTGAATAAACAAGCACCGCAGCAGCCACCACTGGCTGCTCTGAGAAAAACCAAAATTAATTGTGCATTTAACCATTTCACAGTCAGGTCATCCCCTAAACAGCTGAAATTCCCACATTTGCATTTTGAAGTATATCAGAACATCAGTTTGCTTTAATTATCATACTTACATCACACCTATTTGCATCTCAGATTATGGTGACAACGTTAGCCAAACTAAATTAAAATTTCCTATGCTTCTGCTACGCATTGCATAATAAAGTTACATAAATAAAAAATACATTAGTTTGAATTTCACAAAAATATACCCTTAGAAAAAATTACTGCTATCTGTTGACAAAGATTGTGAACTTTATTTTGTCCAATGGCTTGACAGCCCTAGTGGGCCTAGGCCTCCTCATTGTTGAGGCTTTGCGATCACACACACACACGCCACACTCGGTAGGACTCCCCTGTACGAGTGATCAGGCCGTCGCAAGACCTCTACCTGACAACACACATCACTCACAAGACAATGACAACCATGTCCCTGGTAGGATTCGAACCCACAATCCCAGCAAGTCAGCCACCACAAACCCACGCCTTAGACCATGCAGCCAATGGGATCAGCAAAGATTCTAAACTAGTAGTCTAAAATGTCAGATGTTGTTGCAATTACACATTCAAAAACTGCCATAGGTTAGACGGAGGATGCTTTTTAATCTCAACTGACCAACAGCTGTGTTGTGATGTGAAATATATATCATACAGAGATTCAAAGATCTGAGTTATGACAGTAAAGGAGTTCAATTTCACAATGAGTGAAATCTAAATCTTCAAAAACATACTCAAATTACACTTCACATAATTATCATAAATTATCCTATGATACCATAAAAATAAAATTATTGTATGAATAAGCATAATTTCATGAGCATATACAGGGAGAACAGAGATCTGGAGGTAAGGCTCCATGCAGAATGGACTTTGGCAGTGAGGGGTTAGCTTCAATTTCTAGTTGTTTGCTCCCTGGTATCTGTTGAAAAAGAGGCTGGTAAGCATAACAACCATTGTATAAGTGTTGCTGAAAGCAGAAATATCAATACAAATGGCCATTCAGTGTATAGCACAGACACAGGTATCATCACCTCATATCATGTTCTGGGGGATGGTTGTACTGGCAATGTTGCAGAGATTCTTACTGTCTCCATCTCTACAACAAAGTGACCTTTTCAAAAGATATTCTCTCATACCTGTAACTGACTTGAACTAACCCCACATTATTCACTTCATTTTTGCTGACAATACATTCCAGATGAAAATAAAAAAAGTGAAGGGAATAAAGCATCTACTGATTAGACCACTGTAAACCAGAATATGACAGAAACTTACCTACATGAATGTCACTCAAACACCAGGGAGCAAACTTCATTCAAAGACAATTTATTGGTTTCCTGAACATAAAAAATTAAATCAGAATCGCACAAGGTCTTTTACCTAAAGGAATGACAGCATTTTTTTTGAAGCCTGAAATCATTTGAATACTGTAGCATTCAGCTTTGTCTTTTTTTTTTTTAAACATTTGCTGAATATAGATGATATGACCAGTAGTTTTAGTGTGATGACAGACCCTTAATAAATTCATCTTCATTTATTTTTGCTAGAAGAATGTTGAACAGAATGTATCCACTATTGGAAAATACTAAATTTTCTGTTCTCTTTTCAACACCTAAGAGAATTATAAATTTCCAAGCACTGTCTCAGTTTGAACTGTAAAAGAGAAACAAAAACTATACTAACTGGCAGAGGCTGCGGTCTATCACAGCAGACCCGCAGGCATACGCGTGATAACAGCAACAGTTCTGGATGACTCATGACTGGACAGCAGCTCTCTCCATCAAGAACTAAACAAGCTGTCACCTCATCCTGAAACTGTTTCTTATTCATGATGCTACCTTCATACCAAGACTGTAACCAAAGTATGAGAGAACTGCTGGAGGTTGAGTCACTTTCCAGTGGAGGGCCTGTCCAGTTACTCTGTACAAATGCATGCAGACTGGCTATACCCATACACAGAACTTCAAACTGCCTGCAAAACAAAACAATGAGAGTTTGTAGACCACAATGCCCCATCACATGTCAAATGCTGTATATACACCATGAAGACATAGAGCACTTGAGGTATAACTCCACTCATTCTTCATCTTGGCACTGGGTGGAGGTGAGTGGTAACTCTCACATCCCAGCCACTTTAGCCCCAGCAAAGAGCCTGGGTACACACTGAATAGGAGGCTGGGTGGGCCCTGGAGCTGGTCTGAATATTTGAACCCCAGATCATCCACGCCATAGCCTAGTCACTATGTTGACTATACTAACCCAGCTCGACACATGTACAAACCTATTAGTTATTTATTATATGTTCTGGGCTTGCAAAATTGTTATTATGAAAGAAGTTCCTTATGTGGGAACATGATGCCACAAACCCAAGACAAGCACTGTCGGTGTCTATAAATCAAGTTTGCGTAAGTATGTTGGCAAGCATCATGTCAATTATCACTATTATTTATGTGCACAGTGTACTTCCAAGATGCTTAAACTAATTCTCTGGTAACAGAACCTGCAGAATCAACACTGCATCACAAAGCCTGTGAGCCAGTTCCATCAACCTTCCACAACCTATTTCCCTAAGATTCTGTCTGTTATCACAATCTTGCTCATGAAACAGCAATTTGTCGTAAGCCATCGATACAAAATTTTACAGGAGACAGAAAAAACTTGACTGATCCTTAATAGACCAACACTTAAGCATGTTATGTTTTACGAAAATATAAGAAGAAGCAATGTTTTGTGGACACAGAATTTTGACAGGTGTGTTTTTAACCCAACTGTCTAGTAAAGTGGGAACCTCAGTTTGATGATTTGTGTGGGCTATGATAAACTGCTGTTTCATGAGTGATATTTCCTTCTCAGTCTTACAAGTAGCAGTTTTGCATGAGGTTTTTCCACCACAATGTTGTTGTGATTACTTGTCTCCACATCCATTTATTAGGCCTTTCTACCCTAACAATATCATGTTGGTGGCAGTAAAATGCTGACTTATTTTATTCCTTCACTTTCCTAACAACTTTGTTTTCAGATGCTTGTAAGACTATTGTGACCTACATAAATTTTATTCCTTATTCTTGAATGAGATACAGAGAAGGTAGCTTCATACTTACTGTCTAGGTGTTACACAGTTGTGGTCCATGTACATTTTTACAGATTTCTCTAATAAGACATCTAAGGAAACATCGTCACAAGTGTTATCTAAGTACCGGCAGTATATTTCTTCACATTTTGATGTTGTCAGTAGCTTCAAATACCTGCCGCTTTGTATATCTTCAAAAAACTGAATGTCGTTACCTTCAAGAACAATTCAAATTATAATTAATACAAATTTCATAAGTGATGTTGGCACTTAAAATAATAGGTAATCAAAACAACTTGATACCCACTCTCATCTTAATAGGAATTAAAATTATAATTACACAACTAAGTTATCTACATGGGACACTTCATAACTCATGGTAAGTATTTTTTTAACACAAATATGGCAATGCAGGAAATGGAGTATATATGTTTGAAAGCATGTGGCATATACTTGTAAATGTCACCATCAGATTGGCGTATAAGTACAGAAAAGCACATGCATTTTCACACCAACATAAATGCACTGGCAATTTCATTCTGAAATGGAAGCATGTAAATTTGAACAGTGTTCATATGTGAAAACAGCAATTCTATGTGGGCAAAATGCAGGAGTGCCATGCAGAGCTAAGTGAAGCACTAGGTGATCATGGCATACCATATTGAACTTTTGTTTACTTAGGGAATAGCCTGACAACCCTGCACACTTGGTAACACTGTGCCGGCAGAAAGAGGATTTAGAAGGCTACAGGATACAGGCATAAAGTGAGAATCCCCCCCCCCCAACCAAATGCTTTGTTCCATTACCTGTAATATGCCTTTCTTCTCCTCCTTCAAAACTCTTCCTTAATATATCACATGCAAATTAATGGCACCTCGTTTGGTGAAGATTATGAGGCATGTTTGTGTGCACAAAGTATTTTTTTCTGTATGCTCCAGTGGTAAGAGCTCCAGGACGAACTGTCTTGGTGCCACATTTTAAACAATGAAGAATACTAGAAGCTAGAATATTATATGGGGGGGGGGGCATTATTTTATTGACAAGTGGCACTAGTCATTTCCTGTCGGCTTGTTCAACTTATAAAACTTCAACATGCAATGAACAACAGGTTTATTACAGTGAAACGTGTCTGAAACTGAAGGAAAACATTTCCAGCAGCTTCTTCCAATACGGTGAGTAGAAATTAAGTTTAACTGAAGTGCTTTGAACTAAAATGTGTGGTCTCTGACTCACATCAAACAGGAATATAAGCGAGTGCTGCACTGCCTGCCATCAATCAAAATGGTCTGAGTGAAGACTGATGCGAGTTGTCCAAAAAATAGTTATTATGTAACATAATACAATCACTACACACATACACAATTCATAGTACACATCAAACTCAATTACAATACAGAAGCCAGGATAGCTCAGTCAGTACAGTGACTAGGCTATAGGCTGGAAAACCGAGGAATCATGGTTCCAGTTCTGGAAGAAATAAGGTGAGGTTAGGAATACTTCACGCACCTGCTTTAATAAGTTCGTTATCTACAAGTAACAACAGAACCTCTTCATACATTTCAACTTCTTCCATGTTTTGTAACGATGTATTAATCAACAGTCACAACCAGTGAGTTATTCAGAGATGATACTCCGTCACATAATTCACCAACACGCATCTCACACACAAACATAACCTATCACCATCACCCACATGATATACTAGATAATCACTAGATAATCTATGCTCTTATCCCTGGTATCTCACCCAAATGGCATGGATAAGAGCTACGAAATGACGTTTATACGCGGATCATAAATGAGAGAAGCACAGAAAACCACGGTGACCATCGTCCTTGTAACCGATCGGTACCTTTACTTTTGACAGCTCTATGGAAATATAAACTTTTATAATGTTCAATGGGTTGCAACTTCGGGGCAGGGGGAGGGGGGGACCCAATTTAAGCGTAAATTTAAACGGACCCTAAAATGAAAAATAAACCCTGTGGAAGACATATGAATATTAGGGAATTAAGTATAGGAGCAATTTTAACTCTTACCTGTATCTTTGGAAATATGCTGCAAAATAGCACATTTTCTAGGAACACTGTAATATACAAAATCAATAAACATTACTGAAAGTTGTGAAAGACAAAACATGTTTTTAACAGTCATAATTTACAATTATCCCACTTTATTGTAATTTCTTCATGAGTCACAAAATTTCAGTGGTCTTTACAACAGATTAAAAACTAATATGTTATTAAGCTATCATACATCATAATGTGAAAAAACACATGGTCTACTGCTGAGTTCTTGACAATGTCAGTAACCAAGTCATGATGTATATTTCAGAGTACAAACTTCTTTCAGAATTCAGTGCTGAGGTGTACAATGGGCACATGGCAGTTTGTGTAACAAAATTATTTCATTAGACAAAAACAGAAAGCACAGTTTTAAACAAAACAGGTTCCAAAATTTGTTCTAATCATAACTCAGATACTAACCTGAAGTACTCAGCACAACAAATATATTTATTTGTTCATTCGTACATACATACATACATACGCACAAATGTACGTATGTATGTACTATGTACAAGCGCACACACGCACACACACACATATATTAACATACATTCCATGCACTGAAGAGCTAGACAGACCAACTACAGGAAGTGGATTAGATCACAACAAAGAAAACATACAGAGAAGTACAATTCAAATAATTCTAAGATAAATGGTCCAATCAATGCTTATATATACATCAGACAAGTTATGCTACTGACTTGTGCAATAGTACGAAAAGTTTCTTAAATGTGGACAGAAGTACTGCAGTGTGGGAGGCCATTACTGGTCACTGTGCAGCAAATACGTTAACTGCTCTATGGACACAGTCCCACACTAACATGTTACTGAGTACTGCAAAGTGGGTGGTGTCAGCAGTTGCTATGCAACAATGCAGCTATGAGTATGTTTGTAGATTCTGTATGTGGGTTCTGTGTTAAGCTGGACAGTACGTACATATATACAGAAGGATTATAAGTCACTTAAATATATTAAGCATTCATTAAAAAAATTAAGGGTGTGTGTTTTCTGTTTAAAAGAGCAGAGGGCTTCTCTCCTGGTGAATGTACTTTTTCTGTCTCCATTTTCATAATATTCCAGGTTGATTACGTTTGTTACCTTATTTTGCTTTAAGACCAATACAACACTGTTTCTCAGCCTGTTTTGTAATTACATTTAGGAATGTACAGTGTTCACTCTAACATGCTTCTTTTTTTCTGAGTCTTTACTCTTCCTATGGCGAGGGATAGTTTCAAAAAGTACTCAGAAACCAGTTAAAGCTGAAGTTGATACAGATTCTTATAATGCTGTGTAGGGAAATAGTAGCTTTTTGCTGTAAGAATTATATGGAAAAATCTGCGTGTAAAGTGTGAAGTTTTTTTGTTAAAACACGAGGTTTTATAACAGTCTAAGGAGAAAGAGAAGAGGCTGTTGCATGGCTCACAACAGCAATACAGCTCATGCTTGCCACATGATAGCAAATCACTCTTTCGGCAGTAAGACATGCAAACTTCTATTTCCTTGAGAATTAAGACCTAGGCTATGTGTTGTACATACTTTCTGCTCAATAAAGGCTGTATCAATCACACAAATAAATACAGATGTTAAAAAATTTTGTGTCAAGGTTTTGTGAAGCGAGGTCCGATTCCCTTCTTATGACTACCTCCGAGCAATTATATCTTTCTTTTCTTCTCTATTAACTGTCATGCATTTGATTCAGCTTCTGTAACTTATTCTTCAACACAATGGAACTTTGCTGTCCAACTGCTAATATATATTTTTAGGGCACTGAATGTGTTGCAGAAATGAACTTGAGATAGACACTGTTAGCAGAGAAACTGTTCTTCTAGATTTTAAATTTTTTGGTTTAGTCTGTTCATTCAAATTATTAATATTACATTCAATAATATTATGTTGCCATTTCAACATTAAATTTGCTAATTTCTCCACTGGTTGACATAAATTTCTGTTCCAAGCACCACACACTCCTTTCCTATTCACTTGCTTGCTTCTTGTATGTATATGACACAAAAACCAGTGATATGCTCCATATCATACGAGTATACCAGACTGGCGATGCAGTCTGCACAGCTTACGTGGGAGCAGCGGACATAGGTGTCACAAATGAAACAATTTGACATGCATGTATGGCATGCTTCACACTCTCCTGAAAAACTGCAAGTCATCATTATAATTTTGTGAATTTGAGTAATGTTTATATTTAGCAATAAATTTCCTTATATTACTATAACCTTAATTAGTTTACCCTTGGTAAACTAGCAGTAAATACTTCACTTAAGCATCACTTACCTCACAAAATGTCAATACAGAAAATAATGAAAATGTAGCAAACTGTCCATTTAAATAAAGGAATTTCACTTGAATTCAGAAAACAGATACAGAATATTCCTAATCCAAATACAGCAGTACATAGATATACTATCATTGAATAATGGCTATATTTTTATAATGTACTGTTAAAAATTAAAACATTTTTAACACAAGACTCTGAGACTTGTAATTATTTATATAATAATGTTTAATTTACTTTACACAATTCAAAATATTTATAATATCCTTCAAGTTACAGATCAGCATTTCCTTTCACACATCAGAGAACCACTATTATCTAAATGAACAAACCATACTCTCTTTTATCAACCACAACATCCAGCTTTGGTACAATATATCACAAACTTGTTCCACAGACTAGAGTTGTTCTTGAGAGGCATCAGTTGCTTATCTGTTCAAACAATTTTATGGAACCTAAACTTTCACATGAGCCTTCCACATTCTACATCTTATGTAAGATTCTCAATGTCCTAGATTTAGTTTCAGTGCAGGTTATTATTCCCACCCTCCAACACCCAAGCATCAGGACAAATTCTTGTCAACTGTCTATGATTTCTTATTCAATGTATAAGTAGATATTAATCAAATCTGGAGGTTGTTTCTTCAGTCTGCATGTCGAGGATGTGTCATGCTTTGGATACCTAGGCATAGATGGGAGGACATTATTGCACCAGCCCTTAGAGAAATTGGTGGTGAGTTTCATAATGGATGATCAACTGGCTGGTGCTGTGGCAGGTAACAGTCTTCTGTTCAATTGGTGATTAAGAACTGAGTTCCATTGCACTATGGAATTTCAAGATCAGCTAAACAATTTTTAACTTTTGAAACTTGTGGTGTAAAGTTGTTCAACAAGAAGTACATAGAATGAGGACAACTTAAGGTAATTTGATTTTTGTGAATGTATTGGCAATTGATGTTAGCTTCACAGGTCACTATGTCATATGGGATACCTCCATAAAATAACTGCATGCACAAAACTATTTTCCCTATATAATTATGTTTATGTCTCATTGTTTTTCTCAGTTGAACACATTAAATTAGTGTACAGAGTGTGGCCTATTATGCAGAATCCAGAATTGGGAAACCTTGACTGAGTACAAATATTTGTTCCACACATGACAATGAGAGCTAATGAGGCAAATAGGAATGCTACATGCAGGTTTCCTGCTGGCTGCGCAGGTGTGTGTCTCTCAAACATGGCTCTGCCATGTGAGAACTGTCTCCACTTGCTGATATTGTCTTCTTGGTAGCCCTTAGAAGAAACTTCGGCCAAGTTTCAGTGGTAGAATATGAATTTGTTTTGCCATTGGGTGAATGTGTCACAGAAACAATTAGGTCTGAAATTTTGTCACACTTGTGTCTTTGATTTGAGGAACAAATTTGGCACTTGCCATTATTTTTGTAGGGGTCTAGTAGTGTATCGCAGTTTCTTGTACTGCTTTGCTCTTGCACTCCTCCTCTTGCTGAAGATGATGAGTTTTGTCGTGAAATGGCATGTGTCATTTTCTCTAGTACATTGTTGGGAATTTCACTGCTTCTTGAGTGTCTGCTGAATGACTTTGGTCGTCTCAGGTCTCCAATATTGTTACTTGACCTGTGGAAAAAACAAGCAGTTATTTAAGATTTTACCTTTTCTTGGTATTTCAGCGCTAATGTGAATTCTATTTTGGATGTGGATTCTATTTCAGGTATCCCCTAAACAACAATGATGCAGTCTACGTGATGCAGACACCCAGAAATAGGATCACACAGGTTACACTAGTGTCATAGTGTGGTAAAGAAGAGGGGTGCATGTTGTGGCTCAGGGTTCCAAGATATGTGTTTACATCCAAAGATATTACGTCCATTGTATACCTCCAGTCTTCATTATGCCAATGAATTTAAGTAATTCCGTCATTATAGTGACTATGGCCTGGACCCCTTGGGTTAGATTCCTGGCAGAGGCACAAAATTTTCACTTTGTTTTCGTGTCCAAGCTGGGTCTGTGTCCCAACCACTCTCTACTATCCAGTGATGAGACATGGTACATTCTCCAGGGGGATGATGATCACAAACTTTGAGTTAGTGTCAGGAATAAGAATGAGTTGCTCTTTACATATATATATACTCATCCAACTCATCTACTTATTATTGTGTTTTTAATTATACACTTTGCCACTTGGTTGGGAGAAGTCAATACTGCCAGAACTTTCATACAAATAATCTCTGCAGTATCACTGTCTTACTTTTCAGGAAAGTCAGAATGCAAGAAATGTTTAAAATACGAGTGTCTGCTATTGAAAGAGTGCTATACTGTTCTCTGAAAGTATAGATATGGTTCTAATTTCATTAAAAAGAGTAACATGTTGAATTATCTACGGAAGTGGAAACCCAGAAAGATATTAATTGCTGCAGGGATTAAAATGGTGTCTCAAATGGCTGCTATAGGTTATTGATTCTTTATTTGTCAAGAATATTGCATTTGTGTAGGTTATACCGTAAGTTATGTAAATTGCTAAGAGGGGAAGATGATCATAAATTGATATAAGCTAATGATGCATGAAAAAAGCAATTACAGATTAATTGAAATATCATCCTGAGAGACTGAGGAAAATCATTCAGAATATCTGGTAACCCAAAAGAGAATCAACTGATTATTGGTGTGAGGTTCATTATGTTACAAACTCCTGAGATAATGGTCCTATACACTAGACATTAGGAGCTCCCTTTCCATGGATATAAAATTCTTGGTGAGCTTAAAAGTGGATATACATTGTACATCACAAATGGGATGCCTACACATGTGTTGCACATGTGTTAATAAATTCACCTTTAGAAAAAAATACAAATGTTATGTCTCTATTTTCAGACCGCTGTGTAATATAGAGGCACAGTAGTTGCAGAGTTTAGTGAACTTCTGTATGGCATGAAAGGCTTTATTACTCACATTATAGCAGTCCTTCCTTATCACCATTTTGCTAGCAGGGTATATGAAGTACATGGGCTGACATTTATATATGCAAGTGCACTATTATTGGCATGTCAGGTAGGGAGTGTACTGCTTCGTTTGCTAATAAAGCTTAAACAATAATAATAATTCTATTGGTAACTCCTGTCAGTTGTAATGCTGGTACCTCACTCCTATTATATGCCAATGAATAAATGTGTGGCCATTACACAACCCTGGGCAGAGTAATGTGACAAACCTGCGATGATCCAGATGAGTGTTAACATACACAACTGTTGTGTCTCTGTAAGTAGAGGCCTCTCGGGTGCTGTTACTATCCAGTGGGCCACAACAAAGAGTCTTGCGGAAGGCCACACGGTACTTGACAGACATCACATTGTAGAGCACAGGGTTCACTGTGCAGGAGAAGTAGTAGAAACACCCTGCAAAATATTTGCAAACGTTGACAGAGTAGATATTTGATATATTTAAAGCTATTTCCTTGTTGCTGCATGTATTCTATAGCAGGACATAAAACATTCTGTAACTGCAATTCGTACAAGAATATCTACAGTTTTTTTTTTGTTTTGTTTTGTTTTGTTGCAAAGAGACAGCATTTGTAATATTGAATTGATGTGTCACTTTACAAGAAGATCACTGATACTATACCTCTCCAATCATAATTATTGTACCCAACAAGTGTTATAAAATGTTTCTACATGTCATGGATTCTATTGGTAGGCTTCAGGTATATAAAGGAGAACCTCGTATTTCAGATGGTACATTTTTCATGCTACTAAGCACAAATGTAAATGTTTCAGAATCTGTGTAAAGATCCAAGAAGATGATCATTTATATGTAGAAAAGTAACAAAGTATCTCAATTTTCATACTGAACTATTTTTTATGTTGACTGATGTAAATTTACATTTTAAGTTTTATTTTCTGAAGTAATAAAGTATCTTACAGCATTGGTGCAATTTAAGACTTTGGGCTAATATACATGATTGTAACTCACATCCTGATAACCTGAATCACTGATCTGGAGCCAAGATATGTAATTAATAATTGCTATGCTATGGCCTGGGTTCCAAGAAATCGTGGTTTGATTCCCAGCAGGACAAGTGATTTAACTCTTCTTCAAAGTGCCCCAACCTGCTCTGGGCCCCACTCAGCCTCCTATATAATGGATACAGAGGGCGATCTTTCTGTGGGTCTAGCAACTGTGGAATGAAGCCAACCACTAACTTGCATCTAATGCAGAATGAAAGAGAGGAATGTACCGTTGCTAACCTATGGGACTTCACAGTGTGCACAGGGACAATTTTAGCTTTACCTTTAGTTCTTCATGAGAATGTTTGTAAGTTCAGAAACTTAAACCTTCCCATGTCCTCTTTAGGTATGTAACTTCAGAATATATTTAGTTAATGAGTAGGCATTGACAAAGGATTATAAATTTCACAACTGGCCTGTTATGTAGTATGCCCACTCGTTGACCTTGATGTAGTTGGCTGTGTCTTTGCCATAGAGATAGAAGAGCCTCTGCATGTGGAAGGGTGCCCAGCATAAGAAGAAAGTGACAACAACCGCCGCTGTAACATAATGGATACAGGTTATTGGACATAGGACAAAAAACACAGTCTTATGCAATGACATTAGATGCTTTGGAGAAGAGATAAATTTTCCGCCCCTTACCAGGAATCGAACCATGATTCTCGGTTATTCAGCCTGTATCCAAGTCACTATGCCACCATACCGACTATGGTATCCCGGCTTCGGGCATTATGATGTAACAAGAAATAATATCCTGTTTACCACAGTTATGTGTTAACAATTTGCTGTTTTGTTGTTACAAGCTCTTGTTGTTATCTTTAGACACAACAGGCTACTTTACCTAGCATCCGGATAATGGGCTTGGTCCGGGAGTCTAGATGTTTGGTTTCGCCAGGGAATTTGATCATGCGGCTTTGGATCGTTACACCCATGCGGACATACAGGATGACGATGATAAGCATGGGACCGAGGAAGAAAAGGAATGCACTCAGCTCATACATGGGCCAGTTGGATGGAACAGCATGGTCCAGCATAGCACAAAATGCAGATTCTTCTATTTGGTGTGTTGAGTCTGGGGAGAAAAACACAATACCAAAACCATTATACCAACCACAAAACACTTGCCACTGACATGGAGCAGTATGCTACTATGCACGTGCACAAAAAACAAACATTAATTACACTTTAAATAATTCGAAACATAAATATTTCGTTTTAAAATGTGCCCCCCCCCCCTCTTTCAAATTTTCACTCCTCTCCCACAACTTGCAGATCCCAAACTAGGTCTACGAAGCATAGCCCTTCATGAGCCAACAGCTGCTCAGTCATTCAGCTACTGAGGTTAATGACCTAAGTACCTGTCATAAAATACAGCAGACAGTTGATAATAATTAGGTGAAGTAAAGTTGTCTCTGTGCGTGCCATGAAGCCGCATGAGAGAGTGGAGTTACAGATCCACACACTCTTAAACTCAGCACTAGACCGGAGGTAAGTGATCAGCTTCACATCCTGGATGCTTTACCCCAGGGGAAATAACCCCCATCACCCTTTGAATACGAAGTGAGTGGCCCCCAGAGCTGGTCTGGATGCTTAGGTGTTACACTCGTCATAACTTATTATCATGCTGGTATTGACAGTTTTATGACACCACATCTAAGTCTAGTTACTGTGCTGGGGTCGTACCATAGTTCAGGCAGTTTGTCGCCTCTTTCTCATCGCGGAGGCCCTGATTCAATCTCAGGACAGTCGGTGTGAGACTTGTGGCGGACCAAGTGGCCCTCGGGCAGGTTTTAGCCTGAGTACTTCAGTCTTCCCCTGTAAATTTTCACTCCACATAGTGCTCCATATTTATTAACTTGTCATCCAGTGTCGGGAGAATAGACCCCCATGCAGCAGTTTCTGCAGGCATGGTGTGATCAGTTAATAAATCAGCTGTACTGACAGGCCTCAGTTTACAGTGTCTGTTTTGTGAAACAGGGATTTATCGCATGATTTTTTAGGTTAACATTAAAACTAGGAGACGTTTCATGTTTCGAAACTTATCCCTGTAAAGTCCAAGATTTAGTATACATACCACCACGATTAACATAAAAAAGTCTGCACTTCCGCATAGAGTATATTTATGGGTTTCGTAAGATTCCCACAGTGTACGCGATTACTCCCTTAGCAGCATTAAGAACGTCGACTTTGATTCTGTTCTCTGTGAGGTGCGAAATGAATCTTTGTATATAATTTAGATTAATCGTAGTCTTTAGATGGAACGTGTCACGGCTCATCCTCTTAGACACTGGCCTGAACACAGAGGCCCGGATCCAAGCTCAGGTCTGTCCATGCAGAATTTCTGGTGGAAAAAAGAATGGCCTTGGGACATCCAAACATGTCTGTTTTCCCCGGTTAATATCATTCCACCAATGCTTCGTATTCATCTTCATCTTCGAAGTTTCTCTGAACAGAAGGGCAAACGGGTTAAGTTTGGAAAGATTACAACACAAATGATGTTCTTCCGGAAATGGGGAGCATCAAGAAAGACATGTACTTAGTAGCATCTAAAGTCTTACACATGGAAAATCATCTTAGGGACTTTGGTTATGGAGAAACATTTGGATTGAACTGTTTCAGGGCTTGCGTACTGACGTTGATGAACCTTCAACAGACTGCTCATACCTTGCGGGTATGTGACGTAATTGATCTTGGTGTAGACAGCAAAGGGTGTGGCGCTGAGAAGGGACACGCACCAGAGTACGCAGATGACGCGGAGGGCGGTTCTGGGGTTGGATGTTGTGTATGAATGTATCGGCTGGCAGATGGCGAGGTACCGCTCTGTGGAGAAAGCTACGATGGTGAGCACCGACGTGTAGGAAGACCTGGAAAAGCGTTGCACGTATCAAAGTTTAGAGCGGTCGTTACGTAGAGAAAGACAAAAAAAAAAAAAGAGAAGTATGACAGGAAGTAGAGACAGAAAGAATACAGTAATTAAAGAGAAGAATAGAAGGAAAAAGTGGAAGACGTAAAGAATAAAGAAAAGGGAAGAGAAATAAGGAACAGAGGACAGAGAAACTAGAGAGAGGAAGGAAAGAAAAACAGAAAGGCTGAGCAAGATAAGAATGAATGTAGAGTTAAATACTTCTGGCTAATTTGCGTAACCATAATAATCAAGTTTACCATGGCATCAAAGGTAAACGTAGGAACCATAGGAGCACTGGTATACCTCGTAACCATAGTAAGAACAGGAATGCTGGTAATCTTGTTAACTAAGGTAACCACTATAACCAGAAAACAATGGTGAAGTTAGTAATCACGTTAACCACGGCAATGAAGACATCTATAGTAACCGTATGAACAAAGGTAAGCTCGGTCACCAAGGTAACGTTAGTCACTATGCAAACATGGTAAGAAAGGTAACCATTAGTAACTATAGGAATATGGTTAATCTAGGTAAAAAGGGTAATCAAGTAACTTTAGTAACTAAAGTAGTCAAATATTTACGAAAATTTGCACGTTAAGTGTCGTTAATTTTGTCCGTAGAATTTTAGCAACAATCCCCAATATAAATTTTTACGCACGTCTGTCCGGTGGGGCTCAAATTGCTTCATTTGGACAGAAGAACGGACAGGCAGACACGGCGAAGTCAAAAAACGGCGAAGTTTAACTGCAGCCTTCTCACTTTCTTTGCGAAAGCGAGTAAAAAACGGAGATAAAAAAGATAGAATTGATGATTTTCTACTCTATGCTATTTATTTTATTTTCTCATTACCCTTTTTGTTCTTGTACACTTTTTGTTCAATTAATTATATTTTAGACTTCACTTCATGGAAAAACATATGACAGGAAAAATGTGAGTTCAGGCATTGAAATCCAAAAACTGGCGAAACCTTAGCATTCGGCAGTGGTGTAGAATGAAACCTGTGTATTCGGAACACAGTCTTCTTGTCTGAGCGAGGTGCCACGACTTTCCTTCGAAGTGGATAAACGTAGTGGAGTAGAACTCTTTCCTACCAAACCCTAGAAGAGTCACACGGCGTCATCAGTCTGATAGATATCTTCTGCCATTATCGTCGAGACTGTACTGTTTTACAGAGGCAATTCAATTACTTTGTAAAGTTCAGTCGAAATATGAGACACGCATAGCTGTTATTTTAGAGTAATAACTTCTGAAAACACTGAAAAGAGGCCTATAAAACACATGGTTAAATTGCTGATTTTTCTGGAGCTGTCTAAATAAAATATTACATTTTCATATATTGCATGTCACAAAAAAAGCTTACACCTAAAACAGAGGCAAATGAGTGACGCACACTAGAGTGATGGCAGTTCTCTAAGTTTAAGTTAAGCTGCTGATGGCTTGAAAACATGAAATATGTCTCTTACTAAACTCCGTTTTTTTATTCGAAACTTTCGTCAGGTTTTAAAGTAAACATATGTAAAATACGAGTTCTACGTCGTAAAAGACCGATCAGACCGAAAATAAATTTTTTCAGCTTAAATGTTTTTGTTAATTTCCTCTAAGTTACCACTTATTTCTTTTTACGTTTATCGAAAGAGTTTAAACTCGAAAATTAATAACGACATAAAATATATGCTTCATACATCCATTGAATTCAAAACTGTAAGCGGACCCAGCAAAGTGTGTTCTTTTGGGCCCTGGGATTTGTTAAAAACTGTTAACAGGGCGCTTTTAAGGAGATTAGGCTGCCAATATTGTAACAAAAAAGAGGGCTGGAATTACATGAAGTGAAGTAGCAAAATAAGAATAAAGGAATTAGAAAATACTGAAGGAAAAAATTATGTAAGGAAGCAAATATGAGGTATAAAACAAGGAATAAAAGGAGGAAGAAAGAGAGGAGAGAAAAGAGGAGGAAAGAGCAGAGGAAATATTTTAACTTTTTCCATGGATTTGTCAGATTCTCTGGACAATTCTGGGCAAATTTAAAATAGACCGCTGTTGCTTCCTCAAACACAACATAAATGCCCTTAAACATTTGAAATATACTAACGTTTAAAAGATTAAAATTCCTAAAATAACAACGGCATGCACTTATGTATGTGTGTATGTATGACGTCATACTAGCCATTGTTTAACACATTAAATACTCACCTCACTTGTGTAATTATTCATCTTCAAATTCCACTCGCCTCTACAGTCGAGTGTGGTCTGGAGGGGAGCGTGATTAAGTGACATCAACCCTTCATATTCAAAATGCATGCTTTTACTGTTGTTTTAAATTACTGAAGTACAGTGTACTGGTACGATTAAATATGATGTTAGAGTTTTACATGGTTAACAGACAAAAATTCACTGCCAGGTGGGACGAGACCAAACTGACAGGTCCTGGAGACTTACATCTCAGATCCCAGCGCCCGAAGTTTGCACAGGGTCTCTCCTAGCACCCAGGGATACTGCTGCCAATAAGCCCCCAAGTCATACGGCAGTCCTGCAAACACAGGTAACAGGACGGTTTATCAGGATGACAGTACGGTCATTCACTGATGGTTCTTAGATTATTTATTTAAATGTCGTTTTAGGTTACGCACATTACAATTATTATAACCGCTCATCGAAGGCTACACGCCAAGATATATGACGACTAATATAGAGGTTACACACACACAAGCACATTCTAACACACACACAAACAAATAAATATACAACAATCACATATTCTTCAGAATTACACAGGCCTTCATGAAGGGGAAATTTTAATTTAAATTTCCTGAATAACCCCTCCCGCCCCAGGGTCCAAACTCACATAAACTAACTAACTAACTAACTAACTAACTAACTAACTAACTAATTAACTAAATAAATAAATAAATAAATAACTCCATGGAGCAGAGTCCTTCTTGAGAAGCTAACAGGTCCTCAGCTAGTCAAGAAATTCCCCGCATTTTATGGAACCCGAAGGTTCATTACCGCATTCACAAGAACCCAACACCTGCCCGTATCCCAAATTCACATCAATTTAAAATGTTAATTAAGATACACGCAACTTCGCAGATAAGAGATAAGTCAGAAATACGTAGCCTTATAAATAGCTCCATGGATCTTGGTATTTATGGAGTAGTTGGTAAAAGTTCAGCAGGAAACGGAATTTTCGCCTTTCACCAAATCCGAAGAGCCACCCTATAGTACAAAGAATTTAAAATTACTTCTGTCTACATGCTCACAATCTACTTATATGGGATAAATTTCATTATTATCCGCCCATGTTGTTTTGATCTCCCGTGTTATTTTTTTCTTGAAATTTTCCAACAAAAATCATGCACTCCTATGCATTTTCCATATTCACATTCGTGCTTTATTTCCCTCCAATATTGTCCTGCTTGTCAAAGTAACGATGAAACAAAACTTTAAATCACAAGCATTGAAGCCGGAGGATTTACACAATGAGTTGAATTGTGTGCATAAATCTTCCTGTAATTTTCTTGATCGTTTTCTTGAACGCTAGAGTTGCAATAAGAGAGAAACGTGATACGAAAGAGGAAGTAATCTCTTTTACGTTGATTGACGCTGATCTCACAGCTTGAAGCAAGCAGAAGCCCGTATTCCCAATTTCGTACATAATCCACACAAAAACACACAAACTGAATTTCTTCTTCAAGCAGCCGGGTGTTCACGCTCCAGTCTGCTGAAGAGAAACTTGTCTTGATTACTGTATCCAAATTATGCTGTCAAACTCTCTGTTAGTACAAATGGAGCGCGACTAAGAACTCACAAACAGAGCAACAATCGGAAACAGAAACTCACGAACGCGAGAACTATGAATGGTACAATGATAATAAATACACAATACCCTCGGAGGGAGAGGGGGGTTAAAGAGGTTAGAGAAATTTAAAAAAAAAAGGATGAAAAATATAAACGTAATTGAAATAACTAACAGCTATGCACAGTGTATTCTTAAAGAGGAGAACGCAAAAGAGAGTAATCAATTAGTTTCATATTCCCATGCGAAAGCGGAAGAAGAGAGAGAAATATTAGAGATGGAAATGGCAGAATTTAAATACAACAGAAATATTGGAGAAATATTCAAGTCTAAATAGAGGAACATTTATGCAATTACGATCACTGGGTTTAATGAAATCAGTCAGAAATCACCTGCAAAGAACAAACCAGAAAAACCCGGGAAGAGAAAGAACGTGTTTTGATCAATACAACAGACCAAGTCATCAGCCAACGAAGCCTACACATGACCTCCATATGGCCCCCTCTACTATGGAATGGAGGTAGATATATGTGTGTGACGTAAGTAGTGCTGCAAGTAACAGGAATATCTCTAGCATACTAACATAACTAACATATTCACAACATAACATGTTCGAGCTCAAAAGTCGCCAAGAACATTAAAACTACAATTATTTATATATACCAAAACTGCACATAAAATATGTACACTTACAAGTTATCTATAAGTATAAAATCTCCCACATGTTTCGGCGAATGTTCACCATCTTCAGGGACAAAATAATACAAAGAAATTGATAGAAGTATAACATTAACAAGTCAAAATTTCATACTCAATGTTAAAAATGTAATATGAGCTACAGATATAATGGTATGGATATTACGTTGCTGACATACCCTTGTTTAAAAATTCATATCTCCGAAGATGGCGAACATTCACCAAAACATGTACGAGAGTATATATATATATATATATATATATATATATAACTTGCAATTTTATACATTTTAGTGCATTTTTGATATATGTAAATAATTACAATCACATGTAGCGACCCGGACCCAGGGAAGCTGGTTTCCTTCTTCCAGTTCGACGACTGAAACGGGGGGAGCGGATTTTGTCGTTCAAGGGTGAGCTGCTCACGACAATCTCCTATATTGTTATGGTCTCTAATAAACACTTGTAAGGAGTAGATACAATGAATAATCCTGGTTTAAAGGGGAGCACAGGAGGACCGCGAATTTCCAAGCGACACTTTTTCTAGGTGATGTGGTCTGGGTCTCTGGTGCCTAAACAATCCACCTTTACCCACATAGAATGCTGCTACATACGGCATGCCCCCCTCCTATGCCTGCCTACTTGCAGGCAACCACAGAAAAACACAAGGGTTACAGAAACACTTTCCCTACGTTTCTGCAGCGAAAGGATGTCTGCATGCCTGGTCTAGGGGTTCAATTTTTGGGCAGTGAACCCCCAAGTGCCCCTGGATGCTACACAAAATGCATAGAATAAATAATATTAAATTTATTAAAAATTAAAACTACAGTTTCTTTTAATGACAAATAATCGCCTGACAGTTGAAATAGCGCCATATCCCGAAACGTCCTATATAACGCACAATTCAAACTGTAAAAAATGTGAAATATATTACCAGTTGAAGTTGCAAATATATCAGCTGTATGCAGCTGTGTCAGAACAGGATTCACGGCGAAGTTTTGTGATTACCTTTATGATATTTCGGGACTCCAAGAGAGTTTTGCTGTTGCTGACGTGCACAGTTACTATGGGTTGCTCGAAGGAACTTTTGTATCAAATACGAGTTTGTTTCTCTGCCACCGTAAGAGCGTCTTATGTGAATGTTTTGAATGCACTCTAGAGAACGCCATGTGCCACTATCATCTGAATGCTCTGTCCACGAATAACTTTTGTTTTCTCCAGATTCTGAATATCCAAGCTGATCCACGCGTTTGATTTATTTAGTTTGCTATAATAATCAGTGTCTGACACTCCGTAGCACTGGAAACACACCATAGCCAATTATAAAGTTCCAGGCAACTCAGGGAATACTGAAATAATGTATGAGAAATTGCTGTGTGGAAATTTACCTTAATCAACGGAGAACAACTTGATAATCTACACGACACGAATAGTTCCTAGTGAGGTAGGTAGTGATGTTACTGTGTGGTGTGTTCCTTTTAAGTGGGACCCCGTCTCTCATTAGACGACATTCTGATTTCGCTCCGGTGTATGATCTACTCATCCAGTCCGATGGCATTCGTTACATTAGGAGGCAGAATTCGTAGAGCTGCCTTTGAGGCCAGATTAAATTTGATGGACAGGCTATTTCATAATTAATTTCCTCGCGTCACAAATTACGAATTCAGTTTTTATTCATTTTTCTTGCTTATAGGGAAACCACTTCATTGTCGGATCATGATGTTTTGAAATTCAACGGTCACTGATTTCGAGAAAGAAATTTACTTTATATCAAAATCTCAATATTTTTTACCCTTTGTACAACAGGCAGCCATTGGAGACTATCCTGAAACCAGAAGAATTCGCTTTACACCCTACAGGTGTATTTCTTCAAAATAACATAAAAATTAGATAATCTCCTTTCGGTAATTTTTATTTATTTTGCGTCTATCCCATGCATGCTACATACCTGGTCCATTTCGTACTCTTTAACCCATAAAAGGAAGTAAGAGTCTTTTATTTTATGATTTCCTTTTGTGTAATTAGTAGTAGGGTGATCGATTCAAAGACAACGAGATGGTAGACGCATGTACTGTGATGGGACAGAGAAAAGTAAATATAAATTAGTCATAAAATCGTAAGGGAGAAGAACTAAGATCTAAGATTTAATGTGATTTTAAAAGATATAGTTAAGATATATATATATATATACATATATATAATTTACAGATGTCATGCACTGTGGTAGACAGACGCATATTTAGGATACATTTCGCAGAAATATATTTATATCAGCATTAAATTTAAAGTAGAAACAATAAGCAAATTCGCAAAAAAACATTTATCAATCCGTCTCATGTAACTTGCAAATAAGTAGCACTTGGTGCTGTGCATTTGCGTGAAGATATTGTAAATTTGCATTTCATGGGTTCAATGTAATATGCATGAGTTCTGAATTCACAGATGTGATAATGAAGCAGATATTCAGGCAAAGGTTTGTAGACAAGAAACTTTGTCATTTGGTTTAATGTGAAAAAAAAGTTAAAGTTTTCCCTGCCCACTCTATGGAGGCATACAGAGGGAGAAGTGGTATAGCTCTACGCATTCTTAAACTCAGTAGTAGATGGAGGTGATTTGTTAACTTTACGCCCCGGCCGCTTCAACCCCGGGAAAGGACTCCGGTTCTCATTGAACAGGAGGCTGGGTGGGCTCCAGAGCCGGCCTGGACGTTTGAGAGAAGAGAAAAATCTCTTTCCTCTAAAAGGATTCGAACCGCTTACCGCCCAGCTAGTAGCTAGTCGCTATACCGCCTCCGGTTCATTCGGTTTAGTATGGAAGTTCCAAAATACGTAAGAAATTTCAAACACGGGACGAATAAAAACATTAGTTACAGAGATTTATCAAGAAAAGATACAAGTAAAGTTACCCCTGTGTAGGCCATATGGGGGAGTGGAGGTATAGCTCCAATCTTTCTTAACCTTGGTTCTGGTTGGAGGTGAGTGGTCAGCTTCTCGCCGCGCGGCTTTAATCTCCGTAAAAGACCTCCCACTACCCTCTGACTAGGAGGCTGGTTCAGCCTGTTTAAACATAAAATTAAACTTCAACGCACAAATTGTGTGGGTGTAGATGTCAGGGCAATAGGCATTTAGGTGTATGCCTTCTATTCAGAGTTCAAAATATGATCCTTCCATCAGGTAATATCTCCTTATTGCAGGGGTGCATGGGTTTTCCAAACCTCTAAGTGCTACCACCCTGGGCGTCGGAATGGTGAGATGAAGCAAGTTCCACAGGGAGGATTCAGAGATATTAGGCGCCACAGTACATTTAGTTGTCCGCGATTTGTTCACCTCTGTCCTATTGTTCTCTTCCCTACAATTTTCCTCCTACAAATTTGTATCATTCTTTTCTCCGCCATTATTTTTACATTCCACGCCCTATCAGTCTCTTTGATCAAATCACCCAAATAATACTTGGCTATCTTTAAATTTTTCTTCAGTTATGTTCTTGATATTAAATATTTGAACACAAAACTCATGTTTTTCTCATTTATTTACTGAAAATCTTGCCCTATCTACTAAAACTGTGTAAGTCAACTGTGCCGAATTATAGATATCAGTTGTACCGGAAATAAGTCTTTGTTAGTTTCACTCTGAGTGGTCCCAATTAGAGATCTCAGAGAATACTCTAATACAAAAACGTTCGATGTTTATACTGAAGACCAGCAGCAGCTCACAAACGTCCTTTTTCATTTGAAGCAGGCTACACAATAGCAATACCTATCACATCGTATGATTTTAGTGCAACAACGAAACACAGCTATGAATGTTTTTAATCATCGATTCTTGTTGCTTAAAAGCAGGCTCGATTCACACTATTGTCTGTTTTTCAGCAAACATCAAAGATTGTTACGTTACACATTGGTGGTGTGTTGTTCAGAATGCGCTCTCATATATACAAGAGAAGTCTTTGTTGTGACAGAAAGCGCTGTGTGTTCCCATTGATGGATTGCGAACATTAAAGCAGATAGTACAAAAATGAGCTTGCCAGTGTTGTAAAGTACTGAACGGAGGGAAAGAGACTCTCTTGTGAATGAACTCTTTAATTCTTACGCCGGTCGGTAACATAAGTAATTTACGAAGCAAATCTGAGACTTTATCGAAAAGGTCTTTGTCTCTGTCGAACTACCTGTTCTGCGAAGTGTTAGTCCATGGTTAAATTAATGACCTCAGTCATGGTAATCAGAGACCGCACTCTTATGTGGGTTCTAGGTGTAGATTAGCTCTCGCGGCTGGAATATTTTTCTTAAACATGGGAAGACAGGGCAGAGAGAGAGAGAGAGAGAGAGAGAGAGAGAGAGAGAGAGAGAGAGAGAGAGAGAGAGAGAGAGAGATTGTAGAATACAAATGAAATATCTTCCTGCATTCAAAAGTATTGTGACACACTAGAAGGAAATGCAAAAAAAATTCGTAAATAATTTCTGCTAAACCTGTCTAAACTGATGTTAGTGAAAGCATGACATTACGGATAGGAGCGGCTAATATTCTTGTGAGAATTAAAAAGAATTCACTTTACTGTAATCGCAAGAGCCTGTCGGTTCTCCCGAAACTGGGTCAAAAGAATTCAGTCCACATTCCTGTCCCTTTAAATCCTTTATATATTATCTTCCCAGGGCGAAACAGCATAATATTATTTCAGAGAATAATTCATAATTCATACATCAAAAGCGTGGTTACAGCTGTGAGTACCGTTTCTCAATCAGTAGGACTTTTATGCTGACTGTGCTGGATGCGAGGTCTCAAAAATTAAACTTTCTATTGACGAATAAGGCAATAGGAAATTATAAACTATTATAGACACACTTATTGGAAGAAGAGATTTCTATACTATAACAAGTTCTTTTGTTTCTTTTGGGACAAAGTGAGGGTTGCTGCCAAGAAGTTAATTGTGGAGAATCTCCCTGTTTGAGGACGCTCCGATTTCCACAGCCGTTATAGGGCAGACATTAATAGCCAAGGCCTGTCACTTGAGCAAGAAGACTACGAGGGCTGTCCAAAAAGTATCCGACTATATTTTTTCCCGCGGTAAGTAATAGCGAAAGGGTGGGGAAACTGAGCGTAGTGGTAGAAGGGACTTTCATGCGCATGCGTGATTTTTGCTGCCTCGCAACACCGCCGGATGCGTCTGTCGCTGCCAGATAGCAAGTGGTGTAACACGTGTTCGTCGCATTCTCGTTTCGCTCAAGATGACAGAATGTTTGGAGCAGCGATATTGCATCAAGTTTTGTCAAAACTTGGGGATACCCAAGCGGAAACAATCCGCAAAATTCAGCAGGCTTTCGGTGATGATGCAATGGGGGTCACTCAAATTAAAGAGTGGTTCAACCGCTTTAAAGATGGCCGCATGTCGGCGGACAGTGACCAGCGTTCCGGGAGACCGTCAACGAGCCGAAATGCTGATGTCATTGACAAAGTGCGGACATTGATCATGGAGGACCGTCGTTTGACCGTCCGGGAAATTGCTGATGAGGTTGGGATCAGCAGAGGTTCCGCAAACACGATTTTAACTGAGGATGTGGGCATGCGAAGAGTGGCGGCAAAATTTGTGCCCAAGCTGCTTTCGCCGGAGCAGCAACAACTCCGCCTTGAGTTCGCGCAGGACATGCTGGAGTGCGCCAACAGGGATCCTGAGTTCCTGAAGACTGTGATTACTGGTGACGAGTCGTGGGTGTACGGATATGACCCGGAAACCAAGGTCCAGTCGTCATAATGGAAGCATCCAACATCCCCGAGGCCCAAAAAAGCACGACACGTTCGGAGCAATGTGAAGGTGATACTGACTGTTTTCTTCGATTACCGGGGTGTTGTGCATCATGAGTACGCACCACTAGGCCAAACTGTTAATAAGGAGTACTACCAAGAAGTCCTCCGTCATCTTCGTGATGCAGTTCGGAGCAAGAGACCGGAGCTGTGGGACGCACGCAACTGGCAGCTGCATCATGACAACGCCCCAGCTCATTCATCACACCTGATCCAGGGTTTCCTGGCTAAGCACGGCATTCCGCAGGTTCGCCAGGCTCCCTACTCTCCTGACATGGCTCCTTGTGATTTCTGGCTGTTCCCGAGATGAAGACACCGCTAAAAGGCTCCCGTTTTGACAGCCGCGAGGACATCATACAGAACGCGACGGCGCAGCTGCACACCATTCCAAAACAAGCCTTCCAGAATTGCTTCCAGCGATGGAAGGACCGCTGGGCTAAGTGTGTGGAGTCACAAGGGCCTACTTTGAAGGGGATTAGGTATTGTAACCACCCAGATACAGAACTTTTTTTTCCCGGCCCAAGGTCGGATACTTTTTGGACAGACCTCGTATTTCTCGTCCTACCGTCTGAAAGAAAGTCGTAGAGCATAGTGAGTGTAAGACGGAGTTAACTACGTGACGAGTTACAGAAAAGCCCTGCAAAATCTGTCAATCACACAGTAGTGAATCTTCGTATTAACAAGTCTTTAGAATTCCTCCAGCTGCTGCATCACTTTCATTTACCTGAAGCAGAGGCTGCTCTCATCTCGCAGCGCTATGAATGAAGTGAAGAATTTGCAATTTGTGAGGAGCTTAGCTGGCGCTCTAACGATGCGGAAAGCAGCAATAAATTTTAGATCCAAAGAGTGGAAGTTTCATTTTCCGTAATTATGCATCATGTAAACCGCATGAAGAGACAAGACAAGTTAGCATCGTTTACTATCGATTATTAGCGATTGTTATGTTGTTGGTTACTATCAACGGCAAACATGTTAAGGCTAGTAACCGAAGTAATAATACGTACATATACCTAAGTATTCATGTAAAGTGTCAGTTATTTTTGAATATTTTAACAAAAATTACTATTCTGGACAGATTTGAGTAAATTGCCAACGTAAAATTTCACGAAAATCCGTGCAGAGGAAACCAAGTTTTTCATGCGGAAAGAAGACGAACAGCCGAACAGACAGGCTCACTTTTCGCAAGATTTCAATCCTTCCTAAACACAGCTGAATTCTAAAGGACACACACATGGGCGAGCAAGCTTTCTCATGCGGTAACGCTTCTGACGCCTACTCAAGAGATGCCCGTTTCAAATCCGGCCCGGAACATCGGCCCTCATACTGAGATATCTAGGAGCTTTTCTGAATCGCTCCAAGAAAATTTCGGGATAGTACCGCAATTAACCCAAATCCCTTATACTTTGCCTTTCACCTAACATCCTAATAGTTGATTATACAAAACCTGAAATTCTGAAATTTCTTAAATTAAACCATAAATGAATAAAATTCTTGAGGTACGCTTATATGCTCGCATAGGAAAAAACGTACAAGAAGATATAGCAACGAGTGAAAATACGAAATTTAATTCCAAAACTCGAAACAGGCAGGACAGCACCTATTACTTTTGGAGGAAGAAATAAAAATTGGTTCAATAAAAGAGCATCAAACGAAGCACACATGGAACCTTATCATTAGTCCACTTTTATTGGCATACGAAAAGGTTAGACTATGCAAGTACCTTAATAAACTTGCTTAATCGTAATAAAATTCTGATGCAATTTACACATTTTTCTGAACTATGGTGTAAACACCTTGGCACAAGAACTAACTCTGCTTTTTTATGTCATCAGTTTCTTTCACCAATAATACCTCCAGTGTCTTCTTGTAGTAAATACCATTCATGCAGATTTTAAGGTACATTTATGCTCTACCAAGTTTCACATACCTAGCATTTATGTTTCGTTAGTTTTTGCCTTCAAAGCAGAAGAGTGAGTCGTACTTCGTACCGTATTGTAATCTACCAATGTAAAAAATTAACTTAACGAGCATATTCTTGTGCAGACTGATTAACTTAGCAACCATAATTTTGTTTTACAATAAATGAACTTGAAGAAAGACGGTAAGTAAAATTGAAAATAAGTACGTTGGAGAAACTTCCGTAAATTTTCTTTCATCCTAAGGGGCCGTTGAATAATGTGTGATTCAATACAGAGACCGCAGTAAATTTAATATCAAGGACTGCGAGAGGTAGTGGAGCTTTGTCCTAATATAAAGTTCGAGACATAAACCAGCTGTTTGCAGACAAAAGAAACAGATTTAGAAAATGTGCGAAGTGCTAAACACTGTTGTTCATGAAAAATAGAAGACTTTCTATCCCCCTAGAAATATGCTGAGTTTTCAGATAAGGAATACGGTGTCAGGTTATACATTAGGAATGCGGCAAAATACCACTAGAATTTAATTCTTTTGAAAGGCTGTAAATCAAAATTATTCGCTGGAAACATCTTCTTGTTGTACCGAAATACGCGAGTCCAATGTAGCCTTAGGATACAGAATCCCATTGAAGACTAATGTGAAAGCAATGATACCGACCAGCCCCCCCCCCCCCTCTCCAAAGGTCGCTTTTACTTTTTAGTTATCCTGCCTAGTTTATATGTATTCTGCCTGTCTATAAGCTCGTTCTACCGTTGTGGTGTTGTTTACCCGGCATTCCATATTTGAAGGAAAATTCCAAGATACTGTTGGTTGTTGCAATATTTATTCTTTTAAGATGTTGCCTTGTTTCTGCTCCTTGTGCATGTAAACTTCTTCGTAAACACATAAAATGTTGGCCTTTGTCTTTCACAGGCATGAATTCCCTTGCACCTTAATTGGCACCATATTTATGCACTGGCTGTAATATTTGTTTCTCACGATTGGAAGTGTCTCATTTATTTTTGACATACTTTATGCGTTCTTTAAATCCTTTTGTAAATTTTTACCGGTTTGGCCTGTATACTTCCGGTTGCATGTTTTACACTTCCGCAAGTATACTCCACTCCTCTGGCACAGGTCAGGTTGGTTTTGTGAAAGATAATATTTCTTATCGGAGGTTTGTTAACTTATATGATATCAAGCTGGCCTTCTCAAATATGCTGCTAACTAGAGGTGTATTGTTTTTGATGACAATAAATTATGTACCTTTATCATCAATCTTCATTTTCTATGCCTTGCTGTGTTATTCGTTATACCTCTGAAGTTGTACTTATTATTGTGTGCTACCAACCCTATATTCTTGTACTCTTTGTGCTTTGATGCAACTGTATTTCAAATGTATTATCTACTGAGCATATGCACGAAGGATGTATATTAACTGTTACCGCCGGAAATATTGAAAGCTGGGTGAGGACTTGTTTCGGCACTTGCTTTAGAAGGGATTAGAAACTTAAGTTTGGGAACCATAAAGGGATTTTGTTGTGAAATTTCGTAGAACAATTTTATAAAAATTTACAATGGGATAGGAGATGAGTTAACGGTTCTTTTGTTCCGAGGGGCAAACACGGTTTTGGCCAACCCAAAATTTACAGTTAGGGATTGGTTTGTATTACATAGAGGGGTGCTATATTGTCCGGCGGGAGTGTAGGTTGTGAGGAGGAGTTGGATGTTAGTCGCGGTGGAGACAATTACTTTTGGTGCCAGCAGAGACGGAGGTGTATTCGCGTGCTGAGTGATAACTGATAACTGTCGACCAAGTTATAGGTGTGTAAATAAAGTAATATTAGATATTAAAACTTATTCTTACTATAAAACTGACTAGACGCAAAGTCCGACTGAGGAAGCCTACACGTAAAATATTCCATGAGATAGAGCATGTGAAACGCGAGCTAGTTCTTTCTCAGTGAGCTTAAAGAAGCGTCGGGCAAATTTGAGAAAGACGGTAACATAACGAACTTTATATTGTCTGTACCGTGCATTTCAGTAATTAATTAATTATTTATTCCAACAAATGCAATACATTATTTTAGTGTTTTCTTGTCCCTACATATGTTTCGGCACTTATAGTGCCATCTTCAGGGGTGTCGTCGAGAGTTCACAATCTTCAAAATCTTCACTGCATCAAATTCACTTTCACAACTTATACTTATTGTAAGTCACTATCACTGAGTATCACTTATACTTACTGTAAGTCACTATCACTGAGTATCACTTACCTTCCTGTTCATAGTGATTAGCTTATCTCCTTTGTTGTTTTATTAAAATGAATTATTAAAACTTTTGAATTGGAGGTAGTCGTAATATAAAATATTAAAAGTTATTAAGATTTTTCGACAGTTGGCTATGTATATTAGTTGTGTGATCATATTTGATCCTGTCGTATGGGACAAGAAAACACTAAAATAGTGTAGTGTATTTGTTGGAATAAATAAGATATATATTAAGTTCTATTATATACTTGTGTGCATTGTGTAATCAGTGACTTTATACCGAACACCTTTTGTGTAACTGAACCCCAGTCGTCTTGGGCTTTTTGCTGTAAGTAGTTTTTTCTGTGCAGAGAATTGTTGCGTTTTGGATTAATTTTTGTGTTTTTATGTTTTTTCAGCCTTAATGTTATTACTATATTTGTTTCATTAGTGCCTTGCTTTTCTCTGATATCTGGCTGCAATATTGGTACCTGATCTTTAAAGCTACTTGTTATTAATAAACTGATTTATATTCCCGATATTCTGTAATAAATTTAAAACTTTCAAATTTTAAAATATTTTGCTATCATCAATATATTTTTAAGTGCAGTTTTAATTTCACTTTGTAATAATTATACCGCAGCTTTTTAAGTATTAGATATTAGTATATGTGTAAATGTCAGATATGTGTAGAACTAACTATGTATTAGAATACATTACTAGTGGTTCCCAAAGTGTGCTCCGCGAATCCCAAGTTATCCGCCAGCAGTTCCCAGGGGATCCGTGAATATATTTCTGTAATATCTGCTTTAAATTTTACTTATTTTTTAAACTAAAGGAATAATATTCTGTTAAACATAATCGCTGAACTTCTTTAATTGGCAGAGCGTTTATTTCGTATGACCTTTATAATATCTGATTAAGAAACCTATCAGTATCAGTTTAAACTCTGTAAACGTTTTGCAATTTTAAATAAATTAAATAATAATGACAATATTAAGAGGGTATGGAAAAGAATTATGCAGAGTATCGAATTTCAACTAAATGGGTCTAGACATTTACGAGTTACAGACAAATAATTAAGTTTTGAAGAGGTATGCTCAAAATTATTAAATTAAAGGAATTAGGCTAAGTAACCAGTGACTGCAGAATCCTAACGAGATGAGTGCAGTCGCTCTGAACAAGGTAGACATGAAAACCGCAGACATTAAAAAATGAAAGGGAGTACTTGAAAGTCAAAATTAATGAATGAGCGAGCTTAAAGAAAACAGTATGAGCAAAAATAACAGAAGCTTGTACAAAAGCACAAGTCAATAACTTCTGCTAACCTAAAAACGAAATGGTGAAGGATGAGACAAGGGATCTGATTTCATATTCCCACAATAACTTGAGTAGGCGGAAGAATTGCCATTGAACGTACTTGGGGTTAAGGATTTTAGGCAGACTAAGTGCTTACAGCACATTTATTAGGACCTTAATATATCTCTTTGGAGCTTGAATTGTACTGAGACTTTTTAAAAATTATATTGACAGGAATTTATCAAATTTGGACAGAAGCCATTTAAACCCGTAGTAAAGCATTAGGTTCTGATGAGATTTACAAACCTCTTCCTCTATCTGGAATAAGGACAGGGGCGTAGCAGGAGGAGGGGGCGAGTGGTGCGGCCGTCCCAAGAGGCAGAGTCCAAGGGGCGGAAAACAGGCGACAAAATGAGCGGCAAAATAAATATTTGAAATAAATAAATTAAATTTTTTTTCTCTTAACACATTTTAAATTATTGAGCCAACTGAAAGGAAATATAATACATGAGTGTGTTTTTTTAATTCATAACTTTTTAAAGCCGGCCATTGCTATTATTTGCCCCGGCCGCCGAAAATCCTAGCTACGTCACTGGATGTGAAAGAATTAACACATAATTGGAAGAAATCTGTCAGTGTAGGCTTACATATTTATAGAAAATAGCAAAAAGCTAAATGAAGCAAATATCGTAAAATAAGGAAGTCATAGTTGGTGTTCATCATTACGCTCTCAAGTTTAGCTACATTCGTAGAAGTATGAATAAATACAATGAAAATATATTTATCCTGGATTTTGACGTAAATATGCTACTGCTCAGAAAATTGGCATTTACCAAATAATGGAGAAGTGGAAGTAAAATCGGACAATATATTGGGCATTTAAAATCATCAATGAAACCTATGACACAGATATCTTCATTGAATTCGTTGCGACTATCAAATATTTAGTTAGTTGTAATGTTTGTAAAGAAATCTATAACTTATATGGTAGGGTAATTCTACATCTCTGAGGAACCGTGGCCTCTAACGGGCCATTTTCTATTTCTCATATGATAGATGAATAAATATGGAATATCGGTGTCATGATAATGGACAGGGGAAAATCGAAATACTCGGAGAACTGCTGATTTTGATAGGCCTATTGTCCATATCCTGGATGATAAATGGAAGAATATGTGGAGCATCGATTGAGTGACATTTTATAAAGCAAAACCGTAGTGTTCGGGACAATACGCGACATTCTGTCAATCACAAATTTCACATCTGGAAGCAGAAATGTGAGAAGTAACAAGTAAGTGCCTTAGTTACAGATGAAATATTAATAATATTTATCTAGGTAAATACTGGACTAATACATTTCCTATTAAATATTTTGTGAAGGAAAGAGAGAATTCTTATCGTCATTGTACTTAAACTTGCATCAGAATATGAAATTAAGGGAGTAGAAGGACGCTTGAAGGGAATGGAATAGAATGGGGTAATTTAACTTCTGTTGAATGCTTCTGGTGTTAATTTATTGCATAAATAATGAGGAGTAACGTAAAAGAAAGACCGAAGCTCTGTTAGACGATACTAAGGATGTTAGCTTAGATACAGAGGTGCAAAACCAAACATTCCTTTATGTCTAATCACCATATTGCACATAAGCTCGTGATATAAATGTGGCTAAAAATACTTTGAAAACGTGACACATTTAGATATTTGGCAAAGAGAGTAAAGTTTTAGTCTAAGCAAACTGAAAACAAATTAAATTCGCAGGAAATAAAGCGCTGTCGGCCAGTTTAGATCCTTTTAACGTTATATTCTCTCCAGAAACGTAAGGATTGAAAACGTGATTTAACCTATAATTTTGCATGAATGCGAAACTTGATGTGTCACATAACAATAGAACACAATGTATGACTGCTAAAGAATAAGAGGGTAGTAACTGCAGAGAGGTGCATGGTGCATGATGAAGTATTTTGTGATTTGCAGAAGCTATTCAAAATATTTATGGTATTAGGATTATGAAATGAAGAAGGAAGAGATGTTTTGGACGGACAGCGTATAGGGAAAACGAGAGACGCATGAATATGCGCAGAATTCTAGTGGGGAGACCTGTAGGGCAGAAGTCACTTTGAATACCCATGTGTTGATGGGAAGATAAAATTTAAATATATCTCAAAGGAACAGGATGAGAAGGAGTGTACTGCAGGGAAAAGTGGCGAACTCTTGTGAAATGGTAATTACCCTTAATAGTAGGGAACTCGTGAATAGCCCGGAGCACAAGTTTTCTTTTTTAGGAAGAGCCGCTCTGTGAAGTTAGTTTATTAACTATGGGTTTCATATCCAGCAACAAAATGCAAGTCAAGGTAATAACATATATCTCACTGGTCGCTAGTAAATGCTTCGAAAGTGAAAATGTTTAATTTTTGGAAAAGAGACTAGTAAAATATCTAAGAATTCGACTGATTTAAGAGCAGATTAATTTCTGAGAATGTTTGTTGCCAAACAGTTCGGAATCGTTTGCCTTACAAACTCCGATCTAAGAATAAAAGATTTAAAATATACAGCAGTACAAATATCGAGCTCTTCTGAACAGGATAATAAATTGTCGGTTTCTATAAAGTGAAGGAATTTCTTGACTAGCTGAAGACGTACAAACTTCTTAAGATTGACTCTGCTCCATGGATCCATGAAATTAATTTTAAAAAACCATAGTCCTTGCTGGTGTCGGTGTAACTCTCGGTCTGCCAATAAAGTTACTCAATCCTGGACGCCAGGGGGCTAGCCGACTAAATTTTTTAAGGTAGCGCCTAATAATTTTGAGTTCTCAATATGGAAATTTCTCCATGTTAGAATTCTGGCTCCTAGAATTTTAGGTGAACTCTAGGTTTTTTCTTACTATTACAACTAGGTTGTACGTACTTTTTCACTGTGCTTTAAACAACTAAAGAGACTTTGCTTGGGAAAATGCATAAGAAATGTTGTTTAACGCTATGCAAATATTGTAATTTTTGGCTTAAAATTGTGGTACGTAATTCCACAAATACTAAACTGAAGAATCAATAACAGAGTCTGAAGGAAATTTTCATCAATGTGAGGCTACCCTTTATTCATAAAACTTTCAACATTCTCCTCCTCCCTAGGACTAGGATTTGATCCACTCGGCGTCTGACATACAGCAAGTCTAGCCTTGCTCTTCTCTTCACGTAATTGGCTGTTATTGTACTGACTAGTGTTTTCAAGGGGATCAAAATACCCATAAAGGAGAAGCAGCCCCCGCTCACTTCACTTGGTGCGTAGGCCGAGTTCATCATCCGGGTGTTCGGAGATGTGGACTGTCAGTAGAGTTGAGTGCAGAGCAACTTGCGGTGGGCAATTTTAATTCCCAATTTCTCACACTGGCTGAAGCTTTCGACAGCTTGACAAGCCAGCCAGTTCGCGCTAAACCTGCCACTGAACACTTACAACATCCAGCTTCCAGTTACAATCATGAGAAAAAATTATGAAATTCCACACTTACTTTCATTTTATACTTTACGAAAACTCTTTTAATTTTAAGGAAAAATTAATTTTTTTGTGATCGGCTCACTAAAGGAAAATCTTATCAATTACACATCACGATGTCGTGTTTTCATTTGTTAACCTTTCAGATATTTCGACGTGTTGACTTGTCTCCAATTTTCTGATAAAACGTGGGACGAAAAGAAGACAAATATAGTACGATAGACAGGTTGTGTCATGCGTAAGATGATATCCTGTGTTCGTGGATAAAAGCGGATCCCATATCGACGAAAAATAATTTCGAACATGGATTAATCCTCTAACACGTCACTAAGGAGCATTTAATAGCATTGAAGTGGGAGCATATGATTGTGCACCGATTGTATTCTTCCAGCATGATAGATGAATACTCAAATAATTACTTAACTATTTTACTCCGTGCAAAAGAGCCTTTCGTAAGAAGCTAATAGTCATTCAGATAGTCATGAAATTCTCCATATTTTAAGAAACCCAAAGGCGCATATTCGTGTTCACAAGGTTTGCACTGGTCCCTCTCCTGAGATAGATAAATGCTGTTCCACATCCTCATAACCTATATCTTTAAAACCTACGAAAAATATTTAATACCAAATTTCCATCCAATCCTAGCTCCCCAAATGTTCCCTTCTCTTTAATTTCTTTAAGATATTTTGTGTTCATATTTCTGATCTCTGCCATGTGTTCTATATTCCCAGCCAGTCACATAATCTTTGATTTAATAGCCGCAAGATTATTTGTTTAAAATGTAAATTATGAACTTCCTCATTATTCAGTTTTTTCACTCTTGCTGTACCTACCTACCTACCTGCCTCTCAGATCCTACTTTCTGCTCAGCACTTTATTCGTAAACAAAAGCTTGCAAGCATTTCCCCGAATTTAAAATTATAATACTCACCACATCTTTCCGGGAAGTGTCTCTATTTTTATAATGTAGATAGGTTATACAGCTCGTATGTATCATTTTCCGAATTATATTACTGAGGCGTAGAGAGGGCGAGGATATAAAACTCCGTAGCTCTTTATCGACTCTGGAAAAAATTTCGTCAGAATATTGTCCGCTACTCTTACAATGGAAAGAGGTTTCAACCAAATTTAATAAGAACCACCACCCACAATTTTTAGTGTATGGATCCTGGTTGGAGTGGCACTGGACAAGTCTTACCAATGTGGTCATATTTACTTCCCAATCGCTGCCACCGATATAAAAATCTGGTGTTCTAGCTTTACATGTTGTTATTTTTGTCACTCGCACATTGAAGGTAATATCTCGTCCAGCTGATTCTGAAATCACACTCAAAACCATTCACCTAAATAACTGCAAGAGAATATGTCTCCCACCATTATTTCACTTCACAGACATTCCTGTCGTGATGTGTAGAGTCCAGCACTTGGAATAGATAAACGTACCTCAACAGGAGAACCAAGAACTGCGAACCGAGAGCTTTATTTTCGAAATTACCTCCAACAATTTTTCTAATTTTCAGCTTGCACTTGATTGTGCAGTTGTTCCCAATAATACTTTAATTTTACGCACAAATGAAACAATAATTGTCCTAAATTCCTAGACATTGGTTTAAATGTTAAGGAAGTGTTTACGCCTTCGACATAATGTACGTTCTACAACTCCCAATTCCGTTCAATTCAGAAAAAACTTTTAGACAGCCGAAATTCTAAAAAAATTCTTTACACAAATTTTTATTTTAACACAAGCTGGTACCTACCTGTGGGCAGTAAACAAAGATTCATTAAGACACTATTCTCAGCAGCTTTACTTAAGACCTGCATGTTTCTGGTTACTTAGACGAGCTGTTCCAAATTTAAAAGCGTCCTTGCGCAAAATGATATAAGTTTACCTATATCATCAGTGATCAGTTAGCAATTATGTCTGTTTGCTTAGTTATGTTTTCTTTAAGGACGCTGATAATACCTCAGTTTATGTATCGTCAAATAATTTTATGAGTAATGGAGAATTAATTGGAAGAGATGTGTGAGAAAGTGGCCGTGCTCTAATTTATTTTCCCAGTACTTTTCTAGAGGCCTGAGGAGGACAAGGAAACCGAAGTCAGGATAATCGACGTTCTGGTCGAAATTCGAACTGGCATCTCCAGTCTAAAACCAAAATCCTTAATGTTGGAGCCAAATTTTTATTTGTGGTTATCCTATTCCTTATACAGTAATTATATTCAATTTAATTGCCGAGCTGTTAAGTAGGGATATTGATTTAGGCCCGTCACTGTCAAACTGAAATCTAAGGGAAATGGGTTTAGATAATTTTTCTTTATAATTTTTGTGACATTAATATCAGCTACCACTAACCGTTTCAACTTCTATGTTATTAATATAATTTATATATAAATAATACGTAAATGATAAGTAAACAAATTAATTATATGTATACAAAGATCTGACTATTTCTGTAATTACTTGGCTGTTAATAAGCAAATTTAATTACTTCAAAATAAAACAAATTAAAGGTAGCATAAATAAATATACATTACCACACTAATAATGCTGGAGAAAAGTCACCATTCAACGTAATAAATTTATTTCTGTTAGTGGAACCAAAACATTTGACACTAAAAACACAAATACACGAATCTGAACCACTTACGTCCAAACTCCCTCCTCATTAATGTTCCCTAAGATTCATCTTAACACGTAATTATACAGGGCATACACAAAAGAATGGTGCGATTTTAAAAGTGAATAAAAAATGTATTTCTCACCTTACAGGGGCACAACATACACCGTCAGCGGCGGCAACTGTCCAAGTTTCTCATTTGGTAATTACAATCCTTCAATGTGTGCACCCTGAGTCACACGACACACATCCACACGGTAATCAAACTCATCCCAGACCCGGTGTAGCATGTCCGCTGTAATGGCCTGCAGTGTATGCGTTATCCGATCACGAATTTCATGGATGGACGTGAGCAATGGTGGTACATAAACGCTGTCTTTAACGAACCCCCAAAGAAAGAAATCGCACGGTGTAAGATCTGGCGAACGGGGTGGCCATGGGAGAAGGTTCTTTTCTCCATTTGCAGCAGCACGTCCGATCCAGCGCTGTGGAAGAACACGATTGAGAACTGGCCCCGCGGCCACGCAGTAAGCATGAGAAGCGAACTGCTGGTAGCGCATGAGAAACTTGGACAGTTGCCGCCGCTGATGGTGTATGTTGTGCCCGTGTAATGTGAGACATAAATTTTTTATTCCCTTTTAAAACCGCACCATTCTTTTGTGTATGCCCTGTATATACATGTATGTATGTATGTATGTATGTACGTATTCTCAATCGTTTTCTGTCGTCGAAGTATACTTTCTCCAAGAGGTTTAGTCATCAGAATTGTATATGCCTGTATTTCTTACCCATTACAGATGCGAGCCAACCCAGCACATCCTCCTCTCCTTCACGGTCCTGGCAACACTAGGCCTAGTGGCTTGTGTAAATCGCGAATTTCCACGTTATGTCATATCCTACGACGCTCATTTACCTCGCCGGGTTTTGTTCAAGTCTCGAACCACGTGTCTTGGCAGAAGGGAAAATGGCGAAAACTAAAGAATATATTATGTATGACATATATGTAAAGAAACACACACATTATCACACAAACACTGCATGGGTCGGCTCAAATAAGTATCCTACACACTTTTAACCTTTCTTTGCACCAATTAATAGACTCAACGGATAATAGGGAGGTAATAAGCGACTGTCTCTCCAAATACGAGTATTTAAAAGTCAAAATCATGTAATATGTTTCGACAAGGATTGGCAGGAAGTTCTACTTTAGAATTGCATTTTATCCCTCATCGGTAGAGCGATTTGTTTTATATGGAATTGAAAATCGATCACAGCTCATTACACTGTGTGACGTAATTCAACGGAATGTACCGAAATAAATTTGTAGCACTTCCGAACAAAAAATGCATGAAAAATAGAATTTACATATTAATGCAGTGTAATATTTCTGCTGCCGAGTAACTCTATCAACAGGAGAACTCTATCAGTAGTGAATAAAAATCAACACGAAAGAGAGAAGCAAAACTACGGAGAATATACACGATATGTGGGTGTACTTAATAAGCTTGCGGACTAGTGCAGAATAGGCTTATACGGTAGAACTGGGTATACACAATATGCATGGTAACTGAGTGTGTATAATATGCATAGAGAAAGGTAAAGTTCTCCCTAGAACGGGCCATGAAGGCCCAGAGGGGGAGTAGAGGTATAGCTCTACTCTTTCCTTAACCTCGGCACTAGATGGGGGTGGGTGGTCAACGCTACTCCCCGGCCGCTTTACCCCCGGGAAATATGCATAGAAAATGAGTACAAATTATATGAATGGCAACAGAGTCTAATAAAGTGGCCAAAAGACACGACGTATCTCAGAACTCTTAGAATCTTCAAACCGAAAACTGCTCTGGCACAACAAGGTCCTCGCTGTGCACTCAATGAAGATGTGTGAGGTAGTTGATGTATAGTCCACCCATTATTAACCTCGGTACTAGATGAAGGTGAAAAGTCTTGTGCCGACAGCTTTACCGCCGGGGCAAGAAAGAGATTATCCATTAAATATAGGGCTGTGTGGGCCCCAGAGCCGGTCTGAAATCTTTGGAGTAAAGAAAAATTCCTCGCCTATGCTGGGAATCTGTCCACGTTTCCTCGGTTTTCCAGCCCGTAGCATCGTCCCTCGCTGTGAGGACTAAGACATCTCGGCTGTCTACTTTGGCAAAGTGGATACAGCTGGAACAATTCACTGTAGGTGTAACTCTGCTTCAATAGCGGTGTCGTAACAGATGTCCCTTTCTATTAACTGCACGACAAAAGCCGACACGCGGAAACCCGTGAGTGGCTGCAAGTTACAAGCGCAAAGTACAATAGACTGAGCCCATTTTCCTCAGTGTGTTGTAAATTACAATACAAAGACAACTGGCTCTCTCAAGATTGTGTGCGACGTATTGATAAGAAAGACGATTTAGAAACACGGCTGAAGTAGAGCGTTGGTTGGAAATTGAGAATAAATTACCAGATGAAAGCCTTCCAAAACAACGGCTTATTTTTATTTATGTATTTATTTTCCTATCTACACTTCATAGCGCAAGACAAGTTTAGACCTGAAGGTTTTTTTTTCGCAGTGGCTCTTTATTAACATTTCAAAGCCCAGTGGATACTCTATTATGTACCAACGAACTTAACATTAATATGATCTACGGTCTGCCAACAGAATGCATTTATGTTTTCTGTGGTCGTAAGCGGCAGCGATAATTTCCCGTATAACATTAAGTCTTTGGTTTTTAAAACCCAGAGTGTTTGTGTTTACTGCGCGGTACAAACTGAACCTTAAAATTCTGGTTACATTGAGTTTAAAGGGTCACTTAACTAGGAAATGGAAATATTTTGACGGAAAGCTAACTACGCAATTAAACAAAATTCTTCTCTTAAGACGATTTATCTCCGTTGTGTTGTGGATGATAAGAATCACAGTAAATCCAATAAAAACACACTTATTTATTCCAGTGTCAATTCAACAACATGTTTCGGCCTGATAGGCCGTGTAACTGTGTACATGCTCTTACATTCTTGGTCACCTGATGATGGCCTACCAGGCCGAAACATGTTGTTGAATTAACACTGGAATAAACAACAGTGTTTGTCTGGATTTATTGTGATACTTAAACTTCTTCTTTTTGAGTTGTTGTGAGATATTTAAGTATATAATACGACCATAAGTGGATACTAGATTTTAAATGAAATTTAGGTATTAATTATGTTTAACATAATATAGTATTCTCATAAGCTAATTAATAACAAATCCTTGAAAATGAAATCTTAGCCTGGCACTCTGAAGTGCTTTGAAAGATAAGTAAAGAACCTACTGGTACTGGACGACGGATATTGATAAATAGGTAACAACACAACGTTACTGTATGAATGTAAAAATTGAGAATGAATGTTACCTCACGAAAGGACCAAATTGATTTGTAAATAATCTATCACTCAGTCGAACAATCAAATAAACAATCTTTCGATAAGTTCAAATAACAAAGCCCGCCATTGAACACAATACTGAGCCCTTAGTAAGTACGCACTTAATATGCGTTTTAATAGTCTCTCCCTACACTTTTCTTATTTATATTCAGTTTTTTTTTCTTGCTAAGGTATATTACATGCGTTCAGCATCTGAAAAAAATCCCCTTCTTCATTTCATCATCACGGCAATAAGGTTGCCAGTATATTACACGCAGTCCAGCGTAATGGACTAGGCGAAGTTTTAATTATTTCATCGATTTTAGGTACAAAATTGCTCAAAATATAATTACGGAAGATTTTAATGCAGTTATATGTACAGTTCCTCTTTTTACGAACATATAGGTGCTAATATAAATGACAAATTCAGATTATCCAAGAAAGAAATAGTAGTAAAATATTATCGTATATCTCTTAAGCTCTACTTTATTCTTATACCATAAATAGCGTTTCATATCTTATACTCATTTTCTGCTTTTGGTTATGGTATTTGTACTAGAAGTATCTATTTAATTACACACCAAACTGAATAAGGAATAAAAAACCTCTCTTCGGATAAAAACCAGACTTGGAATTATCGTTTGTGTGATAAGAAGGACTGTAGAGACTTTGACTAAGAAGAAATACGAAACTTCGAAAACACACTGGGGAAATAGACCTGGTTTACATGGAAAAGTTATTTCTTAAAGGAAGTTTAAATGCAGTAATTAAATATTTAGACTTTTCTCTGACAAAAAGAGCGGAATATCTAAGAAGAACGCCTGGGAGTGAAGTCAAACCACGAAACTCCAAGTGGAAAATTTCTGAGCAAGAACTATGGTTTTATTATGATATCTAAAGTCGAACAACCTCTTAGAATATATGTGACGCAAGCACAAATTAGGGACTAGAATGCTTTAGGGAGTATTGCACGCGACTTTATGTAGAATCTTTATGCAGAAACATTGTATAGGATGATATAACATAGGTTATCAGTGACTGATTTGCCGATCCCAGTGGCCGTGCGGTCTAAGGCGTGGGTCTTCGGCCGCTCGCTTACTAGGATCGTGGGTTCGAATCCCACCGGGGGCATGGATGTCTGTCTCTTGTGAGTGTTGTGTGTTGTCAGGTAGAGGTCTCTGCGACGAGCTGGTCACTCGTCCAGAGGAGTCCTACCGACTGTGGTGTGTCTCAAATGTGTGTGACCATGAAACCTCGACGAAACGAGTAGGCCCAGGCCCATATAGGGCTGTCGAGCCATACAAAAAAAAATCAGTGACTGATTAAGTAGTATATATGGATTTATAGCGACGAACGTAATAACGATAAGACAATATGTATGTCACCTGTGGATGACACAACCATACCGAAATAGGTAGTAAGCATTATTAGGTGAAGGAAGTTCTATAATAATGCGTACTACCCAATACCCAATACCCAATATAACTAATACAGCAACTAGATAACCAAATCCAAGAAAAAAAGAAAAAACCCATAAATAACACACCAACGCAGAATAATAATAAGAAATGGATCATATTCACTTATCATAGCCCGGTCGTAAAGAAAGTCAACAACATTTTCAAAAACACACATCTAAGGATTGCATACAGGGTAAATAACACAACCCAAAATATATTTAACACCCACATCAAAAACCATGACATATATGAAAACAGTGGAATTTACAGTCTAAAATGTAAAACATGCAATAAGTATTATGTGGGCAAAGCGGACGAAGCCTCAGAATAAGATTTACCGAACATAATAGATACATAAAATTCAATGAAACAAAATCAGCCTATGCCCTACACATATTGAACAATCAACACAAATATAATACAATACCCAGTGAAAAGGACACAAAGCAATTCTATAATAATCTTTGTGTGTGCTGAAGAGTATAGTAACAAATTTAAGCAAAGAGAACCTGCCGCTGAAATGTATAATAACAATAGTTACTTTAGTGTTCAGTAGCTTGAAGCATATCATGTAATACGCCCATGATAAGCCGGTAGTTCCTCCACTCTTTTCTTACCTCTATTTTGAGTCTGCTAATGTAATGCAGTGAACTTAAAATCGAATGTACTTGTGTGTGCATCAGCAGTCAACTGGAATACTGGAATTAATAAATTCCTGATTGTATTCAATCAGCTAGCATCTGAAGTTAGTGAATCAGGGCACAATTTCCAATTCACACTTGCAAGCCACAAATATGTAACGTACCACTGAGATCAAGAACTCCTCCTTAGTCATACGTCAAAGGATGCCGATGAATAGTTACCTAGATACACATCACAAGTGAACCAGAAACATACCGGCGAGTGTAATAGGGGAAGGAGGATGAAGACCTCAGGGCTAAGGAGGACATATTTATGGATAAGAGGGTGAAGGCAAATCACAATATTTATTCTTCAGTGATATAGATACGGCGAATGTTGTGCGAGCAACAGTACGTTCCGCCCGACGGCAATTCCTTCCTCAATTCGGCAACAGTAAATCTGGCTTCATATTTATGACCTTATTGGAAGTAAGAGTATGCAAGGCCTACAGCAACTTCGTAACTTTGAATGTCTATATATTTGCGGTAGAGGATCAGAGAAATGGCAGAGAAGTTGTAGACACGTATGTGATTCAAGGCAGTACAATTTTTTATAGTCCTTTACAGACACGAAGAGAGCATGTTTATTGCTGGGGGCGCTGTACCAATTTTCGTTTCATTACAATAAGGCAGAGACATACAGCAGTAAACTTTTCAAATGCTGAATAAAAAAAAAAGTTTGTTGTATTCATTGGGAAACAACAGATCTGGCTTAGTACGAAAAGTGCAGGTTAATATATACTTGCACGGTATTCTGTATGGGTCATGACAAGCACTCCCACATTTGATTAATATGTATAATGTCGTAAAATACTTCAATCTTCCAATACTTGATGTTTTCTTTTTTTCCTTTTTCCTCTCCCCTTCCTTCTTCTTTACATTCTTTTTCTTTCAAAATTTTCTCCTTCCTCTCTTCTCTATGTTTATTATTTCTCCTCTTCACAACATTTTTCTAAGTGCTATGATTAAAAGCAGTTAAAGAGTCTTAAATGGGGGATTAGCCCACTGCGATTTATGCCCCTTAGTATGGAAAAAATGAAAAAAGCACATAATAATCACATATTAAGGTGTACTGGCATATCAGCTTAATGTTCGGCGCCTTCCTGTTCTTTCCTTTCCTCTTTTTCTATATCTCAGTGTTGATTTATCCTATTTGTTACATTAACAGAAAATTTCTAGGTCTATGCCAACAGATATTCCTGTTTCGTAACCGGAGGATACCTCCGTTTTTATGCCTCCAAATTGATAAGAAAGAAAATTCAGTCAAGCAGCAATGTCTCCCGCAGGACTTGATCCCAAGGTCTCTGTGTTTCAGCAGCAAAGCAAGCAATTTTCTGGTGCGATCACAAGTAAATAAATATAATTAAAAAACTGCTGTGGTCCCTCGGTAATCCGGACTCCGGTAGTCCGGATCCTAGGGGAGTCCGGACAATTTTGGGCCAATTATAGCCCATTATCTCCTATTGGGATTATTATTATTATTATTATTACTATTATTATTGTCTGTTTTCACATGCCTTTTCTTCCTGTACTTCTCTTGAAACAAAGGTGAGCCCCACCGCTCAGGCTTCAAAATTCAGACTGCAGTACTTTCCATAATATTTGTTATGTTCAAAGTACAGCTGTCTTTTGTAGTAAATCCATTGAATGTTTTCCTGGTATGGCTTATAAATTTTTCTTTAAATGTTTTTGTTACTATTCTGGCGGCTTCAATTATTACCGGTATAATCGTAAAATTCATATTCCACATTCTTTGTACCTCTACATATAGACTCTTTTACTTTAGTTTCTTTTCTGCTGTTTTTTGTTTTGGGCGACATTCCTGTCCGCTGGTACTGCCATACTTATTATTATTATTGTATACTCTTAGGTACAGCATTTCCGATTTAAAGTGTTTTTACTATAGCACTGAGTGATGATTTGTTTATGTTACTTATACTACAGAGTTTCCCCTCGGTTTTCCCTGGTAATCAGGACCACCCCGCTCCCTTGTAGTCCGTATTATCAAGGGACTACTGTATTTGAAATCTAAAACGAAAAGTTGCGTTAAACTATATAAACATATTGGGAGAATGATGGAAGAATGGGCTTCTTTTTTGAAAACATAAAATAACAAAAAAAAAAAAGAGAGACTAATGGTCATGTTTAAAATTTTTTTTCCCTTGTGCCGTAAGTATTTCCAGGGGTCCAAGAAGCACACATTTCACACGGAAATAGTAGGGTAGTATCTGACACGGCGAGAGCTAACATGAAGCAGTTGGCGGACTTCTGCGAAGAGTACTTTACTAACAGTGACCAAAAAAAAACAGCCACATCAGCACCACTACAAGGAGCCACTGAAGACTCGCACATAAGCAAGAGCGTGACGTCCAACGTGGCTGGGTCAAAAGTATGTAGTTTGTGATGGTTCACATGGAGCTCTTGCTAGCAGTCAACATACAAACCATATTACATTCCTAACACGAGCCGCCACTGATGTACTGAATGCCATTAGAACAAGCAATGTGAGATAGGACATGGCGATGCTGAACAAGCCGTCGTTCACAGAAATTTGTGGTGTACGATAAATCACAATTTGCAGCATAGCATTTCCACAGCGAGCCGCCACTGATATACTGTACTCTGATTAGAATTACTCACCTAGAATCAGCAGCGTGAGATCGGAAAGAGCAAGGCTAAACAGGTAGTAGTTGGTGGCTGTCCACATCAATTTGTTACGTGCGATGACCACACAAACCGCCACATTCCCGATGATACCCGTCACAAATATGGCGACGTAGATGATGGTAATGGGTAGTATCACCGCGAGAGGCAAACGTTTGGGGCCCAGCGTTCTCACAAGGTATTCTTCTATAGATTCATTGCCTAGATCGAAACGAGTGTTATTTGAACTGTTCAAAGGGAAAAGCTCTGAATTACTCATCGCAAGAATTTGTAGCACTGAAACGTAGATCTTTTATATAATAATAGAATTACATTATGCGTTCGTTGTCAAAGCCAAGGAAACTTGATGTACAGAAATTAAGAAATGACTGGGAAAATTATGATTTTTCTTCTACGATTATACAGCACCTACGACTATTAATTTTCAATAGAATGATCGAGGCGATTGTGTCTCGTAATTGTAACGACGCGTCACGGAAGGAATTTGCAGCAATCACGGAACAGCCACAAACACTTCAGAAGACATTTATTTTTCTTGTCGTTCCACGTTCTTTGTCTCTATAAGATGCGTTGTACACCGTCTACCTGAAACAGAAAGTAACTAATTACAGTGCCTTTGAAGTATTTTAGACATTTACGAGTACTTCTATATCTTAAAAATCACTTGTCTAATGAGTATAGATTTTCTAAGCGGGGAAAATATTTTGTACAAAGAAATATCTTATAGTAGAACTCGAAACTTCGAGACCGAAATTACCTTATTCAATACGAAACCTGTAGGATCTATTTTGCTTTTATTTACTCATCTCTATCTTGGTTTTATTCATGAGTATTTTCAAGGGGTTTCCCTATATAAATTATAAAGTTAGTACATCCTTCCGAGTTACATGTCGTTACTCTTTTTTCCTTTGTGTGAAAAAGTGTTCAATTTATCTCTTATCGGAGTATGTAGCAATTCAGTAATTAGTAAGCAAGTGACAAATTAGCTGTAGGAGTAACCAAGTAAGTAGCCCAAGAACCAGATAATTCACTATAAACCAACATTTAAAATAACAAACCACGTACGTGTAGAAGAATAACTATCTAATCAAGCAATTTAACGAATGAACACTTAAACCATTAAATATTATGTGCATAAACAAGTCACTGTACCTGTATTATGTTGGATACAGTCCACTCAGTGAAAACATTTATTTGAATGCAATGTCTTACATGAAGTTCACAAAATAAATCGACCACTTTCAAGACGTTTAGGAAAGAACAAAGTTGTTGTTACTTACGCACCTAACTCAGTAACCAAATAATCAAGTAACCTAAAAAAAAAGGTTTTTCGAGCTCGCAAAAGTATACACGCTGCTGGAAGCAAGTCACTAAACTACGCGCCCTGACTCCAAACCTTCGGATCACAATAATTACAAAACGTACGTATCGGGCCACTAACTTGTACAGATTTGTTTGAGTTGCGGCGAGACTTCTCGATGCAGAGATAAGACTACAAGTGGCTTCTGTTTACATGTTCTTCGTGTTTCACGTGAGATTTAAAGTGGAGCTCTTAATTATAGCAAACAAAGAAGTAACTACTACATAAATAATTACGTAACTACCTTTTAAAGTACAGTATAGCTAACCAAGAAACTGAAGAAGTAACCAATTAACCAACAATAAACAAGGTAAATTTCGAGGAGTTATATCCAGTGAGACAATTTTTTTTTTTATATTTCAAGGTAGGCACAAACATTACATTGCAGAGAAGAAGGAGTCTCAAGGTCATGGCCTGTGATCGCTTTCTTTCACATCGCCGTAGATTTGACTAAGGATGGCGCCCTAATTCCACATTAGGCCTATTTTACATTTGTGTTCGTAACTGTTTCGTTACGTAAATTATAGAAAGATCACATATTAAGAGCCAAACTTTCTTTCAAGCGATTTGACTCCATGGAACACACTCCATCTTAAGAAGCTAAGAGTTACCCAATTAGCCGGCAGATTCCCCCTCTCCCATGGAACGCGAAAGTTCATTATGATATTTACTGGACCACTGGATCCTAGGCTGAAACAGGGTGTTCCAGTCCAGAAACTCACAACTTATTTGATTTTAAGATGAAATTTTATGTTATACTCTCATTAAGCCTCGGTCTTGCGGTGGTTTATGAGATAGTACTGACACATTTTTAGGCTCCATGACGTGTCGCTCTAATGCTATGATCTGACAGCTGCTAGCACTTTTGCAGAATTTCTGCGCCACACTTCAGCTTTACATTCGGCATAAAACATCGCCTTGATTAAAAGGTGGAAAACAGAGAAGGCCGAAGGAATGTACTCTTTCTATTTTTCCAACATTTTCCGCTAATAAAGTAGTTGTGTCAGCCTTTCCAGCAGATGATATTTAAAATTCAGCCAGGTTGAGCGCTCTAAATTCTTTATTATGCGATTCTGAAGACTGTGAACAGATAACATCTATTACCCTGCAAGTAGGATATGCTTTTTAACCCGTTGTTTTTAAGTTGATGAAGGAATGCAATATAGGAACCGCAAGTATCAAGCATGGGAAATGCGAGAAACGGATAAAAATATGACTAGGAAAATCAAAACACGAGAGGCTAATTAATTATTACACCGAACCTTAACTAAATAAGACGTGAACTGGATTCAAATGGATTCAGTGGATTCAGCTGGCTCAGTTTATGGGCCAGTTGCTGACTCTTTTGTACATGAAAATTAACTCTGGGTTTTAAAATTGCTCTAAAATTTCGTGACGACTGAGCTCAAGATGAACATTTTTACCACGAAGTAAATTTCATACGAATGCATCGTTTTAAGCTTTCCCAAATGTCTCTTTCGCATTTATATCTATGTAACAATTTGCGATAGATTTGTGTCTGTGAAAAGAAACACATTTCTATCTTCGAAAGAAAAACTTGACTTCGAAAATATGTTCTGCGATTCTGTAAGGCTTTGCTGATGTAATACACGCCTTAGGCTTTCGAAAGCCAGGAAATAGAGAGCGAATCATATGTCAATGTCAGTACAGGTTAGGCTGTAGGATATTCAGGGTTGGTTTGGTACGTCATGACCAAAACATGTAACTCATAACAACACTTTTCTTTCAACTGTGGCGCAGAGGAGGGATAGCCATTCTTGATTTAACCCTTGCATGCTGCAATGTACAAATTGTGTTGAAACATTTCTTGATTTAATGCGAATTTTGAATTTAATGAAAGAGAAAACACAACATGTGGCTTGCTGTAATTTTAATGCAGAGGAACACTAACAGAAGTTTGTGGCGTGAAAGTTAAACACAGGATAGCCACAATAGCAGTCGCTCGCTAATTGCGACCAATCAGTTGCCAGATTTAGCCCGAGGAAGTTAAACTAGTAACGCTGTGAAGCTGACTAGCACCGCGCTTGAGATGCTAGAAAATAAACCCACTGTTATTTGAATTATGTCGATAGGCAACCTAGATCTTTTGTAGCCACAAGGACAGGTCTACATGCTACTGTATCAAAACCAAACACAATTATAATATTCTTGTTGCAGAGCAGTTTTCTATCACTTTTATTCAATTGTTTATTTCAAGTTTATTAACGTTGTCTTTAAAATATTCCCTTTAATTTATCCTCAAACATATTACTTTTATCTTACATTAAAAAAAATCTCCGTTTTATTGCTCGGATCACGTAATATTCCAATTTGACAGGCTTACTTTGATTTAATAAACCGTAGTTTGTGTTTCAATAATTTCTACCCATCTAGATACTTAGGCGTAATACGTTTCTTACAAAACAAAAATTCTTTAATAATACAATAAGAACAAAATTTTATTATGCTTTAATTAGATGTTTCGGATTTAAAAAGGCCAGCATAATGCTTTAAAAGCATAAAATATATTTTCTGCATATACTACCATTGCATTAAAATCTGGTGACAGAATTTTTGTGTGGTACTTAGGGAATATGTCAAATATTCGCTCTAGCTCCTTGTAAGTTCTCTTTTTTTAATCATTACTGCTGTACTCAAATATGGAACGCACACATAGAACAGTATCATTCAAGAGACCAGTTTAGCGTCTTAGTCCTAAGATACAACCTCTCACTAACACATTAGACCCTCTTCATTGATTATATAATCTCTCTGAGTTCAAAAAATTGATACTCAAATTGAGGAGTAACATTCATATTTCAAGTAGAATATAATTTTTTTTCTTGTTTAGAGCCTCAACTGTTCCATTTGACTTTCTCTACATTAACCAATTTACAAGTGACTATTAACCAACAACATCACGGTCAAGCAGAACTACAATTTATTGTTAATAAGATCTTGTCTAAAGTACGCTAAATATTGGGGCCCAAAAAGTCCATAATCAGTCTTTACGTAATGATATAAAACGAAGGTAAGTGGGTTTTATTACATTTTTATCCTCAGCGTGAAAAGACACATTTTATATATATAGTTTACAATTATTAATTTATTATTGTTTCCGTAGCCTGTATTTATTACTCGTTTTGTTTTTCGGATTTTTTAACTAATTAATCTTAGGTACTCTTTTTGTTTCTATGAAAATTTTAAGTCACAGTTTAGAAATGGGCTTTTAAAAATAACAAGTCAAGATCCAATAAAATGGCTCTAATTGGTTGTTGCTGTTGTTGGAGTATTCTTAATTTTTTATAATATAATATTCTTTTAAGTTTCTTTCCGTTTGTCTCTTGTGACCTCGCATCATCTAGTGTCTTTGAAGATTAGTTGCTTTATAATACAGTGAATATTATATATTCTGTAAAAATATTAATGTGAAATTAATATAAGATATTATAAAATATTTTAATATAATCGTAGTACGTAAATGGGCTATATTAGGAACCTAAATAAAATGTTTTTCTCGTTTATTTGTTTCTCCAGTCTTGGTGTGGTTTATTATACCCCATTTAAAAGAGGATGTTCGGATTTTATTTAACGTAATCTGAAACTGATACTTAGTACTGCAATCATTAGTTTTTCTTTTTTACATTGTTGATAATAATTAATTGGAAATTTTAACAAAAGTTACTTACTGTTGTCCTGTACTTGTGTTCACTTGTTGCTAATGCACTAGTCAACTTAGAACTGATGGCGTGTATGGGAATACACTGACGGGTATCGTACGGACACGCCTCTCATCTACGTAGCCCATTTGTAGTAACACATCAAATACTGGATTGGCATTAACAGTTTATCTATGGTTTATTTATTTCTCATGATTTCTACGTATATACACTATTTTATAACATTCATACGCCTACAATATTTAGTAAAATGTAAATCATACATAATTTCATTTATGGACATACTTCCATGTCTCTTACCAAGAAGAAGGTAAGAGAATATAGAAATATTATTACAGTTTTGGTAGGATTGTACGTATTCTCTAAATCGTAGAAAAAAGTACCTTCTGGTTTCATTTTTGTAACTTTTTTGTTAGTCTGTGTATCTTAGTGTGGACGGAGTTCGGTAAAGTTTAGGCCTATATATTACCATCTTCCTTCTTTAGGTAGCAATATCTTATTTGTTTGAGACACTTCTTTTTTGTCCCTGGAATATGTTAGTCAGATCATTGTTAATTAATGTGAAATATTTTTTTTTATAAATCTTTTATTTTTCTTGGTTCTGCATTTTATGTATTATAGTTATTTTATTATCTTTGTCAGTTTTTGCTCTTATGACACTATGATTTTGAAGTTTATATTTAATTTGATTAATAATTTTCTTTTCTCTATTTGTAACGGCGTCGTCGATCTGAAATCTTTCTTCGATACCACAAGCTCATATACTTCTACAACAAATTTGCTTATTGTCCTATATGTTTGACTTTAATCTGCTTTATTTTATATGTCTCTAACTTACACATATTTTAAATGGTGGGTTTGAAGTAAGGTTAGTTTGAGAGATTAGGTCCATGCCGGACGTGCGCCTTTAATTCTACTTGATATTTTAGTATAAAATGAAGACGCAAGGCTGCCTGCCGGTATATTATCAATATTGTCCTCGTAATTCTATGGCCGATCCAGTGGCCGTGCGGTCTAGCGTGGGTCTTCGGCCGCTCGCTTACTGGGATCGTGGGTTCGATCCAGCGGGGGCATGGATGTTTGGTGTGTGTTGTTGTAAGACGGATATATAAGGAACGTAAAGTGACATGAAGGACGAAAAGGATTTAAACAGTACAAAAATGGATCAAAGGGGAAAAAACCCAGGACAGGCAAAAGAAAAAAAAAATCCCACCGGGGGCATGGATGTCTGTCTGTTGTGAGTGTTGTGTGTTGTCAGGTAGAGGTCTCTGCGACGAGCTGGTCCCTCGTCCAGAGGAGTACTACCGACTGTGGTGTGTCTCAAATGTGTGTGACCATGAAACCTCGAAGAAACGAGGAGGCCCAGGCCCAAATAGGGGCTGTCGAGCCATAAAAAAAAATTAAAAAATTAAAAAAAAAAAATCTCATATGATTTTCGTCCGGGAAAAATTCGGCCTTTCCTCCATTTAGGCGTTGGAGTCTTTTTTGTTCTATGCGTTTTCAATTTCCCCATTCCGCAGTGAACGTGCTTAGCAACATTCTTGTATTTTGTGATCGTACATAACCTAAGGGCACTTATGACCTTCTCTTCGATTCTGCCTGCGCTTACGATTCAAGTACCTATGTGTAGGCGTTGCGTTGCTTTACACAAGTGGTTTTCAACCTGTGTGTCGTGGGACCCTAATGTGTCTAGAGGATTTTTAATATGAGAGTAATTATAAAAAGAAGTATAAAGTATAAAAATCACTGCATTTACTTAAGTTTGAAGTTGATATATATCGAAAATTGTTGAACTTTCTGTTCTACAAAAACATCATGTTTTTATGCAATAAACATAATTATTTAAAAATATAACACCCTTATTCTTATTATACATTTTATTTCCCTTCAAATTCTAGCGCACCGCGAAAAAAAACCAATATCGCAATTCTGTCGCTAGCCCTGAATGGTTGGAAGCCACCTGTTTATACGAAACTAGTTAGGCCTAAATGTACTTAGGAAAGGAAAATTTCCATTTTTTGAAGAAAAATAAATAACTCTACCATTATCTGCATTGCACTCGATGTCACTTGAGATGCACAGAACATTCGTTTCTCGGTTTTCGGCAGGTATTTTCTCTTCTTGCCCTCCACATGATTGGCTCTTTGTTTAGCATCTAATGGGCATAGGAGAATTTTTCCTATTACGTAAAACGGACGGAGAGTGACAATGAATATACCTTTATCTAGTGCCGTGGCTTTGAGGCCGTACAGCTTTACCTACACTTTAGTACGAGTCTAGTAGTTTGATGCTTGGACACAGGTATTCTACTGTTTTATCTTGTTAATACTTTTAAACGTGCTCTCCAGCAAAGTAATTTTTTTGTCTGGTTGCTACAACCAAGAAGAAAGAAGTTTTTATATTTTGTTGGTGTTTGACTGTAAGAATATTACTACAAAGTGTAATACACAGCATTAAGAATGGTGATTAGGTTTATTAAGCTTCTTTGAAATCGGAAGACAATATGCAAATTAATGAATCTCTTATTTTGAATTTCAACTTATCTGCGAATATATATGGACAACATGGAAAGTACATCTACATTTATAATTTGCTGAAAGCTGGGTTTTACTATTAGTTTATATAGCTAATAGTGGGAAATGAACGACAACTCTAAGTGGAAGACTCCTATATCGAATTTCAATAAAGTTTGTGGAACGGTGTAATGGATAAATGGAAAAGTCCATTGAAGGCCTTGTGTAAATTAGGTTTTAGTATGAAATGACAGGCCTGAATATAGGAATTACCAAGCAACGTTCCGTGTAAGGGGTCTACACATATAGAATTTCAACAAGCTGTAAGACGATTTGTGAGGCACAAGGAACACTGCTGTTAAAGTTACGTAATGCTTAAAATATTTCTGCATCAAGCTGTACTTTATTTTCTAAGCCTCAATACAGCTCTGTGTATATTCATTAGAATATTCAATCAGCATGTAGCCAAGTTGAGAATTATAATGAATACCTACAAAGAAGTGTAATAGAGCGTTTTCTTATGGGCTGGAGTGCTCACAGAAAACCTCTATTTGGTATGCGTGGCCTGAGCGTTACAAATGTGGGAACTAAGAATTTGGTGACGCCTGTCATCCTCAGTAACGTGTCCAATAGTCAATGTTTGCTGATACCAACCATTCTGTAGCGTCGCAGATCTCTGTTCACTCTCACTCCTAATATTCCCTCAGTTTCTCTGTTAACTTCCTAAGCAAATGCACATTCTGAAAACTAACCCTCGGCTAAATCCTGGCCGTAAGTAAAAATTAAAAAAAACTTATAACATAACCGTCAATTTATCACTCAAACTTTTCTAATGTTTTAAATTCATTACAGAAGGTTCAATTAAAACAAACAGAACAATCTATTAAAACTAGTTTATATAAGGCTTCGTTGTACCTTAAAATGTCTGAAAGTCGAAAATTTCCGACAATGTTTTGTAGAAGGTTTCCATATCGAAATTCAACGTTATTCTTAAAAGGGTTATGCGAGGTATAGAACAGTCTAGTTATGAAATCTGCGCTCTTCTGGGGTGTTACACAGTGTCGGTCCCATCTTCAAGGGTAAAGAATTTGTCCCGAAACGTCGGTAAAGGATTCCCATTCGACTCTGCGTAATACCCCAGAAGATCTCATCAATATTGCGGCGCAAGTCTGAAATCAAGGACAGTCTAGTTATAGTCTCATGCAAATTAGGATTCAGTGCAGATAAGTATGGCCGAAAATCGACATTTTCCTGTAGATGCACAGCCACTCATAATTTTAAAGTTCACTATACTGAACATATACCAACTGGCCTGTTAGCCATCTATATTGACGTATATGATTGAGGCCAAGGTTTTGTTCCTCTTGCCTGTGATACGAATTTTTTTGCCTGTCTGTTTTTCTAGCAAAGCTAAAAACAATCTCGTAACTGTATTATATTGCTCTGCAAAGTTATCGATACTAAACATCGAAGATAAAGTAAAGGTCTAGTTTTATTTTAGTAAGATATGAAAGCGTTCTGGGAAATGGAGGTATAGCTCCACTTCTTATTAACCTCTGCTCTAGATGGAGGAGTTTGTCAGCTTTACGCCCCTGTCGATTTCGTCAAGAAAAAAAGTCCCTGGTACCCATTAATTTGGAGGCTATATGTGTCCCAGAACTGATCTGCAGAAGAAGAAAAAGAGAAAAATATGTTCTCCTTGCCGGGAATAGAACACGATTCCTCGGGTATCGACCCTGTAGCCAAGTTACTATACAGACTACTCTATCCCGGCTCTTAACACTGCCAGATATCGAAGGCATTACAGCAGCCTGCAGGAACTATTTCGATAAATTTCATTACGAGTCTCTCGTTTTCAAACCACTTAAAGACATAATAATAGAGTCTTCTGAGACTCATTTTAATATTATCTTCATGTATGTGTCTTGGCTTTCCATGGTACCTTGTAAGAAGGGCGTTTAATACAATAGCGCATATATTTATTAAAACCATTTTGTGTAGGTACGGTGTGAGATTTGAAGTTTTAATGGAAGTGACAATAGAGATTACGATCTTCAGGAATGCAACGTTGTGTGGTCTGGTGAAAATTATCAACGTTTCAGAGAAACCCGATACCTCAATTTTCAGGGGTATATAAAGAAGGCTCCAGGTTACTTCGAAAAGCCGAGAAATTTCTGCCAGTCTGCTAGGCGTCACATTCGAGAAGGGAGTGTTATTCAATAATAGCATGCGTATAGTCTTATATTTCATGAAGTGTACAAAGAGGAGAATTTTAATTGCATTTACAACGGGAATTGCACTAACCTTTTGTTTCCATGATGGAACCCCAGTCAACGTTAACACACCGAAGCTATAAATTTACATAACTTTATTCAAATTCAGTTCCTACTTCAGGGAATACGATGAGTCTATATTAGTAACAGTGAAATAACAGCCCTTTACGCTGAAAACCACAAGGCATTCTTACACATTATGGACAACATATATATTTACATTTTCATGGGGCAACACCCCCTAGTTGGCCAGGATCTCCTCATTGTCGAGGCTTCACCATCACAGTCAGACACACCACAATCGGTAGGATTCCTCTGGGCGAGTGAACAGCCCGACACAGAGACCTCTACCAGAGAGCACACAACACTCACAAGAGACAGACATCCATGCCCCCGGCGGGATTCGAATCCAAAATCCCAGCAACCGACAGGCCTCAGACCCACGCCTTCGACAGCGCAGCCATTGGGATCGGCGTGGACAACATATATGTATACAAATTTGTTGAATGTTAAAGCAAAATGTAGGCCTATACATGACTCTTTTTTAAAAGGTAAGGCAATTTAAAAATTTCCTGGTAAATTAAAAAAAATATCTCGTTATCTTTGCACGGGTTGCATAAAAAAGAGTACAAATATTAAGTACATTTCTTTTTCAGCCCTCATAATTCATTTCCGTGATCTAAAGGAATTTTATTTGAACTGCATCCAGTGCTTTGCACTTCAATTATGAGAGCGATATTATTGCTGCTTGTATTGAGTCTAAAACAGCACATTCTTCTATAAAATTTAATTCGAAATACGTAGTTACAGGATGCGGCAGAAAAATCTAACTACTTCGCATTAAAAAAACTTAAAAACAGCTTTCCCGAATTACTCTTCTAAGGTCCATTTAAACATTGCTTACGCTTTAAAAAGTCACTAAGATGACTTTCGTCCCTTTGTGTGTATTTTTGTGCTCTGGAATACAAATTCCCCAGTATGTGCCATTTCATCTCAGTCAGTATTGCTGCAGTTCCTTGTCTGGTGTTTTTCTTTCATTCGGTGATAACCCTAGGGCGACTGCCATACACCTCGCTCTTTCGGTAACTCCTGAAAAAGTATTTACAAGCGGACAAATCTGGATATCTTGCAGATGGCTGAAATTCCCATCCCACGAAACTTACTCAAAGAATTAAATTTTATCTGCAAATATTATACCAGTTCAAGAATAAAGCAAGTGCAACCTGAGAAGTTGCAAATGTTTTTAATTTCTTAAAATTATACAAGAAGGAATGTTAACTAGTTGACTTCTTACGACAGACGAGGCACACTTCCAAACCTTCTATTGGAATGGGACAGTTAATATCCTGTAAGATCTGATGATTTTTCCATCTTGACCGCTTCCTGTGAAGACTCTTCAAGAGGAAGGTATAAGTCAATCGCGCTGAAACTGTGGCCCAAATAGGGCAGGAAGAAATTGGAGCATTGCTGATGGAGGAGGGACTGCGAATACTGCCGAAATGACGTCCGTATTACAACAATTTATGCAGGGGGATGGAAACCATGTTAGTGACATCATTTTTAAGGTGTAAACAACTGTTAAAATGCTTTGAAAAGTACGTGATTTTTTGAATAACAAAAACTTGTAATTTCTTGAGGTGTATTATTTGAAAACCACCAGGTTAAAGTGCTGCACTCTGTACATAATTAATTACGGGAAAAATAATTTATAATGGAACATAGATTTTAATTAGTTCTGTAGTTCTAATTAGTAGGTCGCTGGTTCGATCCCCTATGGTGTCATTGGAATTTTTCATTGACATAATCCTTTCGGTCGCACTATAGCCCTGGGGTCGACTTAGCCTCTAACAGAAATGAGTACCAGGAATATTTCGTGGGGGTAAAGGCGGCCGGTACCTACGGCTGACAACGTTACCACCTTCATGTGTCAATTGTCTAGAATCTTGGAGCCTCAACGTCCTGGAACCCTAAGTGCCTGTCCAGACCTGTAATAGGATTGCTTTACCTTTTAGTTCTAATTTGTAACATAATTTAATCTGCTCAAAAAATAAATGTAAATAATGTGTGACTTCCTAAAAGCGTCACGTCAAATACGATTAACTTTTTAACAATAGATTTACACCTGCATTTCATGAAATTCAAGGCCGGTGAGGTGAGAAATCTAGTGAAAAATACATTTGAAACATAGGTGCATGTATGCCAAACTGGATTGTAATATAACATTCTTTATATTTTTTCCATTCTTCCTATCTGATATCCAAATATTTTCCCTAGCTTGCTAAATATTCAGAGTGCAAGAACAATTTGCACTATTGTGCAAAAGAAGGACAAAGGGCTCGTGTATATTTTAACGTCCTGTAATAAAAAATACCACAATGACATGTGACCAGCAAGAAATATAAAGAGGCGTAACTATTCTAAAATATAATTTCCGTGTTTACTTTATCTCTGTTAACGGACAGACTGACCTGGCGTGGTTGTCTTCAGCTGTGTCGCTGTCACAAGATGCCTTGCGTAATTCAGTAATCTCTTTATTTGCCACATGGGATGGACGCCGACAATACTGATGCGACTCCTGGTCACTGCACCCACACAGTGGGACCTGCGCCCCCAAACTGTTCCACCGACTCGCGTAGCGGCGCGCCTGCAGCTGATACTTGCACATGCGTTCTCACAAACCGACCAGATATTCTGAGTACCCATGACATGAGATTAATGAATTCCCACATTTTTTAATATGCGATATGAAAATTGGAATTCTCGTACTGTCAAAAGAGGTGAATTTTAGTGAAACCCGGCCAGCATCAGATTTCAGTTTTTTGGTAGTTAACATTTTTTTTAAAAAAAAGCAGAGTCCTGAAAATATTGCGGGATCAGGAACGACTTGTAATAGAATTTAAAAGGTAGAGTAAACTTTCCCTGTGCACGACAGAACGAATAAGTGGGAAAAGAATGTATAGTTCCACTCGTTCTTAAACTCGACACTAGATGGAGGTAAGTGATTAGCTTGACGCTCCTACTGCTTTATTCCCTTTACCCATTAAACAGGAGGCAATGTGGGACCCAGTATCGGTATAGACACATTTGAGGTTAGTAAACACGGCTCCTCTTTTCTTCATTACATAAGCTAACTGCTACACACCACTACGATAATGAAAAACATCATGTTCGTTAATTACAATAAGATACCCAATTGCCATACATTTTACATTGCTCCCAATATATTATGTATTAATATTTTATTTCACGACTCTCAACAGCTCTTTATGTAGCGTCAACTGATACGGGTATTAATGAATACCGAATTGGAAATGATGCGGAAAGAGGCGGCATTGGCTTAATTTGAGAAACATTTGTAGAAATAAGAATCGATTTGTTTCAATACCTAATCTATGCAAGGCGTTTCTGAAACGCTCTTCACAGCTTTAGAGCCATATCTTACGTACAGCAATAATAAAGAAGTCTAGTTAAATTTTATTCTTAAACTTTCCATCTTTGAGTTAAGACAAATTTTATTTTGGAATTAGAATGCTGTCGAGAGAAATGTAAGCCCTTCCATAGGAGAATGTTTATATACGTTCGCTATGTGGGGGCACGAACACAGCGGGAAGTGTCTATGTAGGCAAGGGTTCTTGGACGCCTTTCCTCGAGCTCCATTTGGAAGAGGAACGGCCAGGTTATGCCGCTACAGCGCCGCACAGCAAGTTGCCTCCACGAGATGGTTATGTTGGAGTAGAACAATTGCACAGCCTGCAGAATCGTCTGACTGAAATCCGCCGAGTTCTTATTTAAAGAGCCATGTTACACTCGACACTTAATGATGTGGCGGAACAATAACAGACGGTAGAAGATGGAAGAGATTTGCTATGTAACATATTTGGAATTTTTGAACAAGCGATAATTCTTATTAAAATGCAATGCGCGCTTTTCGGAAGCAGAAGGGCAACAATTTGAACATCTTTTGTAAAGTTTTGACGTGAATATTTCTTTAAATTCGGTCCGGTGTAGGGGGGTCTCTACGAAAACTCTAGAGACCAAAAAAATGGCAAGATTTGTCGCGCTTAATCTCGTAAACTATAAATGATAATGTAATTTATTTAAATTTTGTTGGATAGAGGGTTGATGTCCGTATCTAAAATGGTGGGTAGTGGGGTGTGCAGCGGTGAGGGGGGGAGGGGTAGCGCTTGTGCGTGAACACTGTAAATGGCGACGCCGCGCGGCGTTTGGGCAGTGTAACTTTGGATTGCGAAGAGATAGGACGTTGAAATTGGTGTCGATGTGTAGAGAATAACAGGATCTACAATATTATTTAGCAATAATAACCGATAGAATAAAATTTGTAAAGTTATAAGCCGATAAGTGTGCTGAGTTAAAGAAAATTTTCATAATGTCGACAAATTGCAAAGGAAATATGAACAGAAATGTAAGAAACGTGTATCATTGGAAAGGAAAATTAAAAGGAATCAGAAAAGCCCAAATTGACTAATGCCGAACGATGCAGATTGTATAGAGAGCGTAAGAAAGCCGAGCGCGTCAACGTCGGCGCGAGTACTTCGAGTGCGCCGCTGCGATGCCATACGAGTATGTATCTTACTTCTCCTATCATCGGCCTTTGATAAATAAAATTATACTTCACTTATAACCACCAAGACTTTATTCATTTACATATTACCTTCCTCTAATAACACAAAGACGGATTCACGACCTTAAACGTTTGCGGCTGTGTCCCCGCACACAAGCCACGATTTTTTTTTCTTTTTAATTAAAATAATAACTTTTACGGTTGGAACTAGCGATTTGTTTGCGGACTTACGCTTAAATTTTCAGCCTTCTTTTCCTAAACAAAATAAGCCATACCTCCGACGCTGACTTCTAGGCTTTTCGTTGTCTGTGTGCTGACAACATGCCCTTGAAGTAACGCCATACATTTCAGAAACACTGTGTCTAAAAGTGTAGCCTGCGTGGGGGGGGGGGGATTAAGAGGATTTGGTTATTTATATTCTCTTTCCCTTTGCTACACTGTACCATCCCTTAATTTTGCTTCTTGCAATACCGAGGAAGTAGCAAGTAAACCTCTGCCAATATTGTCGACTTCTGGACAGAGATTTGAAGCCGAGATCTGTCAAGCACAAGCAATACTGCGTCCCAAACAACAATATGCGAACCCACTTATCTTGCAATACGTACAGCTGCATGGAGCTTGGCGCTCATTCGATAGCTAGCTTTTTAAAGTCTACGTGCAAAATTTGTTTTCGTTCCGCGTCTCTTTCTATACAGAGCAGCTTGGGGATGGATATTAATAACAAAATATAATACCAGACCGAATTTCAAAAAGTAGTGATAGCGTTCCTTATACTTTGAAGAACATTTGGTTGACAATATTTTTATTAATAAAAAGCAGAAGAAAGAAAATGTTTTCTTAAAGTAAACTGTGGACTCACTGACACAAGTGTCGCAGGCATATTCGATGGCATCAGCATTACAAAAGCGACGTTTTAATTCCCCATAGCAATCCATATTCTTAGAAACGCTTCTTGGGTTTTTACACCACAATGAAAATAAAAGCGGCTCAAAAATTCGGAGATTCTACTGCTTCCTTTTTCAGGTCAAGTTTGATATATTTCAAGGACCACAATTTATGCATTGATTATGTATGTACTCATCCAGCTTAATAAGGAAGCAGTTACCTAAATTATTACTAAGTTAAATTACGTGACCAATCGTCAAAACAATACAATCTGAATGAGGGAGCCGTACAACGGAAACTTGCAGATTTGATAATTTAAACAATTGTTCAGCTACACGCAGTGCGTGAAAATAAATATGAAAAATGATTTATTCAGGTCGACCCTTAAACGAAACTACAAAACGTATACAGAAGAGGTAGTTCAACTCAACCAATTGTTTCGAAAATCTCGCCCTTAGCCGTGGAAAATAAAAAAATGGATTTTTTCTGAAAGTAACTTTCTTGTTGGTTATAAAAATAACTCTGTGTTCCTGTTATGTGGCTCTCCCATCTCGATGTCCTGAAAGTAATGATAGTATTTGAATGTAAATCTGTAATGTCGCTCCTTACCTTTTATAAGCCTGTATAATCACAATTTGTGCTCTTCTTTCATTATTCTTCGTGAAGTTACGGTATTACAAATGTAAAGTTTAAGGTGATAATGGCAGGTTTTCTTGAGACCTACGTGCTGGTGTAGGACTTCTATAGCAAGAAGTAAAATTGAGACAACTGTGCCCGCTGCTAACACGATCAGAACGGATGTAATGGCAAGGATGTCAACGCTGTGCCATGTAGGGTCAGATTCTGATATCGGTGGCCATATGCGGGTACGGAGCCTCTTGAGAGAACCGTCATGCCGAAGTTTCAATAAACTGAAATAACATTGATATCTGTGTACAAATGTGTGAAGTAATGGGCAAAAATTTTAAACTTTGTAGAGAGAATAAGCCACAACATAGGCATGAAAGACGCAAATTTGTCACTGTGCATTACACCATGAAATATATGAGGAAGTGGAAGTATACTTGCACACATTCTTAGTCTCATGACTAGAGGTAGGTGAGTGATTACTTAACTTCCAAGAAAGCTAACTGGCTGAAGGGTAGGTGGCCCTCATACCTGGACTGGATATAGAGGTCAAAAGAAAATTCAGCGGGTCTATCAAGAATAGAAATCCAGCCTTGCAGGCTGTAGTATAAATCATTATTTTGACTGAGCAACCCCAGATCCACGCAGAAAATAAACTTCGAATAAGTAACAAATTTTAAATATTGGTTACGTACTTAGTAAATCAAAATTGCATGTAAACAGAAATTAGGAGGGATGTATGCCACCATTTCTTTCAAAATCTTTTGTTTTTCCGTCCAAATCTAACAATGTAAAGACTAAAATACGCAAAAATATAAATGTAATTGTTGTCTTGTATGGGCGTATAACTTTGTTTCTGAATGTAACGGATAAACGTAGATCAATGGTGCTTGAGAAAAAGGTGCTGAAAACTTGGACATTACAGGAGGCTGGAGAACACTGCACGGCAGGAAGCGTCATTACTTCATGCCTTTACCTAATATTACTATAATTACCAACACAGGGAACATGTTATGGGAAGAAAATACAGTTCGTACGACATATAAAGTATATTATATATAATTTTAATAAAGGAACGTAAATAAAAACAATTTTTAAAACCTCTACAACTAGAATGGAGGATAATATTAAAATGTATCTTATTTAAATATAATGTGAAGGTTTTGTAGGAGGTTCTTCTGACATAAGAACAATGGGTGGGGAGGGTGTTGTGAACATGGCAATGGGTACTTCGAGTCCATGAAAAGAGAGATGTTTCTCGACTAATTAAGCGACTATTAGCTTCTCAAGGAGAATCTTGATCCATGAGGTTTTTTAGTTGAGTGGTGAATTGAACCAAGAGACTTTGTGCGTCTGCAGCCTTTGGAATAGGCCTATAAAGAAATTTGTGTATTTACTTAGCTCTTGTTCTGTCCTTCACATTATTTTTTAGTACGTAACCACTAAAGTAATATCGAGATTTATGAATAAGGAAGAAAATCTCTTTAGCGCATTTCGTAATACTTATGAACGGTTCGATCATAAACACCATGTGTAGATTTCTTTCCCGGAGTGCTGCAAACTAACAAACTATCATAATCTGTATATTTTTCACTGACATAATCATTTCGGTCGCACTATGGCCCTGGGGTCGACTCAGCTTCTAACAGAAATGAGTACCGGGAATCTTTCCTGAAGGGTAAAGGCGGCCGGTGCGTAGGGCTGACAACCTTACCACCTTTATGTGCCGATTGTCTAAAACCCTGGGAGCCTCAACCTCCTGGAGCCCTAAGGGCCTGCCAAGGCCTGTAATGGGATTGCTTTTTATCATACTCTGTATAGAAGCGTCTGCGACTATCAACAGGCACTGGAAAACAAGAGTCGGGATAGCGACTAGATTATGGGCTAGGCTGTCCGGGGTTCATATCCCGGCAGGGTGTTCTCTTCTCCAAAATGTCCAGACTGTCTCTGGGCCCAAGTGTCCTTCTATAAAATGGGCGCGGGGTTTCCTTTACGAGGAAAAAGGAGGCGGGGCCTTATGTTAACCACTCACTTTTATCTAGTGCCAAGGTTAAGAATGAGTGGAACTACATCTACACTCCGCCTACATGACTTCATGGCGTGGGCAGGATGTACTTTACGTTTCTGAAAAAAAAGGGGTATTGGAGGCAGCAGTGCAAAGGGAGTGCCTCATATTGCTTCAGTAACTTTGTAACTTTATAGATGTTTATAGAGAGTGAAAATATAACTTGCATTTTAAATGAAACACTGAACAAAAGAATGTTCAATAAAAAGTATAATAAAACTGTCTACAACGTAAGTTTGATCAAAGGCGAACCTTGTTTTATAGGAGAAGTTATCTGTCCCGTGAACACTGGTTTGATTTTGCTTACGTATTGCTCCCTGCACGTAATATGGTCCCGATTTGTGGATCCCGAATTACTTATAGAAAGGAATATTGCTGGAAATGAAAAAATTAATCAAGACTAAACATTTGCAGAAAAAGGGCAGAAATTATCGTGGATTTTTGCAAAATAAAAAAAGAAAAAAGAAAGATGCACGTATAAGTATCTAGCATATATTTGTGACTTGTGTTTGCAATAAAAATATGCACCATTTGCCTACTAAATAAAGAGACCTGGCTTGCAGATTTTATCCTGTTTCATCAAAGTAACTACTACAGACATATCGTGCTCCTCCAGTCGCCTGCCAACCACACTACATTACGTTGATTTAGTGTTGAGTATCTTTTTACAAACGGGGTTTAACTTGCGTAATCATGTCTGACGAAGACTTGAGCGACAGTAAATTTACAATTTCATGTAAATTTAAGAAATCTGCCACTGTAAACTTTAAATGTCAAAAAAAAAAAACTCGTATGTTTGAGTAGCACACGTGATTTTCGGATGGAAACGACGATAGGCCTGGCCACACCATAAAGATAAAAGCTGAGGGAACTGTCGAAAATCATCACAGAAACATATGAAACACGAAATCAAACGGTGAACCAAAATCTACACTTACGTTTTAAGAAAATTACCGGAAAGAATTACAAAATAAAGATCAGATATCCTATATAGAACAGAAGTTGACTTGTGTAATAAGACAACGCACCAGTGCACAAATCGGTTTCGGTTTGTTAATTTGTGGCTGAAAAGAAACACCAAATTTCGAACACGATACTTTTCTCACTAGAGCTCCTTTCTTGCACTTTCTTCTTTCCTCAGGCTTGAAAAATTTTCTCAGGAGATCCCACTTCGATCCGTTGAAGACATCCACAAGAAAACGGCAGAGCCACTTAAAGCATTCTCACAAAATTACATCAGGGGATACTTCTAGTCCTGAAAGGCTCGTATGGAGCAGTGTGTAAATACTGACGGAAGTTATTTTCAAGATATATAAGTCAGATAAAATAATTTTATTAAGAAAGTAGTTTTCGGAAATTTTTTTTTTGTGTACGGCTCGACAGCCTTATGTGGGTCTGGACCTCCTCGTTTCGTAGAGGTTTCATGGTCACACACATTAGACACACCACACTCGGTAGGACTCCTCTGGACGAGTGACCAGCTCGTCGCAGAGACCTCTACCTGACATCACACAACACTCACAAGAGACAGACATCCATGCCCCAGGTGGGATTCGAACCCACGATCCTAGTAAGCGAGCGGCCGAAGACCCTCGCCTTAGACCGCACGGCCACTGGGATCGGCAGTCTTCGGAAATTAGTCTCCTTATTTAGTAGCCACACCTCGCAAGAATGCATGGTGGCATACGTAATCCCATATTATATTTATGTGTAGTCCAATTACTTTTATCTGGAAGCAATTATCCGCTTTAAAAATAAAAATGTCTTAAACGGAATGCATATCAGTCTCATGATAATAAGTTATAAATAGGGCTTACTCTATGAAGAATAAGTAAGTACATATAATTATGATAGGTCGCCTATCAGTTGTTAGTAACATTTCTGTGATTTTTTAAGAAGTGCCAGTTTTAATTTAATTACTGGGTCCAGATTTTTTAAATTGTAATTCTGGTGCACTTACTTGTGATTGAGAATGTTGAGGTAAGGGCTTTTCTTTCTCACGGCCAGTGAGAGATATTCCCTGCTAAGTGCTTCAGGTAAAGGCGCGATGGAGCAACTGAGATTATTCTTCATGTAGGTAGCAATGAGATCTGACGTCACAAAGGCAAACTTCTTGTCCTCACAAATTTTATTGAGACCGAGCTTGGAATTCAATTGGAGATCATGTCTCTTATGGACAATGAATTTGTCGTAGACTTGGCGTAAAATGGAGTCTGTCGTCTCCTAAAATAAAATAATTTCAAAATTGATTTTTAAATGTAAAATACTTATAGAAGTTTCTACAAAGCCACCTTACATAATAGTAGTTTTTAATAGAAGGAAAAAATGACACTGAAATTTTATACTGAAAACTTATCTGTTGTTGTTGAGTTTATGGATGGACTTCCTAAGAATTCATAATTTTCTGTGAGTGTCATTCTGTCCCATATTATAGTTACTGAGATCTGTCCCAGTAAATATTATAAAAAGGGAAACCTACATAATTTCAAATAAATTCGTTTTTCTTTTGTTGACATTTTAGGATCTCTTAAGATTCCCCTCAGATTTCACAACATTAATGTGGTATTTACAATTTATTTTATTTTATTTTATACATTCGTTAATTCGTGAACTTAGTTATTATGTCATAATTTTTTCTAAGAACCAAGCGGGATTGTCCTGCAGTTTGCCTAATAAAACACTTTCTCTGACATCACTATTCTCTCATAAGGTCCTTTCATTGACCAAGATTTGCTACCATGAGGTAATGTTGGTTTAAGCTGTGTCGTATAAATTCCTATTCTCATATGCCTAATAACTACAGGGGGTTTGAAGTTTTATTTACACTTCACATGTCATATTTTCCTGTCTTATTGATTTTACTCTTACATTTCCTGTTAAACACGTCCAGATATTACTATGGCCATTATGTAAGTACATACGTAAATAAATGAATGCATAAAGACTTTTTGTGTTTTGCTTTCGTATATTAAAGTCATCTCAGAAGTCTCTTCATTTGTAACATTTTATTTCATGCCTATTTTATAACATGCTATAGAAAATACGCGGAAACTCACTTCAAATTCGCTGAGCACTGCTGAGTTATTGACTACGCTCATCTCGTACTCGTTTGTTCTCAGGAGATCCTCAAAGTTTTTGAAGGGCACGGCATTTATCCGTACCGCCAAAGAAGAAACAAGTGTGGCCGAGTAGGCGGCGCAGAGGGTCACTGCTGTCATGTACACTCCCAGATACACCAGTCTGCATGACAAGGCCCCAGGAACAGCCGCTACACCTGTTGAGTAGAGGCAGAAACACTAAAAGCGTAACAACTTTATCAACAGCGACAGATTTCCGTTGAGTCCTCTGTCTGTCCTTGAATACACGTGTTACATTCTGCGCTGCAATCGGAAGTGTATACCCATTACGTTTCATTTTGCTTTGTTAAGAATTCAATTACTCGCATTTCTGTCCTTACTTACATTTAACTTTTTAATTACTTTGTTTGTTAGAACAAGAGTTTTAGGTTTTATTTAATTAAGAACACAGAAATCATAAGTTGCTGTTCCGGCAATTCTCACTTTAAGAGTTTTTACAAGAAAAGATTTAACCTAACTAGACTGAATTCAGTAGCTTCACCTACTTGTATTTTCCCAGCCAACCGACCAACCGACTAAACACCCAACAGACCAACCGGTCGAACGACCAAACAACTAACTAGATAACTGACTGAATTAGTAACCTGCTGACAGACAGACTGACAGACAGACAGACTAACTAACCAACGAACTGACTAACTAACTAACTGACTGACTGACCGACAGTGTGTCTAAACGCCGAGAAATCATTTGTCTAAAATCGTAATCCCGAAACCGATTATATGCATCAAACGCCAATGCAAAAGTACACAGGGAAATTATTAAAGCGTATAAATGAACTCTCCAGTAAAGTTGGCACTGCTGTGCTTTCAGCTCGCTGCTATCGTTTGTTCAAGCTGTATTCCTTTCGACGCGGTGATGTGGTTCGATCTGAAGAGGGTTGTTACCCTCAGTACCAACGTAGTCCTAGGCGCAGTCGGAAAAGTGGAAGCCATTATGAAGAGAAAATATTTACATACTGTTCGATTTTTAAAGTGGTTGCTACCTTAGTATAGATTCTAAATGCATGTTTGGAAGCTTTTTATAGAAACCAGGTTCCAATGACCAGGGAACGATGAGGTAAATTGCAGGTTAAGAGTAACTCGTAATTCTTCTTTATGTTGCAGAGACATTTATTATACTTTACTGGATCATCACATCGGAATTATTGTCCTGGGTAATTTTTAAATATATAACATAGATTTGCTTTTATATTTGTGCTGCTTTCAACGGTATAGTATTCAATTAAGACATCAACATTTATGAAATGTATGTGAAACCTTGTATCAAGAAAAGGCAACAGAAAACATGAACCGCTAGATCATACCTTGTTGGCAAAATATTGAATAAACGTCTTGAAGGTTTCTTAAGAAATCGAAACGCTGACTGACTTCTTTATGACTTTCGAAGGCATATATTCCTGTGAGACAAATGGACATTGTAAACATCACAATTACCGCAGTGATCCACAGTTCTTTGGTGAAAGGAGAGAGAAATTCTTTCCATTCAAAATCTCTGAACTCTGTCTTGTGAAAGAACACGGAATTGCTGAAAAGAAAGAGAAATTTTTCAATATTAAATTCGTCTAGAATGTTACGCTGTGTCAGCTATTATGTAGTCCTAATGATTCGATGGAGGGTAATATTTACATCTTCAGGGTCGAACTGTCCATGAGTCTGTAATTATTGTATAGCATAACACGTCTGTAGACGTGAATTCTCAGAAGCACCGCTAATAGAACCTCAAATATCGCAAAAAATTGTCAGTTATCCCTAGCTTATATTTTGCCACTTCTACCTTCTATTCAACGTATCTGTAAATAAAGTTAATAACTTCAGAATTAATCGCAGAGATTTTATAAAATCTGCGAAAGCAAAACCTGGTCTAACATCTTTCATATATCCCCAAGATTCTTTAGGCTTCCTTTAAGAAAAAAAAATGACAGTTTATCTAAAAGCCACACCCGTTCTTCCATCTGTCCTTCCGTCTCTCTGTCCCTCCATCCGTTTCTCTGTGCTCTAGTGTCAGCAAACATACTATTCTAGTTTTTGGAATCATTATGTACAAACCCTGCTAGATTTTGGAATCATTATGAAAAACCGTGCTAGATTTTGGGAGAATTATATACAAACCCTGCTAGATTTTGGAATCATTATACACAAATCCTGCTAGATTTTGGAATCTTTATGTAAAAACTCTTCTAGATTTTGGAATCTTTATGTACAAACCCTTCTAGATTTTTGTATCATTATGCACAAACCCTGCTATATTTTGGAATAATTACGCAGAAACCCTGCTAGATTTCACGAAATTCGCTAGAATTCTTTAAAAAAGTTGCAAGCAAGCTTCAGCTCCTTGAACATCGGCTCAGTGACAGTCATCCTTTAATTAAGGACATAAATAAATTTCTACCTGCACTTTCCACATTTATTGGCCGATTTGGATAAAATTTTGTGTAAGGTATATGCATACAACGGCGTTGAAAAATTTGAGAGCTTTGTGAAAAGTCAGTGCAGTGGAAGCGTGTCGAAATGATTTTGCACGTATTTTCTATATTTTTGTCCAACTTGGATAAAATTCGTAGAGAAGTTGAGCTCTTTGTGCCGTTGTGATAACGTCAGTTTAGTGAAAATCGGCTCAACGAAAGACATACCTTACTTAATGGCTTAAACGAATTTATATCCATACTTTCTGCATTTATAATCCGATTTGGGCGAAATTGTGTATAAGACATTGCATATATATACTGTCAGCATTTGTGAGCTCTGTGCAAAGCAGAGCAAGGAAGGGAAAACTTTTATTGTGAAGGTTTTGAAATTGCATATATGCATTTATCGTGTACCTTTACTATATTTCAAAGTAAAGATCGCATTGGTAGTATCTGTTTACTACGTCACAGAGTACACTACTTGCGTTAGCTACTGTGTGTTTGCATGCTACTGAGTTGATATGACCGTACAGTCTCTGGAGAGTATTTCCTTGGCACTTCTTTAGTAGCCCAGTCCTCTGAGCTCCAAGATCATCTGATTAACTCTTTGTACTTCTCGTTACGGGGCTTTGTAAAGGACGTTGTCCATGCATCAAACAGCAGACCCAGATTACACGAGCTGTACTACAAGCTGAGCTGTTTTATGCTTGTGAGATTTGAGGTTCTCTCAGCGGTGATGTTAAAGGCTCTAATTAATCCTCTTGAATATGAGGCCACGTAGTTTGGTGTACAGGTACCGACGTTTCAGAAGGGCTTGCTGCATTGATCTTCAGGATAATCAAGAAGAACCCAGCCCAAATTGGATTAATCTAAAATGAAGACAGCAAGCTGCTATGAAATATTGCTAACACTATACCAATCCTTACAGCATCATACACCAGAACACGAATATTGAATTCTATAATTATCTTGTCCATTGCTAGGCAACTATTTCAAAGCTGTCACCATCCAACTTTCTTTGTTTCTTTCTTTGTTTTTTCTTTTCCCTTTCCCTAATCCTGGCACTGGCGGTTATCATACACATCGCAATCCCAGTGCCGAAATACTTGTATATACGACATTTCTACTTACGTTTCAGTCTGTTTTGTTACTGTTCTCAAACAAGTAATTTTTAATTTAACATTATTTATTAAGGAAGTAATGTAATCACAAATAATACTTAGTTGAAAAGAGAGTAATATCAAGACGTAAGATAAAGCTGTCTTAGTGCTGAAGGTATTTAAAAAAATCTCTGTGGAGCGGAGTCTATCTCTAGAAGATAATGGTTTTTAATATAGTCAATAAAAGTTTCACCTTTGTACGAAAAGCGAATTATTATTTTAGTATTTACCAGAACCTGTCACTTGTCGTTATCCTGAGCGAAATGAATGGAGTGGACGTCTTTTTACCCTATTTATTTAAGATCAGTTTTAATATTATCCTTCCTTCTACGCCCAAGTCCTAGAAGCTGTTACGTTTCTTAAGGTTTCTCCACAAAAACCAAGTAATTCTCTTCTCAACTATACGTGTCATATTTCCCGTCTATCTGTCCCTTCTTTATTTGATCACCTGAATAGTATTTGGCGAAAATTAAAAATCACAACGCTCCTTATTTTAGAGTTTTGTCCCACCTAAAACACATCGCAGGAATAATTTAAATTTCTTCCTCTTCCTTGATCAAGTCATGAACAATATAAACTGAACCGTGACAATGCTTTACTAATTATTAAACTTCATGCGAGTTGGACGTTAGTGGGTCAACTTTATCTCCAGCCGTCTTGTCACTAGAGAAAGAGCCGCTGGTACCAATTTATAAGACTTTCGTGTATTGCAGAACAAGTCTGGACATCGTGCTAGTAAAAAGAGTATTTTCCAAACTGCCCAGTTACCCCAGACGTCCAGCCTGTAGTCAATTATTTTTGTGATTGAAATTCTTTGTAAAGGACATAACATGGCAAGACTACGATTCAGGGGCAGAATGTTATAAGTCACCTTCAAGAGAAACGTACATAGTTTCAGAAATTGGCAGAGTAAAGTCCACTACTCCGGCCCGCTGCTTGTTCATAGTGAAGTCACCAACAGCCACCTCTACATCACCATTAATAAGCAAAGCAATCATGCCTGTCCATGTGCCATTACTCGACAGAGAACCATAAGCATTATAAGGATCAGCTTTCAGCTCCGTTCTGTAAAAAAAGCAAAGAATGCCTTCTTAGCACGAAGGCTGAAGGAGTGAAGAGTTAACATCACACGACCTACACTGTCAATATTGCTGTTTTATGGGATGCAATGACATGTAGACTGATAAGTGGTACCAACGCTTCGGAGAAACCTACTGGCCCCATGCTAAGGACCAAATCCCGAAAGACAGTAATATGTAGCGCTGACAGTTTTCTTATTGGGAACTTTGAGGTTCTAACAATGTTGTTGATGATAATTCAGGTCTGGTGGGATGTTGTGCTTTGTCGAATGACAAACAGTTACCGACGTTTCGAAAAGTATTACCTTCTTCTTCAGGATCAAGCCGTCGTCTTGGCTTGCAGTAAATATTTTATCCTGGGAATGAAGGCAATGTGACCTTTCGAAACTTCTGTAACTCTTTATCAGTCGACATGCAGCAGTAAGCCAGGAGACTTGAATCTTCAATGTTAAAACTGAATTAAAAACAGTTTCTTAACTTTACTATCGACTGGGTTCTGAGTTTTGTAAAGGTGTTTTCAAAATGTGCTGCTTACGATGTGACGCAGTTAGTTATATGGGCTACTGTGATGGACCATGTAAAGATGTGCTATTTAAGATAGCAGTTTTTTTTTGTCAAAAAGTCTTTGAGATTCAGTTTACTTTATGATTGCGCATTAAACTCTATACCTTCTGTATGAAAAAATTTTGACTTGGAGAAATCGTAATAAAATGTACAGCCTGGAAAAAAAATTTACTAGCTTTAAGTGCAGAAAAATCTGCACCAAATATTACAAAATCTTTCCTTATTCTAGTAACGGTGATATGTCGAACGTGACAGAAAATTTCTATGCTGGTATTCCCCTATCCTAGCATGGAGGTTAGTTCAAGTTTCCTCGAGAAAGCGCATTTTCGGCGTTATGTGAGTGTTATAATGCAGTGGGAAAAAAAAACTGTCATGTACTCGAAACCACGCAGTTAATAACAAAATTAAACATTTTCCCGAATTCTTTCTTAAATAAGAGACTTCTGCACTGGCACCTTTCTGCTATACGTGTAATTATTACTGTGCAAGACAAAGACCCTGACGGACTGACGCTCTAAATTACATTGTCGAAGACGGTGTAACTTCTTCCCTTGTAATGTTACAAGATTTAAAAAAAAACATATAATTTACAATAACCAAATGCCATGGCTGAGGCGGTTAGTCGCCGGCCTCTCACCGCGGAGACGCGGGTTCGATCCCGTGTCAGTCCATGTGGGATTTGTGGTGGACAAAGTACCACTTGGACAGGTTTTTCCCCGAGTACTTCGGTTTTACCCTGTCAGTTTCATTCCACCGGCCTTCCATTACTTGGAAAAACGAATAACTAATCATCTTCTTATCATCTTCATCGCAGGGTTGCACAATAAGCCACAAGGCTGCTGTGCTTTAACCAAACTAGGAGGCTAGGAAACTGAATTTGGGCTGTCATGCCACATAGTGATATTAATAAATGAAAAATGACTCCATTTAATAAAAATCGTAAAGGACTATAAAAATTTTTATTTTTGTCTACTGTGCTAAACTACCACAGTCTTCCTTTCTGCATAATTTAATCAGCTGTCTTCACTGTTTTGAATTTCAATAAAGATATATATAGCTTGAAGTATTAACACTTAAATTATAACTGTAATTATAATCATACTTACGTGAAATTCATTCGGCGCTCAAGCTCTGCCCACAGTTCTCCCACAAAACCCGTAATGCGGCCAGTTTCATTGTCAGTTGTTGTCATTGGAGGACCCTGCAAAATTAATAAGAGAAAGGAACAACAATTACCAAAAATCTCAGGTATTTCTTGACTTAATTTAGCATTACTTCTCTAGAATATATTCTTCCTCAAATCCCAAAAGTTACAATGCTTGACTTTTATGGTACGGTCCACTATAACATATTAAGTAGATAAATATATATCGTATTATTGATTTATTATGGAACGCTCTCTTGATTGATGAGTTAAATGGCTGCAATTAATGGAAATATGCTCATGGTTTGTGGACAAGTAAAAATTTGGAAGGAAGTAGTAGTGTCCTAATTTAGTCTTATCTTGGTATCTCACTCTATAAGCAGGCGAAAATTACAGAAAATTCTTTTGGCATTAGCAGGAAACCGGCTGCTATGTAAGACAGATTTTTCCCTGACTATGTAAGTAGAGGTAAAGTTGTTCCTGTACACGCCAAAAGGAATATATGGGAAAACCTTGTCCCCAGGGGCGCACGCAAGGGGTGTGGCTGCCAGGCTGCAGTCCCCCAAAACCCCAAAACCGAAATTTAAAAACACAGTTTTTGGACATATTATGATACCAAATGTTTGCATGATTTACCCTTCAGCCAAATTCAGCCACTGAAAGCAGTTGATGACTAGTAAATTAGAAATCCGAAAAATAAATTAAATTAAAAAAACAAGAAGATAGGACACTGTGATTGAGCTATGCAACATGTAGTTATATTCGTATGTGTATAAATGCAGTTGCAGACAGTGTTATGTTACACTTACATGATTTTTATAAAATAATTTTTGAAATCAAACATAAATTATATATATAGCCTCAGGGTCAGCCTCCCTCAATGAAAAATTCTGGGTGCGCACTTGCTTTCCCCTCAAGGAAATAACCCCCTGTACATAGTGTGTAAGATACTGGTTGGGTCGCAGACTTAGTCTGGAGAGTTTGGAGAAGAAACAATCTCCTTCTTCTGCCGGGAGTCGAATTACAGTTCTTCCGATGACCATCCGTAGCCTACTGGCTACACCGATTAAGCGATCTCGGCATATATATATATATATATATTATGTGTGTATGTGTGTGTGTGTGTGTGTGTGTGTTTGTGTAGGAAAACCATTCTTGCCGGTTTCCTGGGACAGTCCCGATTTTATGGGCTTTAAATATTTCTATCCCGGTATCAAGCAAAATTCGTTTCGGGACGCCAAATTTTCTGGGGTTTTCCCAAGTCATAAAAATACGACATATCTGACATTCCCACGATGGGAGAAAGCATCTGGACAATTAAGACAGCCATCATTTAGCCACTAACAGGAAAGACGAGGATACGGAGAGGTACGTGTGTAGATTAGTGATTACAGAGTCTGGACCGAGACAGCGAAGGACGAGGAACGGATATGTGAAGAAAAGTCAGTAACAGAACTGGATGTCTGACTTACAGTGGCTTTGCTCTTGTTATTCTTCATATTATTATTACTTTGTTTTTGTTCCGCTTTGGAAAAATTTTATCTGAGTTATTTCGCTTTATTATTCGTAATAAATTCCTCTACTTTTCGTTGCGTGACGAGTTAAGAGTTTTGTCTTCTAACCTTCTCCTCCGCCACATAGTGTCACGATTTTGAGATTTTAAAAAATGACATCCGTATATATATATATATATATATATATATATATATATATATATACGTACGGACACACGCGCAAAACTATCAACCTATATATATATATATATATATATAGGTTGATAGTTGAATATATATGTATATATATATATCGGTTGATAGTTGTGCGCGTGTGTCAGTACGTAAAAATGCACTATGTTTGCATTATTTATATGTATACATAGGCCTATATATGTGTATATGTATGTATAAATGTATTAATGTAAGCAAGCACGTATGTAGGCCTATATACCCTTATGTATGTATGTATGTATGTATGTTCCATATACAGGCAGCAAGTACGGTCCATGCACCTGTACTGCAGACACACGAATGACACTTTGCTGCAGATTTGATCTCCTATCAGAGAAGTCGACATATGTTGTGGCGTGCAGCCCACTGCCCGGACTCCAGGTCCCGAAATGAACATCGTGCAGCTTGTCTGAAATGTGGTACACCTCTGAGAGCAGCACGTCTTCATGCCACAGCCGTGCCACAAGGAACCTACTGTCCAGTGGGATGTGAATATCTTGTAGCAGCTCCGATGTCGATTGACCACGTTGCAAGTGCAGAAGCCACACCGCATCTTTCATTCTGACCATTGTCGCCATCTGACACCATGTAACAAGATTTAAAATGTCTGACTGCAGAATGTTTTATACAGCTATTCATTATCTTCAACGTATCGAACTGTATCTTATATCCACTATAGACTTAGCTTTTATGCAAAACAAATGCGGCAACACCAAATGCTTTCTCAGTTTTCACGTACAAGATACAAGTCACCTTACTTATTTCTATGCGCATTGATCAAAGCTTCGAAAATGACTATTAGATCGTCATGTCAGTTCATCAATCTGTCCGTCCTTCAGTCTCTCCATCCGCCAGTCTCTCCATCCGTCAGTCTCTCCATCGTCAGTCTCTCCATCCGTCAGTCTCTCCATCCGTCAGTCTCTCCATCCGTCAGTCTCTCCATCCGTCAGTCTCTCCATCCGTCAGTCTCTCATCCGTCAGTCTCTCCATCCGTCAGTCTCTCATCCGTCAGTCTCTCCATCCGTCAGTCTCTCCATCCGTCAGTTCTCATCCGTCTCTCTCCATCCGTCAGTCTCTCCATCGTCGTCAGTCTCTCTGCCCGCATGGAAAAACTCGGCTCCCACTGGACGCATTGTGGTGAACTTATTTTTATTGAAGACGTTTATTAAAATCTGTCAGAAAAATTGAAGTTTAATCACAATCAGATAAAGAAACCAGGCACTCAACATGAAGATATGTGTAACTTTTCAGACAAAATTTGCAGGGAAATCAAAATACACCTTTCGTGGCAAATGTGTTTTCCCGAAAATCGAGTTCTTTACGAGATCATTATGAGAATTACGACAGAGTTTGATAGGCCGCAGGTGAAGTAAGACACTGTGAAGACAAGAAGTTTGCGACTTGCGTGCCTGATAATTAAGTCTAAAATACATAATTTATCATAATATTTAATATATACTGCTTTCGACTAGGTGAAAATTTGAGGTTAAGATGAATTTCACACGATGGGTACTTTAAGATGAAATTTCTTACTTAATTGATTTATATTTGACCATAATTACTATAACATTTTGTCGCCAGACATTGTATACTCCAAATTATTGTGGTGTGACGTAATAAGCGGTGACATAATCTTTGTGCTGTTACTTCACGTTTCTCTCCACATATTGATATTTCCCTTATTGCCATTTATGTGATGCATAATTAAGGAAAATATAAAGGTGCCATCATAAATTTAATATTAAATGCTCACGTATAGGAATATGACCTTTTTCGTGTTTTGATCTTGTTTATAGGTCATCGTCAGACCCATGTCTTTAAAACGTTGAGGGAATTGTGTTATTAAAATAAAATGTTTAGAAATTTTAATACCTTTTTCCCCAAACCTATGTATTCCAGGTGGTCTTTCCTTCAGTATTTGCAACGAATTATTTGACACCAATGACACATATTCCTTTATTAGTTTTCCATTTATATTTCACCTTATTCACCTGCATGATTTTTTATCTCCCAAAGAATACTAAGTTCAAACTGCAATAATAAAAAAATGCAGCTATCACAGACGAATGCCAATTTTAAAAGAAAGATTCTCTAATATAAGTTTATATGTACTTCAGCAGACTATGCACTGAAAAACACATCTGTTTTTAATTTCTCATTATATAAGAAGAGAGAAAAATAAATGTTCTCTCCGCACCAACGTTGGTGTTGCATTTTGCCAGTTGTACCAGATTTGTTTGAATTAAATCAGAATTGTTGTCGCACTCAAGGTAGGACATTTTGGAATACTGAAATGTCGTTCTTATATGACAAAGTGTTTAGAATGAGTTACGTCACTCACCTCTTTCAGATGTGTGTTGTTACATGAAAGTATGACGTGCAGTGGCATCCTGCCACGCAGACGCGTGTCGTTCAAGGTGTGATAACATGCTGGTCTTGATATGACGTCATGATCGGCAAGGCGTCTCATGATTTTGACCAACTGCAATTCCTCTGAAAAAAAAAACATATAACACTTATAGGAATTACTGTACATTCGGAATGAAGAAGCCAAGTGGAAGTATTTAGCACAGGTACGAGCATAATTTTAGAGTGGATCTTAAAGACGTTGTGTGCAAAATTGCAGAGAGAATTATTCTGTCTCAGGATAGCATTAAGCGACCGGCTGTGGCGGAAGAGGTAATTAAATTGTGGGTTCCTTAAAGGGCAGGTAAATTACGAAATTTGTTATTGCCACAGAGGTGATGCTGGAGAATTAAGCCCTCTGGAATGTTACGCCTTGTCGACTGATAAGTAATTACCGACGTTTTGAAGGGACATATGTCACGTAAAGACCAAGCCATTAAGATCATTCGAGACGTCTGCAAGTGTTTACCTGTCGGCAGCGCATAATATATAACAACTGAATTTTGAAATGGGAAATGTTTGACCATTTGGGCGACTATAAATATCCCAAAAACAATTTAACTCCCTTTAGATATATAGGACTATTTAATGGGTTTCATGTTTCCAAGTACACAGGGAAAATAAAATAGAATCCGTTTAAACGATTCCGTTCGACTCATCCTCGTCTATAGTGTCAGATATGCTGTGTTACCAATTAATTCCTCACTGTTAACCGTAACATTATACTCCTCGGTTAGAACAACGCTCGTTTATATTTTAATTCCTTTCATGACTTTATAAACGGTTCGACCCTATTTTAAAAATAGTTTATTGAATTTTGACGATCCTTATCGAAATGAGAGGCTGTTGTATAAATGCTTATGTCAAGTTTTTGTTAAGATGTACAATGTTGTAAGACTGAGGATAACCTCATGTTCAATTATAAGGTCTATATTGAAGTAAAATTTAAGGATTATTAAGGACAAAACAGCATTTATATATTTTCAAAATGTATGAAACTTAAAAAGCCTGTTAGATATGTGATAATTCCTACATTATACAAAGCCACAAGGCATGAATGTAATAAAGGTATGTAACAAAGCTAGAAGGACTTATCTTTAACCTCGTTGTCTTGGCAGATTAAAAATTGAGAAATTTGGAAATCAAGAAATGGCAGATAATTTACACGAATATTAATGAGGTAATAAAATTAAGAGGAATGAAATGGGCGGAACATGTATCGTGTGTGTTTGCGATGCCTTTATGTGAATGAGAGTGTGGGACGTGAAAACAACCATAAGTGAGAAGTATGGAGACGGAAGAACTGCTTTTTATTAAAATGGTCTCAAGATAAATAAAGATAAGTGACTATTAGATAAAATGGAGCAATACATAAATAAAATCACAAAACAACTACTAACGGAGATGACTAGAAATTTTGTAAGAAATGCACACAAATCGAATTAGGAAAATACTCTAATGATATAAAAAGAAGTATAGAAGAATAGATGGACGACAGACGAGAAAAGTGTAAAACTTTTATCATGGCAACAGGAAGAGGTTAAGAGCTTAATCTGTGATGACAATAATAAGGATAATAAATAATAAGAAGAAACTACTCACCATTTGTTTTCAAGTTCTCAGTGTAGAGGAAAGTAACATATCCTGCTCCAAGGGATTTCTGAAGAGATGTTAATAGGTCTATGAAATTTAATACAGGAAGCTGGCATCGGGCTGTTGGAATTACACGGAGCAAAACGACAGTATAAAAACAAATTACAGTTTTTACACATGCCATGTTCTTAGAAGGTAGAAGAGAGACAACTAAATGCATGTTTATATAACCTCAGAAGAAAAATGTCTTTACTTCTTTATTGAATTGATGCATTGTGACATTAGCTGGCACCTGTCAAAAGTTATGTCAAGAATAAATTGGTTTATAGATCAGAATAAAACTTTTAAGAAACAAAGGTTTTACTTATAAAATAAACATATTTATGGATGTTTTCTCAACGAAGCCTTCTGAAGTATTTGAAAACTTAGGCTTGTACAATGTGACAAGTCCTAAAACTTTTAACTTGCCAATAAAATATACATGGCCTTTACTTTAGGCCATATATTCATGTATTAAAATGACAATGTAAGGTTTTACATTAACCGTTCAATCTGTCACTATGGACACATTTATAAATTCGCTAACTGAAGTCTTAAGCTTACGTCAAACACCTGTCAGTCACAACGAGTGATGTAAGAGGCTGAATTAGATGTGTCATGACACCAACAGCATTCTAGATCTCTATATTAATTTGTGTACAAGTAAGAAGAGTGAAACTTTCTTTCTGATCCTAACGGATCAATCAGGTTACACATTTTGCGGCTGACTATGCATTTCCACCGAATATGATTTCTCAGGCCTAAATCAAGAACCGAAAAATCAGCCACGCTAAATTAATCAATGCAACTCGTGCATGGCATTGGTAGGTTTAATAAGTATGTCTGATATTTCATGCAGAACGCAATTCTTGGTTATAGAGTGTTCAATGTTTGCAAAGGCATTAAAACTTATCTAGACTTTAATATGCAGAAAAAACTTAGGGCCTTTTCATGCAAAGAAAATTCCATCGACGTTTGAAAGAATTTATAGACTGATAATTTGTGAGGTACGTAGTCTTGAACGGACGGAGCTGTAGGTAAAATAAACAATTGCAGTTGATGAAGGTCATCGGCTGTCAAATTCTGACGAAGCAAGAGCTTCTGTACATTATCTGAGAGTTTCTTATTTTCGTTTTGTTACATTATCACAAATAACGGTGACAAAAACCTGTTTGAGAAGTGCTATGGCCAGCCAAAGTGTAACACACACACACACACGAAGAAAAAGTGTGTTATAATTCACTAGCACACCTACATTTATGCTCTTATCAGCGTAAAATAGAACAAAGAAGCAGGACAGACCAACAAGTACCATAAAGTTATGTGCCAATTGCACTAAAATTGGAAATCCGTAAATATAACTTGCAATTCCTAAAAATTCGTACAAACTGTTCTACAATTATCTTACGTAGATAATGTCTAGAAAAGAGTAGTGCTGTAACACTGGTACACCACAGGGCGAGATTTCACAGCAGTTAGAATTTAATACAGAAGTGTTGTTTATCTGTGAGGACGTATATGACTGTTTGGCTCTTGGATACATTTGCACACAGTGTGTATTCATAAGAACTTCGGAGCGTACACTTTCTTGGATCACGCGGCAGTACTCCAAGCATTTCTTCTTTAAAAACAGATGCAATCATCATGTTCAACATAGCAAGCCTATGATGTACATAAGACATAAATCCCAACAATTGGGCTAATATTATTATGGAAACTAAATTAGATATCCACAGAAGAATTTCTTGAAAGTAACCTATAACTCTTCCCCAAGAAGCAAATGCAAGAGACATGCGAATTACAGCGAAACTGATCAAAACACAAATTTTAGTCACAGCCAAGTACTTAATCCTCTTTAACTCCTTTCCTTGATCTTCATGTTTTGACAGCACTTCGTCTATATTGGACACTTTCGTTACAAGTCTTGCCAGTAGATCTCTTTTCATATTAACGATGAACAAGGACACTAAAGAGGACAAGAAGGAAAGAAATGTTGAAAATGCACCGACAAGCATTACATTTGTGAAAATGTACTTCGAGACCACACTAAGGTTCATAATTCCCCCTAATATTATAAGGGACAGCATAAATAAAAACCAAAATTTTACAACAGATTATCACGTAATTTTGTATTCAACGACACTCCCTCCGTAAAGCGATTTTCGGTTAACTTAAACGGCGCCAATCCGAAAATTTTTGAAATGTGGTATAGAACTTTAATCACATGCATGAGTCCAATATACATAGCAGCTTCCCGCTTCGTGCTTCTGGCTGTACTAAAAAAAGCGATAATTCTGTGACAAAACAATTGTGACACAGGCCTATTAATTAATGAGAGTTGGAGTGACGATCTAATAATTTCAAACTTTTTACGAGATATAGATAAGATAATATTGTCTGATGTTCATTAGAATCTCACAAAAAAAGAATGCCTTTTAATAATTCCTTACCTAAACTTTAATATTTTAGTGCCAATGTGGGAACACTTTGGTAGTCGAAGGACAGAGGAGTAAAATATTTATAAAAAAAGGGTGTAATTATCTAGAAAGCTTCTTTCGAAGCTTGTTCTTTGGAAGCTTGTTTCATAACTAGCATTAAGACACTTAAGTCTAAATATAACAGTAATTATCTCACTGAAAAATGAGCCTTCTTAATAAATTAATAGTAATTTAAGTAATCGAGTTATTTCACGGGTTTTCGGAAAAAGATCTTTGCTACATTGTTAAAAATATCTGCCACTTTTTCCTGTCTTGTGTCACATAAATGCAATTCACATATTCAATATAATTTTTCTATAACATTTATTTTAATATATGTCATCCCTTCTACGCCTAATCTCTTAGCGAGCTCTCCTCTGTTCAGGTATTTTTTTTTTAATTCTGTATCCATTTTTCATTTCTAATGAGTAGCAGACGAATCCACTTATGTCGTTATCATCGATTTGATCCTCCTCCTAATATTAGTCCTCTTAAAATATTGTAAAATGCAATCAGTTGTGCATAAAAACCTGACCTCAGGCAGCGACACACCATGACAGGTATTTAGAAGGAAAAGCTTTCCAATTGCTTTAAATATGAAGTTCTAACAGTGAACACATATTTCACTATTATTAACTTGAATGAGAAAATGCAATTAATTATCACAACGATGAATCATGTTGTCCTTATCGCAATCGTTTTAAAAGTGGCTTTCTTTTTTAATTTCCCAGGAGGAAAATTTATTTATTCTGGGCAGTGTACGACTGACACTTCACAATTTTCCTGTAGCCTGTAAGATCAATACATGGTACAAACACAACACCTCAACAGAAACGACTTATCATGATATGTTTAGGTCTGTCTACGCCTCAAAGTCATGGCCACCACAGGTAAATATTTCTGAGTGAGGAACTTATCGGCCAATACTATAATCGTCTTTCCCAGATCGTGAAATGACCCTATGACTACCTGCGGATTCAAAGCTTGTGTCACGTATAACCAGTGCAGTGGGTTCGGCTACAAGTCCTTTAAACATAAATTGCAACACCTTTATTCCTTATTATTATTATCATCCCAATTTTCATTTAAAAATTAGAGATCATCAAGGCAGCTCCTAAACCGATTGGCCGATTTTCACACAATTTGTTACGAAAGTATACAATTTCAAGCCCCTCCAATTTCTAACTTCTAAGTGTCTATGATTAGCAATAATAAGATAAGGGGCGCCCGAATCTATGTGGTGGGAGAACATCAACACAAAATTCTCGTAGCGATGTAACAGTTGATAATCGAACGTATTCAGTGCGTGGGAGTGGAAGCGTCTTTGTTGAATAGCAGTTAGTTTATTACCCACCAAGCTACGTTACCGATGTGGGCAACAGCAATAGTGTTCTTCTCCCTTAAGAGATGGCAGGGCAGTTGAAAGCCGCGGAACTGTTGCGCACATAGAGCATGCACAACGCCTTTCGCACGGGTTAGGCCCACGAAAACTCCCGCGTAAAGGAAACCGCGATGGGCGAAATAAAACCTTAGGGTTAGTTAGGCTAACCAAAGACAAGCAAAAAATTATAAATTATATCATTCATAATTAACAATCTTAAAACATCAATGCCGATCCCACTGGTCGGGCGGTCTAAGGCGTGGGTCTGCGGCCGCTCGCTTACTAGGATTGTGGGTTCGAATCCCACCGGGGGCATGGATGTCTGTCTCTTGTGATTGTTGTGTGTTGTCAGGTAGAGGTCTCTGCGATGAGCTGATCCCTCGTCCAGAGGAGTCCTACCGACTGTGGTGTGTCAAATGTGTGTGATCGTGAAGCCTCGAAAAGAATGAGGCGGCCTAGGCCCCCAAGGGGCTGTCGAGACATTAAAAAAAAACATCAGTGGTAGTACATTTCTTATTTCCGTTATTCTTTGTGCAACGGCACCCAATCGAAAATTTCTTTATTTGTATGTCTTTTCGTGTCTGGTTCTCTAGTAGCCATATCCACCGCTGCAGTAACGTGACTTCTACGGGAGGAGTATGATATTGAAGTGAGGAATATGTGGAAGGATAGTTGAGCAGTTTGAATGTACCGTCACAGAATTTAATACAGCGACTGAGAATAAAACCGTATATTTTTCAGGATATCCCTCTTCGAAAGCAAGCCGAAATATCCTGAAAATGAAGAGGACTAAGGTCCTTTGTCCTGTCATGGTCATTTGCTGTCTTCCCTTTCAAGCTACCTGCTTAACACGTAGAGTTAAAGAATAACTACAGACGTAGTTGATTGTTCCTTCTAATTGGACAAAATATACCGCGGTGGACGGATGAATCTGTCCTTCACAGGGCGACTGAGTGGCTTCATTACTATAAATGTCTTCTTCTGTGGCGCAACAGCCCAACAAGGGCCCAGGCCCCTCATTTTGAGGTTTATAGAGCGCACACAATGCGACACATACCGATAAGACTCTTCTGAACGAGTGATCACAGGCCGCTATCTACACAACAAACAACCATGGCCTCAACGGGATTCGAACCCGCGATCCCAGCAATCAAGTTGCTGAAGACCTACGCTTAGACCGCACTATAAACACTTAGATCTATTTATAGTACTTTGCTGGTTCTATCCAACGAACAGTAAGATTTTTTTGTTTTCTCTCATGGTGTTATTATTATTGCTATATTATCATTGTTATTACTATTATAATTTTTGCCCCTGCTACTGGTTATTTTGTACTTGTATATTTAGTAGTGATTCTGTTACTGGTCAGTGGCTGTGAAGTCAGCATCTAAATAAGCAAGAACCAATTTATCATCGTCACCCTTTTTATTTTTCCACGTGCAAGGATTTCCGAAGCCAGTAATTCTCAGGTAGCCACGACATGGAATTAGTACCGTACTGCATAATCGACAACCTGTGACTCATTAACTCGGATACCGAAAGGAGACAAAGAGTAAAGGCTACACACTCTATGAGTACGCGTGGGCTACCTATTTTCACACCTCCCTGCGCTGTTTGCTGATATGAAGTGATACGCGTTCTTTTGTGTGCAGATCAACACTCAACTGCTGATGGAGCTCTTAGACTGCCATAACACGTCAGTTGAACACAGCTTCATGATTCATCGACCATTTTTCAGCCTTTATTATGGCTTCTGTGATAAGAGCTGTGTTTGCTCTGCCCTCTCTGATATTCACCTGACATGGCTTGTCACTCGCACGACAGGCAAAGCAGTGGAAAGTTCAAACCCATCTGCATTACCATCTTTCACTTCCACGGGCTGTGTTTCACTTGCGTTCCGGTCTGCTATACTACGTTAAGTGGCCTTTGTTTGTTTTGACGTTACATTAAACCGTGTCTGTTTGACGAATCGAGCTTAGTAAATGAACAGACATGAACATAAAAGCAACGTTTCTGTGTTACTGTTTGGCTGCCTGTCTTCAATATTTAATTGGATGCAACTCTGGGGGAAACAAATGTACGATAATTACTGTAAATTGTTGTCTTCAATTCCATGCTGTTGACACAAGACATGCTTCAAAATTTTCTGAATGTCTCGGGAGATTCATGCCGTGGCCATGTGTTCAACAAGAAGCGGGTGGAGCGTGGTGCCTTCCGGGCTGGTGCACCTGTTGTCACCTCTCTTGTCAGCGGGAGATGATATCTCTCCACAAAGGATTCAAGTGCCAGGATCTAGCTGCATTAAATTGGAAGCTGTCTAGATACGATAACAGTGTTGCTAAGACTAGAAGGTTCACAAACTACACAACAAAGAAGATGCAACATAACAAGTACAGAAGTAACGACTGAAACACCAGATTCAGTCTTCAGTACCAAGACAGGCGATGACTGTCATCCTCCCGAACGCATTTCAAATTGTCATTCTTGTGTAACGACTTTTAAAAGTAATCGTGGCAGACAAAAATGTAATTTACCGAAGGCGTTGTTAAGCAGAAGGATCAAAATGCCCTCCATATTAAAAGCAAGTGTTCACATTTCTGCTTGTGTTTATGGTAAATTCACAAGCAAATTTAAATTTCCAAAGCAAAGCTTGAAGCAAATTACTTTGCCGATTATCTACAAAATTAATATTAAATCGGTACTTGACATTTCACACTACACATCATTTCCATCTTTAATCAACACTTACATTAATGGAAAAAAAGAAAAGAAAAATGTGGAAATCGTAACCGAAATCCCTACCATCTTGTGCAATATAAATAAACAAGAAAACCTACTACACGCTACTAACGAAAGTAACGATCAAGAATATAAAGTAGTGGTTCCAGACGTAAAAGTGGATAAATGCACTGCGACTAGTTGCCTAGCCTGCTTTTCTGCTCCCGGTAAAGTATTTGTGAAAGCACCAGTGATTTCAGTCTTTGTCATTGTTGCTCCAGGCAGGATTTGTGGAAAAGGATATTGTAATACGAGGGAGTATTACTTCGAGGGACGTTGTGACATTCTTCATAGACTGCAGCAGGAAGGTGAGTCTAATTTTACTTCTACAGACCTGGTGTACAGGGAAATAATACATTCGGAATAAAATCTTCGGGAAATAAAATCCATATCTTCATTCTGCCGGATTGTGAAGGTATAAACAGAGATCATGAAGACGAAATGGAAAAATCGATTTGCTAAATATTAGTCCTGTAGTATTACCCTATGAAAAATGACAACATAAACACCCACGTTTTTCCCTTTGTGACATGACATCTGTAGTCCCTGAATAGATGCGCCCAGCAGTAACACGCTTCTGCATATGCAATTATTCTCCGGAGCGATTCACAGAAAAGGTAATTTGTTTCATACCTTGAGTTCAGCAATGTGTTTTCTCCTTCTTCTTATTCCGTTCTTGCGTTTCAACATAGGCCATTAGCCTATTCCGGCTTCAGTATCATCCGCGAGATGTAACTTAAGACGTCTTCAATGTCGGTCCTTTAGGACCTGCGTTATGTATTTAGCATTCTGAGGTCTACTTATTGTTCTCTTTTAAAATATTTCTTATTTGTTATAGATATTAATATAACTTGTTAATATGTTCCGAATTTTGTTATTCTTCAACATTCCAAAAATTTTACATTCAAATATTACTTCCAGCTGTCTCTTCCCTCCACTAAAATACAAGTTTTATTTCTACAAAGTAGAACAGGAACTACCAATAATCTGAAAAAAATTGGCTTTCGTTTCTTCTGTTATCTACATAAGCTTTGCCTCTATTAAGCGACATAAATGTGCCGATCCCAATGGCCGCGCGGTCTAAGGCTTCGGTCTGCCGCCACTAGCTTGCTGGGATTGTGGGTTCGAATACCGCCGGGGGGTATGGATATCTGTCTCTTGCGAAGGTTTGTGTTGTCAGGTAGAGGTCCCTGCGTCGAGCCGATCACTTGCCCAGAGGAATCCTACCGAGTGTAGTGTGTCAAATTGAGTGTCATTGAGGAACCTCATAGAGAAGTCATAGGCCCACTAGGGCTGTCGAGCAATGATAAAAGTGACATTCATGTATTTATAATAATATAGAGCGCTCTAACGTCAATAAATATATTTTGAGAGTGTACATACAATAATATGAAAGAAGGTGTGATTATTATCTTCAAATGTAAAAAGGAAATTCTACCTGAACACAGATGGGCCCCGAAAACTTTCAGATTTTAAATGTTGCAGGTAGGGCTCAAAATACCGGTCAAAATCTTAATACCTGTATTTCGGTATTTTAAATTTATGAAACCAGGATACCGGTATTAATATCGGTATTCAAAAAACATTTTTCTCAATAAATTTTGATGAAAATTAGGTGAAATGACCTAAGGAAAAAAGAAGTAATTACTTGAATTAATGTTTTAAATCAAACGTTTATTACAATAATACACATTATAACAACAATTATTAAAATATATTTATTCCAAGAACAAAGAAGTATATATATCGATACTGCAAATATTAGTATGTTTAACTAAAACATAAACAGTTTAATCATCCACGCTGTCTGTCCGAAAAAGTGAGCTTTTAAGAAACAAGCAATTAATAGTGTTATCCTTTATACTGGATCTAATTTTGGTACATATTTGATTAGCGGCAGAAAACGCAGTTTCGGATTCGGTGCTGGATGGTAATATTGCACTGAGATAGTCGTAGACGAGTTTCAGGTTTACACCCCTTATTCTTTCATCTTCAATTAATCTTATTTCCTTTTTAACCATATTTTCTAGGCTTTGAACGTTTTTAGCAGGAACAGTTAAGAGTCTCGAATTATCAGTGACTTCAGTCTTCCGCCGCGATGTTGATGAGATCTGCCCTCTTCTGGGTTATTACGCAGCGTCGAATGGCAATAATTTACCGACGTTTTGGGACAACGTATCGGTCCCACCTATGGGGCCGGTAAGTTGTCCCGAAACGTCGGTAAAATATTATTTGTCGCTGCGTAATAACCCAGAAGAGCGCAGATCTCAGTCTTGCATTAATTTCCGTCTCACGTTTATCTATTAATGACTGTATCTCATTAGAATCAGGCAGTTTCTTATTTTGTAAAGAATTTGTGGAATATTGATGTTCTGTTCAATGTTGGTCTCCTAAGGTTGGCTTATATACATAATTTTATGAAGCAGAAAAACGTTTTATTAAGCGAAGTATAATTTTCACTATAGTATCTTTACTGACTCTGGGAAAAAATTCGCTACCCAAAAACCGGTACATTTTATCAACAATAGTGTTTGAATACCGGAAAAAATTACCGGGATCCCGGTATTCGGGATCACGGTATTGTAAGCCCTAGTTGGAGGTGATATACATGTATTTGAGTTTACACGCAGCAACGGAATTCATGTAAATTTATTTGGGTCACACATCCTCACTAATGACGATACCAAATGCGTTGACATATCTTATGCAACGGAATGAAAAGAAAAAAAATGCAGGCTCTCATTTGAGCCTTTTAACCATAGAATCCTCTGTGAAAACTGTGTGAAATTTCAGCACTAAACTTTAACTAAAATATGATATTTAGCTAGTTACGTCTGATGATTATAATAGAGGTGTAAATAAATTCAAAGGCTTACATACACATTTATAAAGATTAGAATTTTAATGTTACTTAATACACTCACTTTTCTTGTGTGGAACCACGTCTTTTAGTAATGTGATGAAATAAGTAGTTAGTGTCATAGCACTCTGTACCAGAACTGGGCCACATTTACTTTTATTCTCCATCTGTCCACTCTCAACTCAAAGTTTCATAAAGTTCATTGTGAATTGGAGAAGTAATCATGATACAAAATACATATAATTTGTTGACAACATTTGAAATTTTAGGACTTATTCTTATATCCGAAATATTAGGGACATTCTACATAATATAAGAATAAACGAAATTTCTTCGGAGTGTTATATGTTTACTGTTAATAAGATTTGTCAAAAAGAAAATGTATTGTTTAACTCATTGAATAATGCGCATGTTTCTTATGGAAATTAAAACCGAAAAAAGCATATAATAACCTAAAATTTACTAATAAAGGAATTAAAATATGTACTCTATTCGTACACAATTTAATTATTTGCTAAGGCATAAATAAATAAGTTCCATGAAACAACTCTTCAGATAGATATACTGTTTATTTAATAAGCCAGAAGAATTACCAAATGTATAGGTATTTTAGACAGTACTTATAAACACATTAGGAACTGTATGCTCAGACAAAATATCATGTTACCTTCACCCGCTTTTTATAATTATCCATATAAAAACTAAATCCTACGGAATTAGAAAACTCTGTATAATATCTGTGTTTTATCCTTCTAAGGTTTTTTCGAGAAGATTTCGTAACAGAAATGTCCTGCACTTAGAAACTCATTAATATACGTCTTTATGTAAAATGTTCTAATTTGTCTTGGGATTTAAACTACCTTGGAAACGTCAACAAATTTGGTATAACCCCACAATATCATATTTAATTCGAATCCGTCCAAGGTTTCTTCTTTGTTATGTGTAGACAGACGGTATCTCAGAAAACAGATGTAGCAGAGCCAATAGAAGCATGCTTTCTGCATTTCTTTGTGAAAGTGAGAAAAAAGTAAACTAGATAATATGAAGTGAAAGCAAAGAAAAGAAAAGGAATGTTGAGTCGCTTTGAACAGTGTGTATAGGAACAGAGTGCAGCTGCATTGCAGAAGTTGTACTTGGTGAAATCACATTTGTGCTGTGTGCTGAACTTTACAGCATATTAGCTATTTTCTCGTTCCACATTTATTGCCTGCAGAGTGTGTCCCTTCTCATTCCTAGTGTCGATCTTTTGCTGCGAAAGAGACGTTACCAGATGGGTGTACACTATATCCAAAACTTTACGATACCCCTGGCGATGTGTAGAAGGTTTTCTTATGGAGTGTTTTGAATTAGAAACGTGTGTCAACAGAGATCTGCTGGAAAGCAAGCTACAAACATCGCAGCTTTACTTTCAGACATATCAGATTAAAACAGTTGCTTCCTGCTGAGTTAAGTAAAACGAGAAAATTGGCATACACTCAAATAAACATTTGATAAGTTACGTCGCAAATTTCAGAAAGTTCAGGCACAGTAAGATTCAAAGCAATTAGCCTACATTTGCTGTCTTAATCCATTAAATTATCAACTTCCATTTTAGAAGTTTACCTTCCAACACAAACGGTGCACTATATTTAAGTTTAACGACTAATCTAAAGTAGAAATATTTCCCTTTTCTAAGAGTTTGCAATTTGAAGCTAACTACAGTTTATTAAAAAAATATTTGTGAAACTTGAACTGCCTATCTCATTGTCCTTTCCTTTGACTACATAACGCTTCTTTGTAAAGGCTAAAACTTTTGAGTGTCTTCATGATTTTCCTTATCCAGTCTAAATTTGCTACCAGCCTCTTTGATCTTCAAGATAATAAAGGTGAAGTCGCATGAAAGGTAATTTTGTCAGTTGTTTTCCATGGTTATGAAAATCGTTCTCTTAATTTCAAAGTGAATTGAAAATTTTTGCAAACAAAGTAATGTTTCGTCCAAAAGAATAGAGAATTTTATATGTACAGATAACCTACGTAGTGTTAGAACATTTTCAAAATCTGAGAAGCTAGAATGATTTGGACACGTAACTCGCCACCTGGAGTAGCTTCTTGGAAGTGATAACTTTGAAGTCCTGAGAAGGGTATATGAATTTAAGGAGGGAGTAAGGAAGGTGCAATGGAGCTCTTGGTCGAAGGAGTGATGCAGGGTTTGATTCTGGTACAAGAAAAATTTATTAGTACACTTTGGTCACCACAGGATTAATTTAAGGAGAATTTAACGTTTGCCTGACACTGATAAAGTTGCTTCTATTTGGGTAGGTCTCGATTATTACTAACTGCAGCGTGATTAATGCAGCGGCAATAACTACAAAAATTATGTGCACGCCCTAGCAATATGAATGCTTTCACGATGATATATGGAACCCCGTTAATAAAACTGTCGATTAATAATTTCCATAGTCTATTCAATGGCAGAAGTTTTTGCATGTGGCATTATAGTGAGTTAAACACCTGAATTTCTTCTAATTTTATATTTTAAAATTTTAAATTAGAGGATTTTAATTGATTAACTAGCTCCATGGAACAAGCTCTTTCTCGAAATTTAATAGTCGCTCGGCTAATCGAATAATTCCTGACTTTTTACAAAACTTGAAATTTTATTACCGCCTTAAAAGCAGCCCGTCACGCGACCCTCTTTTGAGCAAGATAAATATAGTTTATACATTCACACCAAATTTATTTAGAAATCATTTCAATATTTGCATTATAATACACCTCTAGGCCTCCAAAGAGACATCTTCCTTTCAGATATTCAGATTACACCCGTTCATACATTCTGTAATTTCTGATGCATAAGTGGAAAAGTCTATTCATATTTAAATTTAGCGTTAAGGGATTAAAATCATAGTCATGCAAAAATTTTTCAATAAGAATAGTGAATTTGTGAGAGAAAATCATTACTTAAATACATGTTTGATTCTCGCTAAGGGCTGGACGGCCCGGTGGTCGAAACCTGGTAGGGGCGACATTTTCCTCACCCGTCCAGACAGGTCCTGCGGCCCACCCAGCCTCATGTATAATGGGTAGAGTGTCTCTTTCCTGGGGGTAAAGAGGCCGGGGCTTGGCGTTGAACATGCATCCCAATCTAGCTCTGAGGTTAAAGAAAAAGTAGAGCTGCACCTTTACTCCTCTTCTGGGTCTTCATGGCCTACTCTATGGCGCAATTTACCTTTTACTTTTTACCTTTGGCCTTTTTGTATGTTTGATTTATAAGTCACGTTAGTCGTGATTATATTTACTGATTATAAAATTATACAAATATTCACAGAGGCTCACAGTCGTAGGTTAAATCAACGGAAATTAATGAATCATGCATTGATCATAAAAATAAGAAAGTTCACAAAAGTCTAAGGTTTTAGTGCCATTAAGAGAAGATGTTGAATCAGATGTTAATTATAAAACTACAGATGTTTACACAACACTGTAATCAACTGGCAGTATGTACGAATAAACAGTAGTGAATATAGACTGAAAATATGGATAGAGAAACAATCGTATTGATAATCGAGACGAGATGCTGAGTCCCACCGTATATTAACAGAATATTAATGACAAAGTATAAATATTCACACAGCACTTCTTGTAAGAGGTGTTACCTAAACATATACCTATTTCAATTCTAGAATTTTCTGATAATGGTTTGTCCCATTTCTTATTAATCCCTTCAGGGACTTTAGAGACGCCTGGATTTCAAAAATTTAATAGAAATAATAAAACATTAAGTATTAGGGGGAGGTTCGGCCCCGTCCTCGGGCTAAATTTGTGGTCTAGACCTACTCATCTGGAGCAGATAGAGTAACATTGCCTATCGGGCCCAGTTGGTCTTTATTTGGCATGAGTACTGGGATAAATAAAGGCCCCAAAACTTAGTGTTTTGTATTTTTATATTATTTTTATATTACTTATTACTTATATTACTTTTATATTACTTGCAGGCGATAAACAAGGTCAGTAACATTAATGTTTCGAAATGTAAGGTGTGCGTTGCTAATAATACGAACATGAATTCTTGAAGAATTTTGTTGTAAATTTTGGTATTTGATTTAGGTGACTGAAAGAAGGAATAAATGACGGGAATTTATAAAAACTGTTAGACATTTGAGTTCCATAAAAGTGGAGAATAACTTTACCAGGTCAATAACTACCAGCTTCTCATGAACAGATTTTTAAGTGCAGCGAATTAGTTATATAATACAATGTAGTTACACCGGTTGACATGAAAACACTCCGGAAAATAAATCCTGTGGCAATAAAGTCAGAAGTTCTGAGTGCTGTGGAAATTCATGATGCATTCTTCACGGTCATAAAGCCGTGCTGTAGCGTGGTACGTGGATGTCGGTAATTCGACGGAAAATATTGTCACCGCCTTCAGTAACCCAGAAGACTTACTATCAATCTCTGTTAGTAGGTGTTCAACTCATAATGCTCATATTCCTAGTTTAGATCTCCGCACTTAATTAACAATGTATATCGGTATAGCGCCTAACAGCTGTTCCCTTTTGCCTCTTCTTGGAAGCTAAAGCCCCGTCATATTCAGACTTGATATTTACAGAGTTCTTATGTTACAAGGAAGTACTTAGCGGAATTGAAATATACGCTGGATTGCTCTCAGCTTTTTCAGCGCGGGCGTTGCATTATGTTTGTTTTGATGTCAACGGCTTGGTGTCTATACTCGTTATCAGCCTCCTCTGAAAGGTGCAACGCTTTCACTCCATGCCGCTGGCACTCTGGAGATAAATAAACTAGTGACCTGTTTTTCCTCTCAGAGTGTTTATATCCCGAATTTCCAGGTCTGTCAGACTCTGAGAATTACGATCATGAATTATTCAACCAAAGTGTTTACCTGTAAGTAGAGGCATCCAATTAAAAACGGGCAATGTTTGACGAAGCCGGCGAGGAGCAGGATAATTGACAGAGATGAGAAAAGTAAACATTCATGCATTAGGTGAAATTTCAATCCGAGATTTCAGAATTCGCTGAGCCTGAAACCACGAGGCCAATGGCACTAGAAAACGAGTGACTTACTTTATGAGGTAAAACGTTTAGTGTCCTGTTAACCATTTATGACAGTTTAGGCTGGTATTTGCCTGTCGCAAGGATCAAATGTGATAAAGGTCTGTGGGCGTGACAGAGAATCTTAGATGGAACGATGACTGACATGGTTAATGATTTGTGCATATTTTCATGCACTCATTCATTCTGTAGTCTGTCTGATGATAGGTCTATAGCCTCTTCCAAAACGAGTTCTACACAGAGTGCGATCTAGTGCTTCCGTTTTCAATTTCCTGCATCCTCTCTTAAGGTCATTCAGTAGCTGCTTACGTCTTCTTCCACGTTTTTCCGTCACTTCTTCCATCTAAATTTCCTTCAAGAACGTGTTACATTCCGAAACGAGTTCTCCACAAAGTGTGATCTAGTGCTTCCTCTTTCAATTTCCTGCATCCTCTTTTCCTTAAGGTCATCCAGTAGCTGCTTACGTCTTCTTGCACGTCTTTCCGTCACTTATTCCGTCTACCTTTCCTTCCAGAAGGTGTTACATTTCGACTAGTTGATTCGAGATGGCGAGGATAAAAATAACGAAAAGAATGCTTTTATATATGAAAAAGAGAACACCATTTTTTACAGTGGCAGATACAGTACGATAAGATTTTTTAAAATTAATATTTATTTTCTATCCCTTGAGCTGTAATACATGACTGGAAAATATCTGAATAACCCTTTGGAAATTACTTTCGCATAAACGCCATATTTATTGTGTTGTCTGTCGGAGAGAAGGCACTTCTTCTGGCGATTGTCTCTTTTGAAGCTCACTTTAGGAAGATTCTTGTCTATGCATCATCAGATCACTGCCTATAAATAAGAAGTTTGAGGAAGAGCTTAAGGCACGTACTTTTGGCCAAACGCTTCAAATGTATTTAAGCCGATTTTACAGATTATAATCAGTTACATTTCTTAAAGTTTGACCTTGGCTGGGAAATACAACGTTAAATCGCAATAAGAGGTTGGGTTAACCTTCTTCAGAAGCCTTCATTTTAAACTACACGCCGAATGAAACAGCGTTACCTATGAATCCAGTGGTCATTTTCATTCGTGAAATTAACCTGAATTACATTTAAATTATCAGTTTGCACACCTCAAAGAACACAGTCTTTCTCAACAACACAGACCAAATTGTTAATGCCATTTAGGGAAGATTATCACTTTACTGTGAGCATCAGATGAATACACAAACGTTGTGTGTGGTCAGAGTGTAGAGAACTGTTAATATTAACTTGAGTGCTACAATACAGTAACCACTGCGCTTCGACTTTCTCGCCGGATTTTGAATTGGCCGATAAAAGTGAAATGTAATCACAAATATAATTCAAACCAAAGGCCTAGGTTTATTAGGTTGGCTGCAAGCGATTCATTTAGACAAGGATTGTTTGCCCTGTTGCAATAAATACGAGCACGGCGTGCATCAAAACTGACATATACTCTCCCTAAAATTTCTGCCGTGTCAATGTGGTCATAATTTAACCTTCGTCTCTACAAGTATCTTAATCGGTATAGTGACCAGGCTACGGGATTTACGACTAAGGAATATTCTTATTTCTCTTTTTTTATTTTGTGCAAAGGCAAAAGGCTTTTTCCTTCACCAGTGTCAAGAGCAACACTGACGCACAACCAACCTCTTATTAAATGACCACCGCGAGCTCTTTCGCCGGGAATAAAGCGGCTGACATGTGCAATTAATCACTCAGTACCATCTATTGCTAAGCTTAGGGGTAAGTGAAGGCATAGCTCCAACATTCATATGACTTTACTGCGTGTAAGGGATAAATTTGCATTTAGTTTTGTTACATAAAATGCCGTAAAGTGCACAAATTCTTTTAGCTGTCTCAGTACTCGTGTCGAAATAACATTCAAAATAATCAGTGGCGAAATACGCTCCCTCAGCGAAAACTGTAAATTTAATATGGTGATAATGTCACTGTTATACACTTTTACGAATAGATTTACGAAGGTATACTGGCGCAACGAGAAGGATAATGACGAATTTCTTCTGGGTTTAATAGAAATAGAAATATGAACTTTTATGGAGAATAAGAAAAGAAAATACATTTAAAATTATAAGCCAGTTACGAGCGCATTGTTTTCTTTACTAGAAATCAAATAAAATGCTGAACCAAACCTAAATCTCGAATCACTTATACATGACATTATGACATAAGGACATGTCGGTCCTGTCGCCTATCTCAGGACGGCGTTAGATGAGTACGGAAGATTCGCGGAATGACGTGTGTCACTGGTGAATGCTTATACAGAAATAAGGCAGGCCACCAGACGTAGAATGTTCGGGGTGGGAATAGCTCCTTCCATGATTGTTGCGAAGTCGACTTGTACATTTAAACATTGCTGAATGTGTGAAGTGTTTGAGATGAACGGTTGTGTTTGGAATGTTACTGTACACAAAGCAAATATTAAGCACCTTATTATATATTTTGTTATCAGGGCTTCGAATCCCGTATCCATTCAGTAGTAACAGGCTACAAGCGTGTTTGAGTTGATCCGCTGTGTGTAGATACACACAGGAAGCCTGTTATCTCCTACATGGATTTAAATGTTAATAACATAGAATAAGTGATTCTCTCTCAAAGCACAGATACCTATCTGCATATTTGTTTGTCATTAGAGCACGGGCTGATCAAAATGGCAGAATAATTATTGCATATGTCACAGTGCTGTGAACACTGCACCTGATTATGTTGGTTCTAACAACAAACACAATGGTAATTAGTTTCGAACACCCCACACTATATCCCAATTCCCAGTTTTCGTGCAGTAATTTGCAATGCAGGAATTAAACATGAAGGGGTGACGATTTCAGTTCATTATGTTTTCATGTCTGAGGGATGGATAAGTACACCAAGAACAGTACGGCTACACACACCTATACCTTGTGATACAGTCCCTAAGTCACATTGCAACGTCGATACAGCGCAATTTAGATCGGTTAAGTTAAATTATTTGTTTGTTACAGGAGAACAGTGCGGTTTCGTTTCACAGCACTGTAATTACAGTCTGGTCATTAACAGCTTAAGAAACGTGTCTTTAATTTAAATTGCTATGAATTGCTTCATGTACATCAGATCTCATCGAGCCAGTTGGGTAAAGTCGTGACGCTTCGATTGAAAAACGACTTTTCAAATCTGACCCGAACACCTAAGCTCTTTAAATATTTCATAATTTTTCTCAGACCCTCCAGATGGATTTCTGGTTAATACCTGAAGCTAGAGCACGAATGTTTCCTTCTAAATTATTTACAATCCATCGTAACTACCCATATGCTATTTTAAAGAGGTCAAAGTCACCATATGCAGCAACGTTACATAGCCTGAAATCCTGGCTGCATTATTAAGGATAATGCTGATAAATACAAGTTATTTCAGTGTCAATGACCGAAGGTCAAACCTGCCTGTAAATACTAGTTCTATGTAATTTCAGTAAATATCCGAATAAGTTTGAAGAGTATGTCGAATATTCTGCAACATCTGAATGAGTGGCTGTGTCAAGAGCAGGTGATATGTAATACGTATTTTATTCTCTTAGCACACAAAGCAACATGTAAAAAGTTCATATTATTTAAGGTTTTTCGAAACTTGCAGTGTACCTTCAGGGCCACATGCTCTTGATATGAGTTATAACAGGAAGAGTTTACATTCCACTTTAAATTTAGGATCTGTTTCTTAATAGGTAAAGAGAAATAGATTGTTTTCCTAAATCCCCTTTAAAACATTTATATTTTTTATTTAAAATTTTCTTATAATACGTAGATTGAAAATTGGTAATATTTTTTATCCATATTCCTACTCCCACAAATTTCCGTACCCCAAGCTGGGCGGAAATTTTCACTGATCTGCTGATCTCTTCAGTGATCGGTTGCTTTCTTTATATAACTGTCTAGCTGGGTCATTTATTCTGTTTTACTCAGTAGGTTGAATAGCAGAATGAGACAGTCTAAAGACAGCTAGGTCAAATTTTGAGTGGCTTTAAGCCTAAGAGCCTCTGCCCAACAGCACAACAGCGCTGACAAAGCCAGTGGATAGAGGTAGGATATCGGACGAAATGAAGACACAAGTTCACTGCCTCTACGCACGTAGTGCTGTCAGTGTTACGATAGTTACATGCATTTGCTTTCTGAGAGACGTTCCTCCTATTAGCTGCTTAATCAGTCTATCCTTTTTTATTGGTTTCTCACGTTCAAGTAGATAGACGAACTTGAAACCTTCCTCTCCCCTATTTTCCGTGCTCATCCTCCAGAGTTAAACTAGCACCCGCTTCAGTATAATGTTATTAATTCAGTCTTCCCACAGTTGAAGTGTTTCTTCAAGTACATTTCAAACTGTTGTCGCCGTCCGTTGCTGGTCTGTCTAGTACCCTCAACGGCGAGATAGCTTACTTTCGATTGATGTTCAACCATTATTAATCACATCAAATACATGCACCAGAGCCGGCTACAACACGGACCCGCAGACTTCTTTTCCTAAAAACCGACTGTTGCCAGTCGCCAGGTCTTCTTCTGCCCTTCTTCCTACTCCCCGCTTTCTCGCCAACCTCACTCCCTTTTCTTATTGCCCTCTGTCCCTCCACCATAGCTTAGAGCGAAACTAGAAGGTCGGAGGTTCAGAGGGTCCTTCCTCAGGCTGAGGTTGGACACATACACACAAATGTTTCCCTTTCCAAACGTAGAGGGGCGGGGAGGCTCGACAGGGGCTCGAACTCGATGTTCGGCTACATTGTTTTATGTAATTATGTACATAATTCTGCCAATTACCCGATAAATTTTTTGAGAATTTTTAATGTAGTATAATGTGTTTGTCAAGAAAGTACTTACACGTACATGTTGTATATATATATATATATATATATATTGTAATAATATACAGCGTGTTTCATAAGTCCATCCGGGATTTAGAGGCTTGGCCGTGCAGTAGCAAACCCACATATAAGAGATAAAAGCATGCCAACGGATAGAGGAAATGTAAAAGTTTGTTCGTGACAGATGCGATGGCGTAGTTACCCGTTTCTCCGCTAGGAGACAGTGGTGTGCAAACATGGCGTTTTCAGGTGAACAGAAAGCTTTTTGTGTCCTGCAATTTGCTAAAACCCAGTCAATTGTAACAGTGCAACGTGGTTTTCGAACCAAGTATTGTACAGAACCACCAACGGACAAAACAGTAAGAGACTGGTATAGAAAATTCGAGGAAACTGGCTGTTTGCTACCATCGACGTTCATATGTTGGAACGTGTGTGGCAGGAGCTAGATTACAGGATTGACGTCTGTCGAGTCACCAAAGGGGGACATATTGAACATTTGTAAGGTAGTTAAAAACTTGGATATGTACTCTTTTCACTGACATGCTCTTATCCCCCGTGTGTGATTTGGCTCCTGAGCTACAGATCTCCAAAATCCCGGAGGGATTTATGAAACACCCTGTATGACACAACTAATTGCATGGGTGAAGAAATTAAGAGAAAATTAAATCCGGGGAATGCCTGCTACCATTCGGTTCAGAATCTCTCGTCTTTCCTTTGCTTTCTAAAGATATAAAAATTAAAATGCAAAGAATAACAATCTTGCTCTTTGTTTCATATGGGTAGGAAACTTGGTCTCTTCTATTAATGGAAGGATATAGACTGAGGGATTTCGAGGAGAGAGTGTTGAGGAAGGTACTTGGGACTATGAAGGAGGACGTAACACGACACTGGAAACATATTTCATAACGAAGAACTTCATAATTTGCATTCCTCGTCAAATGTTATTCGTATGATTAAATCGATGGGAATGAGATGGGTAGGAGGTGTGTCACGAATGGGAAGAAGAGAAATTCCTACAGGATTATTGGGTAGACCTTAAGGAAAGAGATTACAAGGAAGGCATGGATATAGATGGGAGGGTGATATTGAAAAGGATATTCAAGAAATAGGCTGGAAGGACGTAGACTGGATTGATGTGGCTAAGGACAGGGGCAAGTGGTGGCTGTTGTGAATACGGTAATGAACCTTCTGGTTCCATAAAGCGCGGGGAATTTCTTAGGCTCGAAAAAGAGTATTAGCTTCTCGAAAAGGACTCTGCTTCATGTAGTTAGTTATTCTATTTCGTTTCGAATGTCTTATTTTATTTAGCAGCGGTCTTAAACTTATTGCATAAAATATTGTGATTAGGTCATACAGATTTTGTGCTTACTTGGCGGTCATAAATATTTGTCACTTCAGTCACTTGCTTAGTTGTTTTTAAGAGAAAGCTATATTCCATACGCATTCAGAAATAGAAATTCGCTTTCATTATTTTCAATGGAGCAATCACGCGGATTAAGAGGCAATTTTCTTACTTAGGAGATGTGTAACTACATTAACTTTGCTGTAGGAAGCTCAGCATCATTTTGGAGTTACTCTTCATGTAATATGAAGTTTGCAGCACTCTGGCACACAGAACACCAGATAGATTATTTAATACTAAAATAGTTAAATCGAAGAGGTTAGTTAAACACTGTAGCAAGCATTCCTGGGAAAGATGAGAATAATTTAGAATTCTGGTCACAAAACCTGAAGGGAAGGGTTCACTTGAAAATGGGTCTACAAGAAGGAGCGTGGGAGTGTGCGGAGTAGATTCGTCTAAATGTGGATAGTGGTCTATGAACAGGGCAGTGGAATCCCGGATTCCATACAGGCAGGAAAGTTCTTGAAAATCATGAGTAACTATTATTTTCTGAGGAAGAGCTGAAACCGCGACATAATTATGTACGTAGTTATTTAAGATGTTATTTAGGACGACATGTGTTTATGTAGCTGTTATTTGTTTATTCCAATAGTCCATATTACTTATTGAGGTAAGCCATATATTTTGTTTATTATATTATTTCACCGGCAAGTAATAGATCTTAATTAAAATATATCGGGAAAACATCTAAGGTATTGGTAGAGCTGCTGGAATCACATGTTTGTTTTGTTTACAGATTTGTTCTGCTGGAACCATTGTTTCATTTCGAATAAGACTAAACTTGGTTCAGGGAAGAACATGTACCTCGGACATAATCACGCCTTTCGTAAAAGAGCTGCTTGGACTAAAGCGTCGAGAACGGGCATGGGGCGACTCGGAAACCCAGAACCAGTTCCGGATACCCCAGAAACGAGAGAACGTCGTGCCGCTAATATTCATTCCGCAAGCTTGTCACGTGACACAGTGAGCTGTGCTCAGAACAGTTCCAGGACAGAAACAAATAAACCTGACAGTAAGCTTACCATAACTCATGTGGTGGTAAAGCCGTCCCAGAATATTCCATCTACTACAGAAGCTAAACAGGATGATGTATATGACTTGCGTACGAGTCGTGGACCATTAGCAATGAAGATTCTAAGCCAGAAAATTTCTGAAAAAAGACACAGTTATTTCGAAAATAGGGACGAAATGACGGAATTAGAATTTAGCACACAGAATGTTGATATTACATCTGAAAATGGATTTACTCCAAACTCTTCCTTAAAAACTGTAGCGGTTGTTGTCGCAAATAATGTTTCGAGTAACACTCTTTCCGAAGTAACGGTAAGCCAGTTCCTGGAAAATATTCCTACCCAGAACACGTCTACAGACATGGAAGCAGATGACCCTGCTAACAATTTTTCCGTAAACAGCTCTTCTACTTACGGGCCAGGTGCCGAAAATGTCTCGGTTGTAACTGAAGACAATGACACTCATGCCGATGGCGACTATCCAATTTCTACGAACCTCAACACGACTACGTCTACAACAACTGTGCCTACTGGATGTTCAAATGCTTGCAACGCTCAGGACCAATACACTCTTAGTTGGACCGGGTGCCCTGGATCCTACGTGAGTCGACGATGTCCTAATAAGGCCTTAGGAGAAGCCAGATGGTTCTGTGATTCGTATGGGAATAGCTTCATTGGAGACATGCCAGATTATACAACTGTACCCACGTGTGGATTGGGGAAGTCCAGGAAGAAGTGAGTTGTATCTGTAATTTTAATAGCTTATTGGAAGTGGTCCACCGAGCAGATTCATGTAGCAGTGGCATTACACTTGTAGCAACGGGAAACTCTTTTGAAATCTCGCCTGAAATAGCCTAAGATAGTCGTCTTGAATTTCGAAAATCTTTGTGTAAATGAGGATATTGTGCCTTGAATCAAAAGACAGGTTACCATCTCATTCCAAGTCTCTACAAATGCATCATTCATACTTACGTTAAATTAAAATATAACACTAAATAATCTCGGTAGCTGAAACAAGGGTCGTTCAGACATAAGGACCGTTCAAATGTGTTTTTTGAATAATTGAAGTTTCTGCAGTTCTTAGTAACTCAATATACAATATTTAGACTTCACAAAATTCATTCCTTTGTTTAAGAATAATTAATGCCAAAAACGTTTTCATATTCCCAGCAGAGTTAGCCAGGTCGTTGTTTCGTATTTTAGGCGCGTTCACATCCCTGCAAAGCGCGTGTTAAAATAGCTTTTTCCTTCCTTCTTTTTGTAACCCGCATAACGACACGAGAATAACAGAGTAGAACTTCATACAATTTTATATTGAAGAACTTTACGAGAAAATGTCAAGTCATTTCAGTTTTGGTGCTTCATTAAATTATGACTCTGTGAAGCTCTCCACTTTTCGCTCTCATTACCCACACTGTGAGCTTAGCCCAAAGGTGTTTCCACTTCTAAAGGCAAATAGTGTCAATTTGAATTGAAAGACTCTCGTCCATTTTATAAGAAGGAATACCTGAAAGGGCAAAGTCTATCCTATATGCAGAACACAGTCGTCCCCCGTCCAACGAGAGAATTAGGGGAAATAAACACGACTTTTTGGACAAAGCACCTTGCGCAAATTTCTTGTATGAAAGTTAGGTATGCGTAACCTTGGAATCTTATGGAACCCCCAATCCACCAGTCACTCAAAATTCGTACATTTTTGGAAAATAGACATCAACACAGTGCATGGCTAGCCGACGCTACCAGCTTTTGTTGTGGTTGAATGAGTAACCACCCTCATTTATCTGAGTGATTTTAAAATTTTCATCGCAAACAAAAATTTTCCCCATATATTGAATTATTTTCAACCGCACGCTGGGCAAAACCGCATTGTGCGAGAGAATACCAGGTTGTTTTTTCATTTTATTAACTAGGACGCTGTATCTACTGTTTTTATGGATTTGGAAGAGAGGAGTCAGTTTCGTTTGAACAAAAGCACAAAGTAGCCGACAGAAAATTGCAGTGTCGTCTCACAACGTACTAAAGAGGATTTAACCTCTACTGACTAAGGAACACTATTAAATGTCCGAATTAAACCTGAGTATTAGGAAAGCTATTTCCCAGATACAGATGACAGTAATTACGAGTTTCAACGTTAAGAATTAACCGCAACTCTCCCTTTGTCAGTTACTAAGCTCTTTCGCAAATACAAAAACAAAAACAAGACGACTGGTCCTCTCCCCCCAAATCAGATTGCTGGAAAATCTGTTTGCAAGCCACTGATATTTTTTTAACACGGACATGATTACAGGTAATAAAATATTAGCCTCAAATTTTTAGCTACATTTGATCATGCCAGATCTAGTACAACTGTAACCAACGTTTCACAATTTGTGGATTAGTGTCCTTTATACATTCCAGATCTCAGAGGGGAAAGACGCTGTTCAAATCGCCCACTCCGTAGAGAAACTGGCAAACCACACTTCATTTTTCGGCCATGAGCTGCAGGACGTCATGGGTATCCTCAATTCCATTTTCAAACTCCATATGCGGCAAGTTGTGTGGGAGTATCCATCCACTCGCCTAAATAAATCCGTCATATTAACGTCATCTGCTGCAGGGGTTGTGGACAAACTGTTGGTGTCCAAGTTGGGCCTACAGCAGCTAGTTGAGGTGAGAATTTTACGAATAATTTCTGTATAATAACTATAAGTATTAGGTGAATTACATGTGCAAAGTCCTTAGGGATGTGGCTCCTAACTCCAGGTTTTCTGCAGTACGTTTTTACGGAAGATGGCAAGTTAAATATATACGTACTACGGTCTATTAGCACTTCTAGGTAACTGCTTCTGAAATCCCACATCTGTTGATATGGCGATGTGGTGACATGAAAACAATTTTTAATCTTTAGGCGAAATATTCCCATTGTGCATCAGTCAAATATATATAGTATTCCAAAATACCGTATTGCAAAACAAAATTTACAAATCTTCAGGTTACTATTTTCGGATTTCAATTAAGCCATTATCAGACCTGTTCAATATCAATAACCATTGCTCTTGATATTGAATAAAGAAGAAGCCCAAAGCTACAAAATGCAGCGACCATCGCACAATCAGCATCATCTCACATGCAACAAAGATAGTAGCGAGGATACTTAGAAGAAGGATTGAAAGGAAGACTGAGGATGCGCTTGGAGAAGATCTGTTTGGATTTAGAAGAGGAAAAGGAACTAGGGATGCAATTAGGATGCTGAGAATAATATCAGAATGAACCTTGGTCATAGATGAGGAATTGTGTGCTTGCTTCATAGACTGGCAGAAGGCATTTGACCTTGTCAACTGGACCAAATTAAAGCAGATCCTAAAGGGAATTAGGATAGACTGGCGCGAAAGAAGATTGATCAGCAAATTGTACATGGAACAGAGTGTCAAAATACGACTGGACCAAGGGGAGACGAGGAGTGTGAAGATTGGAAGAGGAGTTAGACAAGGTTGCTGCTTGTCGCCGTCTGTTCAACGTATACAGAAAATACCTTACCAAGGAAGCTCTTGAAGGGTTTGAAGACTTCAAAATAGGAGGAAAAGTAATTCGCACTGTGAAATATGCAGATGACCTTGTGCTACTGGCTAGGGTAAAAAGGTGCTACAGGACATGATTGATAAACTAACTGAAACTGGAAGACGCTATAGAATGGAAATGAATGTGGAAAAAACTAAAGTAATGAGGATCTCAGGGCAACCACACCCAATAACAATTATGACAGATCAAAAGCAATTGGAGAATGTGGAATACTTCAGTTATTTGGGTAGCATGACAACAAATTATGCAAGGTATACACGTGAAATTAAATCCAGAATTGCCATGGCTAAAGCAGCATTCAACAAGAAGAAGAATCTTTTCACCAGCAAACTGGACTTAAATTTAAGCAAGAAACTAGTAAATGCTACATTTGGAGCATAGCTTTTTATGGCGCTGAAACGTGGACACTTCGGAAAGTAGATCAGAAGTATCTGAAAAGTTTTGAAATGTGGTGCTGGAGAAGAATGGAAAAGATCAGTTGGACCGATCGTGTGAGAAATGAAGAAGTATTACACAGAGTCGAGGAGGAGAGGAATATCCTACATACAATAAAAATGAGAAATGCTAACTGGATTGGTCACATCTTGGGTAGAAACTGTCTTCTAAAAAGAAAGGAACGTTAGAGGGAAGGGCAGAAATGACTGGAAGACGAGGAAGAAAGCGTAAGCAGCTACTGAATGACCTTAAGGAAAAGAGAAGTTACTGGAAATTGAAAGAGGAAACATTAGATCGCATCATATGGAGAACTCGCTTAAGAAGAGGCTACGGACCTGTCGTAAGACAGACTACAGAATGAATGAATATATATATATATATATATATATATATAAAACAATTTTGTTCATTTCTACCCACTTTTCTTTCGTAAGGAAGAAAGCGTTTTTATATGATCACCATGTCAGTTTGAGCGTGCTACGTTTAAGATTTTTAATTAATCAATATATTTCCCGGATATTTATTTTAAATACTACGCCATTATAAATCACCCATACCTTATAGTTTTAAATTTCCTACAATCAGTATTAGCATCATGGCGGACGCACGAGTTCAAGAGATGCGAATGGCACTAGCGCTGTTCTAACAAGTTCGCTGCTTTCTTTTAACGCCTTCATGTTGGCTGGATATTTTAATTTCAGTCGCAGCGGGTGTCACTAGGACTTGTATTGAACACGCTGTCAGCTAGCGTCGGTTTCACTCTCGCCTCCTTGGCTGCGGACCTCGGGGAAAATTTCAAATACCACACCACATTCAAGTAAGAAAATATTTTCGTACTAGATTTTACCATTAAGATTTACCGTTTCTTATAACTTTTCTGTTTTACCACTAACACTTACCGAAGTATCTATCACAAATATTTATGTTCAATAATTCACAAGGTCCTGACAGTGTTTCTGTCGGTTCGTGGTGAAGTTTTGCAGAATTTTAAGGTGGAACTAAGATCTGAAACTTGAGGTACGTTGAAGCCAACATAAAGATCCTTAGTTGCCTACTTAGCTCACTGGAGCAGACTTCTTCTTCTGAATCTGAGAGTCTTTCATCTAATCATAAAATTCAGCGCCGTTTATGGAGCTCGCATATTAATCACCGAGTCACAAGTCTGCCTTGCACCCTATCTTGAGCCAAATGAATACAAATTACTTATAAAAAATGTCTTTGCTCTTTTCTATCTATGTCCAAGTGCAACGCCCTGGGTATCATTTCATATAGCAAAAATTCTGTTCGATGAGTTGTTGTTAGTCTCGAACCCAACTCCATATCTGAAAGGCTATGGCTTGTGTATTTTTAAAGTGGGTTATTTAAAGAAACTTTTGTTGCTAAGTTTATATAACATCGGTGATATATGAATGAATTAACATCGATCGCAGGTGAAATGGCAGTGACAATGAAAAATTGAATTACTAGGAGAGAAGCCTGTCCCGGAGTTAACTCTGGCATACCTGGTGAGAGGTCGGTGACTAACTGCCTAAGCCATGGCACGACCAGCCATCGCTTGTCTTCTATTCGTTATATCTTCATGTATATCTTTAAAGGGTCATGTATAAACCTTTTCCTTTATGTAGCTTGTATATCAGAGAGAAAATAGTGAATGAGGAAAATATGTTTCATTGCGGCTTCTGGGAAAGTAAATTTAAATTTCCAGCATTAGACACAAACTGCTTAAAATATATTTCAGAAATTTCTATTATACATATAAAATCAGACGGAATATTGAAACAAAAATGCTTATTCTTAGTCGCTTTTTGTATTGTACGTATATCTATAAGTAATATTTTGAACACATAAGTGAGGCAATCTATTTCTGAAATTATGCTTTATCAATAAATGTGCGAGATATGATTTTTTTTACAGAATTGTTGCTGAAGACTGGAGCCTTTTGGGAGTAGACACAGTCTCGGTTGGTAAAGAGTTAGCATGTAATGCAATCGACAAATTATAACACCCCAGTAGCTTCGAATCTTCTGAATAAAGCGAGATTCTAAGCACTTAAATGATAGGGAAAAATATTTGTAAATTACTTTAACGTTTGACGAACATAGAAGAAAGCAGTCGAATTTTCAGCGTTCACACATTATACACAAGGAAGAAGAACAACGAAATTTTGTTACACTTTACTTACCTAGAAAATAGTAAAACTGTTAAATTCTTATCTACCATTCAATAAATATGTTCAATCAGTATGTAAAGAAACAGACCATTGAAGTTAAAGAAATTGTTTTTTATCTGTATATTTCACAGGAAGAAGAGGGAGATTGTAAAATTCTTAGCAGCCACAGTAAAAGTTCAAAGACAGAAGTGTTTTTAACTCTAAGCACAATTATGTCGTAATACATTCGAATGTGCGAAATATTTACAAATTATATTCTCCCACATTACCATTTTGGCAAATACATACGTGCAAGACTACACATTAGCTGACATGTTAAAATACTCTTCAATTCGAAAACAGAAATAAAGCAAAATAGCCCTATTTTTTATAAGTCACAAATCTTTTCTTCTACCTTCTCACCACATCCAATAAATATTTGAATACCAATAACTGGCATTCGCTTATGGAATCTCTGTATTAGCAGTGAGACTTTTGAATAGAATTAAGTTGAAGAGTGCTGTCACTAAAAATAGCTTTATGTCCCTGCCGCAGGAACAACACAGCAGTTCTATTCGGAGTGGATTTGTTTGAAACAAACAGCAGTGTTAGTCGCTTCGTCTTTCCTCCGGAGAACACCGACACGAAGTCTTATGTAATTGTTGATGCTGCTGACTTAAGGCGACCTAGGAGTGTCGGCATGGTCCTGGACTCTGAGCCAGCCGCCTTTTTATACCCGCCATCACGGAACAAGTAAGGGTGTCTATAATAATGTTTGTGATTGAAGCGTCTATAAAATGCAGGTCTCAGTTCTGTGCTTCATCCATATTGATTACACTTTTGAATATTGAAATTAATCTATATTATACATAAATATTCAGTTCGTACCACACAGAGAACACTGTAACCGTTATAAACGCAAAATGTTAAATAATGTATGGCGAAGCAGTGGATATTTATTGTAAGAATCTTACTGAACACGTAAATAAAAGGCGTGAACAATATGCATTTTGTTGTTGAACCTGGTCGTACATATACGAGTTACCACAGGGCTTTAGAGGGTTAAACATATATAGTTGTTGTGCATTTGCGGTAAGCCTAGTACACATGTGGTTAAAATGAATTCCGATAAAGTATTCGGTTCGTCGTTCGAATATCAATTTTTGCTTGTTAGTACATGCAACAAAGGGATGCGTCGATGAGCCCTCATCTTAAGAGGCCCGGATATGGGATTAAATAACCAGTTTTTACAAATGTCCCACTCACTTTTAACTTTAGTGGGTTCATTTCTTTGTAGCAACTTGACTATCAAAGCTGGCTAAATGTGAATTATTAAATATCTAAGTTACTGAGTGTTGGCCAATTCTGGGGAGCAATAAATAAGAGATGCGGGAAACTTTATAGGCCCATTAATAATAGTAGAATTTTACACAATTAAGTTACGTAGGCCCATATGTTGTAAATATAAAAGTATGCAATAAATGTTCTTTTTGTAAAATTGATTTATTTTTCTGGCGAATATCTCGGAAGGTAATGTGTATGTTCCTTCTTCAAGGCAGGGTAAAAAGGACTTAAGGCGAGAAATGCGGCATTAGTCTTGATGAGGAACAAGCCTGTAGAAACGGAAAGCCAGAGGAGGAGTTGTGCATTTCAGAAATAGTATTAACACATTTGAGAGAAAGGGGAGAGTAATAACAGTAATTACTTTTAGAACAAAGGAAGCTATGTTGGTATTTGTCTATAATCTTTGAGAAACCCCTAAAATCTTTAAGAGGATTGTTCTAATATAATGAAGTAATGACATGTAAAGGAAATGCAAAACCGGGGCTTGGGCTCTTGTGACAAGGGCTCAGGAAGGTGGGGGGAATGTAAGCAAGTATAATTCCACAGTCATATATTCCTTGTATTCAAATGAGCCTACTTACTGCCTGGACCTCGCGCTTGGACCTCTGTGCCAGTCGAGTAGCCATGTTCAAATGATAGCCTTCACCACAAGTGTGATGCAAAGTGACTCAAAGCAGTGTTTCCAGCTGATAATGAACAGTCTCTTTGCAAAAGTCCTATCAGTCTAGGACCAGAGGTAACGACAGTGTGTGCCTTTAAACTTAGTGTTTGACCGCCTCTCATATAAGGGCCTATGCCAAATTCCGCAAGATTTACCTGTCGCAGATTTTGTCAGCATTAACCACAGTACCTGTCACAGAACGTGCCCGTCATGTGTTTTGCTCGAATTATTTACAGGGGAAGACTACTTGATGAAGATTTCAATCTTTTGGGACATGACACCGTGCAGATTGTTACAACAGTTTGTTCGGTTTCATGTCCAAAAAGAGACGTATTCGTCATTACTGTGTAAGAAACTCAAAGCCGTATTTCTTGACGTTTGCACTGCTAGCCGAAAGTTCTGGCACGGCTCTACAGGATAACATTACTTGCACAGCGAATTTGACTATCTGGTGGAAACTCTGCACAAGGACATGAAGTTTATATCGATAGCTGAATATGCTGTTAATTCTATACACAATGACCTTATGTGTGCACCAAGAGCTGAAATTTCCTTCAGAATCTGTAGTGTCTCAAGCCACTTTGACTCATTTCGCTAAGAATTAGGAAGGGGTGGAGGAAGTCATGAGTAGAACATTGCTTTCTTAATTTGTGTAATTCAACACAACAACGAACAATTGCTCTAAGACTAATCAATCAATAAATTTTGTCATTATGTGGAGTATACATAGTCTAAAGTAGTACGTAAATACGAAGGCTTAATGTGAAAGTCCTGATTCGACAATATATTTATTTAAACAGTCCCCATTTCACGAGAGAGAAAAGGGGAATTTCAGTTGCTTACGAGAGACTTTATCACTTTGAATTCCGATATTCTAAGTTAGCAAAGGTCCATCAGTAATTTAGGCCATGAACCAGAGGCTAGATCTGACTTGCACTGCTCTGTCTATTTCAACACAAAGCCTTACATGGTCTACTAATGTTGCTATGCTTGGCAACGTGGTTCGACGTATCTTAGGTTGGCTAGGAATCAGTTCAAGATATTAATTAGATTAAACCAGACCAGTGACAGGATGAAACGCAGCTAAGAAGTGGTACTAAGATAATAGTCTGGGAGAAAGCCATACTGTCAGAGACTGGGTAGAGCAGGAACGTGGTAGCAGGAGGTTAGGAAAGGAGAATGAGATTTGCTTAAATAAATTTCTGTTTGCATGATATAATATAACATAATATAATATAATATAATATAATATAATATAACATAATATAGCATTTATATGTCTATAGTATTTGCCCATGCTCGCACTTATTCGAATGTTATGTAAGGACCCCTTACTGACTGTCTTTCATCCTACTCACTCAAGCCAGAAACTCGAGGTGATAAGGTAGGAACGTAGCACGCTGGATACAAAAAACAATCAGGAGCAAAGCGTACTTGCCACCCTCACACTATCGCATGTCTCTGCAGGGTTAAACCCCTGCAGACCCGGTTTTCGTAGTAATCATTACTTTGCTACTGCCGTGCGATATAAACTGGTCACCTGGCTTATTTATGACATTTGGTACAAGCATTTGTGATCAGGCCACAGTGTCACATGACAATTGGTAGAGCATTTGGGATTTTGTTCTGGTGCCTTTATAGATCGGATGACAGCGGCTGGGTCTTCAAACACGTGCCGTTACAGGAACTCGACACATGTGATGTCATGCTTTGTAATTTTGTCGACGAATAGCGAAGTGCATATTAGTCAGGGAATATAGGATCCCAAATTTGTTATGAAGGAACGAAGGTTATTACTTTGAAACATAACTCTGGGGTACAGTGGCTGGCATTTATGGATCATGTTCGGAGATTTAATGATTGAGTTCCCATTTCGGATGCCTAATATGACGAGTGAGGTCTTCTTGGCCTTTCTTAATCTTACTAGACAAATGCTGAAATTGGAGATTGTTTTAAGCTAGGATCGCTTCTTTCCGCATCGTTTAAGTTCATCTTTAATGCTCATAATCATATCCGATACTGTAAACCCATGAAATTGAGAAAACATCATAAATAAAATAATAAATTAAAAAAAAATGAGTGAAAGATTCAAGGTTAGAGAACAATGACTTCCCGAAGAACTGTTCTGGATATGTAGTGGAAAAGAGAAAATTCTCAAAGCTAGAGCAGGGACCGAATTCATTTCTTCCTATATCAAGCAGCCAGTTTATTTCTGTGCTACACAACACGCTTTAAACTTTGGTCTTATTCTTATAATTCAAGGTTAGGTAGTGTGTTCACTGCTCCGATTTCATAATCCTTTCCTCTCTATTACATATTTCTTTTCCTGCAGGTGTATTAGAAGGCGCTTCTACAGGATTGGTGTAGGCTTGAGGCTGGTATGGATTTTCTGCCTCTCGCACAACTAAGCTTTCACGAGCACTCCTCATCCCCTGTAGGCTGAGATCAGAATTTTAAATAAGGACGGATGTAGGATCTCTTTAAAGGTGCCGAAATTCACTAACGTCAATGATGCACTGGTTGCAGCTCTTTCAATTCCAGGGGTTATGTAAGCGTCGAATGAGATTAGAGGATAGTGATAGGGAAGATAGCGGGTCTCTCCTCTATGAAGATCTTATCCACGTCGGTACGAAGAAGAAACTATAAACAGTCTCACTCAGGTTAGCTGGTTTCTCAGAACATGTTTGAATCAGGATCCGCACTAAAACAAATCACACTTACTACTAATGCTCTACTACTTGTACATTTAAAACTCTTTTACATGATGATTTTGATATAGTGTAAGTACTACAGAACTCTGTTTTCGTTTATACTTAGTAGTCAACTATGAAAAATACATGTAAATTGACCTTGAAATGTCCCTTTCTTCTTTACACAAGTTACGCAGAAATAACGTAAAAATTATAGTCGAAAAACCTGAAGGAAAGAGACAACTTTTTGTACATGGACGTGAAGAGAATGGAACATTAAAATTAATTAAAAATTATTGGCTGATGATTTGTGAAACGCTTTGATTTGGCTCGGAAAAAGGAGTGGGTAAACTCTTGTAAAAGCCGATCTCAGTGGCCGAGCGGTCTAAGGCGTGGGTCTATGGCCGCTCGCTTACTGGGATTGTGGGTTCGAATCTCACCGGGGGCATGGATGTTTGTGTTGTGTTTGTTGTAAGGACGGTAGCATGGAACGTAAAGTGACATGAAGGACGAAAGGATTTAAAAAGTACAAAAATGGATCAAAGGGAAAAACCCCGGACAGCCAAAAAAATAAATCCCGCCTAGGGCATGTACGTCTGTCTCTTGTGAGTGTTGTGTGTTGTCAGGTAGAGGTCTCTGCGACGAGCTGGTCCCTCGTCCAGAGGAGTCCTACCGAGTGTGGTGTGTCTATTAAGTGTGTGATCGTGAAGCCTCGAAAATGAGGCGGCCTAGGCCCCCAAGGGGCTGTTGAGCCATTGGGAAAAAAACTCTTGTGTAAACGACACTGAAATTTCGGATATGCAAGAAACTGCTTCATATCTGAGCAACTATGATCTTTTGAAGAAGCACTTTTATCTATGTATTTAGTTAGTATGACATTTATTTAAAAATACACTTGTTAGAGTGTTCTAATATAGGTGCATAAGTAGTTATATATATATATATATATAAGTTAATAATTCGTATATCATGTGATGAATGTCAGGAATCGACTTTGTCAATTCCACGCATTGTTTTGTAAGAAAGACACTGACAAGGAACAGATAAAATTACCCACTCTTATATTAGAAGTAAATACTCGTAGATCTCGATTGTATGTTTCGATATATGAGAAGAAACAACAAACCCTGCGATTATATGAAATTTATAAATTTTAGCAATTTTTCAGTGTGTTATTTGAATGAATTAAAATTTTATTGTAATTTGGTTGCAAGGTTTTACACTAAAATTTTGACGAAATTGATATCGATATATTGCAACTCCTAAGATCGTGCCGAGATTTATGAAGGTAATTACAAAAACTCTCATTGTACAGAAAAATAAACATGCAAAGTACTCATAGATATAAAACTAATATCCATTTTATTTCTTTTGAAAATATTTGGATACAATGTTTAACTTCGGGCTGTTATGAACATGGCACTTAAATTTCGAGTTATATTAAACATAGGGAATTTCCGGAACAGCTGTTAGAGTCTGAAGCCGGATTTTACTCCATCAATTTTGTTAAGGTTTATTGGACTAAATATGAAAATAGACATTAGTTTTTAAAGTTACTGAAATCCCACATTTGTGCAGAAAATGATGCATCAGAATCTGGAAAGCCTTTTTTCTCGAGACTGGAATAAATTGCAGAGTTTGCGCTTTAATGTAGATCAAAGACTGTTTTGGGGAATGAAGAGAAATATATACATGAGCGAGACCGGTTCTTTTGATTATTCTAGGATTTCTGTTTGTACATGCAACATAAAATTACAGAGGGCAGCGACATTTAAGGATGTCAACAATTGACTTCAAAGTGGGAGAACTGAAAAACAAACTGTGCATATTTGTATAGATAGGAATAATATCCTAGCAGAAATATAGAAATATGTTGTATAATATTATCCGTGCAAATTTATCACTTAATTATTCTTAAAGTGTTACGACATTAAAGTAGATGAAAGTAATTAAAATCTTCTTTATTAAAATAAATTTGGATTTTAGAGCGAAATTATTTCGCCCTCTTTACGTAACTTGTTATAATTTTTTATTTCCTCGTCTTCAGAGAGAAAGAGAGAGATATGCAAGGTTTGAACTTCAATTTAAAGCACAGAAATCATTTGTAGCCCATTTGATATGTAAAGTAAAATTTTCAAAGCTGATGCAGTACCCACTACTTCAGTACCCAGACAGAGTACTTGACTTCTGTGGACCAACGTCAAGCGTGACCCTTTAGACTTCCCTCTCTTCTTTGTGCGCCTTCATGTGGCAGAGTTCTTTTGCAAACCAAAAGGAACCAATAATGAGCACGAATGAATGTAAACCTACATCCATCCTTTCACTCTCTCATTCTCTCAGGCAGTCCCTCACTCTCATTAAAACCAAAGAGAATATTAAGTGATATTTTACGTCACTTAAGCAGAGATTCAAGAAAAATGTTAGGAATACATAAAATGTTCTTATGATACAACATACTGCAGAGACAACAGAGGCTCTAACAACAAGATAATCGTGCAGATTTTCCTCTGCTGTGTGTTTAACTCGAACACGTATTAAAATTGCTAGACAGACAGGCGGAGAGCCACCCGTATTTTGCATTTTCTTTCCGAGGAAGTGAAGACGTAAAAATATCCGTAATTCTTGATTGTTCTTTCTTTCTTTCATGTTCGCGCATGAATATATATTATTTCCCCAAAACGTTCTTTTCGTATTATAAAGACAGCCACTTTGGGAAGGTAGGCTGAAAAGAGATTTTTGCCTGCCGTGTATAAGAAACTGAAATTTGAGGCATCAATATAATTTACAAAGTAAAAACTTTTTCTGTAAATACTTATTGAACTCCTGTGGTTTTAATTATTCATTCTTCGACTTAGAGTTCAGTTTTGCCATCTGACGTCATCACGACAGAAATGACAGAAGTAATATCGTTTAGGTTTCTGTGCTTGAATTAGTATCTAAAAAAACTAAATACGACCAAGTAACCCCTATGTGGAATAACGTGAAGTACTGACACGTAATTTATTTGTCAAATTAAAGTAATTCTTTATTTATTTCATTAAATTTCCTTTTAAAAGGAACCATGTCATATCCTGAAACATGCAAGTGCATTGAACATTTTTCAAGCCACGTACCTTACACATGACAGGATGACAGGAGAATTCGCATTTATAATTTCAGATTTAAGAACAGGATTAAGGACTGAAAAATGCGATGTAATTTTCAACTGTCTTGGAATTTGTTTCGCGGTGAAAACAAGGCGTTCTTGCGATTCAGGAAATTGATGCCTCTTTAGGGCAACATTCACGTTATCTGCTAATATTTTATAAGACTTTTAATTCTTGTACGTGGATATATGGCTACATAAAAGAACGAAAAACGTTTAAAGGATAAGTAGAGAATCCTTTCTGAGATGTTGATAGCCACTCATCTGGTAAAGAAATATGCCACGTTTTATGAAAATCGTAAATTTATTATCGTTGTCATAAGAGCTCGCCGATGGAGCATCCCATTTGTAGGCACGTTTCTATCCATGCGGTGCGTCCATAAGAAGGTCTGTCTCTCTGTCCGTTTGAATATAATATAAAAATCGCTTAACTATTATTCATAAATCGTATTTTTAAGAATTTGGAAATTTAAAATTCTATGTATACCAAATAATCCTAACGACTCTTCCATATTAGGACTTATATGCCTTTCTGCGAGTAACTCGTACGTAACTCGTTAAACATTAATACAGCCAAAATTATCTCGGATGAAAAATGTAGAAAAGAATGAAATCTACATTTCTTAGCAATAAGTTATTCCTCAAAGTCTTACAGTTTAAAGTATAATGAATGAAGTAAGACGCAAAGCTACGTTCCCGACATTTTATATTAAACATAGAGAAACTGGGGCACGAAAGGTTATAAAAAAGCGTAGAATTTGAACATACTGTCTCACGCGGTCATGCAAAGTATTCTGCATACATGTAAACACCTTATACCTTTAGCCACCGCATACTGTTTGCTAGTAGTCCGTTGGTACACACAGGCGAGTGAATCGTCATAAAACGACGGCTCCTTTTTCTAATGCTTGTTTGGAATTCGATCCCATATTATAGAATTTTAAGTGGCAAACAAATAAGTTGAATGAAGATCATTGTATTTATTCTATTAAAGAAAAACCCTTTTAAGTCTCCCTTTTATATGAATTAAAATTCAACGCCAAACTCTTTGGTTTGGTTTCAGAACGTAGGATATGGCTCTAACAACAAACCCTTGAAAACTGGAGTTTATAAAATGTAATTCTTAAGAATATGCCTAAGATCATGCAGGCCTAAGGTACACTGTGCTATTAAAATAATTATGATTGTCTTCAAGAATATATGGTTATTTTATAAATAACATCTTATCTGCGATTTTTTGTTGATCAGATACTTTTTTACCAGGGAGGGGAGAAATGTTTGTTTTCACTGTTTCTAAGCATCACCTGACTCAGAACTCGGAGTCTGAAAGAGATGTAGCCTTACTCAGTTCTCTTCTCCTCGCTTGCCAGTGGCGACCGCTTTGTCAGCAGGTTTATTTCTTGTGACATGTACACACACATTTAAAAATGCTTGTTATTATGGTGATTGTAACCTATTAAATATGATGTCTCTTTTGCAGGACACGTTTTATAGAAGAATACATTTTTTGTACCAAGCATCTGTAATAAACTCTTGTCTGTCTTTCGTAATACGATGTACAATTATCTTCATACACGTCTTTTTTAAATAACTTAAAAAGGAAGAGAAAAATAAAAGAAAATTTTACCTCTTTCACATCACATAAAACATTCTGTACTGCGAGAAATTTTTAATTATTCTTGCTTTCCATTGATGTGAAATTCTAAATTTTAGGTAGGGGACTCTTCGACTTCGCAAATTGTGGCGGTAATTTCCTTCGAAACTTTGATGCCTATCAATCAAATTGCACGGCGTCATATCCCAAAGGATCATAATATAACCGCAGTTGAAATTTCAAAACGCATAAAAGCCTAAATGAAATTTACATTCTCATAATAAACCGGCCCCGGATCTCAAAAAACCTCCTATGCAATGGTTACCGGGGCTCTCCCCATCAGAAATGCGGTAGGCTTATAAGTTTTTTTTAATGGCTCTACAGCCCTATATGGGCCTGGGCCTCCTCATTTCGAGGTTTCATGGTCACACATCTGAGACACACCACAGTCGGTAGGACTCCTCTGGACGAGGGACCAGCTCGTCGCAGAGACCTCTACCTGACATCACACAACACTCACAAGAGACAGACATCCATGCCCCCGGTGGGATTCGAACCCACGATCCTAGTAAGCGAGCGGCCGAAGACCCACGCCTTAGACCGCACAGCCACTGGGATCGGCAGGCTTATAAGATTAAGCACTAAAATTCCTATTAGTGCATAGGAAAGTATACGTTGAGCTGGTCCTCAACTGTCTTATGTATCCTCATGGAAGACATCAAGCACAGCAGTACACGAATACCTGAGATACATAAAGTTCTGATGCCAGCAATCCGTTGTAGTCAATTGCATTTACCTTGGCATTTACCTGCCAGGTTCCGAAAGCTGTTAGTCACTGTGAAATCCGGTAACAACGTGCTGCTTTTATTCGCACTTATTGGAGCTATATTGTGCCGTTTCAGCTTCGGAGATCCTACCGATGTTGCCAAGATCCTTAACTCTGTCCTGATCAGCTACAGTATCCAGGACTCGAGTGAAAAGAAGGTGGCCAGTTTCCGGACGACAGAAGTTGCTGTCAAGATTCTGTTGCAGCACGTGAAGGTGGCTAAAGGCCCCCAGGAGGTAGCAGTCAGGCGTCGTCTTTATCCCGGCGAAGAACGAACAGCGGTAGTGGGCAGTGCTCGGTGCGTGTTCTGGAACGTCAACCTCGGGTATGGAGTTTCAGTTTCGAAACTCAAATAATAAGACACACGTTTCTAGGAATGCTTCCGTATCTTTACGAAACGGAACGTACAGAAAGTGGCAAATTAGTAATCACAAGTCATAGTGGTTGGCTTTGAATTAATGAGACCTAGTGGTACAGATTCACAAATTAAAAATGTGAATCATTAAGAGATTGCAAATTCCAACACATGCAACATATTCTCAACAAATTTAAAATACATATCTTTTATAATTTTAACTTTGAATTTCTTTTCAAACCCATATACAGTTTTGTATAATTTAGTAGCATAAAACTGAAAGTAAGATAAAGATTATTTGCTTTCATTGCATGGTAATCAGAGCTGAACCTCCAGAAGACTATATGTGTAATAATTATTTCAAATTTTTAGCAATGGTTCGTATTTAATAAAATGTGATAAATCAATTTATGATTAGCATGCAGCATATGTGTGTGTATATATATAGGTAATTAATCGAGATAAGAAATTATACACATAAGCAGTTGTACAACATAAACAAAAACTAAATTGATAAAAGTGTTTAATAAGCACTGCTTACTAATCTCCTTGTAATATTCAAGTCTTTTTACTCGTTGCTCAAAGTTATTTTTGCATACAAATTTAAATTGTTTGACGTAAATGAATGTAAATTCTTCGTTAACCTCCTCAAGTATTTATGTTACCTTTCGTAATACTGTACATTTATCATGTAGTTTCTCCCAGAACTCAATATTTGTTTCCTGATGCATAAAATTCTAGCCCTATGGTTACTGCTATTTTATTGTACATTACTCTTGTCAAGAAGAAATTAATGAACTGCACATTCTGTCTACGTTAAATTTGTGGATTTTAGTATCATATATGCAAGATCGACTTTTGTACTTATGATCATTGACTCATATAGGAATGCTTTCCATCTGTCTCCTCCCCGTCGCATGCCGAAATCCAATGTTTATTTTGTCCATGAAATATAAACATATGGGAAAATCAGGTTACCCTAAAATTAGAGTCGATTTTTAAAAGTTTTTTACTATATAACATTTCACTAACGTAAATTAAATATCGCTATTTTCGTTCTCCTCTCACTATCTTGCGAATTAGCTGCATTTTATCTCTGATTGTAGCCAATGAAAAATTATACGAGTATTGGGCAGCATCCAGTCACATAATGTCTAGAAATTTTTTGTGAAATTTCGTAGAATAGGTAAAAGCGGAAAGAAAGACAGACACCATGAAGCACACAGACAATAAGGAACTCTCATAAATCAGGCTTTTTCCTTGGAAAAAGAGGAAATGCTAAGCAAAATTTTGTAATAATTGAACACGTTTATCAGAGTGTAAGCTAGCAGTGTAGGCAAAGACCTAACGTATGTGTTTTGCCATTAGAATTTTAAGAGGTTCTTCTTCCTACCGTGTGCGAAGAAGTCCTTAATATACTACTCTATTAAAACTTCCAAAGCTATTGGCTGGAATTTATCTCCAAATATTGCACGAAATTATCTTTCTAAATTCTTGCCAAATCTCCACCTTCTTCGCATTTTATTCAATGGTATACTAGTATAAACACTGTAGCTGATTTAGCTTCTTTAAGTAACCCATTAATCAATCATGGAAACACAAGCAAGCACTGGCTAGACATGAACTCACGTGTAGTTGATGGTTTGACAATTCAATTTCTGCAATGTACGTTTGCGCTTGTACTTTGATGAAGGCACTAATTTTACAGTTCACTGATTATTATAGACAGGATTGTCCAAAATGCTGTTTACGATGTTTGGGCTCATTACAGCGCTTTCATCAACAGTCTGTCATAGCATTGTTGGGAGTGTTTGATGCCTGTTCCATAATTAGCCACTTGGAAAACAGCAAAATGCTTCTGTAATTGCCACGTGAAGTCATTTGAAGCAGATGTTGCTTTAGATGAAATGTGGATCCTAGAGAGGAGAAGGCAAGTTGGACTGATCTTATAAAAAATGAAGAAGTGCTACACAGAGTCAAGGTAGACAGGAATACCCTAAACCCAATAAAACGAAGGAAGGCTAAGGGGATTGGTCACATAAGGCGTGGGAAATACCTTCTAAAAGAAGTTATTGAAGGAAGAGTAGAGGGGGCTGTGCCATGGCTCAGGCTGTTAGTCGCCGGCCTCTCACCACGGATACCCGGGTTCGATCCCAGGTCAAGTCCATGTGAGATTTGTGGTGGACAAAGTGGCACTGGGACAGGTTTTTCTCCGAGTTGTCGTTTTCCCCTGTCGCTTTCATTCCACTGGTGCTCCATTAATTGTAAAAACTTGGTAAAAAAAACTGTTCATCCATCTATCATCATCATTGGGGTTGCACAAAAAGCCTTAAGGCTGTGGTGCGGGGGCCCTTCATCACAAACAAAAAAAAAAACAGTAGAGGGGATAAGAAGACGAAGAAGAAGATGTAAGCAGCTACTGGATGACCTTAAAGAAAAAAGAATAGATACTGAAATTTGGAAAAGGAGGCACTAATTTGCACTCTCTGGTTAATTCACTTTGAAAGAGGTTATGGACTTGTGGCAAGCCAGACTACGCAACGAATTACACCTTCTGCATTCTATGAATACGAAAATTGACCTGAATGTTGCAGCATAGTGCGTTGTACTAACGCAAAAATCCCCCTTGTGCTTACTACTATGTCTTGAACTAAGGGTAAGTGAATGTAGAATTCTTAAGCTGACCGCTAAATTCGTTGATTTGTTACTTCACGCTTTGTCTTGTTTGACTCCGGGTAGGATACACAGTGCCGCCTGTCCAAAAGACCGCACAAACAGAGACGTGTGTAAACGTAGAGTGGCCTAAAGTGTGCTCACGGTCCAGTGGCAGGCTGTTGTGTACAGTGCACCAGTATGCATATTTGTGTTCCACAAAAGCGGGGATTCGTTGTATACATGAGCAATATTAGCTCTGAAGAAGTACTCTGTGCAGTGGAGCTAGACGAAAACTTAACACTTGTGTCCTTAAGGATCTGAAGGTGTTGCCATTTCCCTTGATAGAGAGCAGCGCCTTACGGCTTCGTTATGACGCTGCAAAAAGCACTTTCGCCCCCGCGTTCAGAACACATTACTAGGTGTCCACCATCTCATGGGTATCGTTTGTCTTTTAAATTACGCAATAAAGAAATGAATATGTGCACACAGCTAGGACATAAGTATGAGAAGGGAGAGACAGGAAACATAGCCGGTTTTTCTTGTTTCTCCCTTTCAGATTTCTATATATGAGTACCTTGGATTCTGTTCGTGGGTTAAAGGAGCCGCAGTGTGAAACTAGCCCCGTTTTATTTATATTGAGACCTTAAATCCACGGCGCGTTGCAGACTGCTATACGTACAACTTCATGTTTCGGCTCTTAGAAAGTATGGCAAGATTATGTGTTTACGGAAGTGTCATATTTCATTTCTAAATGGTTTTGACGATGATGCATTACATTTAAAAGTATATGTTTTCCGGAATTAATCCATTTTAGAGTAAAACGAAAAGGAGACAACGCATATGTCCGTCCTCAGTTGAAAGGACGGGGAGGCACCTAAACAACACATGGAGCGACAGTCTCTGGATCAGTCCACCTTTCACCTAACAACGTAAACATATCCATTTTTCAAAATATTTTGTTCTTCTCTGGAAACAAGGAAGATTACAAAGCAATGTTTCACCGAGTTTGCTGAAGGCACGTAGTCGGTAACAACGTACAGTCGATGTTCAGGTAACCAGCTAGATAAACAACCGAGTATTGAGGCAAACTCTTTTGCGGAAAGCAGAGACTGATGTCTGAAAGCAACTTAGCATTCGGCAAATATTGTGTGTGTGTGGAACATAATATGTACGAAGAGTGTATTAAGTGCTTCAGAATTACAAGTTTCTACAAATTTAAACGAAAGGCAACATATTAAATACGTAACATTGGCGGTGCGAAACGCTCATTTATCTTACGATCTCACTCTTTCTCATTAGGAGGTACTCGTTATGGACTTACTTAGCAGTTATAGGAAAATTTTGGAGACTGAAACTTGCAGTAAACCACCACAAATTCCTGCCGCAAAACCGTTACTTCATTAAAATAAATCAGCCCTATTTAACATTTGGTTGCATGCCAGAACACAATGAGCAATTGTTAGCACTCCCCTCAACTGTCACACTAAAGGACTCTTCCTTGTCTATTTCCTCTGGCAGACTAATCAACATAATCGCAATGAAATGCCATTTTACATATCTATTATTTTAAAATGTATAATCTCCAACTGATTATCTTGTAAATAATTACCAAACGTTGCTGTATCGACTGAAAATATTTTTAGTGTTGAATGTCATATGGAATTGAGAAAGGAGGGGTTTAGACTTCAGCATTTGTAACCTACTAAGCATGATCTTCGGCGATCGCTAGATTAAGAGAGAAAACACGGAAACTATGGTAATTACTGTCCACTGGCCAGCAGCGAGACATCGGCTTTTTGCAAGTTTAGTGTCGTGTCAGTCTGTCAAGAGCCAGTGGTGCAGCGTTGTATTCTTTTCATTCGCGGGTTATTTTTCAGCGAGGCTGGTTTGTGGGACGAGACGGGGTGTCGAGTCGAATCCAGCGACGAAACCCACACGCTCTGCGTCTGCAGTCATTTGTCTACGTTTGCCGTGCTGATGGACGTCCACGATTACGTGGTGAGTGGATTGGAATGGAAGGTAACAAATTTATATTTTTTTTAAGTTGTAAATTACCTGCGGCTCTGCAGGTTAGACATGGAAATGTGAAAGAAAATTTCTGTGAAAGTTATTTCACGGAAACTAGGAAAAAAGCTTTCTAAACTTAAAGCCGGAGGCAAAGCCATATGCTATGTAAGCTGTCATTTAAGAATCATATTATATTACCTGGCTAAGGCTGGAAAAATATCGGACAAAGTCTATGAATATCAGAAAAATTTATTGATAAAGCAAGGACAGGTGAAAGGAAATTTAAATTCTTGTAAAATACAGCATTACTGAGAAATAATCTATACAGAGGCGAAAAATGCATCTTTCAAGCGCAAAGGTGTAACGATAAGAATCCAGATATTCAGTCAGAGGTACCAAATTTGCATCTTTTTTTGGGTTACAGTATTCTAAGTCCCTTTATTGGTTTCCTCAGCCACGAAGGTAGCTAGTATAGTCTATATATGCTCTCTATAGTTTTGAAGGCTCCTGAATAAAGCGACAATTAATAATTAATTAATAAATAAAAAGAGGAATTGAATATAACAATGGAAGCAGAATTTCAAAGTTTCCTTCAGCGTCATGGGATTTACTCAAATAACGGGAAATATAAAAAGAACAGTAAGAAAAAAAATTAATATTCCGTCACATAAGACTAGAATAGGGACTAGAAGACGGACTAACTGAGAAGAAAACCAGTTACAAGATCTGATATATCTTATTATAGATCTTTTTTAAACAAGGTAACCGTCTTTCACGATTTACAATCACTCGCATTTAATTAGGTCTCCACGGTAATGTAGCAGCACAATACAGGTTAGCAATATCATGCCTTTCCTGCTCCCCGTCAATCTCTTTCTGCGAGCAATTATTTTATGAGCGCTCATCTTTAAGTCCGCCCAAGGTCACTCCCATATGATATTACAACGAACAGTACGTTTCGACAGGAAATAACTCTCACGGCAAAGATGGTAAGAGGTAAAGCAATCCCATTACAGGCCTTTACAGGCCCTTAGGGCTCCAGGAGGTCGATGCTCCCAGGTTTTTAGACAATCGGCACATGAAGGTGATATGGTTGTCAGCCCTACGCACCGGCCGCCTTTACCCCCCAGGAAAGATTCCTGGTACTCATTTCTGTTAGAGGCTGAGTCGACCCCAGGGCCATAGTGCGACCGAAACGATTATGTCAGTCAAACATTCCAGTGACACCATCGGGAATCGAACCCGCGACGTTCCGGTTTGTAGCACAGTGCCTCAACCAACTGCGCCACCGCGTGCCCCCGGCAAAGATGGTACGAAGCTTAAAATAAAAGTTCTTTTGTACACGTCGACTGCCAATACTTTAACTCTGAATTGACAGGTCCCGTCACTGATAAAATAATATACATTGTTGTATTTCTGCTGTATAAAGTTGCGGCTTGGTAATGGCATACGTAGTTTTAAAAGCACATAAGATAAAATCTTATGTACAAAGGCCCATTATTTCGAGTATCTTTGCATGTTTCTTTCTCTTCCTATCTACCTTTCTTTCTTTCTGTACTAAACTTAGTGCTGCATGTGTGAGACGACGATTTAAATCTATACTTTCCGGGACGCAGCCCAAAATAATAGAAGGTAAGGCTGTTACGCTTTTTTCTCTACGCAAAATACTGCTGCAACTGATATGTTTCATGCATTCATTGTTTATATGGCGCAGTGTGTTATAGACATTTTCTTCGTCATAGGTGTTCAGCAGGTAGTAGATTTTCAGGTGTCCGGTTTTCGCCGGAGCGCTACATTTTATTAGCTAAAAAAACCATCGCCTTAGACGTGGTGCACTTAAGAACTCGGTAGAATTATATTTATTTATTACAAATTGACTTGCTCTTCTTAACACAATCTTTCATATCTTACAACTACATATATTCCCCAAAATTTAGACTATTTACCATATTTGCAAAATACGATTTCATTTTGTCGTGTGATAAAAACAGAAGAATATTGTGTCATATTTACAAAACTAACACCATGGAATACTTGCAAATGGTGATTTGCAATTTAATAAAGCCATGTTATGGAAATGACATAAACTGAGGACGTTGACGGGAGAGTGTGGAGGGGAATATTTGAGGAACGAGGGAGGGCATGATGAAGAACCCAGTAATACGTACCAGTTATAAAGTTTTGTTGTGACCAAATAAAGGAGAAAGAGGTGGACGGTACACGCAAACTTATAGGAATGCTGAGGATATTTTACAAAATTCCGTTTGAAAACTCAAACACAGGAGGCCAATTAGTAGATATAAGGTAAAGTAAGATTGCCCCTCTGTAAGCAATGAAATTATAGGGGGAGACGCAGTAGAGTTCCACTCGTTCTTAAAATTGGAAGTAGTTGGGGGGGAAAGTCGTGAGATTCACACACCAGCCACATTGCCCCCCAGAGAAGAGTCTCCATAGACATTAAAGAGGAGGCTGGTTGGACCCAAGGGCAGGTCTGGACGCTTTGGCAATGAGGTACATCTCAAGTCCATGTCGGAAATCACATCACTAATTCTCAGACATGCATCTCACAGCCTACTCAATATACCGACGACACTGTGCTTGTGTATAAACGGATAAAATTGCGCTGAGTAATAAACATGGTGCGAAATATATTCAGTTGGTCCTAGATGAGATCCTGTGTTGTGGTATAAGAACTACAATTATATAAAAATTGAAAATTTCATATTCCAAATATAATTATTTTTCTGCAAATATTATGTATTTTTATTGAAGGGAAAAAGGGACTATCTCTTCTTGTTTCTTGTTAATTTAATTTTTCTAAAACTTTTACACACACACACTTGTATGCTTACGTGTATTTGTTTATGCGTGTGTATTTACACGTGTGGGTTAAGGGATGGAGAAAACTGTAAAATAAAATGTATCCTATATTTTCATATTTTACGCATTCCTGCCATCTCTTGACTGCCTAAAGAAAAAAAAGTTATTCATTTTTCGGTGCAGACAATTTTAAGGTTATTAAAACGGATATGAAATTCCATTCTTTTATAAAACTGAAAACTTCATTTTCGTTTTTTTAAAAGCCCATAATTGCACACCAGCCCTTGTAAGCAAAACTATGTCCACAACGTCACACCCTGGTGGCCTTTAAGAAGTCTAAGCGAAGTGAGAAAAAGACAGAAGAATAAGCCCAATTGTAACTTGTTGCGATATATATATATAGTAAAGCGAAAATACATATATTTCCGAGTGTTAAGCTGTACAAATTCACAGCTTGCTATGAGTGCCTACAGATGGCCTAGCTTCCTCATTACAGAGCTCAACACTACAGGGAATGTGGACATGTTCAGGCTGCAGTCCACTCTCCAGAAGGATGAGAGTCTCCAAATGAAATGAAAATTAAAGGAGGGTCTTATAACCGGCTTGACGATGTGACGATATGGAAGTCTGTATCACTGTCGGGGAAAAAAACACCACAGCCTCCAAGATTGTTTTATTTGAGTTAATGAGCTAGACTATCTTTACTGATTGCAATGAAGTTTATAAATTGTTTTTGGTGTATATTCACTGGGATTAAAATGCATTCTCTTACAAAGGTGTATCTGTAAGTTTTGAAATTTGTGCAATAAGGTTAATTTATGTTAAGTAGGCATTTCAATTTTTGTGAGGTTCTCTATATGACGGAAACGAACCAGTAACTGTCGTATACTGCATGCTTAAAATGTACTTAACGAAAACATTGCTTGCGTAACCAAATATTTTAAAAACAAATATATAGACGCCTCTAGTCTCTTCTCCTGTTTCCGATTGTGATGCAGTCTGCTTCCTACAGCGTCATCACACAAAAACAATGCCTCCTGGCGTGGGTAAAATTATTCTTCTAATAAATCATCACGCCAATAAGACGCATGAGGGAAAGGCGGACATTTCTCGCCATTTTTAACCTTGCCATTAGATGGATGTGAGCGGCCAGATTGAAGCTTCGGCCCTTTTACGTAATCAAATGAGCCCTTTGTAACCACAGGACGGAAGTCTAGGCGATCCCAAAGCCTATTTTGACCCAGGGAGAAGAGAAACATCACTGCTGCACTAGGGAAACTGCCAATGGGCTCGTACCTAGTCCCTCTATCGACTGTTACTGTATCTACAAAGGCAACCTTTAATATTCTGCAGTCTTAAAACCAATTTTACATGTGTTTATAAAAAATTAATTAAAAAACCTTTGAATTTGTTGAAAAATATTTGTTAAACCTTTAAAATGCGTAGATTATTATTATTATATAGAATTAGAAATAAGTGATACTGATATCACCCTCAGCGATTTATATGAAATCCAACTTTTCCTTCAATAGCTTATGCTTAGTGCATTCAAATCCTCTTTTCAGCAGAATATGTTATATGGCTTCGAATAATAGGATGAATGCGCATACGGGTTTTTAAAATGTGGAAGAAATGCGTTTTAGCGCAGTACAAAGGAATTCACTGGAGAGAATGAGGAGAATGAAAAAAATCTTTACAAAAAGTCTCTTAATCAATAATTGAAATCTCTACCTTCAGAACACAAAGAACCATCCCATCGAACCTTCCGGTTTTCTACATTTTCTTAGCATGCAAAAACTGTCGGAGGAATCTGTAATAGAATTTGGATGAATGTCACTGAAAGTGTAGTAAAATTTACCCTATGCTTTTGTGAAACAAATTAGTCACGACACTACATTCTTTTACCTGTCACACATTTCGTTTTTCTCAGGGAAAAGACGCAGTTCTGGAAGTTCTAGCCTTAACCTGCAGTGGTGTCAGTGTTTTGTGCCTGCTCTTCACTCTCGCAGTGTTCCAGAGATGCAGGTATAGTGAGGTCATTACAATAAGTTCTTTTATTTAGTTACACTTTTTGAACTACATATCGGAGTTTTCTGACATTCAGTTTAGAATATTTAATCTTCAAGTACTATACTCGTATTTAAACCTCTAATTAAGTAAAACCTTAAAAGTCTTTCTGGAAGGACAAGCACTGAATCACCCAGCCAATTGTCCTGGAAATTTCATCATACGAAACATAATCGAATATCATAGGGACAAAGGAGCTTCTGATTATAACAACGGAACTGTAAGAAGGGTCACACAATCTAGTTCACTTAATGTAATCTTTTCAAAAGCTTTCTTCCATTGCATATAATACGCCGCTTTTAAATCCCCACTTGATAATTTTCGATCTATTTTACGATGTTTTACAGCTTCCCTTATTTATACCGTCGGATGTTATAACTCTTTTTAATTATGAATTTAAAGTATAGGTTAATGTAGGTCATGGTGTCATAGTTTAAATGCATGTGCCAAAAATTTTAATTTAAGTTAAGTACACCACCAAAAGGCTCATAGTAAAAAGCCCTGCAGTTCTATGGTTAGAAATTTAACTCTGGCACCTTTTCGAATATGACGTAGATTAAATTCATTTTTCTTTGATGTTGATTTCTGTATAATTTCTTCCGAAGTGAAAAGGAAATAGCAGTGCTGGTATTACATTGAATTCTGTGGAACAAATTTCGATATACGTTCTACTACACAACGTAATTTACGGTGGCTCCAAATATATGAGTTTCCTTAGAAATGGAAATAAATGTGTTTCAGATCCATCCAAGGGGAGAGAACGAGCATCGGTAAGAACTTATGCGTTTGCCTGCTTGGAGGTCACGTGACAACGCTCTTCTTTATGGACAAATCTTACATCAATTTCTCCGAGGTAACTAACCTTACAACAACTATTTGTGTAAGGTATAAAACGGCGAAGATGATGGGAAAAATGATGATGCGAAGTAACTTATTGTCATTGAATTATTTATTGTAAAAATAAAAAGGATAATGGATATGAATAAGATTAATTCTAGCAGAAATATTTGAGCAGCTTGTAGCGGCTCAGCTGGCGAAAAATTCCGCGCCTTTTATAGAATGCGAAGCTTAATAACGTGATCAAAACATAGCGATATAGCCTACAGGAGTCGGGTTCAATTCAGGGCCCTAAAATACCAGTTTTGATTATTTTTTGGTATACTAATCTCTCCAGGCAAAATTCCGGGACATTATCTTAAATTAAATCATGAAGTCTTCCTTTAACATGTTCACAATTTGTTATTATTCTATCCTTAAACAATATATAGGCTGAGCTATTGAAAAAGTCGTTAAATAAATCCTAAATGAAAAGTGAATAAGAACCTGCAGCAGCAGAAGTGATGGTGGTGGTGACGATGATGGTGATAACTAGCCCTAATTGTTCGTCATTATGATCAGTGTCAGAGCGAATGCAAATTAACAGGTTCCCCCCTTTCCATACATTTTCAGATAAGGTTTATATTCAGCATTATTTATTAACTTAAAATTATTTTCATTGTAGTAAATATTTTAGTCTGTCTTTTTTCCATTACAAGGCCATTTGTAAATGTTTTTACCTTTGTTGAGTGTAATAACTATGCAGAATTAATTATTGAACAAAATCTTAGACATTTAATGAAACACTATGTAGGATGTATCTTCATGATATTTAATAGGTCCGTATAAACCTAATTAAATAAGTTCTATTAGTATAATTTTAATATTCTACTTATGATTAATCTACAAAAAATATACTAGTGCAGTAAATATAAAAACAAGGAGAATGATGGGGGATGCAGGACTCTCAAACTGCATTTGCATGCCCGTTGTAAAAAAAAAAGCAGTACAATTTATTTCAGAATAAAGATCACTTAGAATGTACAGTCATGGTCAGAGATATGTCAGTGAGGCTATTCAAGTAAACAGAGCAGACTTTAACTTCACAGCTCAAAAGCTCTAGACCAGCCGTTCTTAACCTGGGTCCACGTACCCCCGGGGTCCGTGGATAGATTTAAGGGGTTCCGTGAACTTGGATGGGAAAAAATTTACAGCTTTATTTTCACTAACCTGTAACTGAAATTTAATTTTTTATTCAATAATGAATGTAGGAAACATAGTAATTTTTGGCCTCCAGACTCCGAAAACGTTCATTAATTTCAATACATAACACTATCTCTATTTTAAGCATACAAATATACTTTTGTGAGAAGAGGTCCGTATGTTTCTCCAAACTCTCAGAGGGTCCATGACCCAAGAAAGGTTAAGAACCCCTGCTCTAGACTGCTAAAGTAACAACAATATTTTATCAAGAGAACATCCTCCATCCAAGATTTTTCGTAAATTTCTTAATTTTTCCACGGGAATTTATGTTAAACTCTCTAAACATTCTAAGGCTGTTTCGTTCCAAACAATCGAATTTCATGGCTTAGATGCTAGCAAATGTATTGCGTCATCCAGTGGTCCGAGCTTCAAATTTCGGCTGCGAGGCTGAAAATAATTTTAAAATGTTTTCTTATATTTCCTTACTCCCTCATAACAGGTGTCTGGATAGCATATAAGTGGACCCAACCGCCTCCTTTCACGTTCTGTCCAATTCATCGCTCACAAACTATCCTAACCCTTCCACGATTTGCAAATTAATTTCACATTTCTTAAATCGTGTAGCGACAAACATTCTAGCCTGTTGAAAATATATCGATACATAAAATAAGAATTATGAAGGAATATAGCCTGAGGGTGTTTGAGAATAAGGAGCTGAGGAAGATATTTGGACTTAATAGGGACGAGGTAAATGTGACTGCGGGTGACGTCATAATAAAAGCTTCATGACGTGTACCCCTCACCACGTATCATTCGTTTGATCAAATAAACAAGACTGAGATGGACGGGGTAGGTGACACGTGGGAGAGAGGAGAGATACATACAGGAATTTAGTTTGAAAACATGAGTGAAAGAAATGTCTTGGGAGGCCTAGACGTAGGTGCGAGGACAATATTAAAATGGGTTTTTAATATTGTATTCACCGTGCATAATAGTGAGTGTGCATTAAGTTGGTTTTAATTTCAATTTTGATTAAAATGGGTATTCAAGATTTTATATTGTTCATACCGTGCATTGCCAATAATAAAATCACACGAGAACATATTAACTTGCAGTACACCAGATAACCGTTACAAAAATCGCCTACATCGTAACTGATCGTTTTTTATATCTTTTTAATATGTATGTACATATATATGTTACTTCGATACGAATCCCATAGGGATCGAAACATGTAGGATTGATTAACAAATGTTGTAATACAGAATATCTGAAAACAATACAGTGCATTTTGTTTGACTGAACGTTGTGTGATTTGGGTATTCAAGATATTGGTTGGGGGCGTGGAGTGGATTAATCTGGTTCTGGATAGGAACTGGTGGAAAGCTGCTGTGAACGCGTGATACGGGAAATTTATTGACTAGCTGACAAACTATTAGCTTTTCAAGAAGGACTCTGCTTCTTGGCGTTTATTACAATGTAAGAAACAATCGCATCTACAAATATCTGAATAGTCATCAAAACTTGATAACCTAATCAATCATCTTCAATTTGCTGTCTTCTAAGGATATATAACATACTCAGTTGAAAGAGCGTCTTTAAATAACCTCAAACTGAAGCAATCACAGGCACATATCTGTCATTGTACAGTCACCTACAAGTTTCATTAACAAAGGAATACAGAACAAGTGACAAGCTCGATACCTCAGCCAGTTTCGTGTGATGATTTATGGGTCCGATCTTCTTTCTCGATCGAGCGTCTTTCGTGCCATGAAAAATGGTCCTGGCTCCTGTTGGGAGTTCTTTTTTGAAAGGACGGTTATTGACGCCAATGATATTAGTTTTCACCACATACCGTTAATGATATTCAGCGACTTGGAGACAAAGCTGCCGCGATGAATTTGTTTGTACAGCGGAGAGCCTTGTTTCAAAGCCTCCCCTACGACTGCCTCTGGTGTACAGATTCAGCGCTCTTGTAGATTATTCATGAGGCAATATAGTTCAGCTTATTCACTTTCCTGCCTGCAAATTATGAGTCGTTGAGATCGTCGGTTTTGCGTAAATAAATTAAAGAGCCTTGAAATTTTTTGTTTAAGGTAAATATGTATTCAACATAGCTGATCCCGGTGGCCATGCGGTATAAGGCGTAGGTCTGGAACCTCTCGATTGCTGGGGTTGCGGGTTCGAGTCACACTGAGGGCAATAATGTGTCTTGTGTTTGCTGTGTGTTGTGTAAGTAGCGGCCTCTGCGACGGGCTTATTACTCTTTCAGAGGAGCCCTACGTTAGGCGTGTGTGTTCCTGTCTAATTGTTGGTGATCTAGAAACCTCAACAATAAGACTACCTAGGCCAGATTTGGGCTGTTGCGCCATAAAAGAAATATATGAACTCAACGTATTTGCACACATATGCAAATAATTATTTGAAAAATAAAATATATTAATAAAATTAACTCTTATACCTAAATTAAAAAACAGAAAGATTTTATGTGAAATGTCACTAAAGTGTTTGTCTTTAAGGGGAAATATCCAAGATTAAGGCAGTGATAATAAGTCAATAGAACTTGCACGTAATATTGGAATAATTTCACGTCTTGCACGAGAATTTATTGACATTTTTGGTCTTGTTTCTGGATGGCAGTATCACGGAGATGTAGGATGTCCTGTCAATGTTTCGGGGTTCCTTACTCTATCCTTCTTCAAGCCGTTGAGACTACATTCTGCTCCCGATACTTAGAGTACAGAGGTGGAGAATGTATCTTATATTAGAATATTTTAACAAAGGTCTATATTATTGTCCAGCAAATCACTCGGATTCCATTTGTATGTTACTTAAAATTATTCTTCAAGCAAATTTTCTATACAGCAAAATTTTGTAATAAAGGGAATCAACACATAGTAGTGGCAGGTTTTGTGAGTGAGAGAGTGGGAAATTACTGGCATCACAACACCAGCATTACGCTGCAGGAGAGGGTTTAGGAGTTTCAAGTAATGTTGTGTGAGCAGTATGCTAAATATTGCAGAATTATTCGGGTCACTTTAATTGTCCATTGCAAGTTCTGAGGCATTAATCACTCTTTGCCTTCCATTCTCTTTTCTCTTAAGAGTGACAGACGTGCAGCTGCACGTAATAAATCACGTCTCCTCACGTTTTTGAGACACCGAAGGAATTAAAGTCTGAATATCATACACGTACAAAAAGATCAAAAGTGGCGTGGGTTCACCAACATAAGCCTATTTATTAACCATTGTACTTCGCATGCCTTGAACCAAAACAGCACATTCTTTCCTTTCAATGGCCCTGTCTACTCTTAGAGTGTTATTTTCTGTAAAATTGCTAAGAAACGCCGTTTTTGTTTATTTTATGTCGTTATATCTGTAGTTACATTTACGTACGCTGATATTGTACTTTGTGAAGCATAACTGGGTGCAGGAGCGTTGCTGTTTCCTTTTACTGAAGAAAGTTTAGTTCTATTTAATTAGTCTACGTTAGGATAAAGATGCTGGTTCAATTACTTTTCTTGTACGTATATTTTTTGCATGTGCTAAGTGTAAAAACAATATGCGTGCCGTGACAGATTCGAAAGATGACGTACGTGGCCATTAATAAACATGTATGTACAATAATAATAATAATAATAATAATAATAATAATAATAATAATTCTCTGTAACTATTAGGTTGCTTCCTATTTGTAAGTTATACAACATATAAGGATATGAATGCAATCGCATCAAGGAGGGTGTAGAGATGGGCCTTGTAACACACATGGAAAGGGTAAGAAATACGTACACAATGAGGAGGGAATTTGAAGGTAAGGGACATGTTTGGATGTAAAACAAGGAGGACATTATGCTGATTTATGTAGCTTGGGATGTAGAAAATGACGGGTTCTTGTGAACATAGTAATAAGCCTTTGGGTTCAAATCGAGGAATACGAAATTTTTTTGTAAATTGAAGGACTATTAAATTCGCAAGGCGCTTTCTGCTCCATGAAGTTAGTCACTTAGAAAATCCTCTGGTTTTAGTAAAGTGGTTGACGGCGTCCTTCCTTGTGTTAAAATAAAACCCCTAACACTTGATGTTTCTCTTGTTTATGGCACACACGCCTGTAATAGGAAGAGTTTACGTTATTATTGCAAGATAAATAATTAATATGAAGACATTAAGGGTAACATTTGCAACAATCTGCGCATAATTTTGTGCACAGTATAACGGGAAGGCAACTACTGTTATTTCCTTAAGAACTTCTGAGGAAAGTGCTACTGTATCTAGTTTTTGTATATTTTTCTTACATGGAGAAGTTTGTACTTACTTGCTTTGTGTAATTCTTCTCAATATTACAATTTGAACCATAGAGCAGGATCTTTCTTGAGAACCTAAGAGTTACTCAGCCATCCAAGAGATTCCCTGCATTTTATGGAACGTGACTTCATTACATTTTTCGCGATAGTCCCCTAATCATCTGTATTCTGAGTCAGGTGCATCCTGTCTACGTTAGCTCAACCTATTTATTTAAGATCCATTTCTATATTAATCTTCCATCTACACGTAGAACTTGCAAGCGTTTCTTTCCTTCAGATATTGCAACCAACAAACTAGCCTATATGTCACATGAAGGCTCATGACAGCTGATAACAAAAACCCATAACTGTAAATCATTGCAAACCTCTTTCTATTCAGTTCACAAATTCACAAAATTGTTTCTAAAACGGGGCTTTATGGTTTTCTTCATTGTTTTCACATCCCGCACATTTTCTTCTAATTGGTTACTTTTCACGAGACATCTTGACGAAAAATATGTAAGAAATTTTTTATATCTTTAATTTTGAATCGGAATCCAACTTCGCATGTCTAGAAGTCCCTAACGTTTTCCTCAAACACACTTCTGGGGCTAGAGCTATCTGCGACATTACACTGACTAGAGTTTTTAGGAGCATTCGCAAGAATAAGGAGTACTTTACTTGAAGACCTACTTAAATTTAAGATAATATATTCCTCAATTCTTCTTAGAATAAGGAAATATTTCAGATAACATTTTTATGGAAAATTAAATCATCACGTTTTTGTTAAATGACTTTCTTTTTCCGAAATTCATGCAATGTATGAGATAACTTGGAAAATACGGTAAATCCAGACAGGCCACAGACGACAATATAATACGGAGCATGCGCTTTGCATGATGGATAACTAAGGCTACAGACAGACACTCAGAATACGTAATACTTATTGCTTTTGCACGGAAACAATGGTAATGTGAATGCGTTATATGATAACCTTTATAATACATTGCCTCTCTTCTTTATTTAAACTTCCAAGTTCCAGGGTTCTGTATTTACAGGCTACGTGGTATTATTTGCAGGTGTCCTGTTCCTTAGTCGCCGTCGCGCTGCATTACTTATTTCTAGCCGCTTTCTGCTGGATGACTGTGGAGGGTCATCACCTATATCGGATGGTTGTGACAGTGTTCGACAGTGGACGTGATTTTCGACGCTGGTACTTGCTGATGGGATATGGAGTTCCTGCAGTCGTAGTTATGTTCACAAAGATCGTGGCAATTTGCAGAGACGAGAAAGCCTACGGCAGAGATGAGCTGTACGTGAGATTTGTCTTACAGGATTGAACTTTTATGTATGGAATGAACAGTGATATTATAGTCAGAAATGTGACTGTGTGATGGACGGGTAAGGTATCCATATCGTCGCCACGTTTAGGTCAGCTCTGTGGACAACACATATCGATAACTAAATGGCTATGTTATGCGAGTTTGAAAATTTCCTGCTTCGATTGTAACTATTGCCAATAATCTTGTATAAAAAATTAAAAAAAAATGTTAGGTTAAAGAAAATAACCTAAAACGCCAAATATAGCCGTATTCTGAAATGGATATATCAGATATAAATTCGACAGTGAAAAGCAAAGTGAATAATAAATAATTTCGCAGGGCGTCCCTTCAAATTCACTGCATCAATTTACACCTCGATGTCTGAATGCAATAATTCCTCGCCAAGTCCAGTTTTTCATTTCTATGCTGCATTGCCAATCTCGGTACTCAGTTTCATCCACCTGCAGCTTTTAATTTGCTTTCACATGGAATAATCTGATGATGAGCTGAGGTCAAGGCTAAAATATTATACAGTATTAGAGCTTCCATATTATACTGTCTATGTTCCTATCTGTATAGGTGTTCTTCTATAATTTTAATTTACTTTTAGTACGCATTCAATTACCTAGGAGTAGATAGAAGTATCATGTTAAAATCGATTTTAAAGAAGTAGGTTTGGAAGGCGTGGGCTGGATTCCTCTGGCTCAGTACAGGGATAAGCGCCTGGCTCTTGTAAACTCGCTAATAAATTTTGGAATTTTATAGATTGCGGGGAATTTCTTGACTGCATGAAGAACCATTAGTTTTTCAAGGACGATTCTGCTCCATGGAATTAGTCATTACATATTCGGCACAATTAAAACAGAAATGGTATATTTGTCACGGCTGAATGTAAAGAGGTACCGATATGCATTTAATTCCCAGTTTGCAAGTAATCATTGGTCTTGCCAGCTGTTCAAAAACGTGAACTCGGCGATGAGTGAGAAAGTTTTGCATATTTAATCGCCTTAGGGATTTATTATAAGATCAGTGTTTGACAAAAGGGGAAAGCATTGGCTAAAGGCTCTCCAGGAATAGATTTTATAGTTGCAAAATATTGCGCCTTGGAGATATATTACTTAATAGGCTATTCTTCCTTGTTTTACATAGATAATACTAGTTTGTTAATTATTAAAATGTGACTTGTGGGTGCATTTATATTTCGACTTCTCCTTATGTCGTTCAGATTTACCCGATCTCTTCCTACAGGCCTAGAGGTCATCTGTGCAAATCAAATTGGTATTCTTTGCATCTTCTTGTTGAGTCACATTCTACTTGACTCAAATTGACCCTATCAGTTTTCGTGCCCCTAGCCTCAGATATAATTGGGGTAATGTCAAAAATGGGATGAATTTGGACTGCATTAATCTCTCTGAGGCCAGAGGCAAATGGTTGGGTGCCCTAAAACTTGTGATGTAACTTCGGCTTAAAAGGACGGAAGTTTATTGATTAACTCAAAGATTATCAGATTTTCAAGAAGTACGCTAAACCTTGGCGTTTTTTAAGGATCTCAGGAATTGCGTAATATACATAATAAATAAGCACAAAATCCACTGTTTTATGTATTTAAGTCTTAAAATTCTTCCATAACCGTGGCAAGGGATAAACGTACTCTAGACAAGCATCTAAACTTCCCAGTCAATAGGAATTCCACATAAGGTAGAAGAGATACACACAAAGACGCAGGACAGCCGAGCTACCAGCAGCAGTCGTACTAAATTAGCCGTTCTTTTTCTCTATGTATTAAACATTTCCTCTTTCCTAGTGTGGATCCAGATATAACTGACTTGGGATTTTACAGCCTGCAGCAACGACAGCTGAAGGGAATTTTCCGGAGTTGGAAACACATAACGATTTGATTAATAATAAATTGTGTTTTCTGTTCAGCACGCGGAATCGCGATAATGAATTCATTAAATTGAGACTATTTCTTCTGTTTTTCTTCCAGATGTTGGCTGTCGTCTCCATTTTACATTTGGAGTTTTATTGGTCCAGTGCTTCTGCTTTCAGTGGTGAGTAATTTGCTAATATATTGAGTCAGAAAGTAAAGTGGGAACCCTGGCGACATTAATTGAGCAGTAGGCCTCCACACCGAGAGACTGGAAAATAAGCAAAATTTTAGCGCAAGGGTAAAAGGGTAAATAAGTGTTGAAATTTAAACAAGGTAGATTACAATTACATTCAAATGTGCGCTATTAGGGAAAATCTGAGAGCTAAGTCAACAGGATGAGGTACCGGAACACGTAGAACTTACTGAATAGAAGAGAAATACACACAAAACCTTACCTAAAAATAAATGGAAGAAAGCATTTGGAATATCTGGGGACAGAGGGGCGGGGGTCAAAATCAAAATAAATGAGGAAGTAGCAATTGGTGTTGTGGAATATAATCTTGTAACATATACGGTTTAGTGGCGAGATCTTTTAAATAGAGTTTCACAGAAGACGGGCAGTTCCATCTTAGCCGTTTCACTGTTATTTCCCAGGAAGGCGTCTGTTTTAGAGAATTAGTTTCCATAGCGCAACAGCCCCCTAGAGGGCCAGGGCCTCCTTATTTTCGATGCTTCACGATCAAATTCAGACATATCACACTCGGTAGGACTCCTCTGAACGAGTGATCAGCCCGTCGCAGAGAACTCTGACAGCACACAGCACTCACAAGAGACAGACATCCAAGAGTCCGGCGGGGTTTAAACCTGCAATCCCAGGAAGCGAGCGGTCGTAAACCCTCGCCTTAGACGGCGCGGTCGCTGGGATCGGCACAGCAGTTAGGGAGAAATAAAAGAATTGAGTAATCTAAAATATCTATAGTTTGAAAGCGGATAAAGATCTCCATAGATAAAGACAGACATGGATAAACACATAGGATGTTAGAATGTATTCCTCAAAATATATGTAAGACAATTCATGTATATATCACTTCGTAAATTTGTTCAAGACGGGCTCAAGGCTTGTGAATAACAAATATTCATTTCTCCGAAAGAATCGGTCGTAAATTTTACTTCACTCTTTTCTGCCTCGGTTCACACGTTTGTAGGAGGGAAGAGAGAAAGCTAGTAAGAACGTGAAGCTAAAATGATAAATGTTACGTAATACGATCTGCTGCGGCGTCTATACTTGATTCTGTATTTAATGCAAGGTCTAAACCATCCGTACTTGCCAATATAAAGTGCAATTTTCGACATATCTTGAGCGAAGTCGACGAAGTGGATAAAGATATATTTCAAACAAGTGTTGTGTCTAAAAAGGGCGGTTCTAGAACTTTGATTTATTAAGATACTTCACGAGAGTCCAGGGAATTGTAGCTAATGCAGCTAACATATTACGTATGTAATTGCCGGTCTAGAACTACATTCGGAAGGTAGCCTGTTTGAATTCATTGTGTCTTATCGGCTGTACAGTTTGAAATATTTTGTGTTTCTTGTCAGGCTCCGGCAGAGCGCCGAGGGATATGGCATTGAAACAGACCCCCTTATTTCCAGATCGGTACCTATTCACCATATATTCATTTTTATTTTCGAATTCAATTCAATGCTGTATGCGATCAAGAGCTAATACAGCCTCATTAAATAACAAAATACTTTTACAATTCTAAAGTAGTTTTTCCAACTAGGGCTTCGCGAAGCCCTAGGGTTCAGCAGAACATCGTTAAGGATTCTGCGAGAAATTGTTGAATAAATAAACAAAAATTTTGAAATACCTCAAATTTCCAAATATCCCCCTAAATAACATAACAATTTTTGTCGGTAATGGGCAACACTAGAGTGACTTTTATGTGCTACCAACTGCCTGTTTTTATGTTTTGTTCAGTTAGTATTCAAGGTTAAACTTAGCTATACTGTATCTTTGCTGTTTTTATGTTGTCACACAACCACCCCACTGGTGGAGACACAGTCTAACACTACCAATTGTCTGGCCTGTAAACTTTTCACAGTTGGGGTTTCCTCCGGATATGAGAAATTATTTTATGGGCTCTTACATGCACGAAGGTTTGGTGAACACTGGCCTGAAGTATGTAAATTAGAAGTACAGTGATACCTCGGCTAACGAAGATAATTCGTTCCGGAATCACATTCGTTAGCCGAAATCTTCTTTAGCCGAAACGTGATTTCCCGTAGGTTTCTATAGAAAACCGTTTAATTCGTTCTGGATGCTGCCCACTATTTAAAGATAAGTTTTATAAAATAGTAAAAAGCACACTATAAAAGGGCAAAAACTCACTAAAGGCTGAGATGAACAGCTACCCAATTGGATGAAGGAAAATACATACAGACGGAAAAGATAAGCTCCTGGAATGGCCCGACCGTTCATGTTTGCTGCTTTATGTTAGCGCGAGCATCCACTAAAACATTCGTTAGCCGAATCCATATTCGTTAGCCGAGTCCGAAAAACAGCGAAAAAAATCTTCGTTAGCCGAAAAATTCGTTAGCAGGGTCACTCGTTAGCCGAGGTATCACTGTATTATTAATATACGTAAAGGCCTATGTTACAGTTCTTCCTATTCTTGACTTTGGTTAAAGCAAACAATGTGTCGGAAGTTGGTTCTGATTTATTTATCAGATAAATGTAAATATTATGAAGTCTGCTTTGTTGGATACATCGGACTGCTCCAGGGTGTGGATTGGGTCCGAAAATTGCGCTAAACATTCTGTTTTGTAATTTTATATTTTTACCTGATATCGCAAGTCAAACCAACATTAAAATTGTATTGCAGTATTAAATGAAAAAAAGACCGCGGAGGAAATTCACCGCAGTGAGAAATGTGTTTGACACTAAACTCCACATTTTACCCACATATTTTATTCACGTGTTCCATATGATTATTACAATAAATAGCTGTTTTTATCATATACAACACTCACGAATTGGTATTTCTAACGGAAGGATATTTTGTTCTGTGTAGGGTAGGAAATAAAACTTTATATATCAAAGTGGTTTAATTTAAGTTTTAAATGCTAAACATTTCGAAACAAATTTTTGAAAGGGTGGTTTTAGCTTTCCGAATTATTATCAACATAATCGATTTTTATACACGGTAGAGGAAACAGCCGATTGAAACCTCTTCGGTAAATTTTCGTGATCTCATTTTAGCCGCTATTACCATCACAACCCAAAACCTTCCACTATTACCATCCGGGGAATAAGACAAAGGCGTCGGGTAGGGCGGTATCTCGTGACATATTCGTGTAACATTCTATCAATATACATCAAAGCTTGGAAATCGGCAATGCGAATACCTCTTTCCTTAAATTTATGTTCGTACTTTATTTAAGGATGAAGTCAGAATGTCATACTATAAAAGATAACGGCAGATTATTGAACGATAGTGAATACTATATTGGAAAGTACGTGGGAAAGTGCGGTCGTGACATAATTTAAGGTAATATTCTAATATTTGCCTGGAGGGTCTAAAGAAAACAAAGCAATGCGTAGTGTAGTCTGTGTCCTGAACTTGGCTCAAAGTGGACATCCCTCGAGTAAGATTCCTAAGCTAACGTCTTCACCAGGTTTCCTTAAGAAGCAAAGAAATGCGGCTAAGAACCAAATAAGTAAATCTTTTGGAAACTTACTCTCAGGTTTTGCGTATAAAATAGAATACGTTTTTATTAAATACGTCTACAGAATAAGCATTTTTCTAGCAACAAATTAAATCTTTATAATCTAATGGATTCACAGCCCTAATTTGGCCTTAGGATATTTGAATTTTCTTTCCATCAGAAAACGTTACCACTACTGCGTACAAATTCCTGATAGAGTGAATTTATGTACTCTTGGATCTCTGTGCCATCACAGAGTGTCGTTTTAAACAAAGGTATATGTAACTGCCCTCACACCACAACAGGCGGTTAGAAATCCACTTTTAAACTGGGATTACCAATTTGCAGCAGATAATAGGATGGGGCGTAATGATGGTCATTAGAGGGGATCTGCAGTGTTAGCGCGTGATTCCAGGCGCAGTGGGGCCTGGCATTTTCCACGTGCACGAGGTTTTGATATTATCAGAAGCGAGGAAAGGAAAAATCATGCAGAAATATTAACACTGGACCTTGTGGCCAGAGAACCTTACTTGACCCCAGAAAAAAATGCCCCTCTTTGCACCTACAATGGGTAACGCATTTACAAAAACAAACAGACTTATGAGTGTATAACAGCTTAAGGATCAGGGACCTTTTCTGTCCTTGCAGCCAGTGATGATTCTGGGCTTATTTCTGAATTAATTTAATCTTATTACTGAACCATAATCCATAAAACAATCAGAGAAACCTAAGAATGTGTTGAGGCCCGGCAAACATCAAACCTTAATATACAACAGTTAATCTTTGAGTTTCAAGTGCTGTAAGCATGTTTGTTTTCTAATTCTTGTTCAGACAGGAGGGTATAATAATATCTCCCTTATAAACACTAGACTACAGACAGGATAACCGAGGAATCGAAGTTTGATTGTCTGCAAGATTAACAGACTTTTCTCCACAGCGTCCAGACCGTCCGTGTCCCTTTCACAAACTTCTACTCAGTGGGTACAGGGAGCACTCACATATTGTACATCTGGTAACGAGTTTAAGAGTGAGTGGAACTATGCCTCCAGTTCCCCATAAAACTTCATGGCCTGCAAAGGGACAACTTTACGTTAAATCAGGCAGTCAATATGTAACTTTAAAAAAAGAAGGCAGGATAAACCAATTCCATTCTACCGTTCAGTTTCGAAAAAGGATCCCATCATGTAGGCGCACTAAGAAGGCTTCTTTATCAGGATCAGCGGAGAATTCTGCAGAACACTGATAAATATAACGAATAACAACGTAATTAACATTTTTTGCTATAGGATGGATTTAATAGCACATTTGGGATTACATAATACAATACATATTCATAATGGTTGATAGTTGTCTATCTGGTATGTACCTGTAGCTTTATGCTTACATCCAGCCGATCATAATTAGTGTATGCCCACTTGTTGCAATACATAGTAACGGAACATAGAAAAAATCTAAAGCATAAAATGAAGACAAAAACTGCCCTTGTTATATCTACAGTTCTTAAACTCATGAATCTTAGTTTTAAGAGTTTTTTGAATCTTAAAAACCACAGCGGTTACTGTACAGTACACACAACTTGCTTTAATATTAAAATCTCTGCATTTTATCCACCCTGCTTATTCATGAATTTCATATTTATGATTCTCAGAACAAACACCGATTATAGGTCTACAAAGAGCAGTTAATGCTTATAAGATTTCAATATTTCAAAGCTCACGAATTCACTACAACTTACCCTGATGCTTATAGCTCTCTGAAACTTTGACATTTGAAAAAAATTCTAAAGCGGCTTTTAACCAGAGAGCGATTTAGTGAAAAATTTATGCTGTTCTTCTTTAAGATGGAGTTGTATTGTGTTCACTGTAATATAGGAAATAATTTTTAAAAGGTATTCAAATGAAGGTAATGCTTTGGAGAGTCATAGGTCAAAAATATATCTAGCACAGTAATAATTGTTGACCGGAATTGTGGAATATTGAGGGATTCTTAATTGTCTTTCTGCTAAAGCGCTGCCACAATATCTCCTATAATATTTAAACTTGAAACAGTAACAAAATTTTAAAGCTACATTATTGTAACGGTAACGGATGAATAAATAATATGAATTTATTTAAATACATGTCTACGTTCAAAGTCTTTATGTTTGTTTAAATTCTGAGGATAAATTCATATTTTTCGGCTAATTACAAACGTTTTAAAATATAAAGTTGTAGCAATTGCTGTACAGGCCTGGACAGGCCCTGAAGTTTCCAGGAGGTTGAAGCTCCCAGATTTCCAGACAATCGGCACATAAAGGTGGTGAGGTTGTCAGTTATACGCACCGACCACCTTTACCCCCAGGAAATATTCCTGGTACTCATTTCTGTTAGAAGCTGAGTCGTCCACAGAGCCATATTGTGTCCGGAAGGACTATGTCAATGAAAAATTCCAATGACCCCATAGGGAATCGAACTGAGCTGTGCCTCAACCAACTGCGCCACCACGTACCCAACTTTACAAGATATAAATATTATATAACACTAAAGGAAAAATAAATGTGGACTGCACGGGCTGTTTAAAAACGGATTGACAAAATTTATTAAATTTCTGAGTCAGGATAAACCGTCGAGTTAAGAACTTTATATTTCTGAATGTGAGGGAGGAGTGCTAATCTGTGTACACTGATATGTTGGGCAAATTACGAAATAAATGTAACAGTTAAGCTAACCTGAAAAGTAAAGTAAACATTCTTATTCACTTAAACGTTACTTAAGGTGGTAGCCTGAATGTCCATACACTTTCTAACACTTTTAATTTAAAAAAAATTGGGTTGAACAGGCAAAGCCTATTCTCATACTACGCAGAATTGTAGTAATAAAAATTCATGCAATTTTCGTTTTGTATTTAGCATGTAAATCTTTAATATAATCACAAAGTAGTATATTTTATTTTACACATTAAAAATCTGAGCTACAGCGTAGGCGACCTTAAGATATAGCAAGATATTATTTTGTTCCTTATAGTTTCAAATATTATTAAAAAATTTTGTTGTTAACATAGGACGTGAGAATTTAAGTAAAGATTCTGTATACGTTAGGTTTTTCCAATTAAATTTTAAAATACTAACCGTTACAATCTTTTAATTTGGTGACTTTAATAATTAATCGTTAATTATTAATAATTATCTGTCAAAAATCGATTTATGTCGCTAAAACTGCACATGTAGTCTAACGATAATTTCGAAACAGATAAGAATTTTTCACTAAATTAGAAAACGTGCAACAAACATTAATTTTAGAAACACTCACGAAAATAGACTGATGTCAGGCTTCTGAATTTTAGTCGGGAGGCGACCCGTTAAATTCTGTGCAGCTACAGTTGCTGATATATTTTGCCTTTCCTCAAACCGTCTACTGCTCTGCTGGGATAGTAGTTGGAAATATGGCAAGACCTTTTCTACCCCAGTACTTTCTAGTTCACTGCACGCCTATGTACTCATATTATTCCATGACAGATAATCGCTGTGTCGTTAAACAAAACAATCCGTCCATTCAGCAGCAATTCCATTGGGTTCCTGAAGGGTTGGCTCGAGTCAGGTGGTCGTATCGGGCTGCATTGTGGGACGCCTATGGTTCTGTAATAATCCGACCGTGAAGGTGCCGATGTAACGGTGGGTCTGACTAACAAAAGGGCGTAATGATGCGAACTAATCCGGCCATCACGATGCCATGCCCCGTGAAACATGTGTCAGCTCACTGTAATAACAAAATATTCAGCACAGTGCAAAGACACGTACAACACATTCCGTTAACTGCCACGACCATGTATGCATGTGATGTCACCACAACACGACATGCTTATGGCTTGTGTACTTTATTACTGCTGAAGTTGCATACGCGCATTAGAATGTTATCAAACATTTATGTAATAGTGTCAAAAATTTACCTGTGGCTATATGGCTCAGCTATCTGGAAGGAAAAAAAATACCTGAAACAATTTGCTGAGGTTTTAACTATGCAAGGAATTTTATCATTTCCAGGAAAATAGATGTGGATTTCATTTCAAGTACTTTTCCATTTTGAGGAATAGACATGATTAAGCTAATAGTACATTTGTGCCTAGACAGTGATCTTTTTAACAGGTAAAAAAACATTCTGACTGAGAGACAAGCACGAAAATTATATGAGTATTATACTTTGTTATCCTCACTATAATCAAGTAGTCAAAATCATTAAGGACCCGACTTCCTGCACTCACGGGTTATACAGTATGACCTCTTCAGACGCAGAATTAAAACTGAGACAGGAAATAATATCGACAGTCTGAAGCCTATGGACTCTGGAATTTCCTCTGTCGGTTTATGTTCCCACAAAAACAAAAGAGAAGAACAGGAGCAAAATGTATTTATCGTCGAGGGTAGCACTCAGCCATCCCACCCTGTCACTGTGATATATATGCCCCGTAGAGACCGGTTAAGAGTTTACCATTTGGTCAAGACGGTGAAATGTGTGAGCTTTTAATTTACTTTCAGCGAAAAACTTGCGCTGTTTTATTATTACTCAGGCAAGTGATATGTCTTTGTTATCACCTAAGTGAAAGGAGAAGTGTAAAGCACCACACCGTGAGTGAATAAAGATGAAATCGAGATAAAGATTCAGACATTCCTAGCCTCGTCACTAGAAGAAGTGAGTTATGAATTTCCAGCGCAATTTTTCTTGCTTCGTATGAAAACTTTCTTCGGTGTGCATTTTCTGTCACGTACAATAGGTTACAAAATTTGTCTGAGCACTGTTTTATAAGGCGTTCGAAAATAATGTTCTTATATACATTCTATTAGCTGAAATTTCTCTAAGAGGCGAAATTAATAAAATATTTGTCCCTCGAAAAGAAAGCTAAATTTATGAGTCATATCTTGGGTAGGAACTGCCTTCTAAAACTCGTGATTGAAAGAAAGATAGTAGTTATGAAAAGATGAGAAAGAAGACGTAGACAGCTACTGGATGACCTTAAGGAAATAAAAGTTACTGAAATTGGAAAGAGGAAGCACTAGATCTCATTCTGGCGTAGTCAGCCACTAGGTGAATGTTTAAAATTAAATATTTTCCCAAAGATAAAGGGTCAGGGATATGCAAGTAAGAAGACACCTTAACCTATAGCTGAAAGATAAGAAAGGCTGGAGCTAAGCCTCCACTTCCTTCTACGCCATTCCCAACATCTTGCTCAATTAGTAAGTGCCAGTTCTCCTTAAATCACCTATTCCTTTTGACCGTACGTAAACTAAATGTATTGTAGTGGAGCATATTTTTATAAAATGCCTTATTTTTGTGGGTCATACTTCGGACTGCTGTTATTGTGTACAGAGAAGACAGAACAATGGGAGCCTTTGTTTTATCTCTCAGTTTTACGTTCTCAATACATAAGCCGTCCTGCAGCGAGGGTTTTGGGGCCGCAAATAAATTAGAACAAAGATCGTGTGTACATACAGACCTCGTGTAAATATAATGAACAGATTAGCTGCAATGTGAATTCAAAGGACTTTGAGGATGAAAATTCGTGGTTGGAAAATTGTGTCTAGCTCGCCTAAGGCAAATCATAGAGAAAACACTGAAGATCTGTTTTCTCACTGTTCTATGCTAACCGTTTCCCATTGGACCGGTTAGGCCCCTTGCTGTAGTTCTGAGTGATCACTTGCTTTTAAATTTGCCTTGGAGGTTTTCTTTAGACTCACTAGATGACACAAAATTTCACTCTACACTAATAACAGGTAATGAGCTCCAAATGGACTCAGCACTAAGAGAAATGCCTGACTGACCGTCAGTGATTACTCGTATGCCACTCTTAACTCTGACTCCAATAGCTTCGACCCTAACCGTCTGCTGTGGCTAGTTTTAGAGATATTAATTTATTAATACAGTATATAATTGCTACGCAGTTACATTAAATGCCACTCTAAAGGTCGTGTAGTCCTTAAAAATCATAACGATAAATACTTCTCATACAAGTGACTAGTTCAGTCAGTCAGTACAAAAGATATTGAGCAAAAAGACTACACGTTCCGGCTAAACTTGATTAGCCATTATCAACCCCCAATTACAACTATTTTTAGCCAAAACAAGTAGCCTTATTCTTGTTCAATATATGTTGCGTTGACTCATTGAAATATTTACTTGTATTTAATAATGCAAGGGGGATGTGCCACCTTAAGATAAATACTTCAGCACAACTTAATTACACCTGCAAATTTGTCGTCCAATCAAATTTGTGTAGTTGTTGATTGAATGTTTTGGGTTAATAATTCCCGCCCTTTCGACGAATCGTAATGCCATCACCTGCAGGCAAGCAGCCTTCTTGGAGTGTTTGAACCTGAAGCTGGAGGCATTAGATCTTTCGGAACGTTGGGAAATCTTTACCCAACGACACAGCTTAACATCCTAGAAGACTTGAATTCTCAGCAACACCGCTGGGAGAAAAATAAAAATTCATTTTACTTAATCTAAAGTATTGCATAAAGTTCTGTGTCATTATAGTGATGATGACGATGATGATGATGATGATGATCCATCATCATAATTTCTAAAGGTAAAGCGGACCCATACAGGCCTTGGCAGGCCCTTAGGGCTCCAGGAGGTCGAGGCTCCCAGGTTTTTAGACAATCGGCATATGAAGGTGGTAAGGTTGTCAGCCCTACGCACCGGCCGCCTTTACCCCCAGGAAAGATTCCTGGTACTTATTTCTCTTAGAGGCTGAGTCGACCCCAGGGCCATAATTCTACCGAAACGATTATGTCAATGAAAAATTCCAATGACACCAATCATAATTTCTATTCAAGAGTATTATTATCGTATTTATTATTATTATTATTATTATTATTATATTCAACCCATTTAACCTTTTCTGCATAGTGTACAACAAAGGGGGGAGAAAGGAAAGAACATCTCCATTTACAAACAAAATTTTTATGAAAAAAATTAATATTTTCTTCGTAGTAGTAATAGTGATAATAATAAAGAGAAAAAGCAAAATTCTTGTTAGGTTAGAAGACACTAAGCTGCGTTCAATCCTGTATTTTAATAGTAACACGTCATTTCAATTCTTTAAACAAATGACTTAGAGAAAGTGAAAATATTCTGTGGGAAAATTCAACTTCTTTCAAGATTTCTTCAAGGAAGTGTATGTATTAGTGTGTGGCAATCGAAATTTTAGTGGGACTTTTTTTGCCTCAGTCTTCAGGGTAGTCCAAGAAGAATAAATGCATCTGATACAACTGACTATTGTATGGGTGAAAAACATGGCAGTCGATAGGACTGACGTTCCATTAGTGCAGTGGCGCTTGAAAGAATAATGTTTCGACTCTAGGATACGCAGTATTCAACATTATGACCATTTTCAAGGTCACTAACCTAACATTCTCCAAATAGGCTGGTCGTCTCCATCCTTTCTCAGTTCTTCACTCTCCTACCTCCTTCCCAGAACTTTTTTTCTAAAGTGCCCTCGTCTCTCCGATCCAGCCCAGTCTCTCCCACAACCTTTCACCTCCCGTACACACATTTCGAACTCCGCGCTCCATTTTCTGCAACCGACACACTTTCCTTTGAAGGTTATTAGTTGTTGTGGATAGGCAGGGCACCAACTTTCCTTCTCTACCCCTGACTTCTTCATAGTCACCCTGGTTCTCTTCACTTCATTCCAGATTCCTCTCACATACTTCAATCTCCCATGCACCCCTCACAATTTTTGTCACCTCTTATCATTTCCCACCTACGGCCCGAACCTCTGTACAGGTCATCCTTAGCTGTCAGCTACTTTGTAATATATAATAGTAATAATAATAATAATAATAATAACCATGGCTCAACAGCCCTATATGGACCAGGGCCTCCTCTTGCCTCCTCTTTTCGAGGTTACTAAGTCGTGCGCATTCGTGGCAGTTGGTGACTGGTCAACTGGCCACGCTACTGTTCTATCGATCCTGATGTGTCCGCCAGAGCCATCTGGCATGCAGTCAGGAGACTTGTGTGAGAAATGGAGGCAATTTGGCTTACGCAACATTTTTATTCATGCCCGTAAGGTTCTTTTACATGGGACCGAAGGCTTTACTTCCCCTCCGAAGGAAGTGGTGCTCCGGATTTTTATCACCCTTAAAAATCCATCGACCTCGGTCGGGATCGAACCCGCGAACCTTGGGTCCAGTGGCGAGCACGCTAACCACTAGTCCACCGGTCCTTCCCTTGTATAATACTAAATTCTTCCTGCGCAACTTACTCAGCTTTAGATACCCTGAAGGTGGGTGCTGGATCTCCTGCAAAAATTTCGTACCTACATACAAATATACAAGGATTTAATAATCCAGAAGAAGGAAATCTTCTAATAAATACTACAAAACAAATAAACTATTAAAATGCACAGTCCACTGAAATACAGGAAGGCTGCTAGTGCAATAACAGCCGACATGGTGTAACACTCCACAATACTTGGAAATTCGTCAGCCCGCTGTGAGAAGCTTGGATCAAGCAATGGTGGTGTCTGCTGAAGGAGGAATAATATAAACATGGGCCTATAAATATTTCACGTTCCGTGTTCTGTGATACCACTACCTCTGATTCAGATGTGAGCAGACAGAGGTATGGATTGTGCTGGTTGCGAGATGGAGAGGATAGGACGGAAAGCATTCTTCTAACTCAGCAATGCGGTAGCTCACGTAGTGTTTGAACATGCTCAGATGTTAGTTTCACGAGAACAATAGCGGTATTCAATTGTCATTTTTAATGGAACAATGGCGTGCGTGTGGTCGGGACGGAGCAGATATTTCCCAGTCTTACCGAACCCATGAAATTAAAAGTTGAATCATTACGTTAAAATGTGGACCTCTACTATAATTGCCTTTTCTCGCCATATTTAACTGCACTGACGTTTTGTGCACAGCTTATATCGTGCAAAACCTCCAAACATTAGTATCCGTTAAAAGTAATCTCGGTAGCCCTGAGAAATTTTGCAGATAAAAATACTAACTGATGATTTATTTTCACGTTTGAACGTAAGCCTAACTGATGATTATTCTCAATTGAATATTGATAGTACTGTGACATATTTCATACTGCTGTGCCATTAAAAGGATTCACCAAGGAAGAAGAAACTTGTGTGTTCCAATGTTTGTGTTCAGATGATGGAAAAATTGTGAAACTTAATGGAGAAATGGAATTTCAGGAAGACGTTACCTTAATAGATGGCAGCCAAAAGATCATCAAAAAAGAAACAGATTCCAAAATAATATTAGCCCTGTATATGTGTAGAATCTATGCACAATGCAGAAAATGTACAGTAACTTTACTGTGATTGAATCACGAAGCTTATAGATTGATAAACTAACGGCATTAGATTACTTTTTCTTTAAAGGCTCCACAGCCTCTTTGGGGCCTAGGCCGCCTCATTTATCGAGGCTTCACGATCACACTTTAGACACACCACTTAGATGACTATGACATGACAAATCAAGGGTAAAGGTGTGTCTATATTGTGACCGCTGTGCCACAAGGACTAATGTTGCATTATCTTTAATTGTTTTCATACTTCACATTTGTTACAAGTCACCATGGTATCTGGAAAGGGATATGGTTCCCAGAATTAATTCTTGAACGTCTCGTGTCCCCATTTGTGTATTGAGAATTTAACTATGAAGCGTAAAACAAGAATGTTACAACCTAAAATGCGTGTGGTCAATAAAACCCGTAAAGGGTTTTGTACTTGAAGGTACAAGTTTGGCCGGAGAGTGGATAAAGGAAACGTTCTTGTTTTACACTTACGAAATTTTACAAGAATTTAATTTGAGGGCTTCTTAGATGTGGCGCTTCGTCGCTAAGTAAGAAATACTCGACGTTTCGAAGGAACCCCTCTCTTTCTTAAGGGTTCAAAATCCCTAAAGAATGAAGACCTTTAACGCTTGAAAATGAGGGGGATATGTTCCTTCGAAACGTCAGTAGCGCTTTACCCAGTGACGCAACCTCATCTTCCAGAATATTGGAATTCTCAATTCAATGTGATTTTGGAAAATGTTCACTTTAATTATATATTATCTATGGATTTGGCTAACAAGGGTTTTAGTTAAAACAATTATTGTTGCTTATTAACAACCTTTTCAAAAGTTAGTACGTCATTCAGGGTCGACAAGACGATACTTCTACAGCGCGCATTCCTTCCCTTACCAATCCAGCCAATCATGATGCTACTGCCAGGTTACGACAATGTGGTGGGCTTGGGGGAAAAATTTACGGAACTCTCTGGTGAATAGGATTCATGCGTTCTGATGGATAGTGTCTGCAGTGCGCAACTGCTATGGCATGTTGGTGGAATTGGAATTTTGTGGCACAACCAAGGAAACAAAACACCGGAAAATTGGATGCAGCACCCAGCACCAGGTCTCAGAAGCCTGACGCTATGTCAGTAACACGCAGATGGACGGCACCGATCAAAAGACACAGTCACTGGAATCGCTTAGAAAGTGCAGTCCATAACAAAAGCGACAAATTTGTATCCTTTATGTTTCAGACAACAAAAGTTTTACTGTCATGCTTGTTGTTAACTAATTCTGTGGAACAAAATTCTTATTGAGAACCGAAAATTATTTTAGCTAGTCAAGAATTTCCAATATTGCATGGAATCTGGAGCTCATAACGTTTTTCACATTATGCCGACACAAACCATATTCTGAGCCGAAAATAATCTGGTCCACATGGTCACATGCTCTTTTACGGAAAAAATTTTAAATCTTAAAATTAAAAAAATTCAAGTATTGTGTACCAGTTCTCCCCTCTTTCCGAAAGATCGTTGCTTTTTGGAAGGTCCTTAGGTTTCGCCCCTTTGTCCTGCTGGTAAGAGCAACATGTAGATGAAATGAATATGGAGCATTGGAGAAATATACTGAAAAGGGAAATAGAAATTCTCGGATAAAAACCTGTATTAGTGCCACATTGTCCACAAGTCTCACGCCGACTGGACTTGGATTGAAAAAGGTCCTCCACATTAAAGGGCCGGCAAGTAACTCCGTGGTCCATGGCCGACCAAAACTAAAATCAATCAACGTTTTATATAAAGTTATCTCATACTTCCGAGAGAACATATTATGCTTTATATTAGAAAGACCATCGGTGAATGTTGCTTAGGGTAAAAATTGCTGTTCATTGAGGGAATTATATGGAACACATGGAAAAAATTCAGAGTTATTAGTGCTAAGATTGGCAGTACAAATTGTGACGAATATCTCCGATGCTTTAATCTTGTCTTCAGTTGTGTCTAGTCCCCAGCACATTTTCTTACATTTATATTCACTGAATAAAATTTTTTGTGCACTCTTCAAATGTTCACACGTGCTATACTTTCTATTAATCTCATTACTCTTGAGCGTGCATATATAGCAGACTGACATTTCACTGTGTCTTTTGAGAGTTATAATGGATTAGAATGATTTAGGGTGAAATAAGTAGAATGTGGCCAGTTATGACATTGAAAGCAAAGACAAATTTCCATTGAAAATTCTACGGGCTTTATATAGTAACTATGCAGGTCGTTCCAACTTCGTCTTTCATCATGTACATCAGCTTCAAGTACTCTAACCAGTACTTCGATTGCAAACACTAGCGTAAATAATTTGCATTACACAATTCACGACGTTTCAGTAAATATTTTTATACAACCTGCTCTGGAAAATGTTGTAATAAATATTTACAGATATTTTAAGCAGTCCAGTAGGGAGAGCGCCTAGCTCCCTCTCCTTGCAAAAGACTAAGTTCGTTCGAAACGTCAGTATGTACCAGTCCTTCATGGCGTAACATTGCTGAAGAAGGTTAGTCAGCAACACCCTTCTGCTGACGTCAAGCTTCGCAAATCTGCTCTTCTATGTCTAACAGTTTAGCTGGCAAAGTATTTGTCCACATTGCACACTTGCACAATTATAATTTCAATAAGTAACAATTTCTCACAGATCTTGCGGCAAATTTGCAAAAATCTGACATGCGTAAGTTCAATTAGTCAATTGATCGTAAGGGGCCAGGAAGACATTTACTCACTTATGTGTCCAAACACATTTTTGATGGCGCACTCTTTTCATTTGACCTTTCCCTATCTCCTTTAGCCACCCACATTGACTGATGATGCTCCAAGCTCTCTGATCTTTTGATGTTTCCATTTGTAGATAAACACCACGGTACTTATACTGGCGCTACGGGAGGCAGTGTTTGCAGGACTCAACCAGGGAAAATCGAAAACGAAGACAGTTTGGTGAGTATTTCTATTTCATTCCCCTTAACGTATTCTATTCTTTTTTCTTTCGAAGCTTAAAGTAAGTGTTTGACTTTTCTAAATTAATTTAAAGATATCCAGGTCATAAGAAATGATCCGAGATTTGACAAACGGAGATAGCATTGTACTAGTATGCATACTGCTTGTTTTAACCAAATGGTTCTGCACGGTAACGAAAATGAGTGGACCACGAGTGGTTCATATTTATCCACTTACTGAGAAAGTCATGTTTATGAAACCCGAAATTTCATTACCTCTATTACGGAATACTAACCTGATATGCTTTTTTCCGTTTTACATTGTCACAATTTTCGTTAAGATAAGTCAATATTATCTCCTATTCTGCACATGAGTCTTAAGTTTAAAGTCGTCCCAAGTGATGGAAAAGGCTCCCGCTCTCCATATCCCCCTGCGTCTAACTTAAAGAAACCAAATTTTATTTCTAACTAACTAACTAACCAACTAAACACATTAACTGGGGATTTTCCTCAGAGACTAAGAGCCGATACACGAAAGTAAAAATTCCTGTACAGTTATACCTCGGCTAACGAAGATAATTCGTTCCGGAATCACATTCGTTAGCCGAAATCTTCGTTAGCCGAATTTCTTTGTCACACACATACAGACGGAAAAGATAAGCTCCTGGAATGGCCCGACCGTTCATGTTTGCTGCTTTAAGTTAGCGCGAGCATCCACTAAAACATTCGTTAGCCGAGTCCGAAAAACAGCGAAAAAAATCTTCGTTAGCCGAAAAATTCGTTAGCAGGGTCACTCGTTAGCAGAGCTATCACTGTATTTTACGGAACCTGAAAATTTCTTATCCTGTAAGGTATGAACCAATATTTGTCCCTACTCTGAACTATTTGAAACACATTTGCACTACTTTGGAAAATATAATCTTTAAAGGACGATCTATGTTTTGAACATTTATGTAAGATGGGTCAGAAAAAAGTGGACAGAGCATGTATAGGACGGTGTCCCATAGATTATTGCGGTACTAGACATATTAAACTTCGGGACTTGCAAGCAAAACCTCAGTACCTATATAATACACTTATGGTTTAATCTCGCAACGCTCTTAGTGTCCCTGTATAACACCAAATGGTAGGCTTTGGAAGAATCCGTCTTGGCTTAATAGAGCTAACCTCCCGTTCCTTTCCGGGAAGAACTGAGGAAACTTAAGACAATTCTATGAAAGAATAACCAGTGTAAGGCTAAGAGTAGAAACTATCGCAATCTGAATATTATTCTAGAGAGTTACCGCTACACATTTCCATCTGGTGTGTTTAATATTAATTTTATACTACCTAAACTAAGAATCGAAATATTCGTCTTTTCGACTTTGATTTATTTCGCCTCACATGTTCCGCCTTGGACCTCAAGAGACGGCTGTTAATCTTCTACAGGGATCATATTTCGTAATTTTATTTCCTATTATTCTATTTATTCACTTAAATAATGATTTTCCCACCATATCAGAGCAAAATTCCTAACCTCGAAATAACTGGGGTTATTTTGATAGGTCTGTCGCAGAATCGGTGTGTTCCAGAACGTTTAGAAGTGCAATAGGAAAGTTCACCCTAGAAGAGGCCACGAAGGCCCAGAAAGGAAGTAGATGTATAGCTCTACTCTTTCTTTAACCTCGGTTATAGATGAGGGTGGGTGGTCAACGCCACACCCCTGTCACTTTACCCCAGGAAAGAGACCCGGTGTCTCATTTTATAGGAGGCTGGGTGGGTCCCAGTGCCGGTATGAAAGGGTGTGGAATATCCCGCTCACATCGGGATTCGATCGCGGACCGTCCAGTCCATAACAAGTAGCTATACCGACTACGCTTTCCGACCCATAGAAATGCAGTAATGCTGACGAAAATGTGTAGAGACTGGTGACAGACTTATCGAGACAGAACAAAAATTGTTTACTCGTACAAAAACAAATATTTTACGATGCAGTCGAACACAATAACATTTTATTTAGAAGCAGCTACATGTTTCGGTCGTTTACGTCCATAATCGGGCTATCAACACAATATTTTAAAGTAAGGTGGAATGCAGTACATATTTATCCCCCCCATGTTTTCACTCTGTGGGATCCAACAAGTTTACAATATTTATTACAGTGTGAAATTTTAAAGCCTCGTCGTATAATAGCTGACGGTTGTAAAATTATTGTAGGGCTTGTTAAGTTGTATAATGGCAAAGTTAAAATATTAAGTCGTAAGATAAATTATTAAATAATACTTATATACATAAATTAGAGTCGAGACGTCAGCTACGTGATATAAAGCAGAACTGAGGTATTATGTATATATATATCCGTCTATATCACGCCGAAACGGTGATGTTGGCGTTACGAAGGTCTTGAATGTTTTCACTTATGTCATATATCTGACCTTTTCTTGAACTGCGTCATTTTGTTATTGTAAGATTTTTATGTGAAGTTCTCGTTGGTATTGTGTATTGTGACATTATCGGCATGTTGGTTGTTCACGTAGTGCCTGACAACCTCGTAGTTACGTCAGCAGAGCAGTGAAAATTTCACTTCTGGTATGGGGATAAATTCACGAATTAAATTCCTTTTCGGGAAGACAATTTGATGTAAAATATTTATAGTTGTAGTACTTTAATTTAATTGAATATTTAATTTGTTTTATTGAATTGGAAAGAAAAACACATAAGTATTACAGTGTATATCAGTAATACGCGGGCCGGGATAGCTCAGTCGATATAGCAACTCGCTACGGGCTGGACAGTCCGGGGATCGAATCCCTGTGAGGGCGAGTTTTCTGCAGCCGTCCAGAGCGGTCTTGGGGCCCACCCAGCCTGCTATAGAATGGGCACCGGGTTTCTTTCCTGGGGGTAAAGCGGCCGGGGCGTGGAGTTGACCACCCACCCACATCTAGTGCCAGGGTTAAAGAACGATTAGAGCTATACCTCAGCTCCCCCTCTGGGCCTTCATGGCCCGTTATAGGGAGAACGTTGCCTTTACCTTTATTGAATGGGAATTAAAATATTCAGACATTACTCCCTGAAGTGTGTAAATCAGGTTTTCGTATTCGTGATGTACGTGAAGAAGAAGGCGTGTCACTAAGCAATAAATAACATTTCGCATTTTGTGGAAATCGCAGGTCCCTTGCTGTCTTTGCTCTCTCTCCGAAGCCAGATTTATTCAATCCACGAATTCACAATCCATTTCTTTAAGATTCCATTTAATTTTCTCCTACCTTGTAGGCTATATACCAGGTATTCCAAGCAGCGTCTTTCTTTCAGGTTTTCCTACCCATTTTTTCTTCAAAACACCCTTTCGAGGTATAACATACCTTACCTTCTCTTCACACGTAACTAATTCACACCTCTGCTTCGTAGGTGTGTTTTTCAGTAAGTTAGTTAGGAACATACCGATGACATGGCAACTATATACGTGGTGGCGATTACAAGGCAACAAATTGGGCCCAAGTCTTAAATTTTCACGGTTTTTTCTTCAGTCGTACGATATCTAGCGCACTTCCTATTTTCTTCACTGACTTTAAGTCTGAAAAGCCACGATCTTATGAAAGATAGATTAAGTCAGAAAAATAACACCCACGTTTAGGGAGAGATAAGCAGACAGACACATTTCTGTGACATGTATTCAAGTGTATCGCACAGGAAACCGAGTTTCTATTGATTACTCTCCGATGAATGGCTACCAAAGGAACCGAGCAGAGGCTGGCTGGCCGGACGGCTGGGAGGTATGATGCAGACAGAAGCGTACTTTCGGATGTCTCGTGGGAGATATGGGCCGCCCTGGCTGACACGTTGGCTCCACGCAATGGATGTTTAATAACTTTCCGGAGGCGACGTATGGGGGTGACATTATACACGGGGCCTCAGGTTTTGGACTACCGCCAAACGAGACTAGATATTCGGCCGATAGAGCAGCAATTCTTCATGGGAAATCTGCGACCTCTATTATCCTCTCTTTCTCCCTAGGCAGTACGGTTAGAAATGTCGCTGTAATGGTTGGAACACCACCAGAATGTGGACGAGGTAAAAGGGGTTCTGAAAACGAGCAACTCTACCGTGCCGCTTTATACCGATATTGTAGATCGACGTGCGTGTTCCCCGTTTTGTTGGAAAGTTTTTTCAGCTGTTTGTGAACTATGGGAAGCATTAAAGCAGGTGTAGGTTACCGAAACCGGTAACGGTTTTTTATGGTTATTACTGCGACTGGTGCGTTTAGTGTAGTAAGGATGTAGCTGGAACAGACTCCATGCAAGTCTAGAGAAAGCTTTAATTGCTCAAAGGCCATTTGAAAAACTCCAAAGCTGGAGCGAACTGCGAGGAACTTCTTAACAATAAAAGTCTTATATTTCAGGGAAAATTTACATTATATTATGATATTATTAGGCAAAAATTACTGGTTTAATTATTATGATTAATGCGATAAAATTTTATATAATATCTAATTATAATTTCTATTTAACAACTTGCATTTTTTAAATTGAAGGAACGTCCGTGAGAAGCTTGCTATTTTTCTTTTGTCACTAACGATTTTTAAGAAATACGCAGAATTCCATTCTACAAAGTCGTGAATAAAAGGCGTTTCTACTCATGATTATTAGACATATTTACAATTGAACCTATAAGGGGAATTTGGAACGTACCATTCTGACCTATACAAAATCTTGCAACTTTTCCAAAGTAGGGTGTTCCTAAGCATTATGAAATAAGCCCTTTAAACATAAGAATGTTTTACTTAATTTAACCGCTCACGCGTGTGTGTGTGAGTGTGCGTGTGTGTGTGTGTGTATGTAAAGTTTACCAGACCACAAAAATCTGTTCAAAAACACTTGCGGTGGGCCGACACAAATCCGGCGAAGAGCGAGTTCCTTGCGCTGGTATATACCATGAGTGTGAAGGTAACAAACTCCTCCGAAAAGTCCGAAATTATTTAAAGGTCGACACCGTGTTACGTCAACAGGGCTGTGCGAAAGTAAATTCCCTCACGCTTAACGTATTTTACACATGACAAATTCCTGCACTCTCTTAGACTTTGATACGATTTTCATATTCCCACTTTATTGTAAGGATATATATATATATACATACATATATACACATATATAAAGGTAAAGCAATTCCATTACAGGCCTGGACAGGTCCTTAGGGTTCCAGGAGTTTGAGGGTCTCAGATTTCTAAACAATCGGTACATGAAGGTGGTAAGTTTGTCAGCCCTATGCACTGGCCGCCTTTAGCCCACAGGAAATACTCCTGGTGTTCATTTCTGTTAGAGGCTGAGTCGACCCCAGGGCCATAGTGCGATCGAAAGATTATGTCAATGAAAAATTCCAATTACACCATCGAGTATCGAACCCGCGACCTTCCGGCTTGTAGCGCAATGCCTCAACCAACTGCGCCACCGCGTACCCCCATATATATATATATGTAAATTACCAAATTCCTTTTCTTATATCCTAATATGCCAAAATATTTTTCTGCGTGCTTATCAGACACACGTAATTTATGTTTCCCATTCGACACAGCAGAAATCTTTCCTACCAGTGCACAACAACATACAAAATTTTTGTTTTTTATGTCCTGATCACAATGTTCTGGCAAGTATACAAAAATGTACACAGTTTTCGAAAAGAGCAAAAGAAGTATATCCAGCATTTTTCTTATTGTCAAAGGTAAAATCAAATTCGCTCTTACGTGTAGTTCATACCACCCGTACTAAACTTCATCAGTCTAGTTGTGTCATAGACGAAGCACGATAACCGTCTGCCACATTAGGCTATGTATTCGTTTTATAGACTTATATTATTTTTTCGAAGAAAGGATAGGCAAGTTAAATTTCTTGGCTGTCAGAATAACATTAAAAGTCGAGGTCAGACACTGTAACAGAAGCTTGCTCTTGACGGAGCTGGCGTCGTGTAATAATTGCAAACATCCAGTCGACAAGTCCCTGGTAATTTCTTCACACACTGCCTGGCGTTGAGCGCTGATGCGACTCATGTAGAACATCCGCTACGGTGATACGAGGATGGAGATCATCAAAAATGTAGCTCGGCCACTGCTTCCTATGAATAATAATTCATAATCCTGGACCATATTTCCTAAGGGGAGATGTGACTCCGCTTCAGGACACGAGATTAACTTACTGAAGAAGGAGTCACTCTTTAGAAAGACCATGTATCATTGACAGTGGCATGTACGGATGCAGGGAATGGAGTCACCTGCCATTTTTGCGTGTTAACTTATAAAAATAGAACTTTTATATAGAAGTAATTAATAATATAACGTGTCACTACACTGGAACGTAGAATATATATTCCGTCCTACACAGCAAGGGCCAAAATGTAAAAAGGAACGATCACTTCTTTTTATGTCATTCTCACATTTGACAGAATGCGGGGCCTAAAATAAGAGGCTGAAAACCGTCTTTAAATAAAGAACGATACAAGGGCATCGCTACAGGTAATGAGTTTTAGGATACCATGCATTGTATAAAGTTTCGTGACCAGCACAGAAACTTTAATCTTCTCAAGGAGAACATTGTTCTAGAAGGGAGTTAATATCTGTGTACAGTCGGAGGTCTGAAGAAGCATCGCAGAAAAATTTGCTGGAATTCAGTAGCCTCTGAACTGGTAAAACTTATATGTGATTTCTCTGCTGTGCCGTATTAATCTGTAGTTGTTGGTGTCAACAGGATCTGGATAAGAGGCTGGTTCTCACTGTCTGTCCTTCTTGGAATTACATGGCTGTTTGGACTCGCCTACATGGAATTCAACTACAGTTTTATCTACGTATTTGTCGTTCTGAATGGTTGCCAGGTACATTCCTGTTACTGTGATGCCCAGCAATCTAAACTAATTTGAAATAGAATTGGTATGTTAAATTCTTCCAAATTACTGCAAAACTGATCTACTTATCTTGGATTCGTTAGAAACGATGAGTTACGAAAAAAAATTTAATTCGACGGGTAAGGATGGTGAAGAATATATGCAAAAATATTTACTTTAAGTTCAAGTTCATTTGTTAAACTTCGGTTAATATGTTTCACTTTTTCACATACATGAAGATAAACTATAATTGGACTGAAGTGAAACTTACAAGAGGTAAGTTAATTAGTTTAGAAATCTGTACATTTTCTGCTAAACATGTAGACACATGCAACACAATGATTGCCGTAATGTAGTGCCTGCTTCAACAATAAAGTGTATTGCAGTTTGCCCACACCGTGTTTCTAATGATTCTCCAATTAATAAGTGATTATTTTCTTAAGGAGGATCATCATATTGGTTGTATTTGAGACATAATATGATTTTTCTGTAAGATAAAAATTAAGTTTCCTTCTTTATATATTTAACTTCTATGTGTAAAATATTGACATACCTATCTTTATTTTCATATAATTACCCCAATATATTCTTGATTTAACTACCATATGGCAATTTAAAGAATTAAATTGAAACTGTAGATAATGTACAGAGAAATGGAAGATCCACTTACTGTCTTTGAGAATGAAATAGTCAATATTTACTCTCTGGGAACGTAAACAACGACACAGGTACGTAATTTTACATACCCTTTTACATGACTATAAAACTGTGTTGCTCCAACAAAAGAAGAACAAATTTCGAGGTTCAATTAACGCAAATTTTTATTAACCATCTAAGCACTCAACTCTTTTGATATTTTGATTCGTATTAGGTACACAGTACGTTTTCATTCTAATTATGAATCATCAACAGTTGTGATGCATATAAGATAGGCTGTTTAAAGCGCTACAAATGGGGAATAACGTCTTTTATATTTTATTACATTGAAATGAGCACAAATAGACCTGAAAGATGCTGATGGCATTTGCGAAAAGGCTTAAGACAGAATTTGGGACTAAGGAGCAGAAACTACCAGCGGGATGGGACAAGGTACCAGATAACTTCATAATTTGAATTATTCTTCAAGTAATATTATACTGGCGAACTCAAAGAGAATGCGGTGGGCGGGACATGTAGCACATATGAGATAGGCGACATTTCCTAAAACATTTTAGTCTATAAAGAGTAGGTATGGAGATCATTTTGGAAAATTAATACTAATAGAGTAAGGGGAAATGGATTTACTCATATAACGTACTTTACTTTCGGTTATATTGGTGTGCTCTTGTGAATATGACGACGAAAAGTGTGTTTATTTCAAAGACAAAGAATTTCTTATGCAGCCAAAAAATTTCCAGGAAATAAAGCCAAGCAAACAAATTAAATAATATATAAGTAGTGTAAATGCGCCAATCGCTCCCAGCTCTTAACAGTAATGTTCATTATTGCCATTTTCGACAGGGCATGTTTATCTTCCTCTTTCGCTGCGTGCTCAGTCAGCATGTCCGAAGTTCCGTCGTGTCCAGTGTCAAGAAGGATGGTCTCGTGATGCTGATACGAGGAATTGCTGTAAGTTCTTGAAGCAAATTACACGCATCCACAGTATTTTATTCAGAATTATTTCTAAACCTATCCTTATCCAAGGATAATTTGAATATATGATGCAGTTATGTCACAGCCTTTGAAATATTTATCAAAAGGAAAAGTTGTGGCTGTGCATCCCATGAAGGCTTAGAGGGAGTGGAAGTGTAGATCCATTCATTTTTAATTTCTGTACTAGATGGAGGAGAGTGGGCAGTTTTGAAAAAAAAATATTTTTCGTTTTCCAGCCCATAGAATAGTCACTATACCGACTGAGCTATTGTATGGTTGAATATCAAGATCCAAATGAAGAAGTGGTCGTGTGGCGAGAACCCCACTTCTTTTTTGGGAGTTTCTGTTTTAAAATACTTGCATATAGATTGATTACTCTGGTTGAAATTTTTTTTTCTGTAGCCACAGGAAATTGACTTCCAAATTAGGCCACATCCTCTTTCTTCCATATCCTTTCTAATTAACTAATAACGTTATTGTAAGTTGAGCTGTTGAAAGTACCGTTAAATAAACAAAATGTCAGTATTTGTTAATTGTTCGCTACCTGCTTGTAAGCTCTTTGTGCTCTTTCAGTTGAGAGGCTCCTCCCAGCACTCAGAGAGCACTCCCACCGCAGCCACTTTACAGAGCAACTCGGTTCAAGATGAGGGGAACAACCTAGCACTGTGCCGGGTGCTAACCCAGTGCGATAAAGACACATCACGCTGGGGTAAGGATTGTCTGTGGCGGTCATCTGTCCACGACAGAGCTACCTCGTCTCAGAATTTCAGACCCTTAAAAAGCAATCCCTATGCAGGCCTGGACAGGCCCTTAGGATTCCAGGAGGCTGAGGCTCCCAGATTTCTAGATAATCGGCACATGAAGGCGGTAAGGTTGTCAGCCCTACGCACCATCCGCCTTTACCCCCAGGAAATATTCCTGGTACTCATTTCTGTTAGAGGGTGAGTCGACCCAAGGGCAATAGTGCGGCCGGAAGGATTATGTCAATGAAAAATTCCAGTGACACCATAGGGAATCGAAACCGCAACCTTCCGGCTTGTAGCGCAGTGCCTCAACCAACTGCGCCACCGCGTGCGCCTCACTAGCCTCTACATAACATTTCTGAATGTAAATAAAACGCAGTAATTCACGTGACGAGTTTCGAGTTACAACGTACCCGCACAAGTGACATTCATGTGTACATACAACGTAACAATGCAGTGGACTTTTGTTTTCAGAAGCAAGAAACAGATGCGGCCCAGCACGCGAAGCTGTTGATGACCCTAACTGCAAAGAGACAAGTCAAGGAAATGACATGAAGTATTCAGACAAGCGACTTACGTCGGAGGACAAGTTTCCGACAGATTTTACTAGTGCAAACTACTCACTGATATCCGTGTCAGTAATTAAATATCCCACAATTGACGAGGAATCTGATCCTGAGTGCCACGAGCCTGTGATACCCAGATTTGAGAGGCGTTAGAATTAGATGCATTCTAGAAGTATTACTAATATTATAACACGTATCCGACAGGTTTCGCAGATCTAATTTGGTCGCCGACATGTGTGTTAGTAATCAGATGATCTACAGTTTACCAGCCTATAGTCTCCAGATATGATGTGCTTTACCCTAGATATTATTGTACTAACAACACTGTAAAACGTGTTAGGCAGGTAAACTGGTCACTAAATTTCGTGTCCGTAAGTACATAAACCGCCGATCCAGTGACCGTGCGGTCTAAGGCGTGGGTCTTCGGCCGCTCGCTTGCTAGGATCGTGGTTTCGAATCCCACCGGGGGCATGGATGTTTGTCTCTTGTGAGTGTTGTGTGTTGTTGTCAGGTAGAGGCCTCTGCGACGAGCCGATCCCTCGTCCAGAGGAGTCCTACCGACTGTGGTGTGTCTCTCAGTGTGATCAAAAGAAATTACAAACCTCAACACTGAAACGGGAAAACCAGAGTAGGTAGAAGAGGACGATAAAAAAAAGTACATAAACCAAAATTGGTGCAGAATCTGATTCTACCTGATAAAAACCATATCCTAGATCTTGTCAAAATAACAAAGGAACGCTCTTCTTCATGTTTCACCTATTTAACTTCTCACTAATTTCCGTGTTAGTGACTAGATACCACGCAACTTTTGTGGAATTTGGACCTCGTTTCTAGAATCCTGTAATAACAAGGTATGATGCAGCCTGATACAAGTAACTGATCTAAGGACGTAGGTATAACAAATACACAACATTTTCTTTTTCATTTTCTAATTACTGTTTGCCGGTCGTCATGTGAGAAATTATTGACGTTGGCAATGAAAGATTGAAACATGTTGCAATGATAAAAAATATACAAAAAAGAAGGAAACCTTGGCAGAATGTGTTTCATATCGACATGTTTACTTAGCACATCGGAAACGTATCAGATTCTCAGGCCTCCTGAGAATATTATATGTCCTTTATGAATTGAAAATTTACTTTATGCACAACATTTAGCGTTGCTAGTTTAATTAATCCTTCTTAATTCAAACCCAGATAAGAAAATTATTTTACACGCAAAATGTACGTAGTTGTTTTTGCTGCACGTCACCGTATAAATTATATGTCTAAGATACAAAAGGAAAAAGTCAATCAGAAATATTTCGTGGGGTCAGTATATTATTTTCCATTTTTATCTAAATAAAAAAACACTTTTATTACACAAAACAATTCACAAAACAACACTCCAGTCTAAGTTGTATGTCTGATTCTTACCAATTTCCCTGACCATTAAAATTTCCTTCATTGAATTAGCGTGGTTTTATTTCGAAGAGTTTCAGCCGTCTATGACTGAACTGAATGAAAACTGAAATACATGCCACGAATTCGTAGTGGTAGAATATTTACCTGCGGAGACGGTAACCATTAATAGTTCCCAGAAAAATGCCTTTCATTTGACACACGACTACCTGAATATCGTAACAAGAATATACATACTTTTATATCAGGAACAGCTTTCTCTATAAAGGTATTGTATCTCAAGGAGGTTTATGAGATGATGTGCATTTCTTCAAAAAAGTTGTGTATAGCAGAAGCACAATAAATTGATATAGAATTTCAGTGTAAACTTATGTTCTGTAAAACAGTAGTTAGTAATAAATGCTCATATCAAAATCATTTACATATTTAATCCTTTACATACCGCAATTCAATATCAAGGCTCTATAATAGAAAATAAACCCAGGATTTGCACTGAAGTATTTGGTCTTAGCCTTGGGTGTTTCTGAAAATTTACGCCGTCTGTCTGTACCACAAAATACATCAACGGAATTCTGCATAGATGTCTTCAGTAAAAAGATTCATAATATTCAATGCGAAAAAATTAAAGCCAGGTTCAGTTGAATTTGTACAGAGAAGGTCTCTAGAGGAAGGGAGCAGAGCAATAAATGAAAAGGTCATATATTCTATGTAAAATGCATAATATGCAACAAACAATACCTAACAATATTTGTGTTATGAAGTAACCATTTTTAAACAAGATTAAAGTTTCAGTAGATATTCTGGGAACGCAGAGAAATCCATGATAAATCTAAACGAAAAGCAGAATTGTTGTATTCAAAAGAACCTGGAAACTGCCAAAAATCTGATGATGATAATAATAATCTTCCAGTATAATAAAAACTACATTCCTAATGCCTGAAGAAGGGTCATATCCCGAAACGTCGTATGATCCTATAGCAACATACGCCTACTCAGATAATAATTAATTTAATATTTGTATGCTTAAAAGCGATGTCTGTTGCCAACAAGCCTTGCTGGGATGAAAAGTATGGGACTTCCTCTTCTGCACGCGGCTGGTCCTCATTGTTTTTGCGCAGTGATGATACTGTGACACGTTCAATATGGATGCTTCATTGATAGGTTTCACAAAAGAAGAACAATAACCTTTGATTTGAGTTCCGCTGCCGGAGGGTGTGAAAACTGGTCACATTTACGGAATAATGATGGCTCAGTACGGCGATAAGTGAATGAGCCAGCGCAAAAGTTGCTGATGGACAGAGTGGCGGAAAGGATAGCGGAGAGTGTTATTTTGAGCTCTGAGTGGCTATCCATTGTATGTGCGTTGAGATTAAGAAGCAAACTGATCGGCATATCCAGACAAGATAAGAATCGCCAGTGATTAATTTTTATCGTAGGTAAGTGTGCTGATGTGATAAAAAAGGCGAAAATAATCTAAAACTTTGCACGTTATGTGCTGTAAAACAGGCCACAGTATATATTCCAACAACTGTACTGTAATTAGATACAATAATACACAAACATTTCGTAGTCCGCCTACATGTTTCGGCCTTTTTCGACCATTTTCTGGGAGGTACTTTAAAAATAAAAATACAATAGTGGCTAGTTATATTATACACGTACAACATTTGCACATTTCCTTATACCATATAGCCGCATTGGTTTTATATAGCTTTCCCTTCATGCGTTTGAAATTATAAATAATTTTTGTCTTTTAGCCTTCTACAAATTTAAAATTATCCATTTTCCGTGCAGGTCCAGTAAGACAGGTCACGTCTATTATATAACTAGCCACTATTGTATTTTTCTTTGTCCAGTACCTCCCTGAATATGGCCGAAAGGGCCGAAACAAGTGGTAGGAGGACTATCACTTGTTTGTACATTAATGTATCTAATTATAGTGCAGTTGTTGGAATATATACTGTGAAGGCAAAAACAGATCAAAGGAATACGTCTTATTATTCTAGAATCAGCATTCTTGTAGACCGTTGAAGTAAACGCAGTGGATAGCAGTGTGTAATTGCGTGTGTGACATAAAGAGAAAGAGTGCTTTCGCTTACATGATATGAAAAAAGTGAGATGTATTATATTTATTTGCGACTTATTTCACGATCCTGGTAGCAGCTGACACTGTAGTCCTCGCTGAAAGATGGAGGTTAGCCTCACATTCCAGTCACTTTAATTTACAAACATATAGTTCTGCACACATTCAGTGCATGCAAGCACACAGGTGTACATAAATCACAGAAACATTAGAATGCACATACACACAAAAGCAGTTAGACTAGTGGTACTGCTATAGACTCTTATACGCCAGGTGCCCCGTTCGAAGCTTGGTAGTTCCTCCGGCAATCTTGACTGATATTTCCCATGATTACCCTCAACCGGGTCATCTTATTCTGAATCATTGAGTAATAGCCTTTATAATATTTGCCAGTGTAGGCCTACTCGTATTTCGATAAAGCATAACTCACGATCTGAAATTTAAGCTGGTCAGAAATATTTTCTTAGTCTGCTGTGTACTGAGAGCTGTTACTCTACTTAACTCAAAACCCTTCGCTGACACAGTCCCTCTATTAGCCCTCCATAAAATCTATATGTCAATCTCTCAATCAGTCCATCACGCTGTCATCAACTCAGTCACTCAGCCACTGCGTCACATTTACTAGCTCAGTCCGTCATATTGTCACTATGTCAGTCCAACAATCCGTCCATCACACAGCCACGAAGCCACCCAGAACGTTTATCAGCCAATAAACAACGAATTCACTCATTAATTAATTAATTCATTCATTCATTCATCCTTTCTTTCATTCATTCACAAAAGCTGTGATTGACACATTCACTCATAACTACATTTACGGAAGGCAACAAACACATGAATCACGTAGTTAAGGCAGTCACGTATTCTGCCTCCTCTGGTAACCCCGCTGTAGTCCGGCCGCCCCTACACCGGTTGTTATTTAGCCCTCTTTTCTGACTGCAGTGAATGCTATCCACCCCTGCTTCAATACGCTTGCAGTTTGATTGAGAGCGTATTGTTGCGCCAAAAGGTGTCGTACGACCTTTGCACTCCTGACATGTATTGTGCGTACCGTTAATCTTTATGCGGTATTGACTAGTAATTAGGCTCATTTAATAGAGTATACTGAACATTCTGCAGTGTTTTCCCTAAATATACGTAGCGCACAAGAGTGGGATGCTTTTAATACTAAAATGCGTAAATACATTCTCACTAGGAAATAAATATATATATTTTTTTCTGTGACGCTACAGCCCAAATCGGGCATAAACAGCCTTGTTTTTAGGTTTCTAGATCAAACACAATTAAGACATACACATCCGGTAGGACTGCTCTGAACGAGTGATTAGTTCGTCGCCGAGGCCGCTACGGAATAGGCGTATGAATTTCGCAAATGCGTGATTTGTGGATTATACACAACAACGGTTTTTTCGTTTTAGTTTTAAAATTAAGTATTCGCTTCTTGAAACAAAACTAAACCATGCAATTTCAGTGGAAGATCAATTTAAAGAGCGTATAGCCTAAATCGTTTGAATACCCCTTGGTGCATGAAAGTTTGTACAAGTTTTTATTTCTGTTTTTTCAGGTACGAAAATCAAAATCTCTTCCAAGAACTTTCTCGAAAATTCTAAAGTAATCACAGTGTTAAAATTATTTCTGATTAGAAAAATGTCACGGGTCTAACCCATAGATGTGTTGAAAATAAACGGAACATACTGTGTGATGAAACATAATTATAAAGCAGTGTACCTGATTTCTGCTTTATTTAGAAATTTATTTTGAAACCTATGTGTAACTAAATTCTGCAGTCATTGCTTTCTAGAAGCAAAATTAAAATACATACAAATGTACTTGTAGAAGTTATAAAACAGAAATTATGCTTTAATTTTGTGAAACTCGCGTGTCGTCATTGTCCTAACGAGGGCAAAGTGGAGCAGCTGGTGCAAGATTGCAGGCTTCTGTCCCCCAACTCTTAGAACTGTAACTGCTCAAGATGGGAGTGCTGGTCTTTGACTCTGTTTTTCTTTTGAGATCATTAGCTGCGGAAAGAAATGTAATTCTTATCGTGCGAAGAGATTTCAAAATTGAGAACTATTTTATTCTTCTTAGAGTTTATGCAATTATTTCGGATGTGAAATTTGTTGTCTTTACAGAGACGCTAACAGAACGTAACAGAAAGTAAAACGGAAACAGTTGAAGGCTGTAGGGCAAATGGAAGAAGAAGTTGGAGGGAAGGGAGACTTTAATTTTGTAATTTGTGGGACTGTTCATGAAACTCAGTTAAACCTTTCACAGGGACAAAATTAAATTGCTTATCGTCGTGAAGTGAATGCGGAAGACGACGTTAGGTGTAAGAAAGGTGGGTTGCTTGGAGTGGAGACGGAGAAAATGGGGACGTTTGTTATCGTGTTCCCTCCTTCTTTATCAACTCCTATATCATCTTTTGTGTTCCACCTGGCAAAGTATATTTAATATGAGTAAAATATCTGAAGAATCTATCGCTTGCAAGATGGATATTACTGAAAAAGTATGACTGTGAAAACAGTGGGATTGAACTTTCAATGTCTACGGCAGTTTTAACAAAATCGAAACAAAGGTGTGGGAGGTGCGCATCATAAAAAATGAATGAGAGAGATAAATGCTTACAGAAAACTTGGAAATAATTATAAATGGAAAAGACAGCGTCTGGAAGCAGAAGAAATGGAAGAGGGAAACATGTAATTATTTTAAAGCATCCTCAGCTACGGCCCCCCATGTTGCCCTTTATAGCATTCCTATTGGACAAGATTAACAAAAGGTTTAACGTGACATTTCTCATTCAGAACTTAAGGATTAAAGAATTAAATAGTCCTTCAAATTAACACTTCATTTAATTAACTAATACCCTGCTGCATATTTGTTGACGTTTTTATTCATGTTTTATGATTCACATCCATTCCTACGAGATAAAATTTGTCCTTTCTGAGTCAAACTAGGAAAAAAGAAATCAGATTTTTATTATTGCCTCCTCATGACATCTCTCAATGTCGGTGTATTATACATAGAATTAGGAATGTCATGTTTTGTAACATCTCCTTAACTGATGCTATTTGATGGGGCAACAGAGGTTAAAGTGCCATGTTATTGTTTTATATTGTGTACCAAATTTAGTTTACATAAAATTTGAAGATTAAACTCTCACACACGTGCTTAAAAACATAAAGTATGGCTTTAGTAAGAATGTGTGCTATAAAGCCTAATTTCATTTTTTCAGTAACTTCATTATAAAGAGAAACACTGCCCAAGGCATTTGTTTGACTACTAAAATATAACTGGATATATATCAGAGCTAACTGGATTGGTCACATCTTGCGTAGAAACTGCCTTCTGAAACACGTGATTGAAGGAAGGATAGAAATGACGGGACGACGAGGGAGAAGACGTAAGCAGCTACTGGATGACCTTAAGGAAAAGAAAAGATACTGGAAATTGAAAGAGGAAGCACTAGATCGCACCCTGTGGAGAATTCGCTTTGGAAGTGGCTACGGACCTGTGGTAAGACAGACTACAGAATGAATGAATATACGAGTATCAGACTGATTTTCTTGTAGTTTCAAAAGGCACCACGTATCGTATATTGTTGACATGCCTTGGAAAATAATCTGTTAACCTGCCAGTATAATAAAGAATGAAACAATTTAATTGAATCAAATTTGTGTCACATTGAAGTTAATTCTTGTACACAAGTAAGTACGAGTGTTTTCACGGTGGATAGTGCTGAACAAATGGTTTTTCTGGATACAGTAAGCTGTGCAGTAATTTTGTTCTGAAGTTTCAGGGAACATGTTGCATCTATGTTCAGTGTAACTGATTCTTTCTCTGGTGGACGTCGAAATAATGCTCTTTGGTTAGCTTTGACAACAAAAATTCTTGCATCCTTCTTACATATTTCACGCAGTACATCCGAAAACTTCAACATTCATCTGGACCTAATTCATTCAGTCCGAAATGTCGGAACAAGCTTATTATTCTGCAGGCATACGAATACAGAAGACTATGATTTGATAGGTACTCTTGCTTCTTATTTTGACATGGACCAAACCAAAGCCTCAAATTCTTTATAAAGATCGCATTTAGAAGATAAAATCTAAAAAAGAACAGTGGAGAAATCGTATTGGTTTCCTGGGTGGAGGAAGGATGTGACAATGTAGATAAGAATTGTATGAATCAGAGGTTGGCCGGTAAAAGGCTCCTGTGAAAGTATGACTTTAAACACACGAGAGGAAGAGGGAGTAAAATTGAGGTTCTTTGGGGTAGGAGAAAATTTCTAGGATAAGAACAAAGTGGGTAAGCCACAAGAACTTGTCTCTGTGCACGCCATCAATACACATGGGGGTGTGGAGGTATACCTCCTCTAATTTTAACCTCGGAAATAATGGAAGTAACTACGGCCGACTTATACTCTGAAAATGGAGCCAAGTACCCATTGAATAGAAAGCTGGGTGGGTTTCAGAGTTGGTGTGGACAGTTTGGACAAGTGAAAACTAACATAAATTAATAATTTATTTTAAACAAATAATTAGATAGATGGATGTGTGTGATGACTTTAATTCTAGCATAACACTGTGTACGTTACTGAAATTAAATGTAATCTGTCATACATATTTACTTCTATTCAGATGTATGTGCACTGACATTTACATGTTGCTGCGTGCAGCAACGAACAAACACCGGATAATTGTTGATAACATATTTTCAAAATGTGATGCTGATGACGCATGTCCTTCGAAAGCCATCTAATGAAACGTGTGCTGCAACTATGGGACATCTAAATTGGCGTAACCAAGAAAACTGAAGGATCAAAATTCCTGAAATGGACAGCGCTCTCGGAAATAGGTGGTGCAAGAATGGATTAGGGAACAACGGAAAGAAAGATAAAACCTTGAGAGCCTCTGGAACAAATTCACTGAAATACAGAAGAAACAAATAAATGTAAGACATAACCTTAAGGAATGTATACTTATCTTCTCAGAACGTATAACGTGTTTGACTTTGATCCTTTTCTTGCGTAGGCAATTACGGCAAAAATCGAAATAAGTATGCGAAGGCAATATTTCAGTTGAATATATAAGCCCAAATTTCGGTTTAATGGCTCTTTTTCTGTTGAAACATTTACATTCATTCTAAACTTTATTAGGGTTCATACAGTAATTGCCATAGGGAAAAATTACTTTCCGAAATAGAGGGGTATTTTTAAGAAAAACCGGGGAAAGAGACAATATAGAAGAAGTTGGCTTAAGGGAGAGGATAAAATTAACTGGATCGTAGCGGTATAGTATTTAAGGCTTTCGACTTGATTCATCACATACACGATGGCAAAAGCTGATGGACCCTTGTGGAAATGTAATGAGCCTACAGACCCCGTAACAAGTTAGGACAAATTAAGCATCCCTTAGCTGCACATTACGTAGTCTGCTCCGTGTAAGTGGCCACTAAGAAAAGTTGTCAGACCTGCTGAGTTTTGTTTTATACTAGTACGACTATGTAATCCCTACTTCACATGATACTAAATCGATCTTTCAGTTTTTTTTTAAAACTGCTGGTGTACAAACGATTGTTTCGTGACACAAGACTTGTTGCTGTGATGGTGGATGTGTATGTGGTTGCAAATTATTTATGTCTGAAATGATTGTTAGGAATATTTTATTTCACTCGTACTCGACGTATGAATAAAAAAAAATTTAAGTTGGCGTGAATTGTTGCGGCCCTTGACCGTAACTTCAGATATATGTACAGAAAGACTAATTAGCAACGAAACATCTTTTCATTACAGTCAGTATTTTCCTTTGCCTCTGACGTCCAGTTTCCTTGAAGTGTACTCTTTACAACCCAAACTTTTAAGGACGGATAATATTGCAATGAATCTTCAAGAAATAGAATGGAGGGCGTGGAGGGGATTTGTCTCCAGATAGAGAAAAGTGGCGGGTTTTTTTGAAAGCGGCAATGAAAATTCTAGTTCCATAAAATGTGGGAGAATTTTTTGACTGCCTGATGAAATATTATCTTCTAAAGATAGACTCTGTTGTGTGCAGCTAATTAGGTAGTCACTAATTATCACACTCCCTTATTACGGATATGGGATCTGAAAGCGTTCTTACTTCTTTATGCATTATATCTATAAAGCAGCAATCTAATATGTGTCACACCTGTGTACTACTAAAAAGAGGAAAGAAAGTCTGTTTGAAATAGGTAATTGACCTATCACATTATTCATATAAACACAATTTTTAATAGAGTCAATATCCCTTTTGAGGTACAAGAAGTTAAATTGCCTCTACCATTGACTATTGATTATATATTTTGCTTGGATATCCAATGTTATAGACATTATGTTCATGTGGCTTATCATTATTGGGCGATACAAACTGTGATATAAGAATTTGCCTTCGGAATAGCCAGCCGGAAGTGTAGCGATAGAAGTTTACTAAAAATATGCAGAAGGTTATCAATTGGTAGTTTATCGTTAAGTGTCGTGTCTTTCAGCGCAACTAGTCCGAATACGATGAGTCAAGGCTAGCCAGGAAACGTCATAAATTTACGTAAGAATTAGTATCATTATACATACGTTTAAATAACATTTTTGAGTCGAAAGTTGTAAACAATCTGAACGTCAGAGGCAACGAAATACAATTACTGAATATAATAAAATAAATTTTGGGAAGTTGTGTATTTGTTTGCAATGTTCCCTTGCTAATTAGTCTTTCTGTGCATACATTGGAAATAAAGGCAAGAGTTTTAAAGAAACAGAAATTTACACATTCATCAAAATTTGTTTTTTCTATGTCATAAATCGATTATGAGCTCAATAAAATATTCCTAACAAAATTCCAAGTATAAATGAGATCCATATACATACACATCGACACCCACATTCGCATATACTTCATGAACCATCTTCTTTACACCAGCAGTTTTTGAAAATAAACTAGTAGATCAACTTAATAAACATGTGAAATATGGATTTTATAACTGAAATAGTACAGAAAAACTAAGCACGCCTGAGAGCTTTCCTTAACGGGCTGTTAAATGGAGCAGACTATGTAATATGCAGCTAAGAGACACTGAGTTTTTCCACTTTGTTATGGAGTCTGTAGCTTCAATACCATTTCCATAAAGGCCCATTAGCTTTCTCATCCTATATCTGATGAATCCAGTCGAAAGCCTCAAGTACTATACCGCTACGATCCATTTAAATTTTATCCTCTCCTCTAGGCTTATGTCTTGGAAGTGGTTTGTCAGCTGAAAATTTTATTCTATAAAATTTTTATGTATACTATCCATGCTAGGCAGCTTGCCCATCGTCCCCGCTTGATTTGATCATGGGCGAGTAATAAACATAAAGAAGCTCTGCGAGCAGCCTGCTACTCTGGTAACCACACAACTAGACCTACAGAAACTGAATGTACACTCAATGTACACACAAGTCTTCTTTGCAATAATTGTGCAAGCAGTCACTGACAGACCTCAGTGTAAAAAAAAATATTTTTTCCAGCATTGTAGTAACATATATACAGAAATCTGCCTTAAATAAAGAGGTAGATTGTGGAAGTTTAGACTTAACCCTACGTGATGTAGGTTAGAGAGATTTATGGCTTTTGTACACATATTTTTGCATAATGCGGAAATTCGTTTAAAGCATTTATTACAACGTATGTAGTCCTGCCCATTAATTCTGATTAACTCCGATCTTTACTGTCTTTTTTAAGATAGAGGTTCCTACTTTCTTGTTATATAAATTGAAGTTTACCGTGTGCCCCTCTTCAGAAAGTGGACATAAGTTTTGTTTTAATATGAAGTATGGTTTATATTGAACAGAAGAATAATTTCTCCGGAGACGAATGAGGCATAGATTTACAAGAGTGGTCAGCTTCACGCTTATGCCACTTTACCCTGCGAGAAATATTCCTCTTACAGTTGAATAAAGAATATTTTTCGGACAAAGGGCCGGTCTAGACGTCTGGTAGGAGGGAAAAACTCTAGACTGTGGCGAGAATCGAACCAGCATTTGTCCATTACCCAGCTCACAGCCGAGTCACTGTACCAACTGCATATACGCCACCTCTGAGTCGAATACAAATAGTAACAAGGTTTAATCCAAATACGTCTCTTAAGCTCTGAGATGCAACACGAAATATAGAGACAGTAACCATACAGCCAGTATGGAATCATTCTCTAAAATTAGATACAAAAGGTGTATAAAAAGACGTTCAAATTTCGCATTTCATTTTAAGATTTTCCTAGCAGATTCAAGCTGTCAATATGAACACACACCTGCCGTACATCCTGCACCACACAATAACATGACATCAAAGGTTACTTTCTCGGATATTAGGATGATGTTGGTTTCTTTATGTTCCTTGCGCTCCGGATTGTCAGCTAAGAGATATTAGTTCATGGCGGGTTGCCAGATGAGAAAGGCGTACAAAAAATTGTTGCTGCATAGCGGGAAGAGAAATCTGGAGTGCAGAGTGATAAATGATGGGAAGTAACGAACGGAGCATCGGGTAGCTGAGAAGGAAGAATGTAAGCTACAGATGTCCTGCACTTTTACCTAACACAGTCAGTACGAATCACACAAGTTGCATTGTTATCATTTGTCTTAAAATGTCAGGAAATATGACTTTTGGCCTCAATACTTTTTAGAGTGTGAATTCTAATTATCATCTCCATTTATTTTTATAATTTAATACTACCTTTTTCTATGTGTAGGCTCTTTTTATCTCCTCCTACGTGTAGTAATGAATTCATATTTATTTATTATTTACTTGAGGATTATTTAACGGCGCTGTCAGCATATTAAGTTATGACGTCAAATAATATACTTAAATATTACCTGATGCTTCTTGTGTATTCAATGTTTAGTTTTCGCATATATTAGTCTTGTAGGCCAGTACGTATTTATATAAATTTAGGGGCATTTTTTGCCATTTTCGTAATTTTAATTAATATTCTACAAATACTACTGCGGTTGCTTTAGTTTCCTTCTCCGTTACGGTTAAGCTTCAGGCCACTATATCCTATTCCCTTTCTCAGAGCTCAATGAAAATTTGTTTCATGTCCCGAAATTTTGCTTCTTCCTAGAAATCTATTCGCACTCCTATCTTAAGCAGCCTATCATTGTCCTTCTTTTCCGTTTTGGCACTAAATTACCTTCTAAATATTTCTGATTTTATATACAATTCAATTACAAATAACATGAATAATTGAAGGACACTAAACTAAAAAGCTTGTAAGTGTCCAGGACATTATCCGATTAGAAAGAATTTGGTAGTTTACTTATCAATAGAACATAATTTTACCAGTATCACCGTGTCTTTGAAGTTTAAGAATTCAATTATTAACATAGAATACAAATTACAAATAGGAAATATCTGAGAAATATGGTGAAATTCGTATTGAAAGGCTAAATTATGAATACAAGTATTAGAGAGGTCTTAAAGTTATCTATAACACAGCAAAATATGAATAACAGGCGTAAGTATAAAATCAATGCCCTCAATGTATGTAGGCGTACAAGCACTTGGATAAATAATAACAGATATCCGAAGGAAGAAAGATTCTCTGGACGCCTGAAAGAGTGGTGATTCTGTGGGTGGGATGAAAATGACTTGAAGAAGAAATCCGTGGCCGACGATGACGAAGACGATGATGATGATTAAGATTATGTAATCTTTAAAATCTTGAGACGTATCGACACATATACTCATAGAATTTCCTCGCCGAATGAACATGTCGCAATATGCAGTGATTCATGACGTCTAAAGAAAAAAAATCGGAAAAAATTCTCGCTTGTTTCGTTGCTCAACTATTTCTGTCATTCTATCTTTCTTTGATTTTTTGTTGTTTCCTTCTTCCTTCTTCCTTCTATCTATATTTATTTCTGTCCCGTTCCTTTCGTTATTACTTTCTTTCTTTTCATTGTGGGATCTTTTGATTTATGCTACCGTGTATACCGGTGGGTAGGTTCAAATTTTTCGGAGGAATACTACCGTTTCCATTTTTAGGGTAGAAAATAGATTAAGATAAGCAGTACGTTCCTGAGGGGCATTGGTGCCCACTTATCAGGCTGCTCGATATAATAAGGCAGAAGGCCACATTACGAGCTTTAACGTCAGTAAGATTTCAAATATTTTCTTCCTTTCATCCTGTCTGTATTCTTCTTCTTCGTCTTCTAATTAATACCGTTATAGCATAGCGACAACAAACCTTCTGTTTTTTTAGGTATCAGAGCTCGATTCATACAAAGGTTTAAATAAAATGCAGGAGACTTATCATTTTATTTCTGTAACAGCGGAAGGCCTCTACAAGTGGACAACCAGTCAATTGCTGGGTTTTACTGTAGCCGTATGGCATTAAAGGACTCTGATAAATAAAAATGCAGCGAACGGGAAAGGACACGTGACCTCTGATTTCGAGTGTTCAAATATCTGGCGCTGTTGCCTAAATATTGGAATTTATATCTTACTCGAAATATTTTAAGCAATTCAAACTACTTTTAATACGCATAAAACCAGTTAATAATACAATGGGAATTACTTTGAACAACAAAACGTTATTTCTTGCATATTATGTGGCTCTGAGCGACCATAAGAATTATTAGATATCCAGCAGCCTTTATGAACTTATAAGCTTAAACAGTTACAATAGAACAGTCGGGAGGCCTATCTCTGCCTCATCATCAGGGTCTGATTGCTATAGTAGGACCTACATGCGTTTTGGCAGAGTTACATAAACACATAACCACAATAAATCTAAACACACTATAATTTAACTGCCAAACACATTAAAGTAACATACTATAGAACAAGGGCATGGATGATAACACAGACATAGGCGTTTGAAACGGGTATGTTGTAACTAATCGGGCTTATAAGTATGTAGAGGTAGTCGGATCTCTAATAATACCTACCTTAAGATACTATTTCACTAGCACTTTTCGTAAAATATGTAAAATTGTGTGATTACCTGAATGGTGTGAAATTGAATGATTTTTTCCCACAATGTATGGAATTATGAAGCCAAGGTAAACTACCATCACATGAGGCGTTCATTGCCGTTGGTATTACAGATGTCCATAATCAGGAAGAGTGTACACTTGAACCCCGTGCAATAACTCTGTGGTACAAAAGCATATTCTAGTCTCAGACAGCGCGAACTCTTGGATGTAGAAATGCAGTACCCGTTTCTGGAACCTCCCTTATTCCTTCTGAAAGAATAGTCTCCATACTAACGCAGTTGCTGGAACACTGTCTTTTTCTTTTCACTTTATTACAACAACGAAACATGTACATAAGGAATGGTTTCCTGAATGTACTGCTCACAATGTACAATGCCACTGGATTGAAGCATACGTTCAGGAATAGTAAATGGTAAGCCACATTATCGATAGAAGTGGACACAATGTCGGGTAGTTGGAAGAGATCGTCCCCAAACCAGACATCCACAAAGCTCCATGTAAAATTCGGCAGGTAGCTGATAAGAAAGGCTAGGGTCAAAGCTTTAAGTACCCTGGCACTCCTCTTGCGGGACTGTTCCGTGTTGGTGTTGCATAACTGACTCGGCACATCTCGGGTACTATTGTGCAGACGCCTCGCCGTCAGAACACTAAACGTAGCCATGATACATGGGCAGGTAACACAGAAAAATAAGAAATCCAACAACGAGACGATCTTCCTGCGGGCCTGGCTATACGAGGAACATACACCGTCCAGATCGGTGACATTGAATGCTTCCGGTACGGAAACAAGAATGGCGAGCACCCACACAGTTACGAGATACAGAGAAGATTTCCCCAATATCCGAGGTCGCCAAAGTGCGTGTACAGTTACGACGTAACGTTGAATGCTAAGTGACACCACAGAGAGAGCACTCACTGAGAAAATCACGAAGCGTGTCATGGCGTAGAGGTGGCACCAAAAGCCAGTCATCGGTCCAAGTGTGGAAGAATAATGCGCCATATAATGAAGAGGAATATTAATCAGAAGGTTCAGTGTGTCGCCAATAACGAGGTTAAATATCGTAACATTGGAATTCCTTCGAACATCCTTCTCTAGTGCGAAGATTAACAGTACAGTTCCATTGCCCACAAGACCGACAAGTAATATTACACAATATACTACTGGGTTTACACAGCTGCCAAAAAACATATAATTTTCAATTTCCTCTCTTAAGTCCTGGTAAATTTTAAGCTCGTCTGTCTTATTCCTTATGCGAGTATTCCATTCTTGTTCAGAAATCAAGACACAGATCCAAGACACGTTGAGGGAATACCTCATGCACGATTGCATTAAAGAATGGACACATTTGACTTTATCGAGCACTAACTCATGTTTTGCGAGAGACTCCTTGAGAAACAATATTATTTCTTTTAAAAATGTCAGTTTTTCTTTTGAGTGTTCCTTTTTGATTTGTGCTATCAAATTCTGTTCTTCAATATTATATGTTTTAATATTAACATCCATTTTTGCCAATTCGTAAATTTCTTTAACAATTCTTAGTTCGTTTATTGTGCAGCTGAGTTCTTGCTTTCGTAATTCAAAAAGAAAGGTATTATTCTCAGGGAGGATGTCTTCTGTGGCCATACGGAGTAGACAAGGCATGTAGCTCTCTGTCCAGTTTACTGCCAGTTCTCCATTTGTTATGTTGCCTGTCTGCAGGAACTGTTCAACAAGGTTCCAGTCGGATTCACGTGTTTTGTTTAGGCAGTAGGATTCAGGAACTTTGTCGCTATAGGCCTGTGCCTTATTGTGACTTGATCCACATAAATCGGCAAATACGACAGGCACCACTAACAGCGCCAGGACAGGCATGTACACCTATGTGATAAAGACACAATAATTAAAGGCATGAAAACATCGCAAAATTGTGGATCAAAATCTAGGTTTTAAATAAAATGTAATTTTCGGATTTCTGGTATATTTATTTACTATCTTAATGTGATGTACGGGTTATGTAAAGTCGTGTGGGCGAGGCTTCGCCGATTTCCAGGTGATTTAGTGGCTGACGTAACAGGAGAGTATAAAACATTTAGGGACTTCTTCCCAACCACTTCTAACAGTTCTACTATAAAAACGGAGGTCTCGGTAGGCCTGTAACTTGTAAAACCTACTTTAATCTTGTCAGAATTAATTTTTTCCAATTCCAAAGCTGTCTAACTTTTAAAAAGGTAGGTCTTATGTACTATTAATTTCAAAATAAAAATTTTACATTCTGCCCACAGAATGCACTTATGTGTTTCGTATAGATGTCAGAAGAAACAATGATTATTAGCCTGTACAGCATTAAAGGATTGATTTTTATAACAGATCATTGAACAATTTTTATCAACAAATGCACACAGACATGTAATGTCTATAGTTTATTTTATTTTATTAATAGCTATCCCCCTAGCTATTAATAAAATAAAATAAACTATCGACATTACATGTCTGTTTGCATTTGTTGGTAAAAATTGTTCAATTAAGCAAAATGCACGGTGAATGCAACATAAAATAACAGATCATGTTTCCTGAGCGGTACGAACTGAACCTTTAAATGTAATTTTGATTAATTTTGGTCTTTAAAATGGTACAATTTGTTCGTAGTACAGTTTCAATTTATTTTGTGTGGGTGATTTGAATTCTTTAACTATGCACTTAATAAATCTGAAATGCACACATTATAGCCAGATTTTCTGAAGGTAAATATGGCTTTCGATACAAATCCAAGAGTTTACGAAGTGACGAAAAAAAGCGATCGGAATGCAGTTTCTGTCACTTAGTCAAATGGTGTCGGCATGTCCGTAGTATAAAAGTGCATGTGTGTTATTACTACATTTAATCTACGTAGGTATAATCTCAGATTGAGGGTTATGTCCTTCGACAAACAGTTCCTCACAATTTGTTATTATTCTTATACAATTAAACACGTATGTTTCCGGGAATAAATGCCATCATATGTAACTTTGGCTTTATGGTTATTGTCCTATTTGGACAATTATATTTATAATTAAACGATAGAATACTATTTAGCTTACAGGTTAGCACACTGAACTAGTCCGAGATTGATAAGGGGGGCAATCTATTCTAAACAAATTTTTTTGCTTGCAACTGCAAATGTCATATTACACTCACTGTTATTGTCTTCCTTACATTACTTTTACAATTATTGTCACTCGGCAGAACGTACTGCTTTGGTATAGATTTGCCTACATTAAATTTGTCGGTCATAATCTCAAATATTCAAACAACCGCCTTATTTACTGCTGTTAGCGGACAAATCATATTTCATATAAAATTTGTAGGTACGTTTAACATCTTTCTCGCGCCGCATGCCAAGTTTCAATAATCCATTGGTTATCACCTTAAGATCGATATATATATATATTTTATACAGCCTCCATCTTATTTTTTTACTTTATAAGGAAGGACAGTGCATTAATAAAAGAGGTTTACGGCGCTGTATGAAGTAACGCTTCTGTAATTTCCACCTCACAAGTTGGGGCATCTTCCACGCCCTTATTGTGGTTTCTAGGAAATACAATATTGCGATTTCGGTGTTTATCTCTAGTGGCTCAAGTTATATATCAAATATTGTGTTGTGCACTCCGTGTGGCTTGCACAGCAACCTACGATATTATAAAGTTCCAAGTACCTTTATCACATTGTTTACTGTTTAACAAATCGCGTCGAAAAGCTTTTAGACGCTTTGTCTCGAGTATTAAACAATGATTGTGCTAAGGCAGTTTGTGCTTTTTAACACCATAAGTTAGTAACAATCTGCTAATTAGAAAGTTTAAACGGAGGACATGTAAACAGATACGAAGAACATGACAATATTATAAGCTAACTTTCTTTCATTAAGAAAGAGAAATTAAACTACAAGTGACAAAAAATTTGCAGTTATAACTACAACATCAAGAAGAGATAGAACCTATTGCCTAACCGACGTTTATAGCAAATGCGAGTCTAAAGATGGATAATATTTAAGCCACAGATTTTTAGGGCCTTCTAGGTTTCTTGTTCTTGCCAAATGGTCTGTCTGCGTCTACCGTCTGCATTTAATGTCATAATACAAGTAAGAGCAAATTATGTTTGTATGTTCTTTATTAAATTCCAGTTTCAGCAGCTGTTCACCTACCAATCAAGCTGCACAAGATATTTTAAGTTCCTTGTAAGTGTTAGACCACTGTGTAATAGTCATAATTTTAGTAATTTCTATGCTTAAACATTTATCCAAGTTATTTGGTGCAATTTGCAATCCAGTCTAAACGGTTATATATCGCAAAAGGGGACTGTTAGTTTGGTAGGCTTACTAGTTGTGATATTAAAAGATGCATTGTGACATGAACGCAGACTGCAATATACAAATAAGGTGAAGTATACAAAATGTCGTTAAGCTGGAGCCAACATATAGAGACAAAGGAAGAAGACGAATATTTAGGAGCATAAAAATAAGATTCTAGGGGTAGAAAAAAAACCTGAACACTTTAGATTGGGGGTGAAAATCGATGTAAGCAATGAACTTCAGAATGCGGCTCAAAGCATTCAACAATACTGTATAAAGCCCAAAAGACTTCATTGTTAGAGCAGTCGTATTTCTGAAAGCATAAAATAATCTATAGTTTAGTCAGTGTTTACACATGAAAGATAAGTCTGCTAATATCTGTGGAAATGTATTTCCTTGTCACGTATTAATTACATTTACCCAATAAGTGTATACTTGGAACATAATTGTATTCCATTAGAACCAACAGCTTCTTGTTTCAGCTCTTTTAACAAAGCCAACATCATGCTGTACAAGAATTACAGAAATGTGTACCGTAGAAACAGAAATATATAGTTGTTGGTGTCAGTAAAATATAAGCTGCACTCTACATATGTAAGTACTAATTGCTTTTTATATAACTAGCACAACTGGATGAGCGAGGTAGAAACAAATATTAGTTTTCGTTACCAAGACCATTAAACAGTGATAAACAAAAAAAAAAACGCAAAAAGACACCGAAGCGCTGTCTAGTTCCTGCCAACTATAAATTAAATTCCGTGTGCACTGTCACCTGGAAAGGCATGTTAGGAAACCGACTGTAGTAATAGCCTTGGTCATTTGATTGAGCACGAAATGCTAGGGCAGGTTCTTTGCCTCCCTGTGATGAAGCAGATATTTTTACTGTTAGTTCGTAAATTTGCAAAGTGAAAACAAAACTAATGCAGTATTTGTTAACAATAAGAAAAAATAATGTTTTTTTTCTATTTATACCACCTTTCTTTTATAAACAGATGTTAAGCTCAAAATCTGTAAGTAATATTTATGGGTGGCACATATGCTTCTGTTGTCCTCATAGTACTCTTCTTCCCCGCTGCCTACACACCCTCAGAACCTTTAATTAGTATGCCGAAGACTATGAAACACTGAGTACTCACAAGTGCCTTGAAGAACATGACCGCAAGGCCCTTATTTGAGCACCATGCACTGCCACCAGGAAACTGAGTGACACTGGTGACAACGGGTGAGTTCCTGCTTATAGGCATAAAAACATGACCATGGAAATGGGGAAGACCATTACTGCATATCGTAAAGATAAAGAGAAAAGTGGCTCTCGAGAAACGTGTTGGTAAAACTAACTGATACGGACACAGCACGAGACCTTCCAGTGGATAGTGTCAATGGGTGTTAGCTCTGCCTATTGCGCGGACAGTTTGTGGGCTTTCTCATGCCGACTAATTTCTATCCCATTTTAAACTCCATAACTTTCCCACCTTGATGTGGGAATTACAGCTGTACTAAAATTTCGTGACCAAAAAGCTGAATTTTAAAATCATGGAAAATTATTCCACCGGGTGAAAACAAAGAAAGAACATAGGAGGAGAAATTCAGGAATTGAAAAGTCACTTCAAAGATTTAAAACTTCTAGGATATAATGCTTTCCTTCTCAGAAGACTCGTCAACACCTTGGGAAAACCTTACAATTCTCAAGGTCTCAGGTCATTAGGAGCTTTATCTTCAGGAAAGGACAAATTTCAGCGTAAGTGCAACGTGGAATTCATGTGAGTAACGCAATTTCTTATTTATTTCCTTGAATTAATTCTAAAAATGTAAAGTACATTTTCTCCTAAAGCAGTTAAAGTAGTTAAAATCGTATATGGCTATATTTTCGCTTCCAACATAGTCATGCTGTGACTTACCATGTCGAGCTCTACGTATATCTACTAGTAGCAAACTTTGTAGCTTAAAATTTAGTAAAACGTTTGATTCGAATTCAGGTATGTTCTTTCTACACGAATATAAAACCTGGATTATAAATTTATGTGCAATGAAGCTGTGTTTGTAATCTATTTCAAGTTAGTGAAGCCGTCTGAAAATGCAAGCTTAGTAATCCAGCAGAATACGTGAGTGGCCCGCCAGGTTTCTGAGGGCTTGAAACCCAAAAATGTGCAGTTGAGGTGATTTACCGTTCAGGCTTGGCCAAACTTCTGAAGTAGTCTTGACAGTTTTAATCATTTAGGTATATTTTTAAGGGGATGGCATCCGTTTTCCTCCTATTTTGACAAGTCTTTTCCCTTGCCAAGATAAACAACCTGGCACCCAAGAAAACCCAAATCCAAGTTTCGATAGGCTGACCAACGAAATAATTCACTATCTTTCGTCCCTAAAAATTTTCCAACAATATGTTTTTCCGTGTAGTTCTCGCAATAAAAATGTTTTCCTATACTGGTAAGAATTACAAAGTGTTTGGCCATAAGAATTTGATATCAGCCTTCGCAAAGTCATTCATATGAAAGACACAAGGGGAGCATCAGTCCGCACATAAAGAGAAGGCAATTGTTTCTAAATTATCCAAAGTCCAGAGACTGTGTAATCGTAAAATTAGCCGCTACAAAATCATCAAAAAGTAAAACATTTACAAATTTACAAAAAAGTGACATTGATTATTATGGAGACTTACTCGGACTAAAATAGCTATATAATAGCACTGCTTAGCGAAAGTGAAATATCAAAAATCAATTAGGATATTCATATGTATTGAAATGATTAAAAGCACATGTTAAGGCATTGCACATGGGTACAAGGACAGTCACGTACAACTGACGGATTTCATGGCTCTACCTTCCTCTAAGTGCATTGACCTTCTGTACGATGGAGGCCTATTCCACCTACATTATTTGCCACTTGCCACCACACCTTTACTTTCAGCTCTCATAAAAGATTTTCTCCGTCTTCCAGCCATCTAAATCTTTGGCCTTCGCACTTTTTATAAACCTCGTAATTTACTACCAAATACGTACATTTGTGTTCATAATTTTTGATCCATTCTAATCACATGCCTCAGCCACTTCAACATTTTCTTTTTTATATCAGATGTCAGATGAAAAAAGCTACGTATCTCTCCCAGGTTCTCGATAATTCTGATGATCCGTACACGTTTTTCAGTGCATTGCATTACATTACTGTAGTATACCAAGGTAATAACTAACTGCACGAAGGGTGGAGTCCTTCCTCTGAAGCTAATTGTAGCTGTGTAGGTTAAGGAATTCCCCATAATTCATGGAACCCAAAATTCTTTACTCCCTTCTAAAGATTTCGTCACTAGTCCTATCTTCAGCCAGATGAATGAAGTTTATGTTATCAAACTATGAGTTACTCGAGATTTTAGGCTTCCACTGCCGTGAAGTTGAGGTTTTCACTTCTGAAATGTTGCGCAGTGTTGGCTGGTAATTTGTTACCGACGTTTCGGGACAAAATATCTTTATCACTTTCAAGGATCAAGCAGTCCAAGAAGACTCCTTAACCCTTGGAAATGAGAAAAATACTTTTTCCCGAAACCTCGTTAAATACTACCAACGAAAGCCGTGTAACTTTGCAGAAGAACGAAGACCTATACACTGCCCCTTTAACGTCAGTACTACGATAGGTTACTAACATATTTTGATGAGTTGCGATACACTTTTGTGAGATTTTTGTCGTTTAGATTTTTAAGAGATAGACAGATATCACTTGCAAATGTGAAACGAATTTATTAGGTAATTTTGGAATTAAAAATTACCTACTATGCTTGAAGTGCCCTCATCAGGAAACACTTTAAAAACTGCCTTCAGTTGCAGGAATTATGAGTTGCAAATTTCAATTTACAGCTTCACTTTTCATTAAGCATCTTCTACAAACATTTACAGCTTGAGGCTACCTATATATATATATATATATATATATATATACGTGTATGAGGATACTGATATATACATCAGTGTAGAAATTTCTGGAAATTGATAATGCTTCGCTGACTCCTATTTAATAAACTTTTTCACTACTGCGATCACCAGCGCGGGAGACATGGTTAAATTTTGGCTTACAAGGAAAGAGAACAGAAATAGAAAACTTTTAATAGTTTCACCTGATATGTCTTCACGCCACAAAAAACTGAAGTCACTGCAGAGCAGATAAGTGCCCTATCAATCAATTTTAATCAAGCAAAAGTTCAGGTTCCAGCACATTTCAAACTCCCCCCCCCCTTCTTCCTGTCTCCTGCCTTTACGTTGCTAAGTTGAAATTACATAAAAACGTTCACCTAAGTGCGGAATTAGATGGGAAGATAAATGGCTTGTACTTCGTTGATACTTAAATTTCGAAATGTATCTGATCTAGAGTTTCTACAAGTTATTTAAACGTAAATTGTGCAAATATACAATTTATTTACCACCATATGCTTCTGCAAAAATTCTGTAGCTTATGGAATCAGATTACAACTTCATGTAAAGTAAAGTTTACGCCTTACCAGTAAGAATCAAAATTCAATTAGCTTGCCAGATTCTACTGTATACCGCCATAAGAATTTCATCCTACAATATTGAAAGGATTTAATATTATAGTCTCCCATTGTTTTTATTACAAACACCACAACCACAGCCTACCGTACTACTACTACTACTACTACTACTACTAACTACTACTACTACTACTACTACTACTACTACTACTACTACTACTACTACTACTACTACTACTACTACTACTACTACTACTACTACTACTACTACTACTACTACTACTACTACTACTACTATACTACTACTTACTACCTACTATACTACTACTACTACTACTACTACTACTACTACTACTACTATACTAACTACTACACTACTACTATACTACTACTACTACTACTATCAATATATACTATACTACTAATCTGTGCTACTACAAATACTACTACAGCAGAATACATTACAAAATACCGTACTACCGCCACTGCTACGGTCACTTCTACCACTACTAATTTTGCTGCTACTACTATCATTACCACCACCACTACTGCAATTATTGCTAATTCTTACCAGTTACAAATTTGTTCATAGTTACCAACACGCTTTCAGAAATATGACGAAAAATGTGAAATGGATGATATGACGCAGGACATGCAGCAGTGGATAGCTCTTGTGTGTATGGCAATAGAATTTCGTGTTTATAGTTGGAAGGTTACCTCTTGTCTAGCTTCATTAGAAGGACTAGGTCGAGATAATTGCACAGTCACCTACGTGATTAAATAAATCGATGATTTAGTTCAAAATATCTGCACATATTTATTATATTTAAAATTAATTATTAGATGAACCGGCTGTTAGAGAATGCTTATGCACATAATCACTGTTTATATAATTTTATCCACATGAACTTAAATTCTGAGTAAGGAATAATCCAATGTAAAGCACTCCGTCGTAAATCCGAGACTTTTCTTATGAATACCACAATTTGATTTCCTCAAGAGTGTAAGACATGATGTTAAGTTAATTTCATCCTAAAATAATCAAGTTACAGTGCTAATGAGGCAAATTAATTGGACCGCAATGAACATGCATATTCTGTCACTAACGAAAGTATCTCTCACCAATGCTTTATTTATTCCAACGGCTGATAGGATGTGTCATCCCCGCTGTGTGGCGGAATGAACTAGTGTTTATACTGGCTAATCAAGGGTTGTTCAAAAGCTGGTTTCGCTAATCACTTTGTTTTATCAGACCTTCTACTTTAATTGCATAAACAGAGGCCAATTTCCACTGCATGTATCCTCTCCCGTTCCTGTCCTCTGTTAGAACCTTCCTCGGTGTTTTGCTACCAGGACTATAGAAAATTGCTGGCCCACACGCAATGGGTGATTTAAGCATAGCAGTGACGAATGCGCTACGAGCTTCGGTGTAAATAAATTAATTACACAGAATATTTCTTGAAACGCTTGTAGTCACAAAGCACAGCGATTTCTCAATTTTACAGAACCTAATCCTATATTAATGTTTTGCTTTGCTCAAGAGTTTGTCACATTTTTATATGGAAATTCTCATAGCACTAGGTAGGTGGGGAGGTGGAAGAAAAGTTGTCCATTTGTTGCGGTTAATGGCAGAACTTGATTTAGGAAATAATTCTCTTGAACGAATTCAGTCGTCACACACTTCGCCATTTTTGCTAGTAACCCAGCAATAACGTTCATTTCTTACAGTATCATCAGGATGACAACCTTAGTTCTTTCAATTATCGCATATAAAATTCGCTTTCAAATAAGAGGAATTTAATATATTTTAGCTGCACTTTTTCATGTTTGCACAACATGCTTGCATATTGGAAAATATTAACTTTTAAAGGCTAATTCCAATTTAAATTTTATATAGATTTAAACCATACTTCACAGAGAACAAGTGTGCTTCCATTAAAAAGAATCTCTGAATAATTACTGGTTATTATGAGAAGTTTACCATAGGCATAAATAATATTAAACAGCGCTAAAAGATTCTAATAAAACAGTGTGATTGCAAAGTATCTACTGTAGTTTCCTTTCTTTTTACTTGGAAAATCATGTGACTCCTTTTACGACCGTTATGAAATATTAATCTCCAACAAGTTTGCAAACGCTAGCATGTGTTTAATTCTGTTTCTTTATCTCTAAAGGCGCAAGGTTTTTTTTTCCATGGTGCAACATCCTGCAGTGGGCGAAGGCCTCGTCATCATCGAGGCTTCACGAACACATTCTGACACACCACACTCGGTAGGACTCCTCTGGATGAATGATCAACCTGTCGCAGAGACCACTACCTGACAACATACAACACTCACAAGAGACAAACGTCCATGCCCTCGGCGGGATTTGAACCCACAATCCCAGCAAGCGAACGGCCACAGCCCAAAGCCTTAGACCGCGCGGCCACTGGGATTGGCAGAGGCGTAAGATGCTTACCAAAATACATCGAATATAAAGTAATGTGTTTTATCTTCTACGTCGTTCACGCAAAATATTTTCGCTATGACAGACTTTAGCGAGAAGCTCTCGAAGTTAAAGCGGAACTGCTTTTCGTCTTTATTAAGTGCGATCGGCATAATTGTCCCAGGTAATTAAAACTGAAATGGCTCAACAAATCATCGTGGTGTATCAGGTATCAAGTTTTGCGAATATCTTTCCAGGGATTTTCGGGTTTCTTTATGCTTACAGACCTTCAGATATACGGAGAGAAGAGGCTAAATAGTCACTTAGCGGAAGTACCAAAGCTACAAGAAGGCAAAATTGTTTCTACATTTGCGCAATACGTCAGGCAGATTTATTAGAAACAACATAACGTTCCATGAATTCTTTTTTTCGGCAGGTTTGGAAGCTGAATTGCCAGCATCAACGTACGTTTGCTTTACGCCAGAAACGAATTGAATATTAGTAACGATGTGCTGCAGATCCAGTGTTGTTTTGTAATAAATCCCAAGCCTCTGCTTTTACAGATAAAGTTAGCGTTGATAATGCAGAATGCTTGCGTCTTACACATATTTAATGAAGAAGATTATAAGTACATTCCAGAACAACAATTAAGACACTCGTTCCATATAGAGTGTAAAGAAAATAAATTGCATTACACACAACATGAAGATTAATAAAGCTTTTATTTCAGAAGCTCTTCTCTGTACAAAAGCGAAGAAGAAAGGAACTTCTCTAGAGCTGTTAATGTATGTAGTCCAGAATAATGGAAGATAATTAAGGAGAGAAGTTATAGCAATTAGGAGAGACAGAACTGCTACATCGACCTGTATCTCATTTCCATTCCCTCTCTGTGCCATTGTTCCAGCATCATGCTTCCTCTAGTACAACTGATTATACTTGCGCTTCAATCTCAAATTTAAACGTTCCATTAAACCATTAACCAAGCTTTATACGAATCTCTATCCTGTCGGTACCTTAAACGCAAATATATTTCATCTAAGTGTTCGGGAACAAAGTCTAGATCTGAAGGAAAATGCTAAGACTGATTTAATTGGGGACTGTGCAGAGAATTCCAAGATGTAGATTACTTATTCGAAACTCTCTTAAATACGGTTGGACACTGCAATCAAGAACAAAGACTTGGCATTATTACGTGTGTGGAGTCAGGCATTCAGGAAGGCAGGCCTAGAGAAATGTCGTAATTAAGTGACAGCACTCGTTCTTAGTTTGTAGGAGGTTTTGAGTTCACATCTCAGTCTAGAAGCAGGATATACTAAAGGTCTTAATTAATTTATCAGTACTTGTAGACAAAAATTGCTATGGTACTAAGATTAGGTCATGAGAGTTTCATTCCACATCACTCCCAACCAATTATTGCATCTTTTGTTGTACAGAATATCCAGCAAAGTCTTGATGAATTTCAGGCGGATATTCATTGAATAAATTTAGTAAAAAGTTTTATGTTAACATGGATCGTAAAGTTAAATCTGTTGTTACTCAATCACGTTTAAAGTAAATTGTGATATAACGCACGTATTTAAACTGCTTCCTGTTTCCAGTAGTCTCCTGCTCTGACAGTACCCAAAAGACAACATTTTCACGGTGCGTGAAAGCAGAATTAAACATTGATCATAGTAGGCACGTGTGGACAAAGTATGACACAGAGAAGAAACAATCGTCATGCAAAATTTCTTAGCTGTCCAAGTGACCCTGTGAAAGTCAGTTCATTGAAACCTTCTTTGAAATTACGGAAGCAAAGTAGATGTACACTGTCACTACGCTTTTTCTGAATACACCATATAACCGTACATATGTGTGGTAGATAAAATTTACCTGCTCAGGGAGGATTACTTGCTTAGTCGCTGTTCGCACAACTGGTAGTTACAGCTAATTTACAACTGCTGATACCTCTAGAACAGTGTCTGTGTAACATGTAAGTTACAACAAAGTAGTAATGGAAAGGGTTTTCCATAAGTACGTGTACATGTTGCTAAACAATTGGTGCAGCCTTTGATAAGCAGCACGAACAATAACAGTCCAGTATGTACACAGAAGCAACAGCTGGCCTGAGATTTACAATTTCTAAATTGTTTGAGTTAGTACTCCTCTGCCCGAGGAGTAAAATGTCATTCCGAAGATGCAGGAGCTATCAAATTTCAATATGTTAAAAATAACAAAATTTTACTTTAACCTTAATAGCGCGGGAGGTGCCATTTGTTACAGATATAAATTCGTAAAATGTTATTTACACTAAATGTCTGTACAAATAGTGGAAGAAGTACTACATATGAACATATTGTCACTGTTCACATGACATAAATAGCTTTGTATATTTACATATTTTAATATGTGCAAACATTGTTGTTATTTCGCGTTGCTGGCGGGAAATATCTTACTTCAAGAATTCACAGCCTTAAATACGAAAAGAAAATATTTCCCATAACATTAAAAAATATGCAATCAAAACGCTTTGAAAAAGTTTCTAGGGGTTTCATAAAATTGTTATCGAAGAAATATTAACATTTATATCAAAATTTTATTAAAAATTATGTCGAGAATAGCATGAATAAAGAGGAAAGTAAGCAGTATATTTAACAGATTCGCTACATAACTGACGAAATCAGCCAAGGAGATTCATATTGTTTTAAATCTACGCAGCAGGTATTTTATCTACAAAATATTTAAAAACCGAGATAAGTCACGCAGGGGATGAGTTCTTTGCTCTTCTTGGTTTTTACGCAGCGTGCGTTGGTGGTTGTTTAAAGAGGTTTGGGACAGCCTATCGATAGCATATTCAAGGGTAAAGCAGTCCTTTTATTCTTCTTGGACTGCTTGACTCTGGAAGATGGGACCGGTATACTGTCCCGAAACGTCGCTAAGGAACTACCAAAATATGCTGCCTAAAAACCCAGACGAGCGACAGCGTCATCTACACACCGACGGAACCCTGACATCTGACACAGAAAATTGTATAAAACACGTAATCTCTACAGAATATTATACACTTTCTCAAAGTTACAGTGGATGGTACATGTAGTAGACTATATTATCATCAGCTATTACTTTGTTTCAGAAGTACTGATGTAGGTCTAACTTCCACACAAAATATTTCTTCGTTGGTTTTATTAATTGATTAAAAAATGCACGGTGGTAATACTGTGAAATTCCACACATATTTTCCCCTTAGCATTCTGCTACTACTCTACTCGCAGTTTTGCTTGCTCAAGCAAAGAGGTAAACACTGGACAAGAGAGACTCTCTTAGCAGACTCCCTAGGCTTTGATACATAGAAATGAAACATGAACGTAGCTCTGTCATTTTCCTGCATATTTCCTCATAAAGATGCAGACCCATGTACAGATATATAGTAGTGCATGCGTTAATTTAATTATTTAATACATTTATTAGGCTTATGTGATGAAACTTATTTGAGACCGATACTAACAAAACTATAACGACGTTAAAATTACGAAAAGATCGATTCGGAGAATGTTTGCAAATATTCCGCACAGAAACGTTTGTCTTCAAATTTGCTAAGAAAAGCTTAAGGATTAAAATGCACAAAAGCGTAATTCTGTGTTTACAGGTGCTGTGAAACTCGATCTCTCATTTGTAAGGGATGAACACATAGTGTGTGTGTTCAAGATCAAGGCGCAGCTGAGAATATTTTCACCCAAGCTGCAGGAAGTACGAGGAGACCGAAAACATGGCACAGTGAGGAGCTTCAGGACTTGAGGTCTTCCCTACAGTCTTACGGAAGTAAAATTAAGGAAGCTGAGGTATGCAAGGTATCAGAAATGTAGCTACGTGAGAGAAGAGACCTGCACAGAGAATGTTGATAAGAAACTTTAAAGGTAAGAGACCGTTTAAAAAGCTTTGCTTAGATGAGGTTAGAGTACTAAAATGTTCTTATAGGAGGATAAGGTGTGAACAATGTTTATGTGGTGCAGGATAGCGACCGGAGAGGCGTTCTTTTGAACTCTGTAAAGAAAAGTCGTTTTTGATAAAATGCGGAGAATTTCCTGATTAAGAGGAAATAATACCTTCTCAAGAAGGACTCTGTTCTGTGGAGTTAGTTATTTAAGAACTTTGCTAGTTTAGATAGCATAAGTTCGATCATTCCTATCTTTCTAAAAATATTTATTTAAGTTTTAATGTAGTGTGTTCCAGCTCCTTCAAAATCACAGACCAATGGACACAAAGTTCTATGTTTGAGAGTTATACATGATAATTTGTTTTATCCTGTACGTCTAGTTAGACGACATAAAACATTAGGATATAACCATTCTCACATTGTCAACCCTGGAAACATCTGCTCCTACAGCTTTATGAACAAAATAAGACTATCTGAACGTTTATTTATAGAAGTATTCATATATATATAGGAAGCATTTTAAGAAAGCACCTGAAGGAAAAACATTTATATGCATATATATTCAATTAAGGGTAATTACTACAGTTTTTAATACAAATTTTGGCTTAGATGAATATTTAATATATGGATGTTCGTACAAATCCCATTTTATTTTGCCAAGCTTGGAGTCTAAATTATACGAGAAGAAATACAGGGTGTCTACAATGAAACGCCCGAATTTTAACGTATTCTCAGGAAGTAAGGAATAGAGATATGGCCTACTTATTGACAAATATCAGTCACACAACACACCAAGTTTAATTAAAAAAATCAATACACTTGTACGTGAGCGCCGTTGGTGACACGAAGGATATCAAGTCTGTAATCAAGTTCCGCCCAGGTCCGCTGCAACATGTCCGGAGTGATGGTACCGACAGCTTCCACAATCCGGGCCCGGAGGTCTCGAAGGTCTTGCACTTTAGTGGCATAAATTCTGTCCTTCACGTAGCACCACAAAAAGAAATCCAACGGCGTGATGTCAGGGGAACGTGGAGGCCAATCCGTTGGTCCATCTCGTCCTATCCAACGGCCTGGAAATGTTGCATTCAGAGCTCGCCGCACGTCTAGCGACCAGTGGGGTGGAGCACCGTCTTGTTGAAAAAATACATTTGGCTGCAGGTGTTCCAGCTGAGGAAAGGCGTAGAGCTGCAGCATGTCCAGGTATGAGCTACCTGTGGCAATCTTCTCCGCAAAGAAAAACGGTCCGATGATCATGTTGCACATGACGCCACACCAAACGTTCACTTTTGGGCTGTCTCGCACATGTTCCATGACACTGTGCGGTTGCTGTGATCCCCATATCCGAACGTTATGCCTGTTTAAAGCACCAGAGACATGAAAAGTGGCCTCGTCTGAAAACATTATGTTTGTCAGAAAGTTGGGGTCTCTGTCGATTCGGTCAAGCATGTCACAGGCAAAACCGTGTCGCCGTGGCTTGTCCTCTGGTTTCAGCTCCTGCAGAATTGCACCTTGTACGCATAGAGACCAACCGCTTTCGGAGAACATTATGCACAGTTGCTCGTGGCATCTGCAGTTCCCGTGAAGCCCGACGAATTGACTTCCTTGGACTTCGGATGAACGCTTTACGGACGTTCTTACCTTCTCATCGGATACACGTTGCCGACCTCCTCCGTGCCCTTTCAAGACGCTCCCAGTCTCCAGAAACTTGTTGTGCCATGCTTTAATCCTCTTGGCGTCTGGTGGTGCTTTCTGATAAACACGACGAAACTCCCTTTGCACCCTCACAATGGACTTAAATTCAGAAAACCCCACAACAACTCGCGCCTTCTCCTGAGCTGACGCCATTTTTGCTGAAATGACAACAGAGCCCCAACGGTGGCCCGTGATGTAGCATAAAAATTTAGGCGGGAATTTGAACTCCTGTAGAACGCAGGAGACCCTTAAGACCTGAAAAAACACCATTTGCCTATTTTTAAAAACTCTCCAAAATCAGGGCGTTTCATTGTAGACACCCTGTATGTTATGTTCAGAAGCAGATCATGTTGTAAATATAATATTTAAAGCAAAAGCAAACCCATTACATGCCTGGACAGGCCCTGAATATTCCAGGAGGTTGAGGCTCCCAGATTTTAAGACAATCGGCACATGAAGGTGGTAAGGTTGCCAGACGTACGCACCGGCCATATTACTTACTAGGAAATATTCTTGGTACTCGTTTCTGTTAAAGGCTGAGTCGACCCCAGGGCCAAATATAATATCTAAACTCCCTAAATATAGGCGAAGGTAAAGTAATTGAAACTGGGTGTAAAAAAAAGAGTTTTATTCACGAAGAATTTGATAACAAATCTTATGTTGCTTACAGATTATTCAGTATCTGTTCTGCCTTAAAAACAGTAAGATTAAAACAAGCAGAACAGTAATATTTCTTAGTAATTTTGTTCCGGTTACTTCGGTTTCTACCCAAAGGAAGAACATAGTCTGAGAATCTTCGTGAGCTGATGCTAACCTACTAGGCAGAAAGTAATAGAATGTTGGGCACAGTTACTTAACATATGACGTCATAATTCTTACTGTAGTACGCACTATATATACGTGCTGCCAAATCAAGGAGAATGAGTCGCACAGTAAAATACTGAGAAACACGTACAGAATGTAAGAAAATCGAATTAAAACTGTTCTCTGATGACCTATGTTATGATATTTTAATAGACCGTACAGAATTAGGCTCAGAATAGGAACCTTTTGAAGAGAGCAACGAACCTTTGGGTTCCACAACAGAGAGATACCTGAGCATCTGTCAGATGCTGGAAGAAGAGTCCTCTCCATAGAGACATTTAATTTGTTTGTTAGTTAAATGGTTTCATCTTATTGGTTGAAATTGGGATTTTTTTTATCTGCTACATTATTTCGATTTAAAGCAATTAAATTGTAAAAATACTTATTTCCTTTCATATGAATATGAACAGAAAAGTGTGTAACTGCATTTCCTTCTTGATCAGTTATTATTTGCTGATCGATACAAGAACAGGAGGAGGGAGGCTGTAGCTGACCACAGAAGTGGAAATTGCTGACGTCACGCGAACTTTGTGTCGTTAGTGAGAGAAACCTGGTGCCAACGAAATATCGATTTCCTGAGTTAGAGGCCTACTTTACTTTTTTAAAATCCGTCGTTACAAATCTCCAATTCGTCGCTGAATTCTATTTGTACCAATTCTTAAAACGTTCCACAATTTTAAAAGAGCGTGTTGGCTACCTGTGCTTTTCTTGAGTCTTTGTTGTACATTTCACATAAAGTCTCATTCTTTGTTCTGAAAAGCTATCAGAAGAAATAAAATGAAAAAGAGATCTGAAGTTAGAATAACAGATTTATTACAAATTATAGCAACAGAATTAGTAGTTTATAAGTTAGATTTAGGGGGATTACAGGTGGTGAGATAGAAGAAAAATCACACTGAAAAAAGAAAAAAAGCAGGAAAAGTAGGCTTGTTTGAAGGAATAATATACAAATTAATCCAGGAAAGCAATAGCTAAAGCATGTAAATTCTTCTGGCTTCAGATACGTTTCAGTGGCGGATTTTTATGGACAAAAGAATGAACGCTTATATGTCATAAATAACAGTTACGTTCCTCAAAACAACATGAAAAGATACGCCACTGCCTTATGGAAAATATTGTTAGTAAAAAACTTACCCCTTTTAAAACTCACAATTCCGAGGGTTGTTGGTTGTTTTACTTTACACAAAATTAATAATAGGCGTGTCTATTAAATAATGAGACTGCACGGATAGCTAATCACGAAAATAAATATAGTTGTATACTACTACTTGCGCTGAACCCTTCCCCAGTTGCGTAGCAGCCCATGTCCCTTTATTTTTAAGTAATATCAAGTAATAATTCTTCTAAAGGATTTAACTTGTTGTCTCCATGGCTGATAAAAAGTAATCCGTGAACATCAAATTCGTTGTAAAATTGGATAAGAAACTGACACCGAAACATTCAGTTTATTATGTGAGGCCTGTGGAGAAGACGCAGAATTACAAAAATACTCCCACAAAACTACTTCAGTAGGATGCTCCGAGGCTAGGGAGAATCGTATGGAGCGGTATGAAGTTTCCAATGGAAGTTACTTTATATAGATACAATAACCTCACTACTAAATCACGTATAGTAACTAAATTAAAAATTACGGATTTAATCATCTTACAATTTTCTCCAGTATCCTTTTACTGTAAATCATTAGGTTCATGCTGTTTTTAACACACAGTCAGCGATTAACTAAACGAATTTAAAATCCATAGTAAATAACAGAGCACATGAGCTAGGAACTTTGCTCTATGGGTTACTGCATGATCTAAAGTTTGTCCTTTTTTAGGAGGATACGCAGAATAACGACAGACACACAAAACCAAGTAATGAGGTTGGCAAAAGTGCATACAAATGGTAACCCGCCAGTTGAGCCATCAGTCACGAGCTGAGGGAGAATTTAAGTCGCAAGGAAAGATAGCCGTAGCTTTGCTGCCCACTCCGTTGCTGCAAACAGCTTCCATTAGCGGTAAAATCCTGCTAGAAAGCATCTCACTTTTTTTTCACCCTCACTTTCACCTTCTCCGCAACTGTTCAAACCCCTTTTGCAAGTACACACACAAGCATATTTACAGACGTCTTTCTGAGGAAAGTGCCTATTGCTTTTCTTAGAATTCTGGTATGACTTTCCTTAGTGCAGTGGTTGTTGTGCGTAAACCACTGGGAAAGCAGAATTTAGGAACTCTAATCCTGATGATATTTCATGTTCCCTAATCACTACACTTATATGTGAACACTCAGAATATGAGAACTCTGTCGTGTCAATTGTCGAAACAAACGATTCTATATTGTTCAGTTTTAATGCCACATATGAAGGAAGAATGGAAGACATTTAGAAAGAAAACAAAAGAGGGAAGCGTGAAAGAAGAAACAAGTAAGTGGAAAGTCGAGAATTGGAACACCGTGCTTCTACTCTTCACCAAATATTATAAGGTGATCAAATCAAGGCGATTGAGATGGGCAGGCCATGTGGCACGTATGGGAGAGAAGATAAACACATAAGAAATTTTGGTGGGGGAAAACTGAAGGAGGGAGACCACTAAGAAGATCTAGGCATAGATGGGACAGGATAACATTAAGATGGATCGTAGAGAAATGTGGTGGGGAGCAGTGACTGGATTTATATTTCTCAAGCGGCGGGATGTTTTTGCACAAGCCACTGAATCATCGAGTTCCATAAATCGTTAGGTATATGAAGGCTAGTCGAGGAACGTTATTAGTTCTTGCAGAATAACTCTTCTCCATTGAGTTAGAGAGCAAGAAGATATGATGAGAAATGGAAGTGACAAATGAAATAAGGAAGGTAGTATGGTTACACTCTTACTGCATAATGTGTTTTAGGAAAAAGAGAGTGACAAATTAAGCAGATAAATAAACAAGCCACGAAAGAAGTTTAGAAACGCTTGCATCAACTCAGTTAATTGTAGCAGTGATACAATCTGGGCTTCGAGGTAATGCAGGCGAGACGCAGGGAGACAAAAGAACGAACAAACGCAGATACATTTATATAGACAAAAGTAAGTATAACCTTGTCCGATAACTGCTGTGTGTTTCACATGCACGATATATGGACAATTTTAATATTTCTAGCAACATCTACTACTACGCTAATACTACTTTATGTAAATGCACAGATGTCCTTTTTCCTGCCATGAAGGCGTCTTTGGGAGTGGATTTATAATTCCACTCACTCTTAACTTCGGCACTAGATCGAAGTGATCGGTCAGCCTCACGTCTCGGCTGCTTTACTCCAGGGAAAAAGCCCACCATAGCTGCTGAACAGGAAGCTGGGCTGGTTTTAGAAACGGTATGGACTTTTTGGGAAGGAGACAAATTCCTTTCCTTGTTGTTAATCGAAACGTGGATACTCCAGCTCGTAGCCCAGTTTATATACCGACTATCCTATCCCGGCTCCCATTTCCTGTCTGCAAGCAACAAAACACAGTAACAATAGTCCTAGCCCGTCAGTCACGTGATAAGAACCGACAGTTTTCAACAAAAACAGACGTTATTGGCTGAATACAAATTTTATTTCTAGGCGTTATTTTTATATCAAGATAATAACACCGTATGTGGAAGTACTGTGCCTTTCTCTACCTGTTCGCCTGTGACTTCATATGTGCACCTAAAGCATTGGGCAGATCTTTTAAAACTTGATGGTAGATGCTTTCAAAAATTGCTGCTCAATTTCGATAGTCTGTTATATTGATGCATAAAACATTCATGATTATATACGAACATAAAAGGACTTTTCCCCGTATCCTATAAACAGTTACAGAGATTTTGTTAAAATTTTGTAAAGGCGACTTTTACAAAAAGCTGATGAGAATTTCGTATATTCAGGGATATTGATGCATAATAAATTTAAGCTCATAGAGGAACATAAATGGCCTTTTCCACGTATCCTAAAAAGATTTACGCAGATTTTGTTAAAATTCTAGATGGCTGGTTTTCACCAAAAGTTGTTCAGAAATTTATATGTTTAGCCATATTAGAACACAAAAAATCCCGGTTTGCGTAAAACCTTTCTCATATAGTCCATCTACTTTACACACATTTTGTAGTAATTCAGACGTATAGGAAAGTTGCGCTATTTTGATTGTCATTTTTCATGGTTTTAGAAAATCTCAATACGCCTCAAAGAACGCTTTTCGTAATTTTCCATATTTCATTATGGAATACATCACTTTCAATATTGTGAATTCTACAGTAAAATATAAAATATTTTGTTTTTCACGGCCAAGAGAAATCTATTTCCTATCCCCTGTGCATAGTCTTTCCATACTCGGCTTCGAATTAATAAAATAATTAAAGGATGCATCTCATTTAAAATATCTGCAAGCATGTTGTTAATTCCAAGTTTCACGAAAATAATATAAATATGGTTTAAAACATTCATGTCTACGAACTGAGGGAAATAACATACAGATTTTTAGAAAAGTAAAAAGAATAAATAGGATTTCGAAGTAGGAACTCTGTTCCTGTTGAGCTGTAAAATTTGGGTGGGCCGTTGTTTGAAATTACAGCAATAAAGAGAAGCAGCTTATGGAGTTTCACTCACAGGTATTTTAACACCACTTAGAAAAGTACGGGCCTGGTCATAATAAATCAATCGTCGCAACATATATATATATATACTGAAATTTTTTAATATATATATATATATATTAAGAAATTTCAAAGATGTTATGAATGCTGCATTAATTTAATTAATTTTCTGTACTAAGAAAGTAATGTTATGGCGGAAAATGAAGAAGAAAAACGCGTCCCTAGCAATTTGTTCTGAAATACCGAAGTAGAAGAGAAATAAACTTCCGACGCAGCTACTTTTAGTTATTAATTAATTTTAAATAATTTAATAGATAGAAATGCGAAAAATTTGGAATGTGGCCAGAACTTATTAATTTTAACGTCGTAAGGGAAATATTCACCAATATACACATCATTATGCATTATTATATTATATACAAAAATTTTTAACGCGTATTGGATAGGGTGAAATAATCAATGATGATAATGCGAATTAAGTGTCGAAATGCGTATAAATGTTGAATGGTTCTAAGGTGTAAAACGACTGCTGGTAATTCTAATATAAATGCAATACAGATGTGAAAGCTGCCTATTTGTAGAAACTTTGTTTGCAACACATATGATAATTAAGCTATTCAGTAAATTTTGAGCATTCTTTACCGGAACAATAACGCTATCCCTCTAATTTCCTTTAGTTGCACTAAAGCTAGTGACATACTCGTATGCCTACCGTTTCTATACATGTACACTGGATCACATTCATATCCCTATTTTAATAAATTTTTCACTCTTTGTTGAATAAATTTTGCGTGTATTTTTTGTGTCTTTGTGTACGTTTTCAGGCTTTCGCGACGTGTATTGCTAAAATTTCATTTTTTTGGATTCTAATACCGTGGAAGGGAATAAGTTTGTTTCGACGTTTCGAGGAAAGTCCTGTCTCCAGCTTCAGGGAAATTGAATTTTGTATAGATGGATGTTCAAGTGACTGGGGGGAAATATGTCGACTATGTAGGAAGTTTGCATTGACTTTTGTTCGATCTGAGCTAAGAAAAGGGACGATGCTATATATATAGATATTGTACCTTCCTATATACTGTGTAACTGGCAAGTCCCCTCCTCCCAGGCAGTTTAGCATCCATGTATACCAAATTCAGCCACACTGAAGATTCTCTTTCCCAGACTTTACTATTCATCATACGTAATTACAGCGTTTGACGCTAAAGACCTCTGCAACTGCCACAGCCAGTAACAGTAAACTTACAAAGCAATAATTAATAAACAATAGAAAATGCGCACCGAATGTAAAGATCGAGTGTTTAGAACTTCTGTTTTGTATTCCGTAGGTCCTGAGATCAAATCTCGGTCTTCAGGCCAGTTAAATAATATTTATTTATTTTTTTTTTATTCTTTCCCTCAGTCCCTTCAGTCAGAATACGATATCTGAAATTAGGCCACAAGTACTTCCTTCAACATCCTTCCACATTCATTATTCACCCTTCGTCCTTTAATGCTACGTGTATAGCATGAGATATTTACAGGGTCATTAAATAAACCGTCTCCTGTTGGGTGTGTTACATTCTCGTTTCCATTACTCCCCATACATCACTACTGGCCCGATGCCTAACACGCCAGCTGTTCGCTGTGTTCTATTAAGTTATGTACCTGCTGTTGCACTGTATACCTGAATCGTCAATGCTGTCTATCCATCTCTCCACTCCCACAGAGTTGCCTCGTGAGTGTATTTTCAAATATCTGTGTGCTTTTTGGTGTTGGTATAAATATCCAAACTCAAGCTTATTTCCATAAAAGACACACTTTCCTTGTCCTAAAAATTCTGCAAATTTACGTCGTGAAAATCTAATATATTCAAACCAGTGGACACAAGGTTTACGCTTTCCGAGTTAAGAACGAGATACTTCGTTTTAAAATTGATCCTCTTTCCTTGCGCTACATTTCTTATGTATAACAACGACCCTTCTTTTTTTGACACTTATGCTAAACATTCACAGCGTCCTACATAATCAGTTTAAAACCATGACTGTAAAAATAAAATATTTATTAATGAATTTTAAATATGTTAATTACAAAAACCATAACTACGAAAAGGTTAAATCATACGGTTTACTCTGGAATGGCGGAGATCAGCTATGAGTATTTGTCAGCATTGATGTGTGAAAGAACGAAGACTTTATTAAGAATGCTGCTTCTCTGAACTGTGACACTACATTTAACAACAAAAGAAGGTCGCTTTGCAGTTCCAAGTACAAGAATAAAAAACACTATTGGTGATACGTTGTTTAAGGGCCCGTTTCTAGTTATAGAACTTCCAAACAGACCGATAAGACGGTAACATATTTGCAATCAAGTATATGGAAGAAAATGTCTTGTCACTTGTTTAAGACTCTGATGTTGCACCACGGAAATGTGAGTGTTCGTACTGCAAAAGGCGACTAGATATGGCAGTTAGCTACAAATGTGTCGGAAAAAACAATGATGCACAGCTGACAAAGAGTATTTCTTCAGCCAGAAGTTTGGGCTTACGGCTCAAAGGCTTCACTCAAGACAGCTTAGCATATTATTGAAATGTACAAGTAGCATGATGAACAAAGAACATTGTATAAGTTACTTTTTATTCCCCGCGGCTCGATATCCACTAATGGGCTTAGGCCTCCTCAGTGACGATGTTTCGAGATCACACTCAGACACACCACTCTCGCTAGGGCTTCTTTGGACGGGTGATACACATAGATCTCTACCTGACCACATACAACACTCTCAACAGAGAAACATCTATGCCCTAGGCTGGATTCGAACGTGCAATCCTAACAAGCAAGCGGCCGCAGACTCACGCGGCCACTGGGAGATGCGTGAGTTACATATGATAAACTTTATTGTACGTATTAATTTGATACGGGTTCTCAAGTTCTAAATGTGTCTTTCCTTTGTTTCAATATTTGGCAGAACACTGAATGATTGTGGCAGGAGCAAAGCCAGGGGAAAAGAGAATGCAATTGGGAATATTTAAATTATGGGACTCTATCTAGGGGAGGATTGTTAAAAGTATTATTTACATTATTATCGTAATATAATTAAGGGCATGTTGGCAACAGCAGTCTAAAGAGACAAGAGCTATATTGAGACTATCAGTTTATCGAAAAGGTCTCTGTGGAAGTGAGCAGTTTTCGTTGTCACAAAATGTTTGAAGCTTGTTCTTAATACCTTTTATTGACATTACTCTCTCTGTCTGCCATATAGTAATTTAAAACAAGAAGTTCTCACACAGTCAAGTCCTCTAACTTGCTTGCTCAAGCAATTGTTGTTTCTCTGTTTTTTCCAACAAAATGAAATTTACTCGAAGCTAAAATATTGCTGGATATTGTGAATATGGTAATGGATTTTCAGGTTCGATAAAAGGAGGACCTTTGATACGTAGTTGAAAGAGTGTCTGATATTGAAACGAATTGTCCTCCTTGAAGCTGGTTAGGCAGTTATGTAGGTAGATAAGTAGAATTGTTTTGGACTGTTCATAATTTATACGTTTTTGAAGACTCGGATTTAATGGGATTTTACGGGGTGTCGACTGGCAAATGGTTATCGACTTTCCGAGGGATTGTACTGCTTTCGTATTAGGGGCAAGCAGTCTAAGAAGAATAAAGTAACTTATTTATCAGTCGACGTGGTGTAATATTGCAGAGATGCGTATAATCAAAAACACTGCTGCGAAACTTCAAAATTTTTATGGGCATTTCTTCCTCAAATGGCTTGTGACAACAAAATTTGTATTAACTTTGAGCATTAAGAGATTTGTATGTATTGACAGTAATTCATTTAGCTTTACATTATTTAATTACAATGTCATTAATTTATAGTTACGGATTATTGCACATCAGAGAATAATAAGTTTAACGTAGCAGGAAAGACGCATTTGTGCCTTAATTTTTAGCACGAAATACGCATTCTCTTGGAAGGGTTAAGGAGAATATGGATTAGAACTTGTGGGGTCCCAGTCGAGTTTTAAATGATAAATTATCCGAATATAAGTCAGAAGTGTTACTGCTTCAACAAAACTGCTCGGTAAAACATTCATAATCGAGCGGAACATTTGTAGTTTTTTTTTAATAATTGCAAGTGTGGGCACATATCGTGAATGAGAGTTGGTCCGTCAGCATCGATACACTCTTTTCGAATTCCTGTTAAGTGTTTCGCCAATTCACGGGGCCATCAATAGAACAACACGTAACATAAATCTGGAAGTATTTCTCATATAAAAAATGTAATGTTAGTGTTTTTTAATACAAACGTCTTAAGTGAATGAGTCCATAAACATAAAACATATCAAGTACGTAGAGCTCTACTTCTGTAATTAAAATGTCACAACTATTTTACAATTGAAGTATTTGCAAATGTAAAAACCAGAACACATTTTGCTTGAAAGAGTCCCACTGAATCATACAACATTTTGCACTAGTAACTTACTTTCCCACTTTCTGTTTTATTAAAATTGTTACAGGCTTTGGATACACTACTCTAGGTGTGGATATTTATATACATATCAGACGACTATGCCATTAGTTTTAAATGATTTTTATGATTTGAAAATTTACGTGTTATATTGTATGTGCCAGCAAGAAGACTGTTTGGATACAGCGGCCGCAAGTCTTCGTAAGAGATGTTACGCTGCTCTATTTTTGTGGCCTATAGTTATGTAAATTTCCTGGTAATATGCATCTTCGTAGTAGACTTTCAATGTGTGTGTTCATGTGAAATGTTTCTAATACATCTGAGGCAAAAATTTTATTCAATCATCACATTTTCTTTAAGAGAGGACAGCAAGGCAAATAATTGTGTTAATATTAACGGAAACCAACACAAGCTATTTCGAATGTAATCATGGTAACAAAAGGAAATGTTAAAATAAAGCTGCACACTGTGGAAATTGTGTTTTTTCACAGCTACTCTGTATACTTAGTCTTCTTTGGTGCTGAAAGGATTCACTCCAAACTTCTTACAAATTTCCTATACAAATCTTGGACTTAGGAGTTTCATTTCTTCCACAATTTTTCGGGGCACGAAAAAACAACAAATAAAAATTAAATTAAATTTTATCTGCAGTGTTAGGCCTAACACTAAAACCTTTCAGGAAAAACACTGCAAATAAGAGCAACTGAAAATTACATGAAAATTGTTAGCACTTGACCACGCCTATTGTAGTCGCCTATTATCAATCCAATACTTGAAATCATACCTTCTCAGATTCAATATAAATTTGTTCATATGCTGATCATTTGGTCTTTTTCAATAATGTAACGAAGGAGACAGTAAACACGTAACCAGTTGCTATGAAATATAGACGTAAGGGAAGGAGGAGATTGCATCAATGCGTTATCAGATACGGCACTAGATCGAAAAAAGTGGTAAGCTTTATGCTCCAAACACCTTATTCCGGTGAAAGAGCCCTTTGTTACCAATTGCGTAAGGGACTGCGTAAAACCAAATTCCGGTATAAAAGGTGTGATAGGAAGTATCATTCCTAATTCTACGGTAATCGAACCCCAGTCTTCGAGTCCGAAACCAGACACTACAGAGACTGAATTATCCTGGCTCCTACACTAAGTGAATTTCATGTAGTTTGTATGAATACTTGGTATAAAGCTATGAAGCTCTTCGATGTGGAGTGTGTTAACGAAGGCATGCAATAGGTTTTGGTAGTGTCTTCAATCTAGACACGTTCAGAATCTACACAAGCCTTCCATCTCTCCTCAATTTCGGTGTGTATGTATGCAGTACTCTCCAGGCATTGGAAGAATCTGATTTCTCAATTTTATTGATATTTTTGGTGTCTTTGACGTTATGTTAACTTCAAAGCATTCCTTACATTTTCATTCTTTTCCTTATCCATAAAATTACGCTTTTACTCATTTTACTTTGATCAGAAATCTCATTTGCGCTTTTTTCGTCCTCTGTTCTTCCCTACTTCAAAGGCTTCAGCACATATTCCTTTATAAGAGACTTGTTATATATGTAACATTATAAAACATTAATTGGACTCTCCTCTTCATTTGTCTTTCAAAGAGTTTCTTCTACATTTTATTGATTTCATTACACCCCGTGACATCATTATCTAAACCCCCTTTCACACATTAATTCAATCTACGTTTGTAGTGGAAAAAGTTAAGAGGCCAATGTGCTAAGCAGTTTCACCTCCTGAAAAATATTTCTCTAATTAGCAGAGGTATATATCCTCAATTTTTGCTACCTGAACAGTGTCCAATTAAATAATAAGTCCATATGTCCTGCTTCTGTTACTCCATACAGGCAGCGGTTGATTAAATCCATGGAACAGAATCCTTATTGAAAGCTAATAGTAGCACATCTACTAAAAAACTACCCCCTTTTGTAGCGCCCGAATATCCATTACTGTATTCACAATGTCTCTGTACTAAACCCTACATTGAAATCTTTCCATGCCCTCGCAACCGTCTTTTCTAGGACTCAATTTAGAAGACTCTACAGCCTATATGGATGTTCTCCATGTGGGCGTATCCATCCATATTTTCCGTCGAAAATGTTTTAGCACGCTCGTAATCAAAGTGGAAATTTCAGAAAATGAGAAGAATGCACGTAATTCTCTTTAAGGTTCCTAAAAAGTAACCCTGGAATTAGAAGCAATAAACGTTACTAACATTGTATTACCGGCACAAACAGACCTCTTACCGCAGTGTCCTCAGGCAGTATTACTATTAAAGCTGGTCGGGAGACATGGGTGGAATTATTTTAACAGGAAATTTCGTTTTTTTAGTTTGTTTTTGTGAGTGTTTGAGTGAGAAAGTGATATCTTTCTCTGCCTCTAGTATTTCTTCCTCCTACTCTTCTCCAAGTGGAAGCCATAGTGTGCTAAGCCCATGTACTTTTCTACCATTTCGTCTTGGGTAAAATTTACGATACACACACTGAATAAGTTTCCTGCCACTGAATTTTCTTTCTTCGTTCTTTTTTTCCTCTTCGAGAGCGTGTTCTTTCAGATTGAACTATAAAAATAAACTCAAAATTTGAGTGTAGGAAGAGAAAAACAGTCGCGTGTTTCTAGTAGTATGAAGATTGGAAACCCACTTCACATATGGAATGGTCGTTTTAATTTTCACTCTACAAGGGGAGCTCCATTAATTTGTCACTTGCCACTAGAAAACGGGGGAGAACACTGCGTTGTTCCACGCGTTCTGTAAAACTCAAACTGCGTGACATGTTCTAGACTGTCCGTTACCACGGCGTCATTAATACCTCTGCATTATTTATCGACTTAACAATATGAAGCAAGCCGATCCCAGCGGCCGCGCCGTCTAAGGTGTTGGTCTGTGGCCACTCGCTTGCTGGGATTGCGGGTTCGAATCCCGCCGGGGCATAGATGTCTGTCTCTGGTGAGTGTTTTGTGTTGTCAGGTAGAGGTTTCTGCGTCGGGCTGATGACTCGTCCAGAGGAGACCTAGCAAGTGTGGTATGTCTAAGTGAGTGTGATTGTGAAGCCTCGATAATGAAGAGGCCCTGGCCCACTAGGGGCTGTTGCGCCATTGAAAAAAAAAATGTGAAGCAAATTATTCTTGAGACGGAATTCGAGTCTTAGGTACTTCAATCCATTTTGTCTAGGTTTAGCTTGCACATTATCTTCTCATTTACTCCGTTTCTAAGAGGTCACATTCGCCAACCAAATTCGGCATGCTTACCTCAGTGCCTCGTCAGATATATTTGTTTTTATTTCATCACAAACACAGAGATTATGAATATTATTATTAAAAAACCAAATACTTGCACATACGAAGCATACACATTACATACACATGATGTTCCTACATACCGCCATTATCAGGGAGTAATACCTAAACTTTATATAGGAGGAAATATATTATGTTTTACATGTTTTGTATGTGCGAGTGGTTGGTTTTTAATAATAGGAAGTATACTATGTTGCACGGAATAAACAATACGAAAGTGACTACGAACATTAAGTTACTTAAAACGTGGTGAACTACAAAAACACGAGTTCGTGTTTTCTAATAATAATAATAATAATAATAATAATAATAATAATAAATATATTATTTTGCTTAAGAAATGACCAGAAAGTCACTTTCATTATTATCGAAGTGGGATGTATATGGCGTTGAGAAGCCATTCCGACTTTCTCATTGCCCAAGACTCGTAATGCATACGTGATGATGAATCCTAATCACGCTCTCTGAAAAGTAATTAAGACTGCTGCTCAGTTTTACTAGATACTACATAGATTTATAGCAAGTCAGTTATTGTTTAATTTCATTAGTGAGTTATTTACCTTGTAGTAGGAAGTCTGAACGCCGTAATTCCGTAACGTAGCTAATAAAAAAATACCTTACTTACAAGTTAAAATTTATTTCTTGTTCAGTCACCTAAAGTTATTAACCAATAATTTTATGTACATACTTATGTTCTTAGGTAGTCATTTAATTAGCTATTCAGTTCGTGTTATTTCTAAACTCGTGAAACTCTTTAAAAAGCCTTGAGTTAATCAACTGGTGAAACTTCAAATCCTCCACAAGTAGGTAATTATTAATTAACCTAGAGAAAAATGAGATAAGAGAAATTACATTGCATAAAACCAAAAACTTATTAAAGCTCTAGTTTTGTAAAATGGGTTATTCTGAGGCCCTCGTGCTATCCTTTCTTGTATAGTTACAATGGGGACAAAGAAAACTTAGGGGTGAAGAGGGGAGTCGATAGTTATTTTAAAGGAGGATTTAAAGACAAGTTAAGGTTGTTGTATGTCTTAGGAATCATGCCATGCCTTGCAGTGAGACGAGGCAAACTTCATGCAATACAGCTCTCAGAAGTGTTGAGAGAACCACAGTATTCCAGAGTAAATTTGATGAATGGCTCCAAGCATGTTAGTCTCGTACTGGTGGGATTTAAGTGGCAGACAGATATCCTATTTTTCTGTAACTTCTCCAAGAAATCGGACACCCGAAAATAGAATGGTGCCTGTAAGCTATTTTCGGGATTAGAACGCCAGTTGTCAAGGCTATAGACCAAAAAATTAAACTCGCAAATTACTTCTTATGAGCCGGGACAGACAAAGCAGTGAAGGGACGGGCTATACAAAGGAATTCTGTAAGAAATTAATATAGTAAATTAAGAGTCAAAAAAGTTTCATGCTAAAAACTATGTTTAGACAGTGGAAATATCTGAAATATTTTATGTAAATTATTAGACAAAAACTGCATAAAGCAGACTAAAATTCCTTCCAGGTTTGTTCTGCAATTTTTACATTTGTATTCAATTTTACCATCCCCAGATATCTGGCTTCATGTACCTGCACTTTTTATTTTATGCAAAGGGGAACAAAATCTTTCGCTTCCGCAACGTTAGGTCCACATCTGCTTTGGAGCAGCTTTAAAGCTTCGTACGCTTGTTGCACGTCTTTTGTGACATTACGTACCATAATGGTACTTAATATTTGACATTATCACGTACTTTTGTGACATTACGTACCATAATGTTACTTAATGTTTGACATTATCACGTACTTTTGTGACATTACGTACCATAATGGTACTTAATTTTTGACATTATCACGTATTCTTTGTCTTTAAAAAAGGATCAAACCACTTTGAATTCGAGTGTTGAACATTTTCAGCTTTCCAATAGGCTTTGGTCGATCCACTCGCGGTTTCAACAATCGCGGCGTGTTTTAGGGACAAAACGCTGTGTATGGCGTGGAATTGCTGTACATTATTCACTTTAATTAAGGCATGAATGAAAGTTTCCAGCTTGCAAATCTTCAACAAATTCTCGTCAGAATTTCAGGAAGACCTCTCCGGAAGTTGGTTACGTTACATTTTGTTTGTCTTGTAGAAGAGAGCACTCAGTTGGATTAAAGATTTTAATTACATTTCTTTCTTCGCTCCGTAATGCTGTGCCCCCTAATGAAAGTCAGTTCTGGTTCCACGGTTATCATCTTTCTTTGTCGACTTCCTTATATTAATTACATTTCTAGTGCTGAGACGCATAGCCGTGTCGTGTGTGATAAGCAAGACCCCGTCCGAAAAAGGACAGCCCGTGCATTCCAATCCCGCGAGGGGCACGACTGTTCATCCTCACCTTCTGTTATACTGTGCAAGTAGTCACTTACAGTGGCCTAATATTCCACGAAAGGAGCCGTACTCCTTGTTCGTGTGAGAATGATTGATTATACTGTGAGAAGCCGACCTGTTCCCCGCGCCTTTTTCCGCTCAAATGACACGTGACAACACTTTACGAATGACAAAGCTCAGCTTTAGAGCTGCGTTGCTATTTCTCTTTACTTTCCTTCTACGTTCCAATCCCGTTCCTCTTTCTAAGCTACGATATCGACTCACGTTACATCACCTCTATTTTGGGATATTTTCCTTGCAAGAGTGTATAGACTGACCACACTATATGATGGGTACTGACGCTCTGTCAACCTCGGTTGTTATAATGCATCGACAAAAAGGGAAGCTGTTAACGAAGAAATTTGTCGTAATTGATTTTACATTTGAATCTCGGAAATTTTCTGGAAGGAGTGAGACAAACGTATAACCTTCAGACGAAATAGATGGTAATGCGACAGCTGCAGGTTCAGCCAATTACCCAGCAGAAAGAGCACCCGATACCAATCAGTGCCAGATGTGTTACTTGGTGCTCAATCCGCGCCGTCCAGTCCGTAGCCTGAAGGAAATATCTTTGACGGTGATTAGTTCTGTCGGCATGCCTAAGCAACCACCGAGAAACGCAGAACTGAGCAGACGTAGTGTTTGTGTTTGTAGGGTCGTAACTTTGAAAAGAAAAAGAGGGGAATATAAGAGGGGAATATTGGCAAACTGAGAAGGACTTAAGAAAGAAAGAAAGAAAGACAGCAAACAAGAAAGAAAGAAAAAATATTTATTGCACCTTAGGGTCTTAAAGACGCCTTTTTGAAGTGCAAGAGTAATAATAAATACAGAAAAAACATAGAACTTCTCAAAATAATTCGTATGAAGCGTCTTTGTTAATGCAATGGTTAAACATGCAGAGAAGAATATATGGATATACCACAAATTGTTTGTCTTAGTAAAAGCTTTAGTAAAAATTACAGAACGAAGTGAAATAAAGAATATATACTATAATGTCTAAACCAGTCCTTAAACATGGACGTGAGTAAAAAATATTAAGATCCAAAGACACGAAATTTTCGAAGCCGCAAACAAGAGACCTCTGATACGAGCAGACTCTAAAAGAGGTTACACTAAAAGATGAAATTAGAAGTGAAGATAATTTCATAAAGTTGGGTGAAGAAATGTAGCGGTCAAACTTATAATTTATCAACGTCATTGGAGGCAACAAATATGAAGAAAAAACTCGATATAATGTTTCACAAAAACTATAACACGTCTATAGAAAGTGGCTTGAAACCGAGAACCGGGAAGCCCAGGAAGACATTGAAAGGATTAATTTAGCCTCGGAACAAATCATAAAATTTAAAACTTTATTTGGAAGAAGTAGAAGGAGGTATATTTTAAATAAACAGTTTATGTACCTTTCAATAGCATGGGACAATGTTTACGAATAGAGAATAAGTGAGTATTTTAGAGGAAGTAAGGCAGCTTATTTTAAGGCACTATCTCATTCTTTGCCTGAAGAGGCTGAGGAAAGACTCTGCATCACGACGCAGCTGTTAATATGCCTAAAACATCAGGGTACATACAATTACAAGTCAGCATTTAGACAAGCATCAGGTATCAGTTTCTTCACCTTTGCAAACGTTGCATGGACTGTGATCTTACGGGCGTGAGGACCAGAAGATTCTAACATTTGTAAGTTAAAAACAAATTCAATTTCTCATTTTTCTTAAGCCGCTTAAAATTTACTCCTTAAAGGGATATCAAGGCTTTTGTAAAGTTTTCAATTGAGTTATGTTGAACTGTCAGATTTACTGCCTCTGTTTTCAAGATGCAATTAAGTAAATTAGGAATGTGAGTAGGCTATGTATAAGGATGGACAACAAGAAATGAGGAGAGCCTAATAAGAAAAATATTACAGGAGGCCGTAATAGAAAAATCTCGGCGGAAAGTCACGCACATTTTCCAGGGTCGGCACTTTAAAGTACCACGGTTGGAGAAAGAATCAGAAAAGTGTAGTTACTCGCCTTGTAGCTTTTAATAAGGAAGAATATTAAGATTTACTGATGTTTTGAACCTCATTCTTTGTCTCAGGCTAAATAAGTTCCGAAATGTTGTGGATTTTAAAGCCAAGACAATATTAATATTGAAAACAGCAGTCACATTCATTAGGGTAAACCATCGCCAGAATCCCTTAAAATTAAATTAAATGTTAGTATTTAAATGTTTCATTCACTAATGAGAGATGGAATATGTCGAAGATATAAGTGTGCATGCAACTCTTCACGTGAAGGGCAGGAGGATCTTGGGTACGGAACAGGTTTGTCTCTGGCTCCGATCCCACTTTCTGTGAAATACGGGTGCACTTGTCCACAGCAACGGTTCCTGCACCATTATGAGTGGAACACCCTTGTCAAAGTTCAAGTGGTCACTTATACACTGACTATCGACTTCAAACTGACGCGTATACAAAGGGCTCCATTGTGATTTTGGAGTCAAGCTTCTCTAAGGACAAAAAATAAATGGCTGTATTGACATCAACGTGCGGTCATTATATGGAATGAAAGCATAATACAGAGACGTGTCCACCTATATTTTTCATTTAAGAAACTTATGGGCAAAACTTTGGAGGGCCACGAATTTTTTTAGCTTTTAATTTGCTCCGTAATCAGTGGAATATAAACCCAAGTATGTATTAATTTGATGCATATTTTTACACCTTTCCTAAAATGGTTCATTATAGCTGAAATATATGCGTAACATAAATGTTAACCTCTGTAACATCTGGGATATTAAAATAAAAGTTTTTCGGTAAAGGAATATGCCGAAAAGTATTTTATGACTAAGAAGTGTGTGTTTAGATTCGCTGCAGTAATAATCTTCTCTCATTCGGAACAAGTAATCATCAAGGTTAACGGGCGACATAAAGACGCGAGCTTGGAGTTTTGAAAACATATAGGCGTAATCCCCAATGTAGAATCCACTTACATTACAGTTTATCACACTTAGCGGAGAATTCAAAATTCGCAGATTCTGAATTAATCCTACAACAGACAAAAGAAAACCATCTTAGGGTTTTCTGTACTTTGTTTATAGATTGGAATGTGTACGTCTAAGAACTAAGTATGTTATACAATTATTTCCTTGTTACCTTTATTTCCATTTGTTGGAACGGTTTATTTCTTACATACACAAAATGGCTTCCTTATCTTAACAGACTTGTGCTGAACTCCTGCGGCAGAAATGAGCACCAATATTGTGACAAAGACAAAACACAGGTCTAGTGATAACAAAGTAAAAACAGGGAATTTAATGATTTTCTTTGTTTTTTATTTAACACTTGCCACCCAAGACACAAGGTTATTTTTACACAATTTTCTTAGTGTTTTTCGTTGAAGTTATTACCCAGATACATGACTGATAGTGTTAGTCAGACATACGGATAATGTCATGCAGGAATATGGATGATCATTACTTCACTTCCTCACGTTGTACTGGTATGCTGTCGCAGAAATTAGCGGTCAAATTGATACTGAGAGTAAGATGATAAGTCTCTCTACCCGACGGAGAGAAAATAACACGTTATCATTTTTACTTTGCTAGGGAAATCAAAGAAAAAAAGAACCAGACGCGCAGGAAATAAAATACAAGTAAGGATGGTGAGAAAGTTACAGAAAAATGGGTTTGAAACCCTGAAAAAAAGAAACTATTTAGAAGGCCAAAATATATATTGTATGATAATATTAAAATCAATCAAAGAGGAACAGTGCGAGAATGTGGAATGAATCATCTGTTTCCAGACAGCAACCGATTTTGTGCTCTTGTGAACACAGTACTGGTAATAAGACTTCCATCTTACAAGAGATTGACATTGGTCTTTAGGAGCCAGTTAAATCTGCAAACTACGAGATACTGACAATGATAATCACATTTGCAATTATTTATATTATGGACTTCGTCTTTCGTTCCTTTTCAATATGTAAACATTTCTTGTCTGTTTCCGTCTTCAGGCTAAATGTAAGGTTAAAACCGACTCAGTTTTGCCCGATATGTAAAGTTTCTATCAACTCCTAGACCAAGTTGTGTTCAAGTTTAAAATCCCTTTTAATTTCTTCCTTCCTTCTAATCTAAGATTTTTCAAATGGTCTCTATCCTCCACATTTGAAACTAAAATATTACTTGAATACTGCATATTTCACATATTCGTCAGAGAGTTACTCACGTAGATATTATAATTTGAACAACATGTGATACGAATCCCCCATTACACAAATTTCTCTATCTTCTTTTTAATCCTGTCTAAGGACGTCCTCTCCATCAGCCCGTTTTTAAGCAATGTAAATTTTTCTCTTCTTTTAATGCGAGATACCAAATTTTATACCCACACAAATTATCAGCTGAAGTTACGGGTTTGTTTATGTCAACTTTCTCTGTTTCTGTAAGAGTTGGAAAGATAAGGGATTCTTAACAGAAAGACAGCAAGAATTTTGGAAATTTATTCTGTTGTAACTCTCCTTATAAAGAAACAAATTAACCTGAGTAACATAAAAGAAAGATGACTAAGTTTTAATGCAAATCTAAGGTTATTTCCTCCCCTCATTAACAGAGAGACGTACCTCATGCAGCACAATAGGACACTTGCTTATGCACTAAGAAAACGAAAGCTTTCATCATCGCGAGAATGGCTGCATTTTATTAAGGCCACCATAATCTGCTTTCTCGGCTCTGGCTCAGTTGAAAGTTTCACAGATATGTATATTATAAAAATGTATTCTTAGGGCCATAGATTTAATGCAACGTCAAGTTATATATTACGTCACATCGCTTATTAATAAGGGATGAAAGTTCAGAAGGGGGTTGGCTCTGGAAGGGTGAGTGCATTAGCCAGAGGGAACTGCCACATTCATTTAATGAAATTTTGTTCTAGTCGCAGTAGCTTGAATGATTGCTTTGTTTACACACCACGTTTACCCTAGGAAAGAAAATTAAAAAAAGCCTTACAACCAAAATGAGAGACGGCTCAAGAGTTCAGAGCACGTGTAGCTGCAGCGAAAATTCAATTACGGCTCGTCAGTTGAGAGGGGGGGGGGGTATCGTCTTGTAACAGAAATTGAACAGCCGCCTTCCTTGGCTCATTAATGAGTAAGTGTTCAATAATTAGCTGGAAGCATCAAAACTTCGCGCATGTTTGCATAATCCCTATGTATACGAAAACTTTCAGAACCAGGCACGTGGATTATCAGCAATTATTACGGTATAGATCTACATATGATTAGTTAAAGCAGGGCAGTTTTTGTCGGTTTGTCCTTCTGTGGTTGATTTGTCATATAGGACTGTTAATAGTTAAGAACATTTTACCAAACGCGACTGACACGGGTACGTTTTGGTTGGTATACTACAGTATTTCCAGATAGCAGCACCACTTAATCAAATTTTACCTTAGAGTTTTCAATTGCAATCCTCATAGTATGAGCCATACAAATTCGTTGAAAATGTGACAAATTTCAAAGAGCCTGTATGAGAAAAAATATAACCAATCAAAGTGACGTTCACTAAGAAATTAGGTGCTGATTAAATTAGGAGCATGATTCTTACGACTCAATTCAGGGTTTTTGAGTTTTCGTTGCATATTTAGAATTCTAAAAATGAAATTATACGATACAATCCCTTTGCTTTTACTTGTATGTATTTGGACGTTCTTGTGTTAAGGAAAGGACATGGAACCAGAGCTTTTGTCGATCTTTATACATAACAAATATGTGAATACAAAAGGCCTGGAAAAGTTATAAGTGAGGAGCTTTACAATTACTACTCTATCAGATAAGACCACATATCAGAGAAAGAAATGAGTGAAATATAGACAGCATGGAAAAACAAAAGTACTCACAAAATTTTAATGAAAACTTGAAGGTAAAACACCACTTTGGAGATCTAGACGTAAATGGAAGGATAAAAAATGGGCCCATTTTTTACGAGGACCTTGGGTAAACTGAAGTGCCTGAATATGAAGAGCACTGGCGAGCTATTTTTGGACAGGGAAACTAATATTCTTTTATCATAAGTGTTGAGGAATTTATTGATCCATAAAGAACTGTAATTTGTGTTTTCTTTCTTCTTTCTTTCTTGTTTTTTCTTTCCCTCTTTCTCTTACACATAATTTAGCTGTTCGTAGAGTGAGTTAAATAACTTGTATTTTATTTAAAGTAACTCGTATTTCTTTTCACCTCTAATATTTTATCTCTTCCTTCCTTTATTCCTTGCGTTTCTGTCCCTTTCGTACAACTTTCGTTCTACAATCGGTAGAAAAGAGTTAAATAACCTTACTTCATTAGGTTTCGCACATTCCCTCTTCGAGTACTTGTATTTTTGTTTCGTCATTCCTTATACATTATTTCTTACGTTATTTGTCCTTCTTTCTCCCTCTGCTTTCCTTTCCTTCTTTCTCACGTTCTCTCTTTTTATATTTCACTTCCAGCACCACAAAATTGCTAGCGAAGAAGTGGCAGCTGCCCACTGGTCTCAGGTTGAGAGCACCAGTGGGCGTGGTCGTGTTCCTGTCCTGTGCGATTATTCATTTTTGCTGTCGCCCGTCCTTATTGCTTCAGACGACACGGCGATTCTTAATGAGACGAGCTTCACTTCAAAATGCCCTAGTGCAATGCATTAATACATAGCTCAGGGTCATAAAATTTTGGTCTCTCATACGTGACAATTGAAAATGTCTGTCAAAGGGGCAGCATTCCTGCTTTGTATCTGAAAGACCTTCGTTTCAAAACACGGCTCTGCCGCTGACTATAACGACTGAGGTTTTCCTTAATATTCCTCAGTCCATCCTCAAACATTCTGGAGATATTACCTCAAATTACACAGCGACCACTTCCTTCCACATCCTTTCCAGTTCATCACTTACTAATCATATTACATTCGACTTTACACTGACTGTACTATTGAAGACGTTATCAAATAAACGGTAAATTCATAAATGTAGTCATACATTTTATTATTTTTAATTAATCTTCTTATTTTATACAAATATTGGCTTTCTTTCTCGCTATTTCCTTCCCTCCATCTGTCCGTGTGAGAGACAGGTTGTCTCGTAACGTGCTATGGGTAACAACCTTGTACCTTCCATTTTCTACTTTAAAATACCAACATGGCTTCCGTCCAAACGTTTGATGGGAAAGTAATAATGACGCCATTTGTTACCGGACAATAATATTCAGAGGAGTTACAGAAAATTGAAGCATGTAAATCATGTCTTTATATCATGGTTTTGTAAAATGTACAGGTGCAATTGGAGTGTCGGTTAAGTCTATATTAAATTGTCCGCTTCGAGACGATAAATACCGTAAAAGTTTAGTTATGAGCATGGAATGTTTCGACTAATACTTAAAGAACATTTCTAATTACTGTATGTCAATATTATTTTTATGTTACAATTAAAAACATTATAATGGAGATTAACTTCGCCTTCATATGTTGCAAAATAAAATCACCCGCAGATATTAGCCAACGTACTAGTTGCAATTATACTCTGAAATTAATTGGTATACGGGATAATTATTGATTTACAGCATACTTGCTATTAGCCTCAGCAAAAGGCATTCGACGGAAAGCAGATGGCATGAGGTATTTTTAGAATTTATTGTTTGCTACTTAGTTACATGTCTTACAAGGACTTATATGAATAAGAAATATTTATAAAATTCTCGAAATTAAATTCTCTAAGCAGATGCTTTTTTTTATTTTATAAGCATGCTCTACGTTTAACGTCAATCTCATTCTCCTTCGATTAGATACGATTGGCACTAAGAATGTAAGTTGTGAAGCTCCTTACCATTTACCTTTCTTCACCATTGTCACTTCCTCCCTAATTTTTTTCAAATATTCTGCGTCTATATTATTCTCTTAATGTAGGAAAATATCTAAACCCTACATTAAATTTACGTTCTTAGACAAAAGAAGGTATATGTAAGGTAGTAAACGGAACTACAGAAAGCAACGTCCAAATTTGACCACTTGTAATTTGTTTTTTAATGTTGCTTTAATTTGTTATTCTGATTTTCAAGTATTTTTCCTTTGCCAGTAACTGTTAAGTTTTTATAAATCCATTTTTTAAGTATTACCCTGGAAAACACAAAGGATAGAAGCCAAAGCCATTTCTTCAATATGCAAGTGACTAAAATTTCAGTAAGAAGCAGAGTCGACATAGTGACCAGCCTGCTGGATGGAAAAGCGAGGAAACGCGTTTCAATTCCCTGCAGGGGTAAGATATTTCTCTTATTCGAAAACGTCCGTACCGACTCTGAGGCCCACCCAGCCTCCTATTGAAAGGGTACCGGGCGTTTTTCCGCTGGTGTATAGCGGAAAAAGCATGAAGCTTCTTACCTCCATTAAGAGTTAAATTTAGGAATATGTGGAGCTATAACCCCACTCCTCCCGTAAGCCTTTATAACCTGCACAGGAACAACTATACTATGTTTTACATGTTTACATAGTTTGTATTTATTATATTTTATATTTTAACTTTACTACTACTTCTAATTTACTAGTACTACTAGTACTACTTATACAACTATTACTACTATTACTACTACTGATGATCTGGAGGAGGAGAAGAAGAAGAAGAAGAAGAGAAGAAGAAAAGAGGAAAGGAAGAAAAAAGTGAAGGCTATGAGGATAGTTTCTTTAAATGGGTTCAGTTTCTGAATTTTTATCTCATCATTACTTGCTATTCTGTCATCGCAAAGCATAAAATTCGATCTCACGTTATTCGTATTTTTTACCACGCAGTATGGCTGCCTTAACCGCCTCGTCCTGGTGGGAATAAGGGTCAATTGTGTATGTGGTGGAACGATTCGTTATTGGACAGGCAGGAACATCTGGACCATCCAGGAAGCACTGGTTTCAGAGTGGCTGTTCTCGGAAATTAGTTGGCGAGCTAACTCTCTGTCGTGATAAGGGAGAGAAGGGGGATAAAAACTACGCAAAAACAAAGCCAAAAAGAAATATAAGGAAAAACAGAAAGAAAAGAAGGTAGGAGAATCTCTTGAAAGCAATTTGGTGTGCCTTGTAAAGGAGAAAAGAATTGTATGGTAGCAGGTAAAAGTTAGGCACAGTAATGGCCGGTAGACACAACCCTCTCGAGGTTCGGAGTTCTAGAAACTAGGATGATATGACAACAATTCCCATAGCTATAAATTTGTAAAGTCGGAGTTTCATGACCATAGCAAGCTACAGTCTACATTGCTTTCAAAAATGAAAAGGTAGATATATACATTGGGTGCCATTTCTATCATATATTTTTCTTGATTACTGTAATATCCCCACTAACATAATTTTTTTGGACTTTGCCCATTGCCTAATTTTTTAATGTAGCACGATCTTACTGAAGCAGATCCGGCTTCCAAAACGTCGTTCTTCTTTAAAAAATTAGACGATGGACAAAGTACAGAAAAGGAAGATTATATCAGTGAATCATATACCATTGTCAGAGCCCTGTAGAGTAAAGAATCCCCGTCTAACTAACTCCATGAAACAAAGTTCTTTTTGGAAAGCTAATACTCCTTCAGATGGTCATGAAATGATTGTTACAATAATCTGTATGAAATTAAGTAAATAAATTGTAAATAATGCGAAATTTGAATTTCTCACAGCGATGTCTCCAAAGTTTCAAGTCATTTGGGATGTTACGTCACGTCGAATGATAAATATATGTCATCGTTCCGTAGAGCCATTTGTCTTCATATTCATGTTCAAGCAATCAAAGAAAAGTTTGACTGTTGACTGTGAGAAAGAAGGAACTGAGATTCTTCGAAAATATTTAAAAATATTAACCAGTCGACATGGCGCAAAGCCCGAAGATCCCGAAATTTAACCAGCAGTAATACACATCCTGTTCAAATTAGGCCTATATATCTTACTTACGTAAGCTAAAAATTAGGTACAATTATGGCATAAACGCGTACCTAGATTACATGGTGTGTAATATATTAATTTTTTTTATGCTCGACAGCCCTATATGGGCCTGGGCCTCCTCGTTTCGTCGAGGTTTCATGATCACACACATTTGAGACGCACCACAGTCGGTAGAACTCCTCTGGACGAGGGACCAGCTCGTCGCAGAGACCTCTACCTGACATCACACAACACTCACAAGAGACAGGCATCCATGCCCCCGGTGGGATTCGAACCCACGATCCTAGTAAGCGAGCTGCCGAAGACCCACACCTTAGACCGCACGGCCACTGGGATCGGCAATATATTAATTAGCCTATATTAATATTTAGATCCATAGTATTTTCCCACGTATATCAGGAAAAACGTCTACTCTAATACGTAATTATTTTATACGTGCATTTTAAAAGGTCCTTATTTTATATGACAACTCTCACTTCTCACTTCCCGCCTCTTGTCAGCCGAACGTGTGGGCTATCTCTTGAGTGGGCTATGTTAATAGGTTAAACGATCCGACAGGAAGCCCAACTGGTAGTTGTCACAAAGAATATTGGACTCTCTATTATCAAGTAACTTAATTTTTAAGTTATATTATTATAATTGTGCGTTACTGCACGTTTTATTATTTATTATATTCTGGACCGACTTATATGATGCTGCTCGCGAAGTACAGATCGGATATATCTTGTTCATGAATTCTCTGGACAGTTGAAACTTGAATGTTTTTAGAAAACATGAATGACAAACTGCCAACTAGGGACTCTTCTTATCTGCCTTACACCTCATACACAGATGCGTCAATCTTCTCGCTGTAATGAAAACACTTTAATTCGTATGTAGACCACATTAAGCTACACTTCCGTTTCTAAAATTAATATAAATAATCAATACGAGCTACTGATGAGGGACACAGCTAACTTGAGATGAAGTCCTTACTTAAGACAAAAATATGTATATTGTGAAAATACGTTTGTCTGTTAATGCGTCAAGTACATGGCTATTATGTGTTGTTAGAATAAGGGGCTGCTATATTTAAGCATGTACGTATGAATCAGCCGATCCCAGTGGCCGTTCGGTCTAAGGCGTGGGTCTTCGGCCGCTCGCTTACTAGGTTCGTGGGTTCGAATCCGCCGATCCCAGTGGCCGTGCGGTCTAAGGCGTGGGTCTGCGGCCGCTCGCTTACTAGGATCGTGGGTTCGAATCCCACCGGGGGCATGGATGTTTGTGTTGTGGTAGATGTATGGACGATAGCATGAAACATAAGGTGACATGCAGGACAAAAAGGACTTCAACAGTACAAATGGATCAAAGGGGAAAACCCAGGAATTAAAAAAAAAAAAAAAAAAATCCCACCGGGGGCATGGATGTTTGTGTTGTGTTTGTTGTAGGACAGTAGTATGGAACATAAGTGGCATGAAGGACAAAAAGGATTAAACAGTACAAAAATGGATCAAAGGGGAAAAACCCCGGACAGGCAAAAAAAGAAAAAAAATCCCGCCTAGGGCATGGATGTTTGTGTTGTTTTTGTTGTAAGGACGGTAGCATGGAACGTAAAAGTGACAAAAAGGACGAAAGGATTTAAAAACAGTACAAAAAATGGATCAAAGGGGGAAAAAAAACCCCGGACAGGAAAAAAAATCCCGTCTAGGGCATGGATGTCTGTTTCTTGTGAGTGTTGTGTGTTGTCAGGTAGAGGTCTCTGCGACGAGGTGGTCTCTCGTCCAGAAGAGTCCTACCGAGTGTGGTGTTTCTAAAAAGTGTGATCGCGAAGGCTCGAAAAATAAGGCGGCCTAGGCCCCAAGGGGCTGTCGATACATTGGAAAAAAAAAATGTATGAAGCGTGTATGTTTTCGTGAGTAAAGTGTTTATTTGATGGTTATATCTCATCAGTCTCCAGGAAAGCTTGAGAGAGTCACAAAAAGCGTCAGCGTGGTTGTTAATTCAATTTACTGTATTTATGTGAGGTTCCAGTGTAGAGCGAAATATTATTATAAGGCGGGTCCTGATCGTGTCAGGTAAAAATACAGTCACCAGGAAGATCAACTCTACTGGGTGCCCTGCAGAATGATAAGTGAAGTATGAGCGCGAAATAAGGAACATAACTCGACGCATATCTCTTACAAACTTTCTATTATTTTTCGAGTGTACCATTATTGTAATATTCTAAATACGTTCTGTTCAATCGAGCAGCGACATTGTTAAGAAGCTCACATAATCAAGGATATTTTAGCTTTGGCCGAGTCCACAGCAGCTTGCCTCTTCGATCACATTTGGAGGTGTTTAAATCCAGCCCACAAGAATACATATTTTCTATTATCTTCTAAGAGTTTTCCAGTGTCACACCGGTTACTGGTTCTCAGTCTCTTTTCGCCATATTTGTCGATTTAATGCGTATTCATACGTTAGATTCTTCTGCTTCAACAAGACCCTATCTTCACGTATATTTTAATATCGTTTTTTCAGCCTGCGTCTAGATTTTCCGAGCCATTTATTTCCCTCTGGTTGGCGTAGACGTAGTGACCAGACATACTTGGGACTTACCAGGTTCAAATCCCTGTCCGATATCAGCCACTTTCTCTAAATTTGAGGGCCTTTTCTCCAGTTTCTCCAAGCGAATGACAGCTTAGTTCTTTAGAATAGAGTTGATTTTATCCAAATCATGACATACTGAACATTCATAATTATATTCCCGTTTAATTGAATATTATAAGGATTTGTAACAGCAATGTGGCTCTTAATTACGCTCAAATTAATCTAGCATTATTATAATCGTTAATAGCTCTAACAGCACAAGTTACACGTAAAATGACACTTTCGTTTATATTAGCAGCAATTTCTTTACACGGAAGAAAGTCTCTATTTACATACGAATAAAATTTACAATTCATTCAATATATTTATTTCTCCCACACTAAACTCACACCTTCGCTCTTTCCTCTGTCTTTTTGTATCCAATTGAGCACAGCAACAACAACAACATCAACATTCGTACCTCAGCTATAGAGGCTTCCGAGGAAAGTGGTATCATTAATATTCCTTTATGAATAACACTACATTTCCGTTTTAATTACAGAATGTTAGCACCGCATTTCGGATAGAGGATTGACAAGAAACATTTGTTTTGAAAGAGCTCCGTTCGTAGGGGGTATGTTTACATTTACTGAATGTAGGATTCTGCACTTCTAGCAAGAGGAATATGTTTGTTGTTTTGAGTACATTTACCGGTATCTTATATTTCTTTTAATTTAATCCTGTTTTGCTTTTTCTCTTTTCTCTTGCCACTTCCCTTGCACACGTCGAAGAAAATGTCTACCGCTCTTTAAAATATTTTTATTAATAGAGTTAAAGTTCCCAAGTCACGAGGTAATGAAGGTATTATGGAGACAGAAGCTTCTAATGCTAAAACGGAAAGCACTGAGTTTGAGAAGTAATTTATTTTTTCAATTGAATTTTAAAGTTGTGTTGTTTTGGTCTTTTTTTATTTCAGTCTGGGTTTTTAAAATGAGACTTACATCAGTGTCGTCTGTTCCATTTACTCATCCCAGAGAAAATAACCTATCGACGATCGAAAATCCACGGTTGCAGGATATTTTGAGAGCGAGAGAGAGAAAGAGAGTCAGACATACGGACTTCTGTCTGCTAGATTTTACAGTAGATGGCTGCAGAATAACTTCGCCAAGTCTTTATATCTTCTTCACTATTTTGCGTGGTTGATATCCAGGGATGAGGGTTTTCGACATAGACTGCATACGTAAATCCTTATGTCTAAAGGTTTTAAATTTGTAATGGTGTTCAACAATGACAGTTGAAAATAGATGATTGCGGATGTAAATGTAGGCTGTAGAGGGCTGCTGTTTGATGGTAGCCAGGTATTTCGGAGACCATGTAATGTGAAGATTATGAGATTTATCTTAGTGATTATTCTGAGGCAAGAAACTGCAATCGACTGGTGAAATCCTTGGTCGTTGATGGTATTGGGCTAAAGAAAGATGTAGTCACCTCTTGGTGGCTTAACAACTTACTTTAGTCACAGTTACAGCGCTGCTGCTGAAACGGACAACAATAAGCACTATTTTGTCGCCTAAAAATAGTTACAACCAAAACAGTCACGACACCTTTGAATTGAAATCACAGCATATCCTTAAATTTAGAGTAGTTTTATCGTCTTTATTGCGCGCAAGTTCTTCAATTTACAGCGATATTTAATTACACTTCTTGATCGTCAAAGTGAATTGAATGTTAAATGTCTATCGTTCAAGTTAAACAACGACGGTACGTTTCATTCTAAACTCAGAATAGACAAACACTTGTTGGATGGCAGACAACATTTACATGTTCCTTCTCTGGAGATTAAATCATAATTCAGAGGGAGATTACGCATGACAACACGACACCAAAACGCCATTCTCATATTTGGTGGAGTCTCACGTTTTGAATCACGGTCGGTGAATTTCTCTTCATCTTTACCTTAAGAACACGGGACTCCAATAAGGAAGCGGAATTAAATTTGTTTATCCTTGTCAAATATCGTGTGAAATATATTCCTTGTTCGAAGATAAACACGTGTATCATATAATTATCTCGCCGACAAAGCAAACTGCTTGCTGTGTTACAGCTTTGAAGTCACATACACAGTTGTCAGCTAGGCGATAACCAGACCTTATCGCCTACTGCTCTTTGTTTAATTATAAACAGGTTCCATTTAATCCTAATGATCGAGCTTAACGAAGCGCGGTGACTTAGAATCGAAGTAATAATAACACCGCCTTTGTCATTTACTCAAACTGGGTTCACTGCCAAATTTACAGTTTATCTTTTCGTACTAGGGTACATATCCGGGAATTTAGCTGCGGTCCTTGGCAGACTGCAGTGTCGATGATTTTTTAATTATCTATTAATTAATGGCTGAATATATTTCAATGTTTAGATGTAGGTCCTCAGACTAGTAACCCTCTGTTAACTTGTTCTAGCAAACACTTTCTTTAGTAATGCAGCCGACCATCTCGATTCGCAGCAGAGGCTAAACTTTGTTTACATGAAGATGGAAATATCTTAAAATTAGACTCTTCACAATATCGGAAGCGCGGCTGTCATCAATGCAGATGTGGTATCATTCTATATTGGTGTAACTCCAAAATTCCAAAACTCCTCTTTTTTATGCTAAGTTTTGACAGTTATTTTCCTGGTTCGGCGGGACAGGTCATTTGAACATCGTGCTTGGACAAACCAAAAATTCGGTTTTAACAATTTTTGGGCCCCAAATTTACAGTTGTTTCGGCTATTAATATTTTGATCCAAGCTATACGTGACTTTTCCAGCATTTCTAGGGAAGAGTGTTTTATTTCCAGGGATGTTTAATTAAATTTAAACCATGATAATTATGCAATGTTCTCAAGAAAATGTTTTTGAGCCAAAGGTTAGGAGACTTCGTTTTGCCTCACCATTCACAGAAATCCAATTCATATAGATCATATTTCGCAATTCTAGTGCGAAAGATACTGATCTGCCAGAAGACATGATTATTCAAATGCAGTCTAAAAGAAAATTGTTAAGGGAGACGGCGATAACATAACCTATCTTAGTCCCAGAAAAATTACTGAAAAGATTTATGGTAAAATGTATGAGTGTAATCCTCCATTTTTTTAATGTCTCGACAGCCCCTTGGGAGCCTATGCCTCCTCATTTTTCGAGGCTTCACGATCACACTTTTAGACACACACACTCGGTAGGACTCCTCTGGACGAGGGACCAGCCCGTCGCAGAGAACTCTACCTGACAACAAACAACACTCACAAGAGACAGACATCCATGCCCCTGGCGGGATTCGAACCCACAATCCTAGCAAGCGAACGGCCGCAGTAATCCTCCATAGAGATCAATATTAAATGCACCTTATGATTTTTGCAGACTTGCTCACAACATTATCGAAATCCTTGAATATTTGTGACGTTAAAATCATAGGATGAGATATCCAGCAAACGGACGGACGGACTGACACACCCTATCTTTTCGAACTAGGAGCTTCGTAAAATAGAAGCAGTAGTATTGAGATAAGGTGAAATGTAGAACAAGGTTTTTGGAAGCGAAAACATGTAAAAGAAAATAAAACATTAATAAAGATATATCAAATGAATACATTTAAAGCTACTTAGCTTCCAGAAAATCGCTGAAACTCTGAGGCGGAAGAGTCGGACACTACTACAGTGAACTCTAGCCTCAGAGTTTCGGACACATAACGGATTCGGCATAACTACAGTAAAAGCTATTACAGATAAAATTAATCAAGAGGGATATGAGGCTTCTAAAGTCGATGACCATGAAGGTAATTGTTGTTTGGATTTCAAAACGGTTAGTCTGATGTACTTCTGCGGACCCTTCAGAGGAACCTGCTGCCTTGTGCCGCCTACTGCCCGTTCCATTTTGCCCCTATATGTAATATACAGCATATTCCCAAGAGTAGTTTCTTCATCTGCCGTGATGATAGAGACAGCAGGTTTGTATCAAACGACAGACTACCTCTACCATATGACACGAAGTCACATCGCACGTCAGTAATTTTACATAGATTAAAACACATGGACATGCTGTCAGTGCGAGATTTGAGGTTTTCACACAGCTGTGGGGCGAATATTGAACGTTAATCTACGCTCTTATGCAAGCTTAAAAAGTTGACATTATTTTAACCTTTTCTTCGGAAATAGAACGAACTTGAAATTCAGGTCAAATCAAGACATATTTGCTATTATTAAAACAGGCTCCATGACGGTGAAAAATTATTCGAAAATTATCTAGAGAAATATATTTAAAATCATAATTGCCTCACATCCAGAAGTGTAAATGCATAGCATTTCGCCCATGCGTGCTACATGCCCAGGCTATTTAAATATTTATGTTTTAAATACGCATTAACCTTTGGTGCAGAATAAAAATTATGAAGCTATCTATACTGCATTTGTTTTCAAGCTGTCTGTTACCCTTTCCATTTTACTTAGAAATGTTCGCTCAGCAGGATTTTACACCCCATTCTATGGTATTACCTGAGGCTAAGAGGTAAAGTTTCGTAAAGAAGCAGGCAAAATTATAAGTTTTTATATATTGATACTTATGTGTTATGTTAGAAAAGAGAAGACAATAGGTTTTGAAATAAATGGTAGCAGACCGCCGAATTTAATCTGCTCTTGACTTCTTTGTGAATGTAATTCTGATATTATGTTAATTCCAAAATACAGGCCCATATTGTGGTAACAACTGTAACGTATCGTCCCAACGTGATGCCTGATTGACTGAAAACAGCAGAGGTTTATTTCAATCTAAAATCTCGGGTTTGTGAATTGTCGATAAAACAAATAAATTGCAGTTTTTCGCTTTGCACTCTTGCATACATCAGAATTAACTACATGCAAATCACTCAAAGGAGAATGTAATTCGAAATTAATTGAAGCACACAATATCTCCTTTTAACTTACAACCAGTGGTAATTTCATGTCCACTCTTGCGGCTTCAGATCACGTAAAATTTTCTTCTATTGTTAAAGTAAAATTACAGTCTTTCTATGAAATTCCAATAAGAATTTACGTAACAGTCGAAATAACCATCAGAGTAAAGTGAACTGGTGGAGAGTGTTTGACCGGGGCTCGATTCTCAGCAAGAGCAGGAAATTTTTGTTAGCTATTTGATGTTGATGTTTGTACGAGTATACGAAGGATGTGATATTCGTGAATATGACACCCGTTAATTCGTAATTATAAAAATTTTATGGATGAATCCGCTGCCTCCGTTTCAGGTTAAATATTTGAAGATGGAGGTATGGGAGTCCCACGAAGCCATTGCAACTTTCAACCAAACTGGAGGGGGCCTGCTCTTCGTCATCACGCCAGACTGCTCCTGGAATCCACAATTTACGATTATCTTAACAAATGAGTACAAGTTTTGTGTGCCCAGAGATGAAACCAACCCAGTCGTGCAACTAACTACTCTTTGCTTATGTATTGCACAAATCAAACGCTAGGGTATCTTGTCTGAATTAGAAACATTATGTATATATATATTTCTTCCTGGTATCCTGTCTGCTGTATCTTCAAAATTCTATTGTATTCAGTCCTGAAGTAGGTATTTAAATTACCACAACACATATATGTGATAAATATAAATATTTTTATTTCTATTTTCGAATCGGAAGCTGGAAAACTTGAAAGATTTTTCATAATTTTTCTCTCGCTCTATGCAAATGCTGGCTTATTACCTTAAAGAAGACCGCAGCAGCTCCTATCAAACTTTCAGAATTTTCAATTGACAAGCATTCGTTGGTTAGTTACTATATAATCTACACATTTGTTAATATGACTTAAGGAACAAGAAATAACATTATCTTTTATTTTTTAAGTGTTCGTACAGAAAATACTAGTCACATATACTTTAATGGTCTAGTGGATAACTTTAAGACAAGAGAGGACACTGAGAATTGAAAGACGAACCACTAGATCGCACTCTGTGGAGAATTCGCTTTGGAAGAGGCTATGAGCCTGTCGTAAGACAGACTACAGAATGAATGAATGAATTTCAGTGTTTTTGCAAATGAGTTGCTGTTCATTAAGGAGATCATGTTTCCAGTCATTCCCTTGCCATGTCATGTAGTAGGTTCTTTCGGCTTCAAATTGTTTAAGGAACATAGGATTATCACTACTAGGAGTCCCAAAATACTTAGTGTCAATATTTAACAAAGGAATAGACAATTGATACTGTTCGCTACGTCATTTCTATTATTACCCTCAATTGAATTAAGGGTTTATCTTTGAAGGGTTCTCAGCTTAGGTCGCCTGTACATACCAAATATCATGGCTTTATTGCCGAAGTTCAAGCGCGCTTTCGTATTTTTGTTATTAGACTTGAGATTAATTTTGGAAGTTGGATGGATGAAATCAACACAGATTTACTTCACTTGGAGGGGAAACTATACTTGCATTAAGAATTTTGTTCGGAAAATAGGAAAGGAAGACACTACCTTAAAGACCTAGGCGTAGATGGGAGGGTAATATTAACATGAGACGAAAAATTAAGGTTGAAAGTTGTGGACTGGCTTGGAAAGTACTAGTAGCGAGGTCCTGCAAATGTGGTTAACGAAGAGTGCACTTGCATCGAGGTAGAAACTTTCTTGACTAGGTGAGTTACTATTAGCTTCCCAGTAAGTACTCTGCGCCCTGCAGTCGTCTGGTTAAGATTTTTGCCAGTCTGTTAAAGGCACCCAGTCACCTTCGCAGACCTTAATTAATATAGCCTTTAATTAGGAAATCTTTAATTTTATCGATTGTTGCAGTTAATAAGCAAACACAGAGTCGACGTAACAGAGAAGATAAGTAATCTGATTTCATTTGGAAAATTTTAACACGTTTGTTGAATCTAAATACGAAAGCACAGCACGAATTCTTCAGTTTATCGAATTCTTCATTCATAACATCTAATAAGCCGTGAGAAATGAACCATTTCAGTGTCGTAAACTGCTATGCACGATACCGTGGTCTGTGTCAAAGACAAAGAAGCTGCTCAGGATCATATTGCCTCCAGATAAAAGTGCCATCACTCATCCCCAGACCGAGGGGAAGAAGACACATCGATTGTATAGAAAACATGTACCATTTATTTCACATCAAAACAAACTGCAATATGACATCTTCAATATTGTCAAAAGGCTGTTTCTCTACAATACACTTCTCGTTTCATCCAAGAAAATAGGCTTCTGTGAAGAATCTCTGATATCTAATTACCTTTAGCTATTCCCATATGTACGTAGGTGCATAAATAAATTATAATTTATCCATGGGTATCTACAGGGTAAAAATAAATTCGCGCATTAGCTCTCCATATTGTGCATCCTTGTTAAAAAAGAAGTCCAAAATATTTTACAACATACAATCGCACGTCCTGAGTCTTTTGGTTTTCGAGAAACACAACACTGGCAAATGGTTCAAGGTATCAAATGACGAAAATTTCGGCGCCTCGTAGTTTCAAGTAGAACATATAGAGGATGATCACTTGGATAGAGGTGTGCATTCCATGACAACTGGTGTTAATCTATTTATTGTCAAGACGTGGACGTCGTCGAACCCCCCTTTTAAAATATTTCTAATTCTCATGATGCATATCGTGTGAGCTTCTACATAGCTCTCTTTCCACGGCAGCAATTTTGGCTTTTCCACTGCTTGTGTCCATACTGCCCGTGAGCGATTTGAATTCACAAGTACCACAAGTTTCACACTTCACTTCTCACTCATACGCTGCTGCAATTATAATTATAATTATATAATTATATATAATTTTTATATTATAATTATATATAATTATAATTATAATTTCGATAATTATCGAAAGGCATTAGCGTATGGATGATGTTGACCAGAATAAGGTATTGCATATTAGCCTGCAACAGTACCACCATGAATATTACAGGCACCGAGGGTTAAGAGCTTGTCGCAGCATTCGTCGTTTGTGTATCCCATGGTTATTCGATCACAAGTGAGCCCTGCTGTACACTGTGTGTCTTGAGTACACCTAACAACGCGATTTATCGTCGTAACGAATAACAATGTTAAGAAGTGTGGTAATGCACTTGACTGTGTATTTCTCGAAAACTAAACAGTTCTGGACAGATGTTGTGTAAAATGTTTGACTTTTGTTTGAGCAAGAATCGTAATAGAGAGTTCTTGCGCCCGAATTTTTCTTTACTCTCCCTGTATACGTACAGTCCAATTTAAAAATAAGAAACTTTGGGTTACTAGCGATTTAATCACGTGACACGGTAGTTAGTCCGAGAAAATTTTGTTGAAGAAACTCTGTACTTGCTCAGAGAATGTATTTATTATCGTAAGTAATTTTGACAACAAAATGCGATTACGTCCTTACACAACTTCAGCCGGTGGCCTTTGTAATACAGAAGCCAAGTGCTTAACGTACGGGAGAAATTCAATTTTTAACCTCCTTTCCTTCGTAATAAGGACCGCGGAATTCCTAACAGAATTTACGAGTCTAGACGTTTGCTACATACATTTATATTTCTGCAGATTTATTGGCGTCCTTAAAAGTTATGTTATATATATATTTTTTTTCTGGAAGAATGAACTACTTAAGTAAAGATTCTTTACCGTTAAATTTGTCGGCAATAATTTTAAGGTTTCTCAATCTGCCTATGTTTGTAATTATTGCCATCTACATAAACAATAAACGAAATATATCCGAATGTGAACTATGTTCTTATCAAATTCCACATGCTTAGCTCCACTGGTTAATTATTCATCGTCCTCAAAGCAAAGGTTAAAACAATTTTACACCAAAGCTCTGTTGTTATATTACGTATATTATACAAATATATCACCTTAAGATATAGGTGGCCTGACGTTTGGATTCTGTGATCTAATCTAAAGACAGAAATCTTTCGCAATCCACCATAGTACATAATGAATAAATACTAGAGCAGCTAGGCAAAGAAATGTAAAATAGAATAATAAAATCAAACTTATAAGAGTACAATTCTTTCATTTATTAAAAATTGATCTTTTTAAACTAAAATAATTTACCATAATTAAAAGTTGTTTTTTATTAACCTTCCTGTTGGAAGTTGATGCAAGGCATTGTATATCTTGCGATAAGTTACTGGAAAAGGGTTTATAAATACTTAGGCAAAAGTGAAGGTAGTATTTTAAATGTTAATCGGTCAGACGGCTTCGGTAGCTTGGTTTAAGTGTCTTCGTCTGAGAGAAGGCTTCTTCGCAGAGGTAGGTTTTTCAATAAATGCTGTCAAACAATGAGCTGTTGATCATAATGAGATGGCAAATAAATTTTGTTGAAGACCAAAAAGCAGCTGCTATAAACCAAACAACTGGCCACGACCAACTGGTGGATCGCGAGCGACTGTTTGGCTACCTCTGCCTTAAGAGAAGTCGCATATTTTTTAATGCATATTACCATATATGACTTCAGAATCGTAAAGTGTGTGTCGCATCTACGTTACAAGTTTGCTCGTCCTTCGTGTTGTTACTGCTGTAAGAAATCAAAAATCTTTGAGAATTTTAGGAATTTTATAGTGTCATAGGAAGCTTCGTGAAGATAGTTCTACTGGATTAAAAGTTGAAATGTTATACTCACAAAATGATGAGGTCAAAAACCTATATTTTTGGTTTTTAGGAAGGAAAGTAAGTTTAAATTGGGCTTTGAGACTGCCGTGCTATCCGTGCATCCACAGTTTCACTTTTTAAAACCGTCGATGGCGTCGCACAAGACGTGTTCTGAACACTGCTGCGATGTAGAAAAAGCGTGTCTTGCAATTCTGTCTTCACGTTTGTGTTCATGGTGGTGCTTTACCTCGTTTTACGTGCTCGGATTCTAATTTTCGTAGTGAGTAATAAGAACACAATTCATGCGGTTAAATGCAAGGCTGGGTGACACAAGCTCCACTTAGTTTTAGGAGCTATAATAGTGTAACAATTATAAAATAATAATAATAATAATAATAATAATAGTAAAATGTGCTAATTCAATGGTTTTCTACGTACATGTAGTCGGGCTAGTGCAGTCAGTATAGTGACTACATACTTGCTGGAAGGCTGACGACACGTTGTTCTATTTACAGCAGGTCCATGGGATTTGTCTGTTCTCCGAAGACCAAGACCGACTCCGGGGCTAACTATTCAATGGGTAAAAGGCGCTGTTTTCCCTCGGGTCAAGAGACTCGGCGTGGAACTGACCACTCACCACCATCTAGTGCCAAAGCGTGTAGATACACTTGCACTCCCACATGTGCTTCATGATGTGTTGTTTAGTTAATAAGAAGGGAGCCTTGCTAGTACTTATATCATCGTACAACTTCTACATAAATGTAATTCCAGGTGGGTACAATTTCGTACGATGAACAAGATTGTAATTTATAATATTAAATACAATTCCACACAAATGTTATGGCCTTTCCTCGTCCCAAATGTCGCCTGAAGCCCGCCTGCCTATAACAGTTAATCGGTTATCAATATCAATCGAAGGCGTATTAAAATAGCACACATAGGCCAATGCGCACATCAAATTGCAATGTGTGTAAAAATAATTATATAGAAAGATAGATGGACAGATAAATAGATAGACAGACAGACAGATAGATAGGTATGCAAATAGATAGACAGACAGACAAACAGAAAGACAGACAGACAGATAGATAGATAGATAGACAGATAGATAGATAGATATATGGATTGATGGATAGATAGGTAGGTTGAATGATTAAATGATTGGTTGACTTACCTAGTCATGTTTCGTTCTTTGCATGACTCCGTGTCCATGTAACAACACCTTCTTTCAGAACACATATTCCTTAATTATATATCTATTTACTTTGTTCTAACTACCTGCTCCACCACTCACACTACTAATGTTGCTCTAAAATTACAATCTTTTACTTCTGTCCAATAAATTTCTTATTTTCCAATTCTATTCCACGGTAGCCTTCGATAAGTACTGCAACTTACTGATTATGTTTTCCAAATTTTATTTCAATTACGTAGATATTTTACAATATTTATTTACTATACTTCTTACAGTTTAACATTTTCTTGTAGGCCACGTTCCCATTGATATTAAACCACGCAAAAATACGTAACTATCTCAGAACCTAATAATGTATCTAACAAGATCCCATTTTATTCTAGGGTTTCTTGTGGTTAATATAATCCTGGCTCACATTCTACAAGAACAAGAAGATCTTCAAGCAATGAACTTTTCCAGGATATGCATGGAACGGCATTACGCTTCCTCTCACCTCAAAAAGTCGCGTGGCAATTGTGTTGATTTATCGAAGGCAAGTAAGCACACTCCCCCCACACTTCTACACACTATAAAGCTTGTGAGACTTTCTCATATCGTGATACGCACACGCATATTCATTCGGACAGACCGAGACACACACGCACACACACACACAGACAAATTTATAGCCCTTATAAGGAAATACAGTAGGCAGAAATAATGAGTTCTAAAATCAGAAACCAAAAATGGTGTGTTCCTGGTATTGAAATTAATGAAATTGGAAAACGTTTTAAAGTGCATTAGTCAAAAATGCACAAAACACTTCTAATTTATTAGGCAATCCATAAATTCAAATTTGCTCACGGACATCAGCGTGAACAAACTATTTCTAGCGCAGCAGAACCTGACACCTACTGTTAATGCTACTGATACAATGTTTTTGGTTCTAGATTTGCCTTTACTATTTAAAATAGTTCATAATAAAGATACTGTAAGCAATTCTATATATAACCGGTACACCAACTGATTTATGCGAAGTAACAAATTGAATTTCATAGATGATCTTATTGTATGCAAACTTCTACTGATTCCTGCTGCGTGATTCTTTGAAAAAACCGTAGCCAATCATCATTACGCCCATTTTGTTTCTCATTACGGAAATCGTCCCAAATATAAAAAAGGATCCGGATTGGATTTATTTGGCTCAACTAGGGGCAATTTAAGGGCTGTTATGAGCACGATAATGAGCCATCAGTTTCGACAAAGGGCGGGAGTTTTCTTAACTAGCCGTGCTACTCTAAGCTGCAACGTTTCTTTGCCTTGGAGTAAAAATGAAATACAAAGACTCATATCGTGATAATGAATGTAGAAATAAATAGTCCTTTCCCAGCTAGAAGTTGCCGAAGAACTTTAGTTCATTAACATTTTATAGCAATAAATCACTTGGCTAAGTAAACTAGAAGTTATTCGAGTTAAAGAACCTTGTTACTTTTATAATTAAATTGTAAAATACGAAACACAAAAAGAGGAAAAGATTTCCATCATTATAGCACGATTGCAAAGAAGCCAGGATTTGATTAAAAGGTTTGAAATTCGAAGAGATAAATGTGCAATTGAGTCAGCACATTTTATTTCAGTACAGTGCTAAAAAGCCACTTCGACTTCCTAAGGCTATTAAAACAGGGAAGTGTAGAGGAAAATCATATCGAATTTCCTATTTCTTTACTTGTTACGTTAAGATATTGTAGCAAGTCTTTAAACTAATCTTAAGGCATAAGGTTCATTCAAAACTTTCTTATATCTACGAAACCCGAGATAGCATGGCCACATTGACAAGGCCAGACATTGGTCACTAATCCGAGTTAAGTTGAACCATATCATGTTTCTGTAAGGCCCATTTAAATATTATATTCTCACCTACGCCTACGTACCCTAAAATATTTTTAGTTTTAAAATAAATACTTTAGTCTCTTTCGTAATTTCATGTAATTAGACTTAACACAGAACATCGAACTCCAGATTGTTGGAGACTTCTTTTCTGCGGAACGGGATTGTTTTCGTACGATAGAAATAAAATTAATGTTACTGACTTATGAGGAGCCTGCTACGTCATATCATTGGAAGATGCCCAGCATGCCTAATATTGCTATCCTAACTTCATAGAAATATGTCACAATGTTATCATTCGTTCTTGATATCATATCGGTTTAAATATAAACCAACAACTTTTTCCTGTTCATTTCTTGTTAGGAACTGAAAACTTGTAGCAGCTTCAAATATTTTAGCGTTACACTTGCTTGATCTTTCAGGTTTATGATTCCACAGTGTCAAGGTCCAATTACCTTCGTTCATAAAACACATATCTAGGCGGCCCTTTCAATTACTACCACATATAATCTCAACAAAGCTATAACTTTCCTCAGTATTTTGATGGATTTAAGTGTTTATACGTGTATATTTTCCTTTTGAAAGAGAAGATGAGGAAGAAGACATAAGCAGCTACTTAATGATCTTAAGGAAAATAGAAGATGCTGGAATTTGAAAGAGGACCGAACTTTCTGAACTCGCTTTGGAAGAGGTTAAGGACACGTCGCACGAAAGTTTACGTAGTGACTGAACCTTATTTCTAAGAAGTCTGCCCAGCTAAGTTCCTCAAAATTTAATTTTTTCCTCTCCTGTCCATTTTCTCTCTTCGTACTTCTTACGATAATACTAAATATTGGTGTTAAATTTTATTCAGACTTTAGAGAAATGTTTTTTTTCGGAACTACTATTACAAATAAGCATATTTGACATAACATCAGCCAACAAACGTTTTAGAAACTGAAATGCAGACACATTACATATAAAGATTTATTTCGAGAACACATTGTTTTTACATTAGAAATTCCAGGCTATGAATGCTGCATTAAGAAACAATTGCCTTTTATTTTAAATAGCACACGATTACGTACCAGCAACTACAACGTGTGGACTAAAGCAGGGTTTTTATTTGCGTACGGAAATAACGGCTGTTTCTCTTCAGAGTCATATGGAATACATAAGATTACAAAATTTAGAATTTTTAGTGCAGTAATCACTAAGTTTTGAAGGGTTAAATTAGTGCATCTATATTCTTATTTAGAACAAACTAAGCTATACTGTTAGGCTCTTCCCATTCCAGTCACCTGCGTTTTGCTTCTTTATAACCTAATTTATTCTTTACAAATAATATATTTAAGAGATTACCGTGCTGTTTATATGTATGTCTCGATATCTACGTCTCTCTAACTTCATATCTCAAATTTTTATAATACTGACCTATAAAGTAATCGCTTCTGGGTTTTAAACACATATACGATATTCAGCAGCAACCAAAGGCTCTTTACGACGTCTAGGCAATAGGTCCTTCTAAAACATTCGTTTCTCCCAACAATCATGAGTGTATCAAATGTAGAAGATCAAAAACAGCCCTGAAAACTGGAAACGTACGCGAGTTTTACGACTTGTATTTCAATCCTAGGCCACTGCTTGACCCAAATTTTAATAATTTGAAATGAACGAATATTTAATAATAGTATCAGTAGTACTAATATCCTGAAAACTTAATTTCTGAAAATTCTAGAATAAAAATTCTAAGATCATAGCTCTCAATATATGATTCTCATCTTGATAAATATGACGATCACATATACTACGTAAATTCACCACCTTTTGTACAAATAACATGTTAATGTTTCTGTTATTAGGCATTTGATAAGAGGACTAACATTTTAAATGTGGCAAAAAAAAATGCGTCTTTACATGAAACCTTCACGTGTGACAAAGACGTTTGGTCTCTGTTCGTTTAAGAGCGGGATTGAGGAATGTCAGTGTCAGTATTAAGCAAATACAAGAAAAATTACTTTTTGAATTCTATATATAAAAAGTCAGCATATGTCATAGCGACAATAAATGACATTATTCTTTTACAGTCGGAAAACATTCTGCGCCATTGTTTCCTCTGAAGAGGAAATATTGGGCCCCGTGTCATATCTTGTTGTGCGCTGGAGCGAGGGAACCATTTTGTGATGACATTATGACATCTTGGAAGAAAGATAAGCTGCGATTTTTCTTGTTATGAAAGAGTGACAGAAATAAAGTTTCTATCTGCAAATTAAATCAAAATGAGGAGGACAGCTGTGCTGATATGGGATGACATTGCAAACTTTACTCTTTCATTCAGCGTAAAATTATTGCTGTGTGTCCGTGAGAAAATCAAATTTTTTAGGTGTATATATTACTTTTACAGACGATGGTATTTTGCTTAAAGATAATCTGGAAGTTTATAATATTTATTACTTTTCAATCCTATCAATTCTACAGATTAGTTTTTATTCTGTGGACATATTTAGGCCTGGTTATCACACAAGGGCGTAAAGTATTTCAGGTTCAGGTACTTGGTCCTATTGATTTCTTCGTAAGAATACAAAATCCATGCTACTAATTCAATCACAGCTGATACTGATACATAGGCATACATCTACAACTTCAGTTTCATAAGTGGCTTAGTTATAATTTGGCGCTTGAATTTGTGTTTTTCAAGGTTACGAATATCTCCTCTGGTTTTCCGTGACAATAGTGTTAAAGTTAATGGGATTTTCAGGGACTCTATATATCGTAAAACATATCTTATGATGTCAGAAGTTGCTATATGGTGTCGCAAATTTTATAATGTCTTACTTTACCCTGTCACACGTTTAGCTCATACCACTGCAATAAACGTGTTGGTGAGTGTAAAAAGAACTTTGTTTAACTGCAAAGTGTCCGCCATTCTCAATACATTATAGGATCAGAAGATTCATTACAGTATTCTCAAAAGCATGATACTAGTAACTATCGTGAGCCACAAGAATACAGTACACACAATTTTATCCTATTCCTTTACGATCCGTTCCTCATTATCCTCTCAGCTAAGATTCTTGCATATGATGTCTTCCTGTCACTTATTCCGACCAAAAGATTCTAGGAGTTCCTTAGCTTTCCCATCTGTGCTAAATTTCCTCGCCTATAATTATCCTCAACTCTATCATCCTAGTAGGTGCTTTCTGGCAGAGGATAAAGATTTACCTCTTCCCAGAAATGTCCAGAACTCTCTGGGCGACACCAAGTCTCCAGTGTAACTGGGAGCTAGTTCCGCGGACATAAAGCTGCTTAAGCACGAGGCAAACCATTCACTTCCGTGTAGCCGTGCCGAATTAAGAATGAGCGCTGATTACTCCATTCGTCGAAAAGGCTTCATGGCGTGTCCACGGAAGATTGTAATTTTATTAAGGTTCTTGTCCATAAAGGTGGAGACCAGATATGCGGGGCTTGACAATAACTGCGCAGAGAGTGCTATATGGACGACCTTGTCTAGAGATCCACGAGGGACTGCAAGACCGCAACACAATACGTCGTGGCATCAGAAGTTGCTAATGGATTACAAGGCGAGGGTCAACTGCTCCAGAGGGCACTGATGACTGGCGATAATCAATCCATGTCACGTCTCGTCCCAGATGTAACCAAAGACAAGCAACTGAACGACCCTGGGGACAGTGCAATATCAGTCAACTTCTAACGTGCAGCAGTGACAGTGTAGAAAGAAGGAACAAAACTTTGCTCGTAACTTCATTGACATGGTACATGCATAACGCAAGAGCATACCGCACGATAAATTTTCTGCAAGCGTAGACGATGTCAACAGCTTCAGTTTGAAGGTAACAAAATGTAATGCAACATAACACCAATGTGAAGTCTGGAACTTCGTTGTCGGTCTTTCACGGGGTGCAAAATCAAACATCAGTAATCATAAGACAAAATTCAGATAAAAATGTTCTATGACACTATAGTCTACGGTCGAGGACTCCTCGTCCTCTGTTGGTGAAGGTGCTCCTTGCTATCTCGTTCTATCTCCTCTAGCGCTGCAGATTCTAGAGCAGAATTATATAAATAGTGACAAGCAAGCCGCTTGCGACTCGACAGCTGGTTCTGATGTTTCACCTAGCGATGCTCTCAATGTGTCGAATACACAGCTTCGATGGTACATGAGTTATTATGAATATGGAGCACTAGAATGATAATAAGAAACAAGAGAACACCAAACTGCTAAGAAGAATAAGTGTCCCAGTGTCATTTTGTACTCCATAAATCCCACATGGATTGTTCTAGCATCGAAATCCGGCCTCTGTAGGCCTGATGTGTATCATCTTTTACAAATATGTTATTTGTACGTCAAAGCAATGCAAAACTCTCGGAATCAGGTTGTTCATTGCCTTATTTTCTGAAATTCCCGTGTAAAAACTTGAAGGGGTTTGGTCCGGTAAAATTTCTGCGGACAGTAAGGCATAAGTACCTTAGCGAAAAAAACTGATGGCTTAATATTTTGAAAGAGAGAAGCCTCAAATATCTTAAACTAACCATTCAGACAACCACTCATTTTAAGAGAGAGAATATTCCATTACATTATGACAGACCAAGAAACTATGCTGTGGAGAAAATCCTATCCTGAGAACTATCATAAGACGTACTCGGAGGAACGAATAAGAATAAGTATAAAGCAGTCCATTGCCTGCTCAAGTAAGAGTCCTCTCCACATTAGAGGACAGCAGTGCCTCGGTCCGTGGCATGAATGCCAAATAACTAATGAACTAACAAATTAATTAACTTACTCTATTGAGAAGATTCCTTGGGAAGCCAATAGGCTCTTAGCTAGGCAAAGTTTCAGCATTATTTGGAACTTGAAGATTCATTACCATTAGCGTAACAGACTGTCACTTGTCCGTATTTCCAAATGGATAAATCCGGTCCACACCCATCCCATTTCTTTAAAATATATTTTAATTTTATCCTCTCACCATTCCTAGTTCTTTCAAATGGTTTCTTCCCATCAGTTATTTAAACCAAAATTTGTATGTGTCTTCTTCACTACATGTGACACATGCCCCACCTATCTCATTGTGCTTGATCTGAATACACCAACAGTGTATTGCAAGGAGTAAAACTCATGACTCTGCTATTTCTGCAATATTTTTAGCCTCGTGTTGCTTTCTTCCTTCTTTGACCCAAACATCTTCCTCAGCACCCTGTTACCAAACACATTCAGCATATATTTTTTTGAACACACTACACTTGACCAACAGATGCACTCTCATTATACGTTTTTGTATTGACAATACAATAATGTGAATCAGCCTGATTCACAGTGATTCTTTTGTAAATACAAAAACGTATTATAAGAGTGCGTCTATTGGTCAAGTGTTGTGTGTTCAAATGACAATGCACGGTATGAAGAGTACAAAAATATATATTTTTTTTAAATATGAGAGAACAAGCTGCACACCCATGCAAAACTGAAGGTAAACGGTAATGAGAGTTAGGCCTACGAGTTTGCAAATTGGTTTTAATTTAAAACAGTTTTCGCGAGCTCTGCGAAATGGCCTCTTTTGGTCATCAACCTACAATACTGTCTACCCCTGGTGAATAGAGCTATGCAGAGAACAGTATAAGTTTATATGGAAGTTGTGCTTAGTTTAGCCCCTGACTTAGCTCATAAAGCTGTGCCATATCTGTCAACAATGCACTTCTATATTATAATTCGCATTTAGTTACAGAACTCAATAGCAAGTGTTTCCAACAACAGGTTGAAGCAACCAACCTGCCAGACAGGAAGCAATGCTGCTTCCGTTACGTGAAACATATGAATGCATGTGCTGGAACACAAAGCACATTATGCCCCATCACAATATGAGGATCACAATGAAGTAACCCAACATGAAAATGCTCTTTGATGCTCATAAAACCTGAATATGCCCTTTATCAATTCACTATTACATAAAGAAAGTAGGATAATTCAAAACTTTTTTGTCTGAATTAACGAGATTCAGCCTGTCATTCAGAGAAACGTCTGCTACTGTCGTTTCCTTTAGTCCGTGTGGGAGAACACCCAGTGTAATGTCACACTACATTATACTATCTGTCACATTAAGCAAGTGATTGAGGTTTGAAGATATTTGATACTACTCTGCCAAGTAAATAACTTAGTATTTGGACCTAAGACGGAGGCAGTAAAGTGAGGATGCAGAAAAGTTTATGATGAGCAGTTTATGTATTTTCCTATTTTAATAAAAATTATTGTGACTCTAAATGAAGACGTCTAAATGGGTTGTTCGTGTAACACGCTTGAAAGAGAGGGAAAAGGATAACAATTTAAACTTTTAGTCGCAAAACCTGTACTGAGGAAAGAGAAATAAGCGTAAATGAGAGGAATTATTTAAAAGGCAGGCAATGTACGTATAAACGTAACACCGAGGACGTTCGCATAACCATTATTGCCGAGGAAAGGCAGTAAGTATTACATATTCTGAGTGTTTATTTGTAGCCTTAGTAATCCAGCATGCAATGAGCATGTGCCGTATTATATTGTCATGTGTATGTAGCCTGTCTGGCTCTACCGTATTTTCCACATTATCTCACAAAAGGCACGATTTTCGAAAAAAAAATTCTGAACACAAAATGTGGGTTTTGGTTTTCTCTACAACTCCTGTCTGAAACATTTTTCGTTCTAAGAAGAATTCAGCAAGTTATCACAAATATACGTGGGTCTTCGTGCAAAATACCCATTATTCTTGTCAAATGTTAATGAAACTTGAATTTTCTCGAGAGACTTTCGAGAAATAGTCAAATGTAAAATTTCATGAAAATCCTTCCAGTGCGAACAGAGGTGTTCTCTGCAGACGGACAGACCCACACAGACGGACGGACAGACAGAAAGGGATAGACAGACAGACTGACACGACGATTTAATATTTGCTTTTCTAAATTTTCGAAGGTGCCTAAAAACGATCTTCAATAATTATAATATGTAAATAAATACTACATGCATTTGGCTTGGAGTACGTCAGGTCGAAAACTGGACACTTGGGCTTCCATAAAGCCAGGTCTCTTGACCAGGTGAGTGAATATTAACTTCTGAAGAAGAACTGTGTTTAAAGAAAATGTAATATTAAAGTGATTCAAAATAAACGCATATGGAGAGAGCAGGCCTACCCCCATCTGCACTGTAGACTACGTAAGGAAGGAAAGCTTCTAACATCAAGCAGCTTGCCCGAGAGAAAACTTCAAACTTTACAACTAGCTGGGCGGGATAAGAACACTACGGCAACAAATCAAACATACATCCCGGCTGACAGGGCAATGAAATGTTTATTTCTTTGCAGCAGGCAGGGCACTGAGTTACAAAAACCAGTCCCAAAAACTTTATTCACCTTTCCAGAAGTTTCTATGTATCTTCACCCTCTGTTCATTCTTAGTTTATTTAACGAATAACGCTCAGTTCCATGCGTTATATAGCGTCAGAGAGGAGCATGAGCTAAATTACGAATGGGAAGTAATGTCGAATAAGGCGATTGTAAATCATTTAAATATAATGTAATATAACCTACCTGCAGAGACTGAGTTAAAGTATTAATTCGTCTGGAGGTAATCACTCTCCTGGAAGAGAAACGGAGAAGGAAATTATGGAATATTTTGCGTGCTTATGGCAATGCCCTGTCCCTTCGTAGGCATTATGAGTTGATGGTCATTATTTTAATTTACCGGAGAAATTTATCAACATTAAAACATGACTTTATGACTTGGGAGTCCAGAAAACTTCATTGTTAAATTCGTAGCGCAACCAAAACTTCCTTACCATACTTTTTACACTTTTATTCCCTTATATTCACTTTACATATTTATTTGTATTCTGTTTTATTAATATTATGTAAAAAAAACTTCAAATTTTCCCAGTCGTTTAACAGTTCCTGTATATCAACCTTAAACTCAGAAAACTCTTCCCTCATTTATCTTACTCTGTTAATAATTTTGGCTCAAATAACGAATCGTTTAATGTTTTACTAACAATAAAAAGATCATTGAGAATTAAAATTTTGAAAATCACAGTGCTCTGCTAGAAACTGTATTCTTTGCCATTTATAGATCCGTTTAATGCAGGGATATTATTTTGCAGCAGGCTGGAAAGATTTAGATTCCATGACAAAGGCAGATCTTGCTGTATTTTATGACACGTGAAAGTTACGTTCTTAGAATGCAAAGAAGAGAAGTTAATTTTGCGATGAAGAGTATAAATTAAACAATGTGTCGCACTGTTACATTTACATTTTTCGTAATTTTGTAATAGATGACAAAATTTTGTATAAAGTTTCAAAATTTGTCAGCGTGGGTCTACGTAGATATCTAAAAAGTGTTAAGTAAGAAACGTGTATTCAATTTCTGACATACGGTAGTATTTGTAAAACGTGGGATATTTGTGGGCACATTTTTGTTAACCGGCATGTGCGTATTATCTGAAACTGTCAAAAGTGATTTGATTAAACTATTATGCTTGGTATTATTCTGGTTTACTTTTGAAATTGATAAAAATAATAAATAAAAATTTACACTTCTTATATAAGCTTGCAATACATTATGCCAACCTTTACGTGTTGTGCAGAATTTATAATAATAATAATAATAATCGCGAAAAACAGAATTGAATTTAGCCCTATAGAGAAGCTGACGTTTTATTTTATATTCTGAGCAAAGATTTTTTCAACACATTTTATGTTTATTAAAAACGTATATTTATATAATTCAGGGCTCTACATTAAATAAAGCTGTGATAATCTTCAAAGACTTTAATATCAGCGTTTTGTTGTTATTTTTGACCTAAGTAATTAAACAGTTTGTTCACAAGTTTTCGAGTTACACAGTATTTAAGTCCTTGTAAATGAGTACCTAGACCATCTGCATGTGCAGTAACAAGCCCATAACTGAAAAGGGCAAAGAACGAAGTCAGTGTATTCCACATCCTCAGATCATTGTTCCTTGATTCCTATATAAAAATATCCTCAACTCTCCTTCTCGATCTTACAAGTGGTCCTTCTTTAAGAGGTTTACTTGTCAACGTGATGCACTTAGTCCTTCTTCCCATACTTTGTACACACGTAACCTACTGACAATCACTGGCTCCCAGATTTCTTTATCTTAAAATAATTAAAAGGTGGCTTATATAAACAAAAACCTCTTATAATTTTTAAAAACATGGATTACTTTTTGAAGCTCTAGTTTGATGAAGGTTTAAGCATCCAATTCCTTAACATATATCCTTAGGAGATTGAGAAAATAAATAAACAATTAAAATTACATCGTGGAATTGTGATCAAGACGATATACGTGTATGCCTTACTCGTATGTGGGTGGTCCAGGATTGAAAGTGGACGTAATGACTAAGGATACTGTTAGCATTCCCAGCCGAAGGTCAGAAGAGTGCCTTAAGACAGACCACGACCGTTTCAACTTCAACCAGGTGACGTCACTGTGATCTTATATCTCACTCCTTCATACCTAACCTCAGGATTCAGAAAGTAACAGAATATACAAGCAACATCCATTTTGAACATATTCATTTACCTGAAACATAAATTTCACGAATAAGCTTTAGCTTCTGCACCGAGGCGTCTGTCTAAACGGATGCGTAGCGTCGCTCAGGCGGAGCAGAAAGCGAGCGTCCCCTATCACCATAAACAATATATTCCAGAAGTCACAGTACGTCTTCCAGCGAATGCGCTTTTCGCATGAGCAAATATTTAGGGTCTACTGGCTCAGATTCTGATTCAAAATGGAACAGTATTGAAGCCATGTTAGGAAGACGGGTACATGACCCGAATGGTGGGTTCTGAATTGGTAACACGAAAGTAGTCCTGTACATCTATTTTTCACTTGCGCACTTGTGTCTCAGTTTGTCAAGTTAACTTCTTAAAACTTTCTCAGTTCCAAAACACTTCCTTAACTACTTAACTACATAATTAACTGATATAGCCTACTGTCTAAAAGACAATCTACAGCTACCGAACAAAAGAACGACATAACCAACTACCCATGTAATTAACCAACTAACTATATGAAGAACTCGGCCAGAAGACCGGATATACAAACTAATGCTTTTCATGGTTTTACTCAGTACCTACATAAACATACCGGGATAATATCTCAGTCCGGTTAAGACAGCTTTCTTTTACACCGTTTCTAATTTATTTTTTCCTACTTATTTTATGACTGGAAAGTATCTAATTTAGAGTATTAAAGGCTCAATTAAATTAACAAGAATAATTTCACATAAGATAGCAATTGTTGAGAAACTAAATGTCACCCAACTGGTCAAACGCTGTTATACGTTTCATGGAATCCCAATTTAAGTACCTTGCTCAAAAATCAACTTCTATACTCTCTGCTAAGCCAGTTGAATCCAAACTGCATCCTTACACCCATATATTTAGAGATAAAAAAGTTATTGCCATATCTTCACCTGCTTCTCACAAGCCAGATTTTCAAAGCCAAAACAACATCGTAATAATCCTACACGCGCGCGACATGTCTCAGCTATTGCTAATGATGCTTAAATCTACAAAATCTCACGAAATGAAGGTTGCACCAATTTTTGGGCAGCTTATTAAACCGAAGTCATCACAGTACGAACTGCCGAAACGCAGTTCTCGAGTAGAAAGAAGTGTTGTAAATATATGCATATAATTCGCAGCACAGAACAAGTGGCGAATAAACAACATTCTCGAGAGGATTAGAGAGATGTACGATATGAAACACAGGCTGCAGAGAAAAAATGGCAATGGAATATTAACTGTATTGGACCTAATCTCTATACAGAGAAAATTAAGAAATATATGAATAAAAGAAGTAATAATTTTATTAAACAGGTCACAACAAAAAATACTGAACAATCGATGAAGTGTAGTAGTAGTAATAGTACAGTAGTTGTAGCAGTAGTAGAGCTAGAAGAAGAAGAAGAAAACAAGAAGAAGGAGAAGAGGAAGACTAACTTCTTCACGCTGTTTCCAGTCAAGTGTCAGGGCAAATAAATAATTCAGAACGCAAATTTATTGATCTTGCTTATCTAACACCTCATGTGGACCACGATATATGAGTATGAGCAAAGGTGGAATGAATATTTTAAGGGTAAAATCGAAATGCTCTGAGTAAAACCTGACCAATCCGTACTTTGCTTTCTACAAATGGGATTAAATTCTGACCAGCAAAATTTAAAAAAAGAAGAGTGCCTAGCAGCCTGTTTTTTGCATAACCACACACGTATTTCTACCAATATGAAATTTATAACTTCTGTGTGATCCCAGTATAATTAGGTAACTATATACGATACCAGAAGCTTCAAATGTAAGTTACAGGTATTAAGGGTTCAGAGAGTTTTAATAAACTGGAACATTTTCTGCTAAGCCTCACTTTCATTTCATCTTTTATTAATTCGCCGATTCCAGAAGCAATGTAATTTTATTTTTATATCGCTTCATAATTCGTAATTTCAGTTCTGCTCAGAATATCACTGCTTTCAATAATATTCTGTGTTTTAATACAGAAGTAGTCCACCAAAAATGCGATGATCCATCATCAAATGTTTCCAACCACACATTAGACTTCGGCATACCTTTAGTTTTGGACACTTCGTGACATGAAATCAGTCCAAGGACGAAGCGGGATAATTTTTTTAAATTAAGAAAATTATCAAAAGAAAATTCTAAAAAATGTGTCCACAACTAGAGCAGGTTGACAAACTTTAATAATATTTCTATAATTCAGACCTAATCAAAACCCACTCTGTTGTTCTATATTTGTTATATGTTGAGAGATAAAGAGACGAAGACAAATGTTGGAGATAATAAGCATATAATGGTAAATTGTTATTTGCAAAGTCGCCAAGAAGAAGACATGACTCCAACGTGTCAGTTAATGTAAAACGCCATGCTTAAAGTATTCGTTCAAACACTAGAAAGCAGCTTCGAATAAATAAGATTGATAAGTCACTACCTCACACGTACTCCTTTATAAATGAAATACCGAAATGTAATTTCTTTTCTATTGTGTTACTTGCGTACACCCATAATTCTCTGGTAAAATTTGCACAGTTTCAGTCTCCTAATACTTACTGCTTACATTCCGAAAAACCGGCAAGTTTTAATAGCCCTTTAAAAAGTGTTTCAATATTAGAAGTTCATGACAGGTGAATTAATGCACATCAACAACAACTGTTGTTGCCGTACGTTGCCTGTGTTGCCCTGGGTTTCCGATTGTTGTGCGGAAACCTTTCAGCATACTTCAACTCTATTGAAGGGGAATCATCAGCACTAGAATTCCCGTTCCTCTACCAGCGGCACTTATCAACAAAAAATAAATTGCTCTGCCTTGAGGTAATAGATGCTCTCCTCAAGTTGACAGACGATGTTGAAAGGAAACTGTCTGGCCTATGACGTACACACACCTTATGGGCGGGACAAAAGTTTAGATATGGAAAATTGCGGAGGAGGATATATACAGGTATGAGAAAATAAAGGGAAATTATGTAGTGAAAAAAGTTATAATTTGTTTTTTTATTCAAATAGAATCAGAAAAATGACACTGAAATTCTTAGAGGGGGTCGTTTTGGAGACCCAAATTAAAGAATTCTGACATTACTATAATTTTAAAGAAAAAGAGTATAAGATAGGTTCCCTATTAATCCGAATGAGAGTAACACACTGGCTATGTCTTGCGCACCCCCAAAAATAGTGCCTCCATATGAAGCAAAATATTTTCTTGGAAGTAGAGTGACATTTACCTCTGAAGGAGCAACGGTCCATATTGTTAGCCTTGGCAATTCCTGATACTTTCTGTTGCAGGAGTTTTAATTGTGTATCTTAAAGGAACAAGGTACAAGCAAGAACGCAACACCAAGTAGTGACTGCCAACGAAAAATAAAAGAGGTAGGTTCTCGTCTGAGTAACTGATAATTTGAGTTACAACACAATCACTTTTAATTTACTCATAAAGATGTTGGGACCTGCAACTAACCATTGCATTGCAAACGGCTATTTCCACTTGCAGATGACCATTGTTCAGTCGTATGTAATATTGCTTACCTTGACAAGTGAATATAGTTTAATAAATGGTGATCGTGGCACAGCGTTCTGACAAGTGGAATTTAACAATTCTATGGTTTTAATTCCATCCTTATAAAGAATTCCAAATTTATGAAGCCCTTAAGTGTAAAATGTCCTTTCAGATTCTTCATTATATGCTTGCTGGGGATAAAAAAACGTGTTTTACATAATAAAATAATACAAACTGACAGGCGGAAATACATAAAGTCAGAGTTAATTCTCATTTCAGCTGTGATCGAAATTGTTTTATCTTTTTAAAACCCCCCATTAAAATTTGAAACTGAAAGAAAGGGTCATTACATTGACTAAAATAAAGCAAAGTCCTTTTTGATACACTTGTAGGGTATCTGGTGACGAAAGTCCCTTTATTATAAACCGAAAAATCATTTTATTATAAAGTCTTATAATTTAGTGTACTTGATTAAATAGTGTAATATTCTTTTATTACTAGGCAAGATTTTACATATTATTAGACCAGATATCCAAGTATGGAAATATTTTTAGCTTTTAAATAGATTTCAACCTATAACGCAAATTTTGGGTTAATTGTATAAGTTTGGTTTAACTGGCACACAGCTTAGAGCTATGTGACACAGAGAATAACCAATTAGGGCGTGAAGCCGCTACGTATAAAATGTAAAGAAGTTAGTCAATGTTAATCGTTATTGCCAGTTTAGAGCCACGTGAACTTGGAAGGTTTAAACATCAGAAATTCATGGCTAAAAGTCGCAAAGAAATAAATTGTTTTTCATTCACCCTTTAACTTTCAAATTATTCTCTTTATTTGGTAGAATACTTTGTGCACATGCTGAAAGAAAGTGACTTGTACTCAACATGTTTCGGAAAACCTAAAGAGAAAAAGCATCTTGGTCTACGCAGACATAGTTCGGACAACAATATTTAAATGGCTATTAAGCAAGCGGAATGTAAGAATGTAAGATTAATTCAAATGTCTCAGAACAGAGACTAGTAAAGGGCATGGACATTCTTGTTCCGCAATGAGTGACTAAGCAACTATTAGTTCAGGATAAAGCCTCTCCTTTGTGAAATTATACATTAAAAAGTCTAATAAATTACGATTTTGGTTATTGCGATGAGAGTCTCCTTTATTTCAACTATCCACTGAACACTTAAACATGTTATTTCTCAGCAAAAAAGCAATTCACCTCTGCTCTGAGGTTTGGAACGTATCCTAGAACATGCCATTAAGAACAGCGTGATAGAGTCAGAGAAAGTAATACTCTGCCTTTCTTAACTCCTTCCTCGGACTTATTACGTTTACAATTTTTCTGCGAAAGTGAATTACATTTTTTATGGCTACGGAGACACAGGTCACGCGTGAAACGTTTCTGCACCACTTTGTATAACCACAGCCTGTTTTACCGTTCGAAAGGAATGCTACTGTTTGTGACACGTCTTAAAATCTTACCTCACGTGTCTGGCGAGGTCCTATCTCACTCCTCAAATATTCGCCATATTTAACTCTTTATAGAAGCAGACAGTCGCTGCAGCTAGTGAACAAATTCGTGAGTATGAAGACTAAGTTCGTCGTCTTCATCACAAAAGCACCGCATACGAATCTGCCCAAAATATGTATCCTCTACGACGTTTTTCAGTCTAATATTCCTTTCGTTATTATTTCCCTGCATATGCTAAAGAGTTTGAACATTCCAACATGAAACGTTCAGAAGCTCCATCAATTTGTATGAGAGAACGCATTCTAAACTTGACTCATTACCGGTCTTCCTGATAAGATGTACCTGCGATTATATCATTATCTTCTGGAGAATATCACAAAAGTATCTTCAGACACGTCTGAAATTCTTATTTGGATATAACTCACTAGCCAAATTCGACACCCCTTAATTTATGATGTTGCCAAAGAGTCCTATGAATACCTGAGAATCTAAAACGTAAAACGTCTGCGAGAATTATTTTTCCCCAGCTTCTGTACAGCCCCTCTCACAACTCTTGATCTTAATCACATCATTAATATTACACGTTTTAACAATTCTTTTGTGAAAGGCCCCGCAGCAGATGCTACGGACGCACCGCAGCCTTAAGGCTTATTGTGCAACCCTGTGATGAAGATGATCAGTTCCTTTCTGTTTTCCATATAATGGAGTACCGGTGAATAAAATTCACATGGGAAAACCGAAGTACTCGGGGAAAAACCTGTCCCAGTGTCATTTTGTCGACCACAAATCGCACATGGACTGACCCGGGATCTAACCCGGCCTCCACAATGAGAGGCCGGCGACTAACAGCCTCAGCCATAGCACGGCCTTTTAACAACTTAGGAACTAGTAAACGAATAACTCCCCCTCTCTACTGTTAATTTTACTTACTTTGCATGTCGAAAATAAATTTTTCCTCCTCCTACTACGACTAATTTACTTCCTCCTCTTTCTTCATGCTGGGTCTGTACCTGGATTCAATTTTAGACCTGTCTAATGAGAGACATCACCCTATATGAAGCATCAGCCCATCATACACACTCAAAATTGCAGTCGATTTAGTAGCACTTTCGCTTCACGCTGAATGTCATTTGTTCATATCTCGGATGCAGACCGGCAATCCTGAGTCCTTTTGTGGTTCTCATCAGTGTTCCCAAGTTAGGTAACGACCTTTCCCATTCACATCCATAACAATTTATTGGTGACTCATCATCCTGTTCTGCGACGCTATATAATCTTAGAAACTGCAGACGTAATTATATGGGCCTACACCTAAACAAACGAAACACTGACAGAAAGCAGGGCGAAATATCCTCTGTAAATTGTATTTTTTCAACACGAAAGGAAAACTATTTACTACTGTGATATTAATTTCATTATCCTGCGTTTAACTGTCTTATGTTGTCATCACTACATAACGAGTTTAAAGAGGGTAACCAATTTTATTTAGCTGTGCATTTCTTTGTTGCTCTTCTCAAGGAAAACAATTACGACTGTACTAATCACTGCAGTAACAAGTGACAGTGCAATGCATCTTTAATTGCTATATAGTGTAGGCCTTTACCGAACAAGGCCTACAAACACCACGCCCTGATGGTGGAGGTAACAAGTTTCTCTGTCACGTTTCTAGTACTCTATTAGTTGAAAACGCGTCTTATCCAACCCGCATAAATCTTAATTTTCACCGCTTAATCTTAGGGGATCAGATCACGTAGGGCCTGTAGTGTAGTTGTAGCATACATATTGGTCCCGTAGCAGAAGTGGAGAAGATGAGAAATGTATAATATCTGGAGGCCTAGGCGCGGATTGAAGTGTAACAGTCCCTTGAAACTAGTGTTAAAATGATAATATGAGGATGGGGACTGAATCTTGTAGATACAGGCGTCATGTGTTGGGTTGTTATGAAGTCGGAAACGAGAATTTGCCTTTTATGAAGGTCGGAAAATTTTGTAATCAGTTTTTAAACTAGGAAACAGCTTTGCGTAGTTGGTTGAGTTCATCAGGCAGTTGGTTGACTGGTTAAATTACATCAACATCGGAATATAAATTGGGTTCCGAAAACTGACCCATGTAACAACTAATTCCATGGAGCAGAGTCTTTCTTGAGGAGACAACATTTCTTCAGCAATTCCCACGTTTTCTTAACTCAATATTTTATCACCGTGTACTTACACAACAGCTCGCCAGTTTTCCCGATCACACCCAGATGAATCCAATTTACTGCCTCCAAACTATTCATTTAAGATTTATTTTAATATTATTCTCCCATCAATGCCTAGGTCGTCTAAGAGTTCTATTTCCTTTAGGTTTCTCCACCAAACCCCCTATACGTTTATCTTACGGACTCATATAAAGTATTTTAATTTGATCATCAAAATCAAGACCTGGCATCCCATTGAACTGCGTATGTTTAAAAAAGAAACCTCAATTTTTCGGTTCACTGAAATCGAATTTACGAAACAAGATAAAACTTAAATTACGAGAGGATGAGGCGTTCTGGCTTCAGGATCATGATTTTCTCTCCCTTTTCCTAGATTTTGTCTTCATGAACCTCTTTTTCTAACCGTATAAACTGATGGAAGTGCTTTTTGCCTTAGAAATTCAACGAATCATCTAAGTTTTGAAAGTATGCGAAGTAATTTTCCGCTCTCTCTCCGTTCCGAGCTGAGAAGCCCCTGACGGTAACAAAATATGAAGCGATCGGTGTTACCACCCTTGAACAAGAGATTCACTATCAATCAGAACGAGTAAATGTCCTCGATACTGACGCGGTGTCCCAGGAAATTTTATCACATTACTATAAGACAGAGAAGCAGCAGGTCACAGGGTAACAAGTCACTTCTTTTCGTCTTCGGATTTGAAATTTGCTGTTGAAATCTACAGATCGATAGAGGTTAGACGTGAGAGATAAGTTGCATGCCTAACGAAATAGCTTAGAAAATAGCTAACTAAGTCTTCTAATCGAAGTAAGTACGTCAAATAACTAACTAACGAACCAACTAAATAACTGAAAACTAAGTAAACTAATTCGTTACGTATTGTTGTGGACCTACAATGAATACACCCAGGCCCCATTGTCCGTTTTTTGACTCTTGGTTTATAGACAAATGTTAGGACTCCTTGAAACTGTCACTCCCTAAGCTTTTATAGACTTAGTAGAATCACCACATTAGTCACAAAATCATGATATTGGACACGATTATGAGCCAGCTGAATGCAACTAAAACCATGCATCATATTTTGCTAACATACGGTTTAATTTTACTCTCCATGTACGATTTAAATTTCCAGTCGATTTATGTCCGTCGAATCCCTAGCTTGGTAGTAAGCTACCAAGGTTTCAGAGGAGTTTCCATCTTCATTTCCAGGAATATCCACAAAGATTCGATGTTTATTACATTTTGTTTACTTTTAGTCTTCTTCCTTTTTGTCCCTAGTTCTATGGGCCCAATCAACTACTAGCAGGTTACAAATCCCGCCCCCCGAACCCGACGTAGCATGACTGTTCGCTAGTTACACCCTCGGCAAAACGTTAGCGGACATTCTATACTGCTGTGTGGATCGGCGTTATAACTGAAACAGCTAAAATACGACTATTAAGAATTGTTACAGGTTGCAGGTTAGAGAAAAAATATAATTTCAGAAGCCACGAAATCGGACAAAAACAAAATAAGTTTAATAAATTAATTCGTTCTGCGACCTGGACGAAATAGATAAATAAGGCTTAGCAAAATCATCCTATCAATATAATATTAAATATAGGATAAGGGAGAATAAGAAAAAGTGGAAAGACCAATTCTACTTTGACACTTGGAGGCAGAATATATAAAGAAGAATAGTTCTAATAGATGATAGATGATGATGATGATGATGATGGTCTTTTCGTTCATAATAGGGAATCCCTGGATTATATACTTGTGTACATAAATATTACGTTTGTATGCTTGTAATTGTAATTTCCTTCACAAGAACTCAGTCTTGAAAAATAATAAGACAGATGTTAATACCACAAAATGATAAGTTTAGTTTATCATGTTTCCTATAATTGCTAATTCGTGGGACAAAATTCTAACGAGTAAACAGTATATGTCTATGTAATCTGGGTCTTTTGGGTAATTACACGGCGTCGTGTAGTAATTATTTACCGACGTTTCGGGACAACGTGTCGGTCCCATCTTCACGGTCGAGATTCCAAGAAGAAATCTCGACCCGTGAAGATGGGACCGACACGTTGTCCCGAAACGTCGATAAATAATTACCACACGACGCCGTGTAATTACCCAAAAGACCACAGAAGTTTCGGGACAAAGTGTCGGTCCCATCTTCACGGGTCGAGATTCCTTCTTGGAATTTCTACCCGTTAAGATGGGACCGACACGTTGTCCCGAAACGTCGGTAAATAATTACCACACGACGCCGTGTAATTACCCAAAAGACCACAGACGTTTCGGGACAAAGTGTCGGTCCCATCTTCACGGGTCGAGATTCTTCTTGGAATCTCTACCCGTTAAGATGGGACCGACACGTTGTCCGAAACGTCGGTAAATAATACCACACGACGCCGTGTAATTACCCAAAGACCACAGATTACATCAACATCGCGGCGGAATCCTAAAATCAAGGTAAGTATAAGTCTAGTATTATTTGCAGCCGAAATACAAGCTGTTCATTTAATTTTCTCCCTATGGTGTGTTATTTTTCAAGAAACATTTCCAGCAATACAGAGTAAATCTACGAGGAATGAGGCAGAAGTTTCTGCAGGGAAGTTAGTGAGTAGAAAAGAAGGATACAGCTTTGTTTTCATTCACCTCTGTTGGTGAGTTTCTGTTTCGAGTTTTCAAAGTGAAGTTCCCATCTCCCTTTAGTGCATCCTAAATAAAGTTGGCTTTTTCACGTACCTACAACCAGAAAGTTATATGCTCACTGTCACAAGTTTACGAACATTAACAATAAGACATTGTGTGAGTAGCATAATTAAGAATGCCGGATGCAACTCTATGCTAAGTCACACAATACATTACATCTATAAAAAAACACTCTTAAAATGTTAATATTATAACATTATTTTATTATTCCTGAATGGCATTAAGGTACGTCCGAAGCTGTGGTTTCTAATTGGCCCGTTATCTATTTCCAGAGCAGAGAATGAACACGGGATCCTGATGGAATGGGTAGACGACAGATATTTGTCCCAGTGCCATTAATCCACCCCAAATTCCAAAACATGAAACCCGTGACATTGCGGTTAGAGGCCCGTGATAAGCTGCTTACGATATGAACTACTTTAAATCACTATAGAAATTTGCATTTGTTTGTTTCTCTCTTTTGTTGTTTGGAGGTAAAAACTTACTCAAGTCTTTAAGATGTGTAGGCTTATATTTGACTAATCTTCTACAAGCTTACTTAGAAAACAATTTAATGCTCAGTACGTTATTTAATTAAAAGGGATGTTAAAATTATCCTATCCATTACAATAAACATAAATTGAACTCTTGAAAAACTTTTATGTCACACCTTTCACGGCCATAGTGGTTTTACAGCCCTGATCAATAAGAATGTTCAGAATTTCGAAGTTGTTTGGCCACTTTTCCTTCGTCGTGCACTTAAGTGTGTTTACCTCCGCATTGCTTTGTGACAGATCGGGACGTTCAGCCACTCAAGGACGTTTTATTCAGTACACAAGACATTATTAATGAGGCAAGAGAAGCCGAGGCACTTACCAACCCATTTCTACGGGAAGTTGAGCTAACAAACTCAACCTGAAAATTTTAACGTAAATCTCTATTAATGGCGCAGGGATTAATTACATTTTATCTCTAAGAAACTTGGAGACATTTTTCCTTGACTCCTTGGTCTTCCTTCCTTGTCCTATTCTTTATCCGTCCTTTTCTGTCTGACTCTGTAACTCTCGTTCCTTATTGCACTTTTTAATTTCGTATTGACTTCCATGTTTTTGCATTCAGTGCACGAAGTGTTCCGAGAGTTCTCTGCTGTATTTGGTTAGTCCATTCGCACATTCTACTCCAAAATCATGCAACAAGTTTGCATGGCAATAGGAAAGAAAGCTTACTTTAAGACTCGTTGTGCTAACAATTGACGTAGGGAAGCTCATATTTTTATGGGGCTCAAATCTAGGTTTCTTAACATATTCAAGAAGCAGGGACGTTGGCACTAAAATGAATTATGACTTAAAACAAATTTTACTTAATATATTTAAAGTAACCATAATTTGTATTTAGTGCATGTAAAAATCATCATTAGGAAACTCTTACAGAGTACAGAACTTCAAAGTGTCTCAGCTTACCTTTATTTAAATATTCACCATCTGAAAAACCGTATATTTTACGTTATGCACCAAAATGATAAAACCATGCCGAGAGAAATTAAATTTGGAATTTAAAGTTTGAAACATATCCATAGGTGACGAATTCCAATATCTTGGGAAAGGTATCGAGAAAGAAATAGGACTCTACTTACTGCCTGGAGTACTCTTTCAGTTTTTGAAAACAGGGAAAACGACAGCGTACTTCCGAGTGTGGAGAAACGTCGCCCAGTAAAGCTAAGATTGAAAACAAATTTAAGTACGGGTATAAAAATATCCGATGAATATTTTATAATAAATGCAGGAATGTCTTCAATTCCAACAGAGTTTGAGTGCCTTCGGCCTTCAGTGGCTTTCAGAACGTTTGGGTGACAGACAGATGCTGACGACAAGGAATCTTAGGACCATGTAGCAGCAGAATAACGTAAGTAAGTGTTATTGAAGACACTTTTAAAATATTTTTCAGAAAATTCTGGAACTTTACAAGACTGGGACAGATGATGTTTATCAAACGCAGTTAATGGAATTTTTACCTTTCCCTGAAAGAAGAAACATTTTTTTAAAACTTTACAGGATTGTTCTTGCGATTATTATCAATAATTTAAACCACTAAAGCTTTCCAGACCTTGCCAGTAGAAGCAATTCACTTTCCGATACACAATTTTAAGTAATTAGAAAAGCACGCGGCAGATTTGCATCTCTTATTGCAACCAGCAGGAAGAGTTATCTCACACGCATGTGTCACTGCAACAGTCAGTCCTTCAACAGCAGCATCAACAAAGTTTTCATTGTGGAGAGATCAGCTGTACATAGAGATCGTGTTGTATAACGTTCAGTAATCGCCAGAAGCGTAATTTCTGAATAAGATATTGTAAGATGAATTTGATTTCTAAGGTCATTTTATTTTGTTAGAAAAATGGAGCGGTAAATATCAGCGTAAACGAAATCGTGTACACCTTCGTTAAAAGAGAAATCAGAAAAACTGGAGTACACAAGGTAAGGAAATTTGCCATTCTTGCGAGAACAGTATTTCTGACGTAATCTGAGTAAAAACGTGGAGGAGCGTATGTCTTCGCCCTTCAATTCTTTATAATAATAATAATAATAATAATAATAATAATAATAAGGTGAATTATTTCAAAATATTTTACTCGCTCTTAGGGAAAACATTATTAGAAATAAAGGTCTTATATGCATTTTCTATTCAGATTGACTAACTGCTGAATTTTCTAAAATGTCTTTATTTTCAGGCGAAGAAACACTAAAATATTATGAACGTTGTCACCCTGAAAACACTCGCGGTCTGGACGTCCGTAAACTGGCAATAGTGACGGTTTGCCTTAGGAAAGCACGTACCTAGTTCATGAACTTTAGCCTTCGTCGTAATTGACTCCTTCCGCTTTTGTTCCTCTCTTATTAAATTTCGTCCCTGCTCCTTAATTTTCTTCTAACCCCATGCAATATTATTACACTACTTTATATCATTATTTAACTTTATAAAATACGTAGAACGTTTTTAAATTCTCAGTATGTTTTTAACTAAAAGATTGTTTTGAAAATATTAGTAAGAGGATTTCCTACGAGAAATCTTATTTAACTTACAATACCGTAAAAATCGAGACGTGTAAGTTCATACAACCTACCAGTACGAACAATTCGACTTAAGCGTGAAAAATGGGTTTCAGCATCTTATACAACGAGGAACTTAATGATCTGTACTCATCACCAACTATTATTCGGTTGATCAAATCAAGAAGAATGAAATGGGCGGGGCATGTAGCACGTATGCGTGAGGGGAGTGGTGCATACAGGGTTTTGGTGGGGAGACCTGAGGGAACGAGACCACTTGGAAGACCAGGCGTAGATGGGAGGATATATTAAAATGGATCTTCAAGAAGTGGGATGGGGGGGATGGACTGGATTGATATGGTTCAGGATAGGGACAGGTGGCGGGCTCTTGTGAATGCGGTAATAAACCTTCGGGTTCCATAAAACGCGGGGAATTTCTTGACTAGCTGACGACCTGTTAGCTTCTCAAGAAGGATTCTGCTCCATGGAGTTAGTTAGTTACACAACTTTCGGCTAATTGCTACGTCTACTGACAGCGTCTAACGCATCTCATAATATAATAGATATATAGGCCTATATTAATGAGGTTTTATTAATTTAAATTAAACGTTTCATCTAATTTCGTCACAATCTGTCGATATTACTAATGAAGAAAGGCAAAGTTGTCCTTACCTACACCATGAATGTATATTGCACGTATAATTCCAATCAGTCATATCCTCGACGCTAGATGGAGTTGAGTGGTCAACCTCACTTCCCAGCCGAAATCATTGCCTCCAAAATAAGAGTAGAAAATGGAGAACCATGCAGAAATTTTCTCCTAAAAGTCTTTAAATTTCTACCGGAATACATGACGTCAGAATCAAGAGGACAGTATGCTTTACTGTCACCACCTTGAGAACTTCAATTATCAAACAGTATAAGACCTTCATCGATTTTAATTGCCGCACATCCTTTAATAGTAGAATTAATGTTATGAATATCACGTATCAAAGCAAAGAAATATTAACAAATACATTTACATATTCCTACGAATTGTTATAAATTTTGGCGTCACGTCATCGCCAGCTACGGATGTCAGTCGTTGCAATCAAAACTAACTTACGTAGATGTATAATTGTATTTAATCAGTAAAAGAATAGCATTTATATTGAATAAAGTAATATATTAAAATGTCTTTTATAAAAATTTAGAAAATAAAATATATATATATATTTTCAAAAATATATATTAAATGTGAATACTTATGAGAAATTAATTTAACAGATTTTGGGCATAAGAACTCAAAATTTATATTATTTTACCGCAAAACAATATTACTCTCTTTCTATACTTAATGAATGTGAGCTACAATAATTAATGATTTCACTTTTGTTTAAATTTGCTAATATTGATACTAAGTTGCATGAATGACTGCCAACAAATATAGATTAACTAAGGAAATATTCGATGTATTTAACGAAACACAGAAAAAATATTCTCAGGCTACATTCAGTATGATATCTACAGGACTACTGACTTAGAACAATAAATTAGTGTGCCTGTAATAAAAGAACAAAGAGAACCAATGGCTAAGCTAAGTAAAAAGGAACGTAACGAAGTTCTCTGAGGTAAAATATACTTTTGTTTGCACAAAGATGTCTCCATGACAGGCAGAAGGAAAGAGAAACCTTTCCTCTCCCAAAGTCTAATTCCGTTTTTGTAAGGTCCCAAGATACACATCGTATGCGGTCAGATGGGTGAATTAGTAATCCATCAGTGTTACTATTGAAAAGAGTCTTAATGCTTTTGAATGGGAGTTTCTTCGGGTGAGGCTTCGGCCTGGAACTCGAACTGTCATTTCCACCCCATCTTCACTGCCAGATACTTTCATCTATTCAGTAGGTCGCTCAACGAAATCAGAAGGGGGTAATGAAAAAAAAAGTTTTTGTGTGAAATATCACGCAGGTATAATGACCTCCCTCTCAAATTTTATCCGGCAACTATTCGGTTTTACTCGCTACTGGCTGGAGGATTCGGTTTTCGAAACCCGGTGGTGAAGAGATTTTCCGCACCCTTCGAGACAGGCACCGAGACCACACCCAGGCCCCTGTAAAAGAGATATGGGGCTTTTCCCTGGGATAAGGCAACTGATTTGTGTCGTTGACTACTCAACCCATTTAGTACCTAAGTTACAGAAAGGGCAGAGCTATACCTCTAACCCACTCTGTGCCTTCATAACGTGTTACAGACTAAAATTTTGTTTCATTTATTCGTTTGGATATTGAATGGGTCATAGGGTAAACAGTTTCAGGTTTTTTATCAGCATTTAAACTATTCCTCTTCTGAATTTATAATATTATATTGTCTTTTCTTACTTTTCTGATAGAAATGCTAAAAATCTTGTTTCGAAACTTCCTTCGGCACCTATAATATCTTTTTTGCAGCTATGGATTTTTCAAGTGATTGAAAATGAGACCCTTTTCTGGAGTTAAATTTGGAAAGTGAGAAGGTCATACAGAAATTGAGCGGATGTTCTGGAAGTAACCAGGAAATTGGGGATCACGTCTGGTCAAAAATACTGATCAAAATATTATGTATGAGTAAACTAATTACGAGAATTTAAATCAGTTTTCTGGGAAAGAATTTGATTTACTGTACAACTGCATTTAACAGATGTGTCCACACAAAAACGCAGAAATTTCTGCTGGCTGTCATGTTTCTAAGAAAACATTCACAACGGAGAATGCTTTAAGAAAAGCATATGAAGATGATTTCGGTATTTGTCTTACTATCGCAGAGCACAGGATTTGCGATCGTATGAAATGGTATGGAAAATTATTCAAATTTAGGAAACAGGAGTAATCTAAGAGTTAAAGGCAGAAGCAAAGAAATTGCACGAATTATCCTACTATTAATTTCGTTATTTTATTTTTAGTGTTATTTAAACCTTTATCTTGATTTTATAAATTGTTTTTTATTTTGTAATAGGTTCTGTTCACATAACTTCCACATGCGCTGAGAAAGAGAAGTGTTTTATAAGCCACCACTTTTGGTAGTGCGGTGTACAAGAGAGAAGCTTATGCGTCCCTCGAACTCAACCGGCAGGCAGTAAATATACATTTACCCACACTATAGGTGGGTAATTCTGACAAATCATTCATTAAATTGAATGTAAGCCAACACTAATGGGTATTAAATTTTATTAATGAATGACACTCTATTTTATTTTAAGTTTTGCTTCAACACGCTTCCCTTGTGTTAGAAAATAGCAAGTGGTAATAAATAAAAAAGAGGAAGTAATTTGTAAAGTGCAACATTTGGCACCGTGCACTCAAAAGTATTCGCACACATTACCTTCATTATGACATTATTACAGTTCGAAACAATCCAGACACATCACTGCCAGCATGTAAATAACTGCTTGTATAGAACAGACATCTGCCTTGTACAAATTCGGGCTTTAATAGAAAAAATATCAAGACTAATGCACCTAGCGGTCATGCAGTAAGTTACTAGCTTGACACCGCCGAGCCCTTCTTTAAAGACAAATATTCTCTCAACTGGTGATATATTCCCCATCTCTTATCGAAACAACATGTTACCACATTCTTCATAAAATCCAATGGATCCTATAATGAGCTAGTCAAATTCATTCAACATCCCTAAAACTACCTTTTCAGACCCAATTCAATATAATTTTTTCACCTATTGCTATGTCTCGCCAGTCAACTCTTCACTTCAGGCTTAAAGACTGAATTTGGTTCCGCACTTCTCATTCTGTCGATACAAGCTGAATGTTCCGATCAACTAATTATCATTGGTTTGAAGGCCACAGAATTTTTCCCCGAAGACCATAAATTTCCCCCTTTTATAAGTTCCTCCATTTCATTTTTTTTTCTTACGTCACCTCAAAATAGACTGCAATGCAGACCGCAAATCTGTTACCAGTTTCACCTGAGCTCTGCATAACCCTGACCACATATCCACATGCCACGTGAATTAGCTTCTAACAAATAATCAACTTTTTTGTAGTCTTCCATTCGTTCTGACGTTTATTTCCAAATACGATTAAATTAAATTAAATATTAAAGGGACGTTCTCTTAAAAACCTACAAAATTATTATGATACTGAATTTTCGCTAGTCAAAAAAAAAATTGGATCTGAATTTTCCATATTTCTTTCAGAAGAAACAAGAATTCAAGCCCTTCTCTTTCGCTATAATGATATAAGGAAATGTTCTTGGAAACATTTATTACACTTAAATATGAAAGCTGTTGTGTAGACGGAACCTACTCAAGCACACTTTAATGACGAAGAGAGAGAGAGAGAGAAGAGAGCTGAAATTAAGCAAAGACTCCACGTAAGCTATTACTTCATCTAAAGTAGGAAAACGAACCAGAAATTTATGCTTTAAAAGAAATTTATAAACCAGGTTTTCTGCTTTTTTTTAAGAGTAAATTTGCTGTAATAAATCGACATAACCACACTGCCTATAAATGGGGCTATACTGAGATATGATAAATAGCGGTATGGTGGTTGTTATTCGGAGAATCTTATAAACATCACCTCATTAATTAAGGGTTCAGTCCGTCTGTGAGAAATAACGAGGCTTAATTAAGGCCTTAACAGTCCTCTGGGCACTAGCAGCGCGTACTCTGATGGAAGCGTATCGGCATTTAATAAAATACTGCTGCCTCCACACACAGAGGCCATGGTTGGGTTCCGAATATGTGGACTTAAGGCAGAGTTGCCTCTCCTTAGGCTTTTACTCAGTAGGGTTTGAGGTTCTTATAGACAGTGAGTATTGATGAAAGATATTTTCTAAGATATGACAACATGTAATCTGGTAGAAGTGTGTTGATCCTTCAGAGAAACCTGCTGCCTTTTAATTCACCTACCCTGATAACTAAAGAGCAGAATTCTCTGAAATCTTGGTGTCTTCCAGTGTGTACGACTTCACGTTTCCGAATAGAGCAGTCTTCGTACTTAGAGGACGATTGTGACTTGTCTAGAGACGTCGGTGATGACATAAGTTTGTTGATCGTGACACACTGTTGTGTTGTGCGTAGGGGATAATCACCAGAAATCGAACATATGCTCTTTATAAAATATATTTGTAATCTCTGAACAAGGAAGTAGCTTGTGAACAAAAGTAATCTCCGTAGTTTATAAACGTGTTGGATATTATCCTATATTTATGCAATTGGCCAACCCAATTTCGTTAGTGTGGCAAAAGGGATGTTACATTCCGAAGCGTGAAATTTCGCTCTCAAGGAAAGTGTCTTCTTCGAGTACCCAGGAATTGAAAAGTGAACCCTGCTTCACTTTACATGTCGTAATAGAGCATGTGGAGGGAAATTTAGATTATTTCAGTTGGGATTTCTAAAGGACAAGTACAGGGAAACTTTGGGCAAATTCGAGCCAAATTTATGGCCGCTTTCGATGTAAAGGACAGTAGTTGGCGATATATATCCGAATTAGCCAATGGCCTTCACAGATTCTGCTAAACGCAAGTGACTAGGCTTGAGTTAATTCCCCTGAGGGTGAGAGGCATTCTAGGCCATTCGTCACTTCAGAGTCAGTGTTGCACCTAGATGACTTGCAATGTGGGAATTTTTAAAAAGTAAAAATTAATTAGATTTAAAAAGAAACGTAATAGGTTCAAAATATTTATTGATGGTGTTAATTTTTTGTGATTTACTCCCATAAATGGGCTTTACATAATCCTAGCATTCAGAAGCTGGAAGGTGGTAAAACATAATATTTCGTTCCGCTCTTCGAGGTCTGTGGAGAATTTAGTTTTTTTTTTAATTACACAGCAAGGTTTTCAAAAACGTTGGAAGTGCAGTTCAACTTTATGCGATGTCATCACTCTGAAAGAGAATAAACACCAATTTCACGTAGCCTCTATCTTTACGACCATCTTTATTAAATGTTTTATTTTTTTTTTGTTTCTTGCCTCCTTTACAGTACCCATTACTCCAACCAAAAATAATTTCTACCCTCAAGGAAGTTTTGCTTCCACCTTATCCTCTTCGTTATTCTTGAATTTCGATTTTGTTTCTGCTTTTACCTTGACTTCGTGAAGGGCTTTATAAATGGATAAACGTAAAAGTGAAATGGAGTTTGAATACGAAGAAATGTCCCCCCTCTACTCCTTCGTCGAGAGAATCAAATAGAGCCCTGGTGCCCGCTGTCCAGCATAGGAAGTCTGATATTTCTCTCAAACAGAAGGACTTCCGTTCCGAGTGAACTGAAAATAATGGTTTACTTCCGAAAGAATAATTGGTTAGGCAAGAATTATTCAATGTAGAAAAAGTTATTGACTGCGCATGCGAATATCTTCCTCTATTTTCTACTTCTCTTCGATCAACAGATTTAAGCTCAATTTAAAGACCTTATCGATATCAATTTTTCTTTAATCGGTGCTTCTGTGCTAACTAGTCAAATACTATATAAATAGTAACATACATAACCAGATATTTAAGTGAGTTAGTAATTAACACCTTGTTAATTACTTTAATAACTGAGTGGAAGACTAAGAGAGTAAATAGAAGGTTAACAGACTAAGTGCACATTGAGCTGATCAAGAAAAATAATTTGCATGACAATCAGCGCTGAGCTCTGCCAGTGAGCCATGCCCGAAACCATTGCTTTTTAACCTCCCATTACCGCCCGTCACTTGCGTCCTATTTCTGTACTGTTCTCCAGCACCCGATTTTCAAATATCTCAACCTACGATCTCCCTTTAGAATGAGAAACCAGGTTTGATATCTTTTCATGAAACTCCGTGTAGTACAGTTCCAATCTTCCTAACCGGTGAGTGAAATCTACATTACAAATAAGACCCACTCGAAATTCTCTAGTGAGGAAATAATTTTGAATCATTTACAGGACACTAAAATTGTCCTGGTGAAACGTTTTTAAAACGTCGGCAACCTGAACTTTGATTAAGGTAAATTTTACGAAAGGAGGAAGAAAGCGATGTGATGAGAAGTGGCTTTGAACTATGAACACGATAACATGTCATACAGGCAAAATGTAAGCGTTAGTTAAATCCTGAAAGGTTCTGACGACGGTATATAGCTTTGAGAGCCAATTGTCTTCTGGACTTTGTCTATCGTCCTGATAAAATATAAACATATAAATTCACGACGTTTCGAAAGCTGGTTCTTCTTCCGTCTTCCTTGTATTTTCTATACCTGCTGTTGCTTTCAATTTCCAAAATCCTGGCTTCATCCCAGTCTACCCTTTGACCCTCTTCAAAGCCATGCTGGGCTAGTTTAGATTTTTCTAGATGACCCTCTTTGAGATTGTGTCTATGTTCCCGGAGCGGCTCCGGCAATCGGCTCATATGGCATGCTTAATCAATCCAATCAGCCAACCCAGCTCTGGACATTTCTCCCATCTGGATCCCCGTTATCAGCAATGAGGTCATCAACTCACAGATAAGATCAGCATCATGGACAGATTCCGCATAAGACTTAGTTTAGTCCCGTGTGTTTATGGTGTGCTCCACAGATGTGGGGATGGGTAGGAAGTTTGATTCCCAACATAATATCCGCCTCCTACACTATGCAGGGTTTTTTCCATGGACTTGGTTTGATGCAAAGAATGTTTGTCTTATATTCTGCCTTGGCTCTACGTCTGTTCTTGTATACGACAATTTTTTAATTCTTATGTATGTTATCTTCCTCTGACATAACCTGGCTTCAGGTATAGCTGTGTTTTTACCGGCTGAAGTTGTCCAGTGATTGAGATTAGCTCGGTCTAAGGGACCCATCTGAGTAGGTGTCTCCCCTCCTTCACCTGAAGACGGAAGAAGAACCAGCTTCCGAAACGTCGTGATTTTATATGTATATATTTTATCCGGACGATGAACAAAGTCCAGAAGACAATTAGTTCTCTATGCAAGAGTCAGTTTTGCGAAGGCAAAACATGTATTGCTTGGGCCTTACAACGCGCCGTTTCGATCAGTGCATACAAGAAGATGGGTGCTCCAATAAGGCGCAACTTTGTGTTCTAACAAGCACACAAGATGCAAGTCACGTCCGGATTGGAGCTGCTAAATTTAACGTTTCTTTGCACAAAGAAAATCCATCACGTTGAAGAGCTGGTTAAGAGCTCACAAGTGTGTCGCGTTGGAGCGAAGAAGGGAAAGAAGGAGAAGAAATTCTTTTCATTTGTATTGGGCACAGATCTTGCAACCAGAATCGAAAATTTAAACTTCTTTCCTCTTTCTTGTGCCATTTTATATATAAAAATAAAAAAAAATCAAGAGCATATAAAATGACAAAAGGCTAAAGATTAGAAAGGAGAATGTTTTGTTTAGAAAGACCAATTATTACCCTTTTGAGCTAAGCTACCTTGAGTTCAAAATTTCATTCTCTCATTTACTATTTCTCTAACTTGTAATCGTTCATAAAACAAAGCACTGAAAATGAACAGGTAAAATAATGGAAAAGTAGGGGAAGAGTTGAAGGAGTGAATGTGTTAGTGAGTGCTGGCGAGTGGTGTTGAGTGAGAGTTTGAATGGATAGGGGCGTAGATGGATTGGTCCTTGATAATGTACTACCGTGTATTTACTTATTTAATTACTGGCTAGCCTAGTAACCGAGTGGCTACTTATGTCTCCAATGTTTGAATCTACCTTTCAAGGCAGCTATTAACAAGGTTTGTCCTGTACATGGTACGGAGTACATTCCAACTGTCCCCTTTCTAACAACGAAATTTTCCTGAGATACGTTTTAGTATTATACAAAGATATTGTATTACCTTCAAAGGTTATATAGCAACGAATAAGAATAAGTAGTCAATATATAATGTGTATATAAATTAGAGCGTTTTGTATTTATTTTAAGAAAGAATTAGAGTGGCGGAGCATGTGGCGCGTACGGGAGACAGGAGACGTGCATACAGGGTTTTGGTGGGGAGACCTGAGAGGAAGAGACCACTTGGAAGACCTAGGTATAAATGGGAGACTAATATTAAAATGGATCTTCAAGAAATGGAATGAGGAGGCATGAACTGGATTGATTTGGCTCAGGATAGGGACTGGTCGGAGCACTTGTGAATGTGATAATGAACCTTCGGTTTTCATAAAATGCGGGGAATTTCTTTATTAGCTGAGGAATTGTTAGCCCTTCAGAAAGGACTCTGTTCCATGGAGTTCGTTCGTTAGTTAGAATTTATTACGCTACCACCTATATGTAAAAGTTAAGGTAAAATTGTTGCTGTGCACCTCATGGAGGCATATAAGGAAATTAGAGCTAAAGTTCTAGTCATTTTTAACCTCAGCACTAGATGCAGAAGAGTGGTCAACTTTAATTCCCGGGCTCTTTACCTTCGGGAAATGAGAGCCGTCTGGATTGCACTAACAACGTCTTAAATCAAGCTCCGTACCGAATGTCAAGTTGGTATAACCATACCATCTCCTCTTAGAAAAATGCAAAAATCTGGTTAAAGTACATCGCATATTTTTCCGGGCTCTAACTGTTTTCACACGGTGAAGAAAGTCTCTACAAGTAGCCATAAACAAAGCTGAATAAAGCAAGGGACATCGACAACAGAGTATAATGATTAAAGTCTTTATTATTAATTGTAGACAAAAGAAAATAACTTTCACCACTCTAATCTGTGGCCTTCTTGGTAATTACACGGTGTCGTGTGGTAATTATTTACCGACGTTTCGGGACAACGTGTCGGTCCCATCCTCACGGGTCAAGATTCCAAGAAGAAATCTCGACCCGTGAAGATGGACCGACACGTTGTCCCGAAACGTCGATAAATAATTACCACACGACGCCGTGTAATTACCCAAAGACCACAGACGTTTCGGGACAAAGTGTCGGTCCCATCTTCACGGGTCGAGATTCCTTCTGGAATCTCTACCCGTTAAGATGGGACCGACACGTTGTCCGAAACGTCGGTAAATAATTACCACACGACACCGTGTAATTACCCAGAAAACCACAGATTACATCAACATCGCGGCGGAAGCCTGAAATAAAGGTTTCACCACTCTGTTAGCCGCCTAGCCTTTCGTCGTATTGCGAAAGTATATGTGTGAGGTTACCACAACACCAACATTTTGATTATTCCGAAATTTTACATTTATTTGATACTGTAGAATCTTAAATAAACTTTGGCTCAGAATTATAATAATTCACGGTTTTAGATCGCGATTAGCATGGTGTTATTTTGTGCCTCATAAAGTCCTTGATCGAAATAATTTCTACGCACATACACTTCATTCAGTGAGCCTGATAAAAGTAAATAGAAATGTTGTCAAAGGAAATATTTGGGGCCTGCCTGCAGTAACAGATTAAAACCACTTAAAACCTCAATAAAGGAGCTGGTGTACATAACGATATTCGAACCAAATATCTCTCAAATACAAATCGCTAACCTTAACCGGCTGAGCCAACATGCTCAATTTTAAAAATGAAATCACCGTTAAAGTTTTTGCAGCCCACACCTAACTTCAGCATTAGTAGTCCCACATCAACAATTTTTAATGCCCTGTTGCATAAAAGTTGATTTGGTGTTTTGTGGTGAAAGATTAATCTATGATATATAACTAAGTCGGCGCTATGTAGAAACGTTTCGCATTTGGATGCTTAACTAAATGCGCGAAGCAGGGAACTTTTAGGGGTCAATAATCTAATTTGCGTAATATCATTTAAGTGTATCCATGGTTCTTTCTCAGTTCGTCTGCTGTTGGTGTGGGAATAAAGGCAACTTATATCAGTATTCAGTTTCTGTGACTAAGATATTTATATCTTGTATGTTATATTTATCAGAGAGAAGAAGAATAAATTCGACACATTTTTTGAGGAGAACAAATTTCGTGTAAGCAGAGCCTGTGCAATTAAAAAACTGAAAATTGTTGACTAACATTATAGAGCACAATGTTAACAATAAATAATCTCTTGTGTAATGTTAAGCAAATCTGCACATGTTGACACATTGCATACGTCTATTATACTATTTTCTATTAAACAACTACTATTTTCAAGATATTACTTACTGAACTTAACTTGTAATTTCTCAGCAACATGAAAGCTGGAAGACAAAATATATCAAGGAGGAAAATATTGGCTGGTCATGCAGCAAATGTGCGAAATGAGAAGGGCGCAAAATTTTTCATTTCAAAAACCTAATAGGAAAGAGATTTTGGAAAATGGCCGTAAATTCCTTTGAAATTTAAGCGTAAAATTTGTTTAAGTTATTTACATCACGTACACAACGTACCAAAGTGTAAACTGTTGTGGTTCTTGAGTGACATATTGGAATCATGATTTCACCTAATAACTACGCTCTGGACTTGACACTTCTGCTAGTAGCAGCGCTATTTTTCTTAAATCCATTCAAGTTTAAAATTACTGTACAGTATATTCATTTCTTATCTCATAGAAACACGTTCCTTGTCAATAGAAGACCAGTCGATTAATGTTGTATATGTGAAAAGTAACTGTTTATTTTATGGATCACTGTGTGGAAAAAATAGATTAAATGTAATTGTGTTCCCACAGTGTACTTGTTTGGTCCGTAACGTTGTTGTTTTTGTTGTTGGTCAACATTTTACGGATTCTGTCTTCTGGCCAGTTGCACTTCAGAATTTACCTCTGCAAACACGAGCCCCTGTTAGACACTTGGTAGGAATCCTTGGACCGAGGGTTGGCCTATAGCAATGTCTGTGTCTGCATAGTACAGCACACATACCGGATTCGAAAGCAGAACCTATTTTTGAGGGGTCGACACCAGAACGTGCTTTAGACCGCGTTTTGTCTGTCTGCTTATACATGGACCAAGAATTCTCTGATTACAGACGCTATCTACCTGTTACCCCTTCGCCCCCCTTACGCTTATGGAGGTGCTGCGAGCTCCAGCATTGTGTTCCGTAATTTGTTTCCTCCTAACTACTACATAACCGGTACAGAAGCGTTGAATAAGACTTGATTGTAAAACTGAAGTGCGCCAACAGCTCGGACTGAAGTTCAGTCTTCGCGCCAAGCCTGAGAAGTTTATTATGATTAGGTCAGCAGAGTAAACCCGATATGTTTTTGTGTGAACATACCGTAAGTTTTAATTGGATTCATGCTCAGTTTGTTCTGTGACCTGTTTGATCAACGAGCTGATGGAAACGCCCTTAATAATAGCAAATTAAGTTGAAAAATTAAACCACTACAAGGAAAATAGATCTCATACTCTTTCTCATGCATGTAATTAAATCGATTCGGAGTACTTTACTGCGTGATTAAATCGTTCTGCTCAAATTAGCAAACAATGCAGACGGATCAATGAGGATGTTGAATATTATGGCTCGTCCACCGCGTAATTTGTGTGCTCTGACATCACGCTTATGTGTACTAGCATATGCTGTAACATGTTTATGCACATTCATGTTAAGCTTTACGGAATTTTTTTAAGTCTCTTTTAACAGATTTTGATGAAATCGAGTTAAAACACTGTCATTATAAACTATTGAAAAATATTTGATAATAAAAGTATGTTAGTTTCATGACAATGGGAATAGAAACAAGTCCCCAAACTTCGTAAATGACAAATATACTTCAGGCAGTGGTAAAGTCCAACATTTTCTTCTTCTAATCCCTTTTTGCCCGTTCATGCTTTCGGTTACATCAGTCAGATCCGGAATAATTTCCTGTCCTTCGCTAGCTTAGTCGCCTCCTGCAAGTTCTTCCCTTTTACCTACATTATATTGCAGTGCTAAATGAACCACTGTCACCGGCCTTGAAACTATCATTAATTAGGACATACCTTGCTAATAATATTTACGGATGTTTTGCATGATTAGTCTTAAGATTCGTACTGCTGTCTTGCACTTTATGACAGTTTCCAGTCCGGTAAGTCAGTAGAGACTGTCTCCATCTTCAGGGTAGAAGTGACATGAGTCTGAGATGTGACTGGTTGCACAGGCGAAGAGCTGTACTTTTTCTCGAAAAGTTTTTACCAACTTACGGGGCTATAGGGTGTCATAAACCAGAACAACAGAGTACGAATCTTCAGCCGCGTGAAAAACACAAATTTTATATTTGCAGACTACTTAATGACCTCGGTTACGTAGCGTTGTACCAGGTGGAAAGATGAGTTAATTGTGAGCACTTCTGTTCTCCTTATTCCATGATCCTGAATTTGGTACTGGTATTGGACAAGTAGTGGGTCTGCGGCCGCTCGCTTACTGGGATTGTGGGTTCGAATCCCACCGAGGGCATGGATGTCTGTCTTTGTGAGTGTTGTGTGTTGTCAGGTAGGGTTCTGCGACGGGCTGGTCCCTCTTCCAGAGGAGTCCTACCGAGTGTGGTATGTCTCGAAGTGTGATAGTGAGAACCTCGAAAAATGAGGCGGCCTAGGCCCCCAAGAGGCTGTCAAGCCATTGAAAAAAATATGGACAAGTAGATCACTTATGCAATTAGATTTTACATACTCATTTTTGTCTCGATTATACATTAGATTGTGGGGCGTATCAGTTTTCGTGTACCTTAAAATGTGTATGTTTTCTCTTCAAAGTTTCTGAGTGACGTAAGAGTGGGGTGATGTAGTCATTAACAGGCAGTTGTTGATTGATGCAAGATATGCTGCAATTGACATAGAGTTAATTACATCTCATAGACTCTAGACAAATTACAATAGCGAATGTATTTTAAGAATCCAATTTTCACTGCTAAATGCTGCAGCCAATTTCAAAAAGGTTGTGTGCCTGAATATAGAATTACTGAACATTACGTCTTGCTTAGCGACTGTACCGTCGTCAGAAGTGCGCAAATAGTTACAACCGTGTCACTGTGTACACGTATGTCTATAGACCGTACCGTCGTCAGAAGTGAGTTACAACCGTGTCACTGTGTTACACGTATGTCTATAGACCGTACCGTCGTCAGAAGTGAGTTACAACCGTGTCACTGTGTTACACGTATGTCTATAGACCGTACCGTCGTCAGAAGTGAGTTACAACCGTGTCACGTTACACGTAGTCTATAGACCGTACGTCGTAGAGGTGTACACGTTCATGTGTTACATATTCTAAGACCGTACCGTCGTCAGAAGTGAGTTACAAACGTGTCACTGTGTTACACGTATGTCTATAGAATATTCGTACCCACATTTAGGAGAAAAATGTTTTTAACCTAAGAGAATAAAACTGAATTAAAAATTAATAAAGAATTTATAAAGTTTAAGGGCGTTTCCGAACATAAGCAGAAATCAAAGTTTCAGTACTGTTGCATTTAATTTCCGTAAACCCTTCAGTGTCAATTTTTTATTTTTTACTATTAAAGAACAAATGCACACAACTATCATAGATTTGTAACAATATTTTTAAAACAGTACATTCTTAGACGTTTCGGACCTTACTGGTCTGTCATCAGGGAGTTCATCAATTGTTGTTGAATAAAACAATAACTAAACAATATTTTGTTCTCTTGTATATGTAGAACTGATGGAAATTTTCCGTGTAGTGAATACGTGTAGCGGACAGAACTGTTACAATTTATTTTAGAGTTGCATGTGAATATTTTATAAATTAAATTAAATGTGTACGAAATCACACGAATATTGTACAGATTCGAATTTAGATCGCGGAGCGTATGACGATTCGGATCTACGAGTTAGAACACTACAGTTACATTAAATCTCACGAAAAAAGAAAAAAGAAATTATTTTAAATTTTGAAACCATATATATAACTATTATTTAATTCCATAGGGAAGTTAATAGATCTTTAGCCAGACACAAGAATCCTGCATTTTTGGAATACAAAAGTTCAATATTTGTTTTCAAAACAGCCTGCCACGTATCTCTACCTGAGTAAGAAAAATCCAGTATATAAGGTCTCATCCAGTTTCTTTCAGATCCTTTTGAATATAACCCAATGAATACAACTATTTTAGCTTTCTAACCAATGTCATTGTGCTTGTAATTTTTTGCATTCTTACAGCGGTGAACTCTAGCATTTCGGTCTTCTGGGATGTGACACTGCGTCGCTCGGTGTGTACGAATAGTTTCGGACGTTTCAAAAGATATGTGGAACTGGGGTTTTGTTCTTACTCAGTTGCTTATATGCACATGAGATGGCCATACAAATACAGTGTTTACGGAACAAGTGCTGATTGGACATCTAAGTGTTTCGACATTCTTAGTAACTTTTAGGGGTCTTATTTTGTCCTATATTATTTAAAGAAACTCTCAGTAATTAGCGCTAAAATGTTGATTCAGGAAACTTAACGTACAGGTAACAGATGGTAATATGGTCTACTGTAACTCGACCTAAACGAACATATCAACTTCAAGTTTCTGCAGGTTTCTCTGCAGAGAGCATTCCTGTACCAAATGAAGTAGGTTCCACAGCTATCTACAAGAGACGGCGACGACAAATCCCTCCCTTTTAGAAATCCAACCATGATCAGTCAGTAGGCTATCACTCTCTGAGCTCTCTCGTAAAATATTAGAAAATATTATTTAGGAAAAACTTCCACGACAGCGTGAAATGACAAACTGACTGTACCATAATACGTCTATTTTTTTCTGGTTGGAGGGGCTTTCAGCTGTTTCACGACTAGAAATCCGCGTGGGGAACATGCCACACGAAATGTAAATTTCAGAAATTTTTATGTTTTCTTTTCCGTGATGCGTAATAACATCATACTTCCAGGTTTGATCTATGATGTTCTACTGATTTTCCTCTATAACGCCATGAGCTTGATAATTATAACAGAATTAGCAGAGCAACTACATAATTTTGCCTACGTTGGCGTTCTGAAAATATGGAAAATGGAAGTACAAGTAAGAACAAAATCAGGCCGTCTCATGGCTCAGGCGGTTAGTCGCCGGCCTCCCACCGGAGGCCCGGGTTCGATCCCGGGTCAGTCCGTATGGTATTTGTGGTGGAAAAAGTGGCACTGGGACAGGTTTTTCTGCGAGTACTTAGGTTTTTCCCTGTCACTTTCATTCCACCGGTGCTCCATTATACGGAAAGCGAAAAAGAACTATCTTCATTACAGAGTTGCAAAATAAACCTGAAGGCTGCGGTGCGTCCGTAAAACCTGCCGCGGGGCCATTCACAAAAAAAAAGAACAAAATCAGGGAAGAGATTTCGAGCACTGTGAAGTAAACTGCATACAAGCAAGGGAAGCGACGTAAATCAGAAAGGAAAGCGAAATGTAGAGGGATATACAATTTTTGAAACGGGGTGTAACATACAGAATGTTAGTAACCTGAAGTCCCTACTATACATAAACACAACGGGATGTCTATTTTAAAAAAACTACTATGCAAATTGTAGGTGGCTTTGCACCGTTTAAGTTCCTCGAAAGAAGAATCCGTGAAATAGAATTTCCAGCTAAATGAGAGCGAAAGTTTCTAAGTTGCAATTCGGTTTATTTATATAAAGAAGGTGTAGTGGAGTGGGGTAGGGCGTGGGGCCTGGGGTTTGGGAAAGGGGTGTTGAAAGTCTATGTTAATTGAACTGCTCACTGTTGGGGGAATTGTTTGTATCTGACATAGAGACCATAGCTATGGGCTAGTCATCTGGTCACCGAATTACGGGCATGCTGTCTGTGAACCCGCTGACGCAGAACACTGCACATTCAATAGATCAGACTCAAATTTGTTGTAGACCTGACGACTGTGACAAGAGATTCCACGTGACACATCTCACAGGAAATTATGAGTGTTGTGAAATTCATCACAAAATGAAAAGTAATGTAGGAAAAAAATAACACAAAAATGACTCCCGCCTGTCTGGTGAAGTATAGACTCGCAAGAGAAATGTTCATAGGGAAAGAAAACAAGAGGAGTAATACAAATAATAATAATATGTGTACCGGAAATACATAACTCATTCAGAACAATTATGAGGGTAAAGAATCGAATAAAATTTGGTATTAAGTTATAATTGTGATATTATTCTATATAATGCACTACTCTACATTTTATCTACCTTTGCAACGGGGATAAAACATTTGATTCCTATGCTGTAGTGACATTTTTTCCTTATAAAAAGTATATCGTAAATTTTTGGATTTTGGCGTAATAGTTAACGTCGTACTGAAATCACTCCTGACAAAATTTAGTCAATTTTTATCAAGAATCTCACCTTCAGAAAAACTTTACTCAGGCACTTATGGTTCTTTTATAGGCCTATGTACCGGGTATTCCACTCTGCTTGAGGTGTATAATGTTATGTACATTTAACGGCTGACAGGAGTCTTTTTTTAACATATTTACAATATTGTTGATATATGCAATCACGAAGCATTACCATCATTTACGAGGTTAGTTCTAAGTTGATAGCCCTTCTCAAAACAATTTATAACTTTATGCAGATTTATAATAGGCCTAGTCTAGTTCTAAATATTTATTTCAACTCATTAATCCTTCTTTCATAAAATCCTTTGCGTTTTTATTTTTATAAATAGCTACTGGTTATATGTCTTACATTATGTAGAATATCTGTATTAATGTGGTTTCGGTTCTGAAAACACTGCTGTTTAGAAAGCACTCTAATAATGTTGAGCAAGCTTAGTTAAGCGACAACTTTGCATGCTTTAATTCGTAATTAACAATAATGCCTTTGGAAAAAGATTTACAAGCTAGGATATATTCATTCCACTACTTTTTCACCTCCTGAACGTACCCACGCCAGCATCCAAGTTTTCCAAACCTGCAAACCTACTTTAGATTTTAACGTGTTAATTGATAAAATGTTTTCCGTATATTTAAAAAAGACTATAATTAATTAAATGTTAACAGTTTTACTTCTGTAATAAAATACAATCAACCGCTTTGTATTGCAGCTCTTTTCCATCTGATTCCTTGGCCGTCATGTGGTACTGTATAAGTGAAATTATTTAGTATAAGAGTCCTATCTCTTGGCACACGAGAATAATTTGAGGAGGTTTCGCTTACACGAAACGCAACGATTGAAACTATGTTTATACTCGCAAGCAAATTATCTGATATAGACATCTCCCTCACAAAACCATTGTTGTTTCAGGCGCCTATTCTAGACTCTTGTCGGTTTCCGAAACTTATGGAATGCACAGAACATAAGGACAGCTCTGAGCCTTGTGCGCAGAAGTTGGAAAATTTCAGTGTCTTTCACTGTTACGCGTCTTTGTTGCAAAGTTCGTTCTTTCCGGTGTTAATCATTCTGTAATCGATTAAATCTTAAGGAATTCTCGTATACCATTATGCAATAAAAATTGTACACATCATTGCATACATCTTCTAAAAGCTTAATTACGTAACTATGGCTTATATATAAATTAATCATTTACATGTAGTGACTGCCATTAGCGATGTTTGGTCATATTTATTTACCACTCTGTGGTATATGGGGTTGAAAGTTTTATGTTTCGGGAGAAAGTCCTGACACATGGAACAAATTAATATTTACAAGTGAAACTTAACGTGAATTTATATCTTGTTTTACGAATTTTCACGTAACGAGCAGTTTTTGTGGAAATAGTTAAGTTTGCATATACGGACAGAGATTAATAAAATAATGTTGAAAAACTCGGTTAATTTTGTGCTTCTTCCCGATAATTACATTTGTCTGAAAGAAAGGGCAGAGATGGGGTTCTTAATTAGATTCCTCTTAATTCGAAAGTCTAATATGGCAAAATTTCAAGAGGGTTCTTTAACGTTAATAATGATCATGTCCAATACTCCGCGCGGGTGTCGAAGGAACAAGTATTTGGAGAAGCCTAGGGTACAGACATCGTGGGTTGTTGGCGGCAGACAAGTGTGCAGAGAAAAACCCATTTGGAAGTAAGCAAAATGAATTCTGTTGTAAAGAAGAGCGTAGACAAATACTACAAGAGAGAATAAATGCGTGATAAATTAAGAAAAGAGAAGCAGATTAAAGTAGGAACGTCAACTGAAGGGAGAATTAAGAAAGAAAGAAGGTGCTTCGTGAAAATCGAACTGCCCTCCTTACCAATATTTCTCCGGCTTGCCCCGAAGCCATTGCAATCCCACAAATAAACTGTTTTTTTTTGATTCTAAACTTCCAGACGCTAAAACGAAGGAAAGAAATGTTCTCTTCTTACCCTTCTCCTTATTGTTCTCTTAACGGCACACGGTAGAGAGTTATTCCAAAATACATTAGCAGGTAATCTGATTTCCTTTCGCGGAGGTCTTTTTCTCTTTTCCAGTGGCCTCTTATCTTCTTATCCCTTGTTTTTCTTTCGTGTCACATCATCTTTGTTTTCTACACCATTTGCTTTATTAATTTTACGTGCGTAATCTGCCAAGTTATGAAGAAATCAGAAATCAACACTTGCTTTAATTTAGAAAACCCTGCTTGTTGTCAGTAAACGAATCTATTGATAAATAGGCACAGAATAAGAAGCTAAACATATTTGAGATTTTTCATTTCAGTTGGAAAGATCATATAATGACACTGGGATCTACAGTACATGTAGTTACATCATGGGTCTATCTTCTAAGGGAATTTTCGGATTGAAACAAAACTCGCTTCATAAGGAAATTTATACGTTCCGCAGAAAATTCAATTTTAGCCTCTTTTCACTGTTAAAGCTATAGCTAATAAATATAAGCTTACAGAAACGTAGAGCGAAAATGTGTAAGTCTACTCAAATTTGGAACAAATATGCACATTATTCAAATCGGTCCATTGCCCTTTTGCGGTTTATTAATTCATGCACATATAAATCTAGGTCGTAAAGCTTATTACACAGAGCTGCTTATCCCTAAGAACATTTTCTTTCCATTTTGTTAAATACACACACGCACACTTCATTAAAAATTGCCTCATATAATGTTTGTAGCTGATGAAGAGATTTATATATTTGTTAAGTACTAAAATATTTGTTAAATAAACTCTTTTCTAAAAGGATAAATATCTATTTTACAGCCATATGAATTAACTTTCATGTTTCGAGGAACTAGATTTACAGATGAAAATTGGGTTTCACGACTTTTAAGGTAACCTCTAAGAAAAAATTTAAAATTTTATTGGGTAGCTTCAGAAAAAATTTAAACGCGGAGATTTATCATATTTTTTATTACCTTCTATTTGTGTCATTAACTTAAATAAAATAGTTAATCCAAATTCTACATAGATACCTTTTTCCCAACCGAATAAACTTGTTTAACTTTCCTTGTTCTGCGTTTTGTCTATAAACAGTTGATCCTTGCTTAAATTCGCTTTGCCACTTCATTTATGTATGACATAAGCGTGGTAATCCTTAATTTAAAGTGGCAAGTGTAATTACTGGTCGATCCCAGTGGCCGCGCAGTCTAAGGCGTGGGTCTGCGGCCGCTTGCTTACTGGGATTGTGGGTTCGAATCCCGCCGAGGGCATAGATGTCTGTCTCTTGTGAGTGTTGTGTGTTGTCAGGTAGAGGTCTCTGCGAAGGGCTGGTCCCTCGTCCAGAGGAGTCCTACCGAGTGTGGTGTGTCTAGAAAGTGTGTGATCGTGAAGCCTGGAAAAATGAGGCGGCCTAGGCCCCCAAGGGGCTGTCGAGCCATTGAAAAAAAAAGTGTAATTACTTACTGGGATTGTGGGTTTGAATCCCGCCTAGGGCATAGATGTCTCTCTGTTGTGAGTGTTGTGTGTTGTGTGCGACAAGCTGGTCCCTCGTCCAGAGGAGTCCTACGAGTGGGTGTGTCTAAAGTTTGATCTTGAAGCCTCAAAAAATGAGGCGGCCTAGGCCCCCAAGGGGCTGTCGAGCTATAGGAATAAAAGTGTAATTACTTAATATTTGCAGGTTCTTGGTACATTTGGCCTGTGAAGAAAGTAGAGCCAGTTTTTGAAGCTCTTAATATTTTAAATGAAAAAATTTAAAGGTTCAGTACTTACGTTACTTATATCATACGATTTCCACAAATACTTAGGCTTATGATAAGTCGTAATATACTCTGCGTCGTCAAATGTTCGGATGCAGGGTGAGGTAACAATATTCTTGAATTTATTATTAGTGTTACTGAAAGGAAAATTGTCCCTTATGACGCCATAAAGGCGTATATGTTGAGTAGAGATCCACTTTTATTAACCTGGCGCTAGGTGTAGTCAGTGGTCAACATCACGCCCCGAGTCTTTTACCCCGGGGAAGAGTCCCGGTAGCCATTTAATAGGAGGCTCGTTGGGCCATTTGTTTTAGGGAAGAGGAAATCTTTTTCCCATGCCTGGATTCGAATATCGGACCCTCTACCTCGTAGTTTATTCGCTATATCGAGTAAGGTATTCCGGTTCCTTATTAGTATTAGAAATTATCCAAAACTTACTTTTCTCAGACTTGAGAGTTCAAATCACTTATTTGACCTCTGTTCTGCAATTTCGAGTTTAAAAAAGTCGGAAGAATGAAAGAATACACGCTCGTTCATTTCTTGAACACTCTGTAGAAAAGAATGGCACTTGTGTTGGTCTGAAAAATGCAAGAGTTTCGGACTTGAGTGAAAAAAATCAAGTAATCGCTTTGCCTATACAACGTATTGTGGTTTGTAAAAATATTATTTTCGGATGTTGTGGCTCTAAGACGTTTCCACCAAATTGCTAGAGACCACGAAATAAAAAAATCTCTGAGGTAATGAAAATATTTATCTGCACACTCTAGTACTGCCAAGTCACGAAACTTCCGACAAGTATGGGCCAGTGGGTACGTAAGTGGTTAAATTTAACGGGATCTAATGACTAAACAGTAAATCATGTGAGGCCTAGGCAACTCGATTACAAAATCACTGTAGCATTTCATCATGACCATATCAGCATTCCGCAGTCCTCCTCTCCCATTAGCTTTTCCTTTGTGCATTACTTTCCGCATGAGATACCTGTTTAATTCTCTTTGTTTCCAACTATAAATAATAAATCTTGGTAACAAATGGCGACAGTAGCAACACTCGTGGAACACGCCCGTGCCGTGTCCTACAAGCCACTAGAGGCTGCGTTAAATATTGAAAAGCCAGAATAATCTGCGATGAGTGATGGGATCACAGTGACAGTCAGTGGCGGTACAACACTGTCTCGATACCTGCTCCACAAGCCCAGAACTGGCTCCATTTATTGGTCTAATCTTGCTTGTCCATTTTATCTATGCCTTTACACAAAAATGTACATACTTTATTAAATTTAGCGTCTTCTAAAGAAGATTTGTTGTCCATTAAGCTTACGCAGGAAGTCGAATATTGCTATTGCGCGAATTCTCTGCATTAGAAATTAATGTAATTTGCAACAGTTAGACCGCTTGTGTTTCTTACTCTGCCTCCTTTGACAACTAGGCGATCTTTACCTTCTTAGATATTCTAGAGACTGCGGTGAGATTCAGGGATTTTAGAAACAAATTCAGGAACTGTGCGAACATATTCAGGGAAAGTACAAGCAGTTTCCGACGATCGCATTTTCTCACATAACATACAAACTGGGGGTCACAATTTAGTGTCACATTCGGACTGCTTTTCGCGTTCTGAGATTTTTGTCAATGTGGATGAGGCTTACTTAGTTTACAGATTTCCGGTTAAGACCGTACTTATTCACTACAATCTATAAAATTTGCTGTCTCACAGAGGACAATAATGAAACCAATTGGAGGGAGTAGTAACAGTAGTAGTAGTAGTAGTAGTAGTAGTAGAAATTATATCTGAACCTGCAACTCCTTCGCCATGTGTTTACCAAATTTCTGTACTGGCATTTTTTACGCTTTCCTTGCACTGAATTCTAGTGCATTGCTTTACTGAGGGTTTAAAAATATTTAGATCCAAAATAAACAGAATAATAGGAAGCTTAAGGAAATTGTGTAAGGGGGATCTTCCTAATTTATGCTTCTCACCACGGATAGCGACTAAGATTATTAAAGTTGGTTTGTGTCCAACTCTTTATCACGGCATCAGGTATATTACACATACATGGCCGAATGTTTAGACTTAACCCAGTGCCAACGATTATTTTCATAAACAGATTTTATGTGGTTGTTCTTTCTAAAGAAGTAGTGCTTCTCTTAGAAGTAGGAAATGCATGTTTGTGCGCAATTGGTATAAATGTCGGCTTTTAAAGACGAGATGCCTTTGAAGACTGTCCTTCATCTGTAGAATTTTAGTTCTTATTTCACAGAGAACTCAGTATATCTGCATTAGAAAATCAACCAGTTAATGCAGTTAAGAAAATAAACCCTGTGTTTGTTCTACAGTTTGTAATAAACCCAGAAATGCGATGTGTGGAAAAATGCTAAATCTGTTAACGTTAAGGCATGTAATGCATACAGCTACCATTGGGACTTTAATGATTAACGAAACTGAAAGGGTAAAAATAAACGAAACCCTCTAGAGTAGAAATAAATTATGCAAAAGCTTAGTCTGAAAAATTCAGATATGGAGTCACTTTGTAGATCTAGGCAATGTTAGTTTACAGGAATAGGTCGTCGGTGTACGGACTGGATTTCTCTACGAAGAACATGATCTGTTGCATGTCTCTTGAGAAATGATATTGTAATAAAATTTTGGACTTCATGAAAGGTGGGGTTTCCTTAACCAGATAGACAACTATCAGCTAACGTGAAAGGAATGTGCTCCATACACATAACTAGTGACTTGTCTGGTTAAGTTCTAGAATTCTAGTATTCTGCAGAATATGGAGGGTTGAACGGTGTCGTCCTATACTACCAAAACTGTGTTAATGTCAAATTTCTGTTTCCGATTCTGTCTTCGGAAATCGCCAGGGAATATATCGGATGATATGCACGTTCCGTTTTATTACCCTGTTTTGTGAGACTATGCAGTGTCAGTGGAAAGTTTATTAGTAACAGATAAATTAGAAAGGATTTGGAAGTGACCATGGCCAAATCCAGCCTCGGCTTACAAAAGCCAAAGAATACCACACAATACCGCGGTCAGGTAGCAGATATTCCGGCCAAGATTGGGTCGATAATTCACACACGTGCGATTCTAGTGTTTATCCTTTTATCGCCCTGCCCTCTCCTCTGCTTAGATTAAAACAGAAACTGCAATCCTAAAATACTCCCTGAAATATATAATGGTTTCTCTGCAAAATATTCTAACATGCAACACTTTCATACAAGCTATGATATTAAAGACCATAATCTACGAACAACAATCACTTAATAGCTACGTACATCTTTCGAATAAATAAAAAATCATCATAGTCAGGTCACGTAATTGTATTCAAAATTACATGTAAGGCTTTGTCCGAAAATAAAGGAAACTTACTCATAATCACATACAGCCTTACGTCATATTCCGTTTCCCAGACCTTGACACCAAACACACCATCCGATGCTACCTAAACTGTGGTCTATGCATGTTTTAAAGGATACAGCAACTCATTCACAATAGTATTCAATATGTTATCCGTGTAATTTACGCTGTTTTAGCTTATGTAGCCTTCTTCTAGACCCAAAACTGCTCTACACCAAGCACCTACTTACCGTTACCAACAATGCCACAGGTACTCTTTGTAACATCTTCCCTCTCCTTACTCGAGACTCCACACTCTCACAAACCTCCGAATTAACCCTATATAAGTTACTCATCCGATCCCTTCTTACTTACGCCGCCACTGTCGCAATACCACATGTAATTCAAACTACCTCAAACTCCAAGTCGTCCAAAACAACAGCTTACGAGTGATTGGTGTCTATCCCAGGGGAACTCCCATCTCTCATTTTCACGACAGCCTTAATATCGAACTATTCGATACTTCATCCACCATCTTGCAGCCAAATGTTATGCTACCTGTCCATTCCATCCTAACCCCCTGGTCCAACAAATCGGAAATTACACTCTGGACGACCTGAACTCTTTATACACAACCTACAAACAAAACGACAGAACATATCCTGCTGTAAACAGCTCACCATCAGGCAGTGTTTTTTTTTATCTTTTTTTCACTAATGTTATTTATATTTCCCTATCTTTAACTTTTGTTTCACGCACTCCTAATTAGCTAAATTGGTTTTAGGAACAAATTTGTGATTTTTTTTGTGTACTGTGAATCCTGCCAATATCATCTTTGATATAAATATTTTAAAAAGTCTTACAGTCCCTAAAATATTTATTCATTTTACAGTAGTAGGTCTTACGAGTCAGGAGACCTTAGTTGGTAGTAATTAAGCTAAGAACTGTACTTCCAAAAAGCCTTGGTTTAATTCCCAGCTAAGGCAAGATTTTTTTCTTCTTAAAGACCTTAGACTACCCTGGGTCCCAAACATCCTTCTATTCAATAGACAGTGCTGAAATTTTTTCCGGCGTTAAATTGATCGAGGCATGAAAATGACCAATCTCCATCTAATTCCAAAATTTATAATTAGTGGACCTAAAGCTCCATTCCTGCATCCCACATACGTTTTCCTTACGTACACAGGGATAAATTCACCTTTACCATCGAATAAAACAAGTGTGAACTCATTTGCGAATGACTACAAACGAGGCTGTGGCAGAAGAAATCAACTAGACCTATTGTCCAAAGGACATTATTGATTAAAGATGGTTATTTAATGTCATATTCATGAAAGATTTTCACTTTAATAGGAACCCGTAAAGAAAGAGTAATTTCTGCCTCTAAATTTCTATGTCTGCCGCAGACACCTGCGCGTATATTTTATAAACTGCAAGACAATAATGGCGCGAAATCCCGTAACAGTTGAAACGCCTAGAAATGACTAACGTCACAATATTTCTCCTCTTTAATATGTATTAAGAGTAAGCACAACACAGGTTTCGCTACACTTGCATTCACTTCACTATGGCGACGATTCTTATGTTAATAACTGAATCACGTTCATGCCTCTTCTTCATGAATATTGGTCTTAATATTTACACCCAACGTAACTATTCTTATGGCTTTCATTTAAGAATAATTCCATAGTAGAGAGTTAAGTGCTCTATCTGTGTCTACGAATAAACCCTAAGGGCCAACGTAAGAAAGAAAAGTCATGACAAGTCAAGGGCTTCCAAATATATAAGGCACGGACATATTTTAACGTTAGTAGTTAAATTTGGAACATTTTGCAAGAATTTTTAACTTATAACACAAATACAATAAGAGCTGGATACAATATAGAACTTTTAGAGAGGAAGAAATTACCTATAACCGAAGAATTTTCTCCCAAGAGAGGACTGAAATCATTTTCACCCACTTCGAACTAATTTTGATAACAAGAACTTGATACAGGTTTATTATTTTTATAAGGCTTATGATTATAATGAAAGCTGTTAATAATCAGTTTTATTCCTTTCTCATGATCACACATTTTATATTTTTATTTACCACATTAGAGTTTCTATAATAATACAGTATTAAGCCTGCGTAGATATATAGAAATAATCTGGTTTAGTTACAGCGTAATTTATGTACTTATAAGTACCCTCCATATAAGAGTGGCAGGAAACCGGGAAATCAGTGGCGTCAGTTCGGAGCAGAAATCCAACTTTACGAAGATCAGCTTTTACTTCGACGTTACGAGAGTTATGTTTGAGCCGTCAAGATCCCTTCTTGTGTTAACACCTGCCTCCGCGTCCACAACTCCTCAAGAATACGGCATTTTAAAGGTAAACCTTGTCATGTTTCTTACCGCTTGCAATAAAAAAGATTCCACAATAAAGAATAAGTGGTTAATTAAAAGTTTGTCCTGAGGACAGACATAAATATCAGTGAGGTAGAGAGCGCAAAAGGTAAAGGTAAATTTCGCCCTCGAATAGTCCATAAAGGCCCAGAGGGGGAGTAGAGCTATAGTTATACTCTTTTCTTTTAACTTCTGCGCTAGTTAGTGTGGATGGTAAAACGCCACGGCCCGACCTCTTTACCCCCGGGAAAGTGACTGGTACCCACTGTACAACGGGTTCGGTATGGACGGGTGCGGAAAATCTCGCCGCGAACGGGATTCGATCCCCTGACCTTCCAGCCATCAGTGATGTAAATGCTCAAGAAAACTTGATAAATGCGAAAGTGAAAAGTAACGAGGATAAGCACGAACTATTGGATCAGTGGTTACTCACCTCTACCTTAATTAAACTATTGTTTTGCTGGATATTATTCATTACCTGATGCACAAATTATACAGCCTACACCACCTTTCATAAATTGTTTCTATTTTGGTCCTCAGACTAACAAATACTGTATTTCTATAACTGAAGTCTATCATCTGGTATGTTAAACATGACGTAAAAAAGTTATTCCCTGTCTTTATCCCTGAATAACTTTCTTCTTTCCTGTTTTGTAGTTTAAAACCTTCTTCTCTTTCTCTCGCACTATTTTTGAACTTCATCTATTTTTCTGTACTATTGTCATTCCACTCCTCTTCTCTCTTCTACCTCTTATTGGCATAGGTGTTCCCTCATCCTAATTATTTTTTTCCTCCACCTTTATCCCTTATTCCTGAACCTGTTCAGCTTTTCTCCATCACTCTCCCTGTTATATTAAAAAAGAAATTACGGCACACCTAACTGTTGCTACGGCAACCACCTGTGTGTCAGTAAACTCTTTTGCAGCATAGTCCATATGATGTTAGCATGCCGAGCCGGAAATAAAACTAGATTCTGAAAGTTGTATTCTTCAGTTTCATGCATGATTTGTCCACCTAAACTGGTCTTCTAATTGGAAACTAGTTGTTCTAACGATGAGATTACCAAGTTCAAAATACTAGTAGGAATAAAACTGCATTTTAAAAAAATCATACAAAACTCAGATTTCGAATATTAAATCCTAATTTGGAACGTGTATACAAATACAATGAATTATAACGAAATACTTTAGGTAAAACTGTCACAGGCACTTTCCTTCGTTGACTCTCTGCTTCAAAGTTTCATAAAATGTGTTACGTAAGTAGATGAAGACAGCAACAAAAGAGATGTGAAAATAATCACGGAAGATAAATTTTAACAATTTAAAATGTGATGGCTCTGTGAAATTCAGTGTACTATTCGAATACTCGCCCTGAGGCTGTGATGGAACGACAAATACGTGAGCCAGGAGAAGAGTTTTCAGGCTGAGATTTCTTTAACACTTAAGTGCCCGGATAACCTAGGTCAGAAAAGTCACCTCCACATGAGAAGACTTAAGCCGTCTGGAATATGACGCCGTGCCTGCTGGTAAACATCTACGTATATTCCGGAGGAGCTAGCTGCCTCCCAATTCAGGTCTCAAAGGTTTTATGATTTTGGCTTCTCCAAAACGTAGGTACATATTTTTCTATTCACACGGTGTCGTAACACAAAAGACTTGAGTCTTCATCAGTGTCACTTTGACAAGCCCGTATAGACCTATATCACAACTACACACCATTCATATACAGAGCCATCCATATTGAAGGTATTGAAATAATTTCATCATTGGTCTGCAATAGACATTCTGTGCTCTTCTTTAAATTGTTTACATTCTGCTACAACAAGATAGGATCATCAACATAAACCAGTACGTACCCAGCACAGGCGATTAAATTATACCCCTTCCCCGACTCGATCAATCTTCCTTGACCAAAGCATAATATTATATCAGCCCGCTGACACTCGGCCCTCGTATTGTTTGTAAGTGGATTATGTCTACACGAAAGGAAACATGAGTCTCTTCTCCAAAGACAGGGGGGTTCAGGATAAATCCCATGAAGAGAGTTTGAAAGATTTAACAGTGCATCTTCGCTGTAAATAAAGCCACGGAGAGGGAAGATCGGAGGATATTTGGCCATTGGGGACTGCGAGCAGAAATCTTACGTCATTATCGCGGCACATTGGTTCTGTTTTTGTCTTTCATTTTGTGTATATCCTCTCCAATCTGCTCTCTTTATTCTTACATATTTCTTATGTTTTCATTTCTGTTTGCAGCTTCAGAATGTAAGTAATTTTTTCCTTACTCCTCTGAGATCAAGTTGCTGTGAAGAAGCAGCATACATTTCCTCACACCACCGGTATATCACGAACCAGTAAAAAGCAGATACTTTGATACGTTAAGCAGCAATATTGAAGAGTTGTGTCTGAAGGCAAGGACTGAAAAACGACTAAGTTTTTCTTGTAAAATAAAGTTTATCGAAAATTAAATTTATTTAAATTTGACGTCTTGTGTTGGAGCCAGGGTAAAATGGTTTATTTAGCCTGTGCCTTTTGCGATACTCGAGATATATATCGGAGTTACCTGGACAGAATATTACACAAGGCACCGGCTAACGTAGAGGGTTACACATTGTAGCATCTTTGCTAGGAATTATGTGAGTGTTTGGTAACACTACCTTCTGTTTTATTATTTAACCACGCACGTTATTAAAACTCCAAATTAAAAAATGGCCGAACAATTCATTGTGTTATGCACAACTGAGTTAAACCTACGAGGTAAAACTTACTGAAGAATAACATATTGTATTTGGTAAGCAATTTGCCTGCCAACTACGGTTTAAATCTCAGTCAAGGAGGCAGATCCTAAATTGAAATCTGACAGAACACAAGAAAGTCTCAGGAATGGAAGGTCAGCTTCCAGTATAAGTGGAGGTGTGCAATGTGATGTAGGTGAAGGAACATATTCTGTCACATCGTTTTCACTGACGGTTTTAAAAGAATTATTTTCTTAAGAAAGACGTCTCTCTTCCGGTCAAGCAGTTATCGAGGACGTGAGGATTTGTATTTCAGCCAACTCTTTATGTCTGATGTCAGTCTATGTCCAAATATTTGAAAGTAAACCTAAACCTAAAATTAAACGTTGCTTTTTCGGTTTCCTGATTATTTGGAGGGAATCGGAGACTAATTCCTGGCACCATTAGAATTTTTTGTCTTTACCACAAGATTCAGACCAAATTTGGGACCCATCAAACCTCCGTAGATGAGCAGACAAGTTTCACATTTGTAATCAACTGATTACAAATATCTACGTAATGATGGAATTATGTGTTAGAAATTCCATTCCCCATCAAGGAGCTCTTATTATGCACCAGGAAAACAACATTTAATTGACACTTGAAACTAAAGGAAACTCTTTTTAACAAAGTCAGTATGAGGTAGCCTAGGGTTCATTGACCGTAAGTATATTTGTACAAACACGTCAAAGTGGATGTCGTAGTACAGTTCGGCTACGCGAGGTGTAACATAACCATCTTCATCAGGTGTTCATTCAACACCGGTGTGCTGCTTATCATTTTTCTTCCGAAACAGACTGAGGATTTGTATATTACTCTCAGGATTGCATGTCCTTCTGGGTGACACTATAAGCAAGCTGTAGCCAGGTCACATACTGAGGTGTTACTGCAGAATATGATTGTGCAGTCATAGTCACTTCGAGACCTATCAACAAAAGACCGTATCATATGTTTTACCGTCCGATAATTCCGCACTGACTTAGGTTACGGAAGAATAATATAAAAAGAACAGATATTAATGAGTAAATAAATGTATAATTTTTATCAGGTGGAATCATAACAAGTCCAAAACGAAGAGCTTCGTACCTTTCACCTTTCACCTGATTCCATGGAAGTAAGTCATTTTTTAAGGCCATTATTTGCGCAGATAGGTAAGGATTTGCCTGCCTTTTATGAAGCTTGAAACTCTTATACCTTTTCTTTAGACTCTGGGAATTAATTGTAAACCTAATTTTTAGCGTGGTATTTTTTTAATGTTCAGCATCAGGATTTTAAGACAAATATTTGGTGATGATTTGGCGTGACTTTGGTGTTTTGTGGTGATTAATATCCATCTACAATATCTGGAGGCTCTCCTCCACCATCAGCTTGAAGACGTGCTGCGGTGGCTAAGACTTCTCAAGGTTCATTTCATTGGTTAGGCGGAAAAGGGAGAACTCTCGCTTTTCTGTCAATACACTCCTTCCCGTTTCTTAAGACCTGAATAACTTATTTATATTTACGATAATGTTCAGCATTTAGAAAGCTGGATAAAGTGGTAACTCCTCTGACATGGAAGTATGTGCCGTCTGCCGGAGTTCAGACTACGTGACACAATTACATCGGTATTCTTTCCTCCAGACGCATGTTGGGATACCATCTTGAAGTAGGACTCCCGATCATTCAAAAGTAGCTCTACACAATTATCCTTTATCAAATTAAATGCTAAATACAGTTCCAGGTGCCGCATCCTATCAAAACTGATAAAGTTAAGTTCCTCTCTATGCCACAACCAAACATCTTAACGACTAGCAGTAAGCTTTTCGTAAGGCCGGTTACTCGTATGTATGGAGGGTTAAGGGTCTGTAAAGTGCAAGTAAACTTACGACAAACGTTAACACACATTACACTTTTGTGTTTGTTATTTTGTATATCTTCCATTTCAAAATGTCAATCCGTGACCTGAAAGTGTACAAATTTTTTTTTTGCATTGCATCTGCCCTCACAGATGTTACTAGTTGTACTTCCAACACATTCATCTTTAAGTTATAATATTGTGATTCAAATTTGCTCAGTATTCCGTTTATAATAAAATGGAAAAATACTGAGAACAGAAACTTTTTCCCCAGTGAATAATTTTAAGGTAATGCTCCTGTGATGGAGGAAGTGTCACTTCTACAGAAAGAGAGACGCAGTTGACAGCAGTCAAAGTTTTTACAAACACAATTAGCGCCTACTCATTATCATGTTTAAGGTTCAGGCTCTTCGATCTCTTCTGTCAAGGTAAATCATTTATATTTGCGAATCCATTTCGATTTGTATTTCTTTGGCCTATAGGTTTACATTTTCGTAGTACTTACGTATGTGTGTATGCATGTATGTATGTATGTATGTATGTACGTATGTTCGTATGTATGTATGTATGTATGTACGTATACGTATATGTGTGTGTGTATGTATGTATGTATGTATGTATGTATGTATGTATGTATGTTGTTGTAGTGTGTTCGTAGTATGTATGTATGTATGTTGTATGTGTGTATGTTGTATGTATGTATGTATATATGTTCGTAGTATGTATGTATATATGTAGCGTGCTCGTAGTATGTATGTATGTATGTGTGTTTGTAGTATGTATATATGTATGTATGTATGTATGTATGTTCGTAGTATGTATGTATGTATATTCGTAGCATGTATGTATGTGTGTTCATAGTATTATGTATGTATGTATCTATGTATGTATGTGTGTTCATAGTATGTATATGTGTGTTCGTAGTATGTATGTATGTATGTATATATATGCATGAAAGGCGACACCCTTTCGTAATTAAAACCTGTTCATACCGCACATTTTCCGGTGTAAAATTTTATTACCAAAATGTACATGTTCAGTTCTAATCGGATATCCATATAATGTATTGTAAGTGATCGATTAGTTGTATCTAGCTAGACTTCTCAGGGATTTCGTACCTGAAGGCTTATATTAGCTCAGCGATTTTAGAAGCACACCGCTTTTGACATAAGCCCGAGCTCATGTCCTGTCTCCGCAATCTCTCTTGAGACACATAAATATTATACTTCAAGATACACTTTAAAGTCATCCTCACGTTTATGCCTACATGTGCCTGTCGTGCTTTGTGTTCGCCGTATGCACTGAGAAGTCAAATAGGTGTGTGCAGAGGCAATGATCTGGATATATTCTTGTTCATACCTTGGCAAGGTTACCGAATGCCTTGATTGCGACTATACAGTTTTCCTGAGTTGGGACAGCCGAATATCACGAGAGTACATCGAAACAGACTGCGACAGATTTATTCCAAGTACAAAACCACTCATAAGTATTGTGTGACTACGTTTCCATTCCGTTTGATGGTGTATAACCTGTGTAGCTGGAAGAGCGATATTAAGTGACATGAATCAGTAACCTTTACAGCTACACTTCTGCACAGTGTTTTAAAAGCAGAGTAAAATACACTTAACATTACAAGTGGAAAAATTTTCAAAAAGAAAATATACCAGTGTATGTAATTTCATAAAAATACTACAATAGTAAAATCTTACTGGTTTGATATCAGTAAAATTATATTCCAGGATACTCCCTCAATATTCCTATCCAAAATAAACAAGAGATCGATCGTCGAAGCCTGAAGTTGACAGATATATTCAGAGATCAAATGCTTCTACATGTAGGTTTACTTGTTTTAGCCTTATAAGCCGTCACGGATTGGTGTTTAGGGTAAAACTTTACCCTGTATACACTAAAAAGTATACTATTTTAAGATTTTTCTACAAATAATTTGCATTGTTTCACGCGCCTCAAGGGTTTTGCGAGGAACAGTTTGGGAACTACTGGTATAGAGATACAGAATTAAGTCCCCACAAGAAAAGTCGCGACGCTCCTCTGTGCCTCGCTTGACAGCGCCATTAAATCTACACATCGACTTTCAGAGTGACAGCTCATATCTTCGGCATGGTAGTCGATTGAAATGTATTAAAATTTATATTAGATTCAGTCCTCAACGTAACGTAAAAGATAGCATGAATATCTAAGATAGAAATGAGGAACAATTTAAAAGATACAAAAACTCTATAGAATATCCCTTAATAAAATTTGAATAAATGTCACACTTTATTTGTGGAGAGAGTCTAAATTTTAGAAGCATGATCCCAAATTATTTGGACCCAAGAGGAAGGACGTAATCGGAGGCTGCGGAATATTACTTACAGAGGATTTCTGAAAATTTTAGTCGTCGTCATATATTATTAAGGTGATTAAATAATGGAATATGAGGAGGACTACCCCTAAAATACGAACTGAACAACCGACTAACTTAGCAAGAAGATAACTCCATGAAGCACAGCCGAACATGAGAAGTTGGTGGTAAAACAGCTAGCAAATTCTCCGCTTTGTATGTAAACTGAAGATTTGTTGTGTAATTCACAAGGCACAGCCACTGCATTCTGTTCTGCGATACTGAATCCGTCTGCACACTCATACTCTATTTCTTTAAGGTGCATTTTAATATTATTCTTCGATCTACACAAAGATCTGAAAAGTGTGAATTCAGGCTTCTGTCGCGGTGGAAATGAGATCTTCACTCTTCTGGGATGTGAAAGCAGCGTAGATCTATATTTAGTTACGGGCGTTTGGGGACCTATAGGTTATCCCGAAACGTCGGCAAATAACTATCAATTTACGCTGCGTAACATCCCAGAAGAGCGAAGCTCTCATCTGAAAAGTGATTTTTCTCTCCAACTTTTGTGAATAAAACTTTATGCATTTTTCTTCTCATCAACTTGCCGTCCTGTTAAGGCAAGGTTAAGTCTGTTAAGGTGAGATAAATTTGTCGCTGTACAGGGGGGGGGGAATATGTACAGCTCCACTTACTCTTCTCGGCGCTAAATGCAGTTGAGTGGTTAATTTCAAGCCCCGGCCATTTTACCCCCGGAAAAAACCGTATTACCCACTGAATAGGAGGATGGGTGGTATCCAGGGCCGGTATGGACGTTTTGAAGAAGAGATCAAATCATTGCGCTGCCGGGATGCGAACTCCGGACCGTGCAGCTCGTCTCCTATTTGCCATAGCGACTACGCTCTCCCGGCTCCAGTGATGAAATGTGATTATTATAAACTCAATTATGCTGTGTCCTCCATCATCTATTATGTATTTATGGGCCCTAATACTTTATTATGTCGAACTATGATTATGTTTATATTCCGAAACAATCTTTGCTATTAAGACTCCAAAAGTCTTCCTCTTATAATTAAGACACAAGTTACTCTGCGTCTTTTTTTTTCAGGTGCTGGAAACGAACCTATCAGATAGACCTCATGGAAGGACATCCTCTCTGTCACAGTCGTAAAATTTCGTTTTCAATTTTAAGTCGACGACATATAAATTTAAAAAAGCGGAGATTTTTGCCGAATACTAACATTCTCCCCGGCTAACTGCTATCGAAGTATCTGTGCTTAAATCATTTCATACGCTGTCCATGTAAGATAACTTTTTAAAATTTCCTTCCATATTTACTCGTGCATTACTATGAGGAGTTTCAGGTGCCCTTTTCATTTCTCAAGTTACAAGAGAACACTTAGTTGTATGTCCTTAAATGCTTATTAAAAACATATGTACCTGCGTCCCAATATTGTAAACAGTGCCTTCCACCAGCACATCAGAAAGTGACAATGCCTACTGACAAAGGAAAAAGAACCGACTTAATATTGTCTGTAGTTAAAATCAAATGGCATCATTCCTTCACTTACGGGGTTATAATATACTGACAAACGGACACGATCTTCCTTACAAAAGTTCAATTCTTGCACTTTATGCAAAGAAAGAAGAAATACTGGAAAAAACAATGTCATACTTATAAGTATCCATCTACATTAAAATAATCGAACTGGAGGAAGAACTGCTTACTGGCTAGGAGTCTGCTTTGCTGGCTGTGAAGAAAGAAATTTTGCGCCTTTTCACTTGGGAGATATAGATGTGGTATCCTTCAGGACTATCACAACACGGTTGTGTTCCTACACCTGTCACAGGACGGGTAGAATAAAAATAGAGCTGCAAGTGCAATATCATGTGTGAGGTACCCAAATGTGTTCCTCGCCTTTCTTCCGACACCAGCCCTGAGACGTGTTAATGTCCAATGACCTCTTCCGAAAGGAAGAGCTGGGTTACATTTAGATCTTTATAATATGAGGAGCTTTTTATGCTACTCAATTTACGGTCAAATAATTTGTTGTTTCATTCATACACATGAAAACACATATGCCTTTCAGTATTTCTGCAGTCTTCAAGTCAAAGACGAGAAATTTTCTCAATTTACGTCACGCATTTACGAAACTCTGCAGTCACATACTCTAACATCTTTTTATCGCTAACATAATTTGAAGTCGAATTTTGTAAATATTGCCGAGAATTTTCGTTATTTGAACAAAGCACGTAAGGACAGATACATTTTCTGAATGTTAATAAACGATTTTTACTTCAAAATGTCATTGTATTATTATTATGCACATGTTAATATATCCCTGCGTAACTGTTGAAAAAACTGAAAGGAGTTTGATGAAATTGGTGCGAACATCATGCTACTCAAGGCCATTCCAATCATGCCTCTGATGGCCACTCCACATTGTGTCACTGGTTGCCACTCCACATCTTGCCACTGATGGTCACAGCACTTAACCATAAGAGTTGAAGAATATGAAGAAGACAGGCGTCTTATTTCTTAATTAAACAAAATTCGGCTTAAATAAAACCCTTCTCTTATCGTAGATGAAGTCGATAATACTGTTCAAAAATTGCAACTATTTGCCAAGTGTTCTGACATAAGCCGTCCTAAGAGTTCTGCCACCTGCCGAAGAATATTTTTCACATTGTTGTCAGACTTCAAGTTCTTTTACATATCTTAGATTTTTGATAAATATATATCTAAAAAAACTCAGTAACTGAATTAAATCTGTATTATTTCTTTGCTGTCAGTTATTGGTAGAGAAATTATAATGCTATAGTACTGAAGTTGAGAGGTGGTCACAGAAAAACAGAGAGACAGGCATAAAAATAGTAGAGTGAATGATCTTGTAAATGCGTTTTCTTTTCTTGACAGAAGCAAGTACGGTAAGAGGATAATTTTTCTTCGTAATAACTTATGTCAACATGGGCACTCAGCTACTCCTTTGTTGCTACGTGAGAAGGGATTTATTTGAAAATAGCTTCAACATCCTGAAACTTTAAACCCGGAAATTCGTGTCTGGCCCCAATTAAAGTTCAACTGTTAAACTTCGAAACTTACAAGAACATTTTCTGCATGACAGAGTCACAGCATCATTATTATTATTATTCACACCGAAGAGCGTGAAGCAAGAAGAAGGAGCTTTAGCTTTAGAACTTTTCGGAATTAATCGTTCGATCATTTGACTGCTGGATTGATGGTTGCGTGCATTTGTAGCTGATCAGACTTGAAAAAAAGGGCCTTTGCTAGAATCTCACAAAAATTTGTCTATTTCTAGAAGCCCATTTTATTGATGAGTATATTTAAGGTCGCTCCAAGCACCATGCGTTACACATGCGCTAGAGTCCTGCATATTAGTCGTCAGATTCTCACCCCCAATACTAGGATAATTTAAAGGGTTTGAGGACGACGGCGTGGAATTGGTACAAATTTTCTCCGATCAGGTTGACTATAAATTTCTCTGTCAGTGACTATTCAACTAGTGTTCCATACTGTGTGACGCTAGATAAAAACTAGCTGAATAACCCGCAATGAGTATTGCATTATAATCAGGATTGTAAAATTAATAACAATAAAAAATCACTCACAAGCGTAACAAGTTATTTCTTTTTGCTATGACCCATAACTGTCTAATTCCTATAAAAATCTTTTAATGTTAACTTTTAAACAAGTTTGAAGACAGTATTTTATTACAAATCCCAGCCTATCTTTTGAAGCAGCTTTTTAAACACAACTAGATATATTGTACCTTGAGATTTATTGCATAATACTCGGCACATATGAACTATATTTAAATCGACTGCATAAATATGAGTGCAAGTATTAAATGTCAGTTTTACTGAAATTAATTCGTCGTTGTGAAATGTGACGTATCCTGAAGGACGGTATTCCGGTTAGGACGTCGCTTAATGCTTCACATGCAAAGGACGCAGAAGTAGATGCTGAAATAAACTCGATGTATTTTGACATCATGACACCTTTGTGGCACATGTTGTCTTGTACCGTTTCGTGACTAGAATGTCTGAAATTATTGTTGCCGTGTTTTGTGATTTATTTGTTTTGGAGTCGACAATTGTGATATTATTAAATTCATTTTCCAGCATAGTTTCAAAATCAAACAGATAAAACATGCTTTGAGATATTCTGTTATTTGCCCATTGTGAAGTCGGCTTTCATTGTTTTGCTGTAGTCAACACCAGGAGAACCGGAATTTCATATTGCAAATGGCACCGACAAAACAAAGCCTTTATCATGGTTCATATTTTAATAATGCTGATAATGTGCAAATATGTAGGGAAAAATACTGGGTAATAAGCCAAAAATAGATCGCTGAAGAAGGTGTCCGTGTAGAGTGAATGGATGCTAAATGAAACAGAGGGCAAATAAATACACTGCGAAAAATGAATCGTGAGGTTTTGAATATACAGATGGAGTGGGAGAATGCAGATATTTAGACAAATGTCATCGTTGGTCACCATGAGTAAAACATGAAAAGATAATGATCTAGTTTGCAGTGGTTACTAAGACTGCATTAAGCAACTGAAATGAGGGCTTGTGAGTGCGGGAATTAGAAAAAAGCAAACATTTTAATTAAAATGGGTTACTTAATGCAGAATCGGAAAATTATTTCACGTGGTAAATTTATGACAGTATGAAGTCTGTTACTGGCATGAACTTTCTTATCTTTGCCTTCAACGAAACACAAGAGATACATTTGTCTTTCCAAAATTTCTTCTCCCTCTATGCTTTTCAAAATCCACTGTCTTGAAATAACTTACCTAACAAACATTTTATCATTTATCTTCATATTTTATTGCTACGTAACTCTACAAATTAATGGAAGAATTTAAGAAGAACTTTCATACAAAGAACAAAAGGATCAAAAGTATGATACTTAAATGAAATTCTGTGTTTTTAGAGAAATTTACCGTGATGTAATGCACTCATGCTTGAAAAGTAATTACATTATTTTATCCCACCTTCTGCAGAAACCTTAGGAGATATGATGCCCTAATATGTGCACTACACCCCTTGGCGATGCCATGCTTAGTTGTCATAGCAACTGACCTCTGTAGTACCACACAGATTCTTACGTATTTTCAGAAGTGCGTATTAAAATATCAACACTACTGCATGAACGACAGCACTGTGTCCAATACCAGAAATTATTGAATTACTTAGTAACTTATAGATAGCGACTGCGGAGTCTGCAGTTGACCTCGACAGAAGTTTGCGCGCAAGAAAGCCCACCGTCCTTTTCTTTTGACCAATAACCCCTGTATTCCAGATAAAAATACATTAAGCTGAAAGGCAGTGGCGGCGTTTTGGCATGTAATGTAATTGGGTACTTTATGCAGTGTTCTGTCTACTAAGAGCTATGTATAAACTTGGCTTAACTTTTGTTTTAAACGAAACACATAACAAAAGGCGACCGGTTGAAGAAAGATCATGTAGTGATAGAGACTCAGGTTTTTGACAGGTCTGCTGTTTTCTTGAGTCAGGACAATAATTTACAGTGCAAAGCGGAATATAATATATTAATCCAAAATTTAACACATAATTATGTTATAATAACAAGAATCACGGGAAGGCAGTGAGCGACGACTCGAGAAAAATGCATAATTAGGAGCTTAATTATTTGTATTATTCACCGAATGTTATTACGACTGTCAAGTCAAGGAAGATGGACATGCGACAGGAAAAGGAGTGAAGCGAAACGCATAGAGTTTTCTGGTGGGAAACGTCAAGGAAATAGACCAACTGGAGAAACTAGATTGAGATGAAATGATATTATAAGTGGCAAACATGAACTTTATCCAACTGGGATGTGTATATAAATTTTATTGCATGATTTATGAAAATACGGGTATTATTCGAGCAAAACAAATTAAGGTTATAAATAAACTGCATTTTGTGGAAAATAAAACAGAAATTATGCAGCACGTTTTAAAAATGCAGTTAATATCCTTCTTGTCTAAATACACAAAATGAATTTATATGGGTGCTTTTCAATGTGCTTTCGCGTTTGGCAGCGCAACCAACTGAGGGCAGGGACTACATCTAGCTCAGGATAGGTGTAAGTAGCGCAATGCTGTGGGCCAGGATATCAATTTGGGATTCCACAACACTTGGGGAATTTCTTCACTGGACAATGAATTGTCAGTTACTCAGGAAGGACTGTGCTCTATATATTTAATAATAATAATAATATAATTATTATTATTATAGACTAAAATTTTAATTAATAGGGAACGTTCCAAATGGCGGCGTGTTGAATATTGGGAAGGAAAACCAAATGCTATTTAACTTGTGGACATTATTTCAAGTTCAGACAGCACTTACACCTTTTTAAAATGAGTTGGTCGTTTTAAAGAAACAGAGTGTCTTTCTTGAAAAGCAAATGTCTGTTAAATCTTAAACACATAATCAGCCTTTATGTGACTCGAAAATTTTAACAGGATCACAAGATACACTCTACGGAATCTATCCTGAGTCAGATGCATCCAGTTCATACGTCCGTACCCTACTGTTTTGAGATTCATTTCAATATTATCTTTACTCCTACGATTATATTTTCCAAGCTATTTACATCACGTATTTCAACCAAACATTTTGTGGCAAAATAGTACCTGACCTAGGGTCACAATCCCTGCATTTCACGCTCTTTTAATTAATTATCCACTCATTGTCCCACCGTTCAACGCTTGTATATTTTGAGCAATTGAAAGGGTCGTTAAATAAACTTACAAGTAAACAAATCAAGTGTTCCAAGAAGCTCCTTCGTCTGATGACTCTAACATAAGTTGTGAACAATACCCTACAAATTATAAACTTCCTCACGTGTCTTAGTTTCTTAAATGGCAGATCTGTGAGTTAAGGAGTGTTTTTCAAGGACTTATCCGTGCCCACAGCAGAATGAACAATTGTTGGGTTGCCCTGTGGTTTTCAATCAGCTGTAATCGGTAAAATTACGTTCACTCTGTGCTACGAAACTTCATGGACGGGATTTGGCTAATGGGAGTCCTAGTAAACATTTCCATTGGATGCACATGTGCCAGATTCCCTGCCTGTTTGAATAACAGCGAATTGCACAGATTAATCAAAGACTGGCCATTCTTGGCGACCTAATTTCTTTTCTGTTCAAATAAGAGCAATTTATGTAAACAATGCTTGTGTGACGTAATGCATGCGATCGTGGTAATACAATTACTGTGATGGGTTCCTACTGAACATGTCAAGAGTGCGCCACTCTGCACTGACATGGCAAATTCGTCCATCCATCTACACCACCTCCTGCAAACGGTTCAGATACCTATGCTTTTTCACAGTATTCACAAGAGCAAGGACAGAGGGCATCAATAGGGCTTTATATTACAAGGGGAAATTTAACTACAGAATTGAATGCTATAATTAGGCCTAAGTTCGGAAGCTCAGTCAAAACTCTTATGCATAAGAAATAAACAAAAAGTAAAAATGTAATGAAGAAAGATAAATTGCGGGCTGTGGAAGTAGCAAATATTAATTACAGTATTTATTGTTGCGTAACATGCAGGAATGGTCGGATTCTTTGTAGAAATGCGGAGAAAGCGATGGTGCCCTTTATAGTTATTATATTGGCCTATAAGATATAAAAAATGCAACACAAAATTTAATATCATATAGTCAGTGTGTCTACCGATATTAAAATGAGTTACCGGCTATTCTTGCAATTTCGTGGTTTTACTAAAAGACTTCAGGCGGGATCCGATATAGTAATATTAAATAATAGGTGTCGCGTCCTTCAAGTTCCTATCTCATAAAAACACATAAAGATATATACTACGTACACTCGTATACATATGTATCCACACACAAAATCTCACCTGTTGAGAGTGCGTTATCAAAAAAACAAGAAAAAATGTTTAACTCCCTTTCATCAGTAATACTGACATGACTACAATCCAATAGTTCTCTCTGACAGAAAATCATCAGCTAGCTTGAAAGAAATTTAACCGACATATGTTAATTACAATAACTGATACCTCAAAGTTTATTTGTGAAACTTGCATGGCGCAGCATTGCAAAAAACTTCAACCAAGAATTTTTTAAACACTGCAGCCAAGGAGGTTTGATGCCTCTGAAGACCAAAATAGATTAAGTACCTTAATGAGTGTTGTGAATTAGAAAGGCCATCATGAATCGTTTTAATGTTTCTTAGGTTAATCAGTCACAGATTACGCGCTTCACTTTTTATGGTTCATAATTTATCTACAGGCAATGAATCCTTTCAGGGTCGTGAAACATCTTAGATGCGGACGGTCTAAGGTTTTACCCATACTGTATTCATAATGCAGAATAAAACCGAGGAAAGGGTGAGCAAACTTCCACGGATATCGCGTCCAAAAGAGTAGGAGCAGCTTCGTATAATGCATAGCACTCCCAGCATGACCAGCTCTGGGATGATAAAGTGATGGAATAGCAATCAGTGAGTCTTGTACGTGGAGGACTGAGGCGAAAAGATGGCCCTGGAACACAGCCAAGAGAAAGCCATGCTTCTCCCAGCCCAGGGACTTCCTGAGGCTCTAGAGTCAAGTACAAAACATATCTCAAATTCCACTTGTTCAAGAAAACAAAGAGTTTCAATCTTATCTTTAAGGAAAACTCCCGCTGTCATTGAAACCATTATTGCTGCTGAAGGTCACGGGCTTAATCTTTATGCTTCTTGTAGTTTCGGTGTTTTAGGTGATATCCTTTCACTGTTTTAGTCAACATATTTTAAAACTTGAACATTAAGATAAAAGGTTAATGAAATACTTTCTCTGTGCTTAACGAAGCACAGCGCCATAATGGCAGATGGAGGCGCCAGATTGTAGCTCTATTCGTTTTTAACTATGGCGCTAGATGGAGGTAAGTGGCCAGTTCACACCCAGATTCTTAACCCCCGAGAGAAACGCCACCGGGATCTATCGAGTAGGACGTTGCCTTGGCTCCAGAGACGGTCTAGGCGATTTTAAATAGAGAAACATATATTTCCCTTGCAGGGATTCTAACCACGAGTTCTTGGTCCCCAGCACATAGCCTGGTCACTATTGCAACTGCGCTATCCTGCCTTAAGACTCAGTGGCCATCTAAAAAGCAATCTTAATATTTTGTTCTTTGAGACATCTAATGCGTCGTATGTGAGGAACATTAAGAGCAAAGATCGTCTACAAGTGCTTGTGGTACTCGAGATGCACGTAACGTATTTCAAAAGCGTGTACGTTTATCAACGAATCAATAAATCAGTTAGCCTTACGCAAGGTAATATTAGTTAACGCCTACAATCATCCTTGAAACGGTATGTCTTTAGTCGTCCTACCAGCCCTCATTGATCATATAATATCAAATATAGAAAGAAGCCACAAAATCCGAGTACACATAATCAAAATAACAAATTTGGTAACCGTGGCTTTTTTTTGAAAAGCAGCAGGAATTATTAGGCATCCGCATAACGCGAAAAGGGAATGCGAATTAAAGCTATTGAGAGACATTTTCAATCCGATAATATGTGTTTTGATGTACGTAGTGAGCCATGGATTAAAAACGTATTTGAATCCAGTTAATTAACGGCGCTTATTTTGAAAACGACGCCAGTAATGAGGGTGCATATTTGTGCTTCAATTCGGAACACACAGAACAGTGTATCTGTCTGTGCCTCCAGAGGAATACACGACATGAACGGATTTTAAGCAGGTTGCTGCACTCCATTCAGCATGCCAACAGGCTTGGTGGAAACGGGAGAGTTACAGGCTACTATACTTGAATTAATATTTAGAAATCCTTTACTTCGAATAAATACTACCATGCCGCTTTCTTACTATTTGCTTCCAATAACCCTTTTGTTTACACAACCTCCCATTCAGTGGGCACTGAGGGCACTTTCCCAGGGCTAAAGTAACCTGGGCATGAAGCTGACCACTCACTAAAAATCTAGTTTCGAGGATAATAATGGACACAACTGCGCCTCCAACTTATATAAGGCTTCGTGGGGAGCACAGGGACAAAGTTACGTTATGGAACTAAATATATCCATGCTAAATCTGCCTCATTGGGAGCTGGTAGTCGCTCAGCTGTTCAAGAAATTATCTGCCTTCCATGTAATTCAAAATTTTGTTAGTTTTAAACATACCGCCATCAGTCTTGATTCTGGGCCAGGAGATGGAGTGCACAAACTCGTACCTTTTAAACAGATCAATTTTAATATTACACTTCTATCGGCACATCGGTCTTCCAACTACTATGTATTCTTCACGTTTTCAGATTAATATTTTTAGGCATTATCATTTCATGCCTTCTGCATGGCTTTTCACAACTTCATCGCACTAATAATATTGGCTATTGCTGATTATATATTTATATAACAATTATAGTCATCTGGAATATTATGTTTTTAGCCGGCAAAGTTTCATATCCAACATGTGTACTGACATGCCTGTTGTGATCTTAATCAGCAGGTACTTAAAACGTTTAGACAGTGCAGTAAACAGTAGCGACTTATAACCACCACGTTCCAAACACCTTATTCAAATCAACTTTCCAGTTTCTAACATGACTTTGAACAAGACACAAACTACGCAGTCCATTTTGATGTCTCCCTATTTTTCGACAACACTGTCTGTAGGGGTACCGATCCGGTGCCCCGTTTAATTGTATTACTGATCGAACCGCTGTGCGTGTGAAGCCAGCCCAGTGTGTACAAAAAGCGACAGCTACAAGGCAAGGAAAATTTTTGTCAACCTGCCTCCTGTGTTGTTGAAACGCTTTGTTGACTTTCCTAATTCGCTTGGCGTGATGCGACATATCCACAATGAAATGTTGTCTCTGGAACTTGTGGGAATACACGTTACAGGCCAATGAAATTTCAACAGGGGATGAAAATATAAGCAGCAAGTAACACAGAACTGCAGCAAAATGACACAAACCAGCAGTACGTAACACATCAGATGATGAAAATACTAGCAGACGCATCTTTGTTTGTGTGGTACACTTGAGGATTTATTATTATTACTGCAGGTAGAGCTGCTTTAATCTCGGGACATTCGAGAGGAGTATGAACGGAAAAAATAAAGAAAAGACGGTGTCTTCTTTTGTCTGTTCGTCCATGTTTCATTTTAAAAGTAACTAAAGGAATTCTGAAAAAAGAAATATTTTTGACAGACATTTTATAAGAGATTTTTTGATTAAAAATATATCGAAATATAACCCATAATTACATCGATATTCAAACGGTTTATTAAAGAAGAGTAATAATAAAAAAATTGTAAATAAAATTTGTTAATTTCAAACAGCCGCTCAGGATATAATTAACCTTTTATTGAACAAAAGATAAAAGGAGAATAACAAAGGTGTTTGTGCTTTCCAAAGGAGTTCGCGAGCTGTAAACAACCCTCGCTGACGGGCGGCTTCATAAAAGGGACAGTGGCTCTCGTGCTAGACCCTCGGAGGTGTTGCGCTCTGTGTCTTGTTTCAGTTTCCTTTAGTTTGAGCTGGTTTCGAGTGTCTTGTCACAGTTTACACGGGGTTGTAATATTCCATAATACGCAACAAGTGTTTTAATCGAATCTAAATTATTAATTAAGAAAGAAAACCCCATCAGGATGTTAAATTTCACTAACTTCGAAACCACGTTAAATTACCAAAAACATCTAAGATCTCGCCATAAAGAGTACACAGGAAACATTTGAAATCCTTCCAAATATACAGTTGTGTGTTCGAAAGTATTTCAAAGAGAGTGATTTTGAAGATATTTCTCTCCTAAAAAATGTTCAATTCCAAGTCATAAACCACAAAGTGTGCTTAAAAGAAGTGCCCAAACATATTCAATTTTAACAGTTGTAATCTAATAAGCAAGCTGTGAAATGTCCTCCGTACGAATACTACAAAGAAGAAGTAATCAAAGAAGCTAATTCTAGTAAGACTATTATGATTTCAGGTGACCAAACTGTGGAAAGTGATTCAAAGTGGAGCAGAACTTATAGTGACTGCACAATTTACTACTTGGTTTAATGAAAGAAGGGAATTCAGTTATGAAGGAGAAGTGAAATATTACGTGACGTAGACGACAGCAATGCAAATGGGGACACACATAGGCTGGATATCCACTTATGTTTTAATTCCCGTCGGTATTCGCGACGCTACTGAAGAGGGAATGAAAGTATAACTGAAGGCGTGACTGACAACATATTAAGTTAAAAGTAATGTTAAAGATTTTACTTTTTTGATTTATGACAATATATGCAACCAATTATTTGTTTTTACAGTGTACACATTCCATTACCAAATGTCACAAAAATTGCTTTCTGAACTCGATTATTTACTGCCGAGTCTTAGAAAAAGCATAGATATGCGTGGGAATCACTCTACGATACGAAATTGGCTACGTCGTGTCTCATGAGGGTAGTCTACGCCTTCTCACCACGGAAGCTCGGGTTGGATTCCAGAGTATTTCGTATGGGGGTTGTAGTGCGCGAAGAGGCATTAAAACAATTTTTTTTTCCAAATACTTCCACTAATGCTCCATACTCATTCATTCATTTATGAAAGATGTTGTAAAACATTAGCAAATAAATCGTTGTCAGGCAAAAGCACCTAAACACCTGTATGGAAAATCACGGTTATTAACTTTAGTCATTTGGCCTAATCTTAAATTTTTTTATCAGCGAAACAATCAACGCTTAATGGAGTCATTTAAATTTTTAGAGTTGTGGCTTTCGGACGACAAGCAATACAACTCGACTAGATTTGGTACTAATTTGTCACCTGCTCTATTACGGGCTTGAAAAGAAAATCTTATTAAAAAAAAGTGGTTTCAAAGAAGATGAGAAGAAGAAACACTTAAACAAGCCTTGCATTCGATTAGAAAATATACGAATATTAGTCTCAATCTACCTAACCAGCATAATGCACCGGGAAATTAATTCAAACCGATTTTTAAAATTTTCGTCACTAACTTGATATTTAGTATGTTGTCACAAGCTGTGAAATTAAATGAAAGGTCGCACACACAGTGACACTGGAAGAACAGCTTGGTGTATCCATTATTGGAACTTAGTGAGTACAGTCAGGTAAAATTACTGAAAATGCCCTTCTATTTTATACCTGTTTGTAACATCTGTGAATGGGAGACGGTATTTAAATATGAGAGAATATGAATGTGACAAGATAAAGGAGCACAGAAAGTGTGCACTGAAATAGCAGTCGTCCCCCTTTAGAATAAAGCTGAAATGTTTTTTTACGTAATATGCGACACCCCCTCCTTTTCCAGTTCACACGCTTTTGGCTCCTCCAATACTTTCTGGCAGGTGTTGTTCTTGAAGGACTTTCCCGTAGCCCAGATATGACACCCTGTGATTTCCAATCTGAAAGCGGGAAAGGAGAATAAGCTTGTTCTGAACACCATTCCTGCTGATATGCTGCCCCTTCGATGGTTAAAATATCAGCGCAAACCACCGAAGTGTGTTAAAATCCTTATGCAATTATCATGCGTTATGTAGGAAAGAATATTAGGAATGCAGAGAAATTAAAACTCTCAAAACTTCATTTCGTAAAATGCGTGAGCTACGTTGGAATACACGTGTCTAAGTATGGTCACAAATTCCATATATTACTTTATCCTTAATTTTTTTTTCAATGGCTCGACAGCCCTATATGGGCCTGGGCCTCCTCCTTTTTCGTCAAGGTTTCATGGTCACACACATTTGAGACACACCACAGTCGATAGGACTCCTCTGGACGAGGGACCAGCTCGTCGCAGAGACCTCTACCTGACAAACACAACACTCACAAGAGACAGACATCCATGCCCCTTGTGGGATTTTTTTTTTTGCCTGTCCGGGGTTTTTTCCCTTTGATCCATTTTGTACTGTATTAAATCCTTTTTGTCCTTCATGTCACTTTACGTTCCATATTACCTTCCTTACAACAAACGCAACACAAACATCCATGACCCCGGTGGGATTTTTTTTTTTTTTTTTTTTTTTACTAATTCCTGGGTTTTCCCCTTTGATCCCTTTTTGTTCTGTATTAATCCTTTTTCGTCCTTTTCATGTCACTTACGGTCCACAACCGTCTTTTTACAACACAAACATCCATGCCCCCGGTGGGATTCGAACCCACGATCCTAGTAAGCGAGCGGCCGAAGACCCACGCCTTAGACCGCACGGCCACTGGGATCGGCACTTTATCCTTAATATTTGTAGGCAATTCAATGTTGAAGTTCTAACCAATATCAAATCTTCCTCTTTGTGTTACCACGATACTATAAACACGTATTAACCACACTACAGCAAGGCGAGGAACGGACTTTTTAAATTTGTAGCCATTTGATAGAATTTACTTACAAATTTACGATGTTTCATCAAACCAAAATATAAGTACGGTCTGCATGTCATTAATTATTATTTTACAGTACAAAATAACCGATAAGTACTGGACAATTTTCCGTAGATTTAACAAAGCACGGAATTTCGGGGAAATAATTTGAATCTTTCTGTTATATTTTCAATGCTGATGGTTCCTATTGATATAAACAACTGGCAGTAGTGACTGTGAATACCAGCAACCTAAGTAACTGGAACTGTTACCACATAAATGAAACAATAATTTACACCAAAGTCTGAAACCCAATAATATTTCAGCCGTATTTTACAGTTGATATTCTTGTCTTTATATATTAAAGCAGTCACAAGTTTTCTACTAAATGTATATGCCATGAATTGTGTTAGCAATTCTCTAGGAGAAATGCAATTCAATTGTAATTGCTGGCTTCAGTGTTGGCTTTGTCTGCTCCAGTTAATAAGTTTAGTGTTTTTACCGGATTCAAAAACCTCTTTTTAACATCACATGCATGTAATTCTAGCACTTGTTCTGAATGGTTAACGCCTTTTTACTGTGGAGTACCGAAGGCCATGGTGTATCTGTTATTCTTTGAATTCTTATTCTAGAGGCGTTTACTTCAAATCTGGGCTTGGTCATGGAATAAACTGAATGAGAATTTTCGTGGTTTTCCACAATTCCCTCCAGGAAAATATCAGGGTATAACAACAATTATGTCACGGTCGTGTCCTTCTGATGCTTTATAATTTATCGTTTATCATTCTTCTACTATTTAACATTATAGGCATATAGTCTGAGTTTTGGACATAGTCATAAAATATCCACAAAGGAATTAATAAAATGGTTAAAATGAAGGCATGATGTAGGATCTGTGCCTGTATGTCAACACTTGTGTTTACCTTAGCGTTTTGGGCTAAGTCTGGGTGGTATGAGAGAAGTATGTTTGCTGAAAATTTTCGAGAAATCCTAATTTTTGTGAGTATTTACCCTCTCCTAATTTGCAAAGACACAAGTATTACAAATTTTGTCAAACATCATTCACCTTAAGAAAAGCGGTTTCATAATGCATGCATCCTCACATTTAACATATAAACCGCACACCTGAAGCTGTGTTTGTTGTCACTGACAATTAACAAAATCCAGAATTTAATCGGAACACCTCTAAGGAAGAAACCACTTAGAAGACCTAAATGTAGATGGAAGATAAGGAAGAAACCACTTGAAATAACTAGATATGGATGGGAGGATAATATTAAAATAAACAAAGAATTACGATATAAAGATGTGTTTCAAATTTGGTCTAGTGGCAGTCCTTTTGAGCATAATAATGAATAAATTTCAGGTAATTACTTACCCAGTTGAACAGCTGGCAGCTCTTCAAATAAATCTGTTCCAGGCAGTTACAACGAAATATATTCAAGCGTTTGGCTTGACTATACCTGGTATAACGTAGTCAAATGACCCCAAATTAAGGTAGAATTGTTACATCCGCGTTATGTGGTGGGCAGGAAATTTCGGTTATGTGGATGCTATTTAATTTATTGGACCATGCGCACAGCCGGCCAATCTGTCAAGTGGAAGCAGGAATTGCTTGTAGCGACTGTGGTCACATGATTGATACAGTCAGAAATGCCTATAGTGTGCATTACGAGATACAAAGGACACCATTAATATATCAGTGGAATTTTTATGCTTTCCAATTTTTCGCACAAAGGGAAAGAAATTTTTCGTTATAAAATTACCACAAAAAAGCCCACTCTCAAATGGGTAACTGGGGCTTTTATCACTAGCAAAAATTATCCGGAGTTTAAAACTGGTCACGCGTTTTCCTCTAGTGTTACAATGCATAAATTTAATGCAAGGATTTATACCTCCAGTTCCGCATACGTCTTTCTGGTATCAAGATAATTGATAAATATTTTAAACATCATATTAAGCATATTTCTGAAGATATAAATACGAGTAAAGTTTAAGCTTAATTACTTATAGGGGCAACTTCATCTTCAGGTTTGTTAATTTCACTTGGCATCAGAGAGGAAGAATTAGAATGTCTGGGCACTAAGCATGTATAGGAGCTATGAGATTTACATACAAAAAAGTTTTAGTCTCATTGCTTGAAGTAAAAGCACTATCTAGGTGGTCCAAATTTGTATTGGGCAATGTAATAAAAACTTCATTATATAAAAAGAGTGTGGGATTGTGAGCTGGATTTATGGGGCACTGGGGCTGACTTTTGGGAAGAAAGAGTAGAGCAGAAATTTAAGATTACATAACAGATGATAAATTTCTTAACTCAAGCGACTCTTAACTTATGTAAGACAATATGCTAAGGTCTGGGCCACGTATTATTCCCTTGTTTGTTTTAAAAATGTCGTCATTACAACTGCTAGACTTTTTAAAATGAAGCTCGCCTTAAAACTCTAGAGGCTACAAGTTACAAGTTCGTAATTGTTTACTGCCGTTAACATCATAGATACGGCCGCAGTGTAACGCTCTTTCCCGTGTACCTTCTATTATAACAGACTTTAAAAAGAAGACCCATCTATTGCTGTTATGGTGAATGAAGTCGTTCATAAATGTGGCAAGTACTGTAGTATATGCTGGATTCACTAAATATTACGCCTTTATAAAACGTTGATTGAAATAGATTGTTTCAGTTTGTGGGTGAAATAAACAAGTGCTCAACCATTGCAATTATCAAAGCGAATGCATTTTGTACTCTCACTGATAAAAAGGGTATTCTGCACAAAACAGATCACTCTATTGTGCCTTGTGCTGTAGAGTGTCAGTAAGAGACAGACAAACTAAGTGGAAAAAAGGAAGAGAGCACTGAAGCAGGGCACACTGAGGTTTGATTCTACAACTTACACGGTGGTACCAAAATAATTCTGGGCATAAAACAGGGAGTGGGGAAAAAAAGAAATAATAAAAAATTATTTTAAAGGACTTTATTTTAATGGCTTCAAAGTAGGTCACTTTTACCTTGTGTAACAGTCATCAAATTGCAAATTGCTGTGTCTATTTCCATGACATTATGAGACCAAAGTAATTAGGAAAAATACTGAATTTTTGGGGGATTTTTGGTAATTATAAAACCACGTCACAGTGTTCGTGATAAGGTTTCCTGTTATACACTAAGATGCATTTTCTGCTCCCATGCTTAACTATTATTTTACCTTCGGCAGAAAAACTATAGTGAACTTTTGTGTCAGGTTTGGAAGTGGATTCATTATATCAGAAATTGTGACAGTAAATCTGGTATTGAATTATCTATGTCTTTTACGTGCATGTATGTTATGAGAGGCAGTAATAAATTTATATTATGTCACCTTCCAATTACCGTGTTATTAGCACAGATAAGAAGTACCACCTTTCTTAAGAATTTAACTTAGCCAATCACCAGAGTGCTTAGTGATGATTCTATTAAGCACTGCTCGTTTACAAAAATGTATATGCTGGAACATAGTATCGTTCATTTTTGGAAAGTTGTAACATAGTCAAAATGTAGTTTTTAATCTGGAGCATAAAACGTTTTAAACAAACAATTCCTGTACGCCGTCAATACCTTTCTCATATAAAAATTCATAACATACTCAGTTGCGGATAACAATAGGCTATTTAACATTTAATTTTTAAATGTTATTATACATAATGAAATTTTTTTCAAAGCATCACTGTACACTTAATTATATAAATTGTATCAGTATAATTGTATTGTCTGTAGGCTCTGCAGAAAAAGATAGACACTGTCTCTTGTGAGGTAAAAGCTTGTGATGGAGTTGTTTTAAATAACTTCTCACGAATGAAATGAAGACATAACCTACCGCTTAACGAATGTAGGAGTAGAAAGACAAACTGCGTCTTTAATCTCTTCATGAAGAAGCCACTTTCCTTGGGGAATATCCGTCATTCTTAAAACTTGCAGTAAATTATAATGGATAGCAAGGCGATCCGTCACGGCATTCACAAGGCTCCCTAAATAAACCTCCAAACTTTCCTTAATAACGCTGATTATAATAACGGGGATATAAAATCTGAAGACTTACGACGTCTAAACGCACTGATATATTTGGGAGTTGGAACAGTACTAGCGTCTTTAATTTTAAGACTTTAAATTATGTATGTCCTATGTTAATAGTTTATTAAACACACGATAGTCTTTGGCATTTATCTATGCTATGTAGTCTTTGTAAAATCAATATTCGCCATTACAGCACAATTCATATTTTTGCGAAAAAGTCTACAAAATATTAACTGTTTAAACTTAAGAAGCGAAAAGATTTTAAGTGAAAATATTCCTCAATAGGCTACAACTAGCAACTACACAACTAGCAACTACAACTACAACTACTACACATAGCACACACGATGACGGTAATCACAAATATGACAATTATTATTGTGGAACTCTATTACCTCCACTAATGCTAAAACAACCTCGAACGCGTTTAGAAGACGTTTGTGGCTCTTATTTATAATTCATAATTTTCAGCTTACATTAAGGGATGTATTTATGCTAATGCTTATCAACTTCTTAATTTACATACTTTTCATGAGAGACGAAATAAACTTCAGGCAAATATTTATTAATATATTGTATTTCAAATCTTCCTTCTTTCATGGGTGTTGTTGGTGTAAGAGTTCCCGTTCAAATCCTCCAAGACCTTCCTTTATTTCCTGTTAATCCATCGTTTAAAATCTGTCCCAACACCACATGTTCCAAAGCGACAAATTCAGCTTTTAGTAATATTGATATCTATATTAGGCCAAATATCACGTTCAGCCACCTTTTATATTATATTCACTTTTACATCCTAAGGAGTTCTAATGAATTATTTAAGCAATATTTTGTTGTTTTGTTTCTGTGTTTCATGTGTGCTGTTTTTTGTCCTTTTTTATTTGTGTTTGTGTGTTGTGCTCTTTCTGTCATTGGCAAATTCATTTTTGACTCAGTAACTTAATAAAACTTGAATTTAACTGAATTTTTACCTGTGTTTTATATCAGATATTAGTGGAAAAATTTCCTACTAGGTATGCATTTGCCTACTAAGGTTGTTCTTAGCGGCAATGATATATTTAATGACTTTGAAGTTGTACATACCGTGCAAAGCTTGAGATAATTATAACTTAAAACCAACAATATTGCACTTATTTTATATATGTATATTGCAACCCTACATATGTTTCGGCTGTACTTCAGCCATCATCAGGGGTTTTCCTTGCAGCGTCCACTAACTGTATTTCTCACTAACATTTGGTTCCTATTTGGTTTTCTTAGTAACTAGGTATTGTGCGTTGTCTTATTGTCTAGGTCCTATATTGTTCACTTTGTACACTGATACACTTATGTATGTGGTTTTTTTTTTTTGCACTTTTTAGTTTGACTTTTTTCTTGGTCCGTTTTGGGAACATGTAGTTTTGGCCTATTCTGGAGCATGTCTGTAGCCTTCGGTGTTCTTTTTTCGGTCCTTCTTCTTTAGTTGTGTGCAGGTGTCAGCCATCTTGTCACTGCCGTCTTGATGTTGTAGTGTGCCAAGATCGTTCTATTGATTGTATTTTTCATGGTTTTCTTTGCGCGGTGTTATGTTGTCTGCTGTTTATGGTGATTCCAAGTTGTCTTCGTGTTGTGGTCACACTTGGGTTTTGTGCTTTCTGTTGTCGTTCCTTATGATGTTTTGGTTTTTTGACCTAAGTTTCCTATTTTCGGTTGGTCTATTGCGTTGTAGTTTTCTTGCTGGTTTTTGGATCGTTGATTAGCATGTTGTTTCTGTGGTTCATTTCATGTTCTTTCCATGTTCGGCGTACTGTTTTGGGTGCTATGTTCCTTTGTGTTGCTGTTGTTCTTGTGGTCCGGTTCCTTTAGTTTTGTATTGGTAATGAGCCTGAATAGTTGGTTGTTTTCGCCTGCATGTTGCTCAGGAATCAGAGTATTATCTTCATGTGCTTGCTGTAAAAAAAAAAACCACATACATAAGTGTATCAGTGTACAAAGTGAACAATATAGGACCTAGACAATAAGACAACGCACAATACCTAGTTACTAAGAAAACCAATAGGAACCAAATGTTAGTGAGAAATACAGTTAGTGGACGCTGCAAGGAAAACCCCTGATGATGGCTGAAGTACAGCCGAAACATATGTAGGGTTGCAATATACATATATAAAATAAGTGCAATATTGTTGGTTTTAAGTTATAAATATTTAATGACATTTATAAAAGTGAAGTAATGTTACTTTACTTGTTAAAACAGAAGTAATAATTTTAATAGGAATAATTTTAATTTTTTAGGTTATAATGTTCTCTTGATATAGGATATGGCGTACGGTGCAACACATCAGAAATGCATATTAATTCAGTTATCAATCACACAAACTAACATGCTAATTGTAAAGGTTTCTGGCGACTAGTTTCGGCTCTAACATCGAGCCATTATCAGGCCACTACACAAGAAGAGAAATTCAGAAAACTCTGCAAGCCATGAACGGTTATCTCCCCCTTCACATAACAAATACATTGTAAATGTAAATAAAGCATATAAAATTTACATGAAGCCTAAGCAAAAAGGAATTTTATACTTGTATAATACAAATTAAAAGTTTACGAATATAATAGTATATAAAAAGTTAATAAAATTAGTAAGGCAAATTGTCAACTCAAAGGTTCTAAATGTATATAAGCAGTACTTGATGCTTATGTAATACACTGTCGGCACCATCCGATGTTTTTGCCGAAGAATATGTAACGTGAAATTTTCCTTTTATTAACTTTTAAGGCAGAAATATTTTTCCCGTAAGCCTTCAGTAGGTTATAAACTCCATCTCCATCCATGACTCGCAGAGTTTTCTGCTTTTCTGTTCTTGTGTAGTGGCCTGATGATGGATCTATCTTAGAGCCGAAACTAGTCGCCAGAAAACGTTTACAATTACCTATTTTTGTGTGTGATTAATAACTGAACAAATATGCGTGTCTTTTGTCGTGTTGTTTTGCTTCACTGATCTGTGCTGCATTTTTTGCTTCTGGTGGTTTGTAGCTTTGTTTTGTGTACTCGTGCTGACTTTGTTACTAGGCATAAGAATGTAGGTCAACATGTAAATAAATAAATAAATAAGAAAATAAATAACACATCATACTATCATTGTTGTTTGTTTTTGTTTGTCCCTGTCGCTCCAACGCGGAGCATAGGGGCCTCTTTTCGGAGGTTTCTGTGGTCATGTGCGTTAATGTAGTGAGTGACCAGCCCACTGACCGCACAAGTTCTACTCAATCCTGATGTGACTGCCAGAGCCATCTGGCAGGCAGTCAGGAGACTTGGGTGAGGAATGGCCGCTGAATGTTGCTTACGAAACATTTCTATTCATTCCCGTAAGGTTCTTTTACATGCCGTAAATCTGATACATGGGACCGACGGCTTTGCTTCCCCTCCGAAGGAAATGGTGCTCCGGATTGTTATCACCCTTAAAAATCCATCGACTTCGGTCGGGACCGAACCCGCGAACCTTGGGTCCAGTGGCGAGCACGCTAACCACTAGTTCACCGAGAGCGACCTTACTATCATCACCATGAACTATATAAATAAGGACTTAAAGATTTCAGTCGGAAAACAGTACTTATTAGTTTAGACGCATATACTTACACATCTTCCGGCTTTAGTAGGCCATTTTAAGGGTAGCACCAATGCATTCACAAGTTGTTTGTTATGCGCAACTCCAAAATTATAATCAAACCCGGGATCCCATGCCTATCACAAAAGTTTGCCTATAGATTATATTGATTTAAGATATATAGACAAATTCCCTTTTTCCTTATATAATTTTATTACTCTTCAATGTGCAATTAAATTCCGTGGAAAAGCAGCAATAGCGACAAAGTGGAATGTGGAGGAGAGTGGGAACGGATGTTGCCCTAACGAGCTTCAGATCGTAGTAAGGTGTATCAGTTCTGTACATATACTTCCTCGAGCAACGTGTCATTACCTCGGTCGTACTGCTGTGGAGGAAATGGATTGAGAATATTTAAAGTTGTAACATCACAGGAAACAACTGATTGTAAAGAATAACAGATTAAGGAGCAATAATCGATGAATGGATCGGCGATATTCTCTGGAGAAATGTCACGGTGGGAATTACTGTTTTGAACGGCAAGTAACTTTTGTAAAAAAAATCTAACAAAAATCTTGCAAAAATATAATACCCCAAAATGCTTATAGAGTAATATAATAAACGAAGGACGCCTTACGTATGATTGCCGTGGAGTGCAAATAGGCTTTTCAGTTTTTATAATATTATTTTATTAAAATACAATTTTTTGTAATTGTAATATAATTGCACGTTAAAATTTTCGTGCCACCTTTCAGTCTTAAGAGTCTAGGAAATTCAATATTTTTCTACATTTAGCCTACCAGAAGCAAATACGGTTGATTATTCTTTATAAATATTTTAAAGTGCAAATCACTTTGAATTTTCTTACTAGTAAAATAAAAATTCTCTCCCTGTTTTCTTTGGTCAAACACCACAACACGAAGACCTAATGGGGAGTAGCTGTTAGCAAAATTATTTTATGAATTTAGCACCAATTAAAGGGGAATAAGTAGCAGCAAACGCCAAACACCATAACCCCGAAGTGAGGAATAGAATACCTTTACTCCTGCAGATGATCAGATCCCAGTCATACTGCTCGTAACCTGACCAAACTACTAGGTTACTGCGGATCTCCAATAGTTAAAAGCTCTCGACAGAATAATTCTCTCGCTTACGCAGCTAATTTTGCTACTCAGTACGACGAATTCAAGTCCCATGTACTAACATATGACAACACTTAAGATACTACCACAGGTAAATTTCTCAAAGCAAACATTAAACTGTCACCCAATTATACCATGATTTACGCTCGGAAGAATAATATAATGAGCTCCGAGCAAAGCATCTACAGCCTGTTCCTCTGTTGCTAATATTTCTTGGTTTTATTTTGTCATGAAGAATTTATTACTTTCGTGCAGACTCCGTACACATTATGTTTGCCAAAAAACCTCAAATTTCCGCATCGTAATCATGTTGGCCACTGATTTATGAGTAACAACGCGTTGCAACCACCAAAGAAACTGGTTTCAGGCAATTATTTTTATGTTTTTTAAAATTAAAGTAGTCTGGATTTACGGCTCTGATATCCTAAGATAAGAAGACTCAATGCATACATCGGGTTTCAAGCAACTAGAATTCCATACAACAAATCAGAGTGCTAGTTTCATTCATCTGTAGCTTCACTTTGCATATATCTGCTTCTTTTTTATGTTTCCTCAGTCTGAGTGTCGCTTTAATTTCTCACGCAGTTTTTATACATAGAAATAACCTAATGTGCACACCGCTTACTTTTTCTACACAAAATGCTTTATTTTATGATAAAAGAAAAAGTGTTAAACGTGGAAGCTGCTAAAGTTCTGGCATATAACCAAACATCCTCAACCCTATAACTTACAGACGTGAAATAAGATACCAGAGCAAACTTCTGGTTATTGTTTCAGTCCGTCCTTCGCCTTCAGTGGCACTGCAGATCCTCAAGGCTGTTTAGGTGAAATTTGATAAACAACCTTCAGGAGCAGGTATGTCAGTACAGCAAACAAATATGTTTTTTAAGTTAACGTCAATGTGCAAGGTTATATTCAACATCTATATGCATTCTCTGTTACGTTCAACAGCGTTTTTCATAGACACTATAAATTACTAATATTGTGTATCGCATCTAATGGCAAAATAAATGAGTATGGAGCACTGCTGGAATGATAACTGACAGGGGAAAGCCGAAGTTCTAGAAGAAACCCTATCTCATTGAACCCTGTATAAGAGAAATTTCTCTTATCTTATTTGATGGAAGAAGAACCATTTTCCGAAACGTCGTAATTTTATATTTTTATATTTTATCCGGACGATGGACAAAGTCCAGAAGACAATTTGTTTTCAATATTTTATTTCTGTTTTATATATCCATAGAAACGTGACAGCAACTTTAATACTGGAAATTATACCATCAGTTATGCTAACCCTGTTTCTCAAATGAATCTATGGGAAAGAAATTTAGAATATTTGTGTTATTACACTACATTTGTCGTGACTGTTCTGTTATTTGGGTGATCAAATGAAGTACGAGATGGGTGGGACATGTGACACGTATGTAGGGGAGGAGAGGAGCACACACACACACACATATGTATATGATAAGAGACTATTCGGAAGACCAAGTTGTATATAGGTGAATAATATTAAAATGGATCTTTAAGAAATAGAATTGGAAAATATATTGGATTTATGTGACTCAGAAAAAGGACGAGTGGTGAGTTCTTGTGAAGATGGTAATAAACTTACGGGTCCCTTAAAATGTGCGAAATTTTCTGATTGCTGAGGAACTGTTAGCTTCTCAAGAACGACTCTGACCCATGGAGCTATCTCATGTTTATTCTATACAAAAAATGTAATCTAACAAAACTTAATTATTATACTAATATTGCAAATAAAACAACTAATTTCAGATGTAATAGGTCAGGAAATTCTTCCCCAAATATATTATTATACACGTTATGCTCTCTTCTATCTAACATTTGTTTCGTCATTGATAATGGACAAAAATAAACAATTTTTGGATAACAAAATTTTTACCTTTTACGGGAGAATATGCGATTGGCAAGCATCTGTGATACTGACAGTATGTGGTAATGTGAATGGACTTGAAGGCTGAAAGGATAGCTATTTTCAGCCATATTAATTTTTGTGAAGGTTTAATAGGTCTGATAGACATGCATTTTTGTACAAAGGAATGTTTCAATGAAGGGAATTCAAAAATAAAGCGATGAAAAGCAGTTAATGATAACGAAGCAAACACAAAAGCCAGGGTAACAAAGAAGTGACTACACAGTGCAAAATAATTAGTGTGTATGAAAAAATAATTGCTTACGAATGAAAATGGAGAGCAAAATTCAAAACTTAGATAAAGAAACACTAGGCATTATTTTTATAATAATCTTCAAAAAGATGAATATGTTCGTACAATTATGACTAATCCTAAAATTAAATGAGAAAGATTTAAGTAGAATGACTGTGGGAACCCGTTGCAAAATTCGAAACCAAAGGCATTATGAAAAGGAGATCCGAGTAGAGGTCATAATGCTTTCTTTCTGTACCATATATTTCGCGTTTTACTTCTTTATGAAGAAACTACTTAAGTTTAGATTCTTTACGCTTTAATATTGCCGGATAAAGCATAAAATTTCCGCATAAAGCCACGCTTGTTACTGATAATCTATAAGCACTATAGCGTAAATTTTCATATAGTTGTTCAAAAGTTTCAAAAGTTGTTGCTACGAATTAGACTCAGCTTATTTCAGCAACCCAGCCATTTTTCGAAAGGTCTCCTTAAACTTTTCATAATGTTGGTTTATAATAAAGAGCAATTTTCTAAGTACATCACGATAACTTAGGTTCAGATGGTAAAAAAATAGTTTCTAATCAGGTACTTTTTGAGTCTATATTTCGGGTTCAAACTTTCTCTAATTGACAAATTCTTTGACACTTGATAAAAATAAAATTAACATTGTTGCATTCTGTACCTGTTGTGTGATTTAATTTAACCAAGATTCACTGTCTAATTAAAGTGTGAAAAATAACATTCTTTGGACTACTTCAGCTGTATTTATTTTTGCATATTTGACTTGGCCTCTTTCTTGTGATCTTTTAGCTATTTTTTACTCGCAATTAATTTTCTCCGGCTATGTCCCCAAGTAATTTACTCCTTTAGATTTTCGTACTAATACATGTCGTTTGAGTGAAATCACATTCTTTATTCTAGTCACCAGTGTTCTGTAGATGTTTATTTTATTTCAAAGAGCATAAAGTTATTTTCAAATCTTTATACAGTCTTTCAAATCCTTATACCGATTTGCGTAAGGTTCCTTAAATTTTAACGAAAATTTGTAAAGCCATAAGGCGCAAAACAAACAATAATTTTTGTATACAATAAAAGCGTTGTTTGTAAAATAGGATTCAGAGATTAAAACACAAAAGTAATCATGAAGCGATGTAGGCATTAATAACTTTCTCTCATTCCGAAAATTATTTCTATTCCTTTATGTAGCAAGTATTTAACTAATATCTTAATGTTTAAATTATTACTTTTAAAATTAAAGTTGGTAATAAATATGATAAGCCGATCCCAGTGGCCGTGCGGTCTAAGGCGTGGGTCTTCGGCCGCTCGCTTACTAGGATCGTGGGTTCGAATCCCTCCGGGGCATGGATGTCTGTCTCTTGTGAGTGTTGTGTGTTGTCAGGTAGAGGTCTCTGCAACGAGCTGGTCCCTCGTCCAGAGGAGTCCTACCGACTGTGGTGTGTCTCAAATGTGTGTGACCATGAAACCTCGACGAAACGAGGAGGCCCAGGCCCACATAGGGCTGTCGAGCCATAGAAAAAAAATATATGATAAAGTAATTCCCTACTAATGATACAGACATAAGCATGTACTTTTTTGAAAGTACTTTCATAAGACTATTTCCAAAATTAGAACAGAAGTTACGGTGGGATGGATACGCAGGTTTGAGATAGGAAAGGAAAATTGAAAAGGCCTTGTGATTTGAGTTATTACGCTGGATTTAAACAGAAAAAGTCAGACATATCTCAAGGATTTAAGTGGTTTACGTTCATGCAAAAAAACGATCTACAGCAATCAATATTTAGGTTTGTGTATTGAGAAGACTTTCATGTCATACGTGATAAAAAGTAAGAAGGTAGTAGCTTATATTTTAAGGTAATCTTTCAGCGCTTCTCAGGACTGATGTAAACAACTGAAAATTTACGCAGCTCCAGAGAAGGTAGACAGACAGACAGAGACACACGGACAGAGGGACGGACGGACAGAGAGGTTTCCTCTAAGTGACTTAGACTTTAAGGAAAATCAGTTATTCTAAAGTTATTATGAATCTATTGAGTAATTTGCTTAACTAGGCAAGCAATTACATAGAAAATTATTTTGACACTCAGTCACAACTTTCATATTTAAACAATCGAAAGTTTATCTTGTTCCGTGAACTTCAAAACAAATAACATGTTTTGCTGCTGCTGTAAGGCTACGCTATCGACTGTAGTCGACTGTTGTCAGTTCCAAATATTCCACCACGACCGTACATTATTCAGAAACATGCTGTTCTGAATTTGTATTATGATAATTATAATTAACTGAAACACAATACAGAGTAATAGCCCTTCTATTTACACCACTCCACAGATTCATTAAACACAGCTGTTTAACACCAATAGGGCTCAATTTGTACGACTTCGTTCTACAACACTGCTTGCATGAATATCAGATAATGTTATTGATGTTTTCAGTTACGCGGTTTATCAAAATTTCAGTTTCACACGTCCGTGAAGTTAATTTGTTAACTGGCAGACCCGAGCACTTTGTAGCAACACTTTGCAATTTATGTTCGCTCACACTAACTGTAGTAAATTAGCCTTCCTTCGTCCGGATCCTGCTAGATGGCAGTTCTGAAGAGCTTACTGCAGCATATTGAAATTTATATACATTCATAGTAATGCAAGTAACTTTTCTTCGCCCAGTTTTAAGTAATTAAGTGAATTGCAGTCCTTCTTAAGAATACATTAATTGTTGCTCAGTCTGTCAATAAATTCGTATCTTACTATGAAACCCGAAGGATCATTACGTATTCAAAACAAAGAGCCACAGACCCCTATCACGCCCCCAGAACTAGAGCCCTGTAAAGCCCCTGAAACCAGTTTCTTTAAATTCGGTTTAATAATGACCGTTTCCTTCTACGCTGTGGTCTTCAGAGTTGTTATTTCTCTGTAACGAAATATGAGATTCCCAAGACGGCGAATACGAAGAGCACAGCCTTCTAAGTTGTGATGCTGTAAAGTCTAATATTTTGATGAGACCTGCTGCTTCCACCTTCAGAGTTAGGAAAGAAGGATGCAAAACTCTCTTCAGAAATTTGGTAGCTGTCTAAAACTTCACACTGCGTCACAATTCACAACAACTAATCTTTTTTTCACATGTTCCAGCTAAAATTAATGTGCATTTATCATTTACCACATTCGTCTTGCAAGAATATTTTATGTTAGTTTTTAAACACAAAATATTAATTTCGTACCTTCTCTACATGAAAGCCAGTGAGTCACTAACTGAATTTCTGACCTGCGACATTACGAGGTACATCGCCGCAGTAGAACATTCATCTAATCAAAGTTAGGTGACTTCAACACCTTCGTAAGCGGAATGCGTTTTCTTGGCCTTTAGTGAAACTCATGTGCTGACATACTGAAAGACAAGCAAAATGGGGAAGAAGAAAACAGAGTCTGAGTTTAATATTGGTAGATTTTTTAAAAACAAGGTAAAATACATTTTTTTAGTCGTCCTCTTCTACCTACTCCGGTTTCCCGTTTCAGTGTCGAGGTTGGAATTTCTTTTGATCACACTTAGAGACACACCACAGTCGGTAGGACTCCTCTGGACGAGGGATCGGCTCGTCGCAGAGGACTCTACCTGACAACACACAACACTCATAAGAGACAAATATCCATGCCCCCGGTGGGATTTTTTTTTCTGTCCCGTTTTTTCCTTTGATACATTTTGTACTTTTTAAATCCTTCTGTCCTTCATGTTCCATACTACTGTCCTTATACAACAACACAACACAAACATCCATGCCCCCGGCGGGATTCGAACCCACAATCCCAGCAAGCGAGCGGCTGCAGACCCACGCCTTAGACCGCACGACCACTGGATCGGCAGGTAAAATACATACCTCCGATAAATCCATTCCACTATTCCACTACGGCGCTGAATGTCTATGGGGTTCAACGAAATTCAGCCCTCTGCGTATAAGAACGACTCATTTTTCCTGTAGACTATGGAATATTTCCAGAGAATCTAGACACTATTTCATTTCCACTTATTACCTTCCGCTTCAATAACACGGCGTATACGCATAAACAACCTGTGTAATTTCCGCCTCAAAACATCGATAAAAATATTTTGTTTAACTGTACATTTCACTTTTTAGATCTGCGATATGTTGAGTTGTGTTTTTGTGAGCTGCTTCTTCGGCTTGTTGTTTTGTTTTATCATCTCTTACTGTTTGTTTACATACAAAACACCTGTCAGATTACGGCCAGAACACAGAACGAGTTTCTCCAATTTTTCGCCCCGAAGTTATTATATGATTCATTTAAGCTGCATTTCAACATTAAGTGTTCCATTAACCGCTTTGAACTTTCACAAAAATTCCAAACTCATAGAAATCTTTAACTATAAACATGAGTTCTTCTGAAGCGTAGGACGAGCTATTCACATCTAATGTTCTTGAACTAAACGCCTAGCTTTATTTACGCAAGCACACCAAACTGGAAACAAATGATCCACCACTTCTACGGATCTTCCTATTTCAGCAGAATTCCTAACTTCATTCACCCACAGTAACATCCCTTCCCAATCAAGTATGACCGTCATGAAGTGTGATATAGATGGTCGAAGACCATTGGGAAAGAACACGTTTAAATTATGTGGCTGAACACAAAATACCCATTAAAAAGAATAATAGCGGTCAACAGTCCTGCGGCAGCAAAGATAAAGTTATTAAGTCGCCTCATCTTCTACTAAATTACTTTCTCAAATGTCGCCGTCGTGGCGCCAGTACAGTAATAGTCTCATAGTCTTTAGGGCACTGACACACATACCTTCGCATGCTCTTCATGTTCTACGAAGATACGAGTAAACCTTTAAAGAAGACCGCTCACGATGTGTACGTAAGTACCGGGGCTGCTACAAGGCTCTCTGTTACAAGAGGCACTGTCAGTGCGCTTGAAAAGGACTCCACAAAACGTTACAACTTTCTCGTTTTTACACTCAGTCTAATTTGCGATTTGTGAGAAAGGTTTGTTTGTTACTGATTCTCAAGTCGCTTAAACGAGATCTTCTAATTGTACTACTGCACATGCTATGGAAGGTCCAAGTTTTCAGGAGAAAATTTGACTTTAGAGGTAAGATACAGTTATAACTCACACCTTACATGTATGGTCATAAAATACTTTACCGATTTCTCATTAAAGGTTTCACGTACAAATAATAGTAGGTTATTATTATATTACACAGAATGTAGACTTCAATAGGAATTTTTATTCGAAACACAAAATAGTGAAAGCATAACGAAATCCAAGTAAGTGTTATTTTCTCTTTTTGCTGTATGATATCAGTAGTGTCACAATAAACGTTACTGCAATTATACACATTTGTCTTGAATCATTTGCAGACGAGTTACTTCTCCAAGTCAGTCAAGGATAGCCAGTCTGTCGGACTGCCCTTTGTGTCAAGTACCTCTGGGACTCATGAACAGGTTTTACTGGCTACGGAGACTGACCAGTGCACTCACAGTCACCTTGTGGGTTTCTCATGAGAGGAAGGATTTTGAAGAATATGTCCAAGCCTAAGCCACTCTGCAACTGACTAAAATTAATCTGAAATTTTTTTAAAGATGAAGTTTGTGTAGCACCGCAAATGCACTTCCTCTCCATTACAGAGAACACTCGGTAAGTCTTGTGTAAGAAAAATATCTCCTTTCTTCTGTGATGTTGTGTCAGGTCAATAGATGATTGGTGTCCGATGGTTCAGTGATTGAGTGGTAGTGACTTGTAATCTGGAAGTCAGTATACGGATCTCCTACTGGAGGCCGGCTCTCCTGACTTATAAATGTATTTTCTTCCTGTGCTTCCAGAAAAATAGCGAGATGTAGCTGAAGCATGTTTAGACTGCTTGCTCCATACGTCAGGACTAGAATGGTAAGAGCTGAAGGTTAAATAATATGCTATATTTGCGGAAACTGAGCAAAAACACAACAACGTAACTCTCATATTCGAAGATTAATTTTTAAAAAATACGTGATAAAGTATTCATTAATGAAGAGGAATTCAAAAAAGGAAACAGATAAATAAAAAGATTCGATAACTTTTATGATTGTATGAGTGTGTTGGTGCCGAGATGGTACCTTAAAATAAGCCTGAACAACCCGTTTTCAAACTTTTTTCTATTGATTATTCATTATCTTTCATACATACTGTAAAACCTGACTTTCTGGCAGCTTCATTAAATGATCCATAAATAAAGGAAAAATTCTGACAGATTTTAGAGTGGTAAGCAAGAGCACTGGAAATGTGCAAAATATTAAGACAATGCTCAGAATTATTTTGGCGCTTGCGGTTGTAAGTAACGAGTGTCTGGACGTCTTAGAAGGGAAGGGACAAAATGCAAGGATAATTAAGAAAGGAAAGAGGTAAGATTAATAAATGAAGTAAGAAAAAAAGCAGGAAGAATCTAAGAAAATAAATAAGAAAGAGACAGAGGAAATGGAAAGAATAAAGGAGAAAGAGACAATGAGAGTAAACAGTGGGAAAAAATAAAAGTGGAATAACTACAGAGAGCAGGACATAAACAATTAAGGAGTAGGGAAAGAAGGGAAAAGCAATAAAATAAATTACGTAAGGAAAAATGCGAAGAAATCAAGAAGAACGCGGCAAATATTTCTTAATAAATAAGCAAAGAAAAAAGAGAGAAAGTAAAAAGAAAGAAACATATCTATTTTTCTTGAAGACTTTATAGTGAATTGCAAAAAAATAATCTCGAGGACCGACTCCTTTCCTATCATCATGGTTCTGTTTTTAAAATCCTGATTATGGGGACGGAGTTGGTCCCTAAACTTTCATTTACTTGAGCCGTCTGACAAGGAGCCAGTCCTCACAACCATTTATTGGAAAGATATTCTTCTTGTCACATATGAAATTTGCTGAATTTTGAACCAGTCTTTGCGCCGTAGTATTCATAATATCATTTTATTTATATCTTTTATTGAAGATATTTCTTCCTGAAACTTAAGAGGCCTACAGACCCTAGCAACAGACGGAAGAATAATTCACTTCCAGAAAATACTGCGCACAGGATTGGCCATCGTAGACCTTAGACATGGAGCGCGATATTAACGACATGCTAGTTAGGAGTTACCCACTCGCAAAAATACGCCTCTTTTGCCTGCCTCTTTCCTTTTCTTTGAAGAAGTGATATGTTAGCACTCCCTGGCTCGAAGCCAGATTTGTCAGTTTCATGGTGTGTGAAAGTAACAGAACGTTAAACATGTCATAAAATTAAGCCACTCCGCCTATAAAGGAATCTGAACCTTGAAATCAGTGAAAAGAATTTAGGAAAGTTTCTTTGGATGTTGGAGCTGTGCAGAACGACAAGTGCTGAGAAAGATTGTGTGTTTTAACAGTTCTCAGAACCAATTAGTTTTATCAAATAATATGTAGAGTATGTTTGAAGTGTTAGGCTACTTGTGAATGTACGTAGTATGATCGTTAGCTAATGTTATGCCTTTGGCCGGATGTGAGTTAAATGATGCAATCATGAATTCATGCATGTCAAATTCTGAGCATCTGAAAGGGGTTGGCCGTTGCCTGTATCAAGACACCATGCAGAAAATCGCCTAGACAGATTTAATAAAACAAAAACATTTCCATGCCGGACAGTCAGAGAAAGCAAGCAAGTACAAGCGAACTCACATTCAGAACGACACCTCTACTTCTTACAGCTTACAATTGACAACAGTAACAATACCACGATTCTGTGCACAAGTAACCAACGCCGTTAATTTAAAATTTTAAGCATTTTAAATCGTGACTTTAACTTATAGAAAATTATAAGTTTTACAGTTTTATAAATTTTACAAACTCAGATGTTTTTAAAACTTATTATTGAGACAAGTGTGCCATTGGGTCCTTCTAGCATGCAAGTTGAAGTGTAGTAGCTTATTAACCCCCTGAAGATGGTCCAAGGACTGAAACACGTGTAGGGGTGTAAATCTATACTAATAAAACTATAAAACAGTGGTTTTTTGTGTGTGCATTTGTTGGTAAAAAACTGAATTACCTCTACTTCATTTGTTGTGTAACATTCACGGATCGCCATGTTACATTATGATATTTATAACGTCTGCACCTGAATTATGAAGTGTTTTATTGTTAGTCCTTCTTTTCATATTTTCACTTCCCTAAAAATTTTATATGCCAACCTCTATTCCAATTTTACCACGTTCAGTTCTCCTATTCAGTCACATAATTTCATTTGTTAGTTTTTGGCTCCAGAAAGCCTGGTCTTTTTTATTGTTTCCCCAGAGCGGTTTATTCTTTCTTTCTGAAGATTAATGTTGCAAGCTCCCCTTAAATATTGGTACATATCCACCATATCTCAGAAAACAGTAATCTTTAGTTTCTTCATTATCTCTCTATTAGGATTTGTTCTTGCATTTTGATGACGAGACCCGTGTACTAATTATACACGTGTTTATGTCTAGACAAGTTTTCTCCTAGCATATTTAAGTGTTTTCAATTAATTACGCTGTCAGTTACTAAGATTATGTAGCATCGGTGGTAGCTGAATGACTGAGTGTAGCGCAGTGGTGGAATGATGCAGACATAGGTCAAACACAAATCTCGAAGACAGAACGGACACGTTACTAGCTTTCTCTTTGCTAATCTCTATGTTTATGACCAATAAATACATAGATATATCTGTAAGTCGTAATCCACAATATAAGGGTATAACCTGCTGATCACCGAACTTCTCAGTTGGAAGTTGGAGCCTGTTGTCGAAAATGAAATCAGAGATCGATTTATTGAGATTCCTGCCCCTAAAGTACAAATTTTCTGACGTTTCTCGATAGTGAGGAGTTTGTGGCAGAGAAGCAGTATACAGTTTATTATTGACTTTTTCCAAAAATAAATTTAAAAATCCCACTCTTAAGAATAAACATTAGCACATTCTACTAGTATTGACGCTAAGTGTGTTAAGTGCAGAAGATGAAAGTGCCATTTCAACATAAGAAAGCTGGACCATCCGGGCTTTTCAATACACCACAAGAAATAACACAAATAATGACAATCTGATTTTAAAACCATCTAGTTCAATAATCTACACTTTTCTAATCGCATAAGAATAACGTGTTTTAGTTAGTTAGGTGTATGCTTCTCTTGTATCCATTAATTCTCTGGTTAAAAGGGAAAATTTATCATTGTGGAATTTTAAGTTTGCTCGGATATAATAAACTTCTGTTCTTTAACTTAAACAATAGTCGCAATCGATAAAATTCTGAACGATACAAAGTTAAAAACAAACTAGACAAGCAGTGTACGAGTAACGTAACATTGAGGCCGTTTAGGTAAACAATTTTGCACTGGAAGAGCAAAAAGTATTAAATATTATAAGTGTGTCTCTGTTCTTGCCCTACTTATCCAGCATGCAAAACGCATCCGCCGTACTACATTGTCATGTGTGGCCTTCTGGCTGTACCATATTTTTCCACGTTACCTCACAAACGGCATAATTTTCGAAAAAAAAATAGTGAGCGCAAAATGTTGTTTTGCTTTTCTCTACAACTTTTTCAAAATATTTTTCATTCTAAGAAGAATTCCGCGAGATTTTACCATAAATGTACATCGGTCTTCATGTCAAGTACCCGTTATGTCCAGTTTTAATGGAAATTGAATTTTCGCGACAGATTTTAGAAAAATAATAAAATATTATATTTCATGAAAATCTTCCAGTGGGAGCCGAAGTTGTTCCATGCGGACGGACAGACAGACTGATGGAAGGACGGACACTACCTCTAATGTCGTCAATGGATATCCAGAAATAATTGGGGTACAGAAATTACCTTTATCTTTCCCACGGAATGGTAACGTATAATATTGCTACTGAAAGTTTCCAGTTTAATTCCAGAGCATGGATCACAATGGACGACATTCATAGCAGATGATAACGCCCGTATCTGTTTCCGTGCCTTCACATTCGACGAACTATTCCTTATTGTCTGAGCCACATGCACATTTCAATCAGAACCTAAAGCAGTGTTCACCAAGTAACTGACTTCCACAAAAATCACATAGACGCCTATGCATCTGTGAGTTTTAGATTTTTATGCAATAATTAAAGTCTACAATTTCGTATATTACGTTTCCGAGTATTACGTCACTCGGTTTCACATCGTAACACCAGCAGCTCCTGTAATAACAGACACGACAGACAATCTGCTCAGAACGTCGAATAATCATATCTGGTAGTGTTCTTACGACTAAGTAAATGCGTTCAGCTGACCTGATCACGAAAGTAAAGCAACACAGGGACAACCAGTTACAGAAGTAGCTCAAGCATCAAGCAATAAATCGCTTTACGAACAAAAATTATATTTAGGCCTTGCGATGAAGAACGAGCCATGCATGAAGCTGATAAAAAGAGGAATTCACTGTGATCTTATGGGTTGGAAGTAGAGGAAACAAGGAAGGTTCAACGTTTAGTGCATATATTAAGACGTGCACAAAAATATAGTGTAATTTTAGACGATTCTATATTGACAAAAGCATCATAAACGGAGGTTCCAAACTTATTAGTTTCACAGAATTTATCACATACCCCCTAAAAATCACGTGACTTATTACAGCGTATGTGCTCATAACCTAATACATTTTGATAGCTGTATATCAAATTTGAAGACGTAATACATCGGTGTGACTTCCAGTGCTAAGAATATTAACATACATGCATCTACAATGGGAAGTACGCAGACCAACTCGCTGCTGTAAACATCTGCAGGCCTATGTTCAAATGAGGCAATACGCCTCGTTAGGTATAGTAAATGAATACAAGAAAAAAACACGCGGAAATTTGCTATCATGTGGGATGTGAAATCTTCTAAGAGTTTTAGAAATTAACAGAGATTTCGGAATATTGTGCTGATTCTATCTACAGGATAGGTGAGGAAGGATATTTACCGTAAGACTCTATGAAAGGATTAATACAAGTAAAGGAGTCGAAGAAGCAACTGGGAAAGAAATGTACCAGAATGATATAAGACAGCATCTGTTAGAAATTACGTGACTCTGAAATAAAACGAATCGCAAGGCGCAAATTGGCAAACAGAGTCCTGAAATAAAATGCAAATGTTTAAAGTCTTAGTTGATCAAGCAATCTCCATGACTATTGGCGGGTTACAAGTGATGTCAAAGTAAAAGTACCAGAAATGAAGTTCCTACTGCATCAAAATTTTAAACCGAAGTAGGTGACATGAACCATACAATTCAACTTCAAAATGTCTGTTGATATTTGTAACTGACATTTTTGACACTGTTCATCTTCTCAGGTTAAAAAAGCTCAATAATTCGGAGCTTGTATTTGCCTCCTTCTTCACGTGGAGCAAAGAAAGTGGACAACCTATAACTTTGGGCCTGTTGGAGTCAGTCACATTTCACGTATTAGACTATCTCTTTGAAGGGAGTTCCTAGACTACGCTCCCCACATTCCACGCTTGAACTGAACACTGAAGCACATTCAGCCCCAGGAAAAGTCGCAGGCCTGTAGCCTAAAACGATTAACAATGTCCAAAATTTTATTCCTCTTTACAAACATATAAATTTATACAGATTTTGGGTTACGTTATTCGATTGGAAATAGTGTGAAATAAGGAAATCAAACAACAGGCGCAAAATCGACTACACTCCGAAACCTTCTAAAGTAATTTTCCAAGCCTTAAATAAATAGCTAAAAAGGCTATTTTTCTCCGAAATAGAACATGGTTCACACCGAACCTAGATCAGAATTTTAACACTACAGGCAGCAAGAAATTTGAAAGACATTTATGGCAGCTTTAAAAATGACATCTGCACTCATATAATTATAAACACAGATTTAGCAAAACGTACATGTATGAAGACTATTATCTCTGAGCAACTACTAGAAATTAACATAAATATGTCGAAAATATAAAATTTTACGACTTATATACAAAGGAAACTGCAGATTTCCTGTCTTGGATCTCAGACGTAGTCAGCATTGGCCGAAATATTGTAAACCTAATAGTAAGTAGGGTTACTCTCTTCTTTCCTCGTAACTAACTTCATGAAGCCGCAAATAATAATAAATAATATCTACTGAATTAAAAATAGAACACGCTGTAGACGTAAATTAAACTTACCGAAACGTCTGTCGCGTCGACATTGGACTTTCCATCTGGAGAAGACAGGTCCCATCTGTCACTTCATAAGAATAAAACGTAACAGGATATAAGTTCACCATTAACCGGTCAAAACTGTGGAAAAGCTAGAGTTATCACTTTTTAAAGTCTATGTCTTCAAGCACCACTACTGTCTATGAAAAACACTGCGTCCTGTAGGACATTCCGTTTCAAACTAGACAGCGGACCTTTAGCTAGGTAGCGGCACAAATACGTAAGTTGTCACGTCACTGGCCGCCTATATTTCCATTCACATGCTTGAGCGCAAGCGACCAACACAAGTCAAATTGGTTCCTGCCATTAACAGTCATTCCTGTCGAAATTTAACTCATATTTGGTAGGTACTCCTCAGTTTTGTCACAATTAACGTAGCTTCGTTAAAGATGTTTATGATTTTTCCATGTTTCATATTTACATGTTATTAGAAAGTGTAAAGCAACAGTTTGACTGTAATCAGCCCATTGAAGACGGCACTGAGCCTGAATTGTATTTGAAGATTCAGATTTTACCATGCAGAAAACACACTGCGTCTCGGTTATAAAAACTGACAAATTAATGCTGTTAAATGAAATAATCACTTCGTTCTGATATCCGCAGGAAAAAATACTTTTATGTTCTTAAAATAAAACTATTTATTGTTAAACCTGGAGGTGTATAAAGTAACTGTGCCCTTGGAAGCTAATAAAATATGTAATTCAGAATGTCCGTAAGTAAGCTAATAAAAGGTAGTAACACAAAAAAAAACCATTTATCTTATTGATATAGTGAAGAGGCTGTTGATATTTGCCTAATCATTTATCAGTAAACCATCAGAAATTATAAGTGCTATCATTGTCAAATTATACCAGTGTTTCCCAAACGTTTTTCTCGCGGACTCCTATTGGTTTCAAAAATTAACCACGAAACCTTACATCTTTGTTCACGTAAATATAGGGGTCTCCGGATGATAGCAACCAAAATTTAAAATTTACATCTCAGAACTGATTTTACATAGCTACGAGTACATATCAATAACATATGCAATAATGCATTGTATTATTTGACCTTAATTAAACTGAATGTCGCTCGCTTCATGAGGACAGCGGTTTCTTGGTTAGGTATTCTAACGGTCATACGAAATAAACACATCGCCAATTAAAGAAGTTTCGCCATTCGTTTTAAAAACTTTATACCTTTAATTTAAAAAATAAGTAAACTTCAAAGTAGCCATTACAGAAATGCATTAACGGGTCTTCTGGGAACTGGTCGCTGATTGCTTGGGTTCCGCGGCACACACTTTGGGAACCACTGAACTATACGAAATTCTTGCTCTCCACTCCTACGGATTTTTTGTCCAGTCTGATTAATCCAATAACAGAGCCTTAAAAAGCAATACAGCCTACATGAGTGGGGATCAGCTTATATGACAGCAAGCCAAGGAAACCGCATGTTTCTTGCCGGTCACGAACACAGTGCCCCACAAAGTACATGCAATAACCCCTTTCTCTACCTGCGCAACTAAACCCATCCAACCCTTTAAAACTCAGCCGTTGCTACAAGTATGTGCACCACCAGGTGTAACATCAGTAAACTCTGCTTTGGCCCACAGGTTCCATTTAAGTTTTCTTATGACTCTCATAGTATCAACGAGTACTTCCATATACACCCTTAACCACTGGCTTTCCTATGGAAGCACACAGTGTTCTCTGTGAGACAGTAAATTAATATCTCTAGTGTGGGTTAGTTTTAATCTTCAAAATTTAACTAGACGGCACAGAATTTACTTCGAGATTATCGAAAAGTTTCCTGCTATTGAAACTGCAACTTCACAACTCTTGCCACAAATGTTTTCATCTATACCGCATTTTAAGCAACTGTAATCCAGTTCATTTTAAAAAAGCATTGGTTTATAAATATTTCAATATTATAATTAATTTAGGTCTAGATAACATTTTAACAGGTCTGAATAATGGTAACTCTCTATACGTCTATTTGGGAGGTGCCTGTTTCGAATGTCATGAAGTATGTAGCAAACCTGACGAAGTTTTACCATGATTTTCTGCATTTCCTCCAGGCAAATTGTAAAACGTTAGTGCTTCGGTTAAACACAAACGCTTCCTTTCCCATTTTTTCCGATTTATATATTACCCTGCCTTTCGATGTTATTTAGCCATTGGTAATGGCAGTGTCGTTAAATAACCCCCACCATGAAGAAGCATGGAGGGTGATTTAAGAATGAGCAATACATTATGTAGGGAGAGTCGTAGATGGTAACACTGTTTCACTCATTTTCTGCTTTTTCGTCTGGAAATTACCTACCATAAAAAGGTAACTGAAAAAATTTGATGATTTTACCTATTTATTTCGCTCTTAAATTTCCTCGACATGTCTTTGCTCTTAGTGCACTTAGCATATCTCTGAATATTTCTTAAGAGAATTGTCCTAATGGCAAGTTCAATACTGTATTCATTCCTATGAAGTTTGCTACGGCAAGACATTAGCAAATGCTTTGTTTCGGCACGCAAAGCGATGAAAATTTCTAGTTGCAAGACAGGGCGCAGAGAAGAATGGAAATAAAAAAGAGGAAACGAAAACAAATTATAAATTACCTTCTTCCAAAGACAGGTAAAAATAAAAGAACAAGTAAGAGGAAATTTACATCTGTCCTGAATGAAATGATCAGACTTGATCTCTGAGGGCTGGCAAGATGAAAAATGAGCATTATATGAAGACTGAGATTTAGTGGAGACCTATTAGTTTACGTCGTTTCAGTAACACTTTATTATTGTTTTGTGAAATAAGTATTGAAAAATAACAAGACAGAAATAGTTATAAAACAACACAGAAGCGCGTTCGGATTTTCAATTTTGGACTCCACTCAGGTGGCCATAGTATTTCGTATTTGTTGTTTTTCGGATGTTCACATATGTTAGAATTAGGCTATGTTCTTATAGTTCTTTAAAAATACATTATGTATTTTCGTCTATTTTGTTTTTTAATTTATCGGTCGTAAATAAGTAAGTAAATAAATAAATAATTTTTCACTTGCAAACAATATTCATACACAGTTTATTGATAGGCTTAACACATTATCTATATTCATAAAAATGTCATATTTCTGGATATAAACAAAAGCATTATAATTACGATTGCAAATTTTACTTTACTTCATCTGTATCGTGTAAATAGCAAGAAAAATTCCATGACTAAGGGGCAAGCGATGTCATAACACGAATTATACGTCATTAACTATTACGTCACGCCACACAAATTACACTAATTCTTCTTGGACTGCTTGTCCCTTGAAGATTGTATCGAGAGGTTGTCCCGAAACGTCGGTAACTAAGTCCCAATCAGCGCTGCGTAACATTTCAGAAGAGCGAATATCTCATTTACCCCTGAAGCCTGAGGTCACGCAAATTACACTCTGCCTTATGTGGAACCGTATCATGGTGTAATTTTAGACCGTACACGACAATACGTGTATAATATTACGACTATATATTTCTGCTTTAATTATCCGTCATGCAACATGTATCTTAAGCTTAATTGTATCCTGTCTAAAGCGTCAGTATTAAACATTATTAATCCATGTATTTTTGTCTTCTATTACCAGAATGCAAATCGCGTCTTCTTTGGTTCATATTACGACTACGTTCAATTTGCCTTGGCCTGTCTGGCTGTGGCATATGTTTCAATAAACGGAATTGTAGTCGGTAAAACATACTTGACACGGAAAGGGTTTTTAATTTTTCTACAAATTTATCTGAATCTCTCGTCACTGCAGTAAGAATTTAGCAAGCCATTACCTTAAACATGCTTAAGTTTTCATGTACGTTCCTGATAGTTTTGACGGATTTTAACCAATCTTCAATTTTCGCGACTGACTGTAATAATGTCCCCAATAAAATTTAATGAAAATCGGTATTGTAAAACCCGAGCTGTTCCTTGCGGACGGATGGACGGACAGACAAACTGAGAGGCATGACGAAGCTGACAGTCGCTTTGGAAATTTGTGAACAGTCCTGAAGTTACAAGTAAACGCTCTAAGTATAAGCAGTCATAACAGTCTTGCATATTGTTACATCACACTAGTAAGACGGCTCAGTTCTGTAACAAATATTTTTTTAAGATTTTAATACTGATCACGGTTTTTTTAATTACTTTATATTTGGAATAGACCTTATGTTTTAGATTTCTGTAGGAAGTTTAAGCCGTGTAAAGTTACTCTGCTCATAATATTGCCACGAGTATAAAGGCTTTATTTTTGTTCTGCTGTGTGCTCCATTGCCGATAATAATTGGGAACAGAAAAGGCTTCCAATAGGAACTGTTGAATTTTCTTCCTCTATACATGGCCCAGCACAACGATTTTTCTCTCTTTAAACCTTTAAAGCTGCCATAATTTAGAAAATAACGTATTTGTAACTTGCACGTTTGCTTCTTTCTGCTCTCCATAATAATTACAAAAATATGTTGAAGACAAAACAATAAAAGTGAAAATTTTTATGTCTTAGAATATAGCTTCCTCTTCCGCTTCGTCCTCTTGATTTTCTAATTGTGATTTTGTTTACTGCTGCTTCTTCATTTTACGTCACTCACATACTTTTAATTTTTATTTCCGTGTTGTGCAAATTTTGAATGCCAAAGATTTGCAATCCTCTCATTCACTCACTTGTCGTTATATATGCGATAACGCGACAACAATGTCTATACCTGTATAACACCAATTTAAATACCCTTACTTCAACAGACATATTTCTTTGTTGCTGCTTCTCACATGCACATTTAGCAAATTCTGTGGCATGACGCTTAGTCAGATCGAGAGGTACGCGAAGTTATTCCCAGAACTGAGTAATTTTCTCTGGTGCATTTACAGATTTCTGCATTCAGGTTTTTAGAGAAGTTATATGCACTCACGGATATATTGCAGTTTCAGAAGATGCATTTATTTGGTGGTTTCCTTAAAATCATTTTTATTAAATTCCTCAATATTAGGATATTTTTCATATACGAGTATTTTATAAACTACACAAGCTTACGAATAAAAAATCCTCAGTTGAAAACAAAATTATACACAAATGTTCTTTCTCTCTCTCTTTTTCTTTAGTATTCGACGATACTTGGACGTGAATTTCCACATTTAAAAATTGTATTTCTCTAGCAATACTATAACGTCTGTAATCAAAACTATAGATGAAGCCTCAGAATTGTCAAGCCATGCTGCATAGTGTTGTTCCAACCAGGGAATTCTTGCATTGGAGACTGTGGGAAGCAACAGGAGCAGCATGCAGGCTAAGATTAATACTTACCATTAACAGCAGATAGCCGATCCCAGTGGTCTCGCGATCTAAGGCGTGGGTCTGCGCCGCTCGCTTGCTGGGATTGTGGGTTCAAATCCGAAGGGGGGGGGGACATGGATATCTGTCTGTTGTGAGTGTTTTGTGTTGTCAAGTAGAGGTCTCTGCGACGGGCCGATCACTTCTCCGGAGGAATCCTACCGAGTGTGATGTGTATAACTGAGTGTTATCGTGAAGCCTAGAAAATGAGGAGGCCCTGGACCACTAGGGGCTGTTGCGTCATAGCAATAAATTAGCAGCAGATGCATTTCCGCTGAAAAATGCCATACATACTCCAAGCAAATCAGGTAGGCTTTCGCATCTGTGTGACGTAATGCCTGCTGTCAGCCGCACATTGCAATCACATTCAAGACGCGTGGGTTTAACGTCGCGTACATCGAGACTTAGGGCAGGGATTAAGATCTCTTTAATGCATACGATTTTATTTTCAAATTTCACTTAAATTCTTCCCTATTTTCCTCTACGCTAAGCACTTTATAACTGCAAATTGCATTCCGTGTCCAGTTAGCTACTACTGACAAACGTTGGACCTTAGTTGGGATAATGAAAGTGGAGTTAGACGTACTGAGCCCGTTAAGTATAATGTGCCAAGTCATATCTCTTTCAGTAAGTACAAATTGCACTAATTCTTAACACACCCCTCGTATTTGCAAATGAGATCTAGGATAAAAGCACTGAATTAGGATTCTTGGTTTCATATAGGGTAGTATTTCTATTTAAAGCTATAGACAATAAATTCCCCATACTAATTCATTTACGCAAACCGGCTTAAGAAATTTCTTAGCGACTCTATCAGTTACAAAATATATTGTAATATTATAATATGATTCTAATATCAAAACATAAATCTGAAGTATTTTTGTTTATGTAAGCTTTGCAACTTTTGTGCTCTTTTGACCTTCACAGACTTTTCGTTATTATATATATCACAGAGTTTAACACTAATATCGCTGCACTTTCCGCGTATATTGTGTTTGTGTGTTCCATGTGATTCGTAAAAAAAGCTATTATTTCTATACTCAGTGTGCACCTCTTAGCCTTTCTAATAGCAGAAAACTGTTCTCTGTGAGGTAAAAACTGAATATTAATACGTGTTAGGGATTAATTTTATTATACAAAGGGTCAGGAGCTGCATTTTGCAATTCTAGCCATATCTGTTAGAGTGATAGCTGCTTAAAGTAATACTATATATTTTAAATTATTTTCCTAATATGGTTTTGAAAAAAGGCAATTCAAATTCCATGGATCAACGTAAATGAATGATAGAATTACGCGTTTGTAAATCAAACTAAATACACAAAATGCAGCTGATCTTCTGCCTATAGACTTAAAGTCAAAGAAATAAGATACGGCACTGTTTGTTGCTTACGTTTCTGTTATAATTTGAATTTAGGAATTGATTTTTAGTTGAAAGTACAATTATCAAACTTTTGCCTTGCTACTTGCTTATAAGTGGTGACTAATTTTGTATGCAGTTACAAACTGTATGGTTTCAGCAGTAAGAATATTTTTATTATAATTCTTTAAAGTAATTACAGTTTGGATCATTAAATGTAATTTATGTACAGCTTATAAAGTTCTGTACCGCATCGGAGCAGAAGTCGTAGATTTCATTAAGAATTCGCGAGGTATGTGCAGCTATTCAGATTTCAAAGAAAAAATTTTGCTTTTCACCCTATACCCTCTTTCTTGCAATACATTAGGCTGTCTATCCCGTTTCTTCTTTTAACTGAATTCTCTTTGTTATCGAATATTTCTGAATTGCTCAACTAAGCGACTTTGTAAGAAATTACAAAGAGACAGTGAAATAAATTGCCATTTAATTACTTTCTCTCTTCCTCTGTGCGAACTCTATTTACGCTCCTGCCATTCTCTCAGACACGACTTTAGCCTTTTGCAATTTCAGTGTCTTACTTTTATATCCATTATCAGGAGTTTGGTGTCAAAGATACAAGAAAAGTATGAAGTACAAATTGTGAACAACGTGACACAGAATCGGCCTGAGACCCGTCACCTGATGCTTTCAAAACAAAACACAGACTTAGTATTACTCTCAAGGAGCAGGGGAAAATATTAAATTACTTCAGAAATCAAATGCGATTTTAATGCCCAAATATCACTAAATTCTCTGTGGTGACTGACCATTTTATTAGGCTTAGCAAGTCCCTTTTATTCCTTCTTGTGTAGTTGAACAAAAGTAAGAAACATTATGTTGCAGCATAATATAAATATTAAGCACAGCTACAACTAAATTCATACTTCGGAAAAATCTTGAAATAGGACTATTTCTAACTATATCCTACCGATTACTTTATACTGATCTTAGAATTATTTTCTCATGCCCTCTATATCTTCCAAGCTGCGGGTTTTACATGATATTTCTCCACAAAATTCTGTATCGTTTTTTTCTACACCATCTTAGGTACATATTTAAGCCACGGCAGCTTCTAAACTTCTTTACCTTTCAGCACTATTAAACCTGTGTAAATCACGTAACGTCCTACGCAGCTCAATTATTTCATTGCCCTTAGGTCTACATAGTAAAAGCAAATTCACAAATTCATGATTTCAAAATAAAATGCTAAAAACAATGAAAGGTCGAGGAAATATTAAACAGCATGTATTAGCTTTATTTAGTATGCGTATACAATAACAGAGCATAAATCTATATTTGCAGCTTAAACTAGACAGATGTATGCTCTATTAAATGTGCATTTGTAACACTGAAGCAAAGAGAGCGCTTATCTGTACATGTTTAAATCAGACAGATTACACGTAGTCATTTTCTGAAATCTGCGACAATCTTGAAAGTTGCGTTATTTCGCCTTTAAATAAACCTTTAAAGTTGGAAAAGGCCTAATGCCACGGGACAGAACTAGAAAGCCGCCTGCTTCTTTGGGAAGAGTAATACTAATTAGCTTAGTGACGATTAACAAGTTGGTAATTAAAAGACTCTTTCTTATATCCTAAAGGAAGGAAAACCCTTTACAGACAAGGGCGTAGAAAGATATTATTAAAATGCATTCTGATAAAGCATGTGGCAAAATCATTTATTACCTAACAGGAACCAATATCAGGCTTTTATCAAAAGGATAATAAAACCACGAGATCCCAAAAATATGGAGAATTTTTTTACTTGTTCACGATTAACAGCTTTGTAATTATTATCTGTGCAGAGTCAGATAGCTACTTTGGTTACTGGTGTAAGTACCATTAATCTGAAACTGCCTGTACTTGCAATCTCAGGCACCTGACTACGGACACACATTCTCGTAATATATGCATTGCGAATCGAGTGTCATGTCGGTAATAATTCCTGTCTACTTTGTATGCTACTATGGTTTATGTCCACAATCCTATCATAGGGGAAGAGATTACAGGCACAGACCTCTAGTACATTTGAATACGACCTTCGAACTCTGTGCCTCAGGGCAACAAATTTTCGTATTTTATGAAACCCGTAGTTCGTTACTCCGCCACTGATCCATATTTCATTATCCTATTTCATTAAGGTAAACTCGTATTACCACCCTCACTGTGTGCCTGGGCTGTCAAAGTGTTCCCTTTCCATCAGGTTCTTACACTGACACTCGGAATTCCCTTTGCTTATGGCGTCTTACATGATTCTCACATGTTCTCCCACCTTCTTGATTTTATACGTAGTGAAGACTAAACATACCAAGATATTTGTATACTCTTTCTGCTGCCGCTTCTCGCGAAATCCCTCACAGTCTGACTTTTACTATAAAATATCAAATGCTGCACCTATACTTGCATACATACACACATACATACATACATACGAGTATATACATCAACATACATACATACATACATACATACATCTATACATAGGTACATACATACATACATCTATACATACGTACATACATCTATATATACGTACGTACATACATACATCCATCTATACATACATATATACATACATAATAACAGGTAAAATGTAAGTTTATGTTCTCAGTGAGAAGAAGACAAAAGATTCTGAACTGAATAGCAAGAAGCGTTCCATGAATTTAATAAGATCTTAGATCTTAGATCTTTGTTTCTCCGTAAATATAGTTTTGTTTTCATGTGATATTTATGGTTCTCACAGCTGTAGTGATTAAGACACAAATATTGTGGAATACAACCTACAGCCATCCAAGTACAATAGAATTTTCTAATTTTCGTGTACTTACTTGAAAATGAAAACAATTTTTAACTGAATTAGAAAACAATACATTTATAACAATAAGATATTGAAAATAAACCATTTTATTATAAAAATATTATTTGAGAATTGTACTCTTCACTGAGGTCAGTAAACTTGTTAATATTACAGTCTTTTATTACATGACGCAATGCAGCACTGGTACCAGTGTTTCGGAGAAAACTGGATACTCCATATTCAAGTTACGAAATTGAATCATTAAGTTACACCGAATCTAACAAACCAAACGGAGTCACATTCCAAAAGATTATTATTGTAGAAATCGCATTTGTTTGTGGTTATCTAATTCCAGAAAAGTGTATTCCACATTCAAAAATCCGAATATAATTCAGAAAGAAATTCTGTAATGAAGAATTAAAGTTTAGTTGTTTATCATAATAAAAGACAAATTAACTCCTGCATGTCTGAGAATAAGTCACTACCTTAACAGAAAACATATGAACAGTGCCTGATGGAAACATTTGAGACCTTTATTTGTAATAGCGTCTACGGAGTGATTTTGTCTATAATTGATTCTATGTACTGCATTAATAAAACAAAACTGTGCCGCAGAAGTAACAATGCAGGCCATATCAGTGAAACGTACATATTAACGAATTATTAATAAGTCACCAACTAAACGCACTTCTTTATTTAAAGAACACTACAAGGTTTCTTTAAAACATTAGTTAAAAACCCTTACATATGTTTCGGCTTATTAATAAGCTATCCTCAGGGGTGTCACAACTGCATTATGGCTTATTAATAAGCCGAAACATGTGTAGGGGGTTTTAACTAATGTTTTAAAGAAACCTTGTAGTGTTCTTTAAATAAAGAAGTGCGTTTAGTTGGTGACTTATTAATAATTAGTAAAAAGATGCACGGTGAAATCAAAATAAAGTACATATTAACGGGTATGTTAGAATATTATCAGGCTACATTCTACAGACTGCGACGATGAACGTTACTTTTCAGTACAGTCTTATATTTTATCAAATATACCGCAATATACTACTTAGCATAGCAACACCTCGCCTACATCATATTTCAACTACCCCTAGTTTTCCGTACGTGTCTAGACCTGCAAGGTTTACTCGTATATGTGTTTTTATGATTGGGCAGTCTTCAATTTATTTACATTTATGTCATTTGTTGCTCCCGTGATAAGAAATAGATTTTTGTTGTGCAAAGCCTGTAATGTTATCAGATACTATTTTTTCTAGCTTCCATAAATTTCTTTACCGTATTTCTATTCATACAGTACTATCCATTTACTAGCTGCATAACCTACCACGTGACGGGTTGCATAAATATAAATATTTACTTGTTACTCTGCTCCTTTTTTATCGGCCTTTTCTTATTCTTCGTGAAAGTAAGTCCTTCCTTTCACCTGTTCGCTTACTGACATCAGGATACCCTATGTTGTATTATATAAGCTCTATGATCAACTCTCTCCTGCCTCAGTTCTCCCTTCACATAACACACAGTTTTCTGTATTGTAAGAATTGTTTATTTGGCCTTAGCCTTAAGTTCCGGAACTCAGCTCTGTGACGTAAGAAACTAGGGAAAAGTAAGGGAAGTGCGAGTTAGATAAGTCTGGATCGCATTCCTAATAAAGTCGCAAAACTGGGCCCAGAATAAACCCACAAAAGCAGAGTGTCTCTCTACCCCTATCGTAACTACAGCAATCCGGGTGTGACGTCACTGGTAACCATGGCAACAAGGGTGTGATGCACGCACTCACACCATACCCATCATATAAAGGAAACGTCTGAAGTTGTTACATATTATTGTGTGCTTAGGTCAAGTAAAAGACAAATTAATTACGTTTTGATTCTCATTAAGGGCCTTCTCGTTTACCCTAAACCCACATAGCCTTCTCAACCGCTCGTTCGTCAGGGTCTGATTCTTTCTTCAGGAAAGTGACCCCAGGTGTTTGATGAGGTATTATCCCAATATCAAGGTGACTACAGTGGAACTGCAATCGCCCTGGCAGTTCTACGACTAAATCAATAGTAGGTTTGTTCTTTGTTGCTGATAAGTTTTGAAATTAACAGCAGGACTATAGGATAAATTTAACTCTGCTCTTCTTACAATCAGACTGTACTGTGTCTCCTCTCCCCATCCCGTGAATTTGATTGTCTACTTTCTTTGAAACCTGCTTGTATACTGTCATCAACCTCGCCCTATTCTCTTGACACTGAATATGGAATCAGCATGTTTCTCTGTAACATCGGTATCAACCTACAATTCTACAGGTTGTAAAATCTAGAAGACCAGTATTTTAAACTTAGTGCTGTGTTCTATCAGATCTGCAGCTTTAAACCTAAGAAATTTTTATTAAATAAAATTTCTTTAAAACACAATTTGCTGAAAGATTTACCATTTACCTCAAGAAGTAACGCCCTTCCCATGTTTGGGAATCGGTAACTTTTAAATTATCCCTGACTCTCTGTCTCTTCAGATTAATGCTGTAATAAATATTTAAAATAGGCTATGACCACTTCCTTCTGCTTCACTTCAAATTCCCAGGAAACAACCACCCTCCCCTATAATTCAACTATCGATTCTTGGTTTAGCCATGTTACATACACTACACTATATTCACCAAGTGAAAAGGATTATTCTTATTGGACTTTGGAAACCTCTGTTATTAATATTGGCCGACACACTTCATCCTAAAAGAAACATCTTTGTGGTTTTTCTCATTCTCTCGAGACAAATGCCAGAAAAATAACTTGAAATGTGTCATGATATATTTATCCTCTGGATCATTAATTCACAATATTTAGGTCTAGATAAGAATACAGTGTCGTTTCACAGGCTGATGATTCATATGATCCACCTTAAAGTGATAACATAGCAACAGAATGAATTCCTTTGACATGATGCATGCAAATCTTGAATCGCTCTAACCTGGTACGTGAAATCTGTGTTAAGTTACAAATACAGGGGCATAAAAAGTATCGCGATTATATTGGAAGTTTCGAACTGTAAGTTTATGCCTTATTGGTCGCACGTGTTTCCATGTTGCAAGGCAATAATTTCAAGTCTCATGTCTGCAGACCATTAAAACTTTCACATACGTCCCCTCGTATTTATCCAGCTAGTCTCCAATACTATGTATTAGTAACTTTAATCATGTCACAGTTGGGAATTACCACGCATGGTCCTGTTAGACTTCAGAGACTAAAAGCGTTGTCATGTGCCAAGTTAATTCTACTACATTGTTACTCTCTATACATGAAAATTACACAACTGATAACAAAAACACAGCTTTATTTATTTTCTGTTTCTAGCAGATGGATATTCCAATTTTCTTTGAAGACGTTTATTTGAACATAGAAATTTTCAGTGCAATATATATAAAAACCATGTCAGCTGACACCGATGTATTCATTACGTCACTATGACATTATAAACCTGATAATGAAAATTAGCGTAACTACACTTAACAGAAGTCTAAGATGTGGGACTGTGGCCGTTCGCTTGCTGGGATTGTGGATTCGAATCCCACCGGAGGCATGAATGTCTCTTTTGAGTGATGTATGTTGTCAGGTCGAGGTCTCTGCGTCGGGCTGATTACTCGTCCAGAGGAGTTCTACCGAGTGTGATCGTGAAGCCTCGAAAATGAGGAAGCCCTAACCCACAAGGTGCTGTAGCGCCACTGGGGAGTACTTAACAGAAAAAGTGTTCACTGGGCAAGTCAAGGCATAAGTAATAGGAACTCTTATTTTAAAATTCCCTATAACAAAACTCTAAGTTAGTATTATTTGTAACGAAATAGCCTGATGTGCAAGTAGACATATATCTGTTCTCCCAATCTACAGTTAACTTCTTAGTGCGAGCTCAGACTAAGCAGCTTCGGACACCCCTCCGTTTAAGTTGGGCAGACCGCTAGTACACAAGTTCGCATCAGGGCTGTGTTGTGGAGAAAATCCAGTGCATAGGATTTAATAATCGTGCTTTATGTCAATACCATACCTTGCAGAGAGAGACAGTGTTTGTACTTAATACAGTTTGGTTAACTTTACCTCAGCAGTACCATAGTCACAACAGCGCAATGATTTGTTAAGTTATATGAAACCTTTGACATTGTACGGCTATAGTTACAAAGAGCCACCATGGTGAGTCCTTCTTCTACTCACCACGTATCAAGAACCGTAAAGCAAAATATCCAATCTTGTTAGCAACGACTCTATCCGAGCCACTACAGGTGCTTGCCCAACATAGTGACAATCATAATCTAATAAGGACTTCATAGCGCAGAATTGTATTTTACATTTAATAACATAGCATAATACATGTCGGCTGATTTAAACTGTCTTTTTTAGCAGAGCCACACGGTCATGAAAGGACTGAATAAAAACACCATTATTAAAACTTCTAATTTATTTTAAATGATAGCGTAATTTAACAAAAGGGATAAAAATGCCACCATGCTATTTTCACAAACTAAATTTTAATATTATGTATCAACCCACGACTAAGATTTTTGTGGTTTTCCTCAGCCCCTCCTGGCATGTGCCAGAATGTATTTCGATTAAAATAAAACTCCTCCCTTCAAATCCTATCATCTTCATCCTGCACTTTTCTAACCTCTATCGACGCGATAAAGCCTATAGCCTGAGATACGAATAACGTCGTGAAAGGAACCACGGTAGCCCTACTTTGTTCAGAAATCTCTTTTTCCGCGTCTTTTGAAGTCAGATTTTTGGAATGAAGTGTTTTATACGTTTCCGAACACTTTTGTATCTGCTACATCCCCGCCCTTAATATTTTCCTTCATTTGATCACTCTAATATTGTTTGGTGCCGATCCCAGTGGCCGTGCGGTCTAAGGCGTGGGTCTTCGGCCGCTCGCTTACTAGGATCGTGGGTTCGAATCCTACCGGGGCATGGATGTCTGTCTCCTGTGAGTGTTGTGTGTTGTCAGGTAGAGGTCTCTGCGACGAGCTGGTCCCTCGTCCAGAGGAGTCCTACCGAGTGTGGTGTGTCTAAAAAGTGTGTGACCATGAAACCTCGACGAAAACGAGGAGGCCCAGGCCCATATAAGTCTGTCGAGCCATAAAAGAAATATTGTTTGATAGAAAGTGCAAGTAATGAGGACCCTCATTACTCAGTTTTATCCATTCTCTTATTGCTTCCCTTCCTGTAGGCAAAATCGCTCTTCTGAACACCATGTCCTCAAATCACTCAAGCAGTTAGAATCAGAAAATATAAAGAGTTCAGAAATTACGGTGCAACAACTGGTTTCATTTCGTGCGAACAGATAAATTACTGTACATAATATTTGGATTCGGCACTTTAGCGGATTGCACCAAGAGCGACATGAAGCAATTCTGTTTACAAAGAAAACACTAACGAACATAAACAAAGAGTAGAAGGCATATTTTGTGCACCCCTGGGATTCAAGGGAATACACGTGTTGCACTAATTGATTTCTCAATTCGTCTTACGCAGTGTGGGGGCACCATCGCAGTCAGAATTATGTGCCATCCCTTGTTGTAAATGTACGGGAGAGGGGTCACATGGTAACCACGCTCAAATTCAGATTACTAACAAAACTCCCGCTGCCCTATTTACTGCACACACTGAAATGTAGTAAACTAGTATCTCAGAGCAGTATAAACAAGGATTGAAGCAGGAGACACGCGACGTATAGAACACTTTTCAGTGTACTCATATGGGTACAGCAATGAAATTACTGCAGAATAGTGACATCCTGAAAAAATACAATGTCGTAGAAGGAAGCATTGGAAATAAGATTTTGATGACGTCACCACCGAGCGATGCGATCTGTCTGTACTCCCACCCCAGTCTTCATATTCCCCTTAATTATCGTACTGGACACTGCGTGGTTTACCTTTCTTCGGACAAAATGTATCGCTTTGAAATGTCTCCTTTTATCTCTGTGATTTGACGTTACGAGTAAAAAGTAACACTTCGTTTCAACCATTGACATTTGAAGCTGATAATTTTTAATATTTAACAAACTAAATTTATAACTTATTTTTAAATATAGTGTAGTTTATTCTGACAAAAAATCTCAGATATATAAACGAGGCAAAGTTTATATTGTAATATAATCCACGTGCTTGAATTTACGTCTTACATAAAGCTTTGAGTTTCTACAATTGTACAGAAAACTCTTTAACAGGTGAAAATCTGACACATATTTAAGAAATATTCTGACGCAAAATAAGCAAAGTAATAACTCCGTGAAAGGACGTGCCGTGACTCAAGTGGTTAGTCGCCGGTCTCTCACCGCGGAGGCCCGGGTTCGATCCCGGGTCAGTCCATGTGGGATTTGTGGTGCGTAAAGTGGAACTGGGACAGGTACTTCGGTTTTTCCCCTGTCAATTTCATTCCACCGGTACTCAATTACACGGAAAAACGGGAAAAAACTAATAATCTTTATCACAGGGTTGCACAATAAGCCTCTAGGCTGCGGTTCGTCCGTAGCATCTGCTGCGGAGCCCTTCAGCACAAAAAAACTTCGTGTAGTTTGATACATCTACGTGAGAGGTTCTCTACAAGAATGCAAATGTCCCTTCAGCGTTCTGTCTGTTTCGTGTTTGCTGTAACAGACATAATGGAGAACATTAAACGATATCACGAAATTGACTTTGCAGTTACCATAAAGCAAGCTGACTGTAGCTGCTGAAACGTTGGACAAAGTTGCGGTAGAATTTCTGAACTCGATCTGACTCTTACAATGGGTCTTTTTAATTACATTTGTAAATCTTTCTTTTCTGTGAAGGGCCCCGCAGCAGATGCTACGGAAGCAACGCAGCCTTCAGGCTTATTGTGCAACCCTGTGATGAAGATGATTAATTAATTTTTTTTCGTTTTTCCTTGTAATGGAGCACCGGTGGAATGAAATTGACAGGGGAAAACCGAAGTATTCGGGGGAAAACCTGACTGTAATATGGATGTATTTCGATGAGAGTTGTTCTATTTTACATATACACACATACATTATGGTGTATATGTGGTGATACCAAATGGATTAGTGAATGTTGAAGTAAACGTAATTTTGAACCCCTGATGATGGCTCTATTGCAGCCGAAACATATGTAGGGTTAATGGACATACTTAAGAAATAAAGTGCAATTGTTGGTTTAATTGTTGAGCTTAATTTAGTAGTGTCAGAATTATTAATTTTTCGGACTTTTTTCTACCTTACACACGTGTTGCGATATTGAAAAGCAAAGCAACCACACCCCGGACAAAAAGAGATATGTCTTCTCCTTTGTAGGTGAGTTTTGAGAGCGAATGTAAATGTGAGATGACACGTTCTTACGTCAGTGAGTAACAAGAATAAGACCTTACTTCTGTCGCAGAGCATGTATGTCTGTCACTAGTATGTAAAACAGCCGTGTTCAATAAGAGTTCTGTAGTGCAGACTAAGAGTGTTTATCAGCTGTGCAGAGTAGGCACAGTAGCCTTTTCTACTCGTTTACATTTGGTGCGTCAAGTAGCTATGTAAGAGACATTGGAAACAACACACAAAAATCGCTATGAGGGTTGTCAGATGTGACGATAAAAGGGCTATATAAAATGTGATTATATTCAGCACAGGAGAACAGGAAAGTGGCCCCTGATTCCTTTGAACAGTGCTAGGGAAGAACGACAAGAGCGGCGGGAAAGTGACTGAAAAACGCTTAATATACATAGAGAAAGCGAAGAAGCAGGATGAAGTGGGAAGAAGTTTTCAACCCAAAAAACCTCAAGTCTAAAGGAAAATGTTGCAACTTAAGGATTTTGATAAATGTGTGTGCGCAGGAAATTCTTAGAATATTATGAAGTTAAGAAATAAACATTGACTTGGAATAAACTTTCAGTGTCGCTAGCCGTCAAGGGTGATAAAAAATTTAGGGGCAGAAATACACCTTCTGGAAAGGCATAAAAATTGATCTCAAATTTGAGAAGTGTAAGACCAAAAGACTTATTCTTCCGGGTGACGAAGGCATTGTCGAAATCCGTGCGGCATGCCTTGGGTCTTCAGAAACATTGCAGTGACTGTAAGAAATCAGCAGTTTTCACAAAGGAAAGGTGTTATCACACTCGTAATAGGGTAAACGTTATTGGAAATGTGATAGGTTTAGGGACTCAGGAGGAATTGGGAGTCCTATATAAAGAGCAATTGTTTTTCATTTTGGGGTATATCTAAAGGGTAAAATTTGTTTACGATTCCAAACCACATGCTTACGACTACCACGACATCAACAGCAAAATTATGCAATTTGTTTGCAGCAACGACTCACCCGCAGTCTTCCTTTTGGTTGCATTTTTGCACTTGAGATGGACTTCTAACAATCATTGCAAGAAGATAAAAGTTTCACCGCTGCTTCTCGTGTAGAAGATATTAAAGTTATGGCTGAAAAGTCAGGATGCAAAGTGTGACCCTCGCTGCTCTAAAGGGGGGCTGTTAAAAGTTGTGAGGCGGAACAGTACGTGGATGCGGGTGGTAGGTTACTGTGACCGGTTTGTTTAATATTTTACGACTTCAAAAACGTCACTGTGCTCTGTCTAATTTGGAACCTTGTTAAGCAAGGAGTTATCGCCTCTAATGTTATTCTGCAGCTCCCTGCTGTAAACGGATTATAAAAATTGGGATTCGTGGAATTAAAGCCTGCACTCGTTAAAAACCTTAAATTTGATACTGGCTTAGAGATGGTTTCGTAATATAAGAGACTGAAAGAATTGTAAGAAACGCGTGTTTGGTGCTCAGAAAAATATTTGGACTTAAGATGGATTAAAATGCTTGCCAGTGGGCAGTTTAAGATATTGCGAAATAATTATTTTTTTTTTTCCATTTAGTGCTTTATGATTTGGATTAAGTCTATTATCGATATTTGAGTCGCCTAAAATTTAGATATACTCCTACATAAACAAACCACTTAGCAGTACTTTTACCTACGCTTATTTGCAGTATTAACAGTGTCTTAATTTCACAACTGACTCAGTCTTGTTTTTCAGGGGTATTTCCCTGAAAACGAAGAAGATTTTCTCCAATAGTTGTTCGTTTGCAATCAAATAATAACTATTATAATACACATTCTGCTATGCTTTTTAATCTTTTTAAGAATTTTAGTGTTTGTATTTTAAATCCATCATTGCACATATATGAAATAAGTGGCCATTACTGTATTTGTTTTTGTTGAATACCTCCCTGAGAATGGTCGAAAAAGGCCAAAACTTTTAAGAGGATCACGATATGTTTGTATATTATTGTATGTAATTAGACTGCAGTTCTTGGAATATATATAGTATAATAAAGATTATTTTACGACTTATGGACATTACTGTAAGAGAGGATTTGCTAGATTTTAATTTAAACTTAGACTTTAAATTTATTAGATAATGTGTTTGTTCTTTGTTTCATCTCATACTTTCGGTAATCCTTACCTTCTATTCAAGCGGTCATAGCTCCGTAACCGTTCAAAAACGGACTTGATAGCAATGAACAATATTCCTGCCGTGACGTGTAAGGTCTATTGTGCCTATGCATGAAAATTAGGTAGATCTGAATAACAATAACAATGGAATTAATGCCTATAACATGTAATCCGTCCGAGCCCCAAAATTTAGAAAGCCGGGGGCCGGTGTATTTGTTACCGGTGCCCCAGATTTGCTAGTCCACTCCCTTCCCATTTTACCTGCAGAAGCTGTAAGGCCAGTCAATCCTCTTCGATAGGTGTACAGTGTTGTTGGTTCATTTAAACTGATCCCCTCTGATGATCCTACCCCCATATAATACCACACATATATGCAGCTAAAAGTGCCTACGACCCTCGAACATATTCTAGTAACCACTAAGCCCTACAATTCATGTTTTTCACTCAATGTTTGGACACAGGCCGTGACAGTATGGTTCTCTTGGTACAAAGATGAATAATGCATCATTAATTTAATTACAACATGAAGCGTATTGTGACTTCGTGCAGGATAATTATATCCAGATTAATATTAATTTAATTAAATAGAATTTTCAAATACTGATGCACAAAATATCCTAAAGGCCTTGCATAATATTCAGTGTTAATGATAAATAATGAATTTACCAACTAACAAAAACAACATATTCTGACACCTGTGTAACAGTATAAATGCAATGTTAATTTATTTTATTGACTGGCATGTCACAACTGTTTTATTAATTTATTCATATTCCTGTTTTGCTTTCGTGTGTAAGACTTGTTATTGTGTTTCCAGATTGGCTGTTTCTCTTTTCATCAATATTTACGACTTCTTATAGCTGCTAAAGGAGTCAGCATCAATCACAGAACATGCTGGACTTGTGACTTAATGCAGGACAATCTGCTCAATTAATCGAGGAATAAATTGTTTGTTCGTGGTGCTTGGTCTAAGCACATTTAACACATGCAGGTACTTTGACTTACATTGATGTCGTTTCTTGTACTTTTGTATCCTTCCCTATTGCCTACAAAATTATTCTGTCTGTGTCTCGAGACGAAAGAAACAACGCCAGAATCACCAAGTGGACTTTCAGAAAAATCCTGGATGCAGAACTGTACGAAAATATGTTCAGCAATGTCAATTATAAAGTAGATCGTACAATTGTAATGACGTTACGCCTGTATGAAGACCTAAGGGCGTTTGTACCTACATTGAGTGGGACAGTAAGAAAATTTCTGTATATGAGGCTGTAAACTGGATTAAACTGGCTCAGATTATTTTAGCACACTAGTATTTATTATTGGCAGTGTTGAAATTTCATCTTGTGCTGATGATTTAGCTAATGTTAATTGTTTTTAGATAATGACCTCCATCATTCTTGTCTTTGTTGATGATTTTTCATACGTATGTATGAAGCCGCCTGCAAAGCTGATGGCTGAATTTATGTTACTAATTATGTTGTGGCCTATTTTAGACTACAAATAACATGTTCCAAAGGATGAATAATCACAACAGAATTACTTTGTCAGTCTACAGATCCAGAGGGTGTCCTGGCCGAGATTCGAAAGTCAGGCTCTTAAAGAGGCAGAACTTCAGTCAACCACTACAGGACTCTGACATCTCTGACTTTCCTTTTGTGTATTTAAAATACGTCATAAACCTTCTATGAATTTAGATACATAGATAAATATGAAGGTTCAATATTACTTCTTTCTTCGTTGAAGTCCAACGATGAAATAATTCTTAAAAGGATCGTGAGACTTTTCAAAAATAAAATGGTTAATCTTAAGAAGAAAATTTTCAAATAAATTTAAAAAAATGTAGCACGAATTTGTAATAAAATTAACTGCCTAATTGTGAATTCAGAATTATATTTAACTGCTTCTGGTCTCTTATTACAGAGGTAATTATTCTTACGCTACATACTTTGTCAAAATTAGAAAAATTTTGAATTTCCTCTTTATATTTCGCAGACGTTAAAGCAACTGAGTTTGCTAAAGTAAATTGGAGGAAATCAGCAGTTATAATATTCCAGCAGGGTAAATAAATTTTACGTGCCTCCTAGACAAAAGTAGTTTGATCTACCTCCTCAACTGGATCAGGTACAAAAAGCTTACTAGAATTCGAAGATTCCTTTTACGTTCCGAAAACCACAAGGTCCAAACTGCGGTAATAATAATAATTATAACGTGAATTTATTAGAACTCTTTGGAATTTATGTATTAGGTTTTATAGTTAATTCTATGTTCATGAAATATATTGAACAAACAAAAGTCGCACAGTCTAATGAGGCATGGAATTCAGATTGCTTATAAAAGCTTATTCGTAATGGAGATTACGGTGTAATGTATATAACGTTATGATACTTAATGTAAAGATTAGGACTGCTTTGAGGGACTCATTAATTTAGAAAGAGGCGGATAGCATAGTCGGTATAGTCCCTAGGCTAAAGTGTAAAAGAGCCGGCTTTCAAACACCAGCAATTTCCAGGTAATTTCTCGTCTCCAAAACGCCCAGATTGGCTCTTGTGCCCACACAAGCTTATTAAATATTAATTGAGTACCGATGGTTTTGCTTCGGGAGTGACATTGACCACTTACTCATCCAGTGCCTAGGTTACGAATGAGTAGAGCTATACCTCTAATCCTCCCTCACACCTTCATGTGTTGACAGGGAAAATTTTACGTTTTTATTATTTTGTAATAACTATGAGAATAATTAACACTAACATAGCCTACATAGGCCTGTATAAGTGAAACTAAGGATTATAATATTTGATGGCAAACAACTTGTTTGTGCTTTTTTTTCACGACAATTAAGTGTTTCAGACTATATAGCGTCCTTTGTATACGATTGATGGATTGGAAACGATTTAGAAAGAATCCCTTGTCCCTTAATCGAAAAATACAGCTTTCATACTGTCAATGTGTTAGTTAACGACGCTCTCAGTTACTGAGGTTACACAGCAACATGAGCAAATTATAAAGAGGAAAAATCAACCACATTAAATGTATACCGAAGAGAGGTTCAATTGCAAAGTTATGCACATTTATAAAGAATAAATAAAGAAATAAAATCTAAGCCTGTAATAAGCTTATATTCAAAAGGGAGTAGATATTTGCAAAAAAAGAAAAGGTGTGACCGAATATGCGGGGAGGGGGGAAGGAAAGGAATTCTTCTTATTATTTTTACGGTTTGGGGATTGCAAAACTGTTCGGGCACCAGTTGTACTAAGCTTTAAGAGCTTTTGCAAAGCAGGCCTGAAACGCGACTTTTAGCCTCTTCATTTCTGCCCGTCCATCCTTCCTGTTTGCGCAAATGCAACAGCCAAATCACACCAGTCGGATTTTCGAGATATTTCGTACTTGGAATATTTACTAAATTTGTTGAGTTATTCTGATTTTAGTTAAAATCGGAAAAAAGTAACTGACGTTGTGCGTGTTGATATTCGTGCATTTTTGATAAAGTCTCGCCGTGATTCCTCATTATAATAGAGGTTGATTATATTCTCTGTGAGGTACGAGCTGTGTCAAAAAAAAGTTGATGTGAAGTCCAGTTCGTTCGACTTTAAACCTCTTCCTGAGATACAGAGAATTCTTAAGATACGTGTTGTGGTAAACGTCGAAGGTTAAAATTCCATTACTACCAACTTCAGATTTTTCCTAGAAAAGACTCACGCCTTTATGATCTAGGAGAGACGACAGAGCAAACACGCAAGTAGTTTTGCACGTTGTTGACATTTTCTAAATTGTTTAATGACTGTTGCTAGACGAATTCATTAGGACACCTACACTTCACAATGTAGTATCTAAGCACATTTAGTTTCGGATGTGTTAAGTGTCTGCTGGATTATTCAGAAAAATGTTGTCTTGATTGTTTCTAATTCATTCAAATACGTAGATCAAAGAAAGGTTTTGCGCTAGAGATGTTTCTTCGGATTTTAGGTTACGATTCCGTTGCTGAGACGTATATAATACTTGCAAATTTTTGCTTGTTAGACTTCCCATAAAAAGTCGACTAGAGTGGTGCCGTTAATAAATAAGTTGCAATTTTTCATGTCAATTTTCGTTACGACTTTAAAAGTGTGTGACATAAAGCAATGTAACAGTCCTTATAATTCAAGCAACATAGTAGCCGAAACATGTACCATATTTTCCTGAGATATAATAATTTCACAGATTGCAACACTTATTTTTATTTAATAACGCAAAGGGGATGTGCCACTTTAAAGTAGTAGGACTAAGGAAAAACAATGATAGCATATCTATTGAAATGCAAGAATAGTTAATGAATTGCCTTTAAAACCAACTCTCTAGTATCATAGCATAAACGATATCTCGACAATGAACTGCAGGATTATCAAAATTTAACTTAAATAGAGCAAATCTATAGGGACTGTTATATATGTAGACATGACACATTTTTTATATTGACAGTGTACAAAAAATGAAGCATAACCCGTGTTTCACAATGCATACGTAATTTTTGATGGCATGGTGCGTTTTTGTTAGATACGGCACGGTACAAATTAATCCACGCCATCAAGAGTCAATGCACTGTCTCTAAAAATTCTGCTGATATATGACCGGTCATCAATAACACTTTATAAATTTAACTTAACAATGAGTCCGATATATCATGCTCATTCACTAATTACGTGTCCTTTAGATGCGCTGTTGCAGTAAATTAAATAATTTTTATATAGCTTTGAAAATTACGAAGACTTTAAGAGAAGGAACTGGTATAAAATATTACAACAGATGTTCCCAATTGGCTCTTTCTTATATTCATTAGACAGAGCAGTAACAATGAACCGTGTGTCGAAACTTTCTAAAGAATAGGAAAAAATACCAAATGCCCGCAAGGCCAGAGGTATCATTTTTCATTTGTTCTAAAAAGTATTTTATCTAAATAACAAAGCATGTAGAAGAGTCCTACTTGAGGAGCTTCTAGTTACTTAGAAAGTCAAATTTTCCGCTTTTTTTTTTAATAATCTAACAAAATTTTTCTTGTTTGTCTAAAGCATTCCAATTTATATCTTTCTGACCCACTTAAACTCAAAATCTTCAGAATTCTCTGTTCCCTTATCATAGGTTTTAACTTTATATTTCCGTCTATTTCCCTGGTCTCCCATGTTGTCTCTTACCTTCATTCTTCCCAGCTGAAAACCCCAGGTTATATTTCATCAGTAACACAAATGCTGCCCCTCTCATCCCATTTCATTAAAATTTCCTAATAAATATGATGAATTGTACAAAACTGTGATGTAACGTCTCTTCAGGCAACATATTCCAACTTCCGAATATGACTTTCGTTTGGTTCCAGATATCATTCTAAATACCTCCTTCTCAAAAGCCTTCACTCTTTAAATCCCCTTACTTTTGAATAAAGAATTTCATATTTTTCCCCACATCAAAGCTAAAAATTTCCGCTGTGAACGTAACATTGACTGGCATGAAAACCACCTGGATTCTGTTTTTCGAAGCTTGTCAGTCCCCATTGTAATTTGCACTATCGATATTCTGTCTTCCTCTGCCGTCTTAGTCCTTTATGGCTGCTCTGTCCAGATTATGATGATGGAGGTACAGATAGTTTTCAGGTAATTAAACACATTACACCGAAATTACTTACATTTTTACCCGACAATTCGGTTACGTTGATTACTGGTAAGGGGTAATACTTTTGAACTTAAGAGTTCCCATATATTAGACATAGGTCTCAAGGGCAAAAATAGATGGTCACAGTGTTAATGAATTAAGAATCAAAAGGAAATAAGGGAAGAATATAGCGTAACATGAATTAGTCAGTCAGTTTTTTATTTAGTATATATTCATTCACCCGGTTAATTAGACAACTTTCTTTCTATCTTAGTCTGATGTCTACCTACACATTGCAGCTGCAGACGGTTATTGGTGCACCTGATCACACTCAATAAAGCACACACATTCGAGAGGACTTCTCTGGACGAGGGATCGGCCCGTCGCAGAGACCTCTAGCAGACAACAAACAACATTCACAAGAGACAAACACCCATGACCCTGGCGAGATTCGAACCCGCAATCCCAGCAAGCGCGGCCACCGGGATCAGCTTAATTAGTCAACTAGTCAATTTCAATCAGTCAGATCAACAGGGAGGGCAGGAATTCGTATCCGGCTTCCTAGCAACCTTGCAGACATTCGAACAGGGTGGATACTTCCTGAATACATGACAGTCACTCTTTGTTAACGGTCTGACAATGTTGCTAATGGTGTTGGAGAACGTATTTCACTCCAGCAGATAACCTGCACTAATTCCGTCTTATCAGAAGTCCCGTCTGAAACCAAATTGTTCTTAAAATATGTAAGATTTGAGTTTCTTATGGAAATGACTGTGAAGACTTCTGTCTTCTAAAAGGAGAGGCAATTTATTTTGGTAGAAGGTAACAACGGTTCGAAGAAACTGCTGAATTATATCTGAAAAGGAGGCAGCATATTTCTCCGAAACTTGCATAGATTCTGCCAACTACACTTCTGTTGTCTATATTCCGGGGGTGGGGGGGGGTCATCTCCATTTCTGCACAACCCCGCCATTGAAATTCATCCTGGTGAAACTTTGCACTTCTAATTGAGATCTAGAAGCTAAAACGTAATTTACGAACGCCGACAAATTCCACAAACTTAGTCAACAACTGACCGGTGTTACAGACTTTCATAAATGTGCCTACGAACATGGAAAGCTGTCCGTCATATAAACGGAATATTCAGTAACTTGCCTCTTCAATAGAAACTGAATGTTATAATTAACCACAATCAATATTTCAATTAATGTATCACAAGCATCTTATATTTCACTTCCAGGAAACATAATTTCAACAAACTTTAATTTATAGTTCATATAATTAAGAGGATGCCGATCCCAGTTGCCGTGCGGTCTAAGGCGTGGGTCTTCGGCCGCTCGCTTACTAGGATCGTGGGTTCGAATTCCACCGGGGGCATAGATGTCTGTCTCTTGTGAGCGTTGCGTGATGTCAGGTAGAAGTCTCTGCGACGAGCTGGTCCCTCGTCCAGAAGAGTCCTACCGACTGTGGTGTGTCTCAAATGTGTGTGACCATGAAACCTCGACGAAACGAGGAGGCCCAGGCCCATATAAGGCTGTTGAGCCATACAAAAAAAAATAATTAAGAGGATAACAGCATTAGATTAATACAGAAAACGATTAAAGATCTTAGAATAAAGGATGGCGTAGACTGTGGGCTTGTCGATGCAGAGGTGCAATTCCCGTCCAGGGTAACAAATTTCTTTCTTCTCACCAGTGTTCAGAGGGCTCTGAGTTCTATCCAGCTTCTTATACAATGGCTACAGATAACCGTTTCCAAGCGTAAAGCTGCTGGTGCATGAACCTGGCCCCCTAATTTATAGTGACGTGAATAAAAATGAGTGGAGTTATATTCGTTTACGGCATGTACAGGGACACCTTGACCCTCTACTATGATAATGTTTTTCAGATAACAGTACTAGAGGGAGGCGAGTGATCAGATTCACGTCCCTGCCCCTTTACCCCAGGAAAAGGACATTGGTACCCATTGAATAGGATAATGAGTGGGCCCCTGAGCTTCTCTCTACGGTTTTGGAGAAGAGAAAATTTCTTGACCTTGCGGGGATTCGAACCCCGGACCTTCCAGCCGTAGCTAGTTTAATCCACACAGAACATAATCAGTGCTTATTTATTTTAGGAAATTAAAAAGAATGAAATTGGCTGTAGCCTCCCATCAGCTAACCTTCTAAAAGTTCGTGAAATTCGGCCCGCTTTTTCGAAGTTGATACAGCGGGACACAGTAGAGAACATAAAGCGCATGTAAGCGTCCTCTTCATTTCACAAAAGTAGGCTGCAGTACGGGTGCATATTCTTGCCACGAACGGTATAAACTCGTGTTCAAGCGGTCCGACAGAACTTTAGAGAGTGCGGCCGCTGCCATTTTCTGCTTTTAAAAGGAATAATGTTTTAGTAACAGGAAACATAACTGAGATTCCTTAATGAGCTCAGTTTAACTAGTACTTACATTGCACACTATGACACGGGTACCACAGTTCACTGACAGTTTAGAACGTGAGTTTCGATTCCTCGGCAGGGGCAGGTAATTTTCTATTCTCCACAAAGATCAGACAGGCTTTAGATCCAACACAGCCTCTTACACAGTACAAACTGCAGATACTTTTTCCCGGAGTTAAGGAAGAAGACAGCTGAAACTGGAGAGGCACCTTCCTCCAGTGCCGTAATCAAAAAACAGGGAGCTGTACATGCACTCCATTACAGGTCTTCATGGTGTGCTACTACAATAAACGCATGGAATATTTACATTTATTTATAAGCCTAAACAAAAAAACTGTGATGCTGATCTTTATGCTTTATGTCAAGGAGAATTTTATGCTGCAATCAATTGCAAATGTCGGTCTACGATCATGAAAGGAGGCTCCTCCTATAGCTTCTGGGGTTGGCAAGATTCACCTTACTCTCGTAATTTCGGTTATTTTTCTTGTTTGTGGGCCGTTTTACTAAGGAACACCACGACTTGCGAGCAGGGTGGACAAATATTGATGATGAAATGCTTTTAGGACAGCCAGCGACTGCCAGTGTGTTAGGGTTAAGGGAAACGGCGGTCAACGCGTTTCGCACACTCGATAGCAGGATTGATGGAATTGTCCGTTTAAAGCCTATAGGTTACTTTACGTACCAACAGGTTTAAAAGTCAATAAGTCTACACGGTGCTGACATTGCTGTTATATATTTTGTGCGGATCTCAGAACAAACACCTAATTGGCCTTATATAATATTAACAGTTTGGTTTTATATAACCGAGGTGGAGAGTGTTTACTGCGCGGTACGCACTGAGTCATATATAAAACAGACACGTTTCTTCTTTAATGGTTTATTTGTGAAATAAAAATAAGCTATGGAAAAACGCGCAAATGGCTAAAAAATTCTTAAGGCATTAAATAATTGACATCAAAAAAGGAGCCGTGGTCATTTAGTAATTTTAGAGGTTATCTTTCCGCGGAAATATAAACCTATAACAGGCTTTACCAAAAAGAAATACCGCTGCTATATGTATACTGCTAATTCCTGTCGTATTTTATTCTCAAAGCAGCTTCTTCATTTATGTTTATATGATATAAGGTGCCTCAAGAATTTATCATGACACGCATAACATTAAAATCGTGTTAATAGTAAATATAATAACGCTGTCTTCTGATTTGGCGATACCAGTTGCGAAAGTCTGCAAACTTGCAAAGAAAATATTGCTATATTTTGGATATTTAAATTATCCAACTTTAAGTTGTGTATTGCAGTTACTTGGCATTCAGTGTATTTCACTTCCTGCATATTCTACTTCCCCATTTACTTTGCTACATGTAGGCACAAAGAACTCCCCAAGTGACGTATATAAGAAAAGAATTACTTTATCCGCGGACGCTGTAACTCATGAAGTAGTTAAGTTACCAACATGAGGCTTATGGACTTCATTACACAGAAAATGAAAAGCTGTCGTGCAAAATCCGATATTATGTTTGACAGAGTCTAAGGAAAGAGCAAAAGAGAGGAGCAGAATGAGGACTATTTTGTGTATGGGAACCCCAGCGAGAACCGGGTTGCTGTGGCTTCCGTTTTAACCCTTTTTAATCTCCTTATATTCTAGCGGGTTTCGGTGTTATATCATAGCATGTCAAGTAAGACTGTTCAGAAATATTCATCAAAAGATAAGTCCCTTTCACCTGCCGAAAGAAGAAGAGTGGGAAGAAACAACGGAAATATGTGGGGAAAAACGACTTATAAAAAAGAAAGTGATAATATTTGTCAACTGGGATGTCAGATTTGCTATTAATTTTACTCGTAGAGAGAAAAATAATTTGACAATATATTATTTATCGTGTCCTAATTAATATCTAATTTATATTTACATGACCTGGATGAAGGTGAAAGAATATTAATTTTAATTTATTGGACCGTCCTCTTATTCTCGTCATTTCTTACATCGTTTAAACAAAAATGTACGACGATAGATAGGTTTCAAGAATTCTCACTACGACTAATATACATCTTAGTGCTATTCTGGACCTACTGCGGGGAACCACACGATTATAAGCCTTCTTCGAAAAGGTCACGTCTATGTCGCCTTACTCAGAGGAAACGGAATTTTTGGGGGGGTATTTTGCATATTTAATATTTCGAGGAATTTAAGGCGTGCACATAATCCTAACTACAACAACATCTGTTGCCGCGAACGTGTATCCTTATTTTCGAACGTGTAAACTGATCCTCTTGAATTTCGTTAGGGAATATGATGAAATTTGTGACACTCAGACGTCACTAAGTACTATTGCTATCATGTACTGACTTACTAAGTGAGGTTACTGCAATGAATTATCTGAAATCTTGCTGTAGTCTCATTAAATCAAATTCATATTCATAAGCGAATATTGTAAAATAAGGATTTCCTTATTATTCGGTGTTAAACTCTGATTTAGAACGTTATATATGAGAGAGACTGTATAAAAGTTTTGTGACAATATGCGTATTTGTATTTTGAGCTTCCTTAACAGCATTAAAATTGGGTCGGTAAAAAGATAAGACGTTACGTGGCTTGCCATATATTCCTTGTATGGATTGCTTAAAAGAGGAATGAGCAGATGGTTGTATAATAAACAACTGTATCTCAATTTTGAGTTTATTTAAATGTAGTTTTGTACAAAGGCCTACGTAAAACTGCTTCAAGTAATACAATAAAAATTATGTTGGAGAAAGCGATCGTGTCTGTTTCTAGTCCTTTCTTTGAATTTTCGTGAAGGGACTGAAGAAATGTGTCAAATTGCTCTGCTTATATCGGCGGCCTTGGCCTCAAGACTTTAATCTGGAGCCATTTGGGTAAAAAGTAGGAGTAGGTTTGCAAACCACTTGACCGCTAGATTTTGATAAAAATTAATTAAACGATTGTTAAATTTAAGCAATAATATACAATGCTTTTTTTCAGCAAATAAAGTGAAGTAATTTTCAGCACCTAAAAAATGTATAATATGTGCTTATTATTAATGAAATATTTTTATATTGTGTTTTAGCCGAATAATATTCTCAAAGGTATTTACCGCCAAAGAAAAAATTTATTTTATTTACGAATGCTTATTGAAGTATATATATTTTCTTTCCATTTTAGCACCTTACGTTTTAAATTCTTATACTTACTGATGACATAAGCTTGACTATCTCTGGTTATTTTGACGAAATTCATCCCATTGTCATTAATAGTAATTTGCATTTACCGTCAAAGAAAATAGTTTTTGCATTCTACAATATTCAATACAAATGTTTTTGACGATAAATACAAATTACCATTGATTTATTATAAGTACAGCGGGATGAATTCCATCAAAATTTAATAAGATTGTGTTCAACTAAACGGCATTTTTGAGAAAAAAGACTCGTAGTACATTTCATGCACAAACTTCTGTGTGCCTAAACAATTACTGTGGATAAGTTGTGAAGATCGTATAGTAACCACACATTTAGCAAAGTTATGTTTAAATTAACATTTCAGCAATCGATGGATCCAGACGAAAGGATCTCTTACTGATTCCTGTGCCTTTCGAAATTCAGAGCAAAATTCCGCACGTTTTCTGTGCCTGTTGTGCTTCACGAGTTTGTGAAGTTTCAGTCTGTATAGCCGCACGCACTTCTGTGCTGTATGCAACTGGACATCAAAATTAATATACGTCACTCAGCCTGTTAATTAAAAGGCAGGTTCTCTGCACTACGGATTGCATCCTAATTTGACTAATGAGTAATTGTCGTGCAGGACCCTTTTAATCACATGCTAATTATGTGCCACAGGATTTATTCCGAATGTCACCTGAAGTAATATGACCCCGAAAATAGCAGCACAACCAGAAGAAAATTTTTATACCGATTTGATTGTCTAAATTTTCTGTTTGGAAGTGATAAAAGCCTAGAAAAAAGAAGCTTCAAATATTTCTTAGAAATACCAAAATACTTCTAAAAGTAACACAGAAATTAATATAAATAAATGGCACATTCATACCTCAGTATTCTCTTCCTCAATATTAAAAAAGATTGAATTATCGTACCACTACACTTTGTTAACTTCATTCCGTCTTCAGATACTTCTAGATATCGTTATGGTTACTTATGACTCCGAGTCTTCCTTTCCTTAATTTCCTACAACGTAAAATTTCAAAAACCTCAATTATTATTTATTATTATTATTATTAGTTGGTATGAAGAACTGGTCATTCCTTTTTGACATTTAATATCTCCGACTTTTCCTTCGTAATGTTAGATTCTCTTTCCCGGGGGTAAAGCGACCGGGGCGTGGAGTTGACCACCCACCCTCATCTAGTGCCAGGGTTAAAGAAAGAGTAGAACTATACCTCTACTCCCCCTCTGGGCCTTCATAGCCCGTTCTAGGAAGAAATTTACCTTCACATTTACCTATGTCAGATTTTCCAAATATTTTCTGTTCGAGTCAAGAATTGTCATTTTGCTAGTTGCATAAAACCTGCAAATTTGGTCTTCAGAGAAACAGACACTTAAAGAACCAGCCACTTTATTAAAACATATTTTATATTTATTGACTTATTTGGTAATGAATTTCACAATTGTTTCTAATGTAATTTGGTAATTCTTTTAATCTGGACATTCCAGTTAGTATCTGAATTCACTTTATGTTTTCTTTTCTATTTCTTTTTCCAGTGGATTTATTGTGCCCTTATTTTGTATTAGTTTACTTGTTATGTGTGCATTGAAAAAATGAAATTTATGTCAGCGTTAGTGCTTATCTGATCTTCCTCGTGTTAGGTCGTTTCTGCATTTGTTAGGTATGTGTTATCCTGTATTCGTGTTGGTGTCGTTATGGACCCCGCACTCTTAAGGCTGCAAGTTAATAGGCATAATTGAATTGAATCCCAAATTTTGTCCATCCTTCCATGGACGTCATACGTCTTAAGACTTCCTACTCAAAATCTTACAGACTTCTCTATGTTTTATGACAGCTTATCCTGCAAAAGCTGTTTCACCCAGCTGTGCTTGAGGTAAATCTGGTTTTCAGCAGTACCGATGTATAAACAAGCAAGTTGTTACACTGAAACAGACCTTACAACTTGTTTCATGTATTAATTACGCAATTTTGGTATTCATATTTTGTATAATTTTTCTTTCTTGTACTTTTTGGGTTCTTATCTGTTTGCCATTCTTTTGTGCGTATTCTAAGCTCTTCCTCTTATTGACTCCTAGGCTGTAGAATCAGCAATTTGACAAACAAAAATTAAAGAGAATTGAATTGAATTCATTTGAATTGAACTGAATTTATAAGGTTTAAATTATTCTGTAGTGCCATTTTAAGCCGAATGTCGAACGACAGGCTCAACTTTAAGAAAACTGTAAAAATCAAAGGCGTTTCTGTAGTATACTGTACGTTATACGCGCATTAATTTTTAAGGTGGCTGGCTTCAGTTTTCTCTAACTTCCCTTACTTCCTCTACTTACCAAGAGAACCTTTGTTTCGTCTTTCTTTATGGACTAGAATCCTTGCCCAACACTCCAGTACCGAAAACCCAATATCCTCTTAACATGGCAACACGCATTACTTGACTTCCATACAAGTCTTTTTATTCCGATAGCCTTTTGTTTCGACAAGCTGCAGCATCCCACTCCTGCCAACATTCTAATACAAAAACAATTCTCCCCACCCTTACCTGCCATCTACAGGCGAAGGAGAACAAAGCAGTCCGTGAACCCTGCCAACAAAATACACCACACACCTTCGCACGAGAGGAATAAATTGTAGAGAAAGATCAAGGGAGGTTTGGTGCATTGTGTGCAAGAGAAGAGGAGGTTTCCTAAGTTCCTAAACAGTTCTTTCATTTGAATACAGTTCAGACTTTACAAAGAAAAGTGTCTGAATTTATTAGAATTATTCTTTCCGTCTATCAAAACATTTCTCTGCTAAGTCACGTTGCTTCAAATACAGCAGTGTTCCCACTTCTTTTTCCAAACCTTGTCATTTGAATGTAAACATAAAACAATCTCCAATCCAACAAATTGCTTTACAAGATAAGGTCTAAGTTTCAACCCTAATATTTAAAAATGTCATGACTTACATAACTTCTCCCATTAAGGCTTCAAAAAGAGTAAATTGAACGACAAAGTTTATTAAAAATTCCTTAATTTTTCTGCCCTTAAAAGGCTGTTCTGTATTCCATGTAGTTCGATGAGGCCTCACCGCAAAATCTCGCTCGTGCATTTTACTTCTATTCTGGAAGTGTGCTGCTAGAATCTCTGCCGAGACACCTACTGTCCTGACTGAGATATTTTCGTGATACATTTTATTCTATACAAGGATATCCGTTCCAGGACTTTGAAAAATCCAACAACGATCTTCTTACACATCCCTTCCAGTACTACCCACTAAACTCCTACCATTAGAGACTATAAATTCTGAGTTACTACAGTTTCTTTAACTAAATATAAATGAACTAATCCACAGTCACCTTTTTCAGTAAATACTCAAGATAAAGTGTCACAAATATTTACTACATTAATATAAACGTACAGGTCATTAGTTTGAGTATCAACATCGTAAAATTACAAGCATGAATATTTGCAGATTCATCATGATAAACTGCGCGGGATTAAGCTTAAGTTTGTGTGTAAGTAGGTGATCTGTCGGTGATTTATTGTAGAGTCTAGGATCACTTAGGCACAGCGGTTTATACTCTCATGCCTGCTCTCTCTGCTGTTTGTTTTTTTTATCTTATGTGTTGTAGCCATTATTTCGGCGGTGTTAATTTTCACTGAAATTACATGGCACATGAAACTTTTCTGTTCTCCTTATTTCTTTGGTAATTCAGTCCTGTACTTCCCAGTAAGGGTTGCATTAACTTCATTTCCGTTGCTCTAGGTTTGCTGTAGAATTTCTTGAATTCCCTGGCCTTATTGTCATACGTTAAATTCGTCTCACATGTTATGTATGTATTATGTATCTTGTTTTGATGACATATGAGTGCGCTTTTTTATCTTTTTTAATGCTTGTAATTTTGTATGATACATGTTTTCAGCAAAACACAAATGCAAGTTAATAATGGAATAGGGGCACTATTAAGCAAAGTAAGGTAATTCATGAGATTATTCATTTTAAATGAGTAACAGCATGGCAAAGAATAAAGCAACCTCAACAGAAGACATTTATAATGCTATTTATAGTGCCTAAATTACTCATAGAACCCTACATAAAACAACAACATAAGACAAATAAAACACCTAACACCGCTGTCGAGTGGCTCGTATTCTTTTGTATTCCGAAGGTACCAGCTTCACAACTCAAAAGAAGTATCCTTACTGATAGTTTTATTTACAGCCAGTCCCTCATGGATAGTTCCCCGAATTACGACAAGACTGCTTCCAAACCAGTATATTCCGATTCGTTCTTTGTTAATCATCATTCCTCTCTGCGTTATGTGCTTTGAACCACTGATACGCCGTTACGAAGCCGTCAGATTTCTAGTTTTTTGTGTCTTAGTCTTTGCGGTTTGAGATCCCAAAAGCAAACCACGATATTCCGAAGTAAACGGTAGCCAACTATCCCTGAATTTAATTTGCCCCTAATTGCTCCTTGAATGAAATTTTGATGTTAGTTTCTTAAAGAATTGTGTCGACTTCGCTACATTTTTAATGGATGTATGGTCTACAATTTCCTTTAATATTTTTCTAATTTTGCTGCCGAGACATGAACATAAACTTAGGTTTCTCTGCATTTACTTTATGCTACCATACTTACTAGCGATTGATGAAGCTTCTGTATTAGGAGTTCACAAACTTTCAAGAAATCTAGGCGCCACCTCAAATTTCTACGCGCCAGAAGGGTGACGTATTTCAAGCTTCATTCTGAGGACCCAAAAGTTTGGACGTAACCGCATTTTATTTAGTCTGTAAGGCGACGTGGCGCCCGGGATTTGTTCACCCCTGTCCTGTATTATTGTTTTCAATATTCATAATTTCACCCAAGAAAGTAGCATCGTCACCATACGAAATGTAGGCAAAGTTGTATAAAATTAAAAACAAGGACTTATGCAGGTTCGTGTTGTAATACAGAAGAAGGATTGAAGATTTCAATTATAAATTATCGAGTATTCAAAATTTAACAACTCAATGTTTCTTCCTATAGGATTCCTCTTCATTTTTCTAGTGAGATGGACACGACATTGAACTGGAGTTACATAAGAACTGCATTTGGTCTAATTCTCTGGACCGATAAATCCTTTTCACGAGCACATAGAGACCACGAACGGTAGACACTTCAGTAATGAGCTCCATCTTTCTTCGGGTGGTCTGTGGATTGCACTTAACCCACGTTCACTGGCCCTGCTTGAAAAAGCAGAAAGAAAATACGGTGAATGAAAGCGCTACAAGAAGGGGAGAAAAGTTAATGCTTGACCGTGTGTCCAAGTTGTCACTACATTTGACGTGTGTATAAGTAGTCCGTAATTTTACGAAGATGTATCAACTGCTGATAGTATAAGCATGTGACTGCGAATTGGGAGAAATGTAAACGTAAGTGATCATGACCTCCTATATAGAAATATGCACTACCAGCATTAACCTTGAGAAAATGAGGAAAGGGAACGCAAGTTCGGAAGTGTGCTGCTGTTCGGACATCGAAAAGGGAAATCTAATTCGAGATATAAAAACTACCGTCATTAGAGCCTCGTCGGTTTTGTGTGTGGTAGTTCAGACCGTTTAAATTTATGTCCCAATACACACTCTTAATTCTATACAAAACTTTTTGTATGTACATATTTCTTTTTTAAGAATAAGGAAGTTAAAATTTCTCGACACATACAAATACATATTTAAACTTTTCATTAAACAAATTACATGAAAATGTGACAAACCTATTCACGGTAATTCTTTGCTGTGTAGACTGCTCACGTTTTTATAATTGTTGGCGCTTTTACTTTCAGAAGACCGCAGGTAGTAAGTTAATAAATTAATTAGGGACAAGATAATACATTTCATAAAACAGTGCCTTCTTTGCGAATATAATAAACGAGCTGCTAATAAATAAATGCCCATCTACGAGTATGTGGAAACCTGAAATTTACTGTCCTTTTAATTCTTTTCCTCGCCCCTTACAGCAGACACAGTCCTGAATCCAGTCCACTCACTCATCTCCTCTTTCTTCAGTATACAAATTAATATTATGCTCTTATTTATAGGTGTAAGGCTTAAGTGGTTCTTTCTGCGAATTTTCTTAATTTGAATACTGGCTTAATGAAAGTTGAAGTTCGTGATTTCAGGCTTTCGCAGCGATGATGATGAGATCTGCGCTCTTCTAGGATATTACACAGCTTTGAGTTGTAATCCTTTACCGACGTTTCGGGACAACCTATCGGTCCCATCTTCAAGGATCAAGAAGTCCCAAGCTTCTTGGACTTCTTGACTCTTGAAGATGGGACCGATAGGTTGTCCCGAAACGTCGGTAAAGGATTACCACTCGAAGCTGGGCAATATCCCAGAAGAGTGCAGATGTAATTGGAAGTTAAATGTTAAACCACACTTGACTAGTGTTTGTCAGTTGCATGTCAAAAGACATTAGACTACGCTTCAGTAATTGGGCATCATTCCGTGAACCTGGATTGTGGCGACTTCAGGTCAGAATCCCGGGAAATTGTGCAACGTTCTTCATCGTGCTGTGCAATCGATAAGCCCGCCACCTGCTCTGTTCAGTCAGTAGGACTTTTTGGGTTGTGGTTAAGCAAGCACGAGTACCTTTACACAGCCATTCACAAGTGACTTTCCGAGCTTCAGAATTTTGTGCTTTCAAGACACTTCAGTTGGAACTGGCGTCTGGAAATAAAAACCACAATAAAAACCGTATGCTAGTTCCAAGAAGGTTCTAAATTCTCGAAAATATATATGTACTAAAACCCCTTAACAATTCCTCTACAATATTCTGCGTTTTAGGGATGTTTAAGTAAATTTACAAACATTGGAAATCCTCTAAACTTACTGTTTTACCACCTTATTAGAGAATAACCAAAATTAGAGGAACGTATAAATATGTGCAATGACATTTTCTTTCTAAATTGTAAATGTTAGAAAGAAAAATAAAGGCACAAATTTTTGTTTTCTGAATATCTCTTAGTAAAAATATTGATTATACACAATTACGCACAGTGTACTTAAACTCTATTCAAGACAATTGTACTGCTACTCCCATTTTTTAAACATTATTTGAAAAATTGTAAGAAAACAAAACCCAGCAAATTACTTCTATGACAACGTGCCAGAAGAAAGAAAAGAAAAATAATTATTTCCTCCTAAAATTGTTGTTACGGTGCTCAAAAATATGTTAAGAGTTTCTGACGTGGCAATATTAACACCAAGGAAAAATTTTCGTATTTTTAAGTACTTTAATGTGAGCGAACTTGAGACAGAGATTGAATAAGAAAATTATTTTGAGTCTTTTCTTAATTTATCACGCTCTCGAAATCTAAGCAAACATGAGATGCTGTAAACCCTTATGTACTTATTATTGGCCAACTTATTTCACGGAGAACTGGTTCAGAACTAAGAGAACAGTATTTTTAGACAAATTCTCCTTTGTTCTATTTCAATAAATACAGCCTACAGAAAATATTATTCTTATGAAAATGACCTAGATTTGTGGCATAAGCAATAACACTTATGAATTGAGATCGGAAGGTTACTGGTTCCAATCACGGCTGGGACAGGTGCCGTAGATTTTTAAGTGGGTTTATGTAAACCCTCCATTCTATATCCGGGATAGGAACTCGATTACGACAAAACGGCTTCTTTCAAATACATTCCAATTTATCATTTATTAATCAATCTATCTGACAACGCTGTATAAGTATGCTCTGTGCTTAAGGCGGATGGTAACGTTCCCTACTTAGCCTGCTGGCAGTGTGGACTGTCTTAATGCGAGAGCTATAATGTCCGTTCTGAAAATTTTAATCCGTCGTCTTATAACAAATTGGTCCTGCAAAAAGAGGAACTGACATGAAGAGTATATTATTATTATTATTATTATTATTATTATTATTATTTTCTTTTTAGGAGTTACACTGATGAAGATAATTATAATTTGCAGGTTCTACCAAACAAACGACTCACTTTTTGAGGACTGTGGTGTGTTCCTAGCCTATTACATTTTGAATCGTATTGGAGGTGCAGTTTATTCTAAACCATACTACTTGCTGAGAGGTCTATTGGTGCTGTTGTCACCTTTTCCATCAACAGTCACTACTGTTTCATTCCACCATATGGCATTGCTGTGTAATTTTTATCCTAATTCAATATTGTATATTTCTGGAATTTATTGATACTCTTATGTACTGTTTAAATGTTGAAAAATATGGGGCTATATTTATGCTTGTTATTCCAAAACTATTTCGTGATGAGTATTTTAGGTGTGTTATACCTCGCATTGTGCTCGTTGATCTGACATTATGTATTGCACGATTCCTTTACGACGGTCACTTTTTCTGCAAGTGTCTGCTGTAACTTGTGGACAATTAGGATTATACTTCCTGTGACTTTATGCACTGATGGCTTGATCCTGTCTACAGGCATCATAAGGGCCTCGATTTCCTGATATTTTTCCCCATATTAGATCACGTATTCAACTGAATTTTGTCAACTTAATCTTGGCAAAATCGGAGTGGTTCCGAACACGGAATGACCTTTGTTCCCATATGAATATTTGCCTTTTTCTGCTCTGATGACAGGCTCAAAATTAATAGTTTTTACTGAAATTTTGTTGTTATTACTTATAACTGTCAATAAGACTGCTGTATGCAGTTGTGGAAAACTGGTACTTAGGAAGAAGTATTCACGGAATGAGCATTCGTATTCATATTGTAGAATGAAACGCTTCATGGAACCTCTTTAAACCTCAGTAAAGCAGCGTTTTCTCATTCTATTTTAAAGTGGAGACGTTACACTTGATGTCATTATTATTCAAATAATTATCTCTGTAGACTTCCAAATTATCTCTGTAGAAATGCTCCTCCAAACAAATAATTAAAAGTATTGACAGTACCTATTTTTCTCCTGGTAGGTTTACATTGTTCCAATTCTTCTTTGCCCTATTATTTCGTGCTATTTGAAATTCTTCAATAAATTGTATTATATTTTAGAGTTTTCTTCCATACTTGCTTGCAGCATTATTTCTGATACTGAATTTTCTCAGAGCACTTACGTGTGCATGTGTGTGTGTATGCATATGAAAACCTAATTTTCATATAACTTTGCCCACAATATTATAAATTATATTTTTTCTACAGAAATATAAAGAATCGTTAATAGAATTTCAAAGGATAACCATTGAATGTAATTAATAATTGTGACATTCATTATATTTGTGGCTGATATCCATCCGCTCCTTATAACCTTTATACATTCACGGAACGAAAGCGGTCACTTGCCTTAAGGATAATGACAGCTGCCTCACAGTAGTCAGTACAAACTGTTATTCAAGGAATGCGTTCAAAGGCGCGTGGTGTATTACCCTAATTTGGAAACATGGCATTCATCAATTTCTCACTTAGAATGAGTTACAGAGCTTGTCGGTAACTATAATTGGACGTTTTAATAAAAGTGGGGCCAGCAGATAGAACCGAAAATCGTAGAGCCTCTTATTTTCCAGATTATTGTAATGCGGAAGATCAAAGTAGCTATATCCTTCTGTTTCACCTATCAAGAACACAGCAAAGAAAATTATTCTTGAAACCGTTAATGGTGTAACTATCCACTTCTAGGTACATTTTTCAGCACTTTAAATTCAGGTCCTAAAGTGTAAACATTTCTCCTGTAAAATTGAAGTTTTCAAGAAATATCATTATTAACAAACACCGTGTTAGAAATATCGTTCTCATTTGCATTTAGCAATTACAAATGAACAATATATGCGGAAGAGATACTTTAATTTTACATTAAAAGTAAAAATGAAGAAGAAACAAATTTCCCATTCAAAAATATTTGTACTAACTTTGATTTTACGCTTCCGCCGCAATGTTGATGAGATCTGCGTTCTTCAGGGATATTAAGCATTGTCATGTGGTAATTGTTTACCGAGGACTCTTGACCCTTGAAAATGGGACCGATACGTTGTCCCGAAACGTCGGTAAACAATTACCACATGACGCTGCGTAATGTCCCAGAAGAGCGCAGATCTCAAAAATATTTGTAGTTCACGATAGTATAAATTCCCATTTTTGTTTTACACTAGGTTATTTATGTGGACAAAAATAATTTGAAAATTTAAAAAGCCTCCGTTTTGTGTGGGACATCAAGAATGTGTACTCCTCCCATTCATTTGCATAAGGGCACAAGAAGCCAATGTCCGTGGAACGATGAATTATATCCTATGGCGCAGCTAGCTGAGGTTAATGAGAACCCGAAGTGTCATCCAAATATTGCCACGTAGGGTACATGAGAAGAGATGAAGATAATACGGCGAGATAATATGACGGTGAGGGTAATGTTTTGCTCCAGCCAATAGATAAATGAACAGATATCTCTATGGATATTTTGGCATTTAATACGATCTCTCTCGAGTTAGTAAAAAGAAAATCTTTTTTGAGATGGCGTAGTATTATTACACTACGCATAAAGGCGTTACTTCTGAAATAATCTTGTGACTTTAGGAGTTTAAAGTTCTATTTAATAAAGATGTATTTTTATTATGTATAACGAGAAGAACTCTTCTTCGCCAGAGATAGGGTTCTTCGCTTTTCTTGCCAGTATCACAAGACACTGTGGTGTCCAAACCGTTAAAGAAAGAAAAGCACTATAATTAAGAAAATAATGCAATTAAAAATGGAAATGAGAATTCGAATTTAATACAGAAAATCTACTGCAATATATGTACGACATTTTAACAACCTTGGCTGCCGTGTATGTAGAAACGACAAGGGTGTAAGTTCTATAAAATCTTTTGATGTTCTCTATTAAGTTAGGCATGCCGCAGGAAAGAAGAAAAAAGGCAAATTGTAACATAAAATTCACTTTAATATATTGTACTTATAAAGGTGGTCTGTTTAAGGATGTTTAAATTCTTTGCATTATTTCATATTAATATCACCGTGCATCTTTTTGAGTTAATGAATTTATAACCAATTGATACACAATTGAACCACTAATAATATAGACGCTAACAATAAAAGTGGTTCAATTGTGTATCAGTTGGTTATAAATTTATTAATTCTTTGCGTTATATTGAGACGAATACTAGGGCCACTTATATGTTTTCAGTAAAAACTTAATGGAAATTTGTAGAAGGTAGAAGTTGTCTAATCTAACAAACTTTTCCTCTTATCCTAGGAGGGACAGAGGAAAACACAAAAAATCTCACAATTAAATTATATTTTCTTGTCGTATATGACGGACGATTTCTATCCAGTTAAGTAAGTACCGTTAATAGTACTTGATTTGAGGTTTGACAACAGTGTTGCTAAAGAATATAGGCTTCTGGAATGTCTCACACACACCACGTCGATTCAAAAGATCGTAGTGCTTTCAATAAGTCCAAGAATATTAAATTGTTTTCTGTGATCATATGCCGACAGCACTCTTGCTAATGACATCAATAGTGCAAATAATATTCATGCGTGATATGATGATGGTGGTAGTAATTATGATAGTACTAGTAATAACATTATTGGAAATACTGTTCTTTGTATTGACAATAGTGTTATTGACGATGTGACGATGAATCAAATTAGGAAAAAATTCTATGGCAAGGTAAATTCGACATACACTGTAGGAGGATGCATAATAAAATCTGAAAACTGATTGGTTGAAAGCATTGCGGCAGGTTCCTCAACAGATCCGTATAAACGTGATACCGAGCCCTCTTAAGTTCTTGACCAGAGTGGAGTCCTAACAGCAGAACATATTTCGAACATATTTTGTCTTAAAATATTTTAGTGCAGGTTGCTGCCTTATAAACTGTACAGCACTGCAAGCAATCCCAGGCATTTTCACAATTTAAGTTCCCGGTCTGTATTCGCGAAAGTCTTATAAAAAGTTACAAATGTTTCGCATTGTTTACGTCACTTCCGTTTTGCTTGTCTCTGTAATGTCATAATAGAGCTAGTACCATCACATCTTATTTTCACTCTTAGCTAATAACAGTTGTCTATAGCTCACTTAACCTGAACTACCATACTGGCATGTTTCCAAATTATTTACAATTAAATTTTAGGACCATCCATTTAAGGAATACGAAAGTAAAAATCTATATAAAATAGATATTTGTTTAACGTTGTATCTACCGTGCATTTTCAAATGAGATGTGTTCAAAAATCACCAACTAATGCACATAAACTTTTTCTCAATAGTTTATTCTTAAAATACCCTATACGTATTTCGGTGGTTTAAACCACCATCTTCAGGGGGTCGTGGAGACAGCACAACACCGGCGTCATGCAGCTTACGTAGTACACACAGATGACCACCTTACTACAAGGCCAAACTGCCAATAATTTTCAGGAAAACTACAAACTATGTAATCATTTTAACAGCCTTTAATTCATTTTATAGTAATTTTACATAATTTTACATACCGTACGAAGTGAGCAATACTAGCCCACTCATATTCTACATACATGAATGTAACCATATAATGTAATAACAATAAGTCTATGCATTTTAATCTCCACGATCCCCTGAAGATGGTTGTTTAAACCACCGAAATACGTGTAGGGGTATTTTAAGAATAAACTATTGAGAAAAATTTATGTGCATTAGTTGGTGATTTTTGAACACAGATATTTGTTTGTTTACTTATTCATTCACCTACTGATATTTCTGTGTATACGTTTATGTTCTATTTGAAGATAATACAATAGGTGCGACTACAGGGCCATATGGTCGATCCCAGTGGCCGCGCGGTCTAAGGCGTGGGTCTACGGCCGCTCGCTTACTGAAATTGTGGGTTCAAATCCCGCCTAGGACATGTATGTCTGTCTCTTGTGAGTGTTGTGTGTTGTCAGGTAGAGGTCTCTGCGACAAGCTGGTCCCTCGTCCAGAGGAGTCCTACCGAGTTTTGTGTGTCTAAGAAGTGTGTGATCGTAAAGCCTCGAAAAATGAGGCGGCCTAGGCCCCCAAGGGCTGTCGAGCCATTAAACAAAGCAGAGCCACATGACGGGATGGATGGTGAATAATTATTGGAAAGTATGATACAAGAACGGTGATGCCCAAACGCAACACATACCCTTGTGTTTGCCTGTAGAAAAACAAACCGTCAGTCAGGACTTCCGATAAACTAGCAGAGGTTTTAATTCGGAACGTGCTGTAAAAAAGCATCTGTGTTATTCACCCAGCAGGTCACCAGATATTATTTGGAATGGACGTTGACAGAAGGGGAATGTGGTCTTACGTCAGCATTGGCTTCAAGTGAGTAAAATAAAACATGAACATTAGGGTCTGAATAGCAAGACTACCTTTCAAGAAACTGAACCTGACAGATAGAACCGGAAGTGCAGGTACGGAAATCCGTCAGGAAATACGTGTTATTGTGTGTAACTTCGTAAGTAAAGAATCTGTATTGATTGTAGTTATTAAAAGGGAAACTGTCGCCTAGGAATTATCAGCTATTTCCATTGCTCAGGTAAAATATTTGTGGCCACAGGACTGAACAGGATCGCGATGGGGAAACAATTGTTGCATGATGGCTGTTAGTACAGGTAAGAATATCTATCAATACAGAATGTACAAGCTAACAAAACGATGAGATAAATTCCTCAATATTGAAGAAATAAGTAGAAAATTAGTCCAAGAGCGGGGCAATTAATTATGCACTCTTACAATTAAGGTTAAAAATTAAAATAAAATATGAATTCCAAACACACATTATTGAACAACCCTCATGCAAACTCCTCACGCTATATATCTTGTCACCCCTGTAGTTATCGAGTTCTGACAACAGAGTCCAGTTATTGGACCCAGTCTGAGTCAGTACAATCCAGTTCCTATCGTCACAAATTCTAAGTCTGAATTGAGTAAGGAAGTACATTTCTACGGAAAAGGTTTCACGCTCAGCAACACACATGTCGGCTGTCCATAGCTCCTGATGAATGTGCTTACAGGTGCTATCCGTACGTGAAGAACGTCTCCTCCATACATGTCTACGCTATAAACATCATTACAATACCAAACACTGTAGAGTGCTGGATAATGAAGCTCTATGTTAAGGGTCAGAAACTGGACAAATGTTGTGTATGACAGCCCGACAGAGCAATAAAATATATTGCTTGTTATCCTGTAGGAGTTACAAAATGAAGAAGGAGAAACATTCGCCTTCAGACCAGTGACCAGTACACAGCTTTAAGTCCAAATAAATTAAGAAACAAGGTATCATTTCACAAATTTAATCCAAAGAAATAGTCTAAGTACAGAGGCACGAAAAAAATAGTCTTGATATATGTTTCCTAATGTGTTCAGATGTAGAGTACAAAGAGAAAGTCACAATAGAATACGGACCGAAACATCCCTTCAGTGATGGAAGGATAAGTTCTTATAGAGCTTTTATTCGAAGGGGTGAATAGACCAAATATTGCAGGTATGTAATATAATAATTATGAAATAACATATCCTACGTGTTACACTCCTTTTCTTTACCAAGTATCATTCCAGTATAAAACGGACATAACCGAGAAATGAACCTAAGGAAGAACAAACATTGTAAGCGTTAATATCAACTACATAAAATAAATTTTTTCTTGGGAGATCAAAGACATTAGCTCAGTCGCATTAACAGTCGTGAATTTTTCCACCTTTTTAGAATTCGAAATTTTAGTGCGGCTTTTATTAATCGCTATCCACTGGTCTCCATTATGAGCCATATTCAAATCTATGTCCCTACACTCCGTCTTCTTAATATTTATTTTAATACTAACTTAAAATCTACAGCTGCATTTCGAAGTGACTTTTCTTTTCAGACTATCCAACCAAATTTGCTAGCGAGTTATTTTTACTATGCCTACTACAGGACCTTTCTCTCATCCTGCTTAATTCTATCGCCTTAAAACATTCCGTCTTTTGTAAAGATTAAGTTTCTCTTTATGCAGTTTTCACCAATATTCTCAGCTTATTTTTTTAAAAAAACATGTCTTAATATTCTTCATCTGTTATGAGGTACCAACTTTCATACTCAGAGGAAAAGCAGGCAGCAGTTTCCTTCACCTTAAGACTTATATTAGGACAGGGGAAAATTAGATTTTAAAATAGCAATTATATATCCCCAAAACAATTTCTTCGGAAAAAGGTAAGACTGAGAATATTAGATGTAGGAAATGTATTTGGCGGTGGGTGTAGAAGTCAGTTCTCAAAAGTAGAATGAGAAGAAAAATATAATACCTGTTACTTTAAGAGTGATGATTAAATAAAACTGCAGTTAGACGAATTTAAAGCCAGCAGTTAGGTAACATAATAGGAGATATAAAAGGACGTACATTAATTTATATGAAAGTGACACTAAATTATTTTTTGAAAATACATTAAAACTCAGGCCTAATTTAACAGATACTCTTTATAACAATTTTACAATGCTCGTCAGTATCCTCTTTGTAATCACGTAGAAGGATAACGAATGTTATTCAATTGTTTCGCTGCAGCAATTAAGGGTAGAATCACAGACAAGCTGACTGAGATGACTAATATCGTATCGTGCAAACATTAGCTCGTAACGAGCACTAAATTTACAAAGAATCACGCCAGTTGCAGATGTCACCACTAGCCTCTCTGCTCCGAATAATAAAAAAGAGAGGGAAGGGAGTAAAACAACAAAACACGGTGCGCTGCGACGCTTCCTGCATGACCGCGTCCAATTAATTGACGAAACAACAAGAACAAAACTAGTTTTTGGTTCAGAACAGCAGTTCTAACCTCAGGTCTTATTGCACTACATGGAATACCACGAACCTTCCCTTCATCACCTTACAAGTACCTCTTTAACCTCTAAAACTTAAGCTGTGTATAAATTTTATTTGACTTGACACTCGATCAACTGGTTGTATTTGACCGTGTGGAATTAAATTTAAAAACTTTATAAGAATTAGAAAGGAGCATGCTGTGGCCTGTTTGAAAGTACTGTTTCGTTGATCAGCCTGAGGAAAGAAAAAGTTACGTGTCACTTTCGACAAGAAACCTCCTGCATAAAGTCTATATTATTACGCAGAGCGAGTAGGCATAACGGTGGAAAGTCTTGTGTGTGCAATATACTAACCATAATTGAGGACGTTTAAGGGCCAGATAAAGTATGTAATAATAATAATTTAATTTATTTATTAAACTGAAATTAAAAACCAACTTAAATAAACTAATACAAGGATAGGGCAAAATTACAAAATAAAAACAACAAAAAAAAACAAGCCGGTAACAGACAAGGTAATTTTGAGTACTGACTCAACACCTTACTGAAATATTTCCGAGTTCTAATAAATTATAATGCAGCAACAACAGCTGCAATTTTTAGCAGATTTAATTAATATAAAATTTGATTGTAATAAAACCCACTGCCTAAATATTTCTAACACTGCAGATCAAGTCTGCTGCTTTTACGCATCTAGCCTAAAAACAATTTTTGTGTGTAATAGACAACATGGGAAATTCTCTAACGTTAGGAACTCTTAACACGAAGTCTATTTTCTCCAAATTTAAAGCAGTACAAATATTAGTAAAAAAAGAAAGAATCGAGTGCCTCCTCAGCTGAAAGGTATGAAGCTTTAGACACCGAAAAAAAATAATAATAACTTTTGCCGGTGCCTGACCTAGTACAACTTTAGGGTAGGCTATTATGCTATTACAATGCGCACGAGAATTTGTCACGTATTCCAGGGTATGACAAGTGTTCAGTTACTCGTCAGTACAAAAACCTATTACAGATAACGCTTACAGAATTTTGCCAGTATCTCGCTCGATATAAGCAAGCGAGGCGGCCTGGGATGTTAGAAAAACAGATGAAAACATATCGTCAATATCGGAGATTAAATGGGTGAGACGAAAGGCAGGTTACACACTACTAGATCATAAAAGCAACCCGAACATTTTAGGACAAGTCAAGCATCATAAAATATACTATCCTATTACAGACTTCCAATTCTACTAGTCTAATGGAAAGTTAGAGCCCAAAGTGAAATTAGATTTTCTTTATCAAGTAACCGTTGATGCTGTGCGCAAGTGATTGTAAGATGAATTCGAGTAATATTAATATTACTATATATTATTATTATTATTAATTATTTTATTGGTTTATTTTTGTTTGTTTGTTTGGTTATGTCCTGTTCATTGTCCGTTGTTATTTGTGTTTGTATGTTGTGCTGTTTCTTAATTGGCCGTTTGGCTGTTGATTCGGCACATTAATAAACCTAGAATTGAATGAATTGAATTATTGGAAGCACTTCTTAGATACGTCACATTTTAGTTACTTATTTCAATTACTTATTCCGTTGAGCTACAGTCTTTTATTCTTACGTAAAAATTTATGGGAGTATAGGCTACACTAAGAATCGCTTCGTCTACATATTTGTAACTTTTGACCTAAAAGCATGACTGATTTTGAAATCCTAGGCATATATGTATCTGAGGGAGGAACATAGGTTGACGATGTTTGCGTATAGAGTGCTGAAGAAGATATTTGAGCGTAAGGGGAAGAGTAACAACAAATTTGGGGCCGATGGCATAATAAGGAACTTCATGATCTCTATTCCGAACCAAATATTTTTTCAGTAACCAAGTCAAGAAGAATGGGATGATCAGGGCATATGAGAAGTATGGGGTGCAGGAGAGATGCATACTGGGATTGGGTGGGAGAACCTGAGGAAAAGGGCCACTTTGAAGACCTGGGTGTAGACGGGAAGGTAATATTAAAATGATCAAATAATATGAAAAAAGGCGTTGACTGGATTGATGTGGCTTATGATAAGGACGGTGGTCGGGTCCTGTGAACACGGTTATGAACCGTCAGTTTTCATAAAATGGGGTGATCCTTGACAAGATAAGGAAATACAAGTTTATGAAAATTGTATGCCCCATGGAATTTGTTAGTATCTACGTACCTCCGTACTGAAATTTTAATATCTGGCTCCAACAATTCATTAGTGTTTGTGATCCCGGCTTTCGCATGGTTGTAAAGTTTAGCTCAGAACTAAACACTCGGAGAAATTAACACATAAACGTACAGAAGAGAGATGCACAAATTGTAGCAAGACTTCGCTGCTTTTTGTTCTCTCTGCCTTCAATATGAAGAGGTTCTCTTTGGAACGTAACGCCGAGCAGTTTGGTAGAAACGCACCAATATTCTATTAAGTAATTTATCCCAAAGTTGGAGTCAGCAGCTTGTTGACATATCATAATCTTCATGTTGATTTTTATTTTAACAAAACTATCTACTTATTTTGATTTCTTTGACGAAGTTCTATTAATTGTTTATCCGGCAGGAAAGGGGTAGATATATGTAGCATGTTCCTGAGTTGTAATTGGCGGTAGAATTTTAGGAGTATCTTGGTCCCCATAGTAACTTTTTAAAGAAAATTATCAATTAAATTTTTTTAAACATTCCTTCTATTGAGGGAAAATTCTGCATGTTTTCGTGAGTGCCTACATGCATGCTCGCTGAACATTCTGCCACTAGAGGTACCTGTGTGCGTGCATAGCGTGTCTTATCTTACTTCCACCTGCTAGGCTCTATTAGATAATTAACACCTATAAAACAGAAACAAAATTCTCCCTTAAAATAACACGTTTTCTTTATGTCTGTTCTAGGTGGAGGTAAGTTTCCGGTTTTACGATATGGCCACTTTGCTCCTGGGAGAGATTATAGTATGACACTTGGATAGAGAGATGGGTGGCTCCACAGGCCATCATTGTCTTCTTGGTCTTCCTACTATTCTTCTCCCTAAAAGTTATTTCGTCTATATTACCTTCCGCCACCTGTCTTCACACGCCCAACCATTAATCACTCCCTTCCTAGAGCAATTTAAACTCTTCAAGTTGAAAGTAGCAGGCAATGTCTCAGATATCTGACCTGACAAGGAACGGCGTCTCTCGGACATGTTGAGTGTCGGACGGAGGACACGTCACTCCTTTCCTCTTGTTTGTCAGTAGCTGAACAATGCAAGAGCAGAGAAGACGGTCTCTCATGGCGGAAACCACAATTCTTGAGACTTGAACTTCCATTCTTTTCCTTTGCAAAGTTCCTTTTCTTCTTTGCTTTACCCCGGCCATTACCGTATCTACCGGAATCTCCTAGTGGGCGCTAATGGAACAGAGTCCCTTTAGAGTACAGTCTGTGCAGTGTAGCAGTCGCCTCTTCTGTAGCTCATTGCGAACCAGTGAGTAGCGGCACTCATAGTAACCTCTTGTCTCCATGGATTATATATTTTAATATCTATACGGTGGCTCATTATCTCAGTTAGAAACGTGATTGTCTATGGAAGGGAAGACTATGTTTTTATTTCCTACAGGAAAGAAATTTGTCTTTCCCACCACGCCCGTTATAGTCCCGGGGCCCACGCAGCTTCTTGTCGAACAGGTATTAAGGCTATTTATTTTTTTGCAAAGCTGCCAGTACCTGAAGATGAAGTCACCTTTACTGCTAAGGCAAGGAATGCGTGGCACTGCCTTCACTCGTTCACATGTCTTCATGACGTAATGTGTAGGCACATGGGTAATTTACCTTCCACTTACCGATCTCAAAATTATCACTCCGATATCTTCTTGGCCTTCCACTTTACTCAAAAAGATGTCAGTTGATTATATTCCATTATCTTCGGCTACTAATTTCTGTCTTCCAGTTTACAGGGTTTTTTATTTTGCCTGTAGACTAGAAACTTTCGATCGTGAATGTCTGCTACTGCAAGCATACTGTTATTTTATTATGGGAAGGAGTGACTCTAATTTTCGCGAACCAAGGAGCCGATAAAAGGAAAAATTTTGATTTGCCTCGGAACCGAAATTCGGCCTCTGTTATGGAGGAGGAGTAAGGAAAAGAAGAAAAGGAATTTTTTAATAGTTATTTTCATTAATTTTCTTAAAAATAGTGTGTTTCTGTATCTGCTAATCTTGTATACCAACATATAGGTGGTGAAGTTCTCTCTTCTAGCTCTAAATTTTTCTTTCATCGCCCCCCCCCCCCAATTTAATAACCAGATTAGGCCCTACTATTTTGTGCAGAAAATGGCAAAGCTGTACATTTTCATCCTATTGAATCACATGCCTCGTAATCGTGCAGTTTTTTACATAATTGGTTCTTGAGTTATAAGTAGGGATAGTTTTACCTTTTTGTCAAAATGTGGGAGAAATAATTATGTACTGACCTTTTACTAGGCTGCATAATTATGAGTCTTTTTTTGGTGTTAATTTTGGACATTGCCAAACCGTAGATAAATTCAGGTGCTCGTGCAGCGTGCTGAAAGTGGGAGTGGTCTCTGAGCGAATACCAAAGAGGATTATCGAAAGTTCGGCTTTATACCACTGAAGAGTCACCCAGGGTCCTAGGTACATATAACAAAAAGGCCGAACCTTCATCTATTCAGAACTTTAAAAGAGGAGTTCCGCTGTCGTATCTATAAACATTTACAGGTTAATGTAATATTTATGTGGACAGAATGTCACATGATTGCCATATACCTTCTTGGACTCAGTCTGCTCAACATTAAGATATCAACCTTGTTACAGTGCGGTCAGAAGTGTTGAAAAATTACTGGCTCCTTTTAATGAAAATCTTTAACTCCCTTTCAAGGAAATAAATCTTTGAAACGTGGAAACTTCGCTTATTGAGCATTTTTTAATGATGGTTACTGATGAATTATTGTAGCAACACATCAAGAAGCTGATAAATAAATTCCTTGCAGATAGTGGAGGAATTTTACACACTCTGGATTTCCATTGCTCTTTTCAGGAAGAAGGAATTTTCGGAGTAAGTGTAATCCACTGAACTGAACCTGATAACTTTTCTCACAAACTGTTATTTTTGGACGTCCAATATCCCTAACATTACCCGTAAAATACAAATTATGCACATTGCAATAAATGAAGCGTTTCTCAGTTTGAAATCAGAAAATAAAAACTTAGGACAGGATCTTCATTTATTCTGTCCCACAGTGATGGAGAGAAGAAGCAAAGAGCTTGAACTGAAACAGCAAGCAAGATAAAAAAGAAGTACCTCCTGCTAAAAATTAATGTCTGTAAAATTTTTTATCAACTACGTATAAAATAAAAACAATTAAGGAAACATGTTTAGTATTAATAATTAAAATTTGAATTTCATTTACATTTTGTGCATTTATAAAAAGCATTTCATATGTTTTAAAATATTTTACAATATTTTTAAACTATTTTTTTTTACTTTTGAAGTACTTTATTTAGGCAACGATGACAAGGAAAAGTTTGTCTTAAGGAGGATTTACAGCTCTAATTTTGGATTAGGGAAAGGACACAGGTTATCTTCCACCCGCCTACCTCGTAAGTGTTGACCTATGCATGTCTTTAGCATTCCTGAGCAGTACACATTTTCGTTCTGGATTTCGTTACGTCTACAGGTCGTCTTTGTGTTCTTGGGTTCCTATGTGCATTTCTGAGATTCTTATCAATGTACTAATGATCGTTTCTCGTTTTATTAGCTTAAACTAATAAATAATAATAATAATAATAATAATAATTCCGACAACGTTTATTATGTTTTTAATTTAAAAAAGTAATATTTCAAATAATGAATTATACTGAAGTAAACTGCTTCATTCTATTCAGGCGGGGACGAAAATTTGAACTACTGTTGTGGGAGGTGGTGTAAAGGTAAGTGAGGTGGGTGAGCAGGCTTCCATCTGAACTTCCACAGGCCGTGTTTATTCTGTAGCTGACCCCACAACGTAGCGGGTGGATGGCCCTGTAACTTAGTGGATTATTAGGGTGACTTCATTGTCGACCACCATGGGCAAGGCTACACAATTTCTGGACTAAGTTTTGTAAGGTGGCTCCAAATGTTTAAGGTTTCTCAGTATGGCACTTTCTTTGTATCACTCTTCTGGAGCCTAGAATTTTGAGGATTCTCCTACAATTTTGGAAAATCTTTGTAACCCTGGCCGTGGATAAAGACTATTTACTCATCTGAACACGAAACTTCCTTTCTTTGCAGAATCCGAATTTTCATTGCCATACTTATAAGAGGCCGCTAATGGATTTCACTCCAAACCACCCGTTTACATACTACTTCATTAGACCATTTTGAATAGTATCGTACCGATGTAAAGTGGCCTTATCCTTAAAGCCTCTTACTGATGTTTAGCGTTGCTCTTCTGTCCTACCCCTTCAAAAAGCAATTCTCAAAACCATGCTTGAAAACTGGTTTTATGAAAAAGGCCGACGCTTCAGACCAGGAGAAAAGCTGGAGAGAATGACCGACACATTTTATAAAGGGAACTATTAGGCGCAAATTCGGTAACAAATTCCTCTAAATGTCTTTGATAGAGACACTTGTAAGGACGCAGCAAGTTACTGAAAATGGCTTATAGCTCCAGAACAACAACGACGTCTGTTATCCGGATCTTCTGCCATTCAATCCTCTCAGCAAGTTATCTTTCCACTACAAACAAATTAATGCAGTAGTTGCTGTGTTGGAACATTTCCTGCGTAAACAACAGACTGTTCCAACATGTCACTGTAGCGAACAACGTCGAAACAGTAGATCGATCACTCTGACCGGGAGACAGGATCCTGCGTTGATGGTATAGAGCTACCATATAGATAAAAGGAACCCTGAAGGTTTAGCTCCCTTTCTGTGATGTAACTGAGCATGGATTACGTGTAGCTTGAACTTACCCCTAAGTACATCCTCTTCCCTGCTAATCAAAGTTCTTGTACGTCAGAAACTTTTGTAACAGCGGGCCTGAAGCGAATGACTTCTCTTCATCATAGCTGGCGGGTTTATTTTTTTTCTGTGTGTGACTTATAATGAATGTTGGAAGGGTATCACATCATATTTGGACCTTAATACAATGGAAACACTTCCAAGCTCTTGCGAATCTCTTTAAGGGAAGGAAGTTTAGAGTTTCTGTGCGTAGGTACTTAACATATTATTGCATTGATTCTTACGACAATGAATGACGTTCTTTCTAATTGCAGGAGGTAACGGTCTATATTATCGAATTAGGGCGGTTATAAACGTGAATAGTAATTACGTTCGAATTTAAAGGTTACGTATTTCAAAGTTCAAATTCAGCGACGGAGAAAAGTCTCTCGGAACATCTTGTGGACTAACCTCCCGAAAAGACAAAAAAATAGCACCGCCTTAATCTTTTCCTTTTCTCCATCTGATGAGACTTAAACTGGATGCAAAACAAGGAGGACCCTTTAAGCCCTCGGTCCATCAACATGGTTAGTCCCTTAAATAATTTCTATGAAATTTTGCTTAAAATCTATTGCTCAAATTTTGCCACTCTAACTAATCTGTAAACAATAACTGGAATGAAGACAAAAAACACAGTTTTTTCCGACCTTCCACACAAATTCTGGCTTTAAAAGTTTTATTTCCGACAGAATTTTTTCTCTTCTGCCTCTTCCGTTCTAAATACCCACCACAGATAACCCTTCGAATAAAGGCAAAGAACGTCTTCTCACACACATAACAATTTTCTTTTAATAATTACGTCAGTTATTAATGCGTATTTACGCAGTTAAAGGAGAGCCTTATGTGAAAACCCTTCAGTTTGTTCGTCCAATCATCGGTCTATCTCTCTGTCTGCTGTCCCTCTGTCTGACCTAGTATCAGCGATTAAACCTTCTTCCGGATTTTTAGAAAATTTGACGTAGTTATTTCTTTACTAAATTTGAAGAGCAAATACGTTTTGTGAAAATCGGCGCAGTGACATGCATAGTTTACTTAAGGCGTAAATGAATTTCTACTCTTTCATTTCAGCATTTCTTTAATGATTTTGGCGAAACGTAGTGTAGAATATGTGAACGTAAAGCCGATAAGCGGTTGTGAGTTTAAAGAAAATTAATGGAGTGAAAGCTTTGCTTTACTTAATGGCATATATTGAAGATTGTCTATATTTTATAAGGTTTGTTCCGATTTGGATAAAATTCGGTAGAGGAGCTGTGCAATAAACCTGACTGAATCATTACGAGTTTTGTGAAATTGGTACATTTCTTAAGTTAGATATCCCGTTGTGTTATATAATGTTACTAAAGGTTTACTGAATTACACCCAAAGCAACTACTTATTGGTATTTATAAACGATCACATTACAGGGTAATACGTTTCGACCAGAATGCTGTCATATCCAGGCCATTTCATTGTATAAAAAATTAGTTGCCGAATAACTTACGTTTAGTTAGACTGAGATCTAAATCAATGGTTATTAAAACATCCACAGTGCTTTTCAACATAAAGTCATAAATAGATTGAAATATATGACAAACCAACAGAATTTAAAAAATATATATCAAGATTGACGAAATGCAATTCTCTTCATTGTCTTCCTTACAGATTTCTCCATATTTAATTTTCAAATCTTCCTTGGAGAATTTTCCTTCTTCTCTCACGTGATGTGAGAGATTATACGTATCGGTTGGTGTATATTTGATTATGTGTAATTCCTCTGTTTCCTTCTGTCACCTGCCTGGTTTATACCCAAAAGATATTGTTTACATCACAATTCCATTACGTAATATAATACTTGAAACTTTTAGAACTGATATTATTGATCTTCGCATTGTCACTGTTGGGAACGCCTCCCGCTGGTGACAGTGCAACCTTACGTATTTTCAACGTGTATTTAAAAAGACTTTATTACGCGCTTTTGAAGCACATCCTGCAATTGAAAAATGCAAGTAAAATGCGGATTATTTTTACAGAAATGTTGAGGTTTAAATTACTCCACCTATTCACTAGATAGCTGCCTTGACATCAATAGCCCATTGTTCAAAACAATGTTTTAAAAAGTACTTAAATCCCTTTCCAATTCTATGGTTTAGAAATGCAAAGACACAACTCTACAGCAAAGCTTTCCGTTGGGTGTGTCCTACATAAATTAATAACTGAAAGTTTATAGTCTTATTCTGAATTGTGGATTACTTTGCTGAGCTCATATTGTCTTATAGCATATTCACTTTCTGAGCACAATAGCTCAGGATTATGGAAAGGAAGCCTATCTTCCATTGTTTACTCGATTCGTTTGTATACATGAACTGTCGAAATGAAGCGAAAGTTTCTCCGACCCAATCCAAAGACTATGCGGTCCCTTACGTTTCACGTTTAAGAAATGAAACTTTCCTTACTTCGAATACAAATTTAGATGTATATGCAAAGCTATTGTGGGAAAAGGAAAAAAAATTTGTTCCTCTAATTTTTATCTTACTACGTAATAACCAAGCTATAATTTGTAGCGCCAAGGGATGTAAACGTCTAAATATGTATGCAGCCTAATGTAAGGACATTACAGTCAATTTCATCCAATATTTGAAGCACGTAGGTAAACTAACACAAAATCAGCGACACTTTTTTTTGAGCTCCTGTTTCCCTTATTTCTGTAAAAATTATTTATTTTGGATTTAGCCTGAAACGTATCCCTCAAACATGGCACATATGACGCATGGGAGAGGCAAAATGCATGAAAACGTTTAGTTGGAAATTCTGAAGACATGATGCTCTTTAGAATCGGCGTGTAGGAGTGAAGATAATACCAAAATGCGTGCTAATGAAAGAGACTGTTTTAACATGGCTCAGGATTTTATCCAGTGCGGGTTCTTGTGAAGGCGGCATTTAAAATTTGGGTCGTATGAAGTTGCAAAACTTTTTCACTGGAGAAATTATTACTGCTTTCTGATGAAGAACTCTTCTCTATCCAGAGACGTCTGATTTTTTTTAAAAAAGAATTAAGATATTACCTTTTTTGGCTCCGAAAATTTTCCCTTTGTTTTCAGTTTTTCGCGATTTTTACTTTTTCTTAAGATATAAATACACCGTCTGCATCACATTCTGTTTAGTATTCCTTACGTTTTCTGCAATTCTTTAACGCTGAATTACGCCTGTTTAAAATGTTCAGATTTTGGTAAACAGTATTTCATAGGGTGGAATTCCGTAAATAAAATGGATAGTCTCTTTAAAATTATATGCTAGGAAGATCCATATAACTCTGGAACATATATTTCTGAAATTTTATATTGTTCATACCGTGCAATTTTAGTCTATGACACATATCTTTAACCAAACAACGCACACTTATTATTATTACAAAATACAATTTAGAGTAAAACTAGTCCGACATTTTTCGAATTCTTATTTTGGTATCATCTTAACCGACTTGGATTGTGAATTACACAAATTACAAATCAACAAATAATGGCCCATATTAAAAGTACAAAAGGTAAAATGTAGGCTATCTCAGTTGTTTTGTGGGTCAAATTTTATATACATGTTTTTATCTAATCTTAACTTCATTTTTTATATTAAATTTCAGTGGACCCACAATATTATATATATAGGTCCTTCTTCATGCAGCGAGAAGAAAATCATAGACTGTAATGTTTTCGAATCAAGTACGTCCATAAAATAAACCTAGATTATTAGACTACCAGGTCACGTTAAAGTACAACTAAAAAATAAGTAGAATGGTGAGTGGAAAAAGATCAATGGACGGAAGAGGAGATGAAAAGATTATTGCAGATTCGTCCTTGGTTTACTGAATGAAATTTATCCAACTGCATAAGTAATGTAGAGATGAAAGTTAAGTTGATTTATGAATAATGAATTGGAAAAGACGTGAAAAGAAGCGTCTGTGGTGTGTTTTAAGGCTACATGCCAAAATTTACTTCGAACGGCTGAAGGAATTCGAGTTAGAAATTTTCGATCGTGGACGAAATTCTAGAAAGGACTCAGGAATGAATTTTGGAAGATATTACCTTTCAACAGCGATGATGCCTGGAAGAATGAAGGAGTGGCTGAATTGTTAATGCAAGGATACACCTCTTTAAATCAAGTTGTTCTATGTTCGCACTCATAGGAAGAATGCCACCAGGCTCGCAGGGCTTGGCCGTTTTCTGTTGAATCAGTGACGCCAAAATCTACAGTAACATTTTTTCTGTAGAATGACATGTATTAAATTGTGCACAATGCCAGTAAATATATGAATATCGCTGTGTGTTTAGACTTAAATTGTATGTGTTTCCTTTACGCATGACCTACCTGTTCTTTAACACCGCTCTGCGTGCTTTAACTATTGTCCCTTTCAGGCACCCATTCAGATTTCTTCATTACTTTACAGACTGATTACAATTGAAAGGATGGGATTTGCTTGGCACAGAATGTGTCTGTACTGCTTCAAAATCACCTATACTTTAAAGTGGGTCAGCAGTTAGTCCAGGCTATACCTCAGAAATACCAGATTCAGATATCGGTCGGATTACAACTGTTTAGTCACAAGTATCGTGGAGATATGCAGATCCTAATGGTAATGCATCGCACAACTTTACCGATTCTGATCCTAAAGCACTAAGTTAATATTGCAAATTGAACAAAGCCTAATGGAAAATCAGATATAGGCCCTACTCAAAAATTCATCTTTTCTGGTATTATAAAAGTAACAATGAAAGGCTTCAGAACAACATTTATTTGGTGATATGTTATCCTTTTTCCTCTTCCATTGATTCTAGATTATAAAATTATGGTTTGTGCACAGTAAAGCATGTTAAATTTTAATCCGTCGCAGCACAGAACAATAAGAATATTAGAAAACAGTAAAAAGTGTAATTTAATTAAAGATTGTCTTCCTATTATTAGACCTGTACAGTCACAAGTTGATTCTAATTTGTCGGAACAAAATTTTGCCTTCCTTATCAGGGGGATTGAATTAAATTCGGGAGAATACTTACGTCAGAACTGAACCTGAAACAAATTTACGTTCATTGTCCCTTTAATACCATACTGCTCTTTAGAATGTATGCTAAATTTCGGTACTAATTACTTTATTTTACTGCCCAATGACTGAAACTTTAAAGATAAAAGTGTAGCATATTATAATTCTGTCTTTTTTTTAATTTGTTATCTTGCTCTAAGGGACGAGCATGTAGTGAGAAAGTTTGACAGCAGTGTGCAATTAAGACTATCTGGACCCAATGGAGAGAAAATGAGACGATGGTGAAAATTTCAAGTTTCGTGCTTTGTACTCTTAATCAAATAACATCTGAGCGACCACATCAAGAGAGATGAAATGGGCGTGACTTTTTCGCGCTTAGCAGAGAGGAGCGAAAGGCAAAAAATGCCAGTCTTTAAACCCGAAAGTAATAGACTGCTTGCAAGGTGCAGAATAATTTGGAGGTTCCTATTAAATCGCATCTTTTAATATGATCTGAGTTTTCAAATAACAAACACAATATATCATATTACAAAAATATAGACCTATCTATTAGTGTAAAAATATATAATTCAATCTGTTTCTGTTCTTAAAAATCCATCTTCAGGCAGCTTTAAAAATCATTTGGAGCCGTGAGTGTAGCGTACATATATATCGAAACATGTTGCAGTATATACAATATAGACTGTCAGGTATAATTTACCTGATATGGTGTATTCTTTTGGTTATTTATAAACGTTTGAAATATAAATACACAGAGTTCGCAATACTACAAATTTGTGATCTGAGTGTTTGCGGGAATTTATGTGGCTCAGATTATGGTCCATTCGTAGGGTTTGTGAAGGCGGCCATAAACTTTCATGTTTGATAAAAGATGGGCCATATATTGAGCAGTTAAGTGACTATGAGTCTTTTTAGGAGAACTTTGCCTGTCGGATTTTAGTCAATAAGTTTACTGCTGTCTGTGCTAAAGAAAAGAAATGAAATTCTTGATGCCTGTAATTTCACTTATACTGCTGCTGAACTATTAAGAATAGATTTATTACTTTCTTGATATGTTATGATTTGGTGTTTTTAAATTGTATGACTGAAGAATTTGAGTAGTACTCAGAGTTATCAAAGAAATTATCCAAACTAACAGATTTTCAGCTACTTTACTTGATTTTTTTTTGTGTATTTGCACGTGATGTCACTAAAAATTTTCATTTTAACAGGCTGAGATTTCGCCATGACTTAAAATACTCATGGCGTTTTTTTGCTGCTTCAGCATCTGAAGTAGACTTTTGCAGGATTAAAAAAGTCGGTAAGTTCCTTCCCTGTTAACTTTGTACTGCATAGCCTCACAAATAGTTCTCTTAATAAAGCACTGTTATTTCAACAGAACATACTGCTCTTGAGGTAGGTGCACTCAGCTTGTAACATACCCTGCCGTAGCAGAATGCTCTGTTTTCCCTACAACTTTACATTAGTTGGTCCTTCAAGATGCCCTCTGGTTCTTCGAGACACAGAGCTTCACACAAGAGAGAAACACTTTAGGTTCTTAGAGCAATCAAACGACTGTCTTTGACAGTTCGGAGATATCTGTAGGGCAGCGGTGAGCAAACGTTTGGGTAAGAGGGCCAAATCAAGAGAAAAATATTTGCGCGCCACAGGATAAACAGTACCTATATTTGTTACTTATGTTTCATTAAGTTCTTTCCGGCAGCGTGCGCTAAGAAGCTGTAACAAACAGCGTTATAAAATTACTCAAAATTAAAAGCACTAAGAAGGAAGTAAATGTTGCATGTTTAATTTAATATGTTGGAAATTGTGGAGTCACTTTTAAGCGGGTTAATTTACTGCTACAGTCTAAAATGTTATACTGCACTAATTTTAAAAACAGGTACAATTATGACGTCATTGTTACCCTGCCTAGCAATTCCTGTGAGATCGAGCTATTCACAGTGGGACACTAAGCATCAGTAACAGCACTTCTCTAATTTGTGTCCATTCCTATATTTTTGTATAACATAAATTTCACTTTTTATGCCTAGGAATAAATAAAGGAACAGAAACCAGAAGTGTAGCTAAAATAAAATGAGAGGCAATGTACATATAACGTAAAGTTGTGGCTCTTTCCCATAACCATTGTTGCCGTGGAAATGCAATAAGTATTAAATATTATGATTGCGTGTCTGTATTCTTGTCTTAGGTATTCTGCGTGCTATTCGCATCTTCTCTGCACAGCATTATATTTTCTTTTGTGGCTTGTCTGTCTAAGGTATTCTTCCACATTATCTCATAAATGACACAATCTTGGAAAACATTTATTAAATATAAAATGTGTATTTTGACTTTTTCTACAACTTTTGTCTGAAACATTTCCCACTCTATGAAAAATTCAGAGAGATAAATGTACATAGGAATTCATGTAAAATACCACAATTATTCTTATCACATTTAATGAAAATTGAATTTTCTCGAGAGATTTTCGAAAAATATTCAAATATCAAATTTCATGAAAATCTGTCCAGTGGGAGCCAAGTTGTTCCATGCGAACAGACAGAGAGACAGACAGACAGGACAAAGCTAATAGTCGCCTTTAATAATTTTGGGAAGGCGCCTAAAAGCAGTCACATTGGCCAATTTAGTGTGTACTGAAAAAAAAGCAAAATAATTATGTCTCACATGTTATGTACACTACAGAGGGAGAGAGAGAAGCTCTATTTTTTCAGTTCCATGCTATTCCCTTTCTTTAAACATGTTCTCATACGTTTGATGTTAACTATATTCATTTGTCTCTTGTATTTACATTAAAACTAATGAGGTACCTACTACACAAAATTTCAAGGAACGAATTTGGGTAATATTATGAGTACCTTTCAACTACGATTTTAAGTTATGTACCTTTCTTAGTACGTGTTTATCCACTCCTTATTTTAATATTTAGTATCTCCGTTCGAGCTCTTTTAAAATTACGGCTTTTTTCAAAAGAGGGTATTTCTCGAGTAGCTGGACGACTATTAGCTACTCATCAAGTACTATGTTTTGTGGAGGTACTTAAGTAAAGTCTTGCCATTGATAAAACAAGTTACTGTAAATCTTTTATACATATCGCGTGGATAGTGTTATAATTATTGTTTGTTTGTGGTCGTATTTTCTTTCAACACCTTCATGGTATCACCTGCCTGATTCGCTCCCCTCATCACAACCATCTGTTTATCTGTTTAGACAAAACACTTAAGTTTCCTTTGTGCATAAGAAATTCCAAGCATTAGAAACAACATGAAAGATTTCGATTAATTTAGAATGATTTTACTGTAAAAATGCCAGTACTTACAGTGTAATTGCTTTATTTAGCATCAGATAACTTATATTAAGAGTAATACAGTAATAAAAACTGAATGTTATTATTATTGCAAACCAATGATAATTTAAGTTCGCCTTGAGAGGCAGATATCATTGAAGCCCCCCCCCCCCCCAAAAAAAAAATCGATGTTGGGAGGAGTTTAAATAGCTTGCCTAGTAAGAGGAAAACTCAAAGTTTCAAGCGATTTCAAAAGGAGCTGAAGTGTGTCCATGAATATAAAATGTCTGTCACAATTTCACAGCTGAAATTCCACAAGGCAAGTTTGTACACAGCTTTATTGAAATTAATATGCAAATGGTTTCCTACTTTGTTGTGTGTTCCTAACGGAAGAAGATAAGTTACAAGTAGAATATAGCTGAACACAAAATGATAGAGGAAATTTTGACAGGGAGAAATAAGTAAGGTGTAGATGATGATACTGCATAAGGAGAAAATTTGTGACTGCTACAAATCTCATAGAAATGTTAAGATGGGAATTAAGTGAGATTACTACTGACACGACATGCCCTTTAATGTATAAACAAGAAACGTATATGAAATTCTAAGGGGGAAAGGTTTTGGAATTCCTAGTTCTTAGTACTGAGACGGAGATGAGATCGGAAAGCGCAACGCACTAATATGTATAGGAAAGCTGTCCCATGTTACAGGATTTCTTTAGGAGTTTCACAGCGCTTATTCTTCTTTACTTTATTACAGATGCAAATCATAGGGCAGGAAAATTATAATTTTTTTCTTTATATGTACAAATACATGTGTAAAAAGTAGATGGGAAATATTAGTTTCATCTAATTATATACACGTCATCAAGTATGTCCCAGAGTTTTCATGAAATTCATAAAGAAATTATCAGTTTTAATGTTCTATGCTCTAAGTGCAAAAGTAATAGAGAGTTGTCATCCAACAAATGTGTCAAAATTTTTAACTACAGTTTGTAGCTTGCCGTAAAATACGAGACACAAATAGTGCCTTTATGTATGGTTGATGAGTTGAATGTCAACAAGATAACTAATTATTTTACGCAGTGTAATAACAGTGCTGTTAATTGGCTTTGTACCTGCTATAAATAAACGCCAGACAAAAGAGTAAAGACCACATTTTTAAACGTAAAATTTGATAGAATTCAAATTGGTGTCCGCCAGTCCACACAAATCAGAGACCACAATCATAATAGTCACGTGATATCCACATGTTCAACATTTTCACTGATAATCAAATAAAACTGGCTATGTTTTGTAACAGCCAGTGCCGGTCGCTACAGTGATCCGATAAGCCCGGCTATGAACTCTGTAGCACGATGTTAGTAGGTCTACATGGTCAATTTCCTTGCTACATGTAGTTTGTATTGTGACGACAAAGTGTGAACGCCTGAAGCTTATTCGCGTACTAAAGCAAATGAGACTTGTTTTTCCCTCTGAACACAGACATTCTGTTCCTATCACCCAGATCTTAATCCAGGGGTGACTACACGTCTGTCCCACTAACACTTACAAACTGGCCAGCGGAAACGCTTTCAAATTGCAACAAAATATGCCAGAATTATTCGCTTTCCGTGTGAACTTGCGTTATGCATACGGCTTAAAAGGATAGCTGCAAAAGATATGGACCATATATTGTAGAGTTGCGTATAAAATATTTCTTATTAAATAACACCCCTCATGTAGGCCTAATCCATCCTTAATTACTTCTGTGCACAAATTAGAGGCGCGAATTGAATATTATATTTGTATATCACTGCAGATGCGTGGCTCGTTAACCATATGACAGCTGTTGACACGTACCGCCAGCTAAACTAACCGCCTACCACTGTGTTATTTGTATATCACTGCAGATGCGTGGCTCGTTAATCATATGACAGCTGTTGATACGTACCGCCAGCTAAACTAACCGCCTACCACTGTGTTATTTGTATATCACTGCAGATGCGTGGCTCGTTAATCATATGACAGTTGTTGACACGTACCGCCAGCTAAACTAACCGCCTACCACTGTGTTATTTGTATATCACTGCAGATGCGTGGCTCGTTAATCATATGACAGTTGTTGACACGTACCGCCAGCTAAACTAACCGCCTACCACTGTGTTATTTGTATATCACTGCAGATGCGTGGCTCATTAATCATATGACAGCTGTTGATACGTACCGCCAGCTAAACTAACCGCCTACCACTGTGTTATTTGTATATCACTGCAGATGCGTGGCTCGTTAATCATATGACAGTTGTTGACACGTACCGCCAGCTAAACTAACCGCCTACCACTGTGTTATTTGTATATGACTGCAGATGCGTGGCTCGTTAACCATATGACAGCTGTTGATACGTACCGCCAGCTAAACTAACCGCTTACCACTGTGTTCTTCCCATTGAGCTGATTCTGGAGGAATAAAAGGAAGCGTCCCAAAACTAAACAGACCCGCAATTTTCAGACAAGATGTGATGGGATGAAAAAATTAAAATATGTGTAGATGGGTGTTCCAGGAGAAGAAAAGAAGAAATACGAATATCTTTGACTTAAAATCACGTGCTGATGAAATCTCGGAGAGAAGAATAATCAGTCCTAGAAGTGGTAGTGCATAAATGGAGTGGATCTAAATGTTAGAGAGATGAGTAATGTCCAGCAACCCTATGAACGGTCTTGATTATCACGTCGACAGTACGACTATTTTATATTGTTTGGAGAACATAATATGAGTCGAGACAGCATAGTCGGTGTACTGACTGGCTGCAGATTTGATGGTCCGGGGTTCGAACCCGGCGGTAGTAAATTTTCTCCTCTACTTACCGGCTCTGCAGCCAACATAGCCTCCCCTACAATGGGTATCGGGGTTTATTCCCGGAGGTAAAGCAACTGGAGGATGACGTTTGCCAATCACCAGCTTCTAGCGCCGAGGTTGAGAATTGATAGAGCTTTACCCCTACTTACCCTCTGTGCCTGCATTGGCACGTTACAGGGTGACCTCTACCTTAGCAGTATATAATGGAGTTAAGAGTGGTAAATAGTAAATTTATCGCATCCTCGACAGGGAAATCTCTTACAATTTCAAAGCCCATAGCAGAATCAAAGCTATAAGAGAGAACGCAAAACGTACAGTAAAAGTATCCTGTGTGTATTTAGACTTTGGGCTATACAGTTAATTGAATCGCCGTGGAATTAACAGTTACGGCACAGGCCTGTATGTGCAGAGAGAGAGAGAGTGAGTGAGTGACTGAGTGACAGCAGAATTAGAACTGTGTACAGTTTCCAGTGTAATAACACTGGGTCATCATACAAAATCAGCTAGATCTTAAGAGGGAACTGCGGACCCTTCGCTTTTAATGAGTTCAGCCATTTGCTCAAAGGGTCACAGTCTTTGCTTTGATGTCTTCTGACGTAGGTCTTAAAGTTTTTGTAACAACAAGTTCCAGACGAATTCAAAGAAAAGTAATTCTCATTCCCAGTCCCTTTGGTTTGCTCCGTCTTTGCATTTATTGCTATTTAAGTTTCGTTCTCCATGTAACTGAGCTGTGAGCATCACAAAAGTTTGTGAATTAATTCCGTTAAATGCAGCATACAATCTCCAATCTTCTGACTTGGTTTTAACTTTGTTGGCTCTCTACGTCACCAAATGATATTACGAAACGATCGGAACCTTTCAGTGACTCAGAAAAATAACAGACTTCTCATTAAGACTAAACTGCAGTTGAATTAATGGAAAAGTCTTCCTCCTCACTTACTGTAAGTGTTGCAACTATGTGAGAAAGAATAGCACAGTCACTAGAGTGACTGCAGGATGAATACAGTCGAACCTGGTTAAAATGACATCGGTTTATGTGACACTACGTCTGTAGCATCAGATATTCTGTGGTAGCAATTAGTTCCTCACTGTTTACCATAACACTACGAGTATACTAGTCGGTTATAACAACACTCGTTTATAACGACACAAAGTATTCAGTCCCTTTCATGACGTTACAACCGAGGTCGACTCTAATTGGATTTTAATTTCCAACAGCGGTGAAAACTTTGTTTTCTTTAGGGCATCCACGCCCATTCAACAGCCCAACCAAATATCTTATACAATTTGTAACTGTAGTTTCTTCTTCAGGGATCAAGTTGACGAAGCGGGAACCGAGAAATTTCTTCCATCTGCTGCACAGGTTAAGAATGACTGGACCTTAACCTCCGCAGCTGCATAACACATCTCTTAATGAAAAAGGACAACTTTATCCTTTCTGTAATACAGTCACCATCTTCATGAGAGGGATAGACAATATTCCAGCTTCAGGTTAAAATTTTCATTCGAACGACGAATATTTATTTTCATTGCATGTTTAATACTTATAGAGGTTACTGCATATACCACTAGATTTAAATAAAAACCGCACTTAACCCACAAAATTTATTTGCATTTTCAAAATGATTCTTACAATAAACTGCAAATATTTTCTTTCACAGAATTTGACGATTATTCTTCTAGTAGAAGCACACCGGGTTCTCTGTAAGGTACGAAATGAGTTTTTATATTTCATGTAGGCTCATATTAGTCTTAAAAGAGTTAATGGTAACTCTCGTAACTTTGTATCAATAACTTGCCCTTGCAAATGAATTGTATAAGTAAAGCTTTCACAACACAACACTTGCTGATTAAGGGACCAACCTGTGTCCCTGTAATTAGGAATACCGGTCTGCGCTACGTGTTCATTTCATGTCCTGCAATTTGGAGCTCTGCTTTGTAAGGTCCTTGATTAGACGCAGAATTTTGCTTGGTTGGAAAAGTGTTGCGACCAACAGCATCTCTTTAATACGAGGGTTTAATTCCATGCTGAATATTTGCGGCGGACCTCTTACAAACCTTCAGAGTTCGTTACGATCTTCTTCTTCTTCCAAAATCCCTTCCGCACCGATTAGTGGGCACAATATATAAAACTCTTGGGCTAAAATCGCATTTTTACTACTTCCTTTCTTTTCTCATTTATTTATTCCTGACATTCTTCCTTAAATATCTTTTTCTTTCATTAATCCTTCCTGCCCCTGATGCTCCTTTTTTTGCGTTGCCTTATTAACTGTATACGTCAGTTTGGTGACCTTAGCCTCAGCATACCTCTCTGTACCGCAAAACAGGACACTATCGACGCTTGATTTCTTGCATCCATCAATCACGACACGCAAGTACACGTGACCCTGTTCAATATGGTTTCTCTTTTTGTATCGACCTTATCGTGTTTACACCGCTAAGCGCCAGCTGCCGCTGCAGTGGGAACATTCCCGTATATGCACCAGCCGACACTAGCAATGCGCTGATATTCCTTACTCTAACAAGCTGTGTCCGTTCTGCTATTTGAGAGTATCACTAATTAATCAGTTATCTTTGTGGAGCAAGTCCCCTCATCAGAAACTGATAGGTTGTCAGTTGTTAATAAAATGACTCGCATTCTATGAACCCCAAAAATTTCGTTGCCATGTGTAGAACAGGCTGCCATGTTACCTTTATAGAGACAGACAAATGCGGTCTGTATCCTCTTGGCTTTTTTATTTAAGAACCAATTCATTATTATCCTTTTATCTAAGCCTTGGTCTTTCAAGCACTCTACTTATTTTTGGCTCCCTCCCAGAGCCTTGTATAATCTCTCTTCTCCGCCGTATATAGGTTATTTTGTTATTGTTAAAGTGTTAATTTTGGTATTTTATAGAATATCTGGTTATTCCTTATATTAAAGGGGCATTCTCTCAGAGGTTTAAAGAAAAAGGAAATTAAGTAAGCTAATTCAACTGGTTAGCTTATGGAACTAGTTATTAAATAGGTTATCTGTTTCACACAAGTTATGTTGTCAGATGTTTTACTTAGTTCGTTTTCAGTAGCACTACGCCGGTTCCAATCCCGGTCGCATTATTTTGTGTCCGAGTGAATGTCACTCTTCCACAGTCTGCAGGAAAACACTACGTTCAAATAGACTACAGCCACTCCAAGCCAAATCCTTACTATTCACAACTCATGTCTGCCTGTCTCTCAACACTATATAACCTAAAGAGCTGAAAATTCATTAAACCAAACGTTCTACTCCAGGCACCGCTTTCTTTTTCTGTCAGCCTTAGAAAGCTATCAGTGTTAAATTCTGTCTTTGTTCTGCACAAATCTGCTTGCTAACCGAATCCAGTTGTCTTTCAAGCATTTTCCTTTGAAACTGTTTAAAACCAGCAAGTGAGCCATTTAAATGCCATGGAATGCATATAACTCGCCCCTTGGGTCGCAGCGGTTTGTTGAAAACGTCGGTGAATATAACGCGCTAATAAAATACTCACTCAAGCTTTGGAAACAACATGCCACGAATAATGGGCAATCCGATGTGGGGGACAGTTCAGCCGTTAGGAGCACTGGTGTGAAAGCATTCCCTCTGGCACATCTTTCCTCTTGAATTGTACAGCTATTCAGAGAGGTGGCAACTTTCAGACGGCAGAAACAAATGTATTAGTAGCAGGCATATTACGTAAGAGATGAGATTCATTAATTTATGTTATTTATACCGTACATTTTCTTGATTATATAAAATCGTGTTTCGACAAATGTACAAGCTTTATTATCTGTTATTTAATGTAGTTTATATTAAAAATAGTCCAACATGTTTCGAACTATATTAGTTCATCTTCAGGGACTCAATTGTTTATTACACCAGCTATAGACGTGACTTTGACCTATATATACTCCTGTTCGGCACAGTAAGTTTAGTACATCACTAACAAACAAATGGTGAACACGAAGCAGCAGATACAGTTATGTACAGTGTAACATTTCAACAGTTGTTCTACCTAACATAAACATTATATAATTTTAATGATGTTGATTGTACCTTAAATATTTTAGCTTAAAAATGTTTTAATATTGTTTTCAGTGACCACAAACTCAACACAGTTAGCGACATTTTATCTACTAAATTATATATTTTAATGAGTACCATACGTCTATAGCTGGTGTAATAAACAATTGAGTCCATGAAGATGAACTAACATAGTTCGAAATATGTTGGACTAATTTTAATATAAACTGTATTAAATAACAAATAATAAAGAGTGTACATTTGTCGGATCACGACTGTATATAGAGATTCATTAGTGTCTGAACACTGCGAGGTTATTTTGTAAAACACTAAAATAAGACTTTTCTGTACATTTCCATTCAGCAATTTAACACATTTCCCATCTTGTATGTAGTGTGAAAATCCAGCGCTTCTGATACTTATCCCAAATCATATGCAAATCCATTTCATATTGTCACAACGTATTTATGCAAGACTTATACAAACATTACCCCACTTCTATGCCGTATTTTAAATACTCCTATTATCTTGCCTGCATGTACTTGGAATAAAATATTATGTTTATTTTCATCTCAAAGCGTGCTACGATACTCGCCCACCTCATACTTCTTAATTAAATTTTATGGTTAACTACGCCAATGAATAGGCTACTTTAATTAAGAAAAACCAAAAGGCTACTTTAACTTCTTTACTCGTGTCATCGTATAAGTCTGCGAGTTCTTTCATCCGTGTCCTCGAGTTTACACAGGTTTGTCAGTGTTTTGTCTTTATGGATGAACATAACTGCACCATGTTTTTCGGTTTTGCTTAATATTATGTCAGTGATTAATAAACTCATCTTCTGCCTTCACACTATACTCTTAAACGTATTCCAGCTTCACACAAATATTTTAATATGTGTACTGAAAGGTCAGGTTTCTTTCTCTTCAGGCAATCCATTTTTCTCTGACTGGGTTCCTTCTGCAGTTGTCGAATAAGTGCCCCCTTTAATTCCGTCTGCAAGCCTTCATCTTCAGGTCTAATCCTGTTGCTTGGCACAGTGTAAAGGGTTTTAGTTCAGCAGCTCTAATTCTAGTAACCATTTTATTCTTACCAACATTCTTATTTCCGCTTCTTACCTCAGGGACCCAGGTTCAGTTCCGAGGCCGTCTATTTATGGATTCCTGATAGACAAAGATACTGGGATAGATTTTTCTTCGATTCACCCGGATTTTCCCGGTTAGTATCATTCCGTCAAGGCAACGTACTTATATTTTTTATCTACCATCGACACTACATAATCTTAGTAATTAAAAATTAAGAGCGCCTTTAAATAAAGCACTAGAAAGTGAAAAAGGTAAAGTATGTAAGTTGCAGGTACTTTATGAAATTAAACTAAACGGTATTACTGTGGAATTAAATCCCGAAACATTAATGTAGTCTATGGTAAAATAAAACGAATTGCAGTCTACGCTTTAGACGGCTTCGCAAATTGCTAAATGCGACGAGTAGCTCAGTCACGTCCGTCTGGCCTTAGTCCGTCGCTCCTAATGGCACAACTCGACTCCCACTGGAAGAATTTTCCTAAAATTTTACATTGGCGATTTCTACTAAATTATCTTGCGGAAATTCAAATTTATCATCGGAATAATCGAGCGCCTTGCATATAGGCCCACGTAAATTTATGACAACTTGCAGATTTTTCCTCCGGTTGAAAAACGTTTGAGATAAAAATTTGAAGATAAATTCAAAACACGCATTTCCCACTGGACATATGTAATCCATTTGATGTAATTACATGATACGAAAAGGACCAAGAGAGGCAAAATAAATAATTATTTACCTATACACTGTGTTCCAAATGTCGCTTCACCAACAAGGAAAATTTACTGCCAATTCCTTACGAAGTGTAAAAACCAAAACAATTTTAAGTTTCTTAAAAGACCTTTGTCTATGCTTTTTTTCATTTTCGTACATTTCATTAATGTGGCCCTGAATTTCGTTGTTTTAGGTAAGTTGTAGGAATCAGCAGTAGTTTGTCGGAAAACGAAGAGAGAATTGCGTGCATTTCTCTTCAATCTTAGTGGACAACGAAAAGGAAACTGTGTACGTGTATTTGAAGTATTTGATGGAAACTTTCCTCATGCTCCTCAGCCAGATCGGTCAGCAATTTACAATTTAAATAAATTATTTAGGCGACATGGAGGCGTGCGTGATTTTCCGAGTAGTGGAAGAAACCGAACTTCATTAACTGAAGAAAATTTGACCACATTTTCCCAAGCTACGGCTTAAAACTCTGAAGAAATCTCTCCGGTAGAAATACTCGGCATTTATTGCTTCTCCTACCAGTATTTATCGAATTTTTAAGCATTGCAATTGGAACCGTGCCGCCCTCATCTTTTACAAGCGCTAAGAAATTACAGTTGTGACGAAAAGCAAGAATTCGCGGTGGAATGGTTTATAATTCGCTGTGGGCTAAAACCTCCTTTCCTCTTCGCACTTTGTGGACAGACAAACCTTCCTTCCATTGTAACGGTCGAAAAATATGAAAAACTCTGTTTACTGGAGAGACTGGAATATGCATGAACTAATACAGGAGAAATTAAATTTTCGCGGTCTAACTTTTTGGGGAGGGATTTGAAGCGGTGGCATCGTGGGTCCTTATTTTATTGACGTTACTCTAACGGGAGAACACACCATGAAATATGACGTGACGTTGTTTTGCTTGAACGAAGGAAAAAGTCCGCTGCACGACAACACAGAAATCATCTGATAACAAGAAGGCGGCCTCCGCATTAGAGTGTAGAAGATCGAGATTTCTTCAATAAACATCTTCCGGAGTAGATCGTACAGCGTTATACAGTTGCCTGCATCCCCCATCATGTGATCTCACGCCATGTAATTTTTCTTTGTGGAAAATAATGACTAATAACATTTTTCCCAGCAGGCGAGGGTCTTGAGCACCTACGAACTGCTGCTGGGGCGGACTCTGAGAGATGCACTTTATGCACCGTCATTGCCAATTCCGTAGTTGATGTTATGAAACGTTTCTCAGTGAAAAGATAGATATTTCGAAAACCGTTTAATACACGACTCTTAAATTAATTTATTTCTACCTCTTTCTTCTGCTGGTAAAGCGACTTTTGGAATATTCTGTAGATTTAATATGGTGTGATGTAATAAATTAATGACGCAGGTACTTATTTTGTTACTCATACATCACCTTCCTATGCAGTTGGCCATTTATTCTTCATGTGATTTACGTGATGCGTGTTTAAAAAAAACATGTAATCACAATATTTAATATTTATGATATCTAGAAATTCAAAATGTTTTTGTAGATATTTCACGAATATAACAAAAGTTTTGTACTAAGTATTCCTGGTAAGTCACAGGTAACAAAATATTCGACGGGGTGAGGATTGGAGATTATGTATGACCGACAAATTCAACACAAAAGGTATCAAGGTAGACACAGAACTAGCATAATCTTGAAAGGAATATAATAACAGATCCGAATAATATTGATAATGTTCTATAATACACGCAGAATTGTGAACAGCCCAAAAGTGTCACAACAGTGCTTTAAATGTTATAACCATCTGAGTAGCTTCCAGGATGCAAAGACCCGAACGACATATTGCTACGTTATATTTTCTATCTTGTAACTTACTGGTTGCAGCGAATAAAAACTGTGGATATGCAGCAAGTCTACTTCACAGACCGCAGCGGCGAAATTTAAATAAATGTCCTAACTGTATGTTGCATGCCGACAGTATTTCAAATACCTCATCCTCATACATAGAAATGTAAACCACTTGACATACTGAAAAACCTAACAAATTTAAAGCCACATATATACTTCAGCGTAAACATATTTTGCACTTGAAGTTACATCTCGTAAAAGTTGAACTTATGTAGCCGGAAAGACGTCGTATGGTGCAAAATAATCAATTAATTATGACTGAAAATAAGGAACTGAAAATTTAACCTTACGCCACAGAGAGAACTTATATTTTTTTGGTGACAATATCTGAGTGTCTCTGTGACAGATTTCCAATTAATAAAGTTGGCCGAAGAATAAAGCTCACACTTATTTGCGGCTAAGACCACAGAAATGAACCTCATGTGTAGAAGGGACGACGACAATCAGGGTTTCCTCCTCTTACCTACTGCATTTCCCACAGCGATTTCTGCCCATTGCACCATGCTTAAAGCTTCTGTCACTAGGAATACTTGTCACGTGATTGTCTCTACTAATTCTTCTGTCAAAAGAATGGCTGCTTGGTTTGTGGGAAATAAGCTGGAAAGGGTAAAAACAGCTTGGAGGTACTTTAGATTTTCGAGGCATGGGCCTTCTCTCCGTAGCTTCAGTATATTTCCGAGGGTAAGAATGACTGTATCTGTGCTCCGAATTCCCTCGCACGTCACAGGCATGATGTTTATCTTTAATAACACAGGTTAGCACTTATTACATGCTGGAAATTCTAAAGTACGACATGTGTTGAGCAACATCCTCTGCGCAATTAATAATCAACAAGAACAGAAAGCTGGTCCAATAATGCAGTAAAGAGTCAGGTTCTTAGCACAAAAGGATGTTGGTGGCTTCCAGCACACCAGTCATCACAACAAAAGTATATGGCTCCGTAACCGCAGCGAGCTTCAATAGAGGATATGCTTAAATAGGAACATAAAGAGAACACAGCTTCATTACATTGTTGTTCCTTTCCATAGGTATCTTCAGATAAGGTGTGGAATTACAGTGGGTTACTCTATGCCAATATGTAAGAGAATATGTTACAGCGTGCTTGTTACTTTTCTAAAATATACGTAGGTACCATGGAAACCTCGAATGAATGTCGACCTGAAGTGTTCAGACAATAATGTAAGCGACACGTTCACGAAGTTGCGTGCACTGTCTCTCAAGTCTTTTAAGTTGTCAAAGAGAAAATAAAGAAATAACAATAATTCGGATTTTATGATGTACATTCACTAGTGAAAACACATTCCTATTCTTAGACTAATAAAAAATCTTTTTTGTTGCTAAATTTTCCACTAATTGCACTATATGTAATAACATTGGTGGAGGGAACGTACAGAATTTGCTTAATAGAATGCCAAAATTTTAAATAAAATATCAGCGTTTCTAGAATCACCATTTTTTTCTCCTGCCGTCATACTAACTACCTAATATTTTCAATTCAAACTTATCACAAAGCACAAAGCGAAATCAAACGTAAAGATTTCCGGAACACAATGAAAGAAAACAACTCAAACTGCTCCTTTTCATTGAATATTTTTATTGTTGACAAAACCATTTTTATTCTGCCTTCTTTAGCTCTGCAAAAATTGAGACAGAAAAATTAAAGACACAAGGGCACTTAGTCGATGAAGCGGCTGCAAACCAAATAACACTGCTACTCGTACATATGCTATAGTTTTTGCGGATGTGAAGCCCCTACCAGAGTTGTTAAAAATCAAGCAGCATTCATAGTTGAAACGTTTATATACTCGTGGCAAGTACATTCACCATTATGAAGTTTGTGGATTTAAAGCGCTCTAATTGACACATTAAGAAAACAACCTGAGCAATTTCATAATTCATAATGACAGATTATATCATTATTACCACTAATAAAACATTAATAATTTTAGTAACAGCAATTAAAGCTGAAGAATTGTGACAAGCTAAAGTAATGACACAAATTGGACAGTCTAGGTGCCTAACATAAGTCGCGTAAAGCACTTACTTATTTCTGTGTGTCTGTTCGTCTATTCTTCTATCCGTGTGTATCAACTCGCTTCCAAATGGACAGATTTTTTGTGAAACTTGGTATTGGAAACTTTTATTTAAGTCTGTCGAGAAAATCAAAATGTGTTTAAAATCGGACAAAAATATCGGGTAATTTACATGAAGAAAATTACGTTTATATTACTGACATGAGTGATAAATATTTTGTAGTCCCCACAACCACGAAAATAATGTCCATTGGTGTGCTTCCATGGCAAACCTCAAGTTCCATATTGTTGACAGCAGCATGTGGCTCAACAATACAAAGGAAATACACTGTTGCATTTTTACGGCATTCCAATATATTTGTTTTGTTGACAGTTACATACGAAGTTTAATACACAGAAGATAGTGCTGCTTTTCCACGAAAAAATGATTACGCGAGAGCTCAACAATGTTACGTGATACGTATATTGCCTCTATTGTTATCACTTATTTTGACTTAAAATTATAAATTTTTGGGAAAGTGGCTTTGCTGCCGCCTTGAGATAAAAATATGAAAGGTAATAAGTTGCTTCTATTTCCTGGAGCTAACTGTATCCTCGGACGGTCCGGTTCAGATATGCCCTAGTATGTCAACTAAGCACGAGCAACAGCAGCAGTAATAGTGGTAGTAGTAGTAGCAGCAGCATCAGCAGCAGCTGCAATTTTAAGAATGAACAGCCACATTCTATGTTTCTGAATTGGTTTCAGTTCCTGGTTTCGTAAGTTAGGTGCTGGGAAACTCACAACTAACCACTGCAGCTGAGCCGGCTCTACGTTCATTACTTTATCAGTTTATGTTTATGCAGCACTGACGCAGCAAGCCATGCTTGGACATTCATTAATGCACAAAACTCTGAAATGGCCGATAGTGTCACTCAGATAGTGAAACTAAAACGTGAAAGTTGTGCAGGTGCATGTGTTTGGACAGCCGATGTTGTAGATTAATAAAAACAGATGACATATACAGGATGGGATAGAACCTCTTTCACAACACATTCTGCTATATAAGACATTAGGTTCCAGCAGTAATTTAGTTACATTCTACATGTAACATACCCTAATACAGCTACAAAATTAAATATTTGTTTAAAATACTATAAATTACGTAGATTCTCATCATAAAATTATCTCCTGCCTCCTGTTAATTTTTACACTCTAAGTCGAAACACTGATCTCAGTTTATTTCCCTTATTACTTTCCTGCTTCCTTAGAATCAATCTGAATTCGACGCCCTGTGGAACGTTTTGAAACATGCTAGTGTCCAAGCTATAGGAACACATTTGTGGGTCATGGAAATAAAGGAAATTATCAGTTACAATAAGCGTGACTTGTAAATTAAGCTATACGCCTACCATATAAGTAGCCGAACCGTTATAATTTAAAATGCTTATAGAAATATTTTTTGATGAGATATGTCGTACACATAGAAATGCTAAACGAAATTAACTACATTAATATCGCTAAAATAATCGCCTTCTTTATTATCTCTGTCAGCAGAACTTACTCTGAATTAGTTGCACGTATATGTTGAAAATATCTGGAGCCAACACACGAGGAGCTGGTAGCTACAATAGGCTTAATGAGCGAGGATAAAATAATGTTGCCTCCCTACACGCTATAAATTCATACTGGGGACAGCCAGTCCTAACCTCGGTACTGGAAGGAGGTGAGTGGTCAGCTTGACGCCCCGACCGCTTTTCTTTCGGGAAAAGAGCCATTGAATAGAAAGCTGGGCGGGCCTCAGAAAGGGTCTGGATGCTTTGGTGAGGAAACATATTCCTTGGCTTTGCCAGGAATCAAAAAATGATTCCACGTTCTTCTAGCTTGTAGTCTAGGCGCTATGTTGACTGGGATAAACCGAACATTAGTGACAAGAAGTAGCAAATAGTTCGTTCTTTAAATTTAGTCGAATATATAATTGAGGGAATCATAGATTTGTTTACTTGTGCTAATTTAACAATGTTGCCTGGTTTTATTGTAATTAACAGAAAATGTCACATACTATTTTGAAAATACGGCCCGTTTTCTATCATATTTATATAATGAATTTTAATGTAAGGGTTTTTAGTCACTTTGTCAGTATGTGTAAAAGTTTTACGAACCAGTATGATTTATTATTTGTGGATGCTGTTTATGGTAGCCCACCCTCCTCCGTAACATATTTTATTTTACGTTACGATGCAAAATTCCCTCAAAAGTATGTATGAGTTCCACACTTACTCTTAACAAGTCTCCAAGTTTCGCTCCATTAAAAATAACTCACTATAAAATAAATCACTATGCAACGCAGTTAAGTACGTTTTTCGTACACGATGACCAGGATTAACCCTTCGAGAAATAAGAATGTTGACACAATTTTGCGTTACAAGACACCGTAGTTTTCATATCGATATATCGAACATTAATCACTAAAGTGTTAACCTACTGACCGCAAACTTTCGGAATCTAATATCCAAAACGAAATTACATATGCACTTAAATAGAGGTTTTCGTAAATTATTAGAAATTTGTCACAGTAAATAAACAAATAAGGGAGATATTATTTTGATTTCCGACACACAGATCAGTGTAATAAAAGAATGAGTGTAGCTAACATACTTAATCGGCTGGTTATTGATGGCACCGTGCAATGCTGATTGGATTGTTGATCCGGTAAACATCGGTTCCAAGTTTTAAATTTTCACTGGGCCTATCATAATAAAAAATTCGGGTTGTAGAATGTAGAAATGACACATTTAAGTTTTACCTTTTGATTGTTGTGCGACGTATATTGACAAAGACGCATATTACTACTGCTGTTATTTGTTATTCTCTATCGATGAAAACTGGAAATAAGTAGTGTAGAAATCAATTTCAAATCACACACTAAATTTGATGTGTCTAATTACTTCCTTAACGATATTTTCCCTATGGCTCAACAGCCCCTAGGGGCCTAGGCCTCCTAATTTTTCGAGGCTTCATGATCACACTTTAGACACACCACAGTCGGTAGGACTCCTCTGGACGAGTGACCAGCCCGTCGCAGAGACCTCTACCTGACAACACACAACATTCACAAGAGACAGACACCCATGCCCCAGGCGGGATTTGAACCCACAATCCCAGCAAGCGAGTGGCCGTAGACCCACGCCTTAGACCGCGCGGCCACTGGGATCGGCTTCCTTAGTGACACACAGAGAAAATCTTTCGCTAAGAAACTAGTTCTGTAGATAATTTAGTAGCTTATTAACCTATGCCTAAATACTAGCAAATTAACCAAGATCTTAACTTCATAACAAAGACATAACTTAATAAAAACAAAGCCAGTCCCTACCTGAAAGTATTTCCGTCAAACGTGAAAAAGGAAGTAGCATATTTCTCACGAATATCGGTATCGAACAGCAATAATATACAGTTTAAAATCTTACAGTACCACAATCTGCACAATCCAAGTAGTCAAAGCAAGGAAGCCTCTAGTAATTCACTAATTTGCTTTCAAAATCTCTACTAATTCGCTAACTTGGTTCATGTCAATATAATTTGTCTTGTTTACTAACAAACTCCGCTGACGAAGAGTAACTCTTGCTCGCCTTGTCAAGAACTCCTTGCTTTCACGAAACACACATTCGAATAAATCCATCACTAAACAGCATCTACAGTCAACTGAATTCTGTTTTTGTAAAATGGGCTATATGGAGTGGGGTAAAAGTCACGTGACACTCGATGCCTACAGTGTTAGAGTGACAAGTGACCTTTGAGCTACTCTATGTATATTGATATCTACTCTCGTCTACATTCCTGCGGGTATCGACGGAGGTGACTCAGATGATAAGATTTTGATTTATATTCGGGAGTTACTTGGTTCGAATTTTTGGCAAGACACTTTGTATCATTATTACGTTCCTTTAGACCATCCAGGCAAATGTTGAGATAGCACATCGACTGGAACGTGACCGCTTCCTTCCGAACACTGTCCAATTCATCACTGAGCAATCCTCTTTAAAATTCGACGCCACATATTTTAAAATTCTGATAGTGACATTAGATAAATTATAATAAATAAATACATCTAGCTTTCCCAAGTAAACTTTATGGTGTCTCAAAAAACCTAACTTATATCGATTTCTTATTTTATTCCTGAATTTACTCACCCTAAGATGGCAGCGTGCATCTTCTCATCCCAGTAAAATGGCTAGGTTGTGGGATTTCACTCCACACGATTTCTGTACTCCGTACAATTGCAACACCGTAGAAACGCAACTTCAACTACAAATTTCACAGACAGTGAACTGCTTTCATTGTAGCTCCACGTGCTCCGTGCCAGACACTGCAATATGACAAGCTCATGTGTCCGTCCTCTACCAACTTTTAAATGTGAACTTTATTTCTACCTCATTCTGACCCCATTTTTCTATCCTGTTTCACTAGGTAGCGTTACAGATGTACTCGCCATGAATGATAACAAGACCACTGTATTATCAGAACAAGACAGCATCTCCCGCTACCCAAGGTAAGTAGGCCTATAAATCAGGACGCTTGCAATGTTAGTAGCAATCTAAAGAGAGCAGCAAACTGCTAGTCTGCTCCATGCTAGGCTGCAAGCTGAACACGTTTATTCTGCAATGATTACGCTACACAAAACGAATAAATACGTACACATCATATACGGTTTGTTGTGGTTACGGTGCCTGGTTTTGAGCATGAAAATGTTGATGATGATGATGATGATGATGATGATGATGACGACAAGCTCAGACCAAGCAGGTTAGTGTCGCTGTAAGACTCGTATTTGACACGTGGAATTACCCGAAACTCGGCCCGTACGGCGACTGACCTCGCTGATGTTCGCTGTGACTTCACCAGTCCGTCTAGGCAAATTGTTGGAAAGAACCTGATTAGGCCAAGACCGCGTTCTTCCAAGTAACGCTGTCTTGCAGTATTATAGAGTCTGAAATAAAGCCATCTACATTGTCAAAAACAAAGTTAATATCGTGAACCATATTTTTCTCCTAAGAAGCTGATAGACGTTCAGCGGTTTAGGATAACAGCGTTCAGCTGAAAAAAATAATATACACCATGATGTTGACATTTCCAAATTTACACTTAATTAATACATGCAATATTGGTCGATAATTCAAGAAAGAAGCCATTTGAAAAACGTAGGTAGCAGTAGATGAATTTTACATTAAAAATTCACAAATAAAAGGTGCTGTTACTTTTGAGATTATCCACTGTTTTTATACAAAATACCATTCGCTTTTAAAATAAATTTAGGACCACTAGGTCTCGTCGGCATACACGAGGAAGCTCTTCGATATTCTGAGATTTGCGCAGCGTCAGCGGACATCTTAACCTTTTAAGTATGGAACGACACGCTGTCCCGAAACGTCTGTAACAACCTAGCCGCGGACACTGTGCAACACTACAGAAGATTGAATGTCACAGTACACCGTGGCAAAAAACCTAAATTCCCGCATAAATTAATAAACCATTTATTCATTCATTCATTCATTTCGTAAACAACATTTTTCCCCGTCCTCAGGTAAAATGGTAAGCGAAACACCTTATCAGCTGGGTCACATAGGCAAAGACTAGAGGTCAAAACTCAATGGGGTTTTCACATAATGATCCAGTACCTGTCACATAATGTTCCTAATTTTATTTTAAAAACTAACAGTTCAGGAAGTTCAAACAGTAAATTATTCCAAATGTGATATAATATTGTCAGAATCCTATAGAAATATGATGTTAATTATCTGTCCCTATATCAGAACAGCTTTAATCAAAGTTTGCCACCAAGAAGGATTTTCTGGAACACCATAGCATTCAGGATGCAGTGTTGACGATTCCAAATAAAAAGGTCTTCAATAAGTTTTATTTAAAGCGCTAAAAGAACGTAGTACATATGGAAAGACCTTATTCAGAACGGTCCTGTAACCTTAATGAACTTACACGTAGAGTACTATAGCAATTCGCTAAGATAAATCCGTGCGAAGCGTGAAATTAACCACCGTCATCTTTATAGTTTCGAGGCTAAGAATAAATAGTTTACTTCCTTGACTTTACGGCCTTGTACTCCATCTTAAGGTACGGTTGTGGACGGAATTCATCTGGTTCAATACTTGGTTGTGTTAGGTTGTCATCGCAGAATTAAAATTTGACATACATAAAAGTACGAGAATTTTTTGTCTATCTGAGGAAATAATCAGTTTTTAAAGTCAGTATAGTGATTACTCAACGGTCTTCACTTTCGAGGAAACATGGTTCGATTCCCGGCAGAAGCAAGAAATTTTTCTCTTCTCCAAATTATCTAGACGGGCTCCGGGGCACAGCCATCCTCATAATCAACGGATATCGGGGATTCTTTTCCGGGTAAAGAGGCAAGAAAGTGAACTTAACCAATCATATCCATCAAGGACGAAGTTTAAGAATGAGGGGAGCTGTACTTTCACTTCCCCATAATCCTCCAACGCATGCACCTTTACCTTCACCTTTATAAACTCTATTCCACGAATTTATTTAATTTTATTACTGTATTTTCCTGATAAATCTAAATGCAATTGCAAAACTTTCGAAATTTCTTTCTTTTGAGGGTTATCTTACAAACTTCATTATTTTGGAAACTGTCTTGGGTTTTTTCTCTAATATTTTCCAATAAGCTATGATTAACTTCATATTTAAAGACGAATATAATTTTTAAACATTAGAACTGGTTAAAGATATTTAAGTCAGTAAGCTACCAACATCTGCCCGACGCGCCCATAGTAAATGGCCTATCAAGCCATGGTACCGAATTGCTTAGAGTTAATAATATTTATGCAGCAAGAAACATAATACCTTTTAAACAGAGAACTAGAATAGTAGATAATGAAACAAATATTAATTTGCTGATTCCGCTAGAAAATTAAAAATGCTCATCTCTTCATGAAGATAAAGATTCATATAAAATGTCTAATTTACTTTTGTGGTCTTTCGTAAGTATTTTTGAAACCAGTTTTTCAATAAAGGTGGAATAAAGGGCAACTGAAAGAATGACTGGATTACAAAAGGGAATAAAAGTACCTTGTAAACATGGGAGGAGTGTAAACGTATTCAGCACGAAGAGTAATGACCTCAGATTTAGAGAATTTTATATTAGGTACGTAGAATCCTGAATAAAGACATAAAAGAAGCCCAAAACAGCATTGCAGTAGACATACAAATTCCTTTAATAAAGTAAGAACACCATGGAACTTGTAAAAATGAGAGACAGGAAAAGTACATTCAACGGAACAGATGACCCCCCCCTTTCTTATACACAGTAAGCAATTAAGGAGCCGGAAAAAAGTGGTTGATGGGTTCAATTACGCTTTCTAACAGTCACTGAAATTTAAATTTACGTCAACTCGTGAAAGATCTTAATTCATATTTAAAAGAAATAATTCTTGAAATTTTAATGGTCATAAAATTATTTCAACTACTGAAATTGAAAAAATTAAGTCCGGGGTAGGCAAAAATCTTCTGACACATTTCCTATTAAGAACGTCATTAAGAAGGTTGAAGCGAACCAGACGGGAATAAAGTTGAATGTTGAAAAGCTTCTTCTGTTTTACGTCGATGATATTATTTTAGTGGGTGATAGCAAACATGCTATGAAGAAAAACACTGAAGCTCTCTTTACTCGCTGGTAAGATGTTGGTCTAAAAGCAAATATTAAGAAAGCTACGTATGTGTTCGTGCCTCCTGATCAGAAATGCATGACAAAATGAAAACGTAAATACGAGTATAGGCAATAAATTCTTTGTAAGCGAAGTAAATTTCAAATATTTGGGAAACCCCTTACAATCTGAAATTGCATTCATGAAGAAATTAAGATAGATTGAACTCAGGGAATGCCTGATACCATCTGGTCCGAATCTTCTGTCGTTCAGTTTGTTTACCGAATATATAAAGATTAAAATGTAGAGAAATGTATCTTTGCCTGATGTTTTATGGGGTATGAAACTCAGTCTCTCACATTGAGGGAGGAACACTGGCTTAGGGTATTTGAGAATAGGGTGTCGAGGAAAATATTTGAGGTTAACAGGAGGAGATAACAGAGAACTGAAGGAGACTCCATAATGAGGGGCTTTATAATTTATATTCTTCACCAAATATTGAGTGAACAAGTTAAGAAGAATGGGATGAGCGGGGCATGTAGCACGTATGACAGAGAATAGAGGTGTATTCGGGGTTCTCGTAGGGAAACCAGAGTTAAAAGACAACTTGAAAGACCTAAGCTTAGATGGGAAGACAATATTAAAATGGATCTATAAGAAATAGAATGGGGGAGTAAACTGAATTGATCTGGCTGAGGATAGAGACAGGTGACGGGCTCTGTAAAGGCGGTTATAAACCATCTGTTTGCATAAAATAAGGGGAATTTATTGACTAGCTGAGAAACTCTTAGCTTCTCAAGAAGAACTCTACGCCACGGAGTGAGTTAGTAAGAAAATAAAATAAAACAAAATAAAATTCTCATCAATTTATGAAATAAGTAGTAAAGTTCTAAAAAAATAAACAGCCCGAAGTGGTCGCCCCTTCATATATAAATATAACCACTCACTACATATAGGTATTTTCGCTTTTCCCCTGTCGCCTAGAAATCTCAGTACGAAACAGCAGACAAACTTAATATAACAAACTATAATTCTATTTCACTACTAACTGCTTTGTGTAATATTCTTGAGCAGGTTATGTACAATAGTTAAATATTAAAAACTTATTGGTCCCAGAAAAATATGGCTCCAGGAAAAGAACAACTATTGAAAATGCTGCCTTCAAAGTAACGGATATTTTATTCGTATGGTCCGGGATAGCGTAGTCGGTATAGCGACTCACTTCGGGCTGAACGGTCCGGGGATCGAATCCCGGTGGAGGACGAGATTTTCCGCAGCCGTCCAGACCGGCCCTGGGGCCCACCCAGCCTCCTATAAAATGGGTACCGGATCTCTTTCCCGGGGGTAAAGTGGCCGGGGCGTGGAGTTGACCACCCACCCTCATATAATGTCAGGGTTAAAGAAAGAGTACAGCTATACCTCTACTCCTCCTCTGGGCCTTCGTAGCCTGTTCTAGAAATAACTTTACCTTATGTATATATTAACCAAGAAAGAATGTTGCAGAAATTTTCTACAGCTGGGCTAAAACTTTTGACTGTGTAAATTACACTTTATGACATTCAAGGATCATGAGTAAATTGGTTCAGATCCTATCTAGGAGACAGATAAGAGAAGAAAATTGTTAGAATTGTTGTTAGGGCACAACCTAAAAACACACGTACAGGCTTGTTTAAGAGATTAGAGCTTTTATTTCTTCCAAGTGATTACATATTTTCATTGATAAACGTCTTTTAAAAAGATAAGAAAAATTTCAAGCAAATTCAGCTATATATATATATATATATATATATATATAAATAAGCAAGAAGTAAGCGCCATCCTCAAAGTCTAATTTCGAAACTTTCATCTTTTTCAGAAAACTACATACAATATTGTCATTAACATTCTCTGTATTTTACCATATAATTTCACAAGGCTAATGAAGGAAAAGACTCAATTTAAAGTCGCATTAAGAAGATACTTAAATATACACTCAATTACTATATTGTCTAATTTATAATCCTAAAAATGGCAATCTTGTTGTCTGACGTGTATAATGGTTTTAAAGTAACATTTCTGTACTTTTATCTGACATCCTTGTAATATTTCTGCACTATACTAATTATTCATATTTTGTGCTCCACGTCTTGTTGCTACTTCGACTAAATGTTGGATCCATGGAATATACCATATATGTATGTGTATATGTATCTCTGCACTATATCTATTTAGACCGTTCTTATGGTTGGAAGGATGGATGGACCGTTGGATGAATGGATAGCACATGTGACATCATACTGTTAAATGAATTGCCAAGCCACTATTTTTCCGAGATTCCAGCTTTATCTGATGCCTTCGCGTGCACTTGTGTGTACTCTCTCTGCCGTAGTCTACACTCTCTCAACCGATGGGACACGGAACAGCTGCAATTGCTTGAGGAACAGGTGCGATAACCGTTGCTCTAAGCAGCCGGTATCTAAGGAAACGTTCTTGACCTTCCGAATATGCTATCAGCGCCGTTAGGTGTGGGTGACGTCACAGTTAGCCATTTCATTCTACTCGAACGCGGCGCAGTTTGTTATGGAAGTGGCGTTAAAAATTAATAGTATGAAGTACGAGACACTGACCAAAGTGTGTCTAATATTAAAGGCAACAAAGATGAAGGTAATGAGTGTAAAGTGTTAGTGTAGTGGTGTGAAATGAATAATGCTGCAAGGTTACGAAGCACTAACCTACCGGTCCGTAACCTTTCAGGCAAGAGTGGCAGACATTAATGAGTTGAAAATGTTATAGTCGTGATGTGAATTTACTAATACTGCAAGTTTACGATACACTAACTTTTAAGGCAATAGTGGATGAAGGTAATGCGGTATAGTGTTATAATAGTAGTGTAAAATGTTTAGTACTGCTAGGTTACGAAACACCCATCATTCCCTAACCTAAAAGGCAACAGTGGACGACGGTAATGAGGCAAAGTGTTACATCGTGGTGTCAATTAATGCTGCAGTATTACCAAACAGTAATCCAACGCACCCTAACCTTAAATGCAAAGGACGGTAGTGGTAATGGGTGTAAAGTGCTGTACCATTGGCGTGAATATTGGTGGAATGTAAGAGTGAAGCGCTTTATATGCATCGTTTTGTAGTGCCAGTGTACGGATGGAAGAGCTACCGAACCCAGCTCGAATATCACCAGCTTAATTAACCATTTTTTGTGAGTATCCTTTTATTTTATTGACATAGGTTAGTTTTGCTCATTTTGCCTTTTCATGCCTTTCGTATTTTTGTGTTGTTTTTATATTTTTGCTTTCAGATTTAACTTTCTTTTTACTGTAGTTGTGATGTGTATTTTACGGTTCTTCAGGCATATTCCTTTTGCTTTTTGGCGTAATTGTTATTTATTCTATTTAACATCTATATGAATGTTGCTTTGTACGCTCTGCAAGGCGATTAGCTGTGTTGTGTGATCTTATATCCGTTTCTGTGGGTTTGTGGTATGTACCTAGTGTGATGTGCTGTTTGTTTTTAGGTATTTGTCAGGTCTAGAAGGTGTAAGCTTTTAATTTTCTCAAGTTCAATTTTTACTGGTATATGTCATTTTATTATGCGTTATATTATGATCCTCTACTGTTTATTCTGCGTTTCAGTGGCTTCATCATAAATTACCATTATATCGTGCGCATAGGCCTGTTTACCTGATAGTATTCCATAATTTTGAATTTTGTTTATTCTGCTATAATTCAGCATAGATACAAGCGTTTCACTGTATGGTCCGTAGAAGTTAGGAGTGTAAATAAAGTGGTACACAAATGCCAGTCTTGGACGCTTTGTGTCTTAGGCCCTTATGGAAGTGAGTGCCTCAATAGTGTGAAAGTACTGATCAGAATAACATACTGTGGACCGGAAGAAAGCTGTAGCCAAGTATAAGAACCGTCTCTTCCAGGAGTATACTAGTCAGTGTCTTTTCAAGTAACTTTTCTCTTCCAGCAGTATGCTGGTCAGTGTCTGTTCAAGTAACTTTTGTTCTTTACCTGCATAATCCAGCGACAGTAAAAGAATTATTTTAGGTAGCGTGGGCTATCAATTCGCACACCCAGATTTTGGAAATAAACAAGATTATGGTGATATGGATTTGCCTCACATCATTAAGTTCCCTGTAGTATTGCCACATTCTTTCATTATTTTACTCGTTTATTGTTTTACAAATTCATTGTTTTTTGACCTGCTCATTATATGGTACATTAAATGTCACATTCTTTGCCCATTCATTATTTAGTGCATTAATTTTTTCATTCACGACTCTTTCCTTTATTTCTACATGCGTTCACTTACCAATTAGCCAATTTCAGGCATTCATTCACTATTAAGCAGGTAAAACATACCATTATACATACTTCCCTCTGTACAATCCTTTTACAATTTTTAACATAACTGTACACCCATTCAATCATTAATTCCTATCTCCATCTCTTCTCTCCATAGGCGTAACTTTGGGGTGGGGGGCAAGGGGGGAAAATTCCCCCCTCCCAGTATTTTGTCTACATAAAAATAGTTTTTCTTTAGCTACTGAGTTGAAGAGGGGCAAATAAAAAATGTGGATGAGAGTGGAGGAGAGAGATGTATGTATATTAACTGTTTCGAGCCACTCTTCTCCTTCTTTGTAACTTAACTCCTTCGTAAATTAAAGTTCCTAATGCCCATGGTCGACCGATCCCAGTGACCGTGCGGTCTAAGGCGTGGGTCTGCGGCCGCTCGCTTGCGGGCATTGCGGGTTCGAAATGAATATTTGTCTCTTGTGAGTGTTGTGTGTGTGTTGTCAGGTAGACTTCTCTGCGAAGGGCCGATCATTCGTCCAGAGGACTCCTACTCCTAGTGTGGGGTGTCTGAGTGTGATCTCGAAACCTCAACAATGAGGAGGCCTAGACCCAATAGGGCTGTCGAGCCATGAAAAAGAACCTGTGGTTAATTCTCCCCTCCTGAAAACCCTATTCTCAAGCATCCTCAGCCTGTGTTCTTTGCTAAACGTGAAAGATTAAGTTTCACACTTATGTAAAACAACAGGTTAATTGTAGTCCTATGTACTTGAATTTCTGTATTCCTAGATAGCAAATTCTGAACGATTTTGAACCGAATGACAGGAGGCATCACCTGAATTTAGTCTCCTTTTAATTCCTTCGTGCATGCAATTTTGATTTAATAGTGTCTCTTCCAGGTATCTGCAATTTGTTACATTTTTTAAAGATTTTATATAAATTTATGTTTTGATTTTGTCCTACCTTCTGCTCACGAGACATTGTTCTTAGTATTTACTTCTAGACAGACCTCTTTACTATCGACTAAGAAAGCTTGTGTGTTTGTCTTTGACCAACAGAAAAACATAAGTGCATTGAACAGAAACTGATGTATTTCATTCAGTTTTAGTTTTCCCTGTTTGATTGGATTTTCGTAATGGCACATTCTATAGAAAAGTTTAAAAGCAATTATGATAAAGCATCTGTTTTTTTCAGACCATTATGAATATTAAATGCACCAGGCAAATGTTCGCCTACCCAGAATTTACTATAGGTTTCACGTAAACACATTTAAATTAACGTGGCTAGTTCTGTTGGTATCCCAAACTCAATGAGGATATTATGCAAAACCTCTCTCTTAACCGAATTATAGATTTCCTTTAAGTCTATAGATGTTTGATTTTTGTGAAGTATTTGACGAATGTAGAATGTATGATCAGCGGTTTATCTGTTAAGCCTAAATCCAATATGATCCCTCATAATCTCTTCTACATGGGGAGTTAACCTTGAGAGAAGAATGTTGCATAAACCTTTTGTATGTAGTTGATAAGAGTGATGTGCCTCGATAATTATTACGGTCTGTTTTATCACCCTTTTTGTAAATAGGTTCAATGATTGACTCCACTCTTGAGACAATTCCTCCTTATTCCGAATAGAATAACTAAGTTTTATGGATCTCAGAACGAATTTTCCTATTTCCTGCTTGAATACATTCTGCTGGAATTTCATAGTACTTGGTGACTTCGAAGGCACTGGGCTCAGGTATTAGTGGCTGTGCTGTATGCATTTCAGTGTGCCTAACTTTATTAAGCCCATGCACATTCAAAATTAGTGGGCCGGGATAGCGTAGTCAGTATAGCGACTCGCTACGGGCTGGACGGTCCGGGGATCGAATCCCGGTGGGGACGAGATTTTCCGCAGCCGTCTAGACCGGCCCTGGGGCCCACCCAGCCTCCTGTAAAATGGGTACCGGATCTCTTTCCCGGGGGTAAAGTGGCTGGGGCGTGGAGTTGACCACCCACCCTCATCTAGTGCCAGTGTTAAAGAAAGAGTAGAGCTATACCTCTACTCCCCCTCTGGGCCTTCATGGCCCGTTCTAGGGAGAACTTTACCTTTACCTTACATTCAAAAGCGATTCTTCCGCCTGTTCTAAATGCTGTAAGAATGGCAGTGCCAGGATACCGGTGAACAGTGCATGATGAGGAGTTTCGCAATGACTCTTCACCAAATATTATTAGAGTGATCAAATAGCTGTTGATGTGGACGGAGTGTGTAGTACTCAAGGGGAAGGTGAGCAGAGAATCAAGGAAACGTGAAGGGAAGAGACCCTTAGAAATCCTTTGGATAGGTGGATAAATAAGATTAGTATTAATGTTAAGGCATAGTGTATGAACATATGGATTTGTTTCAAGATGGGGTTCGGTGTCGAACTCATGTGATTATTGTAATGAATGCTCAAGGCTCCATAAACTGCAGTTGGTCGACTCTTAGCGTCTGAAGTCTGAATCTGTTTCATGTAGCTTGACTGTCAGAAGTTTCAATGATTGTGAATGGCAGAATATCTAGACGCCAAAACGCGTACATGAAAACCTGCGGAGTTATGAACCACTTGTTGATTGCTTCTTAGATTACATAGCAGTGCTGTTTTAATTCCAGACGTTATGTATAGTATATAACGTCAAATACGACTGGCAGATGATCATGAATAACTGGTATTTAAGGATTTGAAAGGGGACGATCTTGACGTCTTTTAAGGCATTGTTCCGGTATTTATCTTGAACGAATGAGAAAAAACACGAAAAATAAGTGTTTGGGTTGTAGGTACCGCTGCTGGGATTCGAGTAGGCTTCCTCCGTTAGTAAGTTTAGAGGTTTACAGCTCCATTGTTCGGTCTGCACCACTGAAAGGAATTGCTTCAAGAGAGCCCACATTTCATGCTACCCTATATAACTCTGATATTCAGAGCACTTTTTATCTGTTTGTTTATGTGCGGTCCAGTTTCTAATTTGGTGCAGTAATGTTCATGTATCTGAAAATCTGTTTTATTTACTAAGAAAAAAATACAAATGTGTACCAACAAATTAAACACTTTTACGTTCAGCATTGTACTCTGTGAAGATTTTTCTTGTGGTGCATTGGCGTTTATCTGACTAAATTAATGAGCCAGCTTAGCTCGGCCAATAAAGAGACTGACATATTTGAACGAATAGAGTTAATTTCCCATGGAAGTAGGGACATACGAGTATTTCTCCGTCCTTGTCCAGACCAGCTCTGGGAACCACTCAACCGCCTATCAATTAAATACTGAGGTTTTTTCTATGGGGATAAAGTCGTCGGAGGATGCAACCGACCAGCGACCTCTGTCTAATGCCGAAGTTAATGTATACAGCTGTACATCAACTTCTCCGTTTGTGTTCATGACATTACAGTGCCAAGTTTAGTTGAAATTAAGTAACTGGGGATTTTTTGAAGGAAATGTCTTAAAGTAAAGTTGTAACTTTGTGTATTTGTTGACGAACCAGCTGCTTGCTAGCAGCATCGATCGACCGTGAGCTGGTCCACGACGCCTCGGGATCAAGCGAAGTAGCAGAGCCGCGACGCGTCAGTAGTGGGAGAGCGCCCGCCGTGCGAGGCTGGTGGTCCCTCCGATCAACGTCACGTGCACGGCCCGCCCTAAACTGTTTCTTGTTCTGGTGTACCCAGAAGTTTTTTGTTCGGTAGTGTGAGTTTTTGTGTGTGGTGCCCTTATCGTCAGTATTGCGTTCAATGTGGGATCTGTGAATAAGTGTTTCATTATTGGTGTTAGGTAAATTTGTGATTTAGTGTAGAATAATTGTAGAAATTTACCTGCCCTTGACACATTGAAGGAGACTTTTACATGTCATGCGAGCTGTATTAACGACGTGTTTCGACATTTAAGAAAGAATTTGAATTCAAGAAAAGTTGTGGAACTTCAGAGAGAGCATCAACTAATGAGACACTCGGTGAGTGATTTGGCCGGCAATAATTTTTTCATATTAAGGCGTAATTTTTAAATGTTATAACATAATAGGACACATTCTGAGGAAAGGTTTTTATGAAACATATCAGTCCTAACAATTATTATCGTCATGATTATTCAGTCACTGGAATAGTGCAGAATAACAAATAGCCCCTTTTATTGAAAAGCTGACAGTATCACATTTGACGGGTGAAGGTTAAACTGTAAAGATGACTATCATTTTTCAGGTGACATCGGATAGAATGAAAGCTGTTGGCGAATTGTCACGTCTTACTTTAGCGTAAACGCAGTTTTCATATAGTAGGAACAGGTGCGATTTTTCTTTTTGCTCGGACAGTGATTTTTACAAATATATTTTAATGTAAAATATTTTAATATAAATATATTATTTTAATCATAGTATATAACGGACATGTGTAACAGAAACTGATGTAACCTGTATCGTTTTTTCTTAAGAAATTGCTATCCGAACCTGAAGTTCATATGTTTGAGTAATTTCACGTATGTGCAGAATTAGAAGCTTTACATCTAACGTGGTGGTAATTATGTTACATTTTACATACTGAATCTCTTGGTGCTTGGAATAACAGCGTACATAACAAACCACTGCCTGTAGTAGTCTGAATAACATTAATCCAACCCCATAAAACCTCTCTCTTTTCGGACACCAGATATGCTCAGAGGAGATTTATCAAGGATCAGTCTGCAGTTTGAACTTCCTTCCAAGTAATCTCTTGAACCTCTGAAGGGTGTACCTTTCCCTTCCGTCTCTACTATCCCTTTTGGCAATGTATCTGAAGCCACTGACAACTATAATCCGGAAATAAATCCCTCCTCAATCCGTACGATTACAACTTGAAATGTCCTTGCGAACTTCTGCGGCTTCCTACATTTGCTCCTCTTATGTCTCTAATGGAACTTGCGTTATATTCTGTACTTTAGGGTGGACACCAGAGTTCGACCTTCCGTCTTTGCTGTTTCCATGTCACGAAAGAGATATCCAATTCAGAAGTATTTCTTGCTCGGAATATCATTCCTAAGTTCCATTGTGAATAAAAATAAATATCTGCTGGTTTTGTTATTTGTCCAGTTTCTGCAACGTTAGTGATTTTAATGGCATTATAGAAACTGGTTTGCGTGCTGTATTCTTATCTAAAGAATCCTTTTCTGTCAAATTGTGTTTGTGCTCCCATACATCATATTTCGTGCTGTCGAATGGACTCGAATTTTTAGCGTCAGTAATGACTTAATGTTTCTTTCTTTCCAACCTTTTTTTAAAATCCAAATAAATTTAGAGACTCGGAGAGAAGAATGCCAATTTAAAGTGTTTTTAAACAAAACACTCAGGAAGGTAATTAGTCTTACGAAGGAAATAGTGAGAAACTTAACGGCATTTCGTAACTAAGGACCTGTGATTTATACAGTTACATGAGGAGTAAAAATAAACTAACGTTTAGGAGCCCTGGATTGCGTGGGCAAGACAAAAATTGCGCACAAATATTCGGTTGGGATTAAATTCTTCGAAGACGTCCACTTTGAATAAAAATGAAATGTAAGTATAATATTAAGATGAATGACAGTGACATAGTTCTTGAAGGTTGGAGGTGGGTGAAACTCGCTCATGGTTTTATCAAACTGCGGACTGCAGTATTAGTAACGCTGAACCTTCTGTGTCTGTTAGGACGAATATCGAAACGACAAAACCGTAGTATGAAAGGGGGCTAAAAGAAAGGGAAGCACAGAGGGGGTTAAACTTGTACAAGGTCTCAGTGTGACAGCTACTTTTGTAAAGATTTGAGAGGACGCTTTATAAGGGACTCGAATCTCAGCACTGTGCGGGTGCTTTACTAATCGGGTATTGAGTTTGACATGTATTTAGAACGTTTTAGATTTCGTTTCGAATTTCGGACTACTTATGTCAAAGCTGAGTATTTTGTATCAATACATAGGAATATAATAATAATAATAATAATAATAATATAGTGTTTATGTATTACGACAGCGGAAAGCATTGCACCAAAAACAAACAGGTTGAGGATAAACTAAACACACGAGGGCAAATATAAACAAGGCTATAAGTAACACTGGAATAGTGCTGGTGTACTAAAATAAATACCTGTTGGTCTTTAGTACTGAAATTACTCGTACGTAAAATATTACAGAATTTATTGCTTTCGAATTGCCGTCCAGGGAAGAGTAGTCCTTATAAAAGATGTCATTTTTCCTACAGATTACGTTTTCAGCAGAAGCACTTCTAGCTGAGTGACTGAACCTGTAGTGCTGGTGGGTAGTAAATGGAAAGTCGTCCCTGTGTAACCCTATACGTAGGCGTTGGCAATCAGTATCCGAAACGTACGTAGACTTAACAATTCACATTTTCTTTAAACATGTTGATCAAGAATCGGCTAGAAGTGGTCACATATTTAGTATCTAATATACTTTTATATTTATTGCCACACACTGAATTTAACAATGAACTACAGAATCTAACATAAGGATATATATTTAATTTATTTCGTTAGAATATAACCCAGACTTCCTAGGCGGCTGCCCGGCTAATTTATTGAGTATCTTACTTATTTTGCGCATTAGTGTTAGGGCATTCTTTTGGCAGCAATAGAGAAGTTTAAAGGCACAACCTTGAACCAACTACAAGGTCGCTAGTAATAATAAATTTCAGGCACTGTTCGAACGTTCTGCAGTGGATAACATTCCTGTAGAGGTTATGTTGAAAAGTAACACAAATCGGTGCCTTTATTGTCGTGTAATGTCGTAATGGTATGATTTAAATTCTTACCACAATTGTATTACCTTACTTTCCGGACCTCATTATGTACAACACGTAAGATCCAAGAATTCTGCGAAATGTTTTCAGATGTTTATCAGAATTTAATAATAGGGAAGTGTTTGGAATATGGAATAGTCTAATAACACTGGATAGTGAATTCCAAAGCGTTATTCCGTTTCTTTCTTAGGCTACAGTAACGTATGTAGCATGAACTTTGTTATTTTGTAAGCATCTCTTAAGGATTTAAAATATTTGAATGGAGAATTTTGATACTGAGGAAAATACAAAGCTCCCTTTGAAAGAAACTGCTTAGTAAGATTGTGTTTCATTAGAAAAACATTAACTGAATTACGTTTGCCGTCTTAGAAAGTAATACAATCCTTATGAATTGAATATTCTTTTAGTATCATGTAATCCTTCCTTTATGTGCGTCCGTCAATCAAAGTCTTATTATTTGTTTGGCAGCAGGGATGTTTGATGTATTGTGCAGAATGGAGCTAATTTCTGATGACAGTCTGTGCCACATTTCAAGGAACCCAATACGTTGGCCTCTTTCACTGGCGGAAAGATACTTACATTTCTGAGTTATAATGGCATTGCATGCGTGATGTAGTCTGAATGTAAAGAACGGATTAAGAATATCGAATGAATACAATTTCTACGAAAATTGCTTTAAATTATTATTGAAGGTGCAAAAGTAATTTTTAAGAAATAAAGAGAGGTTCACACATTTATTGTAGCTGTACACAGTATTCTCATGAGGTAATTTAACTGAAACAAAAAATGATATATATGTTTACCCAACGTCTTCATATGAGCACCAGTCTTACGTATACTGGGTGACATGTGAAAAATTCTCGTTGCTTCCTTTTTTCCCCAAGTTCTATCCGACATTCTCTGTTCTGACATTATCATCCAATTTTTTTCACATTTCAGGCCAACATAAAGTAGGTTACTACATTAACATACGCCATAGAACTCATTTCAAGTACCTTCAGATATTATTCACTGAGCATTCTGGTGTAGCGGCAGAGCTGTAGACTTGATTTACACATGTACTCTTTTCCAGTCAAGGCAGTATTAGTTCCGACTATCCTGAATACGTTTTTCATGGTTTTCCTCAGACAGTTCATGTGAATGCCAAAGTATTAATCTGAAATAAGCCATCTTCGTCTTTTTCCCAATTCTTACATTCTTGCTACAAGAAATGATATATAATATATCTGAGACTCACGAAACTGTGTACAACAATTTATGTTAATATAGGCTTTAGGAAAATTCAGCCCTACATCATCACACCTTACAACGTAGCACTTTTTTGTAGGCCTACTAGTGAGCGTGTGTATGTGTGTGTGTGTGTTTATGTACTAGTATTTGTGTATGTATGTATATATGTACATATTTGCGTACCTGGGCATTCACCTAATTTTTTTTGTAGAATTCCAGCAATTCATACGCGATTCTCTAAGGCTTCCTCTGTGGTTGATTCGTTGCACCAGAGTTATGTTGGAGACTTTCCTTTATTTACCATTTAACTTATTATTCACATAAGTCTGAATTTTAATTAAAGTATTTATTAAGACTTTCCCACAATCGAGATCTCTGTCCATAAAATCCAGTAATATCAAAACCAGTCATTAGTCACTACCACCTACCTCGTTTTAACAAATTATTTTCCTAATACATATTGTGTTATCAAATTGTCTTCCAATTTTCTACTTTCGAAGAGTATTCCACGCTTAAATTCCATGTCCATTTCTTGCATTTCCCAGGCCCCAGATGTTCGGCTCTTAATTGTCTCTATTCCGACTAATGCTAAGGGTACAAAATTTATTTATTTGTTTATCTATTCTACGGAAAAGTAAAAATGTAAAGTTGTCCCTGTACACATGTTGAAGGCATATAGGTGAAGTGGAGTTATATATCCATTCATTCTAACCTTAATACTAAAGGGAGATGAGTAGTCAGCATTACGGTCCAGCCGCTTTAAGGTCGGGGAAAGAGTCCCCGGTACTCATTGAATAGGAGAATGGGCGGTCCCACAGACTGTCTGGACTTTTTGGAGAATAGGAAAATTACTTACCTGTGCCGGGATTTGAAGCCCGGATGAGGATGATTATACACTTACAAGTTAGAACACACCGAGTGGCCTATCAGTCAATTACTATTTTATGTAATATAAGCATTTTCTGAAACATGTATGAAAATTATTGATTTATTATACTACAAGTTGGACGACACTCTCTGTGGTGGGTCTTTATTTCAAATACAAGACGTTTCGAACGGTAGATGAAATTCCGTCCTCACGAGGTTTAGTGGTTGGCTTACTAGGCTAGTGTTCAAATGGTACCGAGTTTATCGTTGCCATTAACCTTGTAAATTAAATTTAGTAATTACAGTTACTATCGATCATACAAAGACAACCCGCGCCGTCTAAGGCGTGGGTCTGCGGCCGCTCGCTTGCTGGTATTGCGGGCTCGAATTCCGCCTGGGCATGGATATCTGTCTCTTCTGAGTGCTGTGTGTTGTCAAGTAGAGGTCTCTGCAAGGGGCCGATCACTCGTCCAGAGGGATCCTACCAAGTATGGTATGTCTACATGAGCTCAATCTCGAAACCTCATATAGGATGCCTACGCACACTGGGGCTGTCGAGCCATGGAAAAAAATACAAAGACAGCAGTAAAATTAATTATCGAAACGTTGGTGTTGTCAGATACACCGCAGAGAGTGAAAATTGTCTTACATGATACTGTGCAAGTAGGCCCTGTAAAGCCACATAATTTGGAAAACTTTAAAATGGCTAAATCAAGTTTCATTTACCAAAAAATTCGGAAAGGCGCGTAAAATGAAAAATAATTATTAAAGTTAAGGGTAAAGGTAAAGTTAATGTTCTCCCTATAATGTGTCATGAAGGTGCAGAGGGGGATAGAGGTGCAACTCTACCCTTTCTTTAGCCTCGGCGCTAGAAGTGGTTGGGTCGTTAACGTCATGACCCGGCCGCTTTACCCCCGGGAAAGAGAACCCGTACCGAGTTTACAAAAGGTTAGGTGGACCGGTCTGGACGGGTGCGGAAGATCTCGCGCCCAGCAGGGTTAGAACCCCAACCGTCCAGCTGTATCAACTACGCTATCTCGGCTACCTGAAATATAGTTATTAAATGTGAAATTCTGTCAGATGTCCGGACATGGTGGGAGGGAACACCGAAATAAGCGCCTTTACGTAAGTACATAGAACTGCTTGAAAGTCTCTCGAAGTACTTATGCAGATAGGTCTATTTCCAAAACCAGAACAAAATATAGGCGTGTTTGTGTTTTAAGCAAGGGGCACTGGATTATCATGTTAATGCCTACATTCTGGCATTCCCTGACACGTGTCTTGGAAGTTGCCTCAGATACAAACAAAACTTTAGTACCATGTTCTCATACGCGACGCAGAGAACATGAAACCACACGAGAACAAGCCGTATGGGCGGGACTGTCTCAGTAAGTGAATAGGCTAGACAGTGTGGCGAAATAGGCATTTCGATTTTCGCTATTCTAGACCGGCTCCTAGATCCACCCAGCCTCCTTTCGCACAGATACGGGGTTCAACTTCACTGGAAGAAACCGGCTGGAGCCTGAAGCTAACCACTCACTTCTGTCTACTTAACAATCCAAGGATACTGTGCGTGTATATACTTCCATTAACCTTAGATGCCTTCGTTGAATGGTGCTGGTTGGTAGGCCTGACATACACATCATTGTCGATGGTAAGGTGAAGTGGTTTGCTTAGTAGATAATTTGATTATGCTTTCTCATAAAAATTAGAGAATGTGGGGTATATGTTAGGCTACTTTTCATTTGATAACCTTGCTGTACTGTTGAGAATGATAGGAGCAATACGCCTGCACGGACGACGAAGAATACTGTGTGTACGTATTTTTAATCTGTGGGGAATGTTCCGCACAGTGGTATAGAATACTGTTTCCCCCCCCCCCCCCTAAACTTAATAATCGGGAGCCCGCTGCAATTATTAGTGAAATTACTGCCAGATATTTTAATAACATGACCCAGAATACTGCTTTCTGTCAGAAGGACGAAATCCAGTCCTAAAGAACTCGTAATAAATTTTAGTAGTTTTGGAGCCCGCTGACCCATTGGGCCCGTTCGCGCGAGCGGATCTGAGGACTACTTTCTTCTGGGATGTGACGCCATATGGTCTAGTACGGTATTTATTAAGATTTCTAGTACTGCGGACCCCTTACAAAGTCTCACTAATTCGGCGGACCTCTACCCTAAAATTATCTCAACTCTCGGATCCCTAGGTATAATTCGCGGTAACATTTACAAAGAGGGCGTTGTGAAAAAAAACTTTCTTAAGTGAACAAAGAATTTAAAGTAGTAAAGTATTTTCCTATAAGCAATGATAATAAAACTAAGATTAGGAAAACCCCAAAGGGGGATAAAATTTATGCTGTACTGAGTAGAATATACACAACTCGCGAAACCCCGGTTGATAAATATTTGTCTAGTAGGAATGGGCTGGCGTTTCAGAGGAACATGATGCTTCCATAACCAGTCATTTACTTTGATGTTCGTCGTAGTCACTGCCATTAAATCCTCAAACCTCGCCAGTATCAAGAACAACTGCCTGCATGGCACAGGACGGAGTGTATGGACACACGTTTGAAGGGTATATAGCTGCGAAATATTGGTGGATGTTCTGTTAGTATTTATTAGCTAAATGCAAAGTCACTGAAACTTCCACTATTTTGTCTGAGCAAACAGCGAATTAACGTATCAATTCCCTACAGTGGTGTATTCGACACGGAATATTGCATCGGAGTGTTTCTATAGGTTTTACTACGGCTCAATCGTAGTTTACAGAAGAATATGAAATGTTACGGACATTACTTCTAATAGAGTCACCGCCATGGAGTCAAATTTTCCGTTTCTGGTTCCTTACACTGACTTAAAGTAATTACGCGTTTTTTCTTTAGCCAGATATAACGCGCATTCATAATTTATTCTCTGGATTAACTTTTGAAAAATGCCCTTAATAGGCAAAGGCCACATTTTTTTCTTTGCACGCTATGAAGGCATGTGGTTGAGTGAGAGTATAGCTCTACTCATATGTCAACTCAGCTCTAGATGGAGGTGAGTGTTCAGCTTCACGCCCCAGCGACTTTATCGTGAGGGAAATAACGCCGTTACCCAATAAAAGAGGCTGGGTGGACCCAGAACTGGTCTGAATGCTTTGCAGAAGAGAAAACCTTCTGCCTCGGCCGGGAATCGAACCGCAATTTCTCGGTTGTACGGCCCTTAGCCTAGTCGCTTACCAATACGCTATGCCGGCTCTCAGAAAGTGTCTTTAACAAATATTTGAATTTCCTTTTTCATGTTACCAAGTACAGGTGGTTATACGTAATGACGTACTGCAGCAGCAATACTTGTCACAAAATCGATGTATTTCTGATACTCCAGACAATGCAGAGTACAATAATACAATAGTATTACTCTACTTCGAGCGTTTGCGCAAGGGACCGTCGCGAGCGAACGATGGGAATGAACTGTGTATTTCGTTTTCAGACAGAAGGACAGCGTTACGAAATCTGTGCACCTTGCTAGTATTCTTCGAGTAGTTTTAGCCTACTGAAGAGTTACACAGAGAGGCAAGATGATTGAAAATGCATAGAATATGTAAAATATCAATACAAAATTTCGTCTTAAAATTTAGACTTGGATACCTTGGCTAGAGAAAGTATTAGCTATACTAAAATGGATATTTAGAAATGAGGTATGAAGATGTGGATTCACTCGGCATGACTGAGGATAAATCCAGTAGCGAACATATGTGGAAATGATAATGAAAACGAAAATATGCAGTACCTTTACCAGCTTGATGGACTTCTGAAAGAAACCGCGTACACTCAGTGTTAATTAAACCTGTTAATCCTGAAATGAAGGTAAATAAAGGGGCATGTGTAAGAATTGAGTTCTTACCTAACAGTAAATAAATGTGTCTCAATCACAAAGTCCAGGCCGTTAAGAATTTTTGAGGATAAAATTTTGAAATCGTGAGAAACATATGAAAAGTTTGCAGGAAATATGCAGGCGTTTTAAACGTTAAAGCAGGTTGCATATACAGCATACCACTGTGCTATAACGGGGTAAGCACAACATCATGGAAGGTTGAAGGGTACAGCTCCAGGAATTCTTAACGTTGGCACTAGATAGGAGTTTGAACTCCACGCCACGATCGCTTTACGTTTTGGAAAGGGTTCTCGTACCCATTGAATAGGTGGCTGAATGGACCCATCAGTCACTCTGGACGCGGCTGCACCAGACACTGTACTAACTGAGCTAAACACGCGTATTATTATTTATTAATTTTCTCACCCTCTTTCTTCAGTAGTGATTGTCAATTTACTGTGAAGTTATGAGATTACTCTTCTGTGATTTTAGTCATATAATGATCCATTGTTAGGAGGTTTTCCTCGGGTCGGTGTCAGTTTTCTAGATAAATGGTAAAGAAGACGTTAACAACTCTGGTTCTGTTGTCTTGTTCAAGGGAACACAATGGACACTTAATGTGCTGGGTCCGTTGTATAATAGTTATAGTAAGTCAATAATAAGCATCTGAACATAATCACATTTTGAAGTCCTTGACTGTGGTTGTATGCGGATGGTTGTTATAAAGTACTTACGAATTTAGAATGTCGTATTAAATGAAGCCTGCAATGTAGAATGAAAATTCTCCCATAATAATGTTAGGACATTTTCAAAATCCTTTATTAAAAGTAAAATGGTTGGTATGCGGAAATAAGGACATTGTAGGAAGTATTGAATATTGATTGTTGCAAGTTGTAGTGAAACTTCACCTTTCGTCATAGTAACAACGGTGCTGGCAGTCACTACGTCTGTTTATACTTTATTATGCTGTGGACTGTGCGAAAGTTTAATATTTCATGCCGACACCCTTCATTACGGCCACATCATCTGAAACTGCTGCACCTTCCTCCAGAGCACTGAGCTGATAATTTATAAACGGATTTCCTTAGTACGAAAGCCCATAATCCATGTTTTAAAGACTTCTTTGGACGTACAGTGTACTTTTTTCGACGATAGTTTAAGACGAAGCCCTGAAAACCTTTCAGGTAATTGTAGATGCAAGTGCTGTACATATCACTGAGATTCGAAATTAATTCAATTCCATGTTCCAATATTGCATCAGTATGTGGTTAAGCAGCACATGACAGTCTGTGCGGAGGCAGCAGCTCTACCCTAGGCTCTACGATTTTGTCAGCAACCAACTGATAGAACAATATTTTGCTTGCAAATTTCTTATTATAAACAGCACGACAAGGAAACGAAACATTTCTAAACATATTAGCTTACAACACCAGACGAAAGAGAAGTTTACAAGGACCGTTTGAAGAGATGGAATGCATCGTAGCAGGCCACATTGGTTAACAGCTGATGGGAACATGGTGTACGATGCTAAATACGCAGAGAATATTTAAGTAACGGTTACTGTGATGTGGGCCCCTTACCATACAGCATCACACGTCCTCGAGGTGCGAATGGAGAAGACAGTCTCCAGGTAGGGAAAGTAGTTGCAATTACGTTGAATAACAAGTTGCGAACAGCGACAAGAAGTGGTCCTCCAGCTTAAGGGTTGAGAATATGTGTAAACCACAGCACCGTAATATATTTTGTGTGTGAAATACTTACGCAGCAGATCTAAAGGAAGAGGAGGAGAGTAGGTGGACGGTATCGGCTGAAGATTGTAGAAAAATTAAAAAGGCTGGGATGTGCGGAGCGATCAACAGACTCATATTAACAACACCGGAAACTTCCACAGTGTCTCTTTCATTTTCGTGCTTCAGTCATGTTTTAAATTATTAATCGCTACAAACTACCTGTATTTTAAAACTACGGGAAATAGACAAAGTAATTTTACCTGCATATGAGAATAAAGATATGAGATGTAAATTTTTGGCATTACTGAAAATATGAATCATGTTAAAAACTACAGTAAGATGTATGGCTGAAAATGAATGAGATGTGTGAAGAGTAGATTGATGGAACCGTTACAGAATGATGCATGTATTCCAATAATAGCGAGTACGATTCTGATTTCGGCGAGAACTCTACCATGAATATGCTTCTTCCTGCACTTTAAAAATCATTCAAGAGTGAATTCTGTGATTATAAGTTCTGAGGTATTTTAATTTGTCTTTAAGATGAATGTCATTATCTGTTTTACGCATAGTATGTAAAATTTACTTATCCTAAATCAAAATGGTTACAAGTGTACAAACAGCCTATTTTGAAGTCCACTTTATGCTAATTTTCCGCAACCAATGTGAGTTCATTTTGTGTCGTAAGATGGGTTTCTAAAAGTTTAAGCGCAAATTGGATCGGCATAAAAGGCCATTGCGAAAGTTCCGTATCCATAATCGAATCACCATAAAGGCCGGTCAGCAAAGTAGATTACGTGGAGTTACTTACGCTGTAACTGCAAGACAAAATGCCGTACTGGGGAACTTGGGTTGCACGTATAAGGCTTGTCGTTTCAGCTCAGGGAGTAAATGGTGCACTATTGGTGTTAGACTGCTTGACCCCAGGAGGTGTAGGCAGTACGCTTCTTTGAGGCGCCGGAAACTATAAGCCATACGAAACAGCATCAAATCGCAGAAGGCTTGGGTGTTCTGAAATATTTGCAATTTAAATATTTACGACAAGCTTTAAGAATTCTGGCGCCATCACCTAATCTGTGAATTTCGCTGATAAAGCAGCTTAGCGTTTCGGTTTCTTACATTCTCCTCATATATTATAGCCATATTTTCATTAGTTTTGTTATTGTTTTGATAGTTGTTATTCTCAATTCTTTTCTATCTTCCTTCAAGATCCGTCATTCCGAAAGGTCTATGATGCGATCGCTCTAAGGACATGTATTTCTACCTTCGCCATTCTTCTAATTTATTTTCGGTCCACTTACAGACATGTATATGTTTATAGATGTTTATTTTCCGTCAGCATATGTGTTAAATTTTACTTATTTTTCTGTTATTTTTTCCTTCCTGCTCAAAGACTTGATGCTAACGCTTGTTCCCATATTCATAAGTCATAAAGATGGTCTTTCTGCCCACTTTCGTCTTCCCACTCTTCGGTGTTTTTTTATTATGTGGGTATGATAATTATGGGAGTCTCATACTCTTCATGCTATTTACAGAATTTTTCCAATTTAATACCGGTAGACATTTTATTTTCTTCTTTCGTTTTTCTCTATCGTGGCTTTCCTCCTGCAGTGAAAATATTCTGTTCTGTTCCCCTTATCCAGAGTTTACTTTAAAATCGCAGACTTAGCTTAGCTATAAGAACGAATTAAATAGTGCTGTGGAACGTCTAATTTCGTTTTATTTTTATGCATATTACGTTTTCTTTATAATACTCTACAGATTATCACTAAGTATTCGAGCAGTTCTGTTGTAATTACATAACAATTCCTGAGCAATGTAGTTTTGCCGGCTGTCCTTCTATGGTTAGCAAATTCATTATTAGGGCTCCTGTCTTTTGGTCTCTGGAGAGGATACGTAATCTAAACTTCCGCCCACCACCGACATAAGGGAGAGCTATTCGGCTGTATCTCGATCGGTATTTTCTCGTTGGTTTAGACAAGATACATACAAAAAGATGAAACAGTATTTAGTACATAATGATAACGGAAACTGATTGTACCTTATGCCTTCTAAAAATTGTCGGAAAATTATAGCTGAGTTAGGACTCTACAAAGTTTGGCCATAATAAATTCTTTATAATATTCCACAGATCAAAATACAATCAAAATTTCGGTTTTGTTGCTCGTGAGCATATAATTAGCTCTAAGAAGAATTAGAAGTATTGTAAAGTGTGAACAATGTCATTCATATGTTTTATCTTAAGAAATACTTAAATTAATGAAATCTTGGATATCATAAACCAAATTTTCAAACCTCCTTTTGTCTCTATACGTGCAAGAAAGCTGTTGGTGCACCATCATTACCAAATGGCAGAGAAGCGAGGACTGATGAAACAAAATTAATGTCTACTGAAATGCTATTCACCCGACGAAAGAAGGTTACATATAGCCTTTTGGACCACAAATAAATTACTAAAGTATGACAAGAGTCATAGATTTTACCAGTAACATAATTTAAGTAACATTAAATTACTTCGAGGGCGTGTTTAAAGTAAGAAAGTAAAATTCCAAAAATAAATTTTAGAATACAAATTGTAGAGATTCCTCTAAAATTTGGAACGGTTTTCACTTCTACATTTTGGAGGAACACATTGTCTTCATTTTCATGATAGAGGATGAATGTGGCACATTCGCAAGTTTTGGTAATTGTTCTGACGGGAGTGGCCACAGCTCTTCTCAGTAATTATCTGGAGAGACTGAGAAAGAAACCACAAAATACCTCAATGAGGACATTTAGTAAACCGACCGATATGCCTCAGATAGGATAATGCATAAACCGACCGATATGCCTCAGATAGGATAATGAATAAACAGACCGATATACCTCAGTGAGGAAAGTCAGTAAACTGACCGACAGTCCCTAGTGAGGACAGTCAATAAACCGACAGCCACACCTCAGTGAGGACTGTCACTAAACCAACCGAGATTTGAACTGGGTTGCTCATGAATACGGGTTTATGGTGTTGCCGCTCCGCCAGAAACCTTTTCTTTCTTCATGAGGCTGTTCTAACACGCAGTCTGCTGTTAAACTTGCCAACTTAACCTATAAACTGGGTTGTTAAGTTGATGGGGCAACAGCGCCATCCCTAGCGGACTGCATCAAGACATTTGCTGCTACTGGAACTACAGGGACTTGAAAATTAATGGCGTGACCTGGACAAACGCAGTGTCCTGAATGGCGTGATGTGTTTGTGCGATGGCTGTATTCAGTAAGCAAATGAAAACATAATGTGGATGTCTTGTCCGTAAATCTCTTCGATAATCTGCGCTTTCCATCCTGAAAAAAAAATACTTCACTGATTTCGTTCAAACGCAGTTGGCAAGCTAACTACAATTTTCCTCCTGCTGGACCACTTTAATATCAAGTGTACATAAAATAAATTAAAATTTAAGTACCTGTACCACATCCTGGTGTAATTTGAGATTGAATCGTGCAAGCACTTTCTTTAGTATAGCACACTTATAAGAAAGACATTCAAGGTCGAGCTAGCTGCACGTCCACACCCTCTACATGCCTTCGGGGTGTATACAGAGACAACTTTATCTTCAAAGTTACTCCTGTATTATTTGTCCGATTGTTTTGATGTTTTAACAAAATATTTGTACCACGTTGAGATGGTATTTGTTAAAATAGGCCTACGTAGGCCTCAAGTTTTTAAGTTATATCTTTTGATCCGGACGTATATCTCCGGATTTTATATAAAACTTCTTGTACAAACTCTGTTGTTATTTCAAGAACCAGGACGAAAGACGTTGCTATGCCGTGTAACATTTCTGTTATTTTGTTAATAATTGTGTTGTACCAGCGAATATGGCCTTTATTCTTCTTAGAATATATTAAAATAAACTGTCTTAAAGTAAGTTAATTTTTCAATTTATTTATTTATTCTATAACAGTAACATTTTTACGAGTAGCGTATGTAAGCCTTTAATTAACTTTAAAGGTTAGTGTTCTGTTTACCTACTCTACATTGCACAGAATATGGTTGACGCATTGAAAACAGTTTCCAAACAATGTGACCAACAGTAGACATGGATCGCTTTGTGCACCAAGAAACCAGCTGTGTTCACATAACAGCCAGCCAGAAACACTACGTAACGTAACCGGACTTAACTTACTTAGCGATATCGAGTAAATAGTGTGGAAATGGGTGAGCAGAAATTTGCACAGAGTACCGTACTTGGAAATCTGTTCAATAATCTGTTTTGGCGTGCTTGGAAAAGCGCCGATCAAGCGTTACGTCAATTAAAGTAGGCGGATGTGTGGCCACATAGAAAGAGTTTCAAATCTGGCTCTTTCTGAGTGACTCCTGTACCATGTTTATTAACTGGTTAATTAACAATGCAGGCCATGGACGTATAACGTAAAATTGAGGCGCTTTCGTGTAACCATTGTTGCCGTGGAAAAACAATAAGTATTACATACTCTTGAATGTGTATTTGTAGCCTTATTTATCCTGCATGAAAAGCGCATGCGCCATATTATATTGTCATCTGTGGCACGTCCGGCTCTACCATATATTTTCCACATTATCTCTTACACGGCATGATTTTCGGGAAAAAGTATTAAACATACAATTTGCTTTTTGATTTTCTCTAAACATGTGTCTGTAATGGTTCTCATTCTAGGAGGAATTCAGCGAGATATTATCATAAATGTACCTAGGTCTTCACGTAAAGTACCCGTTATTCTTGTCAGGTTTTAATGAAACTTGAATTTTCTCGACAGTTTTTCGAAAAATCCTCAAATATAAATGTCATGAAAATCCGTCCAGTGGGAGCCGAGTTGTTCCGTGCGGACGACAGACATGAAGTTAGTAGTCGCTTCTCACAATTTTGCGAAAGCGCATAGAAAACCAGTTGATTATTTCGTGATTTGGCTACTTATTCGTTACTTATATACTCGTCAGTACTTTAAACTAACTTCAGTTACCGATGCTTATGAGAGCAGATCTTCCGCATTTTACAGATCGTTACCCTTAAACTCGCAGAATCATTTCTCCGATTCCTATTTCTCTGGTGTTTGCAACATGTCTTTAGGTGTACAGTAACATTGTTTTTAAGCCTGCAAAATGGAATTAGACGTTTGTAGAAGAAGCGGAAGTTGTGGCCTCATTTCTTAATTGATTTCAACAGATCCAGCATCTCTGGTACTCTCACATTAACTGTAACTTAATAGTGAACTTTTCGATTGCATTAGAGTTGCTTCCAGTGAACTCGGCGGGATCCTGATTCGAATTCTGACAATTTCCACACGGAGGAAGCAACAACCCTTGTGGAGTGTACTCCCAACAAGCCTATTTCGAGTCTCAGCCGAAACACTGGTTATCCTGACGAAGATTACTCATGCTTTTCCCCTGTTCTTGCAGAAAAGTAGAGTGATAATGCCTTGAATTAAGCTATGAATGCTGTTCTTCCATTGCTTTCAAGCTCACCGGATGTGGTAATTTTGTGGTATGATTCAGAGCTGAGTAACGTATTAAATTACTATTGCGAAGTTGCATAACCTATGACGTCTGAAAAGAGGTAACCGATTGTTGACCATATTGAGAAAAAAGAAATTAAATTTATTCCAGATCGTGTCTAGGCTCTCGAGACGAAGGAATCTATAAGCCACAACCGAAAAGTTACGGAATTTAATTTCATAGACATGAAGAGCGCTGATACGTTATGCATAACTGGGAGTTGTACAAAAAATTCAGTAGTTTATTTATCTTGTATTATCTAGAGGGCGGCTGATAAAGAAAGTATAAAAATTGGGTCTTCAACGACACTCGTGTGAAAAACTTTAGAAATTACGTGGCCTACAGCAGAGTGAACTACAGATTTTTAACTATGCGAGTGACATGCATCCATTTGTGTTAACTGAACTCAAGGAACCCATCAAAGCTTTTCATATGATACAGCTCCAGTAAATACGAAAATCATCTACGGACAACCGAAGCAACTTAAAAATTCGTACGAGTATATGACGTATCCAAATTTAGGAAAATTGGTCTAACAATGTAAACATATGAATTAATATGCAACCAATGTAAGTATTGTGAAACTTTGAAACTTGTCTTCTGCTGCTGTAAGAGGGGCATGTTTTTCTGAATGTATGAATAAACTTCTCTTACTTCATTTTTTAATAGAAAATCGATTGAAATATTGAACAAGCGTGGCATAATATCTGCATTCGGTACAAGCCAAAGTTCCATAAACTTGCATACTCTAGTGTACTTTGGGACTAACTGCATAGATATTCATATTATTCAATAGCTTCTCAGTGCCTTCTCTCAGAACTTTTCAGCAACTAACTTCTTACAATCTACACTGCGGCTCACGAAATTCTCAGTCTTCCTCCCTAGCGTGTCACATGTAAGAAGTTGCAATCTCCTGTATGGGTGCCAGTATACGGTTTTGTAAGTTTCAAAGTAGCTGGCGTTAATGTCCTCATACGACGAATCTAGCCGGAACCAGTGGTGCAAAGGACGTAGTACGTTCCCGCGTTGTATTGTGGGCTTGACTGTGGGAGGTATGGGTAGCTGGCTGTAGCCTCAGGTTCAGAATGCTACGGAGAGAGTATCCAAGCCTGAGACCTAGGCATTCCTCTAGGGAGAAATCCATGTCGTCTGAAAAGAAATAAAAACGAGAGACCGCTCGCAAGACCTAGCTTTTGGCTACAGAGAAGAGTGGAAGGGGCCTAATGGCGATAGAACTGTTAGGAAGAACATTTCGTTGGAAGGATTGTCTGCTGGGAATTGCTTTATTTCCCCAAAAGAGAGGACGAATATTTAAGGGAGCTTATGTTGTGGAATAGGGCTATGTGTGTTGCTAGTACTTCCTGATACAGAATACTGTTCGCTATATTTATGAAATAACTGACGGTGGAAACAAGTGAACTTCATTTTTGTGTTTAACGTTACAAAATTTTCTAACTTTTTTATTATTAGACATCCCCATTGGTACGTACATACAAACGTATATTTTACTGTCTTCAGTAGTTCAGTCAAAACCAACACACACTTGCAACATGTGTGTGCTGGTTTTACTGTACTACTGAAGACAGTAAAATATACATCTTCTAACACTACATTAAACCACATTAATTCTTTGAAGGTTAAAACAACAAAACGGAAGTACTCTTTTGTCCAGTGTTCTCAGATATCCGAAAGAATTTGTTTGAAGATTCTTTCCTGATACCCGAGTAATGTTAAGATAATGGAGAGTGTGGACCATTTATGGAATTACACTGACAGAGGAACGTCGAAGCACTAGGAATGAAACAAACCTCTCCACGAAAGTCCTGATATGGACCGGGATCGAAACCTGGTCTTCGCAGTGAAAGGCATGGCACGGCATTAAGATTAAATAAATCTAAACTGTATAAAGATTAATTTCGTACCGCACAGAGAACACAATGTTCTTCCATCAGAAAATCCAGCGGGTGAGTGCTGTATGGGGAAAGAAATACGTAAATACACTGCGTGGACAAAATGCGGAATTTTTAGTTTTAAACTTGGCGATACATAAAGCAACTACTGGGACTTAATTGGTTAAAATGTATGGTACGTTGTTTCGTCTGTAGTCTAAACTTCAGCGTAAGTAGTATGTGAGCTGACTGAGAACTGTTCCGATGAAAATAAAAGTGTTAGTGTATAAAGCAGACGATACAGGACGATTGAAATAGTGTCGTTATGGGGGTGTGTATTTGATGTCGCTGTCCCGGCACTCACCGATATCCTGTCGACGGCCGTGACACAGCGGGAATTCCGTTGACTCGGGGGCGCTCAAATCGCAAATAAGTCAGACTTTAGAATGGAAAAGGATAAACTGCCGAAGGTACCTACAGGACAAGGAATAGCGAAAGTGGAGAGAGGAAAAAGGATTATGTGATTGGTAGTGATATTAAGGTGCTTAATCAGCCAAAACAAGAAAACATTGAAGCCAATTCAAAGTAATAAATGTAGCTGATATAATCAAAGTGTGTACATTCTGCCACTCGTTAGTTGTCTTAAGCGCATGAAGTCCAAAGTTTCGGTCTCACAGTTTGTATTCGCCGTTTAGTCCGCCATGGATATCAGAACTTATTCCGTTCATTGGAATTAAGCTGTTTCACTTCCATATCGATAGACTGCCGTTATTGCAGCAGCGTATAAACTTAATCTTCTTACGTTTTTTAATGCGTAGTGCTGAACTTCTCTATTTCCTTTGCGATTTTATATTAGTCGTAACAGTATAATGATATTTAGTTTTGATGCTTCAAATCTTAACGCATATGAGATCTTACGAGACAAGTAATAATAGTAATAAATAATATAATGATAATAATAATAATAAAGATAGAAGTCTTCGTACTTGAACAGAGATTTCCTAAGCACGCCAGTTCGCAGCTGTCATGTAGTGCGACATATCAAGTTCTTACGGCAGTGCTGAAGAATATTCACGTCATTTCCCTATTTACCTATTTATTTTACTTTCTGTCTGCGGGTGTTTTCAACATTTTTTAATTCACAAACGGGTGAGGGAAGAATTAATTTTCCGAAGACAGGTGAACTGCCCCACATTGCACATTACAAATACATAATTACTACTGTTATGTATAAACGTGTTTATTATATAGCAAGTAACAATCTGTGTAGTGTTAAAATCGAATAGACGCGATAAAAACCAATATCCAGTATGTGCGATTGAATTGCCTGTACCAAAGATTATACAGTAATTCAATATTTCAGACACAAGGTTTCTAATTTGCCGATCCCGGTGGCCGCGCTCGCTTTCTGGGATTGCGGGTTCGAATGCCGCCGGGAGCATGGATGTCTATGTCTTGTGAGTGTGGTGTGTTGTCGGCTAGAGGTCTCTGAGACGGGCCGATTCATCATCCAGAGGAGTCCTTCAGTATGCAACAATAACCCTCTGTACCTACAGTAAGTAGATAGAAAGAGGTCAGGCTAAGAAAACAGAAAGACATTTTTCTAATGTCATGTCGTCTCCCATTTCTGAAGAGTGTAGCGACAGAACGCACAAATTCCTTATCGTCGTATTCAGCAGTCAGCCACTGACATAATTAAAAGCCGAAGAGGGCTAGATAAGAAAAATATAATGAGATTGAGCACAAACTGCATTGTTGTATGATTAAGGAAATGGATTTGTGTAACACCAATCTTTCACTTCTGGTTAATTAGTAATTGTATTTTAATGCGACGTGGCCCTAGTAACATGACTAAAAATAAAGAATGAAAGGACGTTTTATGAATCTAAAGTTATCTTGTTTCGGTCGTGATTAACTCTTTTGAGGACTGACGTACATATAAATTGTACGTAAAATTCATATTCTGCCTCACAAGGAACAAATTCCGTGTCCATTATAAAAGGCAATCATTTACTCTTCTATAGGGAGTTACTCGCTCTTTCATCTGAGAATCATGCTCAAGGCTAGTTGTATTCGGGAAGTGGTCACTTCGAGTCTCGGACGGCACATCGACTATCGTGACTCAGCTTTTTCGCTGATTTCCTCAGTCCATACAAGCAAAGGCCAAGAAAATACTTTAAATTGAAGGATGATAGATCCCGTTTAAGAAGTGGGTGGAGCTAAACCTCCATTACCCATATGCCTTCATGACGTGCACAGGTAGACCTTTACCTTCGTAGCTTCCTTTCAAATCCTTTCCAGTTCATTATTTGCATCATCCAGTCACCTGATGCACTATAGTCTGAACTACTGAGGTAAAGGTACAAAAGGTAAAGTTGTTCATATCCTCGCCACGATGGCGTAGATATGGGTAAAGTCCTTTGCCCCTTACGGGATTCGAACCGCGGACCGTCCAGCCCATAGCTAGTCGCTATACTGACGACTGAGAGTGCTGTTAAGTAAATTGCAAATAAATATGTAGGAAACATCAACAAGAATATAGTGGTTATCGTGGCGATTTGCTGTGAAGAATGTTTAGTGGTACACGGACAAGCCATTAGCGGTAGAGACGCAACGTCCATTTGCGGCTTCTGCTAAAGCCTCAGGCTAAGCGTTTTCTGTTACATGCTGCAGGAAAGCAACACATCACCATCGATTTGTATTGCAGCTTCTAGTGTAATTGCGTTCCAGAGTTATTGCCCCTCTCGTTAGGAACGGGGCAGACCGCAGGATGAACAAGTGTTGGTGGTGAAAACAAGCAAACGTGTGATCGTTTTAATTTTGCGCTATGATTGATGTTTGGTTCCTGTTCATCTCAGTCAGAAAGTACAGAACTTCACGTGTAAAATGGCTTTCACAACGTGACTTTCCTGTTATACAACGGGTGTAAAAAACAAGTCCCGCGGTAACACGAATCTTTATAAAACGTCTCTTTTTAGGCGCTTTCGCAGAATTTCGAAAAGCGGCTTTTATCTTCGTCATGTCTGTCTGTCCGTCCGTCCGTCTCGCCTGTCCGCATGGAGCAACTCGGCTCCCACTGGACAGATTTTCATGAAATTTGATATTCGAAGATTTTTCGAAAATGTGTCGAGAAATTTCACGTTTCATTAAAATCTGACAATAATAACGGGTACTTTACATGAAAGCCTATGTACATTTACAATAACATCTCGCTGAATTCTCCTTAGAATGAGAAATGTTTCAGACAGGCTTTGTAGATGACATCAGAACACGTCTTATGTTCAATAACCTTTTTCCCGAAAATCATGCCGTTTGTGAGATAATGTGTAAAAATATGGTAGAACCAGACAGACCACGAATGAAAATATATTACGGCGCAGAAAAATGCGATTTGCATGCCAGATAACTAAGGTAAGAATACAGACACAGAATTATAATATTTAATACTTATTCCTTTCCCACGACAATTTTACGCGAACGCGCCTCAGTGTACGATGTAAGTACATTGCCTTCCTTGTTTTAATAATATACAGAAACTACTGAAATCACAGATTAACTTTCTAGATCATATTCTATTGTTTCACTTTGTCTGTCCGTCACAACATTTACAGCATTTGTAGAAGGAATAAAATCTGCAGCCCTATGGCCATAATCTACTGCCCAGAAAAATGAAAATTCCTGTTTCAAAATTTATATACCTGTTTCAAACCATGTGATAATTATTTCCTTTTATATTATGAATTTACTAAGTGTTAAGTATCTAAGAAGAATTAGAAATATATAATATTTTACCCGAATACAAGAAAAATGTGCTTACAGTATTTCTGTATGTTTAAGCCAATCTGTGCCTCAAGAATGTTTATAAGGAATGTATTTTCTAACTCTATGACAGAAAGAAAAGTGGACCAGAAGAGACAAGTTTAATAAATGAATCGCCATGTAGGAAGCAAATACAACTACATCAAGGGTAAATGATACGTGAAAAGATTCCTTAGTCGCGCGCCTTTGCAGGGGGTGTAGGAAAACCCGGACGCAGAGCTCTGTCAGCAAGGCGCTGCACGTAGCACGTAATTGGGCCGCACGGTTCCTGTCTGCCCGCTGCTTGAGGCACGTGCACAGAAGTTGGAAAGGAGAAGTGAATTATTTGATAAAGGAATAAACGACAGCCATAGCTCTTCATTCTTAACACGGTTCGGAGGAAGATATCTCTCTTGGGGTTACGCAGCACCCTTCACCTGGGGGTAAGAGAACGAAGCACTTGCACCGAACACTACGTATCTAAAGACAACAATGACACTACAGATATCTTGACTAGCATTTACAATCATTGTTTTTATACTTTTTTTACTCTCATCATTCTTTCCCACTTTTATTTTCCCGTTTTCCTCTCCTTTTCCTTTTATTTAAGTCCTTTTTCCATCATTTTTTCATTTCTTTATTTTCAGATTTCTTTATATTTCCAACCTTCCTCCTTAACTTTCCTTATTCCTCTCTCTAGCTCCTCTAATTTACCTTAAATCTCTTTTTCCTCCAGCTTTGTCTCCTTACCTAAATTGTTTCTTCCTCTCCCTAGTTTTCCTTCCGTCCATCTTTCCTTCTGCTTCTTTTTCGTGTCATTACTCTCCGTACTTTTACCGTAAACATAACAGGGGACTTGCTGTTCACTCAATACGGATATATCATAATCGTGTTGAATGACACAGGTCCGGGATTTAATTACGTGGGCTGAAACCACAATCAAAGTTGATGGATATGTTTTCCGCTAATCTTCCAATAATACCAGTCCGTAAGTGGCGGAATTCACAGATGGCCGAATGAAAGGTTAGTCGTGTTTTCATACTACTTTGCTGACACTAACACCTATTACTGTAGGTGATTAAGATTACTGAATTTTAAGCGTGCCTGACGAAGCCTCCCTGCCCTCACCACAAAACAATCAATCCTTCGGTCGTCTGTTAGTCCAGTTGGAGACACAACAGTGTGGCTAATGTCAAACCTGAAGCAGAGTTCACCAGCAGGCGATACTGATACTGTATTTACGAGCTATTAAGTCTCATCGTCTCTCTCTTTGCCCGTATCTTGGCTGAATTACGGGCGTACATACAATGTTGGCCTTTCGAACGTATATGACCTTGCGGTAATAAAGGCCTTCTTCTTCGTCTTGTTTGGCTTACTGGGTACCTTGGTGCCCATTTTGTTGCACAATACAAAAATGATATTATGACAGTGTAACATGTAAATTACAGTGTTGATTTTCATTAATTCTAAAGTAAGAATCTGAAGGTAACGCGAATTATTTTTGTCGGTTGTTAACTAATGAAGTGCTGTAAACTGGAAGGTAGTGATTTTAACTTAAAGCATAGTACTTCGGAACCCTTATTCGTACCGCGTCAAAAGTGGATAATTCTAATACTTGTTAAAGGCAGGTTATTTTTATTGGCATTGTTGAAGTTCTGTGTCTCTTCTTGTTTGCACAGACGCAAGTCGTCAAATCATTAAGTACAAGTTGCACGCGACATGTGTGCACGGACATGTACGTGTTGGCCTCGAGCCAAGGTTCGCTGTTAAAGACAACGTTATCTGGGATTTAGTATTGTCTTCTGGAGCCTAATGTCGTGCAATTTGGTAGAGAGGTACCAAAGTTTCGGAAAAGCCTGCTGTCTCGTCTTCAGGGCAGAGAAGTTCCCTCTGTCCTTGCCGCAATGTGGAGGCAGCAGATTCGTTCTAAAGCTTGGTTCTTATGTACCGAACTACGCAGCCTTATAGCCCAGAGACCGCAATCTTCGTGTTTACTCTAGTGAGAAGCTTAAATTTCACTTCCCTTAGAATGTGAAGAGCGACGCGGATATATTTGCATTAAGAGCCTAATGTTTGCTACTTGTACCATCACTGTTAACATCAAAATTTCTACATTCTATCCACAGAGTGTGTGTTTTGTATGGATATAATAATAAATAGTTATTATTTTCCTGTTGGTTTATGTAACTGTAATAAAGTGTGTTTACTGCGCTGTATAACAGGAACTGTTAAGTATCATTCAGCTTAATTCTCGTCTTTAAAGAGCCGAATGAGTTTGGAGTGAAGTCAGTCATGTGTGATCTTACGAGTTATTGAAAAAGTTCAGCGACCTTTCTCTTGAAGAGATCTCCTAAATATGTAATTGAAGGTTTCCTCCGTGGTCGTAATATTGCTTAAAATCTTCTGGGTTATTACCCGGCGTCGTTTTTTGGTGCATGACCAACGTTGGTCATGCACCAAGAAATGACGCCGGGTACTAACCCAGAAGATTTTAAGCAACAGATCTCCTAAATGTTATGTTTACAGATTCCTGGTCTGGTCGTTATCTTATTTCCGAGGAGACAAATCTTTAACATCTCTCCCTTGACCACTATGTATCTCCACCTCCATGCGTCCCACTCCGTCATGGCATAAAAGCCAGAAAGCATATTACGCTCACTAATACATAATTAACTAAGTTAACACTGTGGTAGGCGGACATCAAGGGTAAACATCGTAATACTTTTAGTAACAATCGCAAGGCAGTTTATCCAGCTCCCACACTCAGTATTTACGACTCGTGTATCCCTAAGATCCGTTCTGTACCTCGGGCTTTGAAGTGATCATTTTGTGAGAAGTTTCGTCAGGAAAGTAGAGTGTAAAAGACTGACCCATAGTGTCCCCATCTGATTTTACTATCCTAATAACACAAAGTCATTTGCATGAATCACGAAGGTCGTAAGTTCAGTTACCTTATTACGTCCAAATGTTTTCGTAATCTCTATGATTTAAAGGCAAGGGGTTTGTATTTTCTCTCAAGGAGAACCCTCTTATACCCGTATAAAAATGGTCTAAATTATTGTTTTATATATATTTACATTAATCACTTCGAAATCTAACAATGACATGTCTTTCCAAAGTGAATTGTGCTCCTAATTATTTGTTTGTTGGTGCTATTCACCGACACTTGAATTTGATAACATTCTCAATTGATTTGTTAGGTAAGTTATAATTAAATTTACGTAGCTTTACTGCTGATTTTCGTCTCCTCTAATGTTCTCTTATTTTACTTCTGTCCGTATTTAATTATTCACTTGTTTGTAGGATAACTTATTTGTTCCATTTATGATAATTCTTCTTAAAGAATTATCTTCATACATAAGAATCTGAGCAAAGTAACAACGTATATACCCCCTGTACTCATGTGCGAAATTTTTCCATGGTACGTGGCATAGGGAAGAGAGTAATGTTTGCAGCGCCTTGGTAACGATGATATTTTATGGGTCTCTAAGACTTCCATAAGGAGGCGTGGCATTTCACATGGGAAGTAGGAAGAAAACGATGGCTCTAAAGTCTCCTTCCGGCGTGCTTTACTCACTGTATTACAGCCATTTCGTAATCCAGTAAACAACAACTTTTCTGTCCCATTTGTAGTCACATAGTAGCTTACAACTTCCTAATCTACCCATACAAAATTTCATTTTAAAAAGTATTGTGTACGCGTGCGATTCTGCCAGCTCAGTTTATTATGCCCGCCGTATGCTCATTCTCATCGTGGAAACCAGCGGACACATCTAATTTGTGTTTTGCATACCCTGCGTTGTTAGTAATTAGATATATTATTGCCAGATACCAACGACTGTTATTACAAAGTGTGTCACAGGTAGGCCTATACTTAAGATATACCTGTTTCGACGCCTTTGCTTATGTTATCATTGGTGTCGATAGTTATTACATGTATGATTTATGTACAATGTTTGGTCTGTGTCATTATTGGATTCTGTAACAGTACGTCTACAGTTTTGTCTGTTTTCTTAATTGTACTTCTCTGGACCTGTGTTGGTGTTATTGCTTCTGTTTTCCGCTGTGCAGTACTTTATTTCGCTGTGCTGACTAGTATATTGTAGGTTAGCACAGTAAAAGCAAGTATTAAACGATTAAGAACAGAGACATTAACAACAAAACTGGTCCAAAGAATTTCAATCAACAAAGTGGGCAGATCCATAAAAATTCCTACTACAGAATCGAATAGCTGCGTAATGAAACACACTGAACCAGTATAAATAACGTACTGGAGCAATGCTGACACCGATGATGACACCAGCACAGGCGTCAAATCGGGCATGACGTAACAATACTTGTGACACACATTGTGACCGTGGTCGTTGGTATTTGATAATCATAAAAGACTCCGACCTTAATTTTTGCAATAATAAATACTCGTAATCCTACGTAGGTCATAAACGATCTACAAAGTCATGAAGGGTACCCTATATGTGAGTTTACTTGCCATGTTAAGCTCCTTAGCTCCACGGCCAGTTGGTGTCACGGTACCCTATATGTGAATTTACTTGCCATGTTAAGCGCCTTAGCTCCACGGCCAGTTGGTATCTCGGTACCCTATATGTGAATTTACTTGCCATGTTAAGCGCCTTAGCTCCACGGCCAGTTGGTATCACGGTACCCTATATGTGAGTTTACTTGCCATGTTAAGCGCCTTAGCTCCACGGCCAGTTGGTATCACGGTACCCTATATGTGAATTTACTTGCCATGTTAAGCGCCTTAGCTCCACGGCCAGTTGGTATCACGGTACCCTATATGTGAGTTTACTTGCCATGTTAAGCGCCTTAGCTCCAGGCCAGTTGGTATCACGGTACCCTATATGTGAGTTTACTTGCCATGTTAAGCGCCTTAGCTCCACGGCCAGTTGGTATCACGGTACCCTATATGTGAGTTTACGTTGCCATGTTAAGCCCTTAGCTCCACGGCCAGTTGGTATCACGGTACCCTATATGTGAGTTTACTTGCCATGTTAAGCGCCTTAGCTCCACGGCCAGTTGGTATCACGGTACCCTATATGTGAGTTTACTTGCCATGTTAAGCGCCTTAGCTCCACGGCCAGTTGGTATCACGGTACCCTATATGTGAGTTTACTTGCCATGTTAAGCGCCTTAGCTCCACGGCCAGTTGGTATCACGGTACCCTATATGTGAGTTTACTTGCCATGTTAAGCGCCTTAGCTCCACGGCCAGTTGGTATCACGGTACCCTATATGTGAGTTTACTTGCCATGTTAAGCGCCTTAGCTCCACGGCCAGTTGGTATCACGGTACCCTATATGTGAGTTTACTTGCCATGTTAAGCGCCTTAGCTCCACGGCCAGTTGGTATCACGGTACCCTATATGTGAGTTTACTTGCCATGTTAAGCGCCTTAGCTCCACGGCCAGTTGGTATCACGGTACCCTATATGTGAGTTTACTTGCCATGTTAAGCGCCTTAGCTCCACGGCCAGTTGGTATCACGGTACCCTATATGTGAGTTTACTTGCCATGTTAAGCGCCTTAGCTCCACGGCCAGTTGGTATCACGGTACCCTATATGTGAGTTTACTTGCCATGTTAAGCGCCTTAGCTCCACGGCCAGTTGGTATCACGGTACCCTATATGTGAGTTTACTTGCCATGTTAAGCGCCTTAGCTCCACGGCCAGTTGGTATCACGGTACCTTATATGTGAGTTTACTTGCCATGTTAAGCGCCTTAGCTCCACGGCTAGTTGGTATCACGGTACCCTATATGTGAGTTTACTTGCCATGTTAAGCGCCTTAGCTCCACGGCCAGTTGGTATCACGGTATCCTATATGTGAGTTTACTTGCCATGTTAAGCGCCTTAGCTCCACGGCCAGTTGGTATCACGGTACCCTATATGTGAGTTTACTTGCCATGTTAAGCGCCTTAGCTCCACGGCCAGTTGGTATCACGGTACCCTATATGTGAGTTTACTTGCCATGTTAAGCGCCTTAGCTCCACGGCCAGTTGGTATCACGGCTTCCCTGCACGGTGGCAGTCGTGTGTCAGCTGTTCCACGTTTTACCGTGATTAACACGAATGCAAATATTAAGTGCGATTTGAAAATTATATCTGGAGAGTAAATGATAATACACGAGTTAGGACGCAAAATAATATTTTATAGCTGTTCGAGGCGGAGGAGAGGAAAAGGAAACTTGAACACGAGTTACATAAAGCTTGTATAGACACCAGAACACACCCCAATTACATCGGATTAGCCAAGTAATGTGTTTTTGAACCACTTTCAGCGTGTTCACGCAACCGTTAGAATCGTTTGAACTGTCTTTCCTTGCACATTTAATCTGTCATTTACTTATGGGAACTAATTCCATGAATTATATGTTAGCACAACCTCTGTTAGAACTGCAAAGCCGACTTACGTCACCTTATAAGCTAAAGCTGGAGTAGATCTGAAAAAGCTGAGATTGCTGCTGCACAGGTTTTCTTTAAAAGGAGAGAATTATAGTCTGTGATGTTGGGCAGGGCCGATCCCAGTGGTCGTGCGGTCTAAGGCGTGGGTCTTCGGCCGCTCGCTTACTAGGATCGTGGGTGCGAATCCCACCGGGGCATGGATGTCTGTCTCTTGTGAGTGTTGTGTGTTGTCAGGTAGAGGTCTCTGCGACGAGCTGGTCACTCGTCCAGAGGAGTCCTACCGACTGTGGTGTGTCTCAAATGTGTGTGATCATGAAACCTCGACGAAACGAGGAGGCCCAGGCCCATATAGGGCTGTCGAGCCATAAAAAAAATATGTTGGGCAGGATGCATAACACATCTGCTTTATGAGGTTTCATGCGATGTGTTATGTTTAATTTTTCTGGCATCCATAGTCTATTTTTCGGACCGTTATTGCTGAGGGAGGTTCTGTACGACTAGGTTATTCACAAAGGCATTACAGATTTTTTTTTTGATGAAGGGCTCCGCAGCAGATGCTACGGACGCACAGCAGCCTTAAGGCTTATTGTGCAACCCCCGTGATGAAGATAATTACTGTCCTTTCTTTTTTATGGAGCACCGGTGGAAAGAAATTGGCAGGGGAAAAATCCTGTCCCATTGCTACTTTGTCCACCACAAATCCCACATGGACTGACCCAGAATCGAATCCGGGCCTCCGCGGTGAGAAGCCGGCGACTAACCGCCTGAGCCATGTCACACAGATACTTAAATTGAACGTCACCGTGGAACATGTGCAACTAGAGTAAGAAGGAAAAAGTTAAACAAACCAAATGAGGGGTGGGGAATATTACATTCTGGGCGGAATCTTCGTGCTTTATGTATCATCCAGTATTATTACAATTCGGTCGTCTGCATAATTCGGATTTTTGTAAACTTTGTAATACCTGTTTTAGAGACACAGTAACTGCATACGTTTCGAAGAAGGAATAGACAAAAGTGTAATATCAAATATGGTATTTAAATACTGCAGATGTAAATTGATTTAACTGATACATTATAACCAGTGGCGCACTCTGGCTTTAGGAGTATTGAATCTGCTGTTATTACTATCACGCATTTAATTTGTTCATGACATAGTCCTACACTTGCACAAATATGCGTACAGGCTCTCGCCAGATGCTAAAGTGGAATTCGTGGTTGAATTGGTAATGTTTCTGCTTAGTATATTGTATCTGTTCATTACTGTGAAACAGGCTAAGCGTTTATTTTCAAACATACTTAATGGCTTAGAATTGATAATAAGTGGACAGGTCTCTAAAATTTTATGTTTGAAGATTTCTTTTGATTTTGTCTCCTGCCCTTATTATGACCCAATCTTGCCTTAGAAGGGGAACCTAAAACCCCCGTTGTTTGTTGTGAACAGCCCCTAAATCGGTGAGAATATCACCAGAAACTATGGGGACGGAGTAGTCGAAACGTCCGTTTTTATTCCATACGGACATTCCCAATCGCCTGAGAAGAAAGTACTACTTTTAGCCTCCTTGAGATCTCCGTAGGGCTACTTGACAATAGTTGCAGAATCGGCAGAACTGGAGTTCTTAAGATCGGGAAAGGGAAACTTAAATTCAGTTCAGTTCGCTAGGGGCGCTGTTTTAAGGAATGTAAAGGCGATGTGAGACACGTGTAAGTGGAGATAGAATAAAAAATGACGGACTTGAAATTAAGTGACATTTTGGAGAATGGGAAATATTATACAAGGAAATCAAAATTTTTAGGACTGCGTATCAGGTAAACCGTTCAAGATTTTTTAAACTTATATGTATATACTACGTCCATGCTTAGTTCTAAAAACTTCGTTTACTAAAATATCGTGTTATTTTTGGAATACAACATTTTGGACAAGGTTCAGAAAATTAGAAATCCTAATTGTGTCCTAGAGGATAATTCTGGTCTGGTGTTTTGTATGTTTGCGTAACTCCGCCTTTTTATTAAGAAACGAAAGAAGACTAACAAATGTGATTTACAACGTGGCGGTAATGATAATACAGGTAGCTGAATCTAAGGGCTAGAAATTCGTAGGAGGCAAGAGAAAGTTGCTTGGTGGGGGAATGCATACATTTCACTCTTCGCCAAATAGTATGAGGACGGTAAAATCATAATATGAGATTGGCGGGACATGCAGCACGCATAAAAAGTTGCTGAATTCGTGCAGAATTTCGTCAACAAAACCCCCAAGGACAGGGACACATTTGGAGACGTAGGTGTATATTGAATGTTAATATTATAATTGAGTGTAAAGAGTGGTGTGGCATGGTGTGGAGAGGATTCGCTTGACTCAGAACAGGAGCAGTGACGGGCTACCTTCAGTACGGTAATGAGCCTTTGGATTCCATGTAATGCGGGAATTTATTGATTGGCTGAGCGGTTTTTGGCTTCTGAAAAACAACTCTGTTCCATGGAATTAGCCAATCATGCATGCTGAATAATTTTCATTCTCTGCTTATCATTACATAGGTCCTGGAGTCGAATCTCCGTGCAGAAGCCGTCTATTGTGACTGTATTCACTAGCACGTTTAGCCACTGCTTGGTTAGTAATCGTACCTCAAACTGTAATACGTCTGTTTCATTTCATACTTCTCGAATATTGGGAGAGGTATGAAATGAAGCAGTCCAACGATATACAATCTTTTGAGTTAGAAACCGACGTTAAATAAGCTGAAAGAAGAAACATTTCCGTACAGTATAAAACATCGAAGTTCATGTAAACCTATATGCATCTTTAAATAATGTGTGATGCTGCCGTAACATATTAGAAATATCTCCTAATGGAGATGGGACATTACTGGTAGGATAATATTAAAATGGGCTCTAAAGTAAAGTTAAGTTATTCCAATATTCTGGATTTGCCCAAAATAGCTTTGCCTTTCGGGCCCAAATGTGTACGTGTTCGACACACTCGTGTACATGAGGACGGGGACCCATTCTCTTCTCCCAACATAGTCTTTTAATTTTATGTCGAAAACGGATGAGGGACAAAGTTCAAACATTGAATTATTCAAAATGTAATACAAGTATGCCTTAGGCTTTTATTGTATAAAAATTCGCCTTCAAAGGACATCGAGTGAGGATGTGGTGCACATGTCTGTCTCGAGGTAGGAATACAGTGGCCGGATGTAGTGCACGTGTCTGTCTCTAGGTAGGATACAGTGGCCGGATGTAGTGCACGTGTCTGTCTGTCTCGAGGTAGGATACAGTGGCCGGATGTAGTGCACGTGTCTGTCTCGAGGTAGGATACAGTGGCCGGATGTAGTGCACGTGTCTGTCTCGAGGTAGGATACCAGTGGCCGGATGTAGTGCACGTGTCTGTCTCGAGGTAGGTTACAGTGCCGGATTCTTACGAAGACGGAAATGAAATTTGGGATTTCAGAAAATACACTGAATTTTTTGACAAGCTTTTTAGCTGTCAGCTTCTCAAGGAAACTTTGCTACTTTGAGTTACATATGGCCTTTGGGAGTACGTGAGGAGAATTGTGGAATGATTTACTGTTGCCATCGATTTGTTGCGAGTCGATGTAATTGCTCCATAAATTCGGGCTGATGGACGCGTTTGGAATCGATCTTCATTGGTTATGCTGGATACTTGTAAGATATTGAGATCTAATTGCTGTTGGCGCTCTGTGTACTGCTAACTGTTCCGTTGTACGCTGTGTCATTATGCCATTCTACATTACGATTGTCTACACGCGTAGACACGAGTGATTAGTTGTATCACTTTCATTGACCTGAAGATGCGGATCTGGCCTGCCCCCGACAGGTGTTTTTAATTCAATTTTAAACACGAACGATGGACACAGCCCACGCAGTGAATTATAGCACATTCTTATGTGACTAGGTCTCTCAATATCTTCCCTCTATGTTTCCTTAAAGTTAATATTAACCATTGTTTATTTCGTACAATATCCAAAGGCTGTTTTCTGAGTAAATAATTCAGCATCTACACGCGGCTAGAATAATAATAAGGAATGCTTTCTGTCTGGAAATTTCTCAAAGTTTAAAGAAATCCTGTTACTATCGAGCAAGGTTAATAACTACTGTTTAATAAATCATTTAATATAAACCAAGTTTTTTTTATTACCTTTTGCCCACAGACCTCGTCATACGTCCACGAACTGAATGCAGCAGCGTCATAAAACCTCACTATTCAAAAGCGGTTCCTAAAGCAGCCGTACCGATAATATCAGAGTCTGAATACTGTTCAAAAACTTCCACATGCCGTTTAATATACGTACATATTTGGAAAAAGTTACAATAAACAGTGACTGAGCAATTTCGCACGTAATCTGATATCAATATGAAGATATTCCCTCTGTAAATATTCACATAAACAGTAACTCATAACCATTCACATCTCAGATACGGCTGCGATCGGCCACACCTTTCAAGGAGCTGACCACACGAGTTATCTGCCTGGTTGTGAGCTATCCTGTGGTTCCATAATTTTACTCGGCCAGCCAAAATGATAGTGTAGAATTAAACATTACACAAAACACAAGCACCTAAAATTCGTATGTAGACATCACCTTTGATCATCATTCCATACCATATTAAAATTCCCTCTTTACAGTATTGCTTTTTAAATAAAGGGAAGGTCAATCAAAAAGACGCGGAAAATAAATACTTCTTACAAGTTACTACTTATAGGTATAAATCTGAGGCTCGGTACGTAGACGTCCTGTACCCACATTCTGGCAAACGGCGTAGAGCAGCTACTGTCTTGACTTTTACATGTCTAGTACAAAGAATATGATGAATGACAGATTCCCTTTTCCGCACCCCAGCATTTCCCTACTTCTACACTGTGCTCAGTGGAATGCTATATATATATATATATATATATTTATATCTGTCTGTGGTTTATTTAAATCATTCCGGTTGGTGTTTATATAAATTATACATAAAACTTCATTTCATTCCTCACAGGAAAAACAGTCCTTTTGAAGGTCAATAGGTGACTGATAGGGAAATAACGAAGCGTACGTACAAATACATGTGTGGCAACATGCAGTTTCTGTTTGCTACAGCATGTGGTACATATAGTTACCACTGGGCTTTAAATGCTAACTAGGCGGTGTGTAGCTAAAGTAATATAGCGTCGTATTATTTTGTTACTAACGCACATTAACTGCAAAAGTACTTGAAAGGACGTGTTCGTGACTAAATTTAACGTTGAGGTATTGATGGCGGTGACTATAGAAACCCTGTCTTTTGTAATGTGATGCTGTGTAGTCTAGTAGAAATTTCCCGACTTTCGGAGGAAAGTACTGCCTCCTTCTTCCGCGTAGAATGACAAGAGGCGCGGGAAACAGGAGGGTAATACATAGGAACCGGAGGAAAGGACACAGCTCCACAAGTAAGCTAGTGGGAATGTGATATCAGGAGGGTGTGGGGCCAAAGCAACCAGGGAAGACGTGGGAAGAAGGAATGTTTGAGTGAGGAAAATATTTTCTTATCATTTTCCCCTTCGACATTTCTTCTTGCTAGAGCTATTCTTGATTGTTTTAGCCCCTTCCCTCTCCTAGTACCACCCCTCCCATTGGCAGTCTTGCTGAGGCATGTCCGATCATCCTGCCCCTGTAGCGTGTCTCACCCTGATCTTTCCAGAGCGGCTTATTCTTCTGTCCTGAACATAGAGGCGGCACCTTCTTCTGAAACTTGCTCAATCTCTGTTAACACCACGCGGAGTCACATCCCAGAAGACAGTAATTTTCATAACTGAAATTCCTGTCCTCGCATTTTCCGAGGGACTGATTAGTCCACAAATAAACTTTAGTAATCTTGATCTCCAAGCCGAAATTTGAAGACGATGCCTCCGTAGTGTGAAATAAGACTGCTGTAACGTACCTACGTAACTGATAAATTGTATTTTATGCCTGTATTCTGATGATACTTTCGTCGGATACTTTGTTCAAGTACTGACCAATGTCCGGTTTTCGTCAATCACTTCAAGAAGTAAACCGATATATTTAAAGCTTTTACAGGGCGGTACTTCAATTCCTTTGCCATTCATTGTTTTTTACAATAATCATATATTATACTCGCCACTGAGACTCAACACTAGATAGAGTGTGTCACAGAGAATGAAAATGAGTCTCATGTCTGTAATTCGTTTTCATCAGGAGCAAGCCTGTCTCAAAATGATAACAAAAGACCTTGTTCTTTTTCTAAATCATAATTTTATTATTATTATTATTATTATTATTATTATTATTTACTGCAATTGGGTTTTCGCCCGGTGGCAGTAGTCCTTACACTAGTACACACAATACAAATGGAAATATACATAAAAAGTAACAATACAAAACAAACTGTACACAATTACAAAACAAAATACATACAGTAAATAAAAGTAAACACATTAGAACACCATCCACACATTACAAAAACATCCACACCAAAACAAAAACATCCACACCTTACAAAAACACCCACACACAATACAAACAATACACACGTTTTTAGTTTTTTGTTATAATCATCAGGTAGAAATGCGATTTGCTAAGACTGACAATATTTTACATTTTGAAAAGTATATGTATCTCACGGATGTTTGTTCTTTACACTGACTGCTTAAAGGGAAAAGAGAGATCGAGTCTGTCTGTTTTTTTTTGTTGATAGGCAGTTTTCATCGCCAGAACATTTCAGCAGATTAGGATTAAATCATGTGTATGGGGGTTTGTATAAAACGTAGTCGGGCGAATTGAATTTGATCCGCATCACTTCAATAGAGTCTCTTCTGTATACGAAATGCGAACACAGCTTCATAAAATTTCTAAAAAAAAGCGGTCAAACAAAGGCGAAAACTCGGCATATGACATGAAAACTAATGAAAACGTATTACTTTTATTTTAAACATATTCGATGTCGTGTGCGAAAATAATAGGACAGAAGAATTCGATCCTGTTCTTTGCTGTTGATGGCTTTGTGAAAAAGAGGAATTGGTGCCTACACAGTGTGGCGTATGAAGAGGTACTGCTGATGAACGGCTTCAAAGAAGATGTTAATAAGTTGCGTTTAACAGGAACTGTACAGAATTTTATTTCCTCAGGCTTCGCACATTTGTCCTTCTCAAAACAATGTATTGAGATGAAGATGAGCCTCGAGGTGTAGTGGTATAACACTGATAAGGGAAACCGAAGTGCTCGGATAAAAACCTCTCCTATTGCCCGTTGATTTACCACAAATCTCACATAGACCGGCCAGGAATCGAAACGGTCCTCCCACTTAAGAGGCTAGCAACTAACCATCTTATTCATGGCACGGCCCTTTGAGAGCAAAATTCATGTGAGGCACACATAAAAATTCATTTCGTACCTCACAGAGAACGAATTGCCCTTACATTACAAAGGGGCGGTTGATGCTGTTTAAAAATAATAGCTGTGTGTTCTGAGAATTGTAAAAGACATATAAATAAACTATGTGGGCAAGAATTTTCCACTGGCTTTTAAATTGGTAAGGTATTACTAAGGAACACATTTTTCCTTTAACTTATTCTCGTTTTCATTTCATTATATCTATAATATTTTAGTTAATCTGCCTTTGTTAGTAGCAAACATTCGTATCAGCAGGCAGAGAAGTACAAATATAAACTCTTTTCACTTTACAGTTCCTTAGAATGGCCCTTGTACGAGTAATGCATTAGTGTCTGAAGTGCATCTGTCGTTCATTTGATCCCGTTCGACCATTTTCCTTTTTTTTTTAAGAGTAGATATCCTTATTTGAGTGGACAGTACGACTAGGCGGACGGACAGACATGTTGTTCATGAAGTTCTTAAAAATGCCCCTTTATTGTGTGACCAGGATACTCGCCGATTATTTGTTCTGCTTCTGCAATTCCTTTTCTGCTGACGAGACCATGACGTAATACCACCTTAGGCCTGTGCATTTGCAGTGCTATGTGTTGGATAAGTTTCGGCCTGCATAGTTTTCTATACTTATATTCTATCAGCAAAACAGTTTCGCAGCTAGAGAAATGCCCTTTCAAGCGTATTAACTCTTAAGACTTTTCAAATGTGGCGAGAAATGTGGTTTTGAAGAGTAATATTGCTAAGTTCTCGATACAAAACATAATAGGGAATTACAAAGTAATGTAGTTACAGCGTAGACATCGTAAGATTACAGAAGTCCTGAAAGATAAACGGAGTTCAGATGGAAGGATGAAATACTGGAGGAACAGGGAAGCGAGAAGGTAGAGAAAGAGATTATACTCGCCCTGAATCGTGACAGAGGAGAAAAAGGAGCACAAAAAGAAAAAGAAGAAAGCATCTCGTAAAATAATTCTTTGTGTTTCTTTGTTCATTGTACGTTATTGAATATAGTAGACGTAACTACTTATTGTGTTGAACGCACTGGAACGTAGAAAACAATACCCGCTGCAGGGTTTAAGGCATTGAAACGTAGTGTATGAATTATATGTAAATTAACTAGTCTAATTGTGTAAGTGCCGATCCCAGTGGCCGCTCGATTGCTGGGATTGCGGGTTCGAATCCCTCTGAGGACATGGATGTTCGTCACGTGTGTTTGTTGTGTGTTGTGTAGGTAGAAGCCTCTGCGACGGGTTGATCACTCGTTCAGAGGAGTCCTGTGGGGAGTGTTTATCTAATTGTTTGTTATCTAGAAACCTCAAAACGAGGCTGCCTTTGCCCGATTTGGGTTGTAGCGCCACAGAAAAAAAAGTGTATAAGGGCATGGTGGACTGAAGGGGCTCAGAGGAGAGTACAAGTACATAGGTTACTTTTGTGTCTGTGATTTCATTCTTAAATATTGTCTTGCATTTATATGTAGGCCTGATATAAATTAAAACTTGGACTTTTGCAAGCAAGAATAGGAATTTGAAAAGAACTTGAATGGATAAGCACTTTGAAATTAACTTTTCCTAATACACTTTTAGGCGATACGTAAATACAAAAGTTATTTAATAACTTAAAAGTAAAACTGAAAGCACTGATGAAGGAGAATGTGAATATTATGTCATTAATACGTATCTAATTTCATTCAATCTTCTGTTTTCATGTTTACTCTACTGATAGGATGCAACCTAGATTCTGTCTTCCGATATCAGTCATACAGTGCAAAACCTTCTGGAAATATGACAATTAACTTTGGACATACGTCTGTGAACCACAAGGAAGAGTACATATGTATGTATGTGTGTGTATTTATGTATGTATGTATGCGTGTATGTATTTATGTGTGTATGTATGTATAAAAACACTAAAGGGATCGTGAAAGAGTGCTGGCAATTCTATTTCTGAATGCAGCATGTACTAATGTTACGAAACACGCTATCAGCATAATATGAACTACATAAGGAAAAAGTATATTAATGTCATTAACCAAGCGGAAAAATATTTCTGTTTCTTGGTTGTTAGAGTTGGTTGGTTCCGGAACTCTTCAGGACATGGTGTCCGGGACTCTCACCTGATCCTTTTGCTAGTCTGTAGCCAGTTACGCTACCGACGGGGGTGTCGTGTATGACACTACAGAGAGGAAAACATACATTTCTCAGTCTTCGTCTCTATGACGTCTGCGGTAAAGAAGTTAGTGGAGTTTGCAATTCCCTTGTATTTCCTTCTCAGCGAGTAACAAGGTTTCGAAGTTTGATTCGTAGCTCATTTAACAGCGCATTCTAACTGTACAGACTGTATAAAGCGGAATGGCAAAAACAAGCGTATATGGATAAGGAGGGACGTGGTCATGGCGTACTCAAAGTCCTAGACCAGCATTTGTTTAAAAAAACGTATCATGGTAGCAGGACATTGGGCAGAAGGTCAAGTCAGGAGTATTTAGAAATAGCGGCAGTATAGTTTGGCTGGTTTAGGCAGAACTGTGGTATGCGCGTATTAATGGTGGGGCAAATGTGAGGATATTTATGGATAGGCTGGCGCGGTGTAAGTCGTGGGCTAAGATATGAGGCCTCCTACTATCAGACTATGAACAAAGCCTTCCAAATTTCAGTTTAGAGCTCTGCCTACAACAGGCAATTAAAGCTGCTTTCCATTTTCCATAGCTGCAGGCTTATTATTACTCATTTTTGACACCAACAGAGATACGATTTGACCGCAATCAGACAATGAAATAATCCGAATATTATTAACAGCTTCGACGAAGCTAGCCTATTCATTAAACTATGGTCATGTTTGGATTTTCACAGCGGTGAAGATCCACGTTGTGTTCTTGTAGGTGATCTGGTAGGTTAGTAGTAATGTTTTTGAGGAATGTACTGCCCTCATGCAACAATACTGTCCCCTTCTTTGAGGCATGGAAGCAGTGTGTTTCTTCGAAAGGTCGGTGTGCGCCTACATATAGCCTACAGAAGACAACATGAATATGGGCATGTTACTGGAATATAATGCTATTGAATATAGTACAAATTTCTGTACATTAATTTACTAGTTTTTTAGACGCGTTCACAAGAATTGCGAAAAGTGACTATTAGCTTCGGCATGTCTGTCCGTCTGTCCTCATGGAAAAACACGGCTCCCACTGGACGGATTTTCATGAAATTTGATATTTGAGTATTTTTCTACAATCTGTCGGTAAAGTTCAAGTTTCGTTAAAATCTGAGAAGAATAACGGGTACTTTCCATGAAGACATATGTACATTTATGATAATATATCGATGAATTCTTCTTAGAATGAGAAATGTTTCGGACAAATTTGTAGAGAAAATCGAAACACATATTTTGCCTTCAATAATTTTTTTTTCCGAAAATCGTGCCGTTTATGAGATAATGTAGAAAGTATGGTAGAACCAGACAGGCAACAGATGACAATATAATACGGCGCGTACACTTTGCATGCTGGATAACTAAGGCTACAGACACACGCTCAGAATATGTAATACTTATTGCTTTGTACGGAAACAATGGTTACGTGAATGTGCCACAATGTTGCGTTATAGTACATCGCCTCTCTTGTTGAACCTTTGGTATTGTATCATAACTGGTTCTTTGATGTTATTATGACGGGATTTCAGAAGTGTTTGCTGTTGTGCGGAAGAAATGAAAGTTGAATAATGCTTTTGAGGGACTTGTTCCACAGGATGTGATGGAAGAGGGAAGTAAACACATGTTCAGATTTTATCATAGGAACAGCTTCTACGTCATTTCGTGCACCCTACGGGCGCCGTCAATGTTACGGAGTATACAGGAAACATGATGCCCTTAATTGGCTCATAATTCGCGACAGTGTCGAGCAAGATTGTCATTTTAATGGGGATGGAGGGACAGATCTGCAGGGTCTTTATTCCATGTACTAAGCCTGCTAATTTGCTTTGCCGATAATGTTTGCTTGTTACGAACTAAAATCTATACAAACATCTGACAGAGACAACTCAACACAGTTCGTAGTGTTTGTAATGTTGTTTGTCAAATTTAGGATCAACCTTACGGAAATAGGATGTGAAAATGTTCACTGTTTTCATTTGACACGTGTTATTGTCCAGTTTTGGGATCTTGTGAACACGATCATCAAACTTCGGCTATCTTAAAATTCGAGATATTTCTTGACCAGCTGAGCGACTCTTAGCTTCTCAACAAGGACTTCTTTCCATGGCTTTAGTGAGTTCACGGTAAGGCTCGGAGTTCAATTCAGGTAACGCTAGTAAATCCTTCGGATTGCTCGAACTCATCTTGTTTCTCTCCCTGTGTGGTGTTAGCCGTTGCCACCGCCAGCGCCACCAACGCAACCTTAATCCCTCGAGCGGCACCCTTAACACCAACTTAAATCTAGAAAAGAACTAACTTCCCTAACTGATCCTCTGATAATTCCTCCACTCTGAAAATAACAGGAACCCACGTGGAACTTGAGTTGTTGAATGAAATGCTAAACGCACGGGAAACTTTTCAGTCTTAAGACGACACGCCGTAAGATTGATTGCTTGTGTGATAATTACATGAACGCTTTGTCACCGGTAGAGATTACGACTGTATATCGTCGCACGATGTGGGAAGTTCCTTGTGAATGCGCAAAAGATGAGAACCTAGAAAGGGGCTTCTGTGGCATGAAACGAAGTATTGCCCCAGCATTCGTTTTGAATGACTGCGGGACATGACGGGAATTTTCCCTTGGCATTGGTAATAACGCGGTTGAGATTTGGGTCGAATAAGTAAGAATGTATGTCTGAAGCGTTGCCACAACACTAACTTGCTCGGTCTTTTGTGTTCGTGTGTTTGTACCTGTTCTATATAGCTGTGGAAATCCGTCCTTCTATCGTAATGGAAGGAGCCAGTTTAGGTTCTGCTGATGGTTTGCCAGAGTCCCTGATGATAATTTTTTTTCTGAGATGCTACAGCCCAACTCGGGCATATGTCGCCTAATAGATGATGGAAGTAGTTCTGTTAATCGGTCCCAGCTGTGTAGGTGTTTTCCTCATCGATATTACTTGTGGCAAGTCATCGATATTTTGTGGTCAATTTTTGTTCTTTAAAAACTGGGTGGGAAACGAAGCAAAAAATGTGAATAATGCTAAATGATGGAAAGTGCTTGGGAAGAGAATATTTGGACCTGTGAGGGTTAAGTTATGAAAATCGTAAAGTAATATTAGCATGCTCAAACAAAGGAAAATGAATTGGAGACTTTCTTGTGAAATGAAGAGTCGCTAGGGTAGACGAGATATTCTCCGCTTTTAAAAACCCAAATATTCTTTACATTGTTCGAAACACATCTTCACTGGACCCTTTGAGGCCTATACCCTTATATTTTATTTATCTCATCATTTTCAATTGTGATTTCCATCTATAGCTAGGTCTCCCAAGTGGTCTCACTTTTCAATTTTTTTCGACTAAAATTATGTATTTATTTTTCATCTCTTTCATGCTTGATATATATCCCGACCATATAATTTTTTACTTATTAGGCCAATAATGCTTGTTTAGGAAGGCAAATTATGAAGTTCCTCTCTAAGCAATTTTCTCATCTTTCGCTTACTTCCTGTCTCTTAGATCCCAATAACTCTCCTCAGCATTCAGTTCTCAGGCATCCTCTACCAAGTCGTTTTTCTTAAAATGAAAGATCGCATTTCCAAGCCACATAAAAACAGTTAAATATAAGACTTAAAATTTCTCACGGCGATTAATATTAAGATTGCTTCTTCTGGGGTATGGCGCTGTATATCCTAGCAGGAATATGTCGGCGTTTCGGAGGACACTAAATGATACAGAATCCTCTGAAGCGTCGATACACTTATACCAAATTAAATGGTGTCACATTCCACATGACAGCAATTTTCAGCATGAAAAATTGTTTTATGTATATTAGTCTCATAAAAATACCTTATGTACCGAATTTTATTTAGTTTAGATTAGGTGCGTCTGAATATTATTCAGAAATATTAGTCGGCGATAAATAAGCAGACTCACTCTCTTGTGCAGTAAGCACAGAGTGCGAGGTGTTGCGGCATAGTGGAGGAAATATCTTGTCATTTTTACAGTAATGGGCGTCCTGCTTTCAATAGAAATTTCTTTAGACGGAAGAATCATATCACGAAGAAAAGGACAAACCACTCTTACCTGGATATTCAAAACCGATTTTTCTTATTGTCTAGATTGAATGCGCCTCTCACCACAGATTACAAGCAGGTGGAGGATTGTGCGTTGGTCCACTGATTTCCAATACCGGGACTATCGGTTACCTTTCTTGATGGTCTGTCGCTGAAATATCATGCAGGAGTTAGTGGAAGATACTGAAGAGAAAGGAGAAAGTTGAGCGTGATTTAAGCACAATTACGCCAATTTCTTTTCGAACTAGTGGACATATCAACGGAATTTGAAAGCTTTCCGGTAATCGAATCACATAAATTTACGGACTAACAAAGCTTAGACTAGCTTGCATGCTAGGGTCGTGTTGAAGAATAGCAAGTTCCTATTTGACCATAAAATTATTTTTTCTTTTAAATTTTCTTAGTCGCATTGCGCCCCATCGCATTCACTGTCTACTCAAATATTTGCAGAATCTAAGCTATCAGTATAAGATTGAAAAGAAGTGACTTTCAGTGTCGGTGTGAAGTTTTTATGGTAATGTAATCCACATTCCTAATATGGCATCACCTACCACTATTTCAGTACGCACACGTTGTCACCAATTTGAAGCCAATAAAAAAAGCAGAAGGTAAACTTAACTAAAAAATCTATGTTGCTACGAAATTATGCCGGTACTGTGAACAGATTCTGCGTGCTTTAAATCTGTCGGATATAACCTCAGAGGTTCGCATCATTCTTATGACTGTAACTCTTAACTCACGGGTATTATTTCATGCCAAATGTATAGGAGTGTCTGCATCCTTTCTGCATGCCATATTTCTCTTAACCTAGCGCCATTGGTTTGTTAGTTATGGATAGGGTCAGAATGTTTCAGCCAGGACAGTTAGTGACTTTGGACTAGAAAACCGGTCTTCGATTCCAGGCTGGGACAGGTAATTCTCTCCTGTGCACCGCATCCATACTAGCACTGGTTCTCTTATTAGTGCTGCTATCCATTTCATCGAAGATGAAGCGGAGATGAATCTGACAGATCACCTCAATGTGAAGTTGATATGAAGAATGCGTAGAGCTTTAGATCTGTATACAAACCCCAGCACGCCCTCATAACGCAGTGCTTAGACCCTGCGTAAGTTGTAAACTTTTTGGGATTATTTAACAAGGAAAAACATCAACTGCATAATTGACAGTTTCTTCAGTTCTTGCATATATGCTACTGTAACTGTACAAAATATAAAGCTTTTAGTTGGAATAAATTATTATGAAGATAGGTAGGTAGGTATTTGAAAGGAGGCAGTTATGTAATAGTTGTTGGAGTTGGTAACCTGGAAACCATGAAGTACGAAAATTACATTAGCAGCTCGGCCGAAAGGAAACCGAATACCTTCCCAATACAAGTCCAGAAATGTAACGGTAGATCTACGCTAGCTTGTTCGGTTTCAATCACAAATGTTAGCCTACATTTGATTATTGTGAATAATTTGGAGTTTGATAGCAAGCATCTCGTTTAGATTAGAAGAGATTTGTATTATAACGGAATTTAAATGACTGATGTCACTTTGCCTTGAGAAGCACTCTGGGGTCTAAGCAGAGATTTTGCAATGGAGATTGTATTTGTGCTGTGAGATGGGCCCTGGAAAGATGATGTAGGATCCGCAGAAGTATTGGCTGGAGCACTTCGCTCAGGGGTCGATACCGGAAATTGACTCCACCAACTGTTCTTCTGCTCCCGGATAAAATGTTCCGCAGCTGGGTTGCATATTCGTGTTTCTTACATAAAAGTGACCCATAGTGACGTGTTGTTATGATCCTACAGAAGTAGATGTTGTGATCTCTGTGATACAAGCACGACACCTCCTCCTTTTTTTTGAGAGAGAGTGAATCTAGGATGAGAGACAAAAGAAATGCGTACACAATTCTGATTGGGACGTCTCTTAATCGAATTAAGTGAACATAGTTTGTGTCTGTTTGTGTATGTTGCCATTTCTTAGCAGGCAGTCAAAAATATTGGACTGTTTACGTATCTTCAAGCTTGCATGAAAATTAACAAGTTAATATTCCATGTATATATGACAGAAATACTAATGGACTGAAACTAGTACACTCCGTCCCATCCTCAGCCTCTTTCCCACTGTCCGTATTAATGGAGTCCGGCGGTTCTCAGTCATTGTGTGTGTAACTAAATTCAATTGAAATGTACGTGACGTATAGATGTTGATTACATTTACGCTTTGTCCTGCGGTAGGGCTTTCACGGAAGCAATAACTACTTTAATATACGAGTACATATGTTTTATATAAGTAATTTTAGCATGTTATCCTCCTCTAAATTTAAAATTGGAGTATTCTTGTGAAATCAACGTGCTGTGTGTTCGGCTGTGTATCCCCTCATTTCAAACGTTTAACCATTGAACAAATTTTTACGAGATTTGGTGTAAATGTTATGTTGGAGAAAACCCCAACGCCACACTTCTTAAATTCCTATAATTGTAATTATTGCTGATTATAATCAGCAATAACATGGTATACGCTCGAACTTGTGAGGTGGGAGCGACAGTACCTTCAATTACATTATGACTGTAAAATGGTGTATGGTAAGAGGTCTTGGAAAATTACTTTTCTTTAAACAAGCAACAAAACAGCGTGTCTCGCCCTAATATTGTGGTAGTTTTGATAGGGCGATATTTTAAGGGAAGGTAAAACAATAATAGAAGGCCGCGCGATTCTTTTCTGCTGCTTGCGGTTTCACTGTGACCACCAGAGAATCATTGAAGCTAGGCATGTGAAATTTGGTACGGAGTTATATTTGTTACCAACTAATTGCACTAGTTAACGTATATAAGAAAGTTACCCCGACGTGTTTCGGCTATTGATAACTAGCCATCTTCAGGGAGTACCACTACACAGAGACAGTGTATGGTGTTCAACCATACCGTCGTCGATAGTGAATGGTAAGTGGTCCATTATAAAGCGACACAATTATAATATCAATATACATTATTAGCAAATAAATTAGTTTAAAATTATACAGGAATTTTTGTTAGTTCTTTTTGCAACCATTCTAAATGTGCATGCTTTCCAATAGAGATATCTAAATAATGAATATGTAAGTAAGTAACACATCTCCTTTTCGTTTTGTGATTGTGAAAACGGCTCACTTACTTTCAGGGGAAAGAAAAACAAACTTCAAATTTACTCAGGAATTGAACTTAAGACGGATAAAGTAAATGGGTATTTTGGAATCTTACGTACAGAAGTATTTCGTTATTTATGAAGTGTAGGTCACCTAGGTTTTTTAAGTTAGTAACCTCGACGATATTATGAAGGGTTTGGTGCAATATCCTTATAGGCTGGCAAATATCTGCAAAGGCAGAACCTTGGTCGCGAGGAAAAATATTTTTATTGTGGGAGATGATGGCGCAGCTTTAGTATCTTGTTATTATCGGTGTCTAATATTCGGGTGCTAATGCTAGAACTACTTTATTATGCAGCTGACCTATTTTTGGTGAAACGTTTAATGAACAGCCTACAGCATCTCCTCACATTAGCATTATAAAAGTGATGGCATTGCTTTGTGTGAGGTAACACCGTTCGCATTCAATGCAGGGTCTTGAAATTCTTTATGGTGGTAGGTGTTATTAAACTGTGTGCGACGTTTATGAAGATAATTTATTATGAAAATGGAGAATGAAGTGACACATGAATGTTATAATTTGGTATGCTGATAAGAAATAAATCACTGATAAATGACAGGTGAGCTGTTATAATAAACACACATGCTTGTAGTAGCAATAATATTAAAATCAAATGCAGTACTTCAAAATCATAAGCAGCTCGCGCCAATTGAGGCTGATTACATACTGTTTATTTTTCATAAATTATCATTACTTTCTTACTAAACAACTGAGTGTCTATTGCGAATGTAAATGGTCCCTGAGTTGATCAAGCAATTACTGATCTTTTGTGAAAAAAAAAAGTTTTTTCTAACCTGAGCCAGATGAATATAGTCACACCCACCCAACAAACACTGTTGTGATCGTTGGGTGACTCAGATTTGCGATAGAGTATGATGTCGTGTGGGAAATTTGTCTTTGAGACTCTACATAGAAGTGAGGGAAGAAAAAAAGAGACAGTGTACTTATAAACGTAACATTGAGGCGAGTTCGCGTAACCATTGCTGCCCTGCAAAAGCAATAAGTGTTGCATACTCTGAGTGAGTGTTTGTAGCCTTAGTTATACAGCTTGCAAAGAGCATACGCCGCATTATATTGTGGCCTGTGCCTGTCTGGCTCTATCATATTTTTCCACATATCTCATAAACGGTACCATTTTCGGAAAAAAAGTTACGGTGTGTTTTGATTTTCTCTACAACTTTTTTCCTGAAATATTTCTCATTATGAGAAGCATTTAGCGAGATGGTATCATAAATGTTTGTGGATCTTCATGTAAAGCGCCCATTATTCTTGTCAGATTTTACTGAAACATGAATTGTCTCAACAGATTTTCGAAAAATACTCAAATATCAAGTTTCATGAAAATCTGTCCAGTGGGAACCGAGTTGTTCCATGCGGACGGACAGACAAACAGACAGATATGACAAACTAATATTTGCTTTTCGTAATTTTGCGAAAACGCCCAAAAAAGATGTTTCAATTAGCTATGAAAGGGATTTGTGAAATTTCTTATCTCCGCAATTTTTTCAGAGTTTCACGCGTTTATTACAACAGCTTTTGTAACGAGAATTATGCAGAAAATTTGCCTAGTTGCGTTGTCAGCGATTAAGTGACTGGTAGAGCGATAAGTTATGAAGTAAAATTTCTGAATTCAAAATTTTGTAAAGATTTCTCTTTACAAGTTCTTCTAGTTTATGACTGACAACTGAATCCTCTATCCTGCAACATTTGGCAACTTGTATTCAGTTGCGGTTCTCATGCTACGAATTATGAAAAGTTCATTTTGTATGTTCATTTGCTCTTGTGTCTAGCTATTTGCTGCAACTGTGTGGGGGATAAGCCATAGGTTTGGATACAAGATTTTATTTGTGATAAAAATTTAATTCATAAGCGACCTTGCAAGCTTCACCGTCCTTAGGCAGGGGGGAGGGGGTAGTAGCTGCAAGTAAACCAACTCGTTATGGAAGAGCACTATAACCTCTAATCTTTAGGTTTCCCTAATTAGCCTTAATCAAGGGTATAAGCCTGATCCTGGGAACTGGAGGAGATTAGTGATCTGTCACAGAATCAGAAACGCTAATGATTTTTTTTAAATTATTTTGGTTTATTAGCATATAAAATATACAGACTAAGAAAATACCATCTAAACTTTATATAACAGTCGTTTCCAACACCAACTGCCAGCTATCTTGATTTCTGGTTTAATTCTAGAGTCCAATATTCTACACAATCAGCTTTGTATCAGTAGTGAAAATTATCACACCACAAAAAACACCATCTCCTAGGGTCCTTAGAGCAGTCTATGCCTCAGCCGCTTGTGCTTGTATTCGCTAATGATGCTTCCGGTTTATTACTGTGAGGAATGCGTGCTAGAACACTGTGACCACGTGCATGGCCATACTTCTTGCGGAAAGTAATTAAATAAAATATAATTCAAACTGTCATTCTTATGAGTGAGTCCAGATCTGATTCAAGTCACAAGCCTTACTCGGCTAAATAAAAAAAACCTTTGCCAGGGTATGAAAGTTTTGAAGCCGCCACCGGAATCGAGTGGATTCAAATTTAATGAGAAGCGAAAGGTCAGAAATGTTAAAGGTAAAAAATGTGTGCCATGTTAACGTAGTATAATAGGCTGTCCAGAAGATTCTAAAGTTAAGGGCGTGTCTTCAGCCTTGTCTTGACTGGTATGTATTACCCTGGAGTTTTTTGAAAACACGGTTTAAGCAATAATATTTAAATAGACGAGAGAGGAAATAACAGGAGGTTGGGAAAATTAAATAATGGGAGACGATAATTTGTATATATTGTCAAATATGCTAGGAAGGTTATAATCAATGGCATGGGAATGGCGTATATTAGCACGCCGAAGGTGGACTAGAAATATTGGAAAATTGTACTCTGAAATCCTGAAATGGAGAAGCCACTTGGAAGACGAAGGCGTCAATGCGAATAAACTATTATGGTTTGCAAAGAATTGGATTATAAGGGCGTAGAATGGGTTCAGCTTGGTAAGGACAGTCGCCAGTGATGAGCTGTTACGGATGCAGTAATAAACCTTCTTATTTCCAAAGAAGGGGTGAATTTTTTGACTAGTTGTGTGACTCTTAGGTTCTCAAGAAGAGATTTACTGCATGGAGCTCTTAATTTAATTAGCTAGGCAGGTAAATGTACATCTGGAATGAAAAGAAAGAAGGCATTTCCTCAGAGTAATTCTGTCTCCTGTCAGCCAATGTAATTTTGAGATGAAGGAAAGAGTTGGCCGAGTTTATATCACAATAATAACGCTTCTTCCCTGTGAGTCCATTTTTTACACCTGTCGCTAATTCCCTCGGTTGTTATTTCCTGTTTCGTTTCAACCTGTGCTCAGGAGAGGGAATTCTTTACTTAATAATAACGTTCATTTGTTTGAAGAAGTTTTTCCTTCCGACACGCGATGAAAATAAATAGAAGGAGGGAGAAAAATGGAAAAAAATCTGGAGTAATAAGTTTGCTCGAGCAAGTGGAAGTGACAAGCGTGTGATGTTCCCGGGGGCACAGAGCTGACCTGAACGTGGACAATCAATAGACGATGCCACGTCTGGACCAGAACTTCACATCAGACACGTAGATTTGTAGGAGTGGTGCCGTCTTCTTCTTTCTGTCTTTTCGTGCGTTCTCTTTTTCTATTTCTTTCCGTTTTTTCTCCCCTTCTGTGGTCAGCGGTCAAATTGGCGCCAATCATTTCAGAAGTTCTATCCCAATGCCGACTGACACGTAGATGTTTGAAATCAATAACCCAGCAGTGCCCTTCCTGTGATGAATTCCTTTTGAAAGCGTTTCATCGCAGAAGTACGGCGGTGTGTAGCTGAGTGAACTCATATATTTGACATTAGAGAAACGTCGATAATTCTTGCTTCTACATGACCACCACCGGTGATAGTTTTACAGTAACACTGACATCTGTGCTCACTATCGTATTTGTGTCGGTAGGTGTCGGATTTTTTTTGTTCTTCTCTCGTTTTTCATGGTTTATTTCAACTCTCCTGGATATAATTTATAACAAGATCCACTCCTTCAACTTACTGTCCGGTGTTCACATCACTTTGCCTTTCGACGCAGAATAATACTCTTGGTTTGAGAATGCGTCGTTAAGTACTCGTATATCATCTGATAAATCCTGGAATGGCACTTTAGAACAGGCCATGGCAGCTCCCTTTCGTGCGCTTCCGAAGTAATCCTTGACATTTATTCTTTCTTTTGACACTATAAGCCCTTGCAGTTGACTAATTGTTGTTACGACACTTGTCGTGTCCCAGAAATTCGACAACGTTATTAGTAACTGTGGAATTCAATATGTTCAAAGACTGCACACATTCTGCACAGGTCTAATTTTTTGCCATTCTTTTCTTTATGCTGTCTTAATGTTGTTTTTGCAGCAAGTGCATGAAGTGAAAGCAAATTACCTGTCCTATCGCATGTTTCTTCTATCGAACACATTAATGAATATAGTTCAAGAGGGCATGCAGTTGACTCTAGAACTTCTAAAGAAATAACAGCATTGTGCAGCGTCCTGGCTGATAAGCTCATAGTGGCATAGACGTTCAAGAAATTCCCTTCCTCTTATGCACCTGAAGGTCCATTGCCATGTACGTAAGAAGCCATTATATCATCGGTCTATTTCTTGTGTCAGATAAGTTAACTAGACACCATCAAATTATATATATTTAGGATCAAATTCACTTTTAAATACACGTATTATCTGACCGTCGACGCTCGTATGCTCCAAGTGATCTCATCCTTCCATCGTTTCCGATTAAAATCGTGTATGCTTGTTACACTGTACATGCTACATGGCACGTTTTCTCTTCTTCATTGGTTCGATCATTTTTGGTGAATGGTACGAATTATAAAGCTCCTTATTATGAAATTTTCTCTACTCTTCTCCTACTTATTCTGTCTCAAGTCACAATATGTTCAACAGTACCATGCCCTTCCTTCAATCTGCAAGTCTTGTGAACAACACTGTCACTGACTACAACTACAGTTTCCCACACTTTGTCGGGTAGTGCTATACAGTACGTACTTATGAACCTTAACACCAGCATTAAGAATCTGCCCATTTTGCCCGAAGAGTTTCGAATTGTTCTCATAATAACCAGTGATTACTTACCTACACAGCTTAAATGACTTGTCTTTGTATTGCAGCCACAATTTATTCTCTGCAACGTAGGAGCCGAGAGTGTGAGTAAACATCATAACAGCGTCAAGTCAGTTTTATTTTGATGTGGGACATCACGGTATGCTTTGTGTATACAATTAAGTTGTATGGACCGCCAAACACAACCATAAATAATTGTGTGTGAGGGTCCATACCGCTTAATTGCTTTTGTCAGATCTGCGTAGTGAATAAGCGTCGCCTTTAAAACTGCTTTTATTCCCCTTCGTGACTTCTCTTCTGGGTGGGATCCAGTAGAATGAGTGAGAACCTTAGGACATCTGTTACGTATCTTATACGTGTTCGGGTTTTAAAAATACAATTTTAACGTACTGGCAATATTCGTTCCTATTGTTACGGAAATTAATTTCTTGCTGTAATTAATCACTCCGTAATCAGAAGGGCTGCTACTCGTCATTACTTTTTGCATTACGAAATTGTCTGCAAGAATGTGTTTAGGACGGCTCTCTCAGACACTCGCAGCCGTCAGACCTAGAGCAGATACAAATACTGCTCACGTTCTTATTAGAGGTCACTTGTATTAGTTGCAGGATTAGTTATTTGACACGTTCAGAACCGAATAAAAATACCTGTTTAGTTAAGAGCGGGAGATGCAAGTACACGTGTGTAGCATTTACAGCGTCTATTTTTGGATAGGCCTATTCGGACTTAACTATTCGCTGCATCTAAAGGACTAGAAACGGTAATGTAAATGACTCCTGCCGTGCTTTGCCTGCTACAATCTGACGTATTCGTAAAGAGGAGATTTAAAAAATCATGAATAGAGAAAGAAAGAAAGGGACTAGGAGGAAGAAATAAAAAAAAATGGAGAAATAACAGATGATTAAATGAATGTATAAATGAATGAATAAATGAATCTACGTAATTTACATTGTCTACATTTATACATGGGATACGCGGTGGCGCAGTTGGTTGAGGCACTGCAGTACAAGTCGGAAGGTTGCGGGTTCGATTCCCGATGGTGTCATTGGAATTCTTCATTGACATAATCCTTTCGGTCTCACTATGGCCCTGGGGTCGGCTCAGCCTCTAACAGAAATGAGTACCAGGGGTATTTCATGGGGGGGGGGGGGGGGGGTAAAGGCGGCCGGTGCGTAGGGCTGACACAATTGCCAGCTTTATGTGCCGATTATCTAGATAGCTGGGAGCCTCAACCTCCTGGAACCCTAAGGGCCTGTCCAGGCCTGTAATGGGATTGCTTTACCTTTTTACATTTATAAATAATGTGTTTTAGTGTGCAATTTATTTTTTACCCTTTACCAAAGGCGACGTTATATTTTAACTGTATATGACCTTCGTGTAACATGTACTCCCTGAAGATGGCCAAATTTTATGGCCGAAACATGTAGGAGCAACCTTTGTATATGCACTAGTGCAATGAGTTGGAGATAAATACACCTGTATTAGTAAATGAATGAATGAATGGATGGATGGATGGAAGGACGGACGGACAGACGGATGGACGAATGGACGAATGGATGGATGGATGGATGGATGTAAATAAAGGGTACGAGAGAGGAGATAAAAGAAGAAAGAGATATAAATATAGGAATTAATTTTACTCAGGATGGGCGGACGGATGAACGGATTGACAGAGGGGCAGATACTTTGGCAGGTAGGTAGGCAGATGGTACACACATTTACCATTTCTGCCACTAATATATAGTGTTATGGTCTTCCTTGTAAACCACGGGAGGTTTCTTCGAACGTAAACATTTTTGAGACGAATTTTTAACAGCATTATAGCAGCAGTAAAATTTAGCGTCCAGTATAACTGAGGTGGTTATTTTACGTGATGGAACAGCCTGTTTCAGGGTACGGTCTCCAGTCGCAGAATTTTAGGAATCACTCGAGAAAACAACGGAAATCTCAGCAGGGATAGTCGATGGATCTGTGTCAGTCGTGCCTTGTGAGAAGTCACATTCGTTACGACTGCGTCATTCCTCAGTCACAGCTGAAATGTGGGGGTTTGTTGAGTATATGTGGGCTGTTATACAAGAGTAACTTATTTTTTTCAAATAGACTATTAATTTAGGAAAGTGCAAAAGAAAAATTGGCCGTATACTGTTTGTCGTATAACTTGCAGTAATGTCCGTTTTGTTTATGTTAGACGCTGTGCTTTGTGGGCATATACGGAGATATTATGGGGTGCTGTTGAAAAATCAAGTCTTCTGGATGTTACTCTGTGTCACTGGGTTATAGTTCCCGACGTTTCGAAAGTTCGTAGTGCACTCATATTTAGGAGTCAGTCAACCATAGAGTATTTCTTCTCGGAATCCTTAGACCTGAAGACGAAGGGACTACGAACCTTCGAAACGTCGGGATATATAACACCAACGACAAAGCGTGCTATCCCAGAAAACTTGACTCTTCGACATCCAATAACACCGCGGTGCAAATCCCTTCTACAAATTTAGTACTTTTGCAGGTCATGAAGAAATTCCCTACTTCTTTGGAATCTGAGTGAGGATTACATAGCTCACATTCTTCTGTGACAAACTGCGATTTCTTTTTAGCCGAAGGAGAAATGCCCTACATACACACAATCCGAGAAAACGTACCAGGAATAACAGAAACGCATAATAATGTTTTACCGGATTTGAGCGAATAAGCCATTGGAAGACTTTGGCCTTTTAGGAAGTACAATATTAGAATGAATCTTCAGTAAATAAGGTGTTGGGTTTTGAATAGGATTCAGGTGGCTCAAGTATGGCGAAATGGCGCATTTCGTGAATAAAACTCTCGCCGTTCCAGTAAACGTTGTTTATTGTTTGACTGGTTCTGTTTTTCAAAGACGACCGCACCAAGGATCTTATAGAATCCATATACAAACAGATGCTTCCCCCTTGTGCTAAATTTTATTGCCACTATCCTAAAATTCTTATTCCTTTGCTGTAAGTTTCATACTTTGTGGCTAGTTCGTAGTGCGTTTCATAAATACGCAACTGCTCTTAATGTCTATCGAATTGCTTTTTTTGCTCAGAATTCAGTTATATTAGAGTAGGCTTCCTGGTTTTACAAGATCATCTTATATGTTTCTGTAAACAAATAACACATAAAATTCATGTTTGTATTACGATAAGGCTACTGTACTATATAAAGCAAGCAACAAGCAATGAAATCACTGACTTTTGGCGTGTGGCGTTGCATATTTCAATAGGTACATCCCAGGCCGTGCCATGGGTCAGGCGGTTAGTCGCCGTCCTCTCACCGCGGAGGCCCGGGTTCGATCCGGGTCAGTCCATGAGGGATTTGTGTGGACAAAGTGACACTGGGACAGGTTTTTCCCCCGAGTGCTTGTCAATTTTATTCCACCGGTGCTCCATTAAAATGGAAAAGCAGAAAAACCTCGTCATCTTCATGACAGGGTTGCCAATAAGCTTTCAAGGCTGCGGTGCGTCCGTAGCATCTGCTACAGGGCCGTTCAATTTAAAAAAAAATAGGTAGTTACCAATTTTTAAAGGAACCTAATGACTCTGTCTTCAGGGTTCACCCTCTGTCTGTATTAATGACGGAGACAGCATGTTTCTAGGTCCGTTAATACCTACCTACCAAACAACAAGGTGTCATGTTCCACAATACTTTAATCTTAACATTAGCGCCATGAGACCTGAAGCATCTTGAAGTAAAAAGTAGTTTATACTGTTGTCAGTTTATAAAATCACTTAACAAGATTTGCGACCTGTAACGTTTATGTCAAATGAAACTTACTAATGTCTAAAAACGCGGCTAGTCAAATTATATAATTAATATTTTTCTGGTCATTTTTCTCAGCTTTCACCTTAACTGTGAGTGATCTTTGGTTCGTCGCAAGGCGAGCTGGATTGCAGTCCTTCCAGGCGGTCATGATAAACGTCAGCACATCGCGACGGGCGTTATTGCTAGAGAGTGTGGGACAGGTGCGGCGAATTGCACAGTAGTTTGGGAAAGGAGCAACTTCTGAGATTTACGGTAACTGTAAGAGGAGGTCTAGAGAAAGTGCTGTATGCGTGTTCTGTTCCTCGTTCTGGACATCTCTTGGTGTTGATTTTCCTCATCAGCAGGTTTGCTTGGTCATAGGGACTTTGCCACATTAATAGTGACAATCGTTGTTTGCTTTTCTAAGCGGCTTATGGTAACTGACTCGCGAAATCTTATTGCAAGAATAAATAGGATGTGGCTATAACTCAAATGCACTGCGTTTATAATAGTTTGTAGAGACAAAAGCGCCTATTTCGCTGACGATATTACGATGGCACTGAAATGTGTAGAATAATGTTGCGCAGCACTGAAATATACTCGTGTGGTAGTGCTTGAATAAATTGACACCAAAACGTACCAGTGAGGAATTGTGTTAAACTCTGCCCGGAGGGACAGTGGCCTTATTTCCGTAGAACAGGAGACTGTGGCCTTAGTCCTGTGGGGAGGTTACAGTGCCAACCTTGAATTCAGGCTTCCGCCGAATGTTGATGAGATCTGCGCTCTTCTGGGATATTACGCGGCGTCGTGTGGTAATTGTTTGTAAATAATTACCACACGATGCCCGTAATATCACAGAAAAGCGCAGATCTCAGGATACATTGCCGTTCCTTATGTAAAGGAGGAAAGAGTGGCGTTACTTTTGTAGAGGAGAAGACAGTGGCGTTATTTGTAGAGAGGGAGAAAGTAGATTTAGTTTTGTAGGGGGAAAGCAGAGGTGTTTGTAGAGCAGACAGGGGTGTTTTTGTAGAGGAGGATACAGTGGTGTTCTTTGTGAAGAGGAAGACAGTGGCGTTATTCTGTAGAACAGTCTGGTGTTACTTCTGTAGAGGAGACAGTGATGTTACTACTGTATAGGAGACAGTGATATTACTACTGTAGAGGAGACAGTGATGTTACGACTATAGAAGAGAAAACAGTTGTTAGTTCAGTAGAGAACGTGACGTTACCTCTGTAGAGGTGAGAGTTGGTGTTACTACTGTAGAGGAGACATCAGTGTTGCTTCTGCGGTTGCAAGTGCTACGCCTAGTGTTATTTTACCAAACTTCCTTGTTTTACAGTTGAGTATTAACTGAAAATAAAGTTATTGGTTTTAGCAATTCTTTGAAGGGATTCATTATAAAGGAAACACTTCTACAAATAACAACTTTATTACATTTCAGTTAGTACACCAAATGTTCCTTGCTAAAACGGGTTTCTTGCATCTCTCCACTCGAGCGGAAGTTCAGACTCATTAATAATGGAAATGGTTTAGTCGTCCTAAATGATGTCTAGATACCATTCAAAATACATTCGGCAGTCCAATTTCCGAGGAAACTTTGGGTGCACCGAATTTTAGATTTCGATCGCGAGAGATTATTACTTAAGTCGAAGGACATACTGAAAATATTCGGAGGTTCTCTGGGTGTTGACACCATGTCACAACTCTGAAGGCCTCAAGCAAAACAGTGGCTGTCTGGAAAATCAGATGTATATGGAAGATATTCATGGTAAAATGAGAAATTCTTACTTCAAATTAATCTTTCATTATAAAATTTATTATATTTGAACTTTTTGTACATTTAGTATTATTGTGTAAATAACAGTAACCCTGTACTTTGATAGCCAGATCCGCAGTTACATTTTGTACAGAATAATGAAGATATGAGCAATATACTGCTATTTTCATCCTGAGAGCAATTAATAATTTCGAAGTCTCTTAAATAAAGTTGGGATCAAGTGGAATGAAGCATGGTTTCAGAATTAAAATTATGACTTTATTATTCCAGATACAGGTGGCACAGAGAGCCTATACCACCATCTCTGTATCTTGTAGTTCTGACAGCAAGAAGTATCTGCAAATGCATTGTAAATTAGTTATTTGAAGAGACGTGGAGGTGTTCTGCTTGGTCATCAAAGTTTACGGTTAACAATTTCTGATTAAGTGGGTTAAGTGTTTTATGCTTTGTTTATGAATGTTCGCAACATTCTCATTCCTATACTACTGTATGGATTAAATGCGCTTGGGACTTTTGCGATTTTGGAAAGTCAGTTAATTGACGTAGAGATGCTATTGTGTCAGTGTTATCCATGTGGAACTGACATAAAGCACGAGGCAGAAACTGGACAGCTGATACAGTTGCATAAGGAAGAGATGATAGGACATAGGAAGTACACGTTTATGCAAATATAATTGACATACTGTGTTTTGTTTGTTTCTTTATAGGTTGTAGAATACTGTAGACTAACAAATACCCAGGTCTCTTATTCAGCTTTTTTAAGTCATACAAAAATCTAGGTACAAAGAACCTGGCGCTCTAATTCAACAGCAGTGGACGTTAGGAAATGTTAGTTATGCGGTAAAAGGTGTTGAATTGGAGATATTGGTCCACAGAAGCGGCCAACTGTGTATAGAAGAGGGAAATCTGGCTATTTGGTCGAGAACGAGATAGGTTCCCCGGATACATCATTACTCGTTATGCGAAGGAAATTCATCTTAGGTGTCAGATTTTAGGATGCCCTGAAAAGTTGTTATTCCTGTTAGTTTTAGACCTATTAAAATTGAAACTGGCGGAAAACGGTTTCGCACGTCACAGAATCGGACAAGGCGGTGTGCTGTCCAACCGGGACTGTCCGTTCCACTGCTTGTGTTTTGACTTACTGCTGAACTTACTCTTGCACATAAATTCAATGACGAATACCTGATGGTGTGCGGAAGGCTTCAGCTCAAAAACGTCTTAGCCTTAAGCGAAGCTTAGTTTCGCCTCCACCGCGCCCGACCATCCCCAGCCGCCACGATCAGCCTCATATCGTATGACTGCGCACTTAACAACATGAAACAATCGAGGCAGTAGGCTTTGTCAGTTTTGTAAAGTGGAGTCTTTAAGGCACCTTATTCCTGCTTCAAAACTTTTTCCCCATTAAGCGACTGCTTATTTCGCCTATACGTTGAGCCAGCCCTAGGTACTACTGATCGTCCTTCGGAATGTATTTGGATGTTTGTATGCGGCAGTGTGAAGTTCTGCCACATGCACATTCACATCAGTTCAACAGTAAAGATAAGAAAAGTTATATCAAAACCACAGAAATAATTTTAGTTGAAAATGAGCACTTATACTATACAAGCCGCAAAATATAAGCAACACAAGTGAAACAGGTTTAAATATTATCAACATACCAGAGGAAGTTACGGCAGAAAAAGGATCGAAACTGTCAACAATGTCACGCTGAAGAGACTTATGAGCATGTAATTATTGTGGGTGACTGCAATGCAGAGGCCCGGTTTTTACCACCAGACGTCACACTGAAGGGTGCGTACAAGAAGGAATATGGCCCTTCGGTCTCGACTTTCTAGGGGAACTTCATATGATGCCATAAATACATAAATTTGTTAGCCACATTTTTAAGCTGGTTTCTGTTCCAAAAAATCCTCTGAAGTCGATCTAATAATAATGTTTTAGTTTCACGTGCTTTACATGGTAAACCTCCACAGTTGATACAGTTTGTAAAAGAGAGCGGTGCATAATGTTTATTTCATCTAGTCAGCGTTGCATCTTCTAGACACGTACTTTGGGCCCACTCAGAATATTTTTACTACACACCCCATCCCCTCTAAGATCTGTGTGTTTGTTTCGTTCTTATGTCTGTGTGTTTAGTGTGTAAGACACGTGTGTTTTGTATGGGCCTTATGTGTTATTTCCGTGTGTGTGCCTGTGTGTTTAGTGCGTTTTAGTTTTTTGTTTATGTCCTGTGTGTTAGTCCGTGTTGTTTCAGTTCAGTGTTTGTACGCCCTGTATATTTAGTGTGTAAACCCTGTGCGTTTCAAGAAGTGTGAACAGCACGAAGGACTACATTACAAGGGGTTTCCTGACATTGGCCTCACCGCAGCGAAGTAGCGCAGTGTATCTAGTGGTTATTACTCCTAATTCATATTCAGGCTCTACTGGATTCGATTTTCTTCCAGGACACAGCATATCCGGAAACTGAGTTTGAGGTTGTGTAGAAGGAAAGTAGTTAATAATGCAAAGGAAATTTTAATGATATTCGATTCCCAGCAGAGAAATTTTTCTCTTCGTACCTGCGTCCCCACAGGTTCTGGAGCCCACTTAACGTCTTAATCGGTGGGTATTCCAGGGATTTGACCTATTGGGATGTGAGGCTGAAAAATCAATTGCGTCTAGTAGGTATATAAAGGTTAAGAATGAGTGGAGTTTTTACCTCCACCCCCAAACACATCTTTATTCTGTGGTGCGTAATTAACCACAAGGATAACTTTACTTACTTCGTCACACGATCTAACCGGTTTTGAGTAACTGGTCGCTTTCGTGTTGAAGGTTGGAACATGTAATTATGTCGATCACTGCTTTGCAGCTCCTGGTTAGACCTATAATTCAATTTATGCCGTTCTAAGCTCCTGAGCTTGTAGCAGGCTGAGTTGATAGATCTTATATTACAAGGTTCCATTCTTAATTTGTATTGAACAGACATGGCTTGTCAGCAGCCCTTTCATTTCAGCTAATGTACATTTCCACAAATGACATCCATTTTCTCTCTTCCTTTTGTCGTGTAGACTGAAGTTTAATATCGTGGGGAACTGGATTATGGTGGGTTCATACTATACCGAGGTAGACTTTCGATGCTCTGTCTGTTCCTTTCTCTAAAACCAAGAATCTTCGTTTTTTCTTTGCGATTTATTTAGCCAGCTGTCGGTATCTGAACCTATGCCTTCGATCCTGGATGAATGTATAAGAATATGGATCTTTAACGTAATGATAATCATAAGCATCTAAAAACTGATGTACTCGGAGACAACCCCGTGCCAATGTCATTTTGTCTAACTAAAATACCAAACGGACTCCCTTGGGGCCGAATCTCACCTTCTCGGAGGGAATCGAGCAGCTAACCCCTGATCTTGCTGAAACATAAAGTGGTCTCTTCTGTAGAAGGAAAGTAGGTAAATAATAACATATAACAATGTTAAATAATTTAATTCATCAATTTGTCATCGGGAAAATAAAATAACATTGAAAATAACTGAAATGCATATTATTAGCCCAGGTGTTTGTTAAATAAGCTGTGAATTTACATAATAATAAAAGTAGGGTTGGTGGTGTATTGCGGATCACGTAATTTTCATTCCGATAAGTGGGAAGCATAAGAGGAGAGCACGTTTTTCTTATGTTCTGTCTGCATACACATGAACGTTCTTGTATTGGTACAGTTTTTGTTTGTAATCCAGTATAGTCCGGGATATATTAAGAGTATGCTATTATGTAATTAACATAACGGATATAAATTATAAATTTATGAACATATGTTCGGTGCTGTGATTCTGTACTGTAGTGAATATTGGGTTACCAGCTTAAGAACAATGGTAGGATATAGTGCTCCTACGAAAAGTGTAAGACTTCATAAAAATGAATAGAATTTGTAATGAAGAACAGTTTAATGAATTACAAACATTCTCTTTAAATTCGAAACGTGGGGCTAGCAGCAGAAATGGCTGGAACATGAGTTATGTATAAAGAGCAGATGAAAGGAGTGTGTTAAACTATAGACTCAGCTGATGATGAAAGACAGGGAGAGTATGACCTGGAAGAGCTCTTCTTTCGACTTCTTTTATTTGTTTCTCTCTGGCGCAACAGCCGAACTTGGGCCTAGGCCGCCTCATTGTTGAGGTTTCTAGATCACATACAATTAGACACACACCCTGTAGGACTTCTCTGAAAGAGCGATCAGCCCGTCGCAGAGGCCGCTACCAACACAACACAACAAACACAACACAAGAGACGAACATCCATGCCCTCAGAGAACCCAGCAATCAAGCGGCTTCAAACCTACGCTTTAGACCGCACGGCCGCCGGGATCGGCCTTTGGACCTTTTGGTCTTTACAAAATTTCTGCTGCTTGACTGTTAAGGGAGTACCGTGATTCCTTGTGTGGTTCAGGGCAAAGATTGTCTGAAATTAAATAACTTTTGTGGTCGTAGTCAAGTGGTAATTCAAATATGCTGGTTGTTTATTTCCGTGTGCTTGATTTTTCAGCCTAAGAGAAGAATAAAGATAAAAGGCTTTGCGAATATTTAGGCCTAAGGCAGAGGAAGTAAGGAGAGACTGGAAAACAGTAGTACAGGACCGAGAGGGAGCTTAGTATCTTGAATTTCCCACCAGCCGCTGCTTTGTTAGAGTGAGAATATCAAGGAGGATAAGAAGGAAGGGACACGTAACAGCCGTAGAAGACTTGAGAAGTGCTGACACAGTTTTAGTCAGAATATCTTCAGGGATGAGACTGCTTGTCAGATCTAGGCGGAAATGGGAGGATATTATTAAAGTAGAAAAATGCAGTGTATGAATATGCGGGTTGTGTTAATCTTGTTCATGACAAGATAGAGTCACGTTCCATACTAAACACGGTGATGAAAAACAGGATTCCATATAATGACGAAGATATATAGAATAGCTGAGCGACGAATGAAGGACTGTATTCTATGGAGTTAAAACAGATAAAGGGATATGCTCTGTATGTTTAGGCGAAGGGGATGTAAAACACATTTTGGCCGCCTGTGTAGAATCTAGAAATTGGAGAACGGAATTAAAAAATAAAGTTGAGTGTGAGAAAGTATTAAGGTGTACTAAAAAAGCTCTGATAATAGACTTAGGTATGTATTTAGACGACTTTAAGTACAAGTGGTTTAATAAGTTAAAAGATCTAAAATGTTACATATATATATTTCATACCAACAGTTTTATCAACGTGAAAACTCGGTGTTAATCAGTAGGCAGTTCCAAGCATCGCCAGGAACTGATCTCAACAAATAATAATATCACTATATTATTTTTTTAGTTCTTAGCTTCTCTGCACTGTGCCTCTGATCGTATTAGTTAAATATTACTATTCTTCATGTATTCGTAATTTTACGTAATAGCGAAATTATTTCTTCTCATATACTTGCACTAAATTCAGTACTAGACTAGTAAAATGGTTTATACGTCTGTTTAATACCGTTAAGTAATTGTATTCATGTAATTACTTTTAATATCAGTAGTCATTATTAAACTAAAGTAAGTTGTTCCTTACTGTCAGTTTCCAAAATTTGAAAGACGTATCAACAGTGCTTACTTTTAGTAATTGGATGAATAAATTAAACACGGGCCAGGGTTTCCTAATTTATTTTCCAATTACGTGGATATTTAATACTAACATTACCTCTCTATATATTAAATTATATCCATTTATAATGACAGATTGTTAATTAAATTTTCGAATTCATATCACAGAATTATCCATATAGCCCTGGGTTATTCAATAATTCAGGTCCAAGCATCCGCAAATTAACTAATGGAAAAATAGGATGTAGGTATGGGGAATGAAATTAGCCTGGACATACCTGTGGACATAAACAATTACCTTATAAACATCTGATCTATTGAATAATCATGGAATAAAACAAATAATATGTACGCTTAACCGAGAAGTGCTTTATGTGTCTAACAGTACTGAATTTGATTCCATATATGTATTAGTCTAATGCAGATTTGTTGCGTTTTGCCACTTCTTGCTGCGCAATTCAGGGTCTAATGATCTTTGTCTAACATTTTGTGACGATATTTGGTTCATTAAACCAATGTTATGTTAAACGTTTTTAATTGTCTGAGGTGTGTTTGATAAAAAAGACGTTTCGTAGTTGGAGCTCTTCCTGTCTACTAAAAATATGCCGGAACAATGGCAACAAATCGTATTAAATAGAGTATAGAGGCAGTTGCCGGAAAGCTGTCTAGGCCTACGTGTGCCTCACATACACACGTTCAAAATAATACCTGTAGAAACAAACGACATTTTATATCCGCCGCTTATTTTAAGATGGAACTCGCTAAAGTAACGGCAATGCACCATAGCAGTCGGATGAGATGCTTGCTACCACATGTTCATCTGGGGATGCCCCTTGTATTCGGTAACGTAGGGAAATAAATATAGCTATCACATGATGATGTCGAAATGAGGCAATTAAAATTTATGACATGTTAATGATGCAAGCATCCATGAATTTCATAACACAGAGGAGCGACAATGTTCTATGTCCCTGGCATATTGCGCTGCCAATCTTCTACGTGCAAATAACTGGAGCTCGTATTACAAACAGTACCTTCATTCTTTACACTTTTACAGATATTTTTACCGCCAGAGCAAAAAACTGGAAGATATTTGTACATCAATTGCATGATTCAGTGTAGATGTCACTGTGCTGAAGCGCTGCGCCTTAAAACTATGGAGAGGTGGAATTAAAGCTCCACGCTCATTACACCCTGTATTAGACGAAGGTGAGTGGTGACCTTCATGTTCTGCTTCTTTGCCCTGGGAGAAATGACCCTTGTATTCAAAGAACAGGCAGCTAGGTGGGGCCCGGGGATTTGGACGTAGTAGGAGTGAGATAGATCCTGTCCGGTCGAGATCGAACCGCGATCCTTCAGCCCGTACTCCTTCATATTGAGGGGTCTAGCAGTTCAATTTTTAGCCGAGAGTCCTAAAGTTCAGAAGCAGGATCTTTCTTTTCCTCAGTCACTCGATTAACTTTCTGTATTGGCGTATGAAAATAGGCTACGATCTGCTTCCCTTAAATACTTCACACTTTGTAAGCAACAAACACAATCAGGTTCGATGCAATATGACTTCCGTAACCGATGAAGTGTCTTTAAGAGAACTAAGAAAAAATATACGTATGTACACTTGTCATGAGGATTAAATTATATATTTGATTTTGTCAGTGGCCACATATCAAAGGTTGAGAGGGATTGGAAAAGGTATCATGCAAAGCATTTAAATTCTCTTAAAGAGGAGCTTTGTAACAGGTCCCATCACATTGTTCCGGATTGGTCATTTGTAAGCAGTTTCCCTAAAATCAAATATGCAGTTTATTAGTAACTTCGATCCCAAACACTGCAACACTCTTTTTATAACATGCATTTTAATATCATCCTCCCATCATCGCCTAAATTTCCCAAGTGATATCTTCCGGCATTCCAGCTAAATGTTTATATGCATTTAACATTTATGACGGTCCTTCTGCATTTTCCACCCATATCAGTATCCTTGATTTTGTTACTGTAAGCGTACAAATTATAAACGTCACCATTATGCAGTTTTCTCCTCACTTGTTAACTTCTTAGGTCCAAGTGCTGTCAGCATCCTGTTCACAAATACCCTGTATCTATCGTCTTTCTTTAATTCGTGCGCGCGTGTATGTGCATCTACACACACCACACACATACACACATACAACACATACATGCGCGCTCGCATACTTACACGCACATACGTTTTACACGAAATGAAAATTAGGCGAGACTGTATTAACGTATGGAGAGTTATTTTGCAACTAATTGAATGCGTTCAGTTCAGTGCATTTACGTTATGCCACATGAGAGAAAGACCCCTTTATATTAGTCCATTATTATCAAGTTCCCTATCGGCCATACTGCTCTAAAAATTCCTTTCATGCTTTATTCTTTTTTACGCGGCATAATGATAATTGAACAGTTTGGAGGCGATAACTGCGCTGCTGTCGGAATTTATTGTACTCTGAACTATTGAAAGAATTTCGAGAACATTTGGTATTTAAGTCTCCTTTACACCAACATTTTCGACGAATGTAATTTCCGTTTATATCAGTTAAAAAATTCCTTTATTACATTTAGGAGTAAGATAATTAAAGGCCTTCAGTTATCTGGGAAGCCCATTCTTTCCACAAACGCTGGATACATAACATGAAGTATAAACCTCATTAAGCTTTCATCTATGTGGCGATCATTTAAGTAGAGACGGGTGAGGTTTCTGCCTTTATGCATAGTGATATCTGTACAGGGATACATTTTGAACCTATGTACCGTTTATAGGCATGACATTATAAATTCGTATCTTACGTAAACTTTCATGGTGACAAATATGAGGGCCATACCGTGGCTCAGGCGATTAGTCGCCGGTCTTTTACCGCAAAGACCTGGGTTCAACCCATCGCCAATCCATGTGGGATTTGCTGTGGTCATAGTGAAAAATCGACGTCAACTTTAAGGAGGAAACCCATTTTAAAATGTTAGGCGTAAATGGGAATATTATACGAATATGGATCTTAGAGGGAATGAATTGGAGGGCGTGGGCTAGATTAATCTTGTTCGGGGTTGGGAGTTACCGACTCTCGTTAACATGGTAATGACCTCCAGGCTTCATAAAATGCGGTGAGTTTGTTCACTGGCTGAGGTGGTATTACCTTCTCAAGGACTCAGTCAGTTAAGTATTTCACAACGAAAATAAGAGATGTTAAATTTGTTGATGAATTTTAATTCTGTAAGCACGCACACACTAATGATTTCATCTGGTTTAACACAATTTAAACCACGAACTTGTGAGCTGGTAGACACACTGTCGGCACTTTACATAGGACCGTGGTATGGTGTATGCTAATGCATATCTTTATATGTATGCAGTTGTTTTTGAGCGAATTTTTTGGAACGTGTGAACGAACAACATGCTTTCAGCGCTGACATTTTTTAGCTTTCGATTTCAATGAGCCATTATAAATGTAAGTATATTATGAAAATAAATCATAAATATAGACGTACATTATGTATGAATATTTTTGTGTATCAAAATCACAAACGTGGTGACAGTACGGAATTTTGTGAAATTTAACTTTGACATAAATTGTGCTCTAGGAGTAATCTATAGAAATGAAATTACGTCAACTAAAAGTAACAAGGGTGATACATTTGTAGGACTACAGATGTATAAAATAGAAAATCAAATTCTGAACTCAGATCAGAAGTCTTTGCTTCTCATCACGGCCTGAATTGGAACAGGCGGAATTGTCTGTTCGTGAAAGCAAACGCAGAAGAAGAACTTAATGAAATAAATTTTACTTCGCAGTTACTTTAATTAGACGTAATTATAATGTTTCCAAAGTAAACATGGTAGATATTGTCAATTTGATAGATAATGCGTGAGTCTGGACGTTTCTTTGCGTTCTCTACAAAGTCATGTCATAATAGGGGCTTCCTAAAAACAGAAAACAAAATCTTGCATTCATCAGACTTATTATTTGCTGAGTGGCGTGTATCTAACAGGGCAATATGAAAGACGTTTATGTTAGGCACTGCAGGACATGTTGTGATGTTACTGTGTCTTAGTTTCTGTCTTCAGTGTCGTCTTCTTGAAACTTCGTCGTGAGAAGTAAGAAAGTACCAGGAGCTCAAAGTTCACTCATTTGACAAAAGAGAGCAGCACTAACGGCAAGGTGCTGGTAAAAAGTACCACTTTACTGGCTCAAGTTGGGGAACTATGTAAATTGAAAATTCGCCCGAACCGAAATCCCGTTAGAGTTACCTGACTCAATTCCTTATTTTATTTTTTTACTATATTTTTCTTCTCTCACACTGATATTTCTCTTTCCCTTAACTTTCGTAACAACTTCACTGCAGTGTTTCAGCCCACACATTCACTCTTGAAAAATCCCCATCTGAGCAGCCCAGAAGGTGTGTTTTGTATTTTATTTCAGAAAGTTGCCAGCATCTCAAACCCTACGACGACGAATGTTAGGAATATTGCTGTATGATAAATTCGAAAATACGCGTATTTGACAGTAAAAGTGTCAATCATGATCGTCGGTCTCCCGGCTGAAGTTCGAAAGGTACAGCATAACTACTACACAAAGTTGTTGTGGCCCGAAATTGGTACAGCGGCAAATATGTGAATGTGGGTTACGCAATTCCATATTAGGTATGAAATAAGTATCATCATAAATAATCCTATATTAATTTATCTTAATATATCGTGACATTTTCTCTGTAGCTACAATGTGTTCTGCGGTCTTGCTTTATAACTTTCATTGCATTTAAGTGGAGAATTATGACACCAATTTCTAGTTAAGGCTGCTCGAAATCTTTCTTCTCTGAAACATTCCTTTCGCCCTTTCTGCCTCTTGTGTGCTAGTAAACTGTACTGGTGCTATTTTAAGGTTGTGTGCTAGTTAACTATACTGGTGCTATTTTAAGGTTGTGTGCTAGTTAACTATACTGGTGCTATTTTAAGGTTGTGTGCTAGTTAACTATACTGGTGCTTTTTAAGGTTGTATGCTAGTTAACTATACTGGTGCTATTTTAAGTTTATGTACTAGTTAACTATACTGGTGCTATTTTAAGGTTGTGTGCTAGTTAACTATACTGGTGCTATTTTAAGGTTATGTACTAGTTAACTATACTGGTGCTATTTTAAGGTTGTGTGCTAGTTAACTATACTGGTGCTATTTTAAGGTTATGTACTAGTTAACTATACTGGTGCTATTTTAAGGTTGTGTGCTAGTTAACTATACTGGTGCTATTTTAAGGTTGTGTGCTAGTTAACTATACTGGTGCTATTTTAAGGTTGTGTGCTAGTTAACTATACTGGTGCTATTTTAAGGTTGTGTGCTAGTTAACTGTACTGGTGCTATTTTAAGGTTGTGTGCTAGTTAACTATACTGGTGCTTTTTAAGGTTGTGTGCTAGTTAACTATACTGGTGCTATTTTAAGGTTGTGTGCTAGTTAACTGTACTGGTGCTATTTTAAGGTTGTGTGCTAGTTAACTATACTGGTGCTATTTTAAGGTTGTGTGCTAGTTAACTGTACTGGTGCTATTTTAAGGTTGTGTGCTAGTTAACTGTACTGGTGCTATTTTAAGGTTGTGTGCTAGTTAACTATACTGGTGCTTTTTAAGGTTGTGTGCTAGTTAACTATACTGGTGCTATTTTAAGTTTATGTACTAGTTAACTATACTGGTGCTATTTTAAGGTTGTGTGCTAGTTAACTATACTGGTGCTATTTTAAGGTTATGTACTAGTTAACTATACTGGTGCTATTTTAAGGTTGTGTGCTAGTTAACTATACTGGTGCTATTTTAAGGTTGTGTGCTAGTTAACTATACTGGTGCTATTTTAAGGTTGTGTACTAGTTAACTATACTGGTGCTATTTTAAGGTTGTGTGCTAGTTAACTATACTGGTGCTATTTTAAGGTTGTGTGCTAGTTAACTATACTGGTGCTATTTTAAGGTTGTGTGCTAGTTAACTATACTGGTGCTATTTTAAGGTTGTGTGCTAGTTAACTATACTGGTGCTATTTTAAGGTGCCGTCCCGTAAAGTGTCTGCAGTAACCAAGTGAAACAAAGAAACATATCAAAACAGCCGTTCTTAACAGAGTTTCGAATTCTGGCTCTCCTCATTGCGCAGTAATGATACACACCAGCGAAGTTCGGGTGACCTCACATGACACCAGCACATTCTATTTTTTTTACGGCAGTCCATTAGTTAGTGTCTTTGATGTCGATTTATATAATGGGATTTTGGGGTGGCTAGACAGGGAGATTAATGTAATCATATTGCCAACAGGTTAATTTCTTAGTTAGTCTTCCATTAATTTACTGAAAGTTGGTGAAAATTAACTTAGGCTTGTGCTGTAGTGGAGTTGAGAAGCAGACCTCCTCCTCCCCTGTGGCCTTAGGGCTGTTTGTAGACGTAGATGGGCCGTCTGTTATGATTATCTGGGCCGGTCTCGAACCTTGAATTTACACACAACGGAAGCCATACTGAAGCACTTAACCAGACGACAACCTGAAACTTATTTTTCTCAATTAAAACATATTTCATTGCTTACTAAAACAAACAACTTTCGTTATTGCATTGTGTTTTCCACTTTATAAATCATGGCTTGACTGAACTGGCGTTATTTCCTGCGAAATCATACCTTTTATGTGCGAGTATTTTATAATTGTTATAAAATCTGTTCACGTAGGAAACAATTCAATTCATTCACTTTTCGTGGTTGTCATAAATAACAACGTGTCATGCAGGCAGAGTTGTAGCCACACCAAGCATTACATGTATCAGCGGCACTAAACACAGTGAAAGTTAGCCCGATGTCTATACTTTGACACCTGTGTTAAATGTAGTTATTTAAGTTTTAGCTTATGGTTAAGTCTCTTTACTGGAATACAGGACAGAGCAGTAGTATAAAGGCAGATAATAGAGTATTTTAAAACGTGGTAATGTTCAGATATTTTGAGACAAGAGTACCGTATAAATATTACATTCCGCAGAAATTAAGAGCCTATAAAATGTGAATAATGCTTAATAGCATTCATACTATACAAAAATGTTCCTGACAATGATGAGTTAAATAAATGTGACAGTGTCCAGGGAAGATAGGTAAGATTATTGCTACAATTCGGTTCAGAACACGAAGCCTCCTTTCCTCTGTCTAGAAAAGTAAAGTTTAAGTAAGGGGTTTCTGTCAAACACAACATTTAATTGTGTGAAATCTCGTTAAGCAGAACACTTAATCTCCCTACATGTTTCGGCGCAAGGTACCGCTATGACGATTTAACCGTCAGTACTCTCAATCATAAGCAGCTCCGTCTCGCGACAAAACTTTATCACGTTTAACTTCTGATTATTACATTTTTCAATTGTGTTTGCCTTTGTGTAATTTTTTTTTGTATTGCAGTAACGAAATTTGTAAGATCTGCGCATAAGGAAAGAGCAAGCTTAGTTATATTGTGTAACGAGAATACACGCAATAAAAGGTTATATTTGATGGACAATTTTTGTCTTTAATGTAAATACACACATCGACGGGAAATACATTTGTAAAGACATGTGTTTTGTCGTGTGTACTGAATTCAATTCACGTAGCTCAGCAGATTCTTTTGAAGAGAGTAGAGAATATTTGGGCGGGACCTGTAGCATGCATGTATACACGAAAAATACAAACAACTTTGTAGTCCGGAATCTCAAGACAGATACCAATTGAGGTACCTAGGCCTACGTTATGTGACAATAATGAAATTTATCCTACATAACTATTGGGTAAGAATGCTGATAAGATTCAAATGGCACAGAATAAGAACAAATGGCGGGCTCTTATGTACACTGAAATTAAACCTCTGTTTCCACAAGAGACAAGAAATTAATTAAGCAGTTGAGGGACTTAGAGCGTCTAGGAAGGTCTCTGCATTATGGAATAATTTAACTGCATTTTAATACATCCCAAATGAGTATTGCTGTCATATTAAGTGAAATTATTAATGCTTTGTAAGACATTTATTATGGGAAAACTAAAATATGACTTTTAATTTTCCCCATATTAAACCAAGCAGCTTATGAGTAATATTTTAATACCCTGGAGACGTCACCAGCGGAAGACCATAAGGGAGGACGTCAGCTCATACCGCGGAAATGCGCGTTGTAAGAAGATCGAAAAATTTAGCTTGTCTGGATATAATGACAAGACTGTGAGACAAGGCTTTCGTATATTCTTCATAGAGGGAAAGAGCAAAGACTGCAGGGAAAGTGGGTTAAAAGACAGTCTACACTGACTGCAAAACTGTGTAGTTCTAAAAAAATGGTTAGATTTAAGTGGATTGAGAGAGAGCGAGAGAGGGGCAGGGAGAGGAAAGTGTACAAGGAATGTGAAGCCAGAAGTGTAGCGGGATCATAGTCTGAAGTGAAGAAGACCAAGAAAGAGGAAAAGAAGATAAGGCGGCGACGATGATGATTATAAGTATTATGATGATGATGATGATAATGATGATTATGTAGTGGAAGAGGAATGGAAGTTGGAGTGAAAGGATTTAAACTAGGCGTAATTCACTGTTAAGGATATTTTAGAACATTTTTCAAATGCCTTTAAAAATTAAAAACATTAAAGCCTAAAAGAAAATTCCTCTGATACATGTACTTATATGGACATGTTATTTTCCTTCCATTTGGAATGAATTTTGCAAGACAAGGCAAGAGTTTTAGACTTCAGTGTGAAATGTTTGAATAGGACTAAACGAGATTTAGGATACTTTGGAAAGATAAACTTCTCGATTAAGCAGGCCACCAAGTATTTGTAGAACAGTGAACGTCGCTAGAGCCGTGCCATGACTCAGGTAGTCAGTGACCGGCCCCTCACCGCGGTGGTCCTGGTTCGGTCCTGGGTCAGTCAGTGGATGATATATGGCCGAAGAATTGGCACTGCGACAGACTTGTCTCCGAGTGTGCTGGTGTTCCCCTGTCAGTACCAGTCCACCCACACCGCCTACTCTTTCATTCATGATTTTATTCATCACCGACACTATATAATCTTAGCAACTGACAGTGTTGTTGAATAACACCCATAAATATAGAACGTTGCTTCAGTATGAGCATTCGACCTAGTCCCAGTTTCATGTTGCTTTTCACAAGACAAGTTAAGATACTTGGCGAGTAATATATTAAGTAATATAATATAACAAACTGTGGGTTTAATAAATGAAGGACGTTCTGTGAATAAGTTAGAAAATGTGACATGAAACTATGTGAATATTTTTAAGAGTAAAGTTTTCCAATTCATTTCAAATTTCATACTGCCACCGGGTAAAAACCCAATTGCAGTAAATAATAATAATAATAATAATAATAATGTTTCTTTCATTCAGTCTTTAAAAATCAGTGAAGTTATTGTGCGTGTGCTTAAGATCACTTGTAATCCATTTAACTAATAAACACGGAATGTTTCCCCACATGTTAATTGGCCAAATATTACAGTCACAACAAACCTTAATCCAGTGTCCTGGTTAAAAATGCGTCAAGATGTTTCTTTGTTGTCCCACATGTGCTTTCGTGCTGTACACAAACACTCGTATAATATTTTATTTATAATTTTAATTGTTTAATGATGTACTTATTAAAACAAGTTTAGGATGTAAATTTTAATTCCGGTCGCCTGTTCTGCAAAGTTCTATTATTTTTTGCACCACTACTTTAGTAGAAAAGTCGTTTCGTCTAATCCTAGTAAGTCTATAACGAGACAAATACCGGAGCGTAAATTGAGGTTGTTTCTATGTAGAGAGGCTTGGGTAATTGTGACTTGGTTGATTACATCTTTAGCAAAACTTGTAACGAAAATCGTCTGTTGCATTTGTGGTATTAATTTTTCGACGCACAGTGATCCTTCAAGCTCTCCGCATGGAGGTTGTTAGAAAAATCCCCACAGGAAAAATAATCTTCTTAAGAAAATTATTACTAAAAGCCCCCGATAGTATAAATCTTCCTCGTAAAGTGTCGGCAAGGCAGTTCATGATCTGTCAGCTTGTATAAGCAGTGCCGTTCTGTTGTTAAAAGTATCCTTGCGCTTTCTCATAAATCTGAACTTTCATCATCCTGATTTCAGGCTTCCGCCGCGATGTTGATGTAATCTGTGGTCTTTTGGGTGATTACACGGCGTCGTGAGGTAATTATTTACCGACGTTTCGGGACAACGTGTCGGTCCCATCTTCACGGGTCGAGATTCCACGAAGGAAATCTCGACCCGTGAAGATGGGACCGACACGTTGTCCCGAGAAATCTCGACCCGTGAAGATGGGACCGACACGTTGTCCCGAAACGTCAGTAAATAATTACCTCACAACGCCGTGTAATCACCCAAAAGAACACAGATTTTATCATCCTGTTGAAAAAATGCCCGTTGTGTGTTTGATAAACACGATATTTCTAGAGTTACCTCTTCTCTCGCCTTCAGGTGATTTGTTGTCATTATACTGACATTATCCTTTATCCTAGACCATTAGCCTCCCTACGGACGTCCTTCTTTGTATTCTTTTTTTTTCTATTTGCTGAATATTTAATTAAAGTAAAATACAATATAGGCCTATATTATTCTGTGACGTGTAGTACATGTAATTTCATACCTTTACAGCAAATTAGCTTCAAGGAGAAAGACACAAACATAGTAGGAAACAACAAATTTTGAAACATAATATTTCACTCTTGCTAATGCCAGGCACAGTTGTTTTAGGTTTCAGTTTCAACACAAATCTCCGAAACGTAACTATAATGTAATGCTACGTACGAGCAGCTTGTAAATGAGGGGTGTTGTTTCTGTGTGTTTCTGAGAGTCATTCGTATGAAGAGAAGACTGTGGACAAGGCAGAGGGTTCTGAAATATGAACGAGGTGTCCCGCAAGCTAACACCACGTACAAAACCAGCATGTGATATCAATCCCTGCACAGTGACGGGCAGCAGCAGAGTATAAGGTCAGCGTCCGTGAGCGCCTGTCGAGAGAACTGGCCACCTCGGTTACGTGAATTACAAATCCTAAAATCCTCGCGTTCGCGTTCGCAGCGTGCATGTGTGTATTTAAAGAGTAATCCTTGCAGTTTTAGCCTAAGAACGAACTAGTATTTTAAGAAGGAACGAAGTCCCTGGAAAGAGTCATTGAAAGGCTAACTAACAGTGCCCAGCTGGTCAAGAAATTCCATATTTTATGGAACCCAATTGATCAGTGCTGTTTTCACAGTAGCCTGCCACAGGATTTTATACTGTGGCAGGCTACTGTGTGCAACGAACACTATCACGATCTGTTTCTGTAGGATACACTGAGTATGAATATTTTTTCATGTAAAGGTAACTAGTTGTATCGTCGGTTTATTTTTTCCGACCAAACTTCGAATTTCTCGTTCCCCACCCACGAGCTGCAAGCTATGGCTGTCTAATCCTCGATTATTTTGTCACCCCAATACTAAGTACTCGTATTATTTAGTGGTACAGATTATGGAGCTCCTTTTCAAATATTTTTTCTGCCTCCTTCTAGGCCCAAATATACTCCTAAGCTCTTTGTTATAGAATACTTTCAATCTTCGCTGTTGTCTTAGGGTGAGCGGTAGTTGGCACGCCGACAGGGTGTAACAATATATTTATGACCTATGTCACTAAAATAAAAAAATAAGAGTTTTTAAAATGTACCTGCCAGTATAGTGACAGTCACCTGAATGCGGGATTACATACAGCTACCGAAACGTCGCGTGTAATTACATACAGATCTATCTCAGGTACTATACAGTAGTGTTCAAAGTAAATGAGACGTATTGAATTAGCCATTTTCGCAAACTTTTATAAAAATAAGTTTCACAGCAGCAAAAGCGTCGTTAAATAAGGTGAGAAACAAGACGCCTAAATGCTTTAATGAGATCCAGCTGTACACGTCAGGTCAGTGCCTTGAGTTGACATGAATACAAACTATTCAGCAAGATGGCTGCTACCAAGTGTGCGACTGACAGCAGTTGGTTGACTAGGGGTTAGTGGGGGAGGTTCTTGAAGACCCATTTCCTAGCATTAATTTAGCCGGACGGCTTAATGAAACTGTCGTTCTAGAATCTGAATGTCCCTTCTACCGCCAAATATTGTGGCTAAAGGAATTGTGTGAGGTCACGTTTTTCTACTTCGCATTGTAGACATTCCGTGTCTGAGTTTCAGCGAATGTTTTGTGAGAACATAAAAATAACACTGTATGTAAAAACTGTGGACTACAAATTGTAAAAGTGCCGTTCCTTCATTGCATAAGCAAAATGCGAGGGGTTTCTTAAAGGCCAGTATCAGGGCTGCAAATTTCTTTTACAGGACTTCTCTTCCGGAAGCTAAGACAGTAATAAGGCTCTGAGACCGCCTGAGAGAACTTCTGTCCCTCAAGCAAACCATTGACAGGAGGATAGTGAAAATAACATAATGATCACTTTCATAATTTCTCGCCCAATTTTATTAGGATGGTTAGTGAGATGGGTAAGTAATGTAGTGTGCATGGGGCAGATGAGATATGTTTAGAGAATTTTAGCTGCAAAATCTTAGTAGAAGTTAGTGGTCTAAGCTTAGATGAGAAGGTGGTCATTAAACGGACCACTGAGGAATTGAATGCTTGGGCGTGGAGTGAATTAAATTGGTATAAGATAGTGAATTCACTGATACAGCGGTAATGAGCCCTCGTATTCCATGCAAGTATCAAATATCTTGACCACTTGAGCCAAGAAATAGCTGGATTCGTGTGGGTAGCCAGTAACTTTATTTTAAAGCAGAGTGTTGTCCTAAGTAAAACAAGCATATTAATCTTGGATTTGAATGCAAAATATTAAGGAACATGCACAACTGAATTTTTTACATTAATGACCATTTAAAGCCCAGTGGTAAATATGTGCACCTCCTGCTGTAACATCAGGCATCTCTACATTTTGCCATACGTCGCATTTATGTGTTTCTTGTGATTTTCAGAATAAAGAACGATTATATCTCCAAAGAATATTAACCGATTGGTATTTATAACGGACACATTGTTTTCCATGTGTTAGGAACGGAATTTTTTTTTATGCGAAGGACGTTGCTCTTCTCAGTATTAAACGACGTTCTCCTATGCAAATGACGACATTTAAAGTGATGAATGTTGTGAATGAGGATTATGAAAGATGTGAAGTAAAATGGTTCTGGCTTGTTTTAACACACCGAACCGGCTTTTGACTAGCTGCAGAATGAAAACCACGAACATCTTTATCACTGCAGCTATTCAACAAATCAGAAATGGAATATTCTGCTGAATACATTGGAGAACTAATTAGGCGTAACCAGCTTTTCAGTCGATATTAATGTCATACATGCAGGCTCTAACTTCAGATGGTCCCTGAGGAAGTAGACGAACCAATAAATAAAATCACTTGAGGATAAAGCAAAGAAACTAGCTAATGACTATAACTGTCTACATGAAGCAAAATCCTCCCTGAGAAGCTGGTAGTCAACCATGTGTTCAAGAAATGCCATATCTTGTATTGAATCTGAAAATTATCACCGTTTTCATAAGATTCCATAATCAATGAGCGAATAATAAAACCTTACAAACAACTCTACGTCACGGATTTACCCAGCTGGCGGTAGCACGAACACGATAAGCAATTGTCGTGAACATTATGTTTATGGGTGAACACCTTAACGTAATTAATACTGCCCTCACAGCAAGTATTGTCTCTTCAACCGCTGTGTCCAGTCACAGTGTTTACTCTTCAAGTTCATTCAGAATCAACTGTGATTTGTCATATAAATCCTATATAAACTCCCTAACGTCATTTTCCCATCCGTTTGTCACTTAAGGGGGTAAATCTTTCATTAAAAGCGTCCCTAAAATTTTACTGCTTTATATGTTTTGCGATGCTTCGAAGAATCTGTAATGAACTAACATTCACTCTAAGAGGGAGGCTCTTAGCTAGTCTGTCACGTCGTAAGGTGGGTAGTAGAATTATAAGTAGATGACGAATGACAGAGCATAAAAGAGTACTTAGAAATAAAATACGTATAGAATAAAATCCATTCGATCCAATAAATCATTAAAATAATACCAGAAGTATCTGTAAAATAATTACCTAATCTTACTTAATACTTGTCTAAGGTATGGATATTTGTTGCTTGCAAAGCCGGTACGAAGTTACTGCGAGAAACCAGCTGAAAGCCGTACGTTTCACCTACCTGCGACGTTGCGTGACATATTGTGTCGCTGGGTAAGTGGTCCTCGAAATTTGGAAGGGAGGTACAGTCTTATCTGCAGGGTTCAAGAAGGAGAGAGTTTTGTTCCCTCGTAACGCTTGGACTCACTCACTCAAGAACACAGTGTCACATCCCAGCAGATCTGAATCTTCATTATAGAGCTTTGCAATATTCACCTTAATTTTTAAAACCAAAATCTTATATTCTCTTCTCTGCTAAGCCGCAAAAATTTCTGACCGTGTTATTTTACATGAGTGATTTTAGGACCTTAACAGGATTAGAACTTTTGCATAAAAACATTCTACCCTACTATGTGTTTTTAAATTTAGCGTTGTTCTCGTTTGGATTTGATTTTTATTCGTGTAGTGGAGCACAGAGTTATAAAGCTTACACGCGTCTGACCTCATACACACTACTGCAGATTACGCATCAAAACTTTGTAAACAATGTAATGACATTGTAACGTCGTTAACTAAAATCAGAAAGCTAATGCGCTCCAAGTAACGAATTGTAAATTATTATTATTTATAATTTAGTCTCTTACTAGTAAATTGGGACATGTACAATGGTTCAACATTGGCCCCTCCGAGTGATAAGGCTTATGAAGACCGAGTAGAGAGTTCTGTTTCATAAATAGTTACCTAGCAACTGAACAACCTTGAATCATACATACTGTATTCTGTCATGCAGTGTAGTCTATACGACTTCCTAGCAATCACCAGACAGAGAGGACGGTAGGAAACTGGGACATAGAAACAGTTCAAATTAATCATATGGTTTACTAAACCACGTGCTTATGTTTTTCTAACATTGTGCGGATTTACACCGAACCCAAATTTGTGCAAGCAGCAAATATGTGCTTTGCACTGGGGAAGTATGGCGGAGGATGAAGCTCGAGGCAGATGTGCAGGAACTTGCTTCCATTGCCCCAGTATAACACGATAGACAGCAGGCAGTCAGACATGATCCTAATCCTGTCTCTTCGTCCTTGTCACATTCTTACAGTGTATGTTGTGAGAAATGTGTTAATGTTTTCTTCCCACTCCTTCATGTTTATGCATTTTATTTCTCTCTAACCGAGCTACATGTCCAACCCAGTATAACGTTCGTGAGTAAACTATCAACACTAAAATACCTATGTAAATTATATATATTTGTGAAATATCTCATATTTCTCACGTCATTCATTCCTTGGAGGTACAATTATTTTGCTGGCCTTCTTGTTTCTGTTTGTTATTTTTGCAAAGTAGGAAACACAACCGTAACACAACTGTTTTTCGTATAAGAAATAAAATTAGATGGACATCAGCGCTACAACTGGAATTATTGATGATGAACTTGTGCAATGTCTTAAAAGAAAAGCGAATAAATAAAAGTCGAGCATAGTCTTAAGAGATACAGGAAATAGTATTAAAACCGGAAATGTAAGATATTCTTCAGGAATATTTTTGTCTTTGTCCTATTGTTCTTTACGCCGCTTGTCTCTGACAGTGGAGCTTAACTCGAGTCCATTTGAATACAAAAGAAATGGCGAGAATAAAAATATCTGTCATCCGGTAAGATGGCTTGAAGCTTATATCTGGAAATAGAAAAATTAATTAAAGGCACTAGTCAGGACATTAAAATGGAGTTTCGTTTTGAGAACTGGGTTACACCTACGTTGACAAGATGAATGGTGTCAAGAGACGGCATCTGAATGCTGCACAAGGAAGACTGTGTGTTTGTGGGAACGGTAGGAAAGATCACAAACTCTGTGGCTAGAAAACTGAATGCGGAAACATAAGATGAGTGGATTGAGTCATACAATGTGAGTGTTGATATCTTGTTGTAAGGGAGACCCGTCTAAATTAGTCCCATAGTTAAAGTGGTAATACCACACGTGTATTTACGTACATTTTCCGATATTATTATTGTATTCTGAGACCAGAGCGTGACAGCCTGACACTGAATTATACGGCCTTATATGTATAGATCTCACTGGAGTCAAATATTTCGAGGAAAGTAGGTATCGTAAATTCTTCCCAGCACTGTCTCTTTACACGTGTCAGGTTCAATAAACTGATGCCAGAGAGAGGAAAGAAAGTGATTTGCATTGAATATCCCACAGAGCCAGATACTGTGTATACCCATGTGACATCAGAAGCGGAAATTGGTAGCAGGGAGGAAATCCTCTGACCGTAAACACGTTAGTGCCAATAAAACAGCGGCGGAATTATTTATGTTGGTCTAGATGCTCTCTGAACTCCCAACGGTGTTAAGCATTTTGCCTGATGATGAAATTGATGTGGACTATATTTGCTCATAACAAGCTGTCCACGGTGAATTTGCCTCGTGATTTTAAACAAAATTATTACGCAACACCTAGCAGTTAAAGTTTTCGTAACCAGCGGTACAAAAATATATGTATATAGTCGCGTGAAGTTACAACTATTTGCACAAAATGTGTAAAACAAGTGTCATCCCGGCCATCAGAATATTCTAAATTTGCAGCTACTCAACTGAAGTGTATGAAGATTCCCGTTAAGGATTGTTTTGCGCTACTAGTTAGGTGAAGATCACTGTGCTAAGGAGGAGTACAGTGTAACACCTTGTACAGATAAAGTTCCAGCAGAATTTCATAGTCTTTGTAAACAAATAAAAAGCTATTTTTATTATAATAATGTGTTTATAAATTACAATATAAACATTGGTAAAACTAAGTAGGTGGCTTGCAAAGAGCGTTTAGAATACTCCTGGAAATGTAACCGAAATTTTATTTCTTAACAACATTCTGTATTGAAGTGGATTACACTAAATCAAAATACGTCCAGAAAAAAAAAGCAAATACGGAAATCCTTGTATTCTACAGCACAAAAGGCGTCACATTAAAATGAGGAAGAAAATCACTTTTTTAAATATATGTATTGGTAGTCATAATTTAATATCAACAATTTCCCGGTCGAAGTAATGTTCACACAGTTCTTTTCCAGTTACTCTCCTCGGGGCTTCTCAATACACAGAGTTTTACCTCCTCAGTGAAGAAGAATTGCTTCTTGTCATGGAGAGCACAATAGATGCTATTTGAAATTGAATTTCGATGTCATTTATTATTCCGTATTAAAAGCAAAGGACATCATCTGAGGGAAAGAGAGACTGACATACTGACATACACGAACCTAGCAATAATGTAATCTAGCACATACTTCAGAAGAAAACACAAAGCGTCCACTAACTACCTGGTCATATCTATTACAACTTGCGTATCGCGGCATTTCTTTAAAATTTTCAAGTTATCCCTTGAAATTTCATACTAAAATATCTGTGGCTCTTTATGGGTAGAAACTGTACAATTTTATGAAGACGTGAAATGACGCTAATTTTTTTACTTCTGTCCCAAGGTCCTCGGCAATAATAGGATAATAGCAATTACACATTTCCCTACACAAAATAATCTACATCTCTGTAAAATATAGGGCAAGTCTACTTGCGATGGCAGTGCCTCAAGCACTAATTTTACAGACCTTGAATTCCGGCGTTAAACATGGGTAATAAAAGGATTTAAGTGTTTCTGGGATTATTTATTGCTGCAGATATGTAGCATACATGGTTTGTAATTGTCGTACTTTTGCTGTAATGTTCGTTCGTGTATAGCATGCAGATTGTAGTAGGCGGTAATGTGGTTCGGGATATTGTTTTCTTCTGACATCACAGCAACCAGACGCTAATTCGAAAGTACAGACTCTGTCGGCCTTACAGATATTTTAGTAACGATTTCTGTCATAAGAATGCACGACTTCAAGGGTAATAAATCTGGAAAATAAATAAATTTCGAAGTTGTAATCCAATGCTCAATCCACGCATTTCCAAATGCGATACTTGGCTATTTTATACATGTTGACCTTAATGCTCATTTGTTCATTGCAGATCTGCACAAGCGTCCATTCTTCGTCCGAGTTATTCTTGAGATAATATGTACAGACACAATGAAATTGTATTATCTGCTACAATAGCCTTATGAATGTGTATTTCTTAGAGTCATTTTGTATTATGGTACGCTTAATGATCGCTTTATGCACTGGTTTCCAAGGAAAAGTAACTGCAGTTGACATATTAACTTACACAGAATTTTGCTGAATGAAAACTCATGAAATATAGGCATAGCCTAACAGTTCTGAAGCATTTGCTTTCTTTAGTTAATTATCTGGAAAACTGCTAGACTTGGCGGAAATTATATTGGACATAAAATGCGTACATCATTTTCTGCTACGATAAATATATAGACAGTTATACTGCAGAGGCGAAGAGTAAAGCAGACATAGCTGCATGTAAGGTTTATTATTTTTCCGAACTGAATCAAAATTGGAACGTGTCGACAAATTTTAGTAAGGCCCTCAAATTCCATACGTAATGCAAATCTGTTCCTGTCTTCTCCAATTCTTACATATGGACAGATAACGCGTGGCGAAGCTAATAAGTGCTTTGGTGTAATCTGTTACTGTATACAGCATGATGTCTACAATCATTACCAAATTTAATCGAAATACGTCACGTACTTTCGAAGGAGAAACTTGTGAACTGACAAACAAGAAGAGGCCATATGGAGAGATATAACGTCGCCAGCGTTGTAGAAACGAAGCCTAGATATTAATACATTCGTGTCTTCGCCGAGGCAGTCGCCACTATCGAACGGTCTGCTTCTTAATAATCATCGCAACGGAAACTAAATTTCTGCCGTGTTATAGATGATATCTGAAGCAGCTTCTCACAGTTTTATTAATGTCTTCGGAAACACGGAGTGGCTTTATCGTTGTTGTTTATACACTTTGCTCAGAACATCCAGTAATAAGGCACAAGAAATTCAGGAGGGCGACGATTATCATATTGCCATACGCCTTAAGCTGTTTTCTTCCTTTAAAACATAATTTTTCCGTAAAGGAAATCACTGAAATTGTGTTTATCTCAAATATTTCTTAGTAAATGTAGCAAAGCTAAAACAGCTTGGAAAGGCAATAACAAATTGTCAATACAAGAAGCAATAAATTGAGAACAGACTGATAGGGGGAAAGTTTGCTACAGTGCAGATCAGATTGTTTTGTCTTCACTATACCACAAATAAAATAGCAGAAATTAAAACACATGAAGTAAAGATTTTACCTATAAAACTCCAGTTTTAGCGGCTATAAGTTTGTATATTGTGTTCGCTAGGATTTGGAAATCTGTAGGTGGGATCCGTATATTTTTGCAAAAAGTTGGTACGCACCTACCGGACCGTACACTGTTATAATCCACAAGGCTATATTGTGAATGATTTTGTTTGTTGTTGCGCGAAACATTGTATCCCTCACACTGAGGCAAAGTGTTGAGGAGGTATTGTGGATAAAATATGGACCCAAGAGAGGACGTAACAGGAGGATGTAGAAAGTTGTATAACTAAGAGCTTCATAGTATGTTCTGTATGATATCTTGATTTGATCACCTCAGTTAGAGGTTGTCAACGTCGTGCTGTTGTAGCGCATTCACATCAAGAAGAATAAGATGGACGGGGAATGTAGCATGTACGAGAAATTCGTACCAAATTTCCGTAAAGAACCTGAGTAGAAGATATCATTTGTAAGACGCTGCCGTAAATAGGAGGGGAATATTAAAATGGATTTAAGCTAATAAATGAGCGTGTGGACTGGAGTCACCTGACTCTGAACAGAGACCATATTCTCGTGTGAACACAGCAATTAAACTCGATATCGAGATGTGAAGTTTCTTGGCCATCCGAGCGAACATTTTCTTCTCAAGGTAGAGTCTGGCCCGTGCAGTAAATTAGCACGTTAGATATTGAACATACAGAGCCGTATATTTTGGTGTTATTAATGTCACTAGCCCATTTGTAAAATACTTGTTTTTAAACGTCCCTTTTACTTGGTACTCACCGCACGTAAAGCTGCCGGTATGTGTATATGTTTCTGATATGTTTTTGTCTTATTTTAACGAAACGTATAATCCCTACTTTTTAGATTAGGGAGCCGGGATGGCGTAATCGGTATAGCGACTCGCTGCAAGCTGGATGATTGGGAGTTCGAATCCCGGTGGGGGCGAGGTATGTTCAATTTTTCACACCCGTACAGACCGGGACTCAGAACCACACAGCCTCCTGCACGATAGGTACCGGGGCTCGTTCCCGGGGTTAAAGCGGCCAGGACGTGGCGTTGAATAACCACCCCCATGTAACGATGAGGTTAAGAGTGGATAGAGATGTACGTTTACTCCTCCTCTATACCTGCATGGCATATTGGGGGGGGGGGGCTTTTACTGTATTCATTACTTGGGGCATTCTGCATCAAATGAAATTGACGTTCTATACGTGAGAACCGAACTTTCTTTTGTGGAAGGACATTGCGCGTCACTCAATTCAAAATGGGCGTAAAGCGTTAAGAGGTTTGTAGCACGTTGTGACAATGTACGAAAGTATAATGCTACAAGAAATGCTAACAGAGTACGCATGTACGATCATTAAGTAATATGTAAAAGGTTAAGTTTATCCTATAACCTGATTAAGGCACAGAGCAGGAGAGGAGGTATAGCTCTGCGCTTACTTTAACCCCGGCCACTTTACCCCCAGGAAAGAACCCTGATACGTATTGTACAGAAGGCTGATTAGGCCTCAGGCCCTGGCCGCTTTACCCCCCTCCTCCCCGGAATGACCCGGTACCCAATTGTTAATTAAAATACAAGATTTTAATAGTGTACTCTGTTGGAATTTCTTGCAAGAGTGCATAAAGCGCTTTGCCGCCAGTACTTCTTTCTGTCTGATTCGGTTGCAAATATCCAGTGTTGGATTTTTCTCGGTTTTACTATTTCAAATGAAATACGAAAATGCGGTTGCTTGTGTATCGCTGCATTGCTTGACGATATGGTCTCTTTAAGTTCCTGCAGCTGCTCTTGCTTTAAGAGAAATATTACTTCTGAAATACCGTGTAGCTGTACGGGGCTTTGCGATGTCAAGTGCTTGCTGGAAGAAGACAGTTACGACATCCGTTCTAGTGCCATTACGTGTTGTGGAAATTCATATTGGATAGATGGTTCACTTCCGTGTTTTATCGATTGGACTTTCTTGGCACATGGTTTTGATGCATGTTTCTGTCCTTGTTAGAGTTTAATTTGTAGTTTCGGAAGTGAGCATGTAGCAGAGTCCTGCTTGAGAAGCTGATAGTCGAGAAGATGGTACAGAAATTCCAGGCCAATTATGGAAACCGCAGACGCATTCGTATTTTCAAAAGAGCCTGTCAATAGTTTTTATCGTCAGTCAGTTTCATCCATTAGAGGCGCCCATACTCTCCATTTTGAATCCATTTTCATAGGTCAGTTATTTTACCACTTACGCCTAGATATACAAATTATCTTATCTATATACGGACGTTTCCAGTTCTCTATATACGTACTAGTGTAAGAATACTAAAGAAGGTTGTAGGCATTCTATATGTATGTATATATATTCTCTGTTTTCCTGTATATTTAAAAATAAAGAAAATTACTACATGTATATGCATATATAAAACTGGTAGAATTAATCGAAGAAGAAAACCAGATGATTATACTAGCTTTTATGTCTTAGAGTTTTATGCCAACCAAATGTTAGAAGGTTCAACAAAGGCGCGGTCACTCCATCCCAATAGCTGCTACAAATCACAGACCATAACTTACTACAGACACATCTATCAGTAACTGTGTGACAAGCACCGAAGACCACACGAAGTGGCAATATAAACATGTTAATTTGAACAGAAAACAAAGATAACAATCCCACTTAAAAATATTTAAAACTCAATCCAAATAAGTATGTGTTATGTTTACAGATCCGATTAATAATAGTATAAAGGTACAAGTAATCGCCTCCTTCAAAGGCAGAATATCTCAAAACAAGAAAGCAGATTTATGGAACTACAATACACTTACATATTTTACTTATATTAACGAAGTACAGATGAATGTATGAAGAATGGAAGGATTAAATTGAAATATATGATTATACTGTTTTATATCGCATTCCTTTAAAGCAAAAGTTACCACTGACTATAACATAGTGTGTACAATTTGTTAGGCAAATAAACGTGGAAGCATAAATTATATTGTGAGATCAGAGCGCTTTATGATATGTGTATTTTATGTTTTTGATGCTGGTTTACAATTAAACCACAATGGTGATGTCTGCAAATTTTATTAAATAAACAATTCGTAATCGCTCAGCTGGCCCAAGGGCTATCAGGGAGACAAGTTACACAGAATGTGACAACAGCATTCGGCTGCTGTTAGTTGTAAAATAAAGCACGCAGACTAAAATATTTAGAGTTTTGTTTAAAGGATGTGGTGCTGGAGGCAGACATTTTGAAAACACTGTTGTAAACGCACTGATAAATTATATCTAGTGTTGTAATATTGTGTATTCATTTTCGACTGCGACGTAGAATTTTACTTCACAGACGTAACATTATAAAAATGACATAGGCGTACAGCTGACATAATAGGAATAATTAATCTATTTTCCAGAAGGTAGACCTACCCGATTAAATCTCGTCCTGCTACTACTATCTATCCTCTCTCAAGCTGCTGTGGTTTTTCTTGGCCCTTCCAGGCGAATGGCCAGACAGGTGTTGCTTTCAAACATTTCTGTACCAGCGATTATCAAATTCCTACTTACTTACCACCCTTCCTTTCCAATCGTATTCGTCGTTTCAATACAATGTATGAAGATCAACTAGCGTCATTAAATCACGAAGAATGCATCAAGAAGCCAAAAGACTGTGACAAAGTGTTGTCTGTCCTTCTCTTACCCCGAAGTATTTTCGGCGCCATGTAAAATATTACAGTACGAATGACTGTTTTTTTATTTGTATGGGCTTAATAAATTTTGAGTGTATGTGTGTGTGAGTGAGTGTGTGTGTGTGTCGTCCTCCATAACTCTCACTAGACTCTTTTTCCCTTTTTCGTTTTCTTATTTATCATGCTTTCCTCCGCCATGTTCATTGCTGTCGGTTTGTAACCCTTCGTGTCTGTTCGAAACATTGAAAGCATCTGTCTGCCCTCCTCACAGTTTGCTTCTAAGAGAAATCTCGACTTCCCTTCTTCCTTCATATCCGGTGTACACCTGCCGCAATCAAAATATAAGCACTGTGCTGAGATTATAGTCTTTCAAAATGATTGAATGATTTAACAATCGTTGAATAATAATTATCCTCGTCATCGCCGTCGGCTGCTTCTTTACTTCGTGGCATTTATGTACTCCGGATTTATTTCTTACTCCATCTATTCCTCTGGCGTACCCTGGCATCTTTTCCTTTGGTATTTCCATTAATGCCCTTTCTGGGACAGTCTATCCTTATCCATTCGCTGTACATATAAGGATCTCTTCTGTCGACAGTCACGTGCCTGTTGATTAAGGAGCATACGTGTACTTGGTTGTTGATTTGCTCTTTGAGACTGGTTATTAAATAACGCTGCTTAAAGAACTAGCTGTAAAAGCTGCATACTGAAAACAGCATGGCGTAAGTGGACGCAGCGTTGTGTACAGTTTGACTCACAAAATAAATACAATTTATTGAGATAGAAAGATGCGCTGTTTTCAGTATTTAGTCGATTTAACACAACGTATTGTCTCGTTATGACATTACGAGTGTTGGGGACAGCGATTGTCTTAGGCACGTGCAACACACACGGCGCCTGGGAACTGGCTGTCACCCCTGTCTTCAGATGATTAACTGCAATAATAACAACAACAGATTTTATTGTTTGTTTTACTCGTGGATTGGTGGTGGCGGTTGGGTTAGAATGTGGGACATTTAGGATATTAGCCTACGATCTCAGTATTGAAAGATCCCTGAATTGAATTCCAACCATCGACGCTAAACATAAAATGCCTGTCTGTTTAGTGTAACTTAGTTATTAGTAGACCAATATACGTAAGGTGCCTGTCTGTTAGTGTACTAGTGTAGTAGACCAATACAGTAAGGTGCCTGTCTGTTAGTAGTGTACTAGTGTAGGTAGTAGACCAATATACGTAAGGTGCCTGTCTGTTAGTGTACTAGTGTAGTTGACCAAGGTCCTCCTGGGTTCGGTTCAGGCCCTTGTCAATAGATTTAAATTAAGTAAGTAAGTAAAAGGCGTCTGTCCATATCGCATGATGGCCAATATATTTGACGCAATTACGACCTGTGAGCTAATCTGTATCACATCGTTCTCGCTGTAATTCCTACCACGTAGTGTCTCCTGTAGAAACCCCCCCCCCCCCCGGAGATCCGAATGGGGGAGTAGTTTACCTCCGGATTGTTTTGTCTCCAGAGGAAGCATCTCGCATTTGTCTCTGTTTCCTGTATCACATACATCACACATAATGGATCGTGCCTAAAATATTCATTTGGCCCTTTGAATTTTATCTGATGGCCTACATTATACATATCGGTGTATGGACTTAATGGTTTGCAGACTACTACATTCTTCATGAAATATCGGGAAATAGAATGAAATAAAAGTCATTGCAAAGTTGTGGCAGCCCACGTGTAGGGTCGCAAAATGGAAATAAATCAAATGGATTCCTGCCACAGCGTAGCGTCACTGCGTGCAGGGAAAACTTTTACGGCCGCTTAAAAATGGAAGGCCATGCAGGTGAATACCAACACCTTTCAGTTTAAGCCTTGAAATACGATTATGGTTTCTCAGCATATGGCAATAGAGGTGCACTCATAAAGAGAACACAGTAACGGGACTTTTAACGTAAAATACAATTTAGATTTGGCTTTAAAATCTATTAATCGTATCTACATACAAATTTATGTGTTTGCGTTTATCCAGAAAGGAAGATTTTGTTCCTTAATCCTTTGAGGACGAAGACTAAACTGAACTATGTTCAAAGATTTATCTCGTACCGCGCAGTAAACACCTTTTGTCTCGGTTATAAAACCAGTTAGTGCTTATAATGAAATAATTGCTCTTTATTCAGAGTTCCATCCAAAACACGTAAATGCACTGTGTTGGCAGGAGGTACAAATTTTGAATATTAAACTTAGGGGCACAGATAATAACTACTAGGCCTGAAAGGGTTAATGTAAGTGTGTCCACAGGTTGTTATCGTTGTTGTTGTTGCTGTGCTATTCTTTATATCAGCATCATCGTCATCATGTAAGTTTTCAAGCTCTCAGGGCCGGTGTAGCTGAGGGTTATTACAACGTGTTGGATAATAATTTTGTTCAGACGTTTCGGAGGAACGTGCTCTGTCCATCTTCGGTGTGACTGAATTAGCTTCAGGTGGCTGCTGAAAGAGGAAACATGTCGATTATATGAGAAATTTGCAAGGTTTGTGGGAAATCAGAGCTGTTGAAAGGGAAGATGGGAAACGTCTTGTACCTTGCCAATTTCCTTCGACTCCGTACACGATTTTTCCTCCTGGCTCTTTCCGTATTTCTCGTTCCCTTATACAGAGTGTTCAGTCAACCGTAAGTTATCAACATTTTTAAAAAATTGTTCCCGCTGTTCAAAGGATAGTTGTTTAACCAGAATTCTAAAAAATGGTACTAGCAAAATGTTAATGTGTTCTTAATTTACGGAGATTCGTGTTGTATTAATTAACGGTAGTAGCCTTAGTGATGCTAAACTCGTGCCCAGAGCGAAAACACAATTCTCACTTTCGTCACATGGTTGTCCGCTGATCATTATGGGAATTCAATACTCCGCACTCCCTTCAGGCATACTAAATTATTGACTTTCAAGTTTACATAGCAAGCCAACATGCCGGTTAACACCGCGAAATATTTCACTCGTGCTGTATTGCCACACCTATACCCGGCGGTTAAAAGGGGAACTTCTTTATTTATAAGCATTACATACGTAAGATGCAATCAAGCCTAAAATGCTGTACCCTTGAAACTATATTTCTCCGTGTACCTGCATTTTCATGCGCTCTGGCACAAAATGCCGTAATGTAACGCACATAGAGGTGGTCATGACCATCTGTCAATCAACGTATTAAAACGTAGAATTTATGGAAGCTGTTTTGAATACATTTGGTATTGGGGGTGTAGGCCTACAGCAAAGTTTTCGAGTATACAAATTATATTTTGATTTTATTGGCGAAATGTAATTTCTATTTTGTACGAGGCTGAACTCAAATTCTATGAAATTTGTTTGCAAGTACACGCAAATTCAAGCACAAGGTGTCATTAGAATGTGCGTTTTATTTACACATGTTATTTTTCTGTTTATTTAGGGTGCAATATTAAGAGTTGTCTTAAAGGAACAGATTATGAAGCTGTGGATGGGATAAATGTGATTTAGGTTACGTTCCAGTGGAGGGCTCGTGTGAACACGGTAAAGAACCTTCGAGTTTCATTGATTAGAAATTTCTTTGTTAGATGAGCGACTACTAGCTTCTGTAAACGGACTCTGCTCCATGGGTTTAGTGATATCTGCAGAATGTGCTTTGCCCCATGCTGCGCACATTTTTTTGAGGGCCCCCAGCAGATGCTACGGACGCGCCGCAGCTTTGATGCTTATTGTGCAACACTGTGATGAAGATGATCAGCTTACGCTGCCACATTAAAATTATAACAATGCGTTTTACTAAATCATTTTAATTCATTTTTTTGTAACAAAATATTATTGTAACCCAATAATTTTATTATAATCCATTGAATTGAACGTTAATGTGAAAACAACACAATAATATATGTTGAGTCACCACATATATATTCCCAGGAGTAAACACTCGCGCTAGCGTTTTTGTTTCTATGGGTTGCATTCGTCACGACCTTTCTTGTTCGCCTGCGTTCCATAACAACTAGGAAAGAGCAGGCTTGTGGGAGCAATATACCATCTGTGTTTTTTCTATTATAACTTCTGAAAAGGTGATTGATTTCCACGAAGGTTGGTATTAACACTAAGCCTTTGGAGGACATACTAACACCGCAGTTCATCAGTTCGCTGTAACCGCCAAAAACATCATTACGAACACTTTAACATAAAAGTGGCAGCGACACTAAGGCTGCTTAGCTTTCTGTTCTAATATGGTGTAATATACCTTACAAAAATATGCAGCTTACGGCAGTATTTTTGTGGAATATGAAAAACCGGATGTCGGCAGTGCAAAAACTGTTTATCTTTCGCTTTCACCGCAGTAACCATTGCAATTAGTCACATAAAATTTGGTATACAGATATACCGTAAACGTGCCTAATTATTAAGCGTGGAACATTGTTTAAGTAAGCAGTTACAAATAAGGAAGCGGTTTGAAGCGTTGACGTTATATCCCACGCGTGTCAGACACACAGCATGTGTGCTTAAGTAACGGCATCTTCAGAAAAGTAAAGTAAATGAAATTGCTAACAGGCAAATGCCCCTCCAATACTTTTTCTACCTAAGTGTATTACAGGCATACACAAAGATGGTGCGTTAATAGTGTTCACTATTAAAACGCACCATTTTTTTTGTATGTCCTGTATATTTATATATATATATATATAGGCTACAGAGTTGAAGAGGGACTAGTAAAAAATAGAAATATTTTCTGAACGATTATTTGGGTGGTGTAAAGACAGGAAAACATGAAAACCTGCGTTTTACGGGACGCGGAATAGAGGCATGGTCAATTTTGCCCTCCAGTGTTATTGGCCAAGTCACGCCTATGCTGACAGATTTGCAGAAAAGAAAGTGGGCCTATGGTTCGAATTTTGGTGGGATGTCTTTCTGTCAATATCACATAATTTTACTAATATTTATTGAAACCTGAATAAAGAGAATCTCACCGTACCGTTTCCTACAACCTCACCTACAAATTTCGCGTGTAAATGGTTACGATTCAAAGCTACGCTCTAAGAATTGCCAAAATATCGTCTCCAAGACAGGAGAAGACAAAGACATGCATAAAGGCACTGAACATCGTGCTTTAAGAGCTTCTTGTTAAAATGTTCAAGTGTACATATATTTTACTAAGGCGCAATGTATACGTATAAGGTAACATTGAGGTGCGTTCAGATATTTGCATCCTGGGTTGTCGCAGATGGTCACGTATTTAATCCAGTAGGGAGTCATACATTTTAGGCGATCTTTAACAAGTAAGACTTATGTACCGACTACGTCCGTTCGTCCGTGCATCTGTCCGTTCGTGACCTAATATCAGCGACTAAAACTTACGTCGGATTTTTATCAATTTCGGTATACGTGTTCTTTACAAAACATCGCCGAACAGGCAAAAATTTTGTAAAATTCGGTTTAGTGAAAGTCACACTTTACGTAAGGTTGTAAATGAATTTCTACCGGTAATTTACATGCTTCTTGACCGATTTTGGTGCAGTTTGGTATAGATGTCCACGTAATATCTTGAGCAGTTATGAGTTTCATGAAAATCAGTGTAGTGAAATTAATTCTTTACTTCAGATTCTTAATGATATTTTTCGGCTTTAATACACTTTTCTTTTGATCTGGATGTAATTCGGTACAGAACATCTCCACGGAATGCGGCTGAGAAGTTGTGAATTTTATGAAACTCGGAGCAGTGTACGCCCAACTTTACTACAGGTTTTTCATGAAATTTTACCTGTCTGTAGTACGTTCTTGGTCCAATTTGTGTAAAAGTCGATACAAGAGATGTCCACAAAAATGTATTGAGTGATTGTGAGTTTTATGAGATGCGGCCTTGTGAAATCCCTACTTGCGGGCGTAAATAAATATCTAGCCGTACTTGTTGTATTCATTGTCGAATTTGCATATATCGCTCCGATCATTACAGTTTCGTGTAAATCGGTGCAGGAAAGCCGTACTTTCCTTATGGGTGAAAATAAAAGTACGTTTGTGCACGTACCGTGTATCTGTATGATATTTTGAACATAAACAACGTGTTGGCAAAGTGTGTGCACTGCGTCTTGCAGTACACTATTTGCAGTCTTGTTTGTGTTCATAATTGTGGCTGTGCTATAAAATGTCTTTAGTGTTATTACGATTGTTATTATTTGTTATTATATTTATTTGAAGAACTTATTTGTATAAGTATACGTTTATTTTCTGTCTTTGACATTTATCGCTCTTAAACTTTCACCAGGTCGAAATATTATCTATATATCTCTTTATCTCTCTATTTATCTCTCTTTATCTATCTATCTCTTTATCTCTATCCATCTATCTCTTTATCTGTATATCTATCTATCTATCTATCTATCTATTATCTATCTTATACTCTCTATCTGTCTCTATCTATCTATCTATCTATCTTTTATCATAGTACTTTTATCTGTCTATCTATCTTTTTATCTGTCTCCTTCTATCTATCTATCTTCTGTCTATTTATGTATCTATATTATATCTGTCTGTCTTTTTATCTGTCTGTCTCCTTAAACTGCAGACTAATAAATTTAATAATTCCGGCCAAATGGAATCATTTACTTTCATTTCCTAGTAATATCAATACGATTAATAAAATTACGTACACTAACCACTCAATTATTTCTTAACTCATAATTCAAATTAGCATGAAACATAATTATTCGTATTTCCAAGTACAGTTCTTGAAGTACATTGTGCTCCAACTAATTTACACTTACTTCACATATTTATTCTAAACGGTGAATAGAAATGAAAACTATTTCTTCGCTGGTAGACTACTATGTACCTACCAATGCGACTAAACACATCGTAACGGCAGGTGCCCTTAAGTCTGGCCGCACAACTTATTTTGCTAGATCAAACGGAATTCGGCAGGTAAAAAAGCAGTAAGTGTTACGTATCGTGCATATATTTTTGCATTAATTACTGGGCATGAAAGTCGCATCTTTGTAGCGCAACATTGTGTTAGATCATCTGTGGCCTGTCTGGCTGTACCGCATTTCTTGTAGTTACCTCGTAGACGACATGATTTTCGAAAAAAAATATATTTGACACAAAGTGCATGTTTTGATTGTCTCTAGAACGCTTATTGAAAACTCTGTCAACCCAAGAAGAATTCAAGGAGATGTCATAAATTTACCGAAATCATGATACAGTATGCCTTTATTTTTTACCAATATTAAATAACCTTGATTATACCCGACAGATTTTAGTAAAAATCCCCGATATAAAGTTTTATGAAAATCAGTCCAGCTTGAGCCGAGGTCTTCCATGAGGACAGACAGTTAATTGACTGACTGACTAACTGACTGACATGATAAAGCTAGTAGTTACATTTCGTAACTTTGCGAAAGCACCTGAAACTAAGCTCAAGCATTTCGTATGCACATGAATATGGTTTCATTCTTATGTTATTCGAGGTTCTTAAGCCGTGTATCGGGTAGCTGGGTAAGAGAGTTTTGAAGGACCATGTAGTCTCCATATCATACACTGAAGAAGGAGGCAGTATGTCGCTCCGAAGTTTGGTGCCCGTCTACCAAACTACACGGTGTCATAATCCAAGACACCGGAATATGCATCTTTACCGCCATAAAAACTCAAATCTTGTAACTAAACGGAATCTCATGGCGGAGATGATGATTATGACAATTCTTGCCTAAGGACTTATATGTGCCTCACCCAATACAGTCGCAGAAAGGGCAGGGGATTTTCTTTTCGTCGTTAAAATCCAAATCAGTTCGCCGTCTACCCAGTCTGCATCCATCGTGCATCTCTATTTCCCTAGGGACAGAAGTGACTGAGGCTTAAAGCTAATCACTCTCGTCGTATCGTTGCGAGGTTCAGAATGCATAGGTACAGAAGGGCGTGCGTGTAAGTCTTCATTTTATTTTACAAAACAGCATTATGTACGCCACTTCCTGATTTATCATCCGGGAGCTGGTGGAGCTGATAGCATTCAGATAAGGAGGGTAGTTAGAAATATATCGAATAATCAGTCGCAGACAGTCGACAAGGGTTGGGGCTCCAGCTTGTGAGTTTGACGGTTTTTTTAAATGTGTTCAGGGATGTTACACAGGGTGGAATTTAACATGAAATCATGAAGACGAGAAACTAGTTGGACACCTAGGCTTAGTATAAATATCAGGATGATATTAAGACGAGTCTGAGAGCAGGGATGCACAAATCACGGGTGACTGAATTTCATGCGGTGTCGTCTGATATTTTCAGCTTCATTATTGAAGTTCGTTTTCCTTACATACAAAAGTGTGTATCAGTTCAAATACACCGAAAAGAAAGGGCCAGATAAGAGCTAGGTTCACAGGTTATTTCAGAATTGTGGGTCCTCAGTATGGGATTTGTTTCATGTCACCCTTCTGGCGCCTAGAATTTGGAGGTGGTCTCTAGAGTTTTGGAAAATATTTTGACCCCTTCCTTAGAGATTGAATAGTCAAGATATTATTTGTGGACTGGAATCATTTGACAAAGAATAGCAACCAGCGGCCGACTCTTGTAAACACGATAATAAATTGCCGTTTGCTTAAAAGCAATGTAGTTTATCGACTGTGATCTTTCCAGAATTGACTCTTATACATGTAGATGCTTGTTATATTCTTGACGAAAGAAGGTAGGAATAATCTTTTTACACTTAGCTGTTCTATAGTTCTGCCTGTTTTCCATCTTCCACTTAAAATATTTGTATTTGCTCCCTTTCCTTTTACGTTTCTTTCCTCACACATTCTCCTCCGCATTTTTGCAGCCTGTGTGAGCCTCTGCTGTTGAACAATTGCCCTCTCTCGCTAACGTAAAATACCGCCACCAAGAGGGTGTGAGTGTGAGGCAGACTGCGTCAGCACTCAGCAAACAAGCCACATGATCGCCTGTGTGTTGTGACCTGCAGCCCCGAGGCTGTTACTACACGGCATAGGGGTTACATACCACCGCAGATAAATTGATGCGTGGAGATTCTGATCACACTGGCGTTTGAGTTCGTGGGAGGTACAGGGTTATCGAGGGAGAGTTTGGGAAGACGGTAAACTAAGAAAAACAATATAATATATAAAAATAACGTTAATCCAATAATAATTCACTGGATAATTTGAAGGAACGGCGAGTGATGGCATTGCTGTGTGCTCGAAAAGTCATTTGTTCAAATCTGGTTTTGTACATCGGATATCCTGACTGAAACTTATCGTGGTTTCCTCAGTTCCTACAGGTAAATGCCAAAATAGGACCCTAAACTATAACACAACAACGTCGTTCCGCAATCTGTGAATTCTTTATTGATCATCCCATTACACGGTGCTGTGAATTACTGTAAGCGTCATTAAATAAAGATTAGACAGTTTGTACAGTTATGTCACGTCCAGTGAAGACATCTGTATGTTGTCTTGAACAATTTCATTACGGAAGATTACAAGTACTCGTTTATGATACGTAACCACGATGTAGCATGCTAAGATGTCATTATGAATCCTCTGGACACATGACATCGTTAAGGACCTTGGACGCACCAATAGGCCTAGTAATTAGTAACATTTTATTAGCGCTTCCTTTTACGGAAGAGACAAGTTGCTCGATATAGACAAATTAAAAATTATTTTATCTGTTTACAAGTGACAGCATATGTCACCTGATCTAATGTATACCAGGCGATAAGTTATAGAGAAAGAAGGCGAATAGTCGTAAAGAGTAGAGGGTTCATATGCTGGAGTTTAATGTCCCGAATCGGGTGGATCTACTTCTTTATGTCCTTAGTTACTTTGTTTGGGAGAGAATGTAAACATATTGAAGAATAAATAACACATAAAGTTTCTCAAAAGTAAGCAAAGAAATCGCATGAAATATAAGAATAGATATTGCTTATTACTGGAAAGTATCATAAGAAAAAGGTCGCTGAAAATTATAACATGTAATGAAAAATTTGGGGAAATTTCCGCCTGGGAAAAACAGTGTGACATACAAATAAGTTTCTGAGGCTTTTACGGCGGGTATTTTTCTGGATTACTACACAGTTGAGGATATTAAACGATTCATCAGTCGCTTGAACAGTAGTCTGAACCTAATTCAGTCACACTAAATATAGAGGCAGAACGGTCCTGCCATATGTCGAAACAAACTTCTGTATAGTAGTCAAGATGACTAACATTTTAAAATTAAGCATGGTTACGGAATTAGAAAAGATCAGACATAAATGATTATTACTTTTTTGAACCGATACTCTGTCTGCCGCGCAAAATTCTGTATATCGAGTTGCGACGGATACTGTGTGGACGTAAAATATATAGTCTGTAATTTTCAAATATATAGACTACCCTTTAGTTGAACCGTTCTTGCACATTAGAGAAAAACTGTGAGCTCACAATTTTACTGAATAGTCACGCCATGAATTTTAAACGTTCTTAGAGGCAGCTTGATAGAAGCCATCTACAGAGTGCTACGCTGCAATATCGACCGAAGCATAGGCACCTCTTGACTCCTTCATATCGTGATACAGTTTCACTGAATATATACGCCACGTAGATTGTTCGTTAGTAAGGGAAAGCTTGATGGATTTTATCGCAAAATACAAGTTGAAATTCCGACGAAAGGATAGGTATCTTTTGGCTGCTTCCTAACCTAACACAGTTTCAGTGAATATTCACGCCATGAATTTGAAATGTTACTAAGAGACAGCGTGATATATGTTGTCGGTAAGTGTGACGCTGTAACTCCGACCGAAGCACAGGCTCATCCTGACTGCTTCTTAACGACAGATTGTTTTCGGGATTCTGCGTCATCTGGTCTATGTATCATCGTCTATAAGAATAATCGGGATGTCGCTTACAAATCAAGCGTATTATATAGTGGATGAATGAACATAACTTTATCTAGCAGTACACAAAATTCGCAGCCAGAATCGAAATCAGCAAGCACATATTATGTCATATGAATCCTTAGCTAATTAGAGTTACTGAAAGCAAATATAACTTGCAGATTTATTCCTGCGACAGAATATTAGTTGTTAAAACATTCGTAATTTTAAAATTTGATGTTGGTTTACTCAATGGAATGGAAAATTTGAGATCTTTATGAGAGACTAAATGGTTATTTGTACAAGCAATTTTAATTTTTCATGCTATTGGTTATCAAATATACAGACAAAACAAATTACAGAATTCAGGATGTACTATATCAAATGAGCGAATGATTGGCTCTTTTCAACACGGTAATTAATATTCAGATTCGATAAAAGGTATTAGTCAGTCAGACTCAGTGACACTGTTTCTTTCCCTAGAAGACTGACTGCTGATCAACCAAGGGCAAGAACGTGTTACGTTCTAATACGTAAATATGTGAAATAATATGATGTTAAGTAGTTAATCGTTGCCTGGGGGAAAAATTGTGTCTTTTGGAAGGCCGGTTTCTGATTAACTTTCAAGTAGAAAGAAAATTTACTATATTTTGGGATATTTTAGGTAAAACTAATCCTTATAAGGATACCTGGAAATGTTTCAGAAGTAAAGCGTATATACACGAGTATCAGTTGCGTCTTATTTTTGTCATGGCGCAAAAGCCCCAAGTGGGCCGGGGCCTCATTATCGAGGCTTCACGATCACGCTCAGTTTGACACACCACAGTCGGTAGGACTCCTCTGGACGAGTGATCAGCCCCACGCAGAGACCTCTACCTGACAACACAACACTCACAAGAGACATTCATGTCACCGGCGAATTCGAACTCGCAATCCCAGCAAGAGAGCGGCCGCAGACCCACGAATTAGACCGCTTTGAAACAATTTCGGTCTCCTAGAACATCCCTTTTTCGCAGTCTATGCAGTGGCGTTTACACAGCCGGTACCTACTTGCTAAAATTGCGTTCAATATTGGTACTTTCCAGTTCCGTTAGATTACAAGGTTGGCTTAGCTTATAACCGTCTGTTAATTCCGTTTGGCTGAAAAGTTTCCCGTTTTAATTAATTGTGTCAGTCAACAATAATATCGCTTTTAGCGTTTATAGCACAACTTTTCGTAAAAAGCATGTCATTTACATTATTTGGAAATTCATTTTCATTCACTTCAAAATGTGGAAGAGGATAACAAAACACTTGCACTTTGTACAATAATAGCACATGTATGTTATAATACGTGCATACATAAATACTTGATTTTCTCTTTTATTTAGGCGATGTGTTTGAAAACAGCTGGAGTGCAGGATGTTTGTTACCGGTATTCTCTTGATATCCTTTGTTATCTCCTCAAGATAAAGACTTCCGGGTTAGCTCAGTGCCATGTAGGGAACATACCGGGTACATTACGAGGAGGGACGGGGCCGCGTCTGTAGTCCGAGAAAACACACTTAACATAGTGGTAATAGGTTAGCCTTACTCCTTCATATTGTGGAGCACTTTTGGATCTGTTATTCGCTCGATAACTAGTTATCCTGCTTTCTCTCAGCCCAAATTTCCGATAAGCCAATTTTAATAATATCTTCCCATCACATACGACAATCCAAGCAACCCCGTTTCTCTGCCGATACCTCACGTAAACAGGCGGCGCGTAATCATAAAAAAACCGACTAATAACTGATCATTTTTTCTTACGTGCAGGAGTTTCCGTCGTGTAGGAGAAACAAAGAATAAATGCCCAATTTTAACGCCATTTATGTACGTTCTGGCAGCAACTTAATGATACGTGGCGCACGTGGTTGAGGCAATGTTCTACAAGCCGGAAGGTCGCGGGTTCGATTCCCGGTGGGGTCATTGGCATTTTTCATTGCCTTAATCCTTCCGGCCGCACTATGGCCCTGGGGTCGACTCAGCCTCTGACAGAAATGAGTACCAGGGGTGTTTTCTGGGCGGTAAAGTCGGCCAGTGCTTAGGGCTGACAATCTTGCTACCTTAATGTGCCGATTGTCTAGAAATTCTGGGAGCTTCAACCTCCTTGAGGCCTAAGGGCCTGTCCAGACCTGTAATGGGACAGCTTTACCTTCTTACCCTTTTAACCACTTATGCACTGAAATTGAAAAATGAACTTCACTTACCTTTATGGCTTAAAAATAACAGTGGCAACATATCGTATTTACGTCTGTGGTGCGGCATGGTGCCAATTTATATATTACACTGTTGCCAAACAACGAAGAAGCAGTGAACTGTAAACAGCTGTATTCTGTTACGTAGCAACTATACCGGAGACGGAGAAACGCAGTTGCGATAAAAAGTGCTTTTATATTTTTCGAAGATTCCTTATCTTAATCAAAAACACGAATTTAAAATTCAGGTTCCCTAAGTTGACCTTTGACATGCGCGCTGAGGTAATATCTGTTTGAAGCTAAAGAGACTAAAGAAGTCTTACCGCTAATATATATGTATTACGTTTCTAAAAACTGGTATAACCTAAATTATACATAAACTTTCAGCTCGTACCGCGAAGTAAACACTCTCCGTCTCGGTTATAAAACCAACACGTTAATGCTGTGTAGGGAAATAATAGTTATTTGTTTCGAGATCCATACAAAACACATAAATATTCTGTGTGGGCAGAATGTAGAATTTTTGAATGTTAAACCTGGTGATACGTAAAGTAATTACTGGTCTTTAAAGGGGTAATAATCTCAGTAGTTGTCTATCCAAGCCAATGTTTTTACACCATTATGTAACTTTATCACACCACTTTAACGGTTTCTATATGAAGAAAACCGATGACCTTTACGACGTAACGTTAAACCTCAAGAGCATAACTCAGCGATGAAAATATGGCCGCTTATCCCTCTTATAGGCCACAAAGCCCGGAATATAGAATTGTTGCAACTCTCTGTTTCTTTTCCTTGAGATATTGACAGATTTTGCAAAACGAAGTGAAGCAAAGAGACACTTGTGTGTGACGAAAAAAAAAATACACTAAAAAAAGTACGTGGAAACAGAAAATTCTGCAAGCGAAGTGATGACGTATTTCCGGGTGAATGAATACATCTCTGCTACCCCGAGTCCCTGGATCGATGTACGGGCTTCCGGTGGAAAGTGCGAGGGGCGACACTTTAACCCCTGTGCAGCTGCCGAAGAGGTCTTGGAAGAGAAACACAGTGTTCAGAGGCTTTCAGTGGATCTATGTATCTGGGAAACGCCTGAAAACGTGAAGAAACTTCCATCAGGAATCTCTGTCGTCGAACTAATTTCACTGACTTAATATAACTTATTTACGCTTTACGCATTTCAGTACATGAACTGAAAAATCTCGTATTAGATGATACAGGCTAATAAGACGAATTTTTCAGGTTGTGTTTTATGATTATGAAAATTGGCACCTTCCTTTAAGGAAAGATTTCAATGTACCTGAACTATTCGATGCAAAACTACTCAAACATATGCGTGGACCCAAGAAGAATGAAGTAAGTAAGAATTCTGAGGTATTACGTATAGAGAAACACAGGTAACTTATAACTTTGGGGGTAGTGACATTTAGGAGGCGAGGAGAGGTGTTTAACTCGGAACTGGAAGACAGCAAATAAGTGACGTACAGAATTTTGTGTGAACTGTTGAAAAGATTTGACTTGGAAGGCCATGAATATACATTTAGTCACTTCATGCTGCTAATCTACCTCGCTCGTGCGGGTTGATTGAGCTGTCGACTTTAAAATGATAAGAAAGCCAACAGGAAGTGGCAAACGATATATGTCAGATAGAATATTTAGCCTATGTGAATGGATCTTACATAGACCGGTTCTGAGGATGACAATGGCAAGTTTTGAACTCAACTATGCTGAACCTTCACAGTTTACTTCTTAGGGCTGGGTGGATGTTTATTGCATCAGTGACGTAGAGACTCATTACATGAAATGTGCGGTATAAAGACGTATTAGAAAAAAACTCATTTTAAGAACTGGACGTGGTATGTTTGATTCAGAACGAGTAAATACCACATGGTTTAATACCGCCAGTAATATAGTAGATATCTCATAAATAACCACTGGGGGAACGCGGTTGTTGCGGCACTGCGCCACAATCCGGAAGGTCGCGGATTCGATTCCCGATGGTGTCATTGGAATTTTTAATTGACTTAATCCTTCCGGCCGCACTATGGTTCTGGGGTGGACTCAGACCCTAACAGAAATGAATAGCCGGAATATTTCCTGGGGGTAAAGGCAGCCGTTGCGTAGGGCTGACAACCTTACTACCTTCATGTGCCAATTGTCTAGAAATCTGGGAGCCACAACCTCCTGAAAACATCAGGGCCTGTGCAGGCGTGTACAGGGATTGCTTTACATATATAATCTCATGAGAAAGTAATTATTTAGGGGGATTAGTGGGTCAGTAGTAAAGAAATTTCGTATTCTGTTTGGCCTTTTGTTTCAGGTTGGAACTGAGTATTTCATTAATTCTAAGGATATTTGACGATGCCTTTTAAACTGCAAGGTAAATAAAATTCGATAAGAAGGTGATGATGAATAATCATTTTGCAATAAATCGGTATGTGGTTTATTTGAACTTATTACTCCAACTGTCGCTTAGGGAGTCTGAGGCAGACCACGACTCAAATATGTCAACTCAGGAAATGTAGTTCAAATTTAGAGCATTGTTGCTATATTAACTAGCTTGGTAATCTATAAAGCCGATCCCGGTGGCCGCGCGGTCTAAGGCGTGGGACTGCGGCCGTTCGCTTGCTGGGATTGCGGGTTCGAATCCCGCCGGGGGCATACATAACTGTCTCTTGTGAGTGTTGTGTGTTGTCAGGTAGAGGTCTCTGCGACGGGCCGATCACTCGTCCAGAGGAGTCCTACCGAGTGTGGTGTGTTTGACTGAGTGTGATCTCGAAACCTCAACAATTGAGGAGGGCTAGGCCCACTAGGGCTGTCGAGCAATAAAGAAATCTGTAAAATATCCATACCAAATGAACCTGTACACGCTTAAAATGGTTGGTCAGAAAATAATATACATTTCATATATTCTGGGTTCTTTATTTTCAACTCTGAGAAGACGGTGCAGACTTAATTTTACTGAGACGTTTATTATAACGTGGGACGAAATTTGCGATTCCCGGTAGAGAGAATTCCGTGTTTTGTGTTATGTGCCATCATGTCACAACTGTTACCACCTTGTAATCACCTTTAAATTTATGGCAGCCAAGATTCTTCTTCACTGCTGGAAACATGGTGAAACAGATGGTAATTGATCAGCGACGATTTCTCGTGGTATAATCAAAGCCTTGTAGGGTCCTAAGTTAAGAAACTTTACGAAGCCTAAGCTTATTTTCCGACCGTTATCCAGAGGCTAGTTGTTTTTAACTGTCCATGGAAGTGACTATGTCAGCGAAACTCTTCTTCAGACTTCGTCTTAACCAAAGAATGCGGTTGCTTTAGGACTAAAAAGTTCAGTCAAATAAATGGATATTGTAATCAGGTTCTGCTGGTACTTGATGAAGTCGATATAATCCGTGGTTCCGACGCGATTGGGAGAGCGCCAGCAGCTGGATGGAGGTGTGCTGCGATCGATCGAGGGTTTCCGAAACATTTCTGGAGCTGGATGCAAATTATGAAGCAAGAAAGGACGTTTAGTGATGTGCATTCATGACTTTCTTTTAACCAAACGGCTCCCGTGCCAAAGGAATATTTTTACTGCACAGGACTAAGAGAATGTCTGCGTCATCTTGAACCATGCACTAAACTGTATTCGTCATTATTAGCGTCCGCCTTTGTATTCCGAGGAATTAGACACTTTTTCAGGCTTCCGTCGCGATGTTGATGAGATCTGCGCTCTTCTGGGATATTACGCGGCGTTGAAAGATAATTCTTTACCAACTTTTCGGGACAACGTGTCGGTCCTATCTTCAAGGGTCAAGAATTCTTGAATATGGGACCGATACATTGTCCCGAAACGTCGGTAAACAATTACCACACGACGCTGCTAATCTCCCAGAAGAGCGCAGATCTCATAGACACTTTGTGTTTGATAATTTCAGTACTATTAAGAGATCCGTTTTAGGTACGTAAGTATTGGTAACTTCCATGTTAATTTCGCCATAACAATCAGAAACTATTCTGGGCACTGGCTATGCGCTGATTCTGCAACGTCGTCGTTGAAATATTACTCCTTTAAATATTACTGACTGCATGCAGCAGAGTCCTCATTCAGAAGTTATAGTCCCTCAGCTAGTCAAGAAACTCTGTGCCTGTTATGGAAGCCGACAAGTGATCGTAATGTCTGGGCACAGAAGATTTGTCTGTTTAGTAACAAAACGTCTTGAGTTGATTGAATTAATTACATTTATTCAAAGTCTAATTTTTAGTAACCATTTTTATATCATCTTCCATAATATGCCTTTAGCTGTCTGCAATATTTCGTGCAGGCTTTCAGACTAAAATGTGTAAGATTTTCATTATTACTTTATTCCCAAGCCGTACCTCATCCATCTCATCCTTCTTAATTTGATCAGCCGAATAATATTTAGCAAAAGTTACAAATGGACAAAGTGGCACTGGGACAGGTTTCTCTCCGAGTGTCAATTTCATTCCACCGGCGCTCCATTAAAATGGAAAAGCAGAAAAAACTTCATCATCTTCATCACAAGGTTGCACAATAAGCCTCAAGGCTGCGGTGCGTCCCTAGCATCTGCTGCGGGGCCGTTCAATAAATTAAAAAGGTACAAATTATGAAGCCTCTTCTCACTTACGCCCTGATATTCCCCTCAGCACCGTTCACACACTCCCTCCGCTGTGTACTTTATGTTAGTTGCATATCTCATTTTGAAATAAGAATCTGCGAGGCTCCTTAAATGTTTCGGCTAATCGGATCTAAAAACCAGTGGATATTTAGTGTAGCGGTAAGATTCTCGATGTGTGTTTTAAAGGTGTATAGTAGGACTCCCGGCCTGACTGAAGGCTGTTCTTCGAGGACGTCAAGAGAGACCTTCATATATGCTAAAACTGAATCCTTTGAGGTCTTTTGAGTGCCAGTCGCCATCCGTGATCATTTTCTCTTTCATTCGCCCCTTGTAACACCGTCCTTCGTTATAATGTAAGAATAAATAAATCGTAATTTTCAGCGTGGCTGAACACGTACAAAAATAACCGCAGATTCTCACTAATGATCCTGCAGGTGTACCATTAGCACACGTACTGAATAAAGTTATATGGAGTATTTATAAAACCGTTAGTCGTAAACCTAATAATTAAGCCATTCACTTCACAAACACACAGAGTCGTTTTTAAACCCGTGATTTGGAGCCCGTGTTTCTCGACACTTCAATTAATTGGGGTCAATATAAATTATCATATATGAAATTTTAAGCGGGATAAAGTGATTGAAGCTATAGGAGGCACGTTAAATCCAATTATATGTTTGTGAAAAGCGGTTCTATTATTGGGAATTATATTCACGGTTAGAATATACCTGAACTTATTTTATGCGTGTTGGATTTTTAATTTTAATTTAGTGAATGGTATCAGTGACGAGTTAGAGCGACAAGAAGGCTCCAGGTTATTTAAATGGTAAGAGTATTAAAATATATGGATATCTTGCTCACTGCTTCGTTGCAACTCATTGTGAGCAAAAAGATGAAAATGAAATGTTAAGTTCTTGGTTTTGTTGGTATAAAGTAATTATGATGTAGGTTTTCCTAACAACAATAAGTATCAGAGCATAATACAAGAATTTCCAATTATTCCGAAAACGTTGCACATTTACAGAATCACAGGATCAAAATCCTATATCCGTGATTAAATTTAGAACCAAAATAATTCATAAAATAAATCATTTATTTTACAAATATGAGTCTCCATTTATAAAAATACTTAGAGAATATACTGGTATAATTATAGCTATACTTCTTGCTGTAATAACATGTGGAACGTAGTCTTACCCTAAGAAAGGGATTTCAGTCGAAAGGTGTTGTAAGGGCGGTAGTTGGACTTGCGAAGGACGAAACAGGGAGGAGGGGAAAAAGTTTCACAATAAATAGGTTCATAGATACTTGCCTCATCTGATAGAGTTATAGAGAAGTGTGTTTTAATGGCGCTGTCAGTTGTAAGATGTTGTGTCGTCTACAGAAGATGAACGAAATATGAGTGTGGAATATTGGTTGAATGACGCTGACAGGGTAAAACTGAAATACTCGGACAAAAACCTGTCCTCCCAAAGCTACGTCATTCGCCATAAATCCCACATAGATTGTCCTGGGATTAAAATCGGCATTTCCAGCTGAGAGGCCGGCAACTAACCGCCTGAGTCGTGACACGGCCTTCTGGCGGTTACATGAAGAAAGGTGAGGGCATTACTGAAGTTAACGGTGGACTGGGTCCAGCTGCTAAAGTATAAGAACCAAGCGCGCTATTTTCCAAACACTGTAACCAAAGCACATGCTCCGTACCAACAGTGAATTTCTTAACCGACTTCGTGTGTCAGCAGCTCTGTCTCTACACAACGTAGTTATCTGGAAACACGCGATAAGTGAATGGATTGAATTGTCTCCGTACGTAACAAAATCATGAAATTGAAATTAAACTTCTGCAACACATTTATGGTTACCTACATGTCTCTGCCCAGTTAATTAACACCGTAAGCACAGATTAGAGGCTGATGCGTTTAAATCGTTTCGAATTTCTTCTAATCTTGAATTTATAAATATTAAAGCAAAGTTTAGATATGATAAAAATGATAGATCTACTTTGTCCACGTTATTCAGAATAAAACGTGTGACACAGTGCATTATAACATTTATTCATCTGACTTACTCTGTCAACAACGAAACTGTTCCATTTTATTAAGCTTTGTGAATTATGGAATAAATAATTTATTCAGTACAAGGCTTTACAGATATTTTCATTTGTCAACAACAGAATTCATTACTTCAAGCTTTGCTCTGTCCTGCCTCTTGATGTGTCACGTCCACTATATATATACACACACATATATATATATATATATACGTATATAGACGTATATTGTGTGTGTATATATGTGTTCGTCTGCGAGCGAGCGCGCGCCCTCATGTGTGTGTGTCGCCACTGTAAACAACAAACCAAGCCAATGAAAGCTGCAGATTGCTGACGACATAACCTGTAAGATTTGTGCTTAGTTATCTGTAATGAGGGCAACGTATTTTCTGAAATGACTAAAAATTACGAAAACCTCATGCAGAAATCGTGAAGTAACTCTCCCACGTATGAAATCAGTGGGTTGTTAGTGAAATCCGCTGAAAGCAGTCACACAGTCCTTTTAACGTAGGCTTGTGAAGTTGCTGGAGCCATTCAGCCGAAGTCTGGCTAACATTCGGTGCGCTCTATTGTCGACATCTGAATCGTTAAGGAAGCTTTTCTACGTCTGAGCCGTGAGTCAGCAGCCTGCATACGAAACGTAATCAAAATGCGGATGAACAATTCAAAATTATTTTCTGCGCTGTGTGAAGTAAGGTTTTTACTTGAGAGCACATTCGTTCATTCATAGAAATCGATTGGAACATAGCTATGGTCATGAATTCTTTCGTTCATTCGTCACTTTAACAAAGGGTACGCCAACTTATTTTCGAATAAGTTTAGCGAATCATGGCCGATGCCGATTGGAATGACTGAAGGATACGAAGAGACATTTACAAACTTTTTTACAACTGAGTATTTTTACAAACATTTAATTTTAACTCCTCTTTCTTAACGAAAGCTACAGTAGGCATACCAAATCGCCGTGCTGTGTGTGTTCTTTCAACTTTCACTGCATGTTAAACATGATGCCATTGCCATTGGAGGCCGCCCCAATCTCATGTACCTGAGTTTTATATAATTGGTAAAATAAGCTGTGATAAGAGATTAACACTAACTGCAATGAAATTATGCACGGTAACACACATTCGATAAGCTTGCAACTCTTGTTTAGTTGATTCTTTTATATAGAATACAGGAACAAAATTTCGACTGCATAAAATTATACACATAATATAATAAATACATAAATTGTAGCTTCCCATTGATTGCAATAACTAACGGACCCTTGGACGTACGAATTTAAATTTCGGCATTGTTCCAGATCATAAGCATACCTACAAATTGAGTAATAACTGCCTTATTTCTAATTGTAAAAAAAATTAAGTGCATTGCAACGGTGCGAAGTTTTGAGCTTGAGTGTGTCAAGTAAAAAGAAAAGACTCGTTTTCTTCTCCAGAGCCTTTAGCTGGCTCTGAGGTCCAACCAGCCTCTAATTAAATGGGCACCGGAGGCTGTCTCTGCGGGCAGAGGGGCCAGGTTGCGAAGCTGACCAGGATTCGATCATATTTCTACTGAAGCAAGAATCCGGTACGTTGCCCGTGAAGTAAGGCACATTTTGCTATTGAGTAATACATTTACAGTACATAATTATGACCATTAGGGCAGTAGAACAGGAAGTCCTCTCTAGGGAAAGTAAAATGTATGTTTTACCTGCAGCTTCCTTTAAATAATGTGCTGTATTTACTATAAAAAGTATTCGAAATGTCGCTCATCCAGAAACCTGCGTAGTACAAGATAACCTTGTGCCAGCACCATCGTAATGTCCGTATTTGAATGCAGTAGTGAGTTCACTATCATAAATACGTACATATTACTCGCTAATACTCATATTTTGTTAAACTGATCCTAAACATTGGAAGACATATGTTTAGTTTGTTACAAGTTTGTCACCGTCAGTATCAAACAATTTTTCGTATCATAGGTATCTGTTGATAACTACACACTTCCATGTCTCATTTAGCATATGTATTTGATGGTATAGGCCCTTACGGCATTAAAATACATAAAATTTATTGCACCCTATTAATAATCTTTGTCAAGATTTCAAGATGCAATATAGAAAGTTTATAAACCTTAAATGATAGTCATAATAAAATTACAAACCTCTGAAAATGCATTCTACTACCTTTCACTCTGCAACATTTTCGCATCCTCTTTCTAATAAACATGATTTAAATAGTCACAAACTTTGAGGACATGTTTAGAGTAGTTGTGTTGCAAGTTGGAGTCTAAAACTGAGGTAAGAGCAGACTTTAGACAGACATGTCAAATGGAATCTTTTAATTTGTAATCTGCAAAGACCGTTGCTTTGAAGATTGATTACACCAAGAAGAATTAAGTGGACACGGCAAAACTTATATAAAGAGAAAAGAAAAATTTATACAGAAGCTTAATGCAATAAAAAGTTAATTAACAGAGAAACGGAAAGGTTTATGTTAGTAATGGTGAATAGCTGGCACATATCACCCAACAAGGTCAGCATGTAGCCAGTATGCAACATAAATACTGAATTTTGCTTGGACATTAGTGTAAATAATTCACTTGGGTGCCAAAGCATGGGAAGGAGAAACATGTTCAAAGTCACGTCACATACATCACTGCGATAATGAGTACCCTGTGTGAAATCCAATATAAGGCTTTTGTTAAGACTGTATTGAACTTGGGTTTCCAAAACAGAAATATTTTGGCAGGTAGACTGAGTATTGTTTAATTACATTTTTCTGGTACTTATGTCATTACCTCATTCAGCGACAGGTTCTCAAGGAAGGCTGTGAGTTAACCGGATAGTTATATCGTCAGTTAGTCAGCCGGACAGCATTTCATTTTCTCATCTAGTTAGACATTTATAGGAATGGTTTCATATGCGTTTATACCGATTATTCATGTGAAGTTCCCCTTCCATTTCGAAATTGATTTTCTCCCTTACGTTTGATTAATCCAGTGATCCGTTATAATTGCCTAGATATGATCTCCTCTGATTATGTGCGACTGTTAGCAATCTCCCAATTGGGTGAATATTAGTTACTGTAACTTGTATACGTAACGACATTTCTACGTGTACGGCATTTCAATCGCAAGGGACACGCCCTGGAAGTGAGGCTGAATTACATTGAAAGTGACAATTTCCTCTTCATATATGCAGCGCAATTTTTATATTAATAAACAGAGCTCCGTAAGTGTGTCCCTTGTCACGACGGCGTGGCGCATCCCCAGGTTGTGAGTGGAGGAGACGGCCACCAGATGTAGGGGATAGCTGCGAATATATTAAATAACCAGTCGCAAACAGCGGACATGGCGTGTTATTCCTGGATGCGGGTTGTATGGCACCGTAGAGCCTAATAATAGAGTGGCACTGGGTCGGTGTATTACCATTACTGGCTACGGACTGTTTAACTGGTGTTCAATTCCTGTCTGTAAAAAGATGTCTGTGCAGCCTACACTACGAGTCTGGACCGGTTCTGACACCGCCACTACATACTTTCAGTTGGCACCAGGCTCTATCCGGGAGCCAAACGACCGGAACACAAAGCTGATAACTTCTTTCTATTAGCGAAATTAAGAGTGCCTAAAACTTCACTTCCACTTTCTCACGCTTAAGTAGAGGAGCAACTCTTCCTTTTTTGAGGAAATGGAATTACTAGTTTTGTGAATAGGGTGAAGTAACTTTAGGTTCCCTTTTGGGATTTCTGAAATAGCTGACCAGATGTCATCTGTTCTTGTGTCATGAAGTTAGGTTGCAATTACACAAGGTGAAGATGTAGAGAAAAGTTTGATGTGCAGTAAGGAAACGTCGAAAAGTTAGTGGAAGGCGTTTTATCAACACGGGGTTGAACCATGTGTGGCGAGGGGGAGGAGTGCCGCAATGCAATTTGCGCCTGATGTAGACATCTAGCTGTTTCACCCTTACGTCTCTCAGCCTCTCTGCGAGCTGCCCTGGTCACACTCCTCTCCTCTGCAGTAGACATTTCGGACGTGTCCAAGACTCAAGCTCCCAATTAACCCTCTCGGAACAATGGTGCACAAGATTGTAGGGCCTGCAGACAATGTGTAGAAGATCATTCTGCGTTCATTATTCTTAAAAACGAACTTATGAATGCGCTAATTCGGCGTTACCGATAGGGTCCAGCTGAATATCTCGATCGAGTGGGTAGAAATGGAGCGCCGTATTCTGGAAAGCCCAGTTCGAATCTCGCACAGGACATCAGTTATTCTGTCTCAGGTTTATTCGTGGTCTTTCTCATTCTTTTCAAGCATATTTCGGTGTAGTGCTTCAAATTGGGATTCGACAGCTTCCTTCCACATCTTTCCGGTTTGTACTGACCAATCAGCATAACATTCGAGATACTGAAAGTGTTATTAAATAAACATAAATAAAAAGGCTATTATGCAGTGCTGGGCCCTTTTGAACATGGGGTTGAAACTTCGTGTTGCATAAAAATCTGAAATTTTGTTACATTCTCATAAATAGGTCAAGGCATGGGCGACATGCAGAGACGCACTGAATAATGTACGTTCCCTCCCGCAGCTTGCTGAATGGTGCTCAGCTCGTTAAGAAATTCCTCGCCTCTTATGGAGCCCGACGGCTTATTACCATACACATATTTTCCCGCGACTGGACCCTATCCTTATCCAAATTCATGTCGTCTTTATTTCCACATACCATCTAATTAATATTATCCTCCTACAGCCTCTAATATAGATCTGCAAAAATTGTCTCTGTCTTTCACTATTCCATGCATAATGTTTGTGTGCATTCTTCAGTGCCCCATACGCCCTTCATGTTTCGCCGCATTGCTATCGTTGCTGTAGGCAGCCTAGTAACTTTTGGTGAAGAATGTAAATTATGGCGTTTGTCATTACGTAATGTTCTTCAGCCTGCCCTTCCTTCTGTCACTTAGATCCAAATATTCTTCTTAACACCTTCTTCTCAAATGTCCGAAATAATAATAATATAATAATATTATTATTATTATTATTAAGAATTATGCAACTTTTAAAAGGAAGTGAAATGTGTTCTTGTTCGGGAATGAACCGAACGGTTTCATGGGCACGTAACAAAATTTTTCCTGGATGTACAGACTTCGAAAGTCGGTAGGGCAACTGGTTGTGTTAGCTGTGGTGTCTGTTGGTCTTCTTAGGCTCTTCAGGCCGTTGCCATGGCAGTAGTTTAAAACAGGTCATGTCAGCCTTATTCCTCACCATTTTCTCCGCCATTCATGATTTCCTTTTTATTCCCCCGTCGCTGAAAGATTCTTTATTTATCCAGAAAGTTAGTCGATCTAGACAGGATTTTATACTTGTATCGCCTCAGTTGTTACACATACGATTCTTTTATCGTAATACTGAAGGAAATCGATGGCAAATGCCGGGTAGACCTCTGTCGTTGCACTCTGCAATATCCACTTCACCTCACGATAACCATGTTACAGTGCCCCCCAGAGTCAGCAGTTCTAACGTGTTGCGGTGACAGTGTAAACTCTATGCTGTTAATCAGTGGCTAGCTAATTCCTACTTAGAAACATGTGCTTGTATGTTTCTGTCGTCTATTGTATGGAAAGGTGATGTACTCCAGTCTCGAGTAGAGGAGCCTTCCAAATAGGTTACTTGACTGATGGTAATTTATTGCAGACTCCAGTCCATTTTTCAAACAACGGCCCAACGGCAGAAACATAACACCACTCACAGTCACAAATTCTGTTCTCAGAAGTCCTTGGTGGAGATGATCCGATAAAGATTTGGGACGATAGCTTCATTATACCAGGATTACGTTGGACAGTTTGATATATACGAGGGCTACGACATTTCGGAATTTGACTCTGCTTCCTTTTTCAGACGAATGGTTGTCCTAAAAGGAACATATTTTTTATTACCTACAGTAATTAATACGACCAAGAACTGTGTAACCCTCAGATACCGCTCGTGGGATTTGAACTGCAATGGGCTTTATCCTCCAGGTGTCTTGCTCGGGCCCCAAATGTGACCCTATTCTTCGTTTTCAAATTTGTGTGTCTCGTCACAATTAAAGTGGCAGTTGCACTTAGCCTCCCTCCGCAGCACCTTCATTTCTTAACAAACGGCGCTCCTTCTAGTGCAATAGGTGCCTCACTCTTGCAGATTTGCAGTCTCTATATATATCTTACAGGTAATTTATGGAATAAAATGAAGGCTTCATGTTTCATTCCTCATTTTCAATCTCTGAAAACTTTTATTTTTATGAATTGTAATTATTATATACCAATTCTCTAATATTGTGGGTTAAATTAAAGTCGGCTTATCTCATTCGGTCAGAAATCACACAAAGCCGTATTAAGTTATCAAATAATACCGTCGTATAAGGCTGTTTTTCCCTACTCAACAAAATAAGAGGTTTTTATTCCACTTATTGCACTTGCTGTCTGTAATGTACTTGTTTATTTTTAATGGTCTTTCTCAACACGTTCTTTACTTCCCTGGCTCCAGAAGGCCAACAGCTTTCTGTTGAAGACCCTAATATTTCAATTTGTAAATCATTCTGTATTGCGGTAACCTCTCATCTATTGAAGCACACTTGGTTATCAATTAAAGTGCAATATCGGCATACATGATATGCCATATTCTATTTCATGGGCGAAGTTGACTTTAAATGGTTTCGGTATAAATAAAATGATCAATTTATTTTATTAAATAAAGTAGACTAAAGGATAGTGAAGTAAAGTAAAGTTTTCCCTGTGCCAGATTGAACAGCATGTCGTGTAGGCAATTGGGCGAATGGATGTTGTTCCAAGTTTTCTTAACCTCGTCACTACATGGAGGTGAGTTGTCACCTTCGCCCTTCAGTCAAATTGCCATTGAATATGAGATGTGTGGGCCTCAGAACCGAAATGGACGAATTTAAGAAGATAAATAACCCTCTTGAAGCGTTTTGATCGTGAAGAAATTAAGTCAGAACAACTGACTGTATATTAATTAAATTTAATATTTAATAATAGTAATTAATTAAATCAATCTCACACGATTAACTCAAGATATTAGAGTTTACTGCAGGGTTCTTTAGTTCTTCGTTGCATTTCCATAAAAGAGAAAAGTAGTTCAAACAGAACTAAGTAATTCTTGACGTTATTTCTTCGTCCTCTGTCTGCCCCCGTGCCATAGTTTGGTGTGAGTCGGTGAAGCACTACAATACCTTGTTTGTATGCCATATGGTATTGGACATATATCTGACTTGCCTGCAGTGGTGCCATCAACTTCCCTACTGCAAATTCACGGCGTCTGTGCAGCTTGCAGTTATGCTGATGTCGTACCTTCTGTCCTTCTCCTAGCGTCTGAGGTTATACCCTGATATTTCATGGCAGTCAGTGAGATGGCTTTTACATTTATACGTTTCCGATTTTCTTATAGTTAGTGTTGAAATGTCTCTCCAGCATTTCGACACTTGGACATGATTCTTCTCCACTTCTCGTGTTGTAATTCATAGGCATCAAAAGTACGATCAAAGTACTATGAAAGTCTTATTTTATGTGCTAGTTTCGGTACGACAGAAGTATCGGAAATCAATTTTATGGGTTCGCTCGTGAAAAATCTAAAAAACGTGGGATTGGAACTGACTTTATAGAGAAGTAACTGGACTCACACTGCAGACGGCGTATGCTAGGACAAATCTGTGCTCATTTTAGTCAGATTGTATTAAACAGGTGAAAGATATCTGTCTCTAGCAAAGTAAATTTTAACGACAGCGATAAAAGTAGCCTGATCCAAATTCGTAAATGCCCAGATTTGTTTTCTTGTCAAGACTGGATGAAGGCAGATGGAGCACTTATGTAGAAGCAGTATATTGCCAGTGTACACTAACGTCAGTTTAGTAGTTCAGAAGTTACTTAGTTATACTCGTACATTACGGACGTCCTCTGTGTGGGGCGGCGTTTGATGATGTAAGTCAGCTATGTACAGTATATTTTATACTGTCATGCCGCCTTCCTGCCTGCCAGTGTCTTGTGTTCTCGTGTGGTGTGCCCTCGTTGCCTGTTGCCTCTTCGCTTTATTGCTGGAGTGCTTCGTCTGTTTGGGTTGTGTCGTCTTGTCAGCTTGCAGTAGAATAAGAGAACACATGCTCTATAATTGGAATAGTAAGCTACGTAGTGTAACACGGAAAAGGCCCACATCTCAGCATCACAAGATCAAAACGGAGTATGTGCACATAAAAATAAGAAAAATAAAACAGTATAACGCAGGCACAGGATGAATAGGAAGATAAAAACAAAATCCATTTGAATAAATGAATTTATTGGGAAAATTCCAATAGTAGAACACACTCATTTTAAAGAAACACTCTAAGGGATAAAGTAAAGGACGGGATATGTCAAAAGACCTGTGTAGTTTAAAGCGTGATCTTGCCACAGTTATAACCATTACAGTCCAAGACTTACACTGGTGCATACCGCGACCTTCACCGTTAGACTTCAAAAAGCAATGTAAAATATTGGTCAGTTTTTTTCTTGTGCCATAAGGAAACTGCAAAAGAACCCAAACAGAAACGTAAGACATTATGAATCAAAGGGTTTGAAACGTGTAGGGCGTAGTGTAACGAGCTGCAACAAACAGGGTAGTTATATTCGACGGTGAACAGTGCCTGTTTATTAAAAAATACAACGGTCAGTGTACAAGAGTTAATTTTATACGTAACATGTCTTTCGTTGTGGTACGTCAACAGTGACCTTGTATAGATAGAGAACTATTCACAACAGACGGCAATATTTACGATAGTAACAAGATCTATCTCCAGTGCATAGAAGAATGTGACGATCCCAGTATGTAAATAACAGAACCAGAGTAGAGTTTAAAGCTTCGGTTAAAAATTAAGGAACCTGTGTAAGCTGAACTACATATAATCTTTTTAATCATGTCTGTATGTTAGATTTAGTTCCGTTCTAATTCAGAAATCCAGGTGCGAATTTTGTATTCATGGCATATTTTCTGACATATTCAAAAGGTCTAATTTTTGCCCAGTAGGCGGGCGGATAGAGACGGAGTTAGGAAAGAAGGCGATGGAGAAAAATTTAAGACAGATCCGTGGGCTATTACAGGAAATATCTCTTGTCTAGCGTAGAAGGAGGAAGAAATAAATGGACAAGTCAGAGGGCCTCAGTATGAAAGTTGTAGGAAAGATATCGGCTACGTGGAAAAAATTGAGAGTTGCAGGGAATTTAAAAAATGTTCGATTCCGTTTCATATCTTGAAGAAGTGGCTGTATAAGTCGTGTTCAAAGCAGGAAAAAGAAGGGGAAGAATTCTGTGCTTCCAACTAAGTTTTCCAAGACGGTCTTAGTCCCAAACGGCAAGGAAGCGGATGCGAGTCGATTTTAAAATGTTATTGGAATTTCGACATGACTGCTGGTGGTAGGGGCAGGAGGGGACACGTGTTTGTTTCTTTCTATTGCAGTTCAAGTCACGTGTGACGCTGACAGCTTTTAACCGTGAAAGCAGTAGATGATCGGTCGACATGCTTCTTTGACAGCAAGACCTATCACGGCCGTCACGTTATATCATGTCACTGTCACAGATTTGACAGTTTATTGTCTTCAGGCTTCGAAGTTTTTCTCTTTAACTAAACTATGCATCATAAACTGCACTTTCCTAATTTGTATAGAAACGATTGTACTGTAGGAAAGTGCTGTAGGATTCAGAACGAAATCCGACGGAATTATATCACACTGACCACCGTGCCTGAATACGTAGGTTCTTGACTCCTCAGAGATTTGGATTGTGGTGTTGCTTTCGCAAGAAGCAGAAACATATCACCTTCATTGTTTGTTTTTGCTTTCTGCAGATTTCAGGGCTTACAATTGACCAGTTTCCTCCCCTTCCCCTTCTCACCTGTGCTCCATATCAATTTTGAGTCGTAATTGCAGACCTGTTTGTCTCGATCTGAAATTACTTGAGTTTGTAAGAAGGCATTTCAGATTGTTCCGTTTCTATCCCACCTGTCTCATCCACTTATCTCATCATGCAGTCCGGTGACAGAGCCGACATGCGCAAAGAGTCGTTGCGTATGTCAGGAATGACATAAATGCGGACTTGATGACGTCGAGTGTACTGTTACATATGTGTAACGAACAAGAACTGGAATTTTGTCGGCAGATTTCCCGGACGATCTGTAGGCCTTCGTTAAATAAAACACAAAATTATTTTCATAGCCATGATGACAGTGTGTGGTCTTATTAGGCTCTTCATGCTGTAACTAATCAATTTTTTTTCAAATTTACATGAAAATGCATTCATTAATTTATTTTCCTAAGCCGGGTTAAAGAGCGTAGCATTATAACTACTGTAATATTTGTGCTGCCGGATGGGTTTCGTGTGCCAGTGACCTTCTATACTTGTATCCGTGAGATGCGTGTTTGAACGTCGGGAGACTTGTCCAATGTAACTGGATTCCAGAATAGTACCTCGACTGGACAACGATCGCTTTTTTCCAAATCTCTTCCAATTCATCAAGAGTCCTAACATTCGACGCTGCAGCCTGTAGTCTTATTTGCTGACGGCGGTCAAAATATGCCGAAAATATGCCCATGGTATGAACTGTAACAGCCAGCGTATTTTTCTTTACGTTTTTGGAATCCTGTGGTTTTATAAAGAAAGGAAATGTTTGAATTTCAAGTACAATCTACAGAGTATGTTTACCTAAGATGTAGAGTATAAAATTGTATTTTGAAATCCGTACTTCGGATAGTAGAACGTAAAATAATAAAATGTTGATATTCTTTTGCCAGTTTCGGAAAAGAAGATTTATTCAATATACAGCTTTAACCAGAAAATGCTGGAAAGTTCATCCACAAAGAACATGTTTTCTGCACCGTAAGTGGAAAGTAAATTTGGAACAGAAGGGCCGTGCCATGGCTCAAGCGGTTAGTCGCCGGCCTCTCACCGCGGAGACCCGGGTTCGATCCCGGGTCAGTCCATGTGGGATTTGTGGTGGACAAAGTGGCACTGGGACAGGTTTTTCACCGAGTACTTCGGTTTTCCCCTGTCAATTTCATTCCACCGGTGCTCTATTACACGGAAAAACGAAAAGAAAACTGATCATCTTCATTACAGGATTGCACAATAACCGTGAAGGCTGCGGTGCGTCCGTAGCATTTGCTGCGGGACCCTCCAAAAATATGTGGAACAGAAATATTCTTACTTCTCTGTTACAGAAAGAAGAAATAATGAAATTCAAGTGAGGACATTATTCACACAATGCTTCAAATTTATGCTCACATAAAAGTACTCTGTATGAAAATGGTTAGGTGATCAAATACGAAGTGAGAAATGTACAAATTTTGTGTGAGACTAGTAAGATCCTCACGTTAATTTATCTTTGAAAATTCTGCTTAAGAACACAAAGCTCGTAGTGTATGGTGACACTGTTACAGACTTTCATCACTGCGTGATTAACAGTAATCTTCCTTTCCAAACTACGGGTGGTGCCTTATCTCGTACCTCCATAAACAGTGTTTAAAACAAATCTGTTACACACGCTTATCGAGTTACAACGTCTCGTGAGGGTTCAATATTCGCGACCAATTCATATTCTGCGCCTCTCTTCCCTTCTGTCTCTCTATCTCCATCTCTTGCAAACGAGCGCTTCTAAATTTTCATTACAAAATAAATCATAATTTCCATGTGATTGCTAATGTATTTATAACTCCTGTAATGGGAGCGTCCCTCCCAAATCCATATTACAGTTTTTACAATTTACAAACGTGAGGCGACTTCAATGTCTCCCCCGCCCCATTTACATCCCTACACAGATTAATGCTGCACAAACTGCGGCATCCTGTTCTAATCAAACAGAAATTCAATGATAAATTACCGGCCCATCAGGCTGACTGGATATATTATCTGCTACATTCAGTGAGCATTGACAACGTGATGAACGTGTTTAGTTTAATTTCTCTAGAAAGGTGTACTGTAATTTAATTTTAATAAAATTCCACATCTACAATGATTGTATTAGTTACAAATAAAAAGACACTAAATGACGCTGATGGAGGGTCTGAAAATTAGGACAAGTATGCAAAATAATTTCCTTGCTCTCTTCAATTGTTTACTCTGAAATGTATAGTTTTTAGTGCCGAATTGTGTAATTACCCGTTATAGCGAAGGATATGGTACGAAACAACCGCGGCCTATTTAAACGTAGGTTACTTTCTATATACTTTCATAAATATCATGAAGATAAACACTGAAAACAACAGTCGAACTTTGCAAGTTCAGAATGCGAACCGAGCAGCTGCGATGTACGTTGGAGTCAAGATTAAGACGATGACAGCTACAGAGACGATCCCGGTAGGCGTCGACGGCGTTGTACCGCTCGAACACAGAAACTGCCCTTTCTCGTTCCTGTTATGAGCGTTATTCTGTTTTGTGTATTCTTCTGTAAAGACTGTGTGAGGCACTTTTATGGTCAGGTTATCAATTGGAGCAATCCTACCACTTATTCTTAGCGATGGAGACCAAGCTTAGATAAGAGAAATATGAATAACAGTTAGATAAACGAAACAAGCAGTCGTGTCTTACAAACACCAAACCTGTACACGGTAAACGTTTGTGACTCTTAACACGATCCTTATAACTTTTTATAAAGAAATACTTGCTTATTCCTTTACAATGTCCGTATGAAAATCGTCCCTTTAATGTTTGAAATATTTGGGGGATTTTTACAAAATTTTGTACGTTTGGCGTTCTATTGGAGGCCACCTCACTTTTGTTGTTTATAATTTGTACCGTGCGAAGTTCTGAGGTGGAAGGGATACAGTCAAACTTAATGCAGGTTCCTCAAATTTTGTGTAGTAATAGACGTTCAAAATGTGTAGCACTTTGGCTGAGGCTCCTGTTCCATGCAAAGTAAAACAGCGTGGCCCTCGCGGCAAGTGTTCATTTAGCTTTTGCTTGACAGTAGACGAACAGAATTGTTGGTTGGATAAAGGGACAGAGATAGAGATACTTATTAGTTTAGCTGTCTAATTAGACTAGATAGCTGCTTATGATAAATATATACGTACTTAAAGTAATTATTGTAAGTACGTATATATTATATACTAATTATAATTAGTCAATTAGTCAAGGAGATAGATGAATCAGTGATCGATGACCCGATATTTGGATGCGCGGTTAGTTACTCGGTTAATTAGTTGTTTTGGCTATATAGTTAATTATTTTTTGACTATCTGAGGAACATTTAGCTTCTCGAAAAGGATCCTGCTCCACGGAATTCGTTAGTTAATTAGGTGCTACGTGATTAATCGTTTAGGGAACTAGTTATGTAGTCAATCGGTCAGTTGATTGACTTAGGTGTATGATGTTTGAATTACGTGGCACAGGGCCTTCTGAAGACCTGTGGTTGTAATTCCTTTCCATGGAGAGGTTGAGCTGTCTCGGTGGGAGAGAGGGAGAGGACTTCTCGTTGATCGCACACAAATAATTGCTCATCAATCTCTGTTATCCGGTCAGAAGCCGGAAGATTCATTGTGTCACGGCACGCCTCAGATCAAGCAAGCTCAGTACTTCAGATGCAAAGGACAAGCGGTTTGTCTACTGCAGGAAGTACGTGGAAGATATATCGTATATCAGAGTTCTAAATTTGAATCCCAATGAGACAAGTTTACACTTCCAATTAATTTTTATCCCAGTGTTGTTTGAGTGCCTGTGTCTGTATTATATTACGACATAAACATACTTACGCGTGTGGTTTAAGTGAGATGTTTAAATTTTACGTACCACGTTTTATGCTGTTTTTGCTTTTATAAATTTTCTACCCTAACTACCTATGCCTCATACCAAGTCTCAACTTAGGCTTTCCCTTCTCTGACGACGGGACAGAATGAGAACTGAAAAACGGCTTTCACAGCATAGACGTGTGGGTTTGGAGACCGACAGTATATTTTCGATGAAATTATTTGTAAAGTATTCAGTAACACAAATATTCACTCTTTCATTTGTAAACATACTGTACACGGAGTTCATAGTACTTGTACGTACTTTCTGCATAACCGTCACTGTCCTACAAATTGTGGCTATTTAAGGCTCTTAAGGCTGTGACTATGAAGATTAGGCCTACTGTCCTCTGTGATGTTACGCCGCGTAGCCTGTTAGAAGTTTCCCGACGTTCCAGAGGATCTTACTGTCTCTATCATCAAACTAGATAATGTAGGCGGCAAGAGCCTCTGAAACCTCGTGAACTTCCACCAGACTAATTACTTCACATCTCAGAAATATTCAATATTAGGAATTATTTAGCCTATATTGTATAATTTATACATTTGATCAAAATGCAACACTAACAGCATTCTTCCTTTTAGTCTATCCCAAAAGTTAAGGCAGCTGTGCATGCTATTAAGGCATATGGGGAGTGGAAGTATAGCTCCGCAGATTCTTAACCTTAGCACTAGATGGAGGTGAATGGTCAGCTTCACACACCGGCTGCTTTACCCCAGTCTAGGTAATTTTCAGAAAATAAAAACCCCTTGCCCTTGCCGGAAGTCGTAAGACGATCATTCGGTCATCCAGTCCGCAGTCTGGTCGCTATTCTGACTGCGCTACCCCGGCTTTCTTCGGCCATCCAGCCCGCAGTCTGGTCACTATTCTGACTGCGCTACCCCGGCTTTCTTCGGCCATCCAGCCCTCAGTCTGGTCACTATTCTGACTGCGCTACCCCGGCTTTCTTCTCTCACCCTGTCCCTGTAATTGTTTTTTGTGTGTCCTCCAATATTTCATTTTCTTCCTTTGTAATTCTTTTCTTCCTTCCTTTCTCTGTCTCTTCCCGTTTATATCTCCCTTCCTGTCGCTTTGTTTCAGTCATTCTCTCAAGTTCGTTCTCTGTTTTCTCCATTTTCCTTTCGTTTTCTCTTGTTACGTTCCTTCGTCCTTTAATGCGGTACTTATCTGCCTTTCTTGAATTTTCTTTGCTTATTTCTTGTCTATTCTTTCCAGTCTGTTTCTCCTTTACCGCCTCTTCCGACTGTTTTCTCCCTCTCATTTTTCCTTGTTTTATATTTTTCTGTCCTTCCATTTTATCTACATTTTTGAATTCTTTGTTTCCTCCATTCCGTGCAGTGCTATCTTTCGCTGTCCTGTACTGCCTCTTGTAATTTCCGGCCAGAAGCATAGATTCCACCTTCTTCCCGCCTTGTGCTCCCTCTCTTTGAAACTTGTGACAAGAAACTTAATATATAAAGGCGACGATGCCACAAGAGTGTGGAACCAATTTCACGGTTCCATCCCCGATGCAGGCAACATTTACCTACCTTGACACAAGATATTCCCTATGTTAGATGCTCTAGTATAAGCATGTCAAAACATTGAGTACACTGTCTGTTTCACAAAGGCACTGTGACTCGATGCCGTATATTTTACAGTTTTATGTAATGATATTACATCGATTCCCTCAGGAAAACACGAATGAATGAATGAATCGAACGAATATCAGTCTACAACACTAACTGAAAGCGGTCCAAGAAAATGTCAATTTCATGTCAGTATTTAGAGTTGGAAACAGAGATAAACTCTCAAGCTGTAGTACTGTAGCCCATAACATGATCTTCAACTTATTTGTAGAATATAAACATCATGTTAAACATCAGTATGAATACGAACCAAAGATGCTGTCGCCGATCCCAATGGCCGCTCGGTCTAAGGCGTGGGTCTGCGGCCGCTCGCTTGCTGGTATTGTGGGTTTGAATCTCACCGGGGCCATGGATGTCTCTCTGTTATGAGTGTTTTGTGTTGTCAGGTAGAGGTCTCTGCGACGGGCCTATCCCTCGTCCAGGGGAGTCCTACGGTGTGTGTGTGTGTGTGTGTGTGTGTGGTACAACAATAACCCTATACACCTACAATGAGCAGCAGAAAGAAGTCAGAATCAGAAAGAAAGAAGAAAGATGCTACCGTCCCTGAACTGCCTAGGCAGTGACCAACACCGACTTACCCTTGACAGTTACCAAGAATCCTGTCATTCCTGAAGGCGTCTAATCTTCGGTTAAGGCACTGTTTGGTTACAATATTCAACTGTAACTTAGAGAAAATGCGTTTAAAAGATGTTGATTTGATTGAACTGTGTAAGGAAAAAGGAAAGGATGCGCATTCTTTTGAACAGGTTTACGAACGGTCGGGTTCAATGAAAATAGTGAATTCATGACCAGTTTAATAATTATCATCTACCTTGTGACTGGTTGTTTCTTATTTAGTCTGCTTGCCACTTAACTGATTTGTTGCTTACTTTGTCTGTTCGTTAGTCCTTCAGTAACGGTATCAGCAGTCACTAAATTTCGGTACGACAATAGTGAGAAGTGTCTGAGCATGCCATAAAACAAACTGCTGCTTAGCTCACAAAATGTCACTGTGTGCTGTAGACCCTTGTCATACTTCTGACATATGCTTTGCGGAGGTGAAGGTAAATTGTGCCAGATTACAACCAGCTTATAACGGGATACGGAAGGATTTGTACAATTTTCCCTTCCAAATAATGCATTCATAGAGAGATGCAAGATTTCAGAGTACAGACCTTATATCTCACGTGTTTATGACCGAGATAAGCTGTTACAAATTCGTTATGTAGGCCTATATAGTTCTACATAAGCTGTAGATACAGCCATATGATATGTTAGTGCACGTTTTAAATTGTTTCTATTTTCCCGGCTTTTTTATTCTTTCCGCCTTTCACGTCCTCTTTGCATTCTTCTTGTCTTACCTCTTTTCATTTTCCTTTCGTTTCTTTCACTCTTATCACTCCTTCCTGCATTTCCTTTTTTTCCTTTGCTTCCTTCTTTTGCAGCCATTCGGCTTCTTAATGTTCCCTCATGTTCGTTGTGCCGTTATGCACGTTTGTACAGTCGAGCTTGAAAGTGACGTTAGTAGCTGTCATCTTCTTGTTCTCGATGACTAGTGTCTGCTCCATCCGTCATTCACACCTGAGGACGCAGTAGATGAATGTACGTTTGTTAGGTGCCGTGAGCTTCTTTTGCGAAATGAAGAGAGTCGGAATTTGAAGACAGATGCTTGGTTGGGTAGTTGTAATTCCCAGGTCCTCAGTCATTTGTGAGGTCTGTTAAATCAAGGCGTTTACAGGTGTTCTGGCATTGCTGGTAGTGCGTAGTTCACATAGGACCTCACTGAGTCGCTACGTCGCTGAGGTGTCTTTAGTGTAGGAAATGGTGGTCATCTGCAGGAGGACCCACTCCGTTCACTGTACTTAATGAATACTCAAGTAAATATGTTATATGCTTCAATAATATTTCGGTTTGCACTTTTCCTCTTCCTGTTGCTGAAAGTAATAGTATTTCTACCCATCGGTAATCCACCGAATGATTTATAAGTACTTATTACAGAAATGGCTTTTTTCAGTTCCTCCATAGCTTGATTGATGGATGTGCATTTATTTTTTAATGTTAGATTCGTAGATGTTACGGTTACAGATTCTTCACAGCATACGTATAAACAAAACGTTAATGACTAAGGTTGTTTATTTCACACCAACAACCTTAGTTGTTATAAGATGCACGGTAAATACAATGTAAAGTTCAAAAAACTTTGATGAGTTTAACGGCGAGGGCTGCAAGAGCACGAAGCGAGCCAGAGATTAACGAAGAGAGAGGTTTCTCCTCCCAATCCCACTTCGTCTAATTAATTACGTCCTTTCCCCAACTCTGTACTGATGATTCGACGCTGGATGGCATTGGACAACCAACGTGCCACCGCTCTCATTAGACGGAAGGACGCTTAAGTGGCAATGAGTAGGCGGAAGGTCGGCAGCATGACAGACACGACAACACAGCTGAAGTACCGCACTCAAGACTGACACAAACTGCTGTCAGGTGACTTGCTATCTGTCTGATAGAAAGTGGTACACGATTTAGTGCCCACCAAAGAATGAATATGTAAGATCAACCCGCAGCCAAGTGACGCATACCGAAAATGAAAAACCACAGGTCCAGTACTGCACTGACGGACTGCATGTGAAGGTGTATCGAACATTTGGCGTTGGTCCGAAGAACGGAGCTATGGCATGTCAACTGTCAATTGCTGTTACAGCTCACCTTCTCCATGTTGCCGCGGAAAATACACAATGCGATAAACTGGTTCATCGGTAAGATGTCACTTTGTGCAGTCCAAAATCACAGGGCGTTGTCGGAATTGAATGGTATTGATTCACACCAAGATAACGGTGGAAGACATATCAGTGGGGAAAAAAGGGAAAGTGCTGTCGGAAACTTCATGAGTTCTGTTAGGGCCAGCTGTGGAATAACATGGTCAAACATACGACGAGGACAGACACGAATGCATTGGTAACATGAAATTACACGTCGCCTGTGGAGGCGGTAACATGTGACCAACACTGGGCGTGCTAAAGCCATTGATTACCATTTTAAGACAGTCAGCTAAGAACACATTCCCACTAGGCAATTGTTTCTGCCTACTGCGGGGATTTCAGTAAACCCCTGTATAAGCCCAGGAACACGGGCATGGACCCTCTTGGAGGGTGAGAAACCACCCCCAAATACCCCCCCCCCCCCCCAGAGAGTGGCTGGCTGAGTAAAAGACCCCGCTCAAACAGTTTTCTTAGAATCCCCTAACAAGGAGAGGAAATAAGCCCAAGTTTCGCCAATATACAAAACTTGAGGCACCAAAATTGTATTTTAAAATTTAGTGCCAGTTATCGCTCTACATATTCTATTATGAAATCTTTTCGGTATGTTTTTAACGTAATGTGACTCAGGAGGGATTGAATAAAAGTGCTTAATACTCTTACTTTTAATTCATAAGATCCCAACTTCCCATATGGTTCCTTGGTTCGATACTTAGATCTCACCTAGAACTCTTGCTGATGTAACTAAAGTTTATTTACATAAATTATACGTAAATATTGAATTCATACATCTGAGAACATACGCAGCCTGTCTTCATTACGAAGAATTGTCAGTTAACTCTAGTTATGTAGATAATTTTTGTTCATGGGGAGGACCAGGCGAAACGCAATGCATTGTGTGTGTGCAATATTCGGAACTTGCTGTTGTTACAGTGGTGGTGTATGTATATTGCCCCATGCTTTTGAATGGTTAACAGTCCAAGTGTACAATTTAATGGTAACCATGACGTTGTGTTCACTCAGTTATATAAATACACACTACTTCAACACAACACTGTGTGAAATATTACCTTGTTTTTGAGGATTTTTAGAGAACGCCTGAGGATGATCGACATCGATCGAAACATGTAGCGTTAAAAATAAATTAAAGAGTGTTGGGTTAGACGGAATAATGTGTATTTGTATAGTCCAAGTCTAACTTTAGGCTAAATTCTTGCAAAAAAGAGAGGAAATAATCTTGAGAGATACTGCATCGGACGAGGAAGTGTAAGGGAAGACTGGCAGTGCTGTGTTACGTAGCAGTGCAAGGGAAGACTGGCAGTACTATGTTACGTAGCAGTGCTAGGGAAGACTGGCAGTGCTGTGTTACGTAGCAGTGCAAGGGAAGACTGGCAGTGCTGTGTTACGTAGCAGTGCTAGGGAAGACTGGCAGTGCTGTGTTACGTAGCAGTGCAAGGGAAGACTGGCAGTGCTGTGTTACGTAGCAGTGCAAGGGAAGACTGGCAGTGCTGTGTTACGTAGCAGTGCAAGGGAAGACTGGCAGTGCTGTGTTACGTAGCAGTGCAAGGGAAGACTGGCAGTGCTGTGTTACGTAGCAGTGCAAGGGAAGACTGGCAGTGCTGTGTTACGTAGCAGTGCAAGGAAAGACTGGCAGTGCTGTGTTACGTAGCAGTGCAAGGGAAGACTGGCAGTGCTGTGTTACGTAGCAGTGCAAGGGAAGACTGGCAGTGCTGTGTTACGTAGCAGTGCAAGGGAAGACTGGCAGTGCTGTGTTACGTAGCAGTGCAAGGAAAGACTGGCAGTGCTGTGTTACGTAGCAGTGCAAGGGAAGACTGGCAGTGCTGTGTTACGTAGCAGTGCAAGGGAAGACTGGCAGTGCTGTGTTACGTAGCAGTGCAAGGGAAGACTGGCAGTGCTGTGTTACGTAGCAGTGCAAGGGAAGACTGGCAGTGCTGTGTTACGTAGCAGTGCAAGGGAAGACTGGCAGTGTTGTGTTACGTAGCAGTGCAAGGGAAGACTGGCAGTGCTGTGTTACGTAGCAGTGCAAGGGAAGACTGGCAGTGCTGTGTTACGTAGCAGTGCTAGGGAAGACTGGCAGTGCTGTGTTACGTAGCAGTGCAAGGGAAGACTGGCAGTGTTGTGTTACGTAGCAGTGCAAGGGAAGTATGGCAGTACTGTGTTACGTAGCAGTGCAAGGGAAGACTGGCAGTACTGTGTTACGTAGCAAAACAGCAACAATTGGGCAGATTTATTAAGTCATTAATTTGGCTGGATGTAGGTTGGGACTACCACATGTGGTATATAGTGGGTATAGCACTACCTTGTAGTCAGGCGCTTTGCCTGTCCAGGTCGGGAAACTGCTTACGGTCGCGCTATTTATCTTGGTAAATCACGATTTACCGTGTTTGAACTTGAGCGATGAATGTTTACCAAGCAGTTTATACATCTTTCTTGCCTACAGTGGAATGTGTGGCATTTCATCATACTGGTGTCTAGAAAGGTAACACTTTCTACAGTACTTTTTTCACTCTTTCTTTCTTTCTTTCTTTCTTTGGCATACATATTGTGAAGAAAACTACTGGCTTAGTTTATTGCTTTTATCCTCAGGAACATAAACTGTCTTGAATTCTACAAAACAACTTTAAATTTAAGAGCTGCGTGATACTAGAAGCTTACAGATAGAGGTACAATTATGCAGCAAATATTACTTTGTTGCTGTGGGTTTCTTATAATAGCAGGTAACGTGAACCGTAGGCAGTAAGGATAATAAACGTAATCGAATTACAGTTTACAGCCCTTGTGCAAGGTTAGCTCTTCCACATTTACAGGAAATTTACAACGTACATATCACTAATTGTAGTCTGTGTTGGAAGTAGGCTAGTGGTCCAGTAACTTATCCCTACTAGTTGTACACATGCGAATAATTCTCATGTAGAAATAATAAAATATTTAAGAAACAGATGTATTTATTTATTTGAAACTTTAAAGCACATCTCAATATAAAATATTTGATGTTATGAATCTATCATTTTCTATACGTTGTCGATGCCCTTCAATAATTGCAACGGTAACGTTGTCAAATGAAGAGGGTCGGGAAAATGCCGCGATAAAAAAAATAGACGATGGTGGATGTATGCCAACACGTTTAAGCGTCTGCCCTTGAGCCTTATTGATTGTCATAGCAAACGCGATTTTTTCGGAAATCGTCTTCTACAAAGTTTGAAAGGAATGGTAGGATCTGATGGACATAACTTAATCCTGGATATAAGGATAGTTTTTCTAGAGCCAATAACTTGCGCTGCTGTTCAGTGCTCGTTCAAGCCTCTTACGATCATATGCTGCCACCACCGGAGGCCAAGTGAAGCTAATTTATTTTATGTAATTCCCGTGGCTTTAGGAAGAGGCAGTACTATCAATTTTTAACATTAGCTTTTTGTTTAAAAAAAAAACAAATTTTTGAGAAGCCATCAATGCCGAATCATAAGCTTTCTAAAAATGCGTGTCTTGAAAAGATCCGTTCGGTAGATCAGTAGATTATGATGTCGTAAATAAACCTTACCGTATTAATATATATGACAATAATAATAATAATATTGCTGATAATGAAAAAGTCTTTTACAGTGTAAATTTGGAGCAATCTTTAAGGGTTTAGAATTGTACATGTTCTTTATTTGTTACATTCATAACCTGCTTAATTCAAATTATTTTACTCCGTCACTCTCCGAACAGAAACTGAAAAATACAATTTCGAGTCCAGTCATTCACACAGTGTTGTCGATTCCAAGAAATTCGACAGAGCTTTTCACTGTACACGTATTGTCTGTCTTAGCAGCACACTCGCGCATAATCGCAGAAACTGGTGTTCATTTTCAGTCATTAGGAATATGTACCGAACACAGTGCGGATTAGTGAAGCTTTGACTTGTATTTTTGAAGTGCCTAGTCTAAAATGGATTGTGTACTTACCGACTGTCCTGAATGAGATATGTCCTGCGTATACCCAAGTTTGTCCCAGCGAAAGGGTGAACAAATAAAGGAGGATGAGACTACCGGGGTATGCTGCAAGGATTGGAAGCATGAGAAATGCTTGCAGAATATTGATGAGAATACATGAAAGGAAGAGATCACGGGGAAGACGAATACATTGCTGGAATAAAAATATGAAATTGACTCTATGTGAGGTTTGGGCTAGATTTATCTAATTTAGGATAAGGTCGAGTATTGGGGTCTTGTAAACGGGATTCTCAATCTTACAGTTCCATAAAAGGCAGAAAGGTCATGATCAGCTTATGAAATAGAATTCTGTTCGATAAAGTTAACAAGTGTGCCTGCTTTCATCTTCCCTCTAGTATGCCACGTCAGCCTCCACGTGTATCTGAAGCACCCCCCCCCCCCCCAATCCCAGTATTAATGCGTTGTAACAAAAACTTCTCTGATTGTCGTCGTCTTAGAAATTATACAGTCAAACGTTCCGTTACTCTTAGGTCAAAAAATCAAAACAAACACAATAAACCAAACCACTAAATAGCATACACGGAAGCTAGTGCTAAATGGAGGGAGAACTGTGTTTTGGTTTCCGGAAGGGCAGACAATTTTCCTTTTCTCACTGCATTCAGATTAGTTCTTAGGACCCACCCAGCCTCCTGTACAATGGTGGGGGCTCATTCCTTAGGGGATGAAACGGCCGATACTTCGAATATAACCACTCACCTGCATTCATTTCGAAGTTTAAAATATGAATGACGTATACCTCCAGTCTTCTATACTGCGTATGTACGTCACTTTTGTGGTGGTACTGCGTTCATTCAGCACAGGGTACCTTCGCCTTTACCGTTTTTATATGCAAAACAATGCCACAGGATCGATGGTAGTATCAAGTGACGGTGCCCCTATGGCATTACAGAAGGGGGTCAAGCGTGTAATGAAAGGGATGTCGTTCTATAAACAACTGGCTACAAACCTCACAACTCACACTAGTGCCCTATTTAGTCCCCCTACCTATGCACTCGACGGTTAATTCCTTTACACCTTCAGTTTAAACGATATGCGAGTAGAACATTATTATGTCACTCCCGTGCTGAAGTTCGTTAAACATTCTGCATATTTTTGCAAATTTCATTACATCACTAAAACGTGCCGTAGACAACATGCTGCAGAAAGGCACTGCGTAATTTTTGTACGGGCTTTAACTAAGAAGAAAATATTTGTATAAAATGCTCTGTAACACGCCGTAGGCTTGTCTGTTACGATATCTCACACACCTGTATCCCTAGCACTGTGTGTCCGTCCATTACCCACCTGTGTATGTGAATGACTTATGAGAGATCACGTCTCTAAACGCTTATCCGCCCAATAAAACTAGTATTATATAGGACAAATTATCCCATGTTCTGTCCTGCACTGAATGGTTTGAAACTTGGAAAATAAAAAGGAACATCGTCAGAAAAATGTGAGGAAGACGGCAAGAAGAGGAAAAAGTAGGAGGAGTTGTAGTGGCAACAAACAAAAACAATAGTGCCGCCAGTACGTTGCTCACATGCCTGGCTTCCTTCGCTGGTGATTATCTCTTGTTTGGTCTCTCAAATGACTGTCCATTAACAAAGCGACGCCGCAAGCTTTCTGACAACTCAGTCGGAAGAAACTCGATGCTCTAGCATACAGATCAAACACCGTATTGTGTACTGGTTCTTATTGCCCTCCTGTGCAAATCACCAACAGAAAACAGAGCACGAAATAGCCATAGGGCTGCATCTTTACGAGATACGCTCGTAAAAGGGCAGGCGGTCTCATCCCGAAAAAAAAAATTTATTTGCATTTAGAGCAAAAAATTTCTGTTCCAGAGTGCCACATGAGTGTTTGCTATCGACTGCATTCAATTTTAATTGATGACATAGAACTACCTCGAAGTACCTACGCACGCACAATAACTTGCATGTATAAGTCAGAGAATTTGCTTTCCTATTGTTCTCAACTATATTGCTATCTGGTGTTACTAATGTTATATATAGGTATAGTAAAAATTTACAAACCCACAATCAAGTGCACTTCAGCTTGTGGGCTAGATTCCTGAGATCAAATGGAGACATATGCTAGTGTAGTCATCATGTTTGTAAGAATTTCATTTGTAGTATGTTATACTTGTTATTGTAATTTAGATAATGACTCATACTCGTGTTCATGAGGATAATTTGCATGTAGTATGTGCATAAAGAGCCGATCCCAGTGGCCGTGTCGGTCTAAGGCGTGGGTCTTCGGCCGCTCGCTTACTGGATCGTGGGTTCGAATCCCACCGGGGGCATGGATGTCTGTCTGTTGTGAGTGTTGTGTGTTGTCAGGTAGAGTCTCTGCGACGAGCTGGTCACTCGTCCAGAGGAGTCCTACCGACTGTGGTGTGTCTCAAATGTGTGTGATCATGAAACCTCGACGAAAAGAGGAGGCCCAGGCCCATATAGGGCTGTCGAGCCATACAAAAAAAAATGTGCATAAAGAGTGTCGGATATAATGATGCTTGACATATAAACTGCCTTTTCATACAGGTCACTTTGCCAATTTGCCCCTTCCGTTTTTACTTAATCTGTTTTGCCCACCTCAGTTTACCCTATCGATTTCATCTATATACTTCACCTACATTGTTATTACTACCCGCTGTAAGTATGAAATTGTCACTGAATTATATTTAGAATTAAGGATAACTGTGAAATGCCGCAATTCAACATACGTCACAAAAATATGAACTTAAATCCAATAAGCGTCTTCAGTTTTCTTAATTATGCAAAATCCATATATATATACATATATATATAACCCCCATCATGAGCAGCGTTGCAGCAGTCATTTTAACACTTTGCTTGTAAGTAATATTTTCACTTGGACTTAAGAGAGCGAAGATGACAAATGTATGCAAAATTACATGTGAGGAGCGTCATTATTTGTTTGTATTCTTCACCAAATATTAGAATGATTAAACTAGGGAGAGGAAAGCATGTAGCACAATTGGGGATAAAGCGAAATACATACAAAGTTTCAGTTTTAAGTAGTGAAGGAAAGAGACATGTGACATTTATACGTGAATGGGAGGATAATATTAAATATGGAGATACGACATGATATGGCATGGAATGGAGTGATAAGATGTGAGGATCTGGTCTGTATTCAAGTGGCTAAGAGAGGGTCCATTGATAGGCTGTTGTGAATAAGGTAGACCCTTAATGGTAGGTCAGGTTCCGTAAAGGCGGTGAATTTCTTGACCACCCGACTAGCAGATTGGGCGTCCCAGGTGTTGTCTTCTCTAGGCTTTTTGCAAATATATATATAAATACATTGTTGCAAACCTGACCTCATTACAGGTAAACGTAAAGTTCACTCTATAGCGTACCTTGAAGGCTCAGAGGGGGGATAGAAGTGTAGCTGTCTCTGCTTAACCTCGGCGCTAGATGGGGCGAGTGTTCAACATCACGCCCCGGTCGCTTTACCTCCGGGAAGGAACACCGTGTCCATTGTATAGGAGGCTGGGTGGGCAACAGGGGTTATGTGGACGGGCTGCAGAAAAGAACATTTCTTGACTCCACCGGCATTGGAACCCTGGACTGTCCAGCCCTTAGCGAGTTGACCTCATTACAGGTATCACACAACATGGGGCCGTAAGGTATTTATCCTGTATTTCATTAAAGCAGATCTTAATGAGGCGTGGTGTATACTTTGTGAAACAAACGCAGATTGACCGTTTTGTGGATAAATAATGTCAGGCCGTACGTTGAGTTTCGACTTTATGTAAAATTAAGGGTAAGAACACGCCCGATAAGTTTTAGTTTGGACACAATTAAGACATTTTATCAAAAACGGTTTATTAATTTTGGACATGAAGCATGCGGAAGGCTGGTTATTATCTTGCCATACTGTGTTCATTTTATACACGTTACACATATTGCGTGTAATATACACAGTGCAAAACGTTTGATGTGTCAGCACATCTAGGAACAAGTTACTCCCCATCCCTTACTATATTACTAATGTTACTGAGATGGACGTTTATATTGCAATATTTCAGGCATCTTCACTCTGATTTGGTATTTATCATTCCCTGTTGACATTTGTGATAAATTACAATTCTGACGTTTCGAGATTCAATGTAAGGGAATGCTTCATGGTTTGGAAAAATATCATGAAAAGAAGGGAAAACATAAAATGAAGCAAAAGATTCATCCAATGTCATACAATAAAAGTAGGAGAAAAGAAGCTTTGCTGTGTGAGGGTTTATATAGTCGAGCATTCGTCTGAACTCAGAATTATTCATGACTTAGTTCTCCCTCCCATTATCACGATTGGGTGCCTGTAGGGATTGCGTTTATATCACAGACTGTTGAAGCAACTAAAAAAAAAAGAACCAAACATTCCCCCCTCTGTTACCTAAGCAAGTAAATTGGCGCCGATAGATCAGCCATCAAACAGGCTTAATTTAATGTTAGTACATAAGGAAGTGCATCGCGTTTTGTAGTCCGGATCCGTGTTCGATTTCCAGTCCGTAGGTGGGCTGTGATGAAGATTTTCCTTGTTTTCTCAGTCCAGGGAACCACTGATACAATACCTTCGTATAGGAAATGGCTATTTCATTATCCTTGCGAATACATCTTTCATTACCTTCCTCACATTTTATGACATACACAGTGTTCCGGGGGTCAAACTGCAGGGGCGTGTCCTGCGGGACATTTTGAGCAAAAATAAACCGCAGGTTGCTCCAACACCATTATCGAGTTAACGCGCTAGCTTAACGTAGCATAGAATAAAAAAGTATTTTCCAGTGACCCAAGTTGTAATTTTTTAAAACGTTTCCTACAATATTTAAATTTTAATGTTACTGCAACCCGTGTTCGAAATACCCACCAATAGACTGCGTATATACTGCCAATCTTTGTGCCACTGTACGTTGCTACTACAAGCGTACCAGTTCGATTCTGTTACCACCACCTCCTATACATCTTCCTTCATAATTTTTGTTCAAAAATTCCGTTACCTCTCTGCCGATATGGAGGTGCCACGTCATGTTGTAGCCACATTATCGCCAATGTTGCACCAGGCGGATCCTGAAACTAAAACTTAATTTATCTTCCGGAAGATTTCTATAATGCGGAACAGTTAAACGTCCCTCAATAACACGTGGTCGTTCACGTTACTGTCTAAACAATCCCCACTACGTTATATTGCTTAAAGTGCGGGTATTTCATGCTTATGTTTCATCAGCTCTCCTGCTATACATAGAGTCCGTTAATGTTAGGAAAACATCCTTCTGGTTCAACAACTTTGTCCTGGTCTTGCTGCTGGTTCTTCCCGGGAGACAAAACAGTATATGATATAGGCGTATACTATATTATTGTTCGTTGTTCTTTCGCCGATACACAATTACAAACGGTTTAAATCGTAAAGAGAGCTGTGTCATACTGACAAGACTTTACGCTGTTAGTGCCACATATAAACTCTTCATGATGGTACATCCCCTTACTTTAAGAACTTGAATTTAAAGAACATAAGAATATGCCTAATTCAATGTGTTCCTTCCGTACAGTGTCACTTAAGAAATTTGTATTTAGAATCTTAACATAGGCGTTAGGTGGACGTGAATGGTCGACTTATTGCTTCGGCCGCTTTGTCGCGGTGGACAGGACTTCCGATACGCACTGAATAGGAGGCTGGGTGGGCCCGAGAGATAATCTGGGCGCTATGGAGAAAACAATTTTTCGCAGCCTTCCAGACCGACCCATGGGGCCCACCCAGCCTCCTATATAATGGGTACTGGGTCACTTCCCGGGGGTAAAGCGGCCGGGGCGTGGAGTTGACCACCCACCCTCATCTAGCGCTGAGGCTAAAGAAAGAGTAGATCTATACCTCTACTCCCCCTCTGGCCTTCGTGGCCTGTTCTAGGGAGAACTTTACCTTTACTTTGCTATGGAGAAAAGAAAAGTCGCCTGCTCCTAAAGGGAATTGAGCTACGATTCTTTCGTTGTCCGGCCCAAAGCCTGGTGACCTATTAGTGACCTATTATTACAAAAATTGTGCGCTTTATTAAAAATTCATGCAGGATAATAACAGGTATGAAACAAGATTTTATTCGACATGTTTGACACAAATTAAGAGCTTTGCCATTCCATTACACTATATTTTAATAAAAGTTCGGGCTACAAACTGGCATTTTGGCCAGTCTACAACAATGCTTTCGTACAGTGTTAGTGAACATTGAGGCTAAAGAGCGTATAAATTTGCTGTAAGCGCTTGTCTGTATTCATGTGTTTATTGGGCGCGTTCGCAAAGTTTCGAAAAGCGACTATTAGCTTCGTCATGGCTGTCCGTGTGTCCGCCCGTCCGCATGGAACAACTAGGCTCCCACTGGACGGATTTTCATGAAATTTGGTATTTGAAAATTTTTTTCTAAAATCTGTTGAGAAAATTCAAGTTTGATTAAAATGTGACAAGAATAACGGGTACTTTACATGAAGACCTATGTACATTCATCATAAAACTCACAGAATTATTCTTAGCATAAGAAATGTTTCAGACAAAAAGTTGTAGAGAGAATCAGACCACACATTTTGTGTTCACTAAACCCTTTCCGTAAATCGTGCAGTATAGCCCTGACTTGACCTTAAAGGACCCTGGCATTCTCTACGTCCTGAAATTAATTGTCGACCGGGACACCGGTTGAACTGATTGACAACTTTCGTGGTTCTATCCAATTCTTTTAATTTTTCCGTTGTCATTACTTACATTTGTGCTGTGAGTGTTACTGCCCACTACCACAATCCCTTCTCGTCTCTTAGAATTATTTGAGAAATCAATTTTCGGACAGATTTGACAACGTGATTTCACCTTCATAGTCGATTAAAATTAATGTAAAGCCACAATGGACGAGCTAGGCTTACGAGAAATCTAACGCGCAAGCCATCATTGTGTCTCTTGTTAGTGCTACATGTAATACCAAGTCCCGTACAGAATAGTTGGTATTTTGTATATATTAATTGCATATTCTTTTAACTAGACCAGCTTCCCAAAGCTGTTTGAGATCTGTACCCACGGCATGAAAAGAGAAAGGATTGTCACCTTCCAAGGGCGAAAGAGTGTTATTGTGATTATATTTTTAATTAAAGGACGAGAATTCTTTTAATACGCAAAGGTTTAACGAAGTAGAGAGTAATCCTGAACGTTGTATACTTTTAATTAAAGGCAAAATTTTCTGTTCTCTGGATATTAACCTAGAATATTGAAAATTTATCTTGGCAGAAGAGGATCAGGATGTTACGTCTTACTGTATAGTTATACAGCTACTTGAGGATGAGTATCGCCTTTGAATTTCGTTGAAGTATTTCGTCTTTGAAGGGAACGCAAAGATGGTTGAGAAACTGCGCTACAAGCCGGAAGGTCGCGGGTTTGATTTCCGATGGGGACATTGGGATTTTTCATTGACTCAATCCTCCCGGCCGCACTGTGGCCCTGGGGTGGACTCAGCCTTTAACACAAATGAGTACCAGGGGTATCGTTGGGGAGTAAAGGCGGCCGGTGCCTAGGGCTAAAACCTTACCACCTTCATGTGCCGATTGTCCGGAAATTCTGGGAGCCTCAAACTCCTTGAGACCTAAGGGCCTGTCCAGACCTGTAACGGGAAAGCTTTATAGCTTTCTTTTTTCTTTGCATCAACTGAGCAATTGTCTGGTAGTAGAAAACTAAGCCAAAAGCCGCCGATGGGTAATACCGGCATTAGTTCTACATCCGAACGTAACAAAATATTTCCGTAATAGCCACGTTAATGTTACAGCTTCACTTCTAAGTTTAGATTTATCATCCTTCCTAAATGTGTCCGTACCAAAACTCAATAATCACTTATTTCCTCTCCCGTCTTGACCACATGCCATTTCTTCCTACCCCCCTACATTTCGCAGCTTGGACAGCACTAAGTGTTGTGTGCAAATCACAAAATTCTTCGTTATGTTAAAGTGCCCAAATAATTATCCCAAGCCCTTTGCTTCCAAGCGTTTTCAGTTTATGTTTCTCCGACAAAAAATACACTCAAGATTCAAGTGTTCGGGAATGTTGTGCTATGACGACTGGTAAACAGTTATCGACGTTTCAAAAGATTACAGTACCTTCACCTCCAAGGTCAAACACTCCAAATACAAGAGAGAAGAAAAGAGATGAGACGAGAAGAAGAAGGCCTCTTCTTGGAATGCTTGATTCTGAAGATGAAGGCATTACAATTCTTCGAAACGTTGGTAATTGTTTACAAATCGACACGGTGTAGCATCCCAGAAGACTTGAATATGTATAAAAATTTGTCTCTAATTAAGGACCCTTCCTTAGATCGCACGTAAGTGCTATATTTGTGTTGCTTTTCTTGATTTTAAGTGTTCTAGGATTATGCGTCAGATTTGCTTTTCAGTAAATTACAACACTAGCTTTAAGAATGTATTCTCCCCGTAATTCAAAATGAATCTGACTTCCATGATTATTGTGGCCTTCTGGTTTATGAAATGTTGTAGCTGCTTACCAGGTACCTAAACACATGGGGTAGTAAACCTCAATGTAAATGTTTACCCTCGTGGGCACTTCAAGCTTCAGTCACTTTCGTTTGTTACTAATGAACATAAACGGGTTCCAAAATGGCAATGACACATTTATATACGGAGTTTTATTTAACTGGAGTAAGTCCACAAGTACTCGTACTTGTTACGGTTTTATTTAAGCTCTTAATTATGTTCGTGAAGTGCAAATTCTATGCTCTTCGATTGCTCCGAAGAAACAAAGTTCGGCAGCCTGCTTTCTTGTTTCCTTTCCTTTTGTCGAACATCTTAACATTCGTATCTTCATAGAAGCGTAGATGTTGCTGTTATTCTGTAGAATTTTAATAAGCTGTGCGTGGGGTATTTCCCTAGCAGACCTGGGTCTAAAAGCGTTTTACAGACCCACAAAAGGGCTAAAATCTATTAAGAATTGCATTAAGGTTATTGTCTTTCTCGTGGCTTGTAATGTAAATAAGAAGTACGGACCGAAGCCTGCAGTTAGTGAAAGCACTGCTGCTTGTTCGTACGCAGGTTCTGGATGCTCCGACTGTCGGCCAAGATTCTGTCATAATGATGTTCGTGGGTTTACTGTCTCTCTCTTCAAGCATATTCTGGGGCAGCACGTTACAACAAATATTTCCCAGTTCATCGTTGAGTTATCCATTCGACCTTTCGTAAGTTAGAATACAGAAGGACGGGCACCGCAGTGACCCGTGCACTTCGACCGTTTTCGATCTTTCGTGCAAGAAGTTCCATGCCAACAGCACGTCACCCGTCCAAGTACTAACCATGCCCAACGTTGCTTAACTGCGATGCTTCTAACTTCTGATACACCTTATGAAGCTGTTAAAGAACATGAATTCAGTACAAAGTAGTCATACTATAATGCTTTAGTAAGCAGATAGAAGTGAGACAGAAATACGGATTCCTGAAACGTCTGTCAACGACGTTTCGGGATGGGTGCTTTTACGTTCAGAATACTGCATGTGTAAGCAAATATAAATCGTAACTACCTACAATAACAGATCCGAACTTCCAGTTTCGTATTTGCATAGAGTTAGAGCAGACATCAGGCAGGATGTCAATAAATTCAACGTGCTTGTTGCTATGACAACATTCTGACGAAAACGGGAGGAAGAAGAGAGAGAATTTCGAGGGTTGAATAACGAATGAGATAACAGATAATCAAATATTGATGTGCTCGACTTACTCTGAAGCCCATATTCGTCCTCTTGTGATTATCATTAATGTATGTTTGCCCAGCAGTGTCTAATGAGACATATGGGGTTTTGTGTTTGCACCAACAGATAGTCTGTAACAGTTCCACATCTCTTTCTACTCCGATTATGTCTATACACCCATTATTTACTGCTGCTACTACTACTACTACTACTACTACTAATACTAAGAAACCTTGTAATAATATCTTACTCTAGGAAGAATATTTGTTAACTATTTGAAGACTACAATTATACAACGTAAAGCAGTGGTGAGCAACCTTTTGGACGCGCGGGACAAGTCAAGATCAAAATATGTTTGCGGGCCACATTAGAAATAGCGCGTTATTTGTTACGTAACTATCATTAATAATAACACCCTGTCGTCAACAGTAACAGTATGTGGTGGGAAAACGTATTTCAAATTAATATTAAGAAATTTGAATTAATCGTGTGAAGTATGAAACTGATCTTACCTAATCAGTCTTTAGTCTCTCTGTCTGACGAGACGACGGCGATAGAAGCACGTCGCGGCCATGCTGTGTTGTCAAGTAGGGGAGAGGGGGCTAGTTGGCTAGAGGGGTAAGTTGGCAAAATGGCCATAACTCCCAAAGATGGCGCAGGATAGCGGCACCTGGCAATTTGTACTGTTCAATGACTTCTCCTGAGAGCGGACAGCAAGTATCAGAGCTTTATGAGCTATGACTGAAGCGTGGTGTGGTGTTTTATTTTGTACACCGCAGGAAGTAATTTTTTATCGCTGTATAAAATGTTTTGTGTTTAAAGTTTGGTTAAAGCTACATGTGACATTGTGCCACCCATGAATAGTACCTCTTTTTGGCTAACATTGGAGCTAGAGAGAATTATAAACTTCCATTGTGTTTGACGATGATACAGTCCAAAACATAAGAAGGTGGCGACGGGGCAGGTCGGCACACTCAACGTGGGGCATGTTAGCTTACTGTGTCAACTTGCCCCGCTTTCGATTAGAAACTTGTTGGTTAATTATTTTCCAGTGTGATATTTTCTGTCCGGTTTAAGAAGCTAAATAATGCGTACATGCAAGAAAGGTCATATAGGGGCAACATACGCCTGGAGCACTGCTACAAGCTGAGAGCTCTGCGAAAACGTGGAAGGTCAACAAGCAAAGCGGCGAAGGATTTTCAGATTTCTTTCCGTATTTAGGCAAGATACTTCAAAAGGGTAAGGGAGGGTGAGGTAAAAGCACCTCACCAACACTGTCATTGAGCACACCGTCCATCCCTTTGGATAGATGACGAAGGAGCATTTTGTAAGATATGTAAAACATTTCGTGGCACATGCTGAGACTTCTAAAGAGAGATCAGTAGTTCTGTTGCTAGACAACTATGATTCGCATTTGGCCATACGGGCAATAGACTACTGCAAGCAGAATGGCGTGACTGTCCTCAACTTCCCTCCACACTGCAGCCGTAACTCCAGCCTCTTGACAGGTCTGTCAACTGATCGCTTACGACATATGTGAACCGAGCTTATGATGTCTGCATAAATAACCATACAGGCACAACAGTGACAATATATGAAAATCCTTGTGCCGTCAACACACCTTCGCACCTGACTTCTTTTTACTGCAAATACCAAAGCATGTTTCCAGTTTTCTGGAATTTACCTGTTCAGCGGCGATATCTTTCAAAATGAGGAATTTATGGAAGATTACGTTGCAGACATAGCTGCCCCTCCTATGGAGGCAGCAGCTTACAGTAGCAACAGTGAACTTCCTGCGATTTTGATGATTCTCCCAAACGATCATCGTCTGCTTCAAAAGTTGCAACACATCTTGCTACTCCAGAGGACATTCGAAACCTTCCTAAATTGTACGCAAAAAGCTCAAGAATGTAAACAAGAACAAAAGAATAACTGTCATTTTGGTTGATACCTCTGTCAAAAATGCTTCGACACCCAGTACAACAGAAGGCTCGGAGCAAATGAGCGAAGAACTGGGCCTAAAATATTAGAAAGAGGAGCGTGCCACGCATCTAAAGAGAGATTTACAAGAGCAGAATGAAAAATACGAAAAAAATCCAAAAATGCAGGCGACACAGACGAAGACGACTCCGAGGATACTTCCTACCTCTACTGTCTTGGCGCATCCAGAGAAATGTGGATTCAGTGCACAGAATGCAAGTTGCGGTCACATGAATAATGCACTTATGGCTCTCCCAATTGTGTTTGCTTAAATTACCAGTCTCATAGGATTGGGATACTTTATTTAGAATGAAAACGTGTGTTGCTGGTGATAGGCTAGTGTCATACTGAGTTACCTTTCCTTTTGATTTTCTTTTTCAATTTAAGTAAATGTATTGAATTTTGGGCCGAAATTCTATTGTTTCTCAACGTTTTATTACCATAATAACACCGCATTGTTGCGCACAACCTGTATCTGACACCAGGTGCGCAACCAAAATTTTTCATTGGGGGGGGGGGCTGACCCTGAGGCTGAATATAATTTGTGTTTGATTTTAAAAATTGTGTTATGAAAATCTTGTCATAAGTATAACATAACACTGTCAGCAACTGCATTTATATACACACAAATATAACTACATGTTCCATGACTCAATCACAGTGTCCTATCATTTTTTTTAATTTTATTAATTTATTATTCAAAATTCTAATGTATTAGTCATCAGTAATTTCAGTGGCTGATTTTGGCTGCAGGATAAATCACGTAAAACCCTTGATATCATCGTATGTAAAAATCAGTGTTTTTTAAATTTCAGTTTTGGGGTGTTTGGGGGGGCTGCAGCCTGGTAGCCCCCCCCCCTTGGGTGCGCCCCTGTCTGACACATTTGTTCCATAAAACATTATATTAATCACTGTCTGTTACTTTTTTGACCTTGAAAAGTTGGCATCTTGATTTTCCACGTATTTTACCACTTGCCAACTTACCCCGTGTGTGGGGCAGGTTGGCACACGTGCAGAGGTTAGGGCAAAAGCCTCTCCCTCCTATTCCTTACGAATAGCGTCAAATTTGTGTAGGTCAGATTGTAGCCCAAGAGTGTTGCTAGCCATACGTGCCGTTACTTTCAACTTAACAAGTACAGAGAAAATGTTAAAAATTATAAAGTGAAAAGTGTGCCAACTATCCCCCCTCTCCCCTACTTACGTTTAGCTACCACTTTACTTTTCATTTCCTAAACCTATAAGCGACAAAGCCAATCATCGCGGTAGTTACGTTTATGTGAGATGGAGCTTCTATATGTGTTTTGGTATGAAGTATGTTGTACTGACAGTAATACAAAATATTTCTGAATAATAGTTATTTTAAGAATGCGGATAAAATAATTATTAGTCAAATTTAATTAGTTTTTGTTTTATTTCTCCGAAATTAGATGGCGGGCCAAATTCGAAGGTAGAAGAGCCGTAACTTGCTCATTACTGGTACAAAGTTTCATTTCGTACCTCATAGAGAATGTGTCTTTACAAAGCAAGTCGGTCAATGTTGTATAGGGACACTTTATTGTAAGAACTAGCACACATCCCATTGAGTTTCAGTGGGTAATATTAGCAGTAAAGAAGTCCTTTATACTCTTTAAATTCACCAGGAAGAAGTATTAAAATACTGTTATTTTGTTCTAATGCATCATCGTTTTTTTAATGTCACAGCAATTTTCTTTTATAGAGCTCTTCGTTTTGTGAAGACAGTAGTCATTCCGTATACTGCTTTGATTAAACGTGTTCCTTATTCTTCCTTAGAAGGTTGTATGCTATAAAGCGCTCCAGGAACTGAAGTTTGGGAGTGACAGGTCTGGCATAATGTGCATGTTTTAGAATTAGCTACTTACCGCGGACGTAAGCCTGTATACATCACGGACAAAAATTATTTCTAGACAAGTGTAAGGTGGGCTGTACAAAAAGTGGCTCACATTCCTGGGCCTCGTATTGAGCTGTGCAAAGAATCAACACACATGCGTGGATGCACATGTACGTAACCATACAGACATAGGCATATATGCATGCATAACATCACAGGCTGCTTTAGCGTGTTATATATGGGAGAAATAGAGAACATACAACCGCACAGTGATAAATTACAAACCTGAAGAACAGAAAAGACTTTGTTAATGTATTAGAAATTATGTGAAATATGCGCCGCTGTGCGGTCTGCTTTTTCCAAACGAGTTTATTAAAATCGTTTTGGTACTCGTATTCAAATTCTCCATAATGCTGATTATAAATTCGGACTGAATTTCCTGTTTCTCTGTCAAAATCATTTGATTGTGAATTCGACACAGTGTAATGAAAACATTCTAACCCTTTGCGAACACAATTGGAACGAGAATTTCTATTACATACCAAGCCACCATTCATGTTTTCATATATATGACATCGGAATGGAAAGCTTGTCGATATATGTTGGAGGGTACTAACATAACGTTTCAGGAATTACAGTGTGGCAATATATATATGAAATACTGCCCGACCTAAAATTCTGTTCGTGAATAAACGTTTTCCCTGTGCTTTAATTAAGCACCGCGGTATGGAGGCACATGGGGGATGAAGTTACGGCTCCATGCATTCTTGATCTTGGTACTAGATGGAGGTGAATGGTCAGCCTCGCTCCTTCCCGCTTTGCTCGTGGATAAAGAGGCCCCGGTCGCTTTCGTATAAGAGGCTGGGTGTGCCCCATAGCCGGTCTGGGAAATTTGGAGTGAAGACGAGTAATGTCTTGACACTGCCGAGAATCAAGCCTTGATTCCCTGGTCCTTCAACTCGTGGCCTAGTGGCGCCACTTCCTGAGATATCCCAGCTCTTTTCTGTTCATAGATAAAACTACATCTTTAAATTGCCTCGACTTGACTGCCACATCATAGGCAATGTTTCACAGTTCTTTTGTATTAACAATTTCCAGGAACGAACGAGTTATCTCTGCTATAAATATGGGAATTTGCCCGTTTGTGTTGTGCATAATCAGACAATAGAAATCGCTGCCTTTGATTCATATACATATAGGCTTCCGATTTTTCCATACGCCTTACATTAACATGGAAACATACGAAGGAGATAACACTCGTTAAACTTCGTCGCACGATACTGATAAGGGCTAGCTCGTGTCCATTCGTCCTTTAGCGTGTCTCTTCTGGAGTTCCCAAAGCATCTTTATTAAATTCGGTATTTAGGATCTACATCAAAATATTTCTGGCAAATTTAATTTTGATTCCTGCCAGTAAAGTATAATCCTTATTTTCGTCCAATGTCCACTTAAACAGCAGCAGTTGTCTGGAAAACATGAAAAGCATTGTAGGCTATACAGTAAATACCGGGAGTGTGGGTCTGCGCATTAGTAAAGTGCACAGATTTTATTTGTACTATTTTTCGTTGTGGTAATTACTGAAATAAATAAAGCACACAATTTATGGGCCGAAGGAAGAGATAATAGACCCTACGTCATCAACGTTTATGGGTTAAGCTGTTTCTGCCTGATACGGCATGACAAGGTGGAGAAAAGAAATTATTAAGAGATTTTAAAATTTTCGTCCAAATTGGTGATACGTTGTTTCTTACGTCTTCTTATTAATGCAGCAAAACTTTCAAGTCTTAGAGAATAATTCGTACCTCTTACTTTATTAAGCGTATGAAATTTGGCCCCTCATTTCAGGAAGAACGCAGGTTGAAGAGCAGAAAGAATAAAAATAACAATTACGTTGATGCAATTACATCGTGCGTAGCTTTAAAACCTGTGGTGTTCACCTAGTACTGTTACCTTGATGAGACAGGCAGATTAGATGCGTTTGACAGTTCGGACGAACGAGATTTATTGATAGAAAAACAAGTGATGAGATTATTACGAAGGAAATTAGTAGACGGTAAATGATGATAAAATTGATACTGGAGAAATAGTGTGTGATAATGTGAACAGGAATGAAGTGACTCACGACAGGGACCGAAGAAGTATAGTACTGTGACGAAGGCTCAGGTTACAGTGAATTTTCTGATTAACAGAGTAACCGTTAAATTCAAAGAAAGGCTGTGTGCCCTGGGGCTAGTTAGCTGGCTGAATTTCTGTCTGTGAGTGCGGAAGAGAACCTCTTTTCAATTTCCGAGTTTGGTCACATTTGTAACCACGATTCAGTCATCCGAAACCCGCGTCTGGCCGAGGAGGGACTGTCAGGTCTCTTCACATCGGATTTGTCGATATTACATGTATGAAATAAAACAACAACAGCGTAATGTACTGTGAATTCCGTCACATCGATTTTAATTAGCCCATGATATTATTGTTTAGATTTGCAGAGCCGAGAAACGGTAAAAAGGAATAATTCCTAAACAGTAAAACTGCAAAAGAACGGAAAGCAGTAAAACAATAAAAATATAAACTGTAAAACTAATTCTTAAAGTACTTTTCAAGAACAATAATTGTGAGAACTGTAGAAGAAATGTTCATACCTACTGACTCCAATAAACAGGGTCTTTAAGAAGTGATATTTTCATAGCTGCTCAAGAACAGTAATTTCCTGTCTGTCACAACACCCAGACGTTCTTTAACGTGTCCGCAAGATCCCACCATTGGAGCCTATCCTGATCCAGTTACTCCGTATCTGTTAATTGGTACTCGCTTCTGGGTCACATTATTTGAAGCGCTCCAAACCGCACATATTCAAATTGTATAGCTGTGTTGAAAGTTGTCACAACAGACAAATTGGGCACTTTATTCTCCACAAGAATAACACTGTAATGTATAAGTGAAGGGACCGATATGAGAATCTACGTTGTAATGCTCTTAACAAATACAGCTTGTATTCCTCTCACCTGCCACGTTAGTTTGTGTGTCTCCATGTCTGCCGAACATCAGAGTCGAAAAGTTTACTGGCTGCTTTGTATTCAAGAGATTCCGGGTTCGAGTCTCAGTCTCAATTATACTGAAGGCGGTTTCTCATGGTTTTCCTCATCCAGCCCACATGAAAATTTGTTTACGTCAGTACAGGCTCCTTATAAATCCTTCGACCGTGTCATGGCTCAGACGGTTAGAAGCCGGCCTCTCACCGCTGAGGCACGTTTCAACGCAGGGTCAGTCTATGTGGCATTTGTGGTGGACATATTGGCACTGGGATAAGTTTCGCTACGAGTATTTTCATTTTCCCCTGAAACTGTCACTCCACCAATGCTCCATAGTCACATTTCTTTCATCTACCACAGAGGCTGTATAATCTCAGCAACCGACAGTGTCATTAAATAAAACACGTCCGTCTCTCTCTTACAAAGGCTTACTTAATCACAATTCGTACTGAACGTGGCATGGCAGATTACTGCTGCCTATTAGGAGGTCACTTTATTGTTCTTACAGCCCGTAGACCTACTAGCTTGACTGAGCTTTTTCGGTGTTTTCCTCCTTTTCCCACACGTTACCACAACTTCCTTATAAAAACATTACTTAATAAACATTTGTACCAAAGGCCGCAGTTCCAATTACTTGGAAGTGTTCCTTCGTATGTATGAGTTCGTTGTACTGAATTAACAGCAATATTAACCGCCATGGCTCAGGCGGTTAGTCGCCGGCCTCTCACCGCGGAGGTCTGGGTTCGATCCCGGCTCGGTCCATGTGGGATTTTTGGTAGACAATGTGGCACTGGAGGGTCGACCTCGGTGGACTAGTGGTTAGCGTGCTCACCACTGGAACCAGGTTCGCGGTTCGATCCCGACCGAGGTCGATGGATTTTTAAGGGTGATAAAAATCCGGAGCACCACTTCCTTCGGAGGGGAAGTAAAGCCGTCGGTCCCATGTCGTAGATTTACGGCATGTAAAAGAACCTTACGGGCATGAATAAAAATGTTGCGTAAGCCAAATTGCCTCCATTTCTCGCCCAAGTCTCCTGACTGCCTCCAGATGGCTCTGGCGGGCACATCAGGATCGATAGAAACAGTAGCGCGGCCAGTTGACCAGTCACCAACTGCCACGAATGCGCATGACTTAGTAACCTCGAAAAGAGGAGGCAAGAGGAGGCTCGGGCCCATATAGGGCTGTTGAGCCATGGTTATTATATTATATTATAATGTGGCACTGGGACAGGTTTTTCCCCGAGTACTTCGGTTTTCCCCTGTCAATGTAATTCCACCGGTGCTCCATACACGTAAAAACGGAAAAAACTAATCATCTTCATCATAGGGTTGCATAATAAGCCTCAAGGCCGCGGTGCGTCCGTAGCATCTGCTGCGGGGCCCTTCATCACAAAAAAACCGCGTTCTTCGTGTTCTTCATTATTCTCTCCAGGCACATGTTAGGCTGCTGTCTTGAAACCATAAATGGGCCCGTAATGTGATGGAGTGGCATAATATTCACGCGCTAAAGTGCTGGGTCTTTCGTCATGCGAATATCTTTAATATGCCTTTCAACGTTTTACACAGCACACGTTCTAAGATTTCTCCGTATTTTCGAAAAGATTTATAGCAGATTCTTATTGCCCCGTGTTTTTTGCGTGGAAGATACTTTATCCATATCTTGTAAACGGATTTACAATCGATCACGACTTTCTTTTGTTTTCTCCATATCTTAATAACGTAACTCTGGTGTCTTGACCGTTACTTCCTTCTATCTCTGCTGCCGTCTGATGGTGCTGTAGTAAATAACCTATATATTCTTTTGGTTTCCATGGAAACAAAGTGTTATCTCACTGACAAACCAAGTTCTGTCACAAATATGTTATATGTTGCGACAGGACACCATCACATGTTTGCCATACCCATCTCAGTTACTTTTAGACCATCATCTTCCATTTCGATTCTGCATAAAGTTATGGCACAGAAAACAGTTATTAAACAAATTAATATAAAAAGTTTAAAACTGATTAAATATATAATTCAATGTTGCAGAATCCTTCGTGAGGAGCTAACAATCATTAGACAACTCAAGAAATAATTTCCTTTTAGGAAACTGTCCAGTTTCTTTGCAGTGTTCACAACAGGCCATAACTGATACCTCTTCTGATCCATGTGAATCAAATTCTCACTGTTTCACACTGTTACTTAAAGACTTAAAAATCCACGTTAATATTACACATCTTCGAAGAAGTCTTTTTTTTTTAGGTCTTCCAACCGAAGCTTTGCAGGCACGTCCGATATATTCCCTATGTCCTACATAAATTGCCCATCTTATTCTCCAGCAGTATTTTCCTTAACTAAATTCAACAGCATTGTCCAAATTATTGGCGGTTTGGTGTTAAATGAAGAGGAATTCGAAGAATGAACAAGTGTTGGGAGTGTAGGAGCGAGCGGTGTAATTTAGCGCCCAAGTTCTTCGCGCGAGGAAGGAAAGGAATTACTCTCTGTCACCACAACGGTAGAGCCTGACGGTTCCTTTATCTTGATAGTACTGTAGATGGGCCTGTTGTTTCCTGTCCTTGGGAGGAGCAGTCCAGTAGATATGCAGGAAACGCCACATCGGGATCAACTATGCAGTGTGTTGGTTCCGGCGGAATAAATTTGTCTACTTAGGCCTAAAATTGACATTTGCATGACAGTAACAAAATCTGTGAGGAGGATTTCGCCTTGAAGAGCTAAATAGTTGCTGAGGTGGTTAAGAAATACCACATCTCTATGAAACCCTGGGGTTCATTTTCCTGTTCACAGAAGCCCGTCATGGCTTCCTGTATAAAGCGGCAGTAATTTAGCCCGTATACTCATATCTTACTTATTGATAATCCATTTTAGTATTATCCTTGTAGTGTACGTTGAGGGTGTAGTACTGGTGGCAACTCAACCTCAGCGGATTCCTTGATATCTTGTACGTTGAAAACTAACAAACTTCAATGGCAGCGCCCTGTAGGTTTCATTTGCAAGTGTCTAACTGCACACGTATACTGTAAATCGTTCTTGGTATTGTCTTTATCTGTCATCGCAAAAATCTAAATGAATCATCGTCAAATTCTGCACTCCACTGCACCCACTGTCACACAGTCTTAATGTCTTTGCCTACTCATATTTGTCTACTTAGTTTCCATCCATTCTTATTGGGTAATTACCACTTCGAAACCAGTATCAACATCGCAGTAAATAATGCAAGGAAAGGAGCAAATGAAACCGAAAATACGTAACGCAAACAAAATATAAAATACTCGTCATTTGTAAGTAACTGCAAACGCAAAGTGTAACAAGCTTCCATGTGCTAATTGCGGGATATGTTACGTAAGGTAGAACGAGCCGTCTTTTAACAGAAAAAGAGCAAATTCCCCTTGACCTGTTTGTTATTTGTCTGAGAAATTTTTCCAGTTTTCTGTCGTCTGTAATTTACGCTAAACTTCTTGATACACTGTTGGCAAACTTGTTACGCCACTCTTAGATTTTCCAAGCGATCTTTTCCATTTACACTTTCATTCAATGATTGTTTGTCAGGTGAGTGGACGTTTTCTTTTAATAGCCATTGCTTTAGCTACGTACGTCTTTACATCGAACTGCTCACCAAAAGGTAGGTAGGACCTCCCCGTGACGATTACTGTGAAGATTACTGTCATCTGGTGTGTGACGACGTGCAGTCCGATAGTACTATAGTGAGCAGTTTGATTGCAAACACTGATATGTTTCTACCAGAAATCACGTCGTCACATTAAATAAGCCTGTAATCCTCATACTAAAAAATATTTTATTGAATTGAAAGGGACTTTGTAGATCTTTCATCGATTACTGAGCGATGACATTAACATTATTCCTTATAGGCCGTGCGATGGCTCAGGCGGTTAGTCGCCGGCCTTCCACTGCGATCCCGGGTCAGTCCATGTGGGGTTTGTGGTTGACAAAGTGGCACTGGGACAGGTTTTTCTCCGAGTTGTCGGTTTTCCCCTGTCAATTTCATTCCACTGGTACTGCATTACTTGTAAAACGTGGTAAAAAATTGCTCATCTTCATCACAAGGTTGCACAAAAAGCCTTAAGGCTGTGGTGCGTCCGTAGCATCTGCTGTGGGACCCTTCACCATTTAAAAAACATTATTCCTTTAATCATAACATTTTGCCAAATTAAAAACAAACTTTTTATGGGTATAAGGGTAGGAGTGGGAAGGAGGATGTTGAGCTGGGTTTATTCATTATCTAATTAGGTCCCTTGACACAAATGTACAGTCATGTTGTTCTGTAAGCTAGTGTTCTGAGTAACATTTTCGGATCCTAATGTAACATCTTATAAGGGGGAAACTGGAGCACGGCGTTCCAGAATTGAGAATTATCTTCTTAGACTTAGCTTCAGCAGCGTTTCCTTCAAAACGGATGTGTCGTCGGCAAGAAGTGCAAGGCTAAATCTTGTGGGCGTCTAGTAAGATCGCGTCAGTTGTTGGGGATGCATGTGGATTAGGATCCGAGTGCGCCGAGTAGTGCTCTGAGAATATGTCGTAACTTTCTAGATGTATCTTCTCTAAGACAGGAGTGATGTAAAGAAATGTTGCTTGCACGGGACCACATGTCTACTTTTAAGAATGCCACACTCTTTGGTTTAGTGTATTTGGTATTTCTGGAATCTCATTTCATATAGGTTGTGCCAGTAACATGAATACGTTTGTTATCCCACAAGTTTCTGGCAACGGTATATCATATTTGGTATCATTTACTTCGTCGAATTTGCCAAGACCTTGTGTTAAAATGACGATGATGATGATGATAATAATAATAATAATAATAATAACAAAACAAAAGACTAAGTTTTCCTTCCAAAATGGATAAAGAGGCTTTTGAAATCAACATGCTGTCCGCTTTCTGTGGATCGAGGGTCTGTATGTCCCTTTATTTTAACTTTTGAACCAAATTACCGATTTCCTCGAAATTTGGAGTGAATTTTATCATCGTGAAAGATGCCCTACGCCGTCATTTTTTATTTCCTGAAATCTCTAATAACAATGCGAGGGACTAGCAGACTTCTGAGACGGCAAGGGCACTGGCGAAATGAGGTGTGCTTATAAAATTTTAGAAATATGCAGCCTTCTTAAGGTAATATGTTTACTGAATTTAATATAACATTATGGAGGCCGTGTGAAATTTCTCGTAAGATTTTGGTTTGATGTCGGTGAATAAATAATTAATTAACTGGGAAATTTGTTACGGCGATGAGCACAAACATGCATAAGATTTTTATAAGCCAAGAAATACAGAGTTGGTGACGATGAGAAGTTTTAATATGTTAATTTATTAGGCCATAAATTCTTCACAGAAGTGAAATAACACCACAACAATAAGGATGCTAATAGGTACATAGGCCTGCGGCTACATAACAGGAAGTGGGCACTGAGTTCTGCCCGTAACTCCTTGCAGTTACGTACAGCCAGCAACAATTGATAATCATACGTAGCTTGACATCTGCTAAATGTCGGACTGTCAAAATCGGCTTACGACTTCCTGCGGTCGTAGTTCATTTGTGCCATTCGCGTCGCAATTACGGGTTACGTTTCAGATTCTGTTCGTCTGGTAGCGCAATTGAATTTCGCACGTCATTCATAAAACAAATTAACCCCTAGAACGAGACAGAAAATTCAGAGCTCAAAAATGGAATTGAATTTCGCCCATCACAAAATTAACTCTCGTTTGTCCCAGAGTCCCGAAGCCGATAAAGGTACATCCATTAGGCCTATTGCCAAATGTAAAATCAATTTTTCGTGCCTTTATCAGGATGGATGTGCAATCCATGCAGTTGAAACGCATCAGTTTCTAGCATTATTTGACCAGATCATATGCATCATTAAAGCGGTCGGTACAATTAATTGAATAATAAGCTCATTGGACCGAAATTATATTTGGCCCATGAAATTCGCTGTATGATTTTGTGGCTGTGAATTGGGTAATTCTATTCCTTCAACACTAGACGTTTTGAAGCAAGTGACACTAATTGCAGTGTAGTGCGTGTGTGACGTTGTTGAGTGATGATGTGTGTGTAACTGCGTGGAAGGTGATGGTGTTAGCGGTGAAATTAGTATTTTATTTTACAAAACTTCCTGAAATAAAGAAAATATAAGTAAGTCTGTGACGGGAAGGCTGAAGAAAACTGCGTATGGCCTAATTAGTAGATTCACATTTGTCAAATAATGAGGTGAATGCATAAAGAAGAAAGACGGGCAGAATGGGAGTTGAAAAAATACATAAACTCGTCGTCAGGAAATCTAAAAAATTTCGAACATGTAGGCGTAGATGGGAGGTTAATAATGAAATAAATATTAAAGGAATGGGGTAGAAATATGTGATGAAGTCATCCTGTTCTGAATAAAAGCCATTAACGAGCCTTTATATTGTATAAAGTTATAAATTTTAAAAGTTATATGGCTGTTCTCTTCAAATCCAAAATTCAAGCGTCATTGTAGCTTTGAGGCTTGAAAAGCGCTACAGAATTGAACTCAGTAGTACTGTCGGAAACTATTTCGTTGACATTTCAATGGGAAATTTGTTACTGAAACTGTGTACACTGCGAGGTCATCTGAGGATTAAAGCTATCTCTCTGACAATGACAATTCCCCGTAAGTGAAAATATGCACGTGTCGAGGCTGTTTGGTCAATACTGCCATATGTCGGACAGTGACAGTAATTACGTTCTCTGTGAGTGAATAATAGACTACACTACGCCAGTTAGTCATAAACTGTCTCCTACTAGATCAGTACCTTTTTTATATTCTTTATGCATCGTATTATTATTATTTTGTATTTGTGCGTGCTGCGAAGGTACGGTATATGGGGAAAGGGTTGGAAGGCGTGTGGGAGAGCAGAGGTGCAGCTCGATTTAATGTTAACCTCAGCACTAGATGGAGGTGAGTGGTCAGCTTCACGCCCCGGCCGTTTACACCCGAAGAAGGAGCCCCCTGTACCCAATAAATAGAGGCCTACGAATTTAGATTAAATAGTTATTCGTTATGTCCTTCTTTCAGCAGTACTTCCAACTCGATGTCGGAATTTGAACCAGACACTAATAATACCGCATATAAAACACAGCAAAAAGAATGTGGTGCCGTTACACTGGGAAGGCAGACTGTAATAAGCATCTAAGCCAGCGGCCGACTGGTATGGAAACGTGCATGTACTTGCACGAAAAACTGATGGAAGGAAGAACTGCATAAAGGGGGAGAAAGAGGAAATAATAATGGGCAGAAGGAAGACGGAAGGAAGTATGGAAACGAGTAATAAGGCAGGAGGAAGAAAGTAAGAAGGGGAGGCATCAGTAAAGAAAGGAGAAAGAACAAACTAAGCAAACTTTAAGGGACAAAGTGAAAGTTAAGGATGCTGTATTTTCTTCAGTTAAATTTTCTGCAAGGCGGATCCCTGTATCCTGATTATTATTATTATTATTATTATTATAAGGGGAATAAGGGAAAAATTCTTTAAATTTGTGAAGACTTGAGTCCAAGTTCAAGTCACTCCAACTCATTCTGCAAGTGGAAGTAAGTCCGTCTGGCCATCTTTGCATTGAGTCACCACCCCCTCCCCCTCGGGGGGAGGGGCTGCCCAAGACCAGATCTTACTAAGTAGTGAGTCTATAGACTGCCGTCCGAGTCGTCTTGGGGCTTCCTGTCAGGCAAGACGACAGGCCTGCCCTTTGAAGACTGATAGGCCTATTCTTCTACTTACACATAAAACTCCGTTTCCTACTTCACAGAAAACACAGTCCGTATCCGTTAGAGAGGCCAGCTGGTAAATTCTGTTTATGGAAATAGTCAATAAGAATTACACAAAACGCATAAGTGCATTGTGTGATAAAATGCAGGTTTTTAATGTTACAGTAAGTGGTGCCTATAATTACCACTAAGCTCTAAATAGTTAACAGTCGATCCAAGCAAATGCCTAGAAATAAATAAATAATGAGTCATTTACAACATTGACATTCAAGACAGATAAAGTGTAACAAATCACTTTTTTAAAGACTTCAGTACTCGTACATAAACATAACTGCAGTTAACTATGGACTTCAGGATAAATTCATGTTATCAGTTTTAATATTAAGCTATAGGAAGGCATCGTTTCGTGGGGCTATGAAACTTGGTATTGCACTTTGAGAGAACAGCGAATTATGAGGATCTGAAAATAAAGCTTTGTAGGGCATACAGATGATGTATGTGGGGGTTGGAGGAGCAGCTGTGCGATGTTCAATAATGCTCCTATTGTTAGACTGTAGCTGTAAAGTGAATCTCCGTGAGAGCCGATGGTTTGTTGTTGGTGGCGGTGATCATTTGGCTCCCGTTAACAGGACATCACCGTCAGCATTTGTGCCTCGTAATCGGGAATTCATGGTTTCGAGTACTAATCTGAAGGCTGGCGTTTCTGGGCTTCTTTGGGATTGCATTCAGTCGGTTCAGAATAAATTTTGAGTAATTTTAATAGACTGCAGTCGCGCCCTTTTGTGTCCATAGGCGTGCCTAATTATCGTCCGATTCTACTTATGCCGCTGCATTTCACAAAACTCGTATGACAACAGATGATCTGTTGCAGTGTAAATTATAATAAATATGATAATAATTATTATAATAAATTATACCGTTACATAATCCTATTTCTTTCTTTCTTTCTTTCTTTCTTTCTTAGGTTGACCTCTTTCTACCTACTCATTGTAGGTGTAGACGGGTATTGTTGCACTTGATCACACTCAGTGAGACATACACACTGGGTAGGACTCCCCTGGACGAGGGATCGGCCCATTGCAGAGCTCCTCTTCCTGCACAACATACAACAGTCACAAGAGACATACATCCATGCCCCCGGTGGGATTTTAATCCACAATCCCAGCAATCGAGCGGCCGCAGACCTGCGCCTTAAACCGCGCGGCCACCGGGATCGGCCATAATTCTATACAGTTCTCAGTTTTGTTCATGAGGATGGAATGCAATTAGACACAGGCAGTAAAACACAATGGTTTCGAAACTGGAGAACATTACTAATACGCTGCATACAGTCACTTCAGGTGATGGGTTGTTCAACGGGTGTGTTAGCAAGTCACCTACCGTGAGGTCACAGAAGGAAGTACCGTGGCTCCACTACTTACACTCTTTCGCTTGCCCCTTCGGCGCAATATTTTATGTTATCTCCCTCCAGTCATCAAGGCATTCGGTTGACACGTATCTTTAAAGCGATAACCTTCGCTAGCGAAAAGCTATTTTGCCTACTTGAGGTAGGCCAGAGTGTCTGGAGTGGCGGCAGAAGGCATAAAACAGTAGGCGGAGTGCGGTAAGACTCGGGCGCATTCATCCCACATCATTTCCCTGGTCTCGGTAGAGGCTACGCTCTCTACGCCCGTAAATAACTATCAATGCACGACAAAAAAACAAATTCAAAATATAAATCTAAGGTAACTTAATTTTTATAGTGGCATTTCCTACATATCGGATGAAAAGGCTAGTCCTATACCACAATATTTCGGCCGCCTGTTTCTTATTTATGGTAATGGCTTAACATGTGAAAGTGAGGCTGGCATCAAAGTAGAAAGGCACGTTGTTCAGTCTGTTCTAACAACTTTTGAACGACAGTGTCCAGTTATAAAATTTTGTTATGTTTATACCATGTGTTTTCGATACAGACACATGACGTGGTTATTTCATAAGGATCTCTTTGAAGGATTAATGATAAAATATCGTTTTTTTTCTTATTGCATGTCTATAGAAGCGATGTTAATTCTTCCCCATTGATTTCAGGTAGCACGCATTATATTTCCTGTAGGTATGATGGTAGGATAAAAACTTAATTACTGTAATTTCCGTAGATTGAACGATAAAACACCATTCTTTAAAAAGATAGATGCTCATGTTTTTGTTAGGAAGGAAAACATGGCTTCCGTATTAAACGTCCATGATTGAGTTGCTATAGAAAAGAACAAAGACCAGTCCAGACACAATAACGCTGTTTATGACTCGCACACACAAAGTTTGAAACAAGTCTTTCCCGGCACGCAGTGTTTTTAAAACACAATTAATCTTTTGGTTTATTTATCAAAAGCTTTTCCTTTTTAAAATAAACCACACAGTTTCGCAGCAGGAAGTGTGTTAGTAGCTAGCTACTCTACAAAACAAACTTCATTCCATTATGGGGCATTACGGTGTGTCTCACCTCACAGAGCTCTGCGGTCAAAGTGCTCACACAGTACAAGCATGGCGCTTGTTCAAAATATTTTTGTTGCACGGTGATTTATTTTGTTCTTCTGCGCAATGAAATAGAGGCTTAATGAATGTGGCTGTATTTTGTAATAATCTACGTCTTGCTGTTTTAGTTTCGTCTTAGGTTGTTTATCGACACTATTACAGTTGCTGAGGCTTAATGTCTGTCGGCTGATTAAGCCTTTAAAGCCTAGTGGTTACTGTATGCCAATAGTTTTAAAATTAAAAATTCTGCATTTGCCCAAACAGTATAGCCTATTTATGCGTTTTATTTTGTTCTCAGAATAAGCCTCGATTATTTCCGTACACGGGATTAACTGATTGATTTTTATAACCCAGACGGAGTGTGTTTACTTCACGGTACGCGCCGTACATTTAAACGTAATTCAGGTGAATTCTAGTCTTTAAAGTGGACACAGTTACATTCCGTAGCGTGTTTGGATGCACAGCCATGAAGAGTGGTATTGCACATATAAAAAACTTCATTGGAAATAAATTGCTGCCTGTACTTTTGAGCTAGTTTTTTGTTTTTTGTTTTTGTTTTTTTTGTTAGTTGGTTGGTCAGTTATTTATAGTTAGTTTTTGGTTAATTGGTTTCTTTGTTAGTTTGTGTAGTAGGTTGTTTCGTTACTGGAATAGCTTGAAGTGTTCAGATTCGTGAGGCCTCACACATGTTTCATTCCAGATGTCTCCAGATCCTCCGAGAATTCTCCTTCTCTCTCATATGTAGTGTACTCCGTAGCGCTACTAAAAGCACAATTAACTCTTAAAGAGCAGAATACTTATTTAGAAGCTAGTAGTCGCTCAGCTGGTCAAGAAATATTTTGCTTATTTTTAAGCTCCTCACATTTAACAGATAAAATTTTGCATAAATTTCTGATCTCTCCGAAACGTGCTACAAACCGCACCCATTTCTTTCTTGATTTTATCACAGTAATATTATTTAGAGGATATTACAAATTATGAGGATCCGTATGCAATTTTCCCCATCCTCCTGCTTCTTCCTTTCTCTGAGTTCTAAACCTTTTTCTCAGAAATTTTCTCTGATGTATCCTCATTCTATGCTTTCCTCTGTGGGAAAATTATAAAGTTTTACCTGTATAAATACAAGAACAGTTATCTGTACGTTTGCCTATTTTAATTAATAAGTTTCGAATTTAGATAGGTAGAGGAAAAAGGAGAGTTTGAACTGAGAAGTAAGTTGGCATGAATCAACTAAAATTGCCCCGAGTTATGTACAGTGTGAGGCACTAAAATCTTCTCAGTCCATCAGCCGCGTCATGGTGGGGCCAAGCAGGAACATTGCGCGACTTTCTCGGTCTCCACTGTCATTGATCCTAATGACGGAGACGGAGGAACTCTTGGAAACGTCAATTTTGGTGTCAATCATGACGCGGATAATCGGCCGAGAAATTTTAGTGCCTTTGTTCGTCGTGATAGCTTCAGGTTTTGCATTCATATAAAATTTCATTGGAATAATTTATACGGTAATTAGTACAAATTATGAGGACGTACAGATAGAAGTAGGCTATAGAATATCTCTCAATTAAGCGCGAACATAATGGATTGATAGGACTAAACACAAAACATTAAAATATGTCTTTATTTGAATTACACAAAACCTTCTTACTCTTCCGACATATTTCATACCATTAATATAGCGTAACGTTTTCGTATTCCGTGCATTCAAGCATGTTTAGAACACGTTCCTGGTGACGCAGATGCTACTGGTTGACGCCAGATATGAATTCCGTTCCGGACTTTAACTTTTGTCTTGTGGTCTTCATGTATGAACATTTTCCTTTTACTGAGATAGAGGCAAGCATGCTTTCCTTATTCATCTTGCCATGAGGAGGCTCCAGTCGCAGTAGAGTTCCAAGTGGCAGGGGTGTGAGTTTCTCTGTCAACGTCTTGTTGAAGAGATGCAACACACACATAGTATCAGCTCAAGGATGAGCCAGAAATATAGCCACAGCACCTTATGATATAGCAAAGCGGTTTAAACTTTTCACTTTATTATGAATAGTCTTAGTTTGTCAGAGTACCTGAGAACAGGATGCCGAGGAGAATTAAAAAAGGATGACAAAAACTGCACTGTGAGTGTCTTCACAGTTTGTATTCTTCTTCAAATATTGTTAGTGTAACAAAATACAGAAATAAATGATGGACGGGACATCAACATGCGTGGAAGAGTTAAGAAATACCTACAAAATGTTATTCGGAATAGTAGCAAAAAGTTTAAAAAAAACTAGTGGATTTTGACAAAGTTTGGTGAAGATTTTAACAATTGGTACGCGGCATAGATAAAATGTCGAAAGAAACTGAAAAATTTGTGGAAGAATTTATACGAAAATATTAAGGATGCCAGTTTTTGCAGCAAATTGAGTTTGGAGCTGATAAGAGACAATATGTAGATAAGTTTGTTTAGTGTGGTAGTACCATATTGGTTACAAAGATTCATGATTGTGTATAAAATTATTGGTGAAAGATAGAAAGATGTAGAAACAGGATGTGTCTTCGAATTTGAGTGATTTTTAGGAGTCGTGGTAAAAATTGAAGTCTTCTGGGATGTGAAGCGTCACTGGATGTGTGGCTCCCGACATTTCGAAATGTTGTATGCCTTCATCTTTCAGGGTCAAGCAGTCCAAGAAGAGACAGTGGTATTTAATTATGACATGGGTCATAGACTAGATAGCATAAGGAGGAGTAAAGAGATGAGAGAACCGAAATAGCGTGGCTGAAAAGCAAGGACATGAAAATTAAGAAAAATTACGACAGGCTTTGAGAGCGGAAAGAGCTCTTGATGTTTGGAAGACTGTAATCATATCTGCAAAGGGAGAAGTAGGGAGGATAGTACGTAATAAATGGCTAAGCATAAAGGAAAATTAAGCGCTCAAGAAAGCAGTAAATTTTACTAAAGTAACTAATCTTAAAAATTGTGAAATTTTTAGTCATACGTAGATATTAATGCTGGAGTGACGTGAGTAAAACAAGTTAAGGATGTGAGGACTTAGGGCGATAGGACTAGGAAGACGCTACTAGTACTACTATTCCTACTGCTACTATCTGTAGTAGCAGTAATAGTATTAGGAGTAGTACTGGTAGTACTGGTCGTATTAAGGGACTACAATTAGTATGTAGTATACATGAAAAGGCTGTATGCGATCTCGAAGCCTCAAAAGAGGCGGCCTAGTCCAGATTTAGGCTGTAGCGGTACACGAAAAAAATACATGAAAAGGAGCCGTATGCAGAAAGAACAAGGTGTCGTGCAGTCACATGTCGATGCTTACGAATTACGTAATTAAACTACACATGTATGAAGTATTGTCAGTGTGATAAAATCAAGATACATGACATGGGTGATATGTACAACACGCGTAAGAGAGTTGACAGAAGTCCATACAACATTGCAGTTGGAAAACTTGAAATGAAGACACTTATTGGAAGGACTGGGATTACACATGGGAATGATACCAGACAGGACACAGAAGTCGGCTCTTTGCAGCACAGTAATAAACATCAGCTACAATAAAAAGTAGGGAATTTCTTGAATGGATGAGCGACCGTTAGCTTATTTAGGACTCAGCTGCTTAGTTCTATTAACTCCATCATGCATGAAGCTCATGGTCTGCTAATTATTTCCCATAAATAACTTAACCTACACACGGCACGTTTATAGGATCTCTTCCTCATAAAGGTTTCCGCTACAAAAACCCTGGGTATTACACCGTACTGAATGTTCACGAAAAGAAACAAGTTAAAGTCGCGATAAGAAGCCTCTGTATTGCCCTGTGATTATATTCACGAACCACAAGGACAATTCACGCGTGTTGCAAAGACTATAAAACTCCACTCTATGCACAGAACATATGACCGCACTGAGATGAAGCAGCATAACCGTACGCGCGGCGATAAGGCTGGCGGTTTGTGATTCATGCGCGGCGATGTCTTTTGCGGTGTTGTTGCTCTCGCTGAGACACTGGATGCAGATGTGGGGTTGTCTCTGCTCTCCACATTTCCTCTTTTAAATTAAATTGCTGTTACAATTTCAATAGCGAGTCTAATGGCTTCATATTTTTTCCTTACAAAACTGCCTCGTGTTAATTTCCGTTGTCCACTTCTAGCATCTACATGCCCTGAAGCTTAACTGTACAGACACGGATTCTGTCGTGCTATGCAAATGGGAGTGTAGCACAAAGTAGATCTACTTTAGCAGAAACTGCGAGATGAGATATTGTCGGGTACGACTGATCTTGTGTTCGTGTGCTACCTTTGATACTCAGTCGGAAGCAATAGACCTAGGATAGTCCGACTTATCCCGTGTTTCATTGGTCAGACTGCACAAAGGTTATCGACAAAATTTGGACTTGTGTGACATGTGGTCCTTTTTATCAAAAATTACTCGTACTAAAAACAGACACTGATATCCGTGCATGATATGAAACTTAGGTTTTGTAATACCCTATAAAATAACATAAGTGCAACTTGTGGAAGAACATCTCACCGCCACTCTCTCAGCTATTGAGAAAGGCCTATATTCTCAAAACTAATTTATGTTATTAATATTTCTTTAAATGTCTGCATAACTTTAATATCTGTATTGTTGCTTTGACCGAGCTGATTTTAAGTATAACCACACCACTGAAACACCCATGTTGTGTGCTGAGAGGGCTTATCCACTTATGTAGTCCGCTGCTAATGTTTCATCTGTTACGGCCAGTTAAACCCCAGCTCTCTGTAGAACTTCACATTGGTAGTCATTCGCATTTACAAGTTAACCCTTTAAAGACTTCAAGTAACTTGCATTATATTTAAATATTCAGCTGGTACGGCACAGAAAAGAAATTCCGTCTGGGTTATAAAAACTGATCAGTTAATGCTGTATACGACATTAATCGCTGCTTGTTCTCAGAACCTTGCAAAATATAATACACTGTACTGACAAAACGTAAATTGTTTTAACGTTAAATCTGATGGTACATAAAGTAACCAAAGGACTCCAAAATGTTAATCAGTATCAAAAACTTTTCCAGCTATAAAGCTTTTCTAGTTATTCCAATATACCTGAAACCCCTATTACTTCATCATCCTCCCACTGTACATAGCGTAATCCTCTCGCCGAGTACGTTCTACAAGTTCTGCAGTCTGTCTTCTTCCATCTGCTATTCTCTGGCTGGTCGAGTTTTCTGCCGGCGAGGTACTTCTCAGAAGTTGGTCCTAGCTCTTGTCTATTGCTCCTCAGTGTACGAAGCAGTTCGATCGCTTTAGGAACGTCCCAGACGCTTGGAGATTCGAGGTCTTCTACCGCAATCATCATATGTCCCTCATTCCTACAATCCCGTTCAGCAGACTGAGTGGAAAATCATTGCTGTATGAAGTAAATACTGGGCTTGGCTTAATCTAGTTAAATATTCTAAAGTGTTTCTACAGCCCGTCTTACGATAGATCATAATTTTCCTCATTACTTTATAAGTAAATTTTTGTTCACATTTTATATATGCCAGAGAACTGCAGACTGAATGCGTGTTGAATATTTTAGATGTTCTGTGATGTTACTCGTACGCTTTGTCGACTGGTTAATATTTACCGACGTTTAGGAAGGACGTAGATCTTCCATTTACAGGGTGACGCGGGCTCTTCTAGGACTCTTTTTGGATTGCTTGACCCTGAAGATGGAGGCACTACGCTCCTCCGAAACGTCTGAGACTATTTCCCATTGAATCGTTATCGACACTACTGTTGGAATCAAAACTCTTGCGTGAATACATTCCATTTAGTTGCGTGGTCTTGCGTTTTCAAAATACTAGATTATGAGAAACTGAGCGCATAATTATTAGACTATATATTATAATCATTCCGTTGCCGGGAATGGTCTAACGTGAGGTCATGCCCCTCACTCCATATGGCAGAAATTATATCTCAAAAAATTTAAAGTATTTCCCACTATAACTGCAACTTCGCACAGAATTAACCAGGTGTTTATGAGGTGTATACAAGAAGATAATCACTAAAATCCACTATTAATTGTTGACATGTTTCGATGTACTGAACACTTAACGACTACAATAACAGGCCTCTATGAAAAACTCTTTTACTCGTATGATTCTATACAGTGTAATATTATTGGTGTTGAACTGCTTTGAACTTACGAGTACGTACTGTAGTACTGCTGTTCACTTGTTCGTTTGTTGTGTGAACACAATAAATAAGCGTCAGTACCAGCAAGTGGTGCAAAATAACAAAGAATGTATACATGCGGAAATTTCAGCCCCGAGATAATTTTTGTTCATACATGCTGAAAACTGCATTGACGGTTCGTCAAAAATGGTACAAAAATATGCAAGAAAACCCCAAATGATGTTACGTTCTGCTTACACATTATACTTACGGGTGTATACATAATTAAGTTTCGTCAGTATACGTAACACAGAACTTACATATAGCTTTATTACGTCTGTTATAAAATTAGCGTATATCGAACTATATCACTGTTTCTTTATGGCAATGAAATCAGGCGACTTCGCGCAGATGTGAAAATATTCAAGGAAGTTAAGAGTTGCTGTAATAATTGTCAGATATTCAGTCAAACCCGCCTTTGTGTAATGCAAAATTCGAACATCGAGATATCCCGAATATTAGATACATTGAACAGCACTCTTCTGAAAATTCAGAGCCAGATATCAGACTTGGGGTAGTTTCGTAAGCGGCGCCCCAAACTATGCGCATAGTAAATTTAAATCAGTTGTGAATGGCTCGTTTGATAATAATTCAACTACATGACAAATTGCGCTAACCCTGAGGCTGCATGCAATACATGAGTTGTATCGATACCATATGTCGAATCAGTGTGAGAGATATTTACGTTTGTCAAGTGCAGACTTTACTTGTCTGATAATTAATTCGCAGGTCGACAGTTCTGTCATACTTGATGCAGCTTGGTTTTTGGACGTCTGAAATAAGATAAATATTATTAGCGACTACTATTATTTGAACTTAAGAGTATTCCTAAGAATTAAAATATACCATATCTATTGTACTCCGCAACTCTGTCAGGCACAGTGTTAACTACATATATCACCTGGTGTAACATAAGAACTTTAACATTTTACCCACAGAGTGTTTTACGTTTCATGTGCCTTAATAAATAGTGTAGCTCCCTAAACAGCATTGAGTTTCTGGTCTTCGTAATTTGGACATATTGTGTTCTCTGTGATATAAGAAATTAACTTTTCATATACTTACTATTCATTTGAGGTTCTTGCTTCAAAGTCTTACCTCCAACACCTGTTACAGTAAGTGGTTGTCCAGAGCGCATAGTATCAAAAACAGTCACCGGAATTCCTTTAAATCAATCCGTCCATCAGCCTTGTCGGTTATCGCCCTATACACTCCAATTTGTCAGTAAGTTTTCACTAGTTTTCACCCCTCTTGGTCACAAAAATCATGTATCGTTATAAGCATGGAGATGTTCGCTCAGTATTACCGGTGAAAGGGCGCGCACTCGGAGTGATCCCTATCGAACACATGTGAGGATCTTTAGGTTTTACAAGAGTCGAATAGCTCGGTTTGGTAAATCCAGGACCATGACACATTATCATCATCATATCTTCATCATTATTATCATCGCCGCCGTCACTGTCACTTGATTATATCAAATGACTGATGATACGGTAAATTAACAAGTGGGGATATGAAGAAATTTCGGAAGTGAAATGTCCCTGTACGAGTATGTACAAATAAAAGGTCTGCGGTATTTAATGGATATCGACCCCCACCCCCAAGCAGCACCACATTTTATCGTGCGCACCTAGTCTTAAGTCGTGAAATAAACTCGTATATTCGTAGAATGTTGCCTTACTGCGGGAATCCACCGAAAGTTATGGGCCGCCGATAAGGTCAATTCAGCAAAACAGCTCTGCATTACGACGTCAGGTGATGAGAGTATTCATGGTTCTGCTGACGACGGACTTTATTAACGACAGGCATGCGCACGAAGATCACACTATAAACAGGATTGCCAATTCAATTTGCGTGTCTTCTAAGAAATCTGTTACACCTTTAGTCAGGGTTATAAATACTGAATGGGCCGGGACACCTGGTGATTTTGAAATAAAAGCAATTTAAACAGAAGTAAACATTTTTACCTTTGGATTTTTATAAAATTGAGTACATCACAGAGCGTCAGATCACTTACCTATCATGTTTCGAAGAAAAATGTTCCCTCCATCTTTATGGTATCGTACCCTGTAAATGGAGGCAATACTTTCCACCGAAACAGTGACAAACTTCTATCAAACTACACTACGTTACATTATGTCTTTAAACTTAATTCATAAAGGTAAAGTTACCCTAGAACAGGCCATGAAGGTCTAGAGGGGGAGTAGAGGTATAGCTCTACTCTTTCTTTAACCTCTGCGCTAGATGGGGGTGGCTGGTCAACGCCACGCCCAGGTCACTTTATCTCCGGTAACCGTTGTACAGGAAGCGTGGCGGGCCCCAGGGCGGTCTGGACGGGTGCTGAGAATCTCGCCTCGGCCGGGATTATTAATTCATAAGCTGCACAGAATTTGATACTAAATTTAATAAACATCCTCATTTAGCATTTGCATTATCAAGGACGATTATATGTATATGGGTTTTAACAACACAGCCGATTTTTTATCTTAATTACCTCATAATTATTGTATGATTTCGAAATGTTTGAACTTGGGAATACTCTACTGCAGTTGACAAAGCCATGTTTTATTTCTTATTAAGGTTTGCAAGAACAAATAAACTGTCGAGGTCGCTGTTCTGTGATGTGGCGCCACGTCACTGGATAATTGGCGCCCAACGTTTCGAGATCCCTAGGTTGTCTCGAAACATTGGCGCCAATTGCCCAGTAACGCGGCGCCACGTCTCAGAACAATGAGCACCTCAACTAACCGCTGCAAAAGCCCAAAAACTGACACAGTTGAGTGTCGTTCTGCCATGGATGCTATTGGTATCCGTGTAATTCCTTGGATTAGTGACTTTCCCTCTTTCACTGGAATGTTCGAAGTCTGTGAACGTTGCACGATTTCAGACTTCCGCCGCGATGTAGATGAGATCTGCGCGCTTCTGGGGTATTACGAAGCGTTGAGTGGTAGATCTGTACTGACGTTTCGGGAACACATCTGTCCCATCTTCAAGGGTCAAGAAGTTCTCTTGGACAAAATATTTCGACGGGCTGAAACTTTGAGTTTTGTGTCACTATAAATTTAACAAAAACCATATCAACGTAGATACATAAACAGTATGTTCTTCAACTAAATATAATAACAGACTAATAATAGTAATAATATTCCATTGGATTTATATATATTTGTGAACAATAACAAAAATTTGACTACCGTGGGTTGAATGGTATGAACATCTGAGAAGAGTCTAGGATGCAAAGATACGAATGCGCCTCAGTGTTAAGTTATACGTACATTTCCTATACTGTTAGTACGTACCAATGCATTTAATGAATGGGAAAGGCTGTGAAAAGATGCGGTACCAGAAAAAAATAGTCTACGTATATTTAATACCAATTGGTTACAGACCATTTGCTTTTAACAAGCCCTCACATAAAGCAGTTTGAATTATTTTACTGACTCGAGATAGGCTACGTTAGCGAGTAAAATTATATTACAATTTGAATCCTGGCAGGGTGCAGGTTTTCTCTGTTTGCCGTAACTTACAGACCAGCTGCGGGGTACACTCATCCTCCTATCCAGTGCGTAGCGAGTGATTATTTGCCGGTGGATGAAGGGGCTGGAGAGCGAAGCTCATCAATTTTCTGTATATTTAGAAAATATGGAGCATACCTCCATTCCTATGGGAACAATTTTATCTTTTTTTTATAATCATTAGTATATTGTTGGTCATCGTTTTGAATTGTGGGAGGGATGAATCGCTAGAAACATTTTCAGAATTAATATTTTTGTGTCACCGTGAACCACATTTCTGCCAGTTCACAGATATATAAACATATTTCTGCTAGATATTGTCACGATGTGGAATATGGTCTGTTACTGTGATCACGGGGGCACGCGGTGGCGCAGTTGGTTGAAGCACTGCGTTACAAGACGGAAGGTCACGGGTTCGATGGAATTTTTTATTGACATAATCCTTTCGGTCGCACTATGGCCCTGGGGTCGACTCAGCCTCTAACAGAAATGAGTACCAGGAATATTTCCTGGGGAGTAAAGGCGACCGGAGCGTAGGGTTGACAACCTTACCGCCTTCATGTGCCGATTGTCTAGATGTCTGGGAGCCTCAACCTCCTGGAAACCTAAGGGCCTGTCCAGGCTTTACCTTTTGCTTTTACTGTGATGATGGAACATAAGTGGCATGTGCTGGGAAAGGAAGTGCGCAGGAAATATGCGCTGTTAAGAAGGGTGAAGCAGAGCAGAAAATGGTAAATGAGTGATTGTTTAGTGTATGACACAGGCAGTAATTGCTTGATTCATGCAGGCCACCAAGAATTGTAAGAATAAAAAAATCTAGGAGGTTACTATTACTAGGATAGGGGGAAAGGGGAATACATGCCGAGATTTTAAGGCGATGTCTCTAAATAAACATGCAGGTGGAAAAGCGAGGTGTTGGTTGAGAATAAATTGAAGTCTTAGAGCGACGGGTTACGAAAATGGGAAATAGAAATAACTGGTTTCACATCGTGTTCAGTGCCGGCCGGTGTCGAACTTAGAGTTTTGTTACCACAGTTTTAGTTAATATTAATTATCATTAATAATTACCATCAATATTTGCATCACCTTCACCACCATCATTATTCTTGTTACGGGCTTATTTGTTGTTACCCATTACTGATGTTGTAATACGGTTTCTGTAAGATACACCAGATGCAAGTACGTTTGGGCGTGATTATTTAGATCTTTGTCATAATCAGGCCTGTCCTCTGGTCTGACTTTGTATCAGACTTCAAGAGGAGGAGTGGAGGGTCTCCTTCATCGAAGAGTGACTGCAATTAATCAGCTTCCTATGCAGCGGTCAGCAACGCCTTGCACACAGTTCGCACTGCTTCAGTTACGTACAAACTGCAAGATCGAGGAGATTTTCAGATAGGGGTACAAGTCCACGGGAAGGATGTATGCGGGTTGCTTGTATCACTAAAGTGGAAATTAGAAGTTTCAGGGTGATTATGAGAGTTTACTAGCCTTTAAACTGATAGTAATAACTAGACGCTTAGTGAAAGACAGTTGATTTGAAAAAAATTTTTTAAGTACGAGTATACAAATGAAATTTAAATTATGGGATGCCAAAAATCTAATATAAATTTCATGACAGTGTTGATTATAAGGCTTATGTTGTCGGATACGTAATCGTTTAGGAGGAAAAACACTAAAGTAGAATACAAAACAGTAGCATCAGTTTATCTGACAAACAAGCTTACACCCTCACTATGACAAAATTTCTCCTTGGAGTTTAATATTCAACCTTGTTACTGAATAGTATCGTCGGTATAGTGACTAGGCTACAGGCTGGACAACCTAAGAATTATGATCCAGCTCCCGTCAACGGCAAGATATGTTTTCTGCGAAGCGACCAGACCGACTCTGAGGTCCACCCAACCCCATATTCAGTGGGTCCCTGGGCTTCTTTCTCCGAGGGTAAAGCGGCTGGGCCTGAAGCTGGCCAACCACCTCTATCTAAATCCGATTTTAAGAGTGCATGGATCTATATCTCTACTCTCCCTTGTGCCTTCAAGGCTTACATAGGGGCAACATATCGTATTTCTCTGGGTCACATAGTGATTATGACTCCATTAACTTTAAAGGTTTCTGTAGTAGACACGTCGATTTTTAAGTGCTTAAAGCTGCCGAAGTTGCGTCAAGTGGATGAAGTAACTTAATAATCATACTGACTAAACATTTATTTCACATGTATTTAGGTAATTCCTTTATTTCTGTATTCCTTAAATTATTGTAATGTGTATTTTTGATATTTGCTTATGGAACGCTAGAAACAATGTGAATGAGGCCATTTAGTGTAATTAATATCAAACAGGATATGAAGAATCCGGTGCAAAATCCATTTATTTCTTTCGTAGAATGTAACAATGCCAACAGACTTAGATCTACGTTATTTTACGACGCTATATCAATGCGATTAGATTGCGTCGACTTATTTGAGAAGATAATCATGCTGGAAAGATCGAAACGTCAGTAAGTAAATTTCGTAGCTTATTTCAAGACATTCTGTCGGTGTCTACCTGGAGGGACTACCGCAGATGTCTCAGGTTGTTGAGTATCACAGTCAGGGCCCGAATAGGATACAGCTTCAGTGCAAGTCAGGGCATTTAACGCTTCAGCTCCTGTCTGTCTATCCTAATATAAAGCTTTGTCATTTCCTAAAACTGCCTCTTCCGAAAACGGTTCTTAACATTTCCGCTTTTGTTGATGGCAGGAAGGATCTAGTGTATAGCATGGTTGCGGTCGGCAGGCGATTCTAAAGTTGCCCCACATAAATAGCGACGAGTTGCGTGGGCTTTACAGTTTGAAGTGTGTAGTTTTATTAAGGCGCGTAATACAGAACGAAAAAAATGCCGGTTTTAACACTACACCAAGTCTCCTACCAGGGGCACAAAAATGTTCAAATATCTAGGAGCCGTCACCCAATTCGAGGCGCCACTTGGGCGACGAAGCAAGTTCCAAACAGAAGGCTCACAATTCTGGAGTGACCTATGAACCTTACTTATTCTGACGCCTTCTGCAGGAGGCATGTGAAATGATACATACGTATGTTTGTGTGTGTGTGTGTGTGTGTGTGTGTGGCAAGAATCTGAAGAAATTATGCTGCAGATTTTAGGCGCCACCATACAAAATGTATTCGTTCCGGCGATCAGGTGTGCTGAATTTGTTCACCCCTGTTTTATCTATTTTGCGACTTAGGCGTTACAAAACGCAGCCAAAGAATATCACCAATATACACGCACACGTACAGAGGCGTGGTGCAGTCTGCCGCGCTGCGCGAAACATTAAAATACGAAGCTTGTCTTCACTACCATTAGTCCCACAGAATATAATTTCATTTTTCAACGTGACGCATATAATCTCTTCCAATTAAAGGTTCATTTCCCACCCTTCATACAACTTGTGCTGAAAATGTCGAATTACCGCTTCAAAACTGAAAAGAGCGTATTAGATTAGCGAAATTGAATAGCTGGCCTTCAATCAATTTCGTGGGCCCTATAATTGGCACTTCATGTGTCAGTGTTTGTTATTATCCTCAGACAAAAGCCTTCAGTTTCATTTACTTTTTCAAGTTTCAACACTGAAAGCTGTCTTTGTTAATTTTCTGTTTCCCATATTTTCAGCACAAAGTGTAGAAGTACAGACGTACTATTTCATAGGTCAATCCTTCTAACTGCAAATGACAACCAGTCTGATAAAATCGCCATTGAATTCCGGAAGAAAGTAATTTAAAACTGCACCCTTAAAACCGTTTTTCAACAGCAGTCAGTATGATAACAGACTACGGACTGAAAGGGTGTTGCTTGTTTTTTGACGTAGTTGTGAAACTTGGTCCATTCTCCTGAAGGAGCTACATAGTTCGAGCTTATCTGACTACAAGATGCTGCGAAGAATATCTGAAGCAAGGAGACGGGAAGTGACAGGAAGAAATATTCCTGGGAAGTTAATACTCGTACTTGTTCAGAGAGCCAAGAAATTCTTCACCGTTTACGGAATACGACGTTTCTTACAAGGGTCAGAACCAGATTAACCCAATCTTAAATTGATGTATCATTCATCTTTCACTGGTGTGTATAATTCTTCAGTAAAGGCCAATGCAGTAGACAGTGTGTTACGGAGAACAAACTTCTGTTTAATATTCCTCCTGCCTATTTCGTCTGGGCTCGGCCATCATCAAGGTCAGCATGTACAGTACGACGTAAGAAATTACTTGAGTGTTACATTATAAACCCTTGTCTCAAGTCAGCTGCCGTATTACACAGTATAATTTAATTTTACGTATTTAAAAATGCCATGTAAACGACCCAATATTTCCAGTCTCTTATAAGACTTACTTGCGATAGACTGGGCAAACCCTCAAGACACGTCTTCCTGAGCATGTTAGGTATACATACCTAATAACCCACAACCAACGTATGCCGTGCATATCCTCAGTGTGGGACACTCCTGTGAGCCAAATTAAAATACAGTTAAACTAATAAAATCTTTAAAAATGGGTGGATCATTAATGTCGTTGAAAATTCGCTTCATTACCGTAACGCCTATTTTTTATAATATTTATACATTACAGTCTTCTTATACACAAATATGTTTAAAAAAGAATCTCATCCCTTATGCTTTCCCGCTGTACGTAAATCCCATTTAGTCCATGCGTGCTACGTGCACCTGCCACATAATCCACCGGGTCATTTAATATTAATAATATTAATATTCGTTTACCTCATTATGCGATGTTTTTTTTTCCATTTACCTATCCCCTTTCTGTTAACGCAAAGACGTGCTAACACGTGCGAAATTTTGAATCACTTCACATTTCATAACAAGAAGGTAAGTCGGAACTTATACTCCCAGGATCTTGCTGAATTCTAATCACAGATGCTCTTAGATGCTATTCTAGTTCCGGAAACGAGCCTTGCCTTCAATTTCCGACCGCGAAACTGAAGTCAAGTTGATGCGCTATTTACATAGATCTCGCATCAGGTTAGATCTTCCGCGGTTGTCTTTGAACATCACGGCCAGCCACCCCCACCCTACCCCCCCCCCCCCCGGCTAATAACACAAAGCCAGTACTGTCACCACATGTAATTAGCTGCACAGACAATCTTTGCAAAAGCTTCCCGGGCAAAAATCACGTTCTAGAGCTTAGAGGTACTTAGAAATGGGTAACATTAGTTCCGAAATTACGTTATTTAAACATAGGTTTTCATCAGATGTGTGAATTAATTGTTGTATTAAATTAAAACCAATAATTTCCGTAAACATTTGTTTGAATGAAAATAAAAATTATGGTAGAGAGTGCCGAAAAGTTTTTGTAATACATTTTTCACCGTGTATTCCAATTTTATCTGATAATGTAAGCAACAGAATAGCTACAAAACTCTTCATCACAAATCATTTAGTTTTCAGTCCCAACTTATAAACAGCAGGTAACGTTATTAATTAACGAGAACTGTGGTAGCAGAACCCGAGGTTTCAACATCGTTAAAACAAATCCGACATTTTGTACGGTCCTGCATCCACGATCCTAACGACCTGACGAAAATCCATATCAATGTTATCTTCCATCTGTGTTTTGGTCTCCCTACTGTTTGTCTCAAGATTATTTCCTATAAAATTTACTATGCATACATATTTTTAATTTTATGTTTTTATTTGAAAGACGTGAAGGTGAAAGGTATTGAATTAAATACAGACCTACGCATTTACTCCCCAAATTTAATTCACGTAAGTATAAATCTAATATGTAAGTATATATGTTTCTCCAAAGAATTATAATTTTTTTATTTGTCACCCTTGTTTGGCTGTACATTGTGGTGCCAAGGTATAACAATCTGTCATCATGTACAAATTTAATTTAATGTGTCATCACACATGCAGTGTAACGAAACTTAATTATCAGTGATTATATATATATATATATACATATATATTATCCCAGTAAAAAACATGGAATCACTCGTTTATTTTTCCCTTTCAAAAAACAAAACACTGGACATGCTAATAAGCATAGGCCATGTAATTTTATATTATATATACCGTGCATGTTATCATGAATCTGATATTGACCAACAAATGCACAAGAAAAGTGGCACGTATACAATGTATTTGAGGAACCCATGCATTGATCTTGTGGAGTTTTTATTTAGTGTTCTTATAGTTGTACATGATTTTTGCCTGTTGGGCATTTGCGAATTATATATTACATAAACCGTGCATTTTATCATAAATCTATTGTTGACCAAATACTTTTATACATGTCAGTATTAAATTTTATACATAGGCCATGTAGTTCAGATTCATGGACACAATGTGCCTCTCACACTTTGTTAGTTCTATATACATGAAGGCCTCCTTCGTACTCGTATATCTAGCAAATAGTCCTACATATATCTTTCGTAGCTAAAAGAGGTTGTCCAGATAAAACTTTTACACAATGGGGAGATTAATCGATAAAGCTCTGATAGACACACTCAATTGCGTAGTTGTATATGTTGACCTGTAACACTCTATTGAACTGTGGTCATGGCAGGTCTCTTTTTGATGGTCAGCAGATATTCACGATAACATTAAAGTGTAACATTTAAATTGTGGCATGTTATAAAATTTATTAGTAAGTTACTTGTTTTCACTGCGGCCAGTATCAATTAGAGATAGATTTGGATACTTTTTACTCGCTTGTAGCAGACATTTAGCCACTGTTAAAATCGAGGTGATATTAAATCTTGCTTGCCACAATACAAACATTTCAGCTTCTACTGGTTTTCTCTTAGATTTAGAATTTTAAACAGCAAGCAGAAGGACGGTAGCGCGCTAATAAGATGGGGACATTCAGTTAGTCGTGCAAAATTCCGTAGTTCCGCGTAAACCGGCAGGAGTCACGTTTCTGACTTTATCTGCGATTAACAAAGGCAATGGCTTCCGGATAATTTTGAGGTTTGGCGCAGTGATCATTGACAGGAATAGCTCAAGCCCTGAAATACGGGCAGACAGCTTGTCTCTGAAAGCAGTGCAGCCATGCTACGCCTAAGCAGATGTAGAACTTAACACTAAAATACTGCCATCAAAGTATACAGTCAGTGTATAATACCTGTATAAGGCCGTGCCATGGCTCAGGCGGTTAGTCGCCGGCCTCTCACCACGGAGGCCCGGGTTTGATCCTTGGTCAGTCCATGTGGGATTTATGGTGTAAAAAGTGTCACTGGGAAAGGGTTTTCCCCCCGAGTACTTCGATTTTGCCCTGTCAATTTCATTCCACCGGTGCTCCATTACAAGGAAAAATGAAAATAATTAATTAATCATCTTCATCATAGGGTTGCACAATAAGCCTGAAGGCTGCGGTGCGTCCGTAGCTTCTGCTGCGGGACCGTTCGCCACAAAAAAAAACCTGTATATTTTATTTTTTTACATGTTTCGGTTTTGTTACAAACCATCATCAGGGAGACGCAGGTCTGCAATACAGAATCATTGAATTCTTACGGCTTGTGCGTAGTGTACAATCTACAAATTGGTGTAAAAATCACGACATTATTTGGCGTTCTTGCAACAAAAGACATATTTCGTGGAGATTTGAAATTAATTTTCTGTTGAAGTACAAAACCTTATCTTATTTAGATATTCTAAATTGTCACGTGAAGTAATTAAAATTGTTAAAAATATGAAAATAGGTGCAACTAGTGGTTGCGTTATCTATACGTATGCTATTTTATTCTCAGCATTGTAACATTGGAACCTCTGAATGCTGTGCATAACAATAGAACCAGTTTTTTTTAATGACTCACCCTACTGTTGTTGGAGACCATATTTTCGTATAATATTGCGTGGCTCTGGTCTTGTGGGTCTTATTGATTGTAGTACGTTTTTATTGTGTGGTGCCTGCTTCTTGCGTCATATCGAGCGAACGGTCTGCGGAGTACAGCTGGTCTGTTCTTGAGTAGGTATCCAGTAGTTACTACCTCTCACTAGCAGACCATCTGTACCCCACAGACTGTTCGGTCGGTATGGTGCAAGCAAGAAAATGCAAGGAAAAACAAGCACTGTAACCAGCAAGGCCCACGAGAACGTACAAGCATAAAATTGTATCTGTAGTGACACATTAGAAAGACGGATTCTATTGCCATGCACAGTATTCAGAGGTACCAACGTTATGATCTTAGGAAGAAAATTGCATACATGTAGATAACGCAGCCACTGGTTGCTATTGTTTTTATATTTTTAACAGTTTTAGTTCTTTCACATCACATTAGAATACCTAAATAAGATAAAGTTGTACTGCTGTGGAAAATTAATCACAGAACTCCGCAAAATACGTATTTTACTGCAGGGGCGCACATATAATATCGTGACTTCTACACAGACCTGTAGACTGTACGCTATGTATAAGGCCTATGACTTAAATAATTATGCAATGTAGACTTGTGTATTCCTGATGGTGGTTTATAAATAAACCAAAACATGTACATGAATGAAATACATCTGTATTATTGTTATTATAAGTATACTAAGTGTGTATTCTGATTATTGTTTAATGTATATGCCTTGCCGAGTGCAGGGAGAGGCGAGTTATTTCAAAGGTTCACAAATATACCTTCAAAATGATACAAGTGTTTTCCAAGTGCACGGAATTAAAGCCAGGCTGCCTGAATACATAAACAGAGAACGTAATTTAATATTTATTAGTGTGCAGTATGTGCTACTCTGTCTATATGTTTGAAAGGAATGGAGGAAAGTGGGCGAATATAATCATGTTAATATCAGTGGAATTACAATTATTCCGGTCAGGTTTACATAGTGTTTCCTGTTTTCTGTCATAATGTGTAACTAATGTTCTGTGCAGAGGTACAGTGCTTCTCGTTACCGATGCAAAGGCCTCAAGCTACGATCCATTGCGTGACGTCAAATGTATGGACCGAATTCTCAGCTGCTTTTGTATAAAGAATAGGCCGCGGTCGACAGAGACGTGAATACCCACAGGGCGTCTTCAAAATACCCTTGCCGATGGCTGCTGGACGCTTTCCCATTCGCAGATTCACTCAGTGTAATGAATGTTAACTTTGTGGACACAGAAAAACATGCGTTCTGCGTTTAGTTTTGTCTTTGTCTCATATAATGGCCTGTAAATTTCAATCTGAAAACCCCTGCTTTTCTGTGAAGTAGATAGGCAGTGACCAATACCAGTTCATCCTGCAATAATTTCCAGCATTCTTACTTACCATACGTGATAACGTATGAAGCGACAGGTTCAGATGTAGGTGTATACATATATATATAGCTGTGTGAGCTGAATGGGCCCCAGCTTTGTTAAGGATGATGTTAATTTAAACATGGGAAAGAGTACAGAAAGTCTTAAAAAATTGTACAGGTCATTTATTATGATTGGACTTAAGTTAAAATGTAATTATGAAGATTAATTTAGTGGAACAGAGTTGCAGAGATTCTTCAAAGCAGTTGTGACATGTATTAGTAAAAAAGTAGTGAAGCTGTGAAAACTGTAAGCACTGAAATACAAATACATTGTATTACTGAGGCAATAGATTATGACTGCCTCCAGAGGTGAAAATGTAAGGGCAAAGATGAAAAAACAAATTTCTACTAGGGTACTGAAAAAGAAGACGCGCATAAACAACACAACGTCCGCTTATTTGCGCCTAAGGTAGTTGGTTTCCCTTGTCTTTTAAATAACGGTAAGACTGATACTGTGACGTGGCTGTTTATTGACAGAATGCACCAAAGAAGAACGGGCATTAGTAACTGATTTGTGTGGTCAGAAGGTGTGAAGCCTTATAAAATATTAATAGAGCAGAAGAAAAACTACGGCTTGGAGGAAGAATTTAAGGAATGAGACGAGTGTCGTTATCATGCCTGCTGTGGATGGCAGGCAGCGAGGACAGTACGCAGCTCACCGTGAAGTTAGTGCAAGCGATAGCAATTCCTGCTTGTTTTCGGGTGGTGCATGTTCGGGATATCCGTGGGGTCACCACCTTTTCTGGGTCTTTTGTGGTTTTATTCAGGGTCAGTAGATAAATGCCGGGATAGAACGTCCAGTTAGGCCACGGCCGCTTCCTCACACATCCTTTTCGATTAATTACACTCTAGTAGCCCTAGAATTCGATGCGATATTTTCTGGGCAACTCGTACGGTCGTATAATAAACCACAAATACATGCGAAGGATTGATTAGAAGATCCAAAGAAGCACAAAATCGACAATGGTGAGATTCATTTGATAGATCGTGATAAAGAAGCGGTGCAACATTTACACAAGGCTTGTCTTATAGTGCTTCATTGTGAGAGAATCAAGAAACCTGTTGTCTGTTGTACCAAAAAACATGCAAACCAATGGTAATAGTATAGGAAAATAAGATGCCTCTTTTGTGATCACTTTGTCAAAATTCTCAACAGAGCTATTTTAAATATTTGACTTGCCTCTAGAATTGAACACGAATTGTTGAGAACACTATTCCAGAGTTTATGGTAGTATAATGGGTGATGACACTGGATTTTTGGTCACGACATGAACAGCTCTAATAGGACTAACTGCACAGATTAGGCTGAAACCTTCGTGACGATATTTAGATGGGCCTGTGTGTTTTAAGTTATGCTGTAAAGAAATTTTGATTTTCCGAAGGTGGCAATGAGAGTTTCTTCAAAATTGGTGGCTGTAGCATTATAATTATGCACACCAACACAGTTAAAACTGCACCTGGTTTCCGAATAATGTTATTCGTTTTCAGTTTTTAAACCAACGAATGCACTTTTTTTTATTTCTGTTTAATTCACCCTACATATGTTTCGGCCGTGACTCGACCATCATCAGGGGTACATTCATAAATTCACTTCAGATGTTCACTGGTCCATTTGGTATTATCATAGAACCGTTACCAAATGAACCAGTGAACAGTGAAGTGAACTTATGAATGTACCCCTGATGATAGCCGAGTCACGGCCGAAACATATGTAGGGTGAATTGAACAGAAATAAAAAAGTGCATTTGTTGGTTTAAAAACTGAAAATTTTTGTTCGTTTGTTCGGTCTTAAATTTTTTGTTCTTCGCATAGAAGTGTGCTGTTTTTTTTTCTGTTAAGTAACTGAATATTTTGTTGTTATGGCTGTTTATATTAACAATTTGGTTAAACTTAACTATATATTTAAACAGTTTAGGAGGATATGACACAGCCTGTTCTCGGAATCAAAATAGAAATGCAACACAATATAAAGAAAGGAGCCATTTGGGTACAGGCCGATTGTCCTCGCGTAATACAAGCATAGTGTTTTCCGCAACGTATGGGTTTAGGTCACGTCACCTTGAGTTCCACTTCTGCTCGTTACACGAACATGAATAGGTTCTGTCGATAAACATCTATCTGACCAAACAACTATCTAAACAACCAACAACAAATACTGAAGCAACTCTCCAAACGCCGGAAACTAGCCGCCAGCCAAACAAGCAATCAACTAGTGAAGGCTCCAGCTGAGCATCCCAACAGTCAGTTAAACAAAAGGAGCTAGAACTAAATAACTGAGTCTACAATTCGCTGCCTGCCTTGTACAAACGTTTCCTTACACAGCTGGGACAGAAACCAACGTGATTATTTTCCACAAACCCGTAATGAGATCTTTCAAAAAATTACCGTTGATATGTATGACGTAACGCCTAAAGCATCATAAATCTGCTTGGGCTTTTCACACTGAAGAAACGAATTTCTGTTGTCTGTGACTAACATAGGTTTAAACTCTCACGAGAATTAGCCTAGCTTTAAGTGCAAGGTAGGTAGGGAGTCAGGCTTTACATGTTTCCGATTGTTTACACGCTAACGTGGCGTAGTGTAAATGCCACAGCATGCAGCGCCGTAATTGGCAAATTATTGGAGTGCTTGTGATGATGGTCCTGGTAGCCGAAAGTATGCGTGTGTACAGTAAAGGCAGAAGACCCCTCTGTTGTTCGCCTCCATACAGAAGCTGTAGACAGCCACTTCGTATAGTCCTTCAGAAGCTCTTAGTTACTCCTATGGTGAAGAAATTATATGTCCAGTATCTCTTCGTAACATCCCGACTCCGGATTTAATTTTGAGTCAGTTGAATCCAACCCACAGCATTATTATAGTTCTTTAATGTCAATGTAACGCTTCTTTCTACAGTAAACACAGATGCTTTTTTAACAGTTTAAGAATGACATTCATCTGCATTATATGGTTTACACAAAATTTCAATTTTCTATCTCACAGAGAACAGGCTCCATGTGCTTTGTAAAGGCAGATAGTTCAATTCTAGCTTGCTTGGCGTGCATATTGAGCACTCACAAGTAGTTATGGCCGCTAATTTAATGGCACGCTATGCCAAAGCTTGAATTTTTGTCGTAACACGTAAGATGTAATGCGTCTGCATTTTAATGCCCTGTAATTTTCTTGAACGTAAGGAGGTGTGTCCAGAAGTTACTTTTTCACCATAACACAATGTACAGCAGTGCTGTAGCTTGGCCATCGTCTTAGCTATCTCTAGTCCTAAGAGTATAAGTTTGTATGAATGCTATAACAATACTGCAGCTGCCTTAAAGAGACTAAATGAAAGCACGCATAACGATACAAAAGTGCGCTTAAATTGGGACTGGAGAATCCAATATAAAGAAAGGACTCTGTAACAAGTGGATGTTAATAAAACGCTAATTTTAAAACGCGTAAAATATATATGAAATGAATATTATTTTCTATCAGTCACACAACCCAACAGATATTCAGTGCACGAAAGCCTGGGGTTCTTGCCAGGGAAATTCGTAGCATGAAAAAGTACGAATCAGCCATATGCAAGTGACTGCCACAAAGTATATAGACTACGTCCTTAAGTAAGATAGTCGATGGAATAATTAACACGTTCGTTTCTATGTGACGTATCTTATGTGTAAAATTATGCGCAGGAAACTACATTTTGGGCTTCTGAATGTAACAGACGTAGAACGTAATCGGAAATAGCAGGCACCTTGCTTCCTTCCATGAATCATTAATACAGTGCAGTGCTACAGTTGGATGCCGTCTCAACTATAACCTCTAAATAATTAAAGGCATTAGCGGTCTAACTTTACGCCCCGAGTAAAATAAAACAGAGTAGTCGTGCCTAATTAACTTAAATGTATGTTAATTTATTATACATGAGACTCTTTGAAGAGGAAAATACATGACGCCATGGGAAACTGACTGAAAATACTGGGCGATATAAGTCCTTGTATGGTCTTACATATTTAGCTTACCGCAGCAATAAAGTTTCTGACGGTAGAGTGCATTAAATTGCCCTGTAAAACAGCTAACGATATAGGCGTAAAAAAGATGGTGAGATAATTAGCATTCATTGAACAGACTTGTGACTCCTCAGCACTGTAATGTAAGAGCAGTAACACCGACACAGCTGCGTGGGTTGCGACTAGCTATGTTCCCCACTACATCAGACTTTTTTTTCCAATGGCTCGACAGCCCCTTGGGGGCCTAGGTCGCCTCTTTTTTCGAGGCTTCACGATCACACACTTTTAGACACAACCACACTCGTGGGACTCCTCTGGACGAGGGACCAGCCCATCGCAGAGACGTCTACCTGACAACACACAACACTCACAAGAGACAACCATGCTTTCGGCGGGATTCGAACCCACAATCCCAGTAAGCGAGCGGCCGTAGACCCACACCTTAGACCGAGCGGCCACTGGGATCGGCCTACATCAGACTTACCACATATAAATTTAAGAGTGTCGTTCTATCCCCCAAATATAATTCTTAAGACAATGTTTTATGTGAAACGCATAGGTATGCGTACGGTCTGGCTTCTTATAAAATACCAAATTATTCATTGGTTATAGCCATCATACCGAGAGCTGTATTGTTTAGAACACGTGCGGAAAGAAGCTGATAAATGTACGTAAGGGCATTGTAACAAGAATGATTTTCCCTTTCTCTCTGATGGCGTGTGGTAGAAGAGGCATTTAGATGGCCTGATATTCCATCCACACAGTCCTACTGCTTATCTTAATAAGGATTTGGGAAGTTTCTACTGTAGAGGAATCAAAGCTTTTAATCGAAGGAGGAGGCGGTGGAGGAGGAAGAGAAGAAAATGTAAAAGAAAAAGAGGATGAAAAAGAGTAAAGAGGATGAGAAAATTATGTTAAAGTTGGAAGGATAGAGGAAGTTTCGTTAAAAGATTAAGGTAAATTTTAAATCGAGCTGTAAATCAAAAAGAAATGTAACAGCAGGATATTAAATTACCTCGCATGTGGAAAAGCATTTTTACTGTACTTCTGTTCTTCAGATTAAAATTGATTCTTCATTCTGTTTCTTTGTGTGTTTATTCGACACAGAAATCGATTTTGTGTTACTGAAAATTTCCGATACAGAAATGCGTTATTTATGAGGACGTAAATAAAAGACTGTTATAAACATCTTGGAATTGCTCAAGTCCTGAAAGCAAAATGTCCTTCGCACATTTCTCTTCACAGCGTTGAAGAAAATCCGCTTTTTAGCTTCAGAATCTCGTCCGGTTACAGCAACAACCAAATCACGTACGAACGGAATCCCAGCAGTAGGCACGGTAAAATAAGACAATCCCAGGGAATTACGTCTTTCTTCCTTGCGTGTGTACCTGCCACGTTCGCTCATCTGGCTATATCTCACAGATACACACACAGACACACATACACACACGCACACAGACATTCACTGCGGTGTACCCTCGCCCTGTCGTGTATATCATGCAGGCAAAATTATGCTCTTGCATTCATTCCCGTATAATATTCAAGCTCTCCTCTTTGCATCTCTAACATTAAATCTTCCACTTCTACATTTCACTACTGATATTTTCTGGGGAAATATTTTGAACATAATGCAAGCCCTCTTTGACCCACATTTCAGTTAAGCTCTCGTTCATTGTAAACCCCCCTCTTTCTACTTTATTTCTGTCCGGAGTTTTTAATATGCAGTTCCCCGTAAGAACGGTCCTGGCGCCTATGACATTAAAAAAACCACTCTTCGTGATTTTCCACAGGAGTTGTATGTTTGGTGGCTTCCTCTCTTTTATGGCTTTCTGTTTTCTTTTTGCTACCGCTTTCCAGAATTTTCATAGTGTCGCTTTCATCTCCAGGGTTCATTGGAAGGCCTCAAAATCAGAACGGCCGCTGTATGTCCTATACATACATTACAGGCATGGGCGAAACGGTGGCTGAAGCACACAACGTATCCTTACCATCTTTCTGATTCACGGTCCAATGAGACACCGGTGAGTTTTCCGTAGGGCACTTTCGAAAACAATGTGTGCATAGCTGAGGTCCATCATGTTCCCCCAATTTCCCCAGGAAAATGTGGGTAAAGGGATTCATTTCTTCCACACCAACGCAGTTAATAATTCATAATTTTCCTCCAATTCAGTATCATGTGATTTATTCACATGAAGTAACGTTGTTTAATAAATTAAGAACAATAAATATGAAAAATGTTGAAGTTTTCCTGGATGTGAGGCGGTGTGATAACTCCAAATTATGAACTCCTTATTCTGGAAGTCTGGGTCGACGATAACAGTGTAGTCAGCTCCACTCTCGTGGTTTAAACTGCTCATTGTAATTCAAACGCTTAAAAATACAAATTTTAAATAAGCACATTGACTTTGTTTCTGCGTAGCTTTTTAATGTAGATCTACCTACCACTTGTACCAAAGTTAAGCGGGTTTTTGAAAGCGAAATTTGAGACCCACGAATTATTAATCGTCGTAGTACACAGAAAATACGTTGGGTTTATTAATGAATTTTTCCAAATCGATCGACATTTTGTCTTCCGAGTTGTTTAATTCATATTTTAATACCTATTCTGACTAACCAGTTAATTAATTATCTGTCTGGGCGTCGAATCACAATATTTGATACCAGTACTCCCAGTGGTTTCCCGTGGACACAGTTATAATCCAGTTCGATCCAGCTTGTACACGCGGTCTGCCTGCAAGACCCACTGTCATATTATCCGTAAGACCACTTTGCAGCAGGCTTCTCAGCATAAATGTTACGATTCTTTTCCTTGTTGCTGGCTAGATGGTGAGTCCTTCGTAATCATTTTTCACCACCAAAAGACATTAAATAATGTACGTAAGTTACAAAGATATTCATCTCGTCAGATCGGGTATAATATTCTGTCTCCCTCTTCTCCTTTTAGATTACTCAATGATTTATAGGTGTAAATACTAGTTAATTTTCTTAAAGCACTTGTTAGGTTCCCCTCTGAAATCAGATCTCGACCCTTGTATGGGACATTTTTAATAAGGATTCTACTAGTTTCCCTCAGTCCCTTTAGTGAAATGCCTGGTACTACCTTCAATTTGGCCCTAAACACGCCCATTCATATTAAGTATTATCATGTTACCATAACTTCCGACATTGTGTACATCAGGTAATTTAAAATACTGTTGAACGAACCGGCTGAATCAAATTCCGACATTGTGTACATTAGGTAATTTAAAATATTGTTGAACGAACCGGCTGAATAAAATTCCGACATTGTGTACATTAGGTAATTTAAAATATTGTTGAACGAACCGGCTGAATAAAATTCCGACGTTGTGTACATTAGGTAATTTAAAATATTGTTGAACGAACCGGCTGAATCAAATTCCGACATTGTGTACATTAGGTAATTTAAAATATTGTTGAACGAACCGGCTGAATCAAATTCAGATTCATTTTCTGAAAACTGTCTCACTACTGAGTTTATATCCCCCCACCCCCCGAAACTGACAATGGATTCGCTTTCGTTGCTGAAACTCAGCTCAACAGCGTCCAACTGAGACGCTAGCCGGACGTCAAATGCACTCCATCTTACTTACCTGAAGTTTCTGTGGTCTGGAGAAAGTGACCGTCATTTCGCGTTTCATTTCCTTTCGTATATACCTCGTAAAATAATGGAGCGCCATTAGCAAAAAGTAGGAACTAACACTGGAGTGGAAATTCCTTTGTCGGATCCAAATATCCAGCCATTAAACCTACGATGTTTACAGTATTTATTATTTGTGCCATGACACTTGCTCATGGCAAATACGTGTTTATTGTTATACAGGCGAGGAGCATTACTGATATTACACTCATTAGGGCTGCAAATATTGTTAGTAACAAATAATAATAAAAGAATCCAACACACAACAAAGACAAGACAAGTATTACGAGTAGATAAACTTTTGAAATTCACAATCAACATAAGCCACAAAACAAAGAAATTTAAAGCCACAATAGATAGAGAGGGAAGAAAGAGAAGAACCAACACAACAGCCTAAGCAACACCGTTAATTAATAATACATCTACTCGTAAATGTAAATACGTATAAGAAAGAATCTACAATAGTAATTATGACGATGATAATAATTAGCTCATGAGTAATTACCTACGGAATTACATTCTTACGCCAACCTTGTTTATTAAAAGGGACTCTTACAGGAATTAACACGCAAATTATGGTTCAAGCAAAGTGTGGAAGTACGATATAATATGAAGAAACAACGTGAATTCAAGTAATGTAATTTTAGTTTATATTATTGGTTAAATTTAATTTCACATAAGATTTTTTTAATACGGTACTGACCAACCGCGTTGTGAATGTTGTAAATATATGTAAGGTTCGGTGAGTAATTTGTATCAGTTAGGTACATATGTTGGGCTGATGTAGACCCAATGGAGTCGAAATATGTTGCTAGTACAATCAAGGTATGTCGTGGAATTTACATACGACCTTGGCTGTGTGGTCCGGGGATCGAATACCGGTGGGGGCGAAATTTTCCGCACCCTTCCCAACCGGCCCTTGGACCCACCCGGCCTCCTATAGAATGGGTACCGGGTCATTCCCGGGGATAAAGCGGCCGAGGCTTGGCATTAACCACCCACCCTATCTAGCGTCCAGTTTAAAGAAAGAGTAGAGTTATATCTCTGCTCCCTCTCTGAGCCTTCGTGGCCTGTGAACTTTACCTTCTACCTTGTACCTTTTACTTGGTTGTGTAGACAGATAAAACCTGTAGTATATCAGAAACAACAACGTGACACAGCAATAAATTATTATTACATTTAAGACATGAAAGTTAAAGTTAAAAGTGATGAATTTAAAAGCAGTTCAAAACTTAACTCCATGGAGCAGACCTTCCGGAGAAGATAACAAATTTTCAGCTAGTCAAAAGTGCCCGCATGTTTTGCAACCCGAAGCTTCATTACCGCATTCACAAGCGCCCGCCACCTGTTCCTATCCTGACCCAGATCAATCCATTCCATACCTCACCATCCCACTTCTTGAAGATCTATTTTAATGTTATTCTCCCGTCTACACCTAGGTTTTCCAAGTGGTTTCTTTCCCTCAGGCCTCCCCCACCAAAATCCTGTATGCAACTCTCCTTTTCCCCGTACGTGCCACATTCCCAGTCGATATCATTCTTTTCGAAAACTTAAGTAAGAAAATAATTAAGAAACTGATAGTGTGGCAGTATAACTCGTAAGTTCAGACCACTAATGCCAAATTTTGCGTCTAGTCTTCCAAGCGAAATTTTCCACAGGTTTCCCTTCCACAACTACTAGTAAAAATTTAATTTCGCATTATTAGGTTACAAATAGAGAAAATGGCCTTCGGTTGTGGATAGTAGATGCGAATATATTGAATATGCAGTTGCGGACATTGAACAACGGATTTTTTTTCCTGCTTGGTGTGCGAAAGTTTAATAGCCCTTCACCGGAAAGTATTCTGTGTTACGAAAATTTTCAAAAGGCTTCGAAGTTCTACATGCTTTTTACGGAGTTAGTTTGATTTTATTGCAGCATACTATAAATAATAAATAATGAGCACTAGACGTCAACATGCAACTTGAGGGCCTAAGTTGTGAGGAGGATGCGAGTTGTTTCGAATTGGAGGAGGGTCGTGTCTTGCGGAAGGGAACTGATACTATTGGTTTTGAATTTTCGGTTCCTGTTACCAGACAGCTCGCCGAAACATGCGAGTACATGCAGTTATAATAATATTTATGATAACGTGGGCCATACTCTGAGCTTGCACTCATTGTCTTTTCACTTTTCAGGAACCAGAAATGTTACGTTTCCACTCATCTCATCTCGCAGAAGGTATGTAAGGACTCAAATTTTATGTTTGTTTCTACCTTTCGTGAGGTTCCTTCTAATATGAATGAATTTTTAATAACTAAGTAGAGTAAATTGTCTTTTATAATGCAGTCGTGTAACAGCTATGCGTGCTTTCTGGACGTTAAATTCGTAATGGATTTTTAAATGGAACAAAACTTTTAATTGTTCTCTTGATTGTCTACTGAATAAGTTTTGATCCTCGTATTTGCACTCGTACACTCCGTAAATTCATATCATATAATTACGTTTAAGAACTGTCAAATTGCTCCTCATGAAACCAATTTTTAGCCTACTTCTCTTCTGTTAGAGAAAATGAAAGCTTGTGAGATCACCATTGCTGCGTGTGCGTCTGTGTGTCCCCCACTTAAATTTTAGAACAAATTAATCTATTTTAACGAAACTCCTTTGTCATTACTTATCAGTTTTTTTACAGTCAGTAATAACGACACGGCGACTGGCGAATGTGTGAAGTTGAAAGGACACTAGTGCTGCTTAAGTTAGGATCATGAAATGATATACTCGTATGGTGCAATGTCTTCGAACACTGTGGAATTCTTATTATGGTAATTTTTTGTGAAAATGGTGCAGTTTTTTCGCTTTCGGTCTGATAGCGGTAACTAACTGTTGGAGCTGGGCGTATTAAATTTGGTACAGACACAAATGAACATGCCTATATGTTGTGTATAAAATATTGCTGTTAATCCAAAAATTATAAATTTAGCTAAGGTATATTGTATGTTTTCAATGTAGAAGGAATCTATCCTTAGAAAGTTCTTAACAAAAATTATAAAGGGTTGGGTTAACACTGATGAATTATTCTAATCTACTTACCGTAAGTGCAACCCGCAGAACTCTGAAGTCTTTCGTGGCCAGAAATTGTGGATAGAAGTCACATTTCGAGTGTCTAGGATTTCGCAGCTGTTTAGCTTTTCTGGGATATGACGCCGCGTCGCTTAATGATGCTTATCAATGGCAGTGCTATTAGCAACATTTTACTGAGATGGGAAGGAAGTGGTCATGGCCTGTTAAAATTTCAGACACGTTAATGTTTGAGAGAGGATCTGTTTCCTTTTGATCCTGTTCAAAACGCCCTCAGGATTACGTCGTGTGAGACTGAGGTGTGCTTTGGTAGTGCGGAGTAACCAGTAGCGAGGTACATACTCGTGTTCAGAAACTGCGTGTAGGTCTTTCAGGATGAAATGCCATTCTTGCTTCCACCTAAATTCACCCTGTAACATTCCATGAAGGACCGGGGGGAGGGTTAAAGGCGTTTGATGGGGGTGGGTGGACAACGCTACGCTCCGACCGCTTTACTCCCGGGAAAGAGACCCAGTACCCCTTGCACAGGAGGGTAGGAGGGCCCTAGGGCCGGTCCGGACGGATGCGGAAAATCTAGCCCCCCACCATATATCTCTTTAACCAACTAATGCACACTTATTATTCTTTATTATACAATACAGTTTACCATAAAACTAGTCTGACATGTTTCGAATCCCTATTTTTGGATCATCATCAGGGACTTGGATTGTGAATTACACAAATTACAAATCAACAATAATGGCACATTTTAAAAGTATTCACATTTTGTTCTACCAGATTCCTGCGTTAGTCTTCTGTAATCTAGCTCCCCACCTCTTTAATCGTAATAGATTTAGTCCTAATCGTAGTAAGATCTGTTTGTTACAGAACTTCGAAGCCGTTAATCACAACGCCAAAAACGAATACTGGTATCCTTTTTAGCCATTTTTCCATTTTAAACTTCATTTGCGTGAATCGAATAAGATCAGTAAACAGACCCAGAGTAAAGAGATTCTTGTCATGTTAATGAAGTGTAATTTTCAGCTGTAAATCAGTATTAGAGAAAGTTGAGGATGAGCAATTTTAATTCTTGTCTTCATCTATTGATAGAGATTAATAAAAACCGGAAATATACCTCCACAGGAAGGCCAAAGTTTCATTGTGGTCTGATAAGACAGTCCGTTATAATTAACTAAAATTTTTGTGAAAGCTTCGACTTCGATAGTTCAATACAAATTCCATTCTGTTACCACAGGAAGGAAATAAAGACGTCCTGAAAAGAAACGTCCACATCTAAAGCACCAACAACTTCGTACTTGAAGAATAATTTTACATATATTTTAGGAACACACACTATGCAGACTTTCATTTTCATTGTAATGGTACTGACTTTTCACTGGCTTTCAATACGATATAATCTCCTTCAGAATACAATGACTGAGGGAAATGGGGGAGAGAAGATGAGAAAAGGGGCTGGGGAAGGAGTAGAAAGTATGAATTCTGGACACAAGTGGAATAGTTCTAAAAAACGTAATCTCTTGTGACTATAGATGTGTCAAGGTGTGCCAATGAAAGAGGTGGAAAAACAATGAAACTTCGGGTTCCCAAGGCCCAGAAAGGTGCTATGACTGCGAAATACGATCGAGTGGCAGCTGCAGAACCATCGAAAGACTCGTGCAATTCTTCTGTTTGTTCCCTATTTGCACGAACTCTACGCTGTCGACATTGAGAAACAGGTTTCAGTTCCTCTAATAGCCTATAGAGGGAGAAGATTAAATAATGTGCAAGGTGCATAATATTTCGAAATGAGTAAGACCACGGTCTTACGTTACATAGAGCATGGCCACTGTTAATACTCCTCACGATGAACGTTGCAAAACACAAACATGTGTAATGACATTGCTTTCAGACTTCCGCCACGATGTTGGTCAATTCTGCGCTCTTCTGGGATATTACGCTGCGTCGTGTGGTGATTGTTTACGGACGTTTCGGAACAACGTATCGGTCCCATCTTCAAGGGTTGCCGGCTTTCTTTTCTTCTCGGACTTTTGACCCTTGAAGTTTGGGACCGATACATTGTTCCGAAACGTCGGTAAACAATTACCACACGACGCCGCGTAATATCCCAAAAGAGCGCAGATTTCATGTGTGATGACATGTTTAAAAATAATACATATTCAAGTAAAGTACTAATTAAGCCAATGAATGTTAGGAGGAATTGTCGTTGTTGTTCTTTGCTAAACTCTTGCCTCCAAGCGTCACACGGTTCCATAGGTTCGTACCGTTTGCTTACGTCCAACAACACGCTTCAGATTATGTAATATAGAACCACTTATTCACATTTTTGTACCAAACTCACTACAAAATTTCTTGAACGAGCTTAACTAACGCTAAAATACTATCGGTAATTTCTTTACAATCGCACGGCACTTTTACTGTGGGGATGGACACTCTAGGAATCGTGGTTCCGTTACCGGTAGAGGTAAGAGATAGACAAGTTTAAAATTGGAGTAGTCTCTCTTATAGTGAAGACAGTGCATTTTTTTGTGGTGAAGGGCCCCGCAGCAGAAGCTACGGACGATCCGCAGCCTTAAGGCTTATTGTGCAGTCCTGTGATGAAGATGAAGAGAAAGATGATCAGCTTTTTTTCATTTTTCCAAGTAATGGAGCACCGGTGGAATGAAACTGACAGGGGAAAACAGAAGTACTCAGGGAAAACCCTGTCCCAGTACCACTTTCTCCACCACAAATCCCACATCGACTGACCCGGGATCGAATCCGGGCCTCCGTGATGAGAGGCCGGCGACTAACCGCCTGAGCCGTGGCACGGCCCTGAAGACAGTGCATTACTATAAGAAGTTGCCAGATATACTGGTGATTAAATTTGTATTCGCACTTACATGGAGACCAACAACGGACTCAAAATCGCAATAAAGGACATACATTTGTGGATCGAGAAGTGGAGTTGAAGCTCATGTTACTTTCCTTTCTGTTGTTTTCATTTCTGTTCTAATCATCGATATTTTTCAATTGTGCTGCGTGAGTACTGAATGATGACTTAAATATCTGCGTCGCTTTAATGTAAACCCCATGCAACTGGGCAATCTTCTGACAGCAACTGAAACACAGATGTTCTAAAGTAACTGGCGCAGAGCATCAGTAAACTCGCCGAAAGCAAATTCGTCTTGATTTCCTGCTACCCATAAAGCAGTAAAACTCTGCTGCAGGACTACACGCCACACTTTAACTTGGGCAGCGTAACCAGTCCTGTTTCCCAGAGTTCCGATTAATCTCCTTATTTAAACTTGATCCGAGATAAACTGTTTCACATACAACGGAAGACCAGAACATCCTCTGCATGATGGAGAAGTTAGAGTAACTTTATGGGGAATCTCCATCTCTTTCCTTCCAGATTACCGAAATATCGCTCCTCGTATCACAGGAGCTTCTCCTTCTTACCGGCAAAATGTTTAACAGCATGGTATTACGTTTCAACGGAAATAAGCTACGTTTCTTACAAGGAGGAATGGATTTTTAGAGAACACGAGAGACGGGGAGAAGAACAGAAGCATGGAGGGAGAGGAAAACAGAAACATAAGCCTATTTATTACATTGGAGGTGGATTCCATTCAGTGAATGTAACTGATAAAAGGTTTTTTAAAAAGTTATCATTCGACTGTGCGCGCCAGTCTTCGTTAATTGTTATTCATCCTCTCATCAGTACAATTATTCATCCAGTTATTCATTCGTCGTTTATTGTATTCGGTATTAAAACACTGATATATCTAGGTCATTAACTAGCTCTACGATGCAGAAAATTTTATAGTTAGTTTGCTCAGTCGGTCAAGAAATTCCCCACTTTCATGCAACCGGAAGGTTAACTGTCGTATCCACCAAAATTGGTAGCATGGCCGAGATTAAAATTAGATATTCCCAGCTTCCAACTGGAGAATTCTGAAACCACATCAACCTGCTAGTACACAACGTAACTAATTTTTGGTTCGGTTTATGGGTACTAATCCTACACAGTTCTTTTCACTAAAAGTAAACTTCCGTTCAAAATGTGATTACTTTATGTTTATGATCGAAGTTTCGTTCATTCACATCAAGTTTATATCGAGTCATCCGTGGAAATGTAGATATTAATAAATTAGGAAATGCGTTGAAGTTTGTCATCTTGTTGATGAAATAATTAAAGGCGCCTGTGAATGCAGTAGTAGGAAGACTGATCGAGCCCTAATCCAGTCCGCGAGCTGGTGCCGTCGGCTCTGTAGCTAGAATTCGCCTTCAACTCAGCACGCAAGGATATCACATTGTAAGACACTGTTAAAATATGTGATAGAGATGAAGTTTGGTAATAACTTTCACGTCAGTCTTGGCGAAATTTATTTGAATTGAAGTTCTGTTAGGCCCTCCCTTAATCTTGTTTCCTAGACTTACGGGTAAGGATATGAAGATAATGCAGAAGGGGAAAAAATATCGGAATTGTGTTACAGTTGTCACCTGCAAATTCAGTTCTGCGTTCCGAACTGAATGTAATGCATTTATGTAAATAAAGCCTGTAATGCTGAAAGATAGTTTCAGTTTATAAGCGAATTTCAGCCTGCAAAAGTTGCTTTGCATCTAAGATGCGTACATTCATGGAAACGTTGAACACTGCTTTCGCGTTTTAGAATCCTGCTCGACTCCTTAATATATGCCCATGCCCAAGTCCATTTCCCTGTGTAGACAGACGTCGAACGTTGGGGCCACTCCTCCACCGAAGGTACACAGTAAATGTTAAAGGGTTCTTTGTTTCAGACTTCATTTTAGAACGGAGAGATAACAGGGGAAAATCTATAAAGGGTCTAAGTATTAAAGCAACTTAATTATCCTCCTATATTATTACATATGAATATTCAAATATTATTTATGTAGAAATTTTAAAAAATCCATGAAGTTTACCTATGTAAAACGTACTGTACGAGTACTTTGTTGGTGCCTTATTCGCGTTCCAGCTGGGTACCTGGATGTCCTGAAATTGCTTTCCCCAGTGCCGTCACGTGCATCTTTATGCCAGACTGCCTCGTTTCAAAATTTGTTTTACTCTTCTGATCTTATTCGACGTTATTTGACATGTGCATCTGGAAAGGCTTAGTTAAAAAGCCATATATGTATGTGAATTAATATTATGTGTATTCGTAGCAGACCGATTTTGTATAGCACATAAAAACATGGCATAATAAAAGGCACAAACGCCACATACAACACATAGAATCCATTTATCCTTACGCCTTGTTAAATTGTTATCATAATGAAGAGAAATTGTTTGAATTAAAAATATATTTGTTAAGATAATCTGAACCTATTTTATACTACTCCAGTGTAGTCTACCTTTGAAACTTCAACGGAATGTCACTTTATTTGTTACGTAAGCTACGTTGCTACTGCTTGTACGCTTATCCACGTAGATTCTATAAGGGCTTGCAGGTTGGTTACAGTGTAACATAAATGTATATGTCATCGCAGAGATAAGACGGCTTACGTTGGGTCACGGTGAGCTTTTAGCTCTTGCGCAGGTCATTATGATAGTCAAATGTATGTACACATTGGCGTCTGCTGAATATTCTTAGGTAAACTGTATCAAATCGAAACGCAGTTTTCTATCGAAAGGTACACTGTAGTAATGTTGTTGTGTTCTGGAAGGGAACTAATAAAGCGGCCGTAACATATTTCACAGTGCAATATTTTCTTCACATTTTCCGGGATGGGCTGAGAGAGAGACTACGAAATAATCTCAGGATATTCTATCATATGTTTGCTCTTTTCTGTGCATGCGCACGTTTAGTCTGTTACTGGATTTTTTGTATCTTTACTCCTCACACTCTTTATTTCTTGTTCTTTTCGCCGTCATACCTCTGTCCCATTTTGTCCTTTCCCTCGTGTTCGTTTCTTTTCAACATTATTTGTCCGTTTATCATCCTCTCCCCCTTCTTTCTTCGCTCTCCTTTACTATAAAACACTCTACATATATATCACCCGAAACATGCCGTCACAGAACAACAATTCGTACGTATACTTCATTATTTCAACATGCCCCTTGGGTCTCTTATGCTCTGTAAGAGCAATTAAACAAATGTCATAAGCAAACATACAAAAACTGTGGCTTATACATGACACGTAACGTGAATTCTAGCTTGTTGAATCGGAGGTCGGTAAGGTCCTACGGAGTCTGCTGCCGTTGTGCAACTCGGCTGACGAGCGTGCCCTAACTATCTGACTTACGATTCTAAAAGATATGTTATGACTTAAACTGTTCAAGAAGGCTGATCTTGCGCGTAGTGTGAAAGAAATATCCGAAATATTGAACACCGATCCCCGAAAGGGTCTTGTAAAATGAAACTTTTAATTTCGTTATTTTATATATAATTGATTCGAAAAGTGTTTCGCCCCAGTGTTGCAGTACTCCTTAAGATATCTGTATTCGGTATGAATATTCTTAATGTGCCATTGCTATCATTATTTGAAAGACAGCAGCGATGAATTTTGTTAATGATCACGTCACTCGACTTACGACTTAACACAGTAATTCAACAGACAGACTTAGCGAAAGTGAAAAGCAAGATGGCAAGAGATTAAAATAACCGTTAACCAATGAAACATTACTTCATTTTGTAATTAATTACTCTCTAAATAGGTATATCTACAGATTTAGCGTAATGTCAGTGCAAAACAGCCTGTCATGTTAGTGAATATGATTAACTGAATCGATTATTTGGAAGCGTGTCCAGTGACTGAAAGGCGAATATCATCCTTTTTAGCAAATAAACAGTTCAATTTAACAAGCGATAATATATCTGAAAAGCTCGTTGTAGTGCTCAAAAATCGCAAGCCACGGTTGAACATCACGTAGTAAATGTGGAGACGGTGGAAAGTTGTTGTTGCCAGGTGAAACGCCTTTTAACCTCGCATGGAGAAACTTTCCATTCGGTCGCGTTTCTCCGCTTCTGCTTTTTAAATCCAATAAATGATGCAGCTAGAAGCTCGGATCAACTCCTGAGTCTGGTTGGATTAATCTGGAGCTAGGCTCACAGCGATGTCTCTGCTCCAACATCAAAACACGTTCTCATATGAAGTTTTGGAAGAAAAGTACAACAGAACTTCCAAGCACAACTTCAGTTTTGAAATCCATTTCATTGCAACGTATCTCTAATGCCTACAGAGGACACACGTTATTGCGTCTGTTGCGTGTAATTGTCGCTAGTGCGCACTGCACACGAGCTTTTATCGCGTAAGTGTTGGAATAGTGAGTTCGAATCCCAATAATGCCTTTTGTTTTTGTCGGCAGTTTTTGGTGGTGACAGACTGATTCCATGCAAACCTAAGAAGAGCTCCATATGTATGAATGTAATGCGCGAAATAGCCTACTCGTATCTGTTGTAACAAAGGCACAATCCTGAATCGGCCTTTTGTGCTTGATGAAAAATGTAATATATCCACGAAATATCCAAAGCGAATATTATAGTGTCTTTAAATTGTTTCATAGTGAATACTTCGTTGTGTGTACTGCTAAAACTGATGAACAGATGGTTATGAGTCATGAGTAGGTAATGATTTGAAAGTGAACGGTTGTTACTGCCCGATTTAAACTTTCGGTTGGAAGCGTCAGGAATGCAGAAAAAATCCGCAAACAGGACGGTCTGTATGAGAGTCTATATTCGAACCACACACCGCCCGAAGACACGTTAGAACTTAACTGTTACCGAAGAGTTCGGGCTTTTGAACTAAATTGGGAAATTAAATCAAACGCAGCCTGAACGTGAAGTTCTGGATCACCGCCATGTTTACACTTTTCAACGAAATACAAGACAGCTTAAAGCTGGGTCTTTAGGTTTAAACGTGACGTGTTTGTGTATTAAACTTCGCTTGCTAAGCCACACTGCCTCTATTATTGTAATTTTCGGAATGAAATACAACTATAAATTTTTTGCACGTGCTACAGATATTTGTCGGACATGTTGCCGTATAAACAGTGAGGTTCTTGCAACAACCCTTGTATTCCGGGCAAGTATGTTCTGAACCCGGTGTTAAAAAATTACTGAATCACTTCTTGGTTAGTCTTTTGAGGATTATGTTCGTGTAGTACATATCTTCGAGGCGTCCTGCAAAAATATGTAAAAAGAAATAAACTATTTGTCAAAGCAGAATATGACGAAAAGCTGGGTGCAACTCACATGCGTACTTCTACGTACGTACTAGTATTTAGAAAAATGTTTTTATCTAAATAGGCCCATATAGTGTGTTATGTTAAATTAGCGAAGACGTCCAGTCTTCAACTTGTTTTCTCTTAAAATGAGAAATATTGAAATAATGTAATTGCTTGTTGTTCTGTATACAGTACGACTAAACACTCCCCTCTACCAGCGTCCAATAAGTTATACCATGCTGCCGTAAACTGAATGCTTGAAGCAATAAGCGGTTAAACTTTCTTGTCAAACAACGAAACTGCAAGAGACATAGATTGTATTTTAAGTATAAAACTAATTATGATCGAAAAGTCTTAAAAATCAGATCAAAAGCTAGAAACACGCAGCAGTTGTCTATGATAAGTACAATTGGTATAAACTGATCTTTGTAAGCACGATCTCGTGTAGATTTGACTTACGTAACTCTGAAAGAGGTGAAGCAGTAAATTTAAACTGAGGTACTATCGGTTCTGTCTCAGATATTTGCACGTAAAGGAAAACTAAGATTAAGAGGATGTAGAGGGTCTCCAGTAGCATGAGATTCACATATTTTGTGACAGTTGTTTATTTGGTTTAGATGGCATGCTTTAAAAGCAATAGAATCCGTCTGACTTTAACTGATTTCACTCTTTATGGCATTTTGTTGGGTTTCTGCACCGTGTAGTGGTTAAATGTTCCGCCGTTTCGGAGGAACATCCTGCTTCCATCGTCAGGGTGACTGAATTGATTCAGATGGATGCTGAAGTGATACGAATGAAAACTGTGTCTGTGCTATAGGACAGTTTGAGAATGCTTGACCAGTCAAAGCTACAGAAGGCGGGAAGAGGAAACAGGATTGTTCCGAGCCAGTGGGAGTTAAGTTTTCCAAGAACGTACTTTTTTCCGAGCTTCACCAGTGGGAAATGTGGAAATAAAGTGGACGGTGATTGTGGTCTGGTCTGTGCCTGCTGTTAAGCCGCACTGAGCTTGATTAGTACTTGGCTGCTAACCAGTGAGACTGGCTGCACTGTGGGTACTGAAGTAACGGATTATTTTTTGCCTTATGACGGCTAGAATTTTATGTCCTTGGAGAATGCCTGTTGTTTTCTTGATTGGAGAAACCTCTTTAAATTGCCCTACACAACCGACACAGTTCTCCCTCCGTATCACTTTAGCAACCACTTGAACCAATTGTCACCCTGAAGATGGAAGCAGGACGTTCCTCCAAAACATCGGAAAATGTAACCACTACAAGGTGCAGAAACCCAAATGACGACCATAATTTGGTGAACAACCGCACCGAAGGACAGCCGTTTAGCAGCTCAGTAAATTGCCCGCCTTTGTTTAAAAACCCGACAATTCATTACCGTGTTTGCTGCAGCCCGCCATTTATGCATATCCTGTGCCATATGAATCGAGTTAACACCCACCCTAAGTCTCTCAATCGTCTCGTTCCTTTGGGTTTTCATATTGGCTAAGGGCTAAATATAGGGCCTAACACAGATCACTTCTTCCTGTGCATTCGTGTCAATGTACTACCCACAGTCTTCCTGTCATTCCGTGTTATAGATCCTCAACAACAAACAGTCTTCCTGTGACACTGGTCGTGCATATTTCTACTTGTCGGTTGAAATCTTCGCTGTTTACTTAAAGTACTCGCACAGCACACAATTGCATACGTCAGTATGGAATCGGAAGTGTCTTGGTTTGCATAGCAGACCGAACAACACGGGTCGTTGTTTTACGGAATAAGCGACGCAGTGGTTCATGTCGATTTATGGCTATTGCTGTCTCAGACTACGTTAAAAGTTACTGCATATAAATTCGAATTATAAAACTGAAAATAGAGCGAAATGGTGCTAAAAATCAAATATTCTGCAACTTTTCGAGAGACTAACAGTCGCCTAAGAATGTTGTTACATCTTATTCTTTATTTACAACTTCAAAAGCCGTAATGCTTGTGAATGCCATCATCGATAAAGTTATGTGGAAAATATATGGAGTTAAAAACAGGAGAAAGAAAGAAAGAAGGAGGGATAAAATGGTGTACGTAATGTGGAGTTTCATGTTTTTTCGTGCCGTTTTACCCCAAATGTTATTACAGTGATCAAATAAAGAAGGACGAGATGGGCGAGATATGTGACATTAATTGAAGAGGTGAGAAATGCACACACAGAGTTCTTTGGAAAACGTAAAGAGAACGGTCTTGTTGAGTTTCTTAGGCGGAGATTAATGCTTAATTAGATCTGAAATGTTTAATGAATATTGAACTAGTTAAAAATAGAGTTTAGTGGCGGCCTAGTATGAACTTGACAACGAAAATTCGGATCCCTTGAAGACTGGAAATTTTGTTGACCAGCTAAGCGCCTACAGGCGTCTAAAAAGCGCTTGTCTCTTGGAGTTAATCATCAACTTCTCCAACTGGCTGTAACTTCTCTTCTAAATATATATTGTTGTTAGCATAAATATCCCACTCTAAATCCATTAAGCTTTGTAGGCATATTGGTACAATGGATACAGCGTCTGTCTATTTGAAATATGTTGCATAAAGTCATCAAATATACAGTTTAAATAGTTAACTCCATGTATCACGGTCCTGCAAAAGTTAACAGTCTCTCGTCTAGTCAATAAATTCCCCTCCTTATTTGGTACCCGAAGGTTCATTTCCGTGTTAGAAGTTCTCGCGATTTCCCCCGTCCTGAGTCAGATGGATCTAGTGAACATACTTCCACTCTTTTTTATGATCCCGATTAATGCTATTCCAGCAGGTGCTTTACATACTTACCCTGTAGGGTTTAGTGTATATACCTAGCTAAAATAAATTGGAAAAGGAAACAGAGGATAACTTACAGGTACTTTTCCTTTCTTTTAACTTATTAATTGCTTTTTACTTTCTTACTAACAGGTACTTCGTTGTTTCTCGGTGTGTAGATGAGAGCATTATTTTATGTAAAGAATGTTCCATGAAATATTAAGTACATAAAACGTAATAATTATGTGCGGATTTTCTGATGCGGTCGTATTAAAACCAAATCGAACTTTTGGAGACGCTCGTTTTCGATTGACGATTTTCTAAAGGCTCTTGACAACGGTTGATTGATTCATTGATTTATTATTCTGCGTACTAATATTATATTAGGAATTGCTATTGTTTTTGAAGTATAAATGTTATGATGTTTATGGGTTTGTCTCGAACACTTGTAGCAGTTATTTATTTATTTTTGAATGAAATGGGACCGTGTTTATGTGAGGTGGCTTGATTTAAAAAAAAACAGAATTGTGCATTAGCGTACAGAGAATGGAATAAACGAAGGAAACGCCGAGTTATAATCGCCAGTTCACTGTGAGAGCATAAACAAATTGCCTTCCGAATGTAACCATTAACACTGTGTCAAACCTTTCAGCCTGAGAATAAAGTTCCCATATTTGCGAAGTACAGGCGCATTCAGGCTGTGACATAACTGACAGACTGCTTAATAAATATAACTGAAGCTTGACGTTTACTGCAGACACGGGATCGTGCGGTTTTCTGTGATGATTACTGTACAGAGTCGCGAGTGAGAGCTGGTTTAGCTTCAAGAGCGCTTTTCTCGTAGCTATGTCACCGTTTAGCTACAAAGTGCTGAAAGGAAGGCAGCAACTGTACGCCCAGTGTCACAACAAAATCCGTGTTTTTAAGCCCCTCTCATCTCGTTAGTGTATTATTATCATATACTTCAAAGTCTGTCTCATTTTCCTCTATAAAAATTCAAGTTTTAATCTATGGTTCTGTCTCACTCATTAAACTCTCCTTTCATATCATTTTTACTTGCAACATAAACTTCCACATTTAGGAACATAAAGTAAATATGAACGCGTAAACCTTGCAAGTGATTATAAATTGTTTTACAAAGAGTTGAAGATTGATGCCGGTAGCCGTGATCACGAAAACAAACCGCCTGTAGCTGAGTTCGTAGATTCCAATCCCACATATTACATGGCATGCAAGGATTTTCGTCTATCGTACCCTGCGTAAAGAAATGCTTGTGTTTGTCGTTTGTAAAGAATGGTTTGTTGCACACTTCTTGGTGAGTTAACTAACGTGTACAAAACTTAAAATAACAAGCTCTGATGTGTTACCAATATCATCAGGTGTGTTTTCGTAAGACATCCTTTGCGTTCTTAAGGGTTATCAGTGGAATGGAACGTTGTAATTTTTTCCTGCGTGTAAGGTTTAAAAACACGCAAACAAAGAAATTTAATTTACATCTGTGGACTTGAGTGTCGTCTCATATAGGCCAAGTAACAGTACTTAGCGCTACTTCGAAATGTTGGGCGATTGTGAACGAGTGAAGGGAAGGCGAATCCTGCGTGTTACAGCTGCAATAAATATCTTTTATACGTGCTTTCTCTCTCTTCGTTCTTCAAGTTACAGTTATTCATTCTGATTAAGTCACAACGTTTTACAGACTGCAATACAACTGACGCAGCTACTGCGGTAGAGGCTGCTGCAGACTATTCGCATCATATTTATTGTACAGCCTGCCAATTATATTTCACAAGAGGGAATCTGGATATCACTCCCTGTCTCGATCCAGTCCAAGTAACTGGTGACCCTGGCGAAGCCAGCAGGATACTCCAGCTCACATCCAGCTGCCGCAGCAAATGAAACGACACCGATCTGTGTATAGGCACCATCAATCTCCGTAACTAGTGGGCCGCCACTGTCTCCCTGTAAAACAGGATAAGTTCTGTCTTAAATGTAACTTCCTGATATTTGAATATCATATTGATAGTTTGTCTTTTGTGGCTCATGTGAGTTAAGTTTCTGGCCCTCAGAAACATAGCTTTCACGGTTGGAGGCTTTGCAATGCAGTAAATATACTAGATAGTATTTTAGAAACTTTAACATTAATTGAAATATTGTAATGAGTTTTCTGTTCTTACTGGAATCCAATTTGTAACTTTTAACTTCAGTCCTTAACAAAGTGGTACAAAGGTTTTAGCTACTGTCACCTGACTTCCAGCTGCTGAATAAACTGTCCACACCATAACAGTGTGAACTCATATTGGGATATACTTTAAAGATTTATGACCTACCTTAACAACACAGAAATAATTCCCTTTACGTATGGTTCAGACGGACGAAAATGCAATCATTAAGCTACGTGTAGAAGCATATTCTTTCTGTAGTACTCATTGTCTGGTTTTATATTTTTTGTTTCATAGTACGAACTGTGCTGTAAATATTTCGATAACCTATGTGACAGGTGAATGAATCAAAACAATATTTCGAAAACTGTACTAAAATAAAAATGAACATGATAATGGAAATAAAGAAGACAAACTTATGCAGTAGCCTACCCTCATGTACTTTTCGGGCAAACACTGAGGGAAGAGTAATGTATTAATTTTGTAATTTGGTAGGTAGTTACTAACATAGCGATGGGAACCTCTGCCTCTTTACTTAGGACAGAAGTGGACCAGTGATAGCTGACAACCACCTGTCAAACCCAGACGTTGACGTAACCCCCAAGTTCAAAGTCATTATTTTAACGCTGTGAAAAACACGAATCTCGCCAATGAAGAAATTCTTCGTCACTCGTCACTGAACAAACGGACACATAAGCGAGAATTATTTTGAATCTAAAGGCGATGTGAAAGTTAGATTATGAATTAACTGAATATTTAAACCTCAGAATAAATGTTATGTCAGTATGTGTCCTGGAGCCTTGCTGTACTGATTTTAGTAACGTAAACTCCAGCTCGTAAACCGAGGAATGTAAGTATGAACTCCATCATGGAGCGTTCCCAATGAAAATTTACAAATGTATGCCTTTAACTTCGCAATATCTCTGTTGTTTCTGTCTGTTTGTCAGCATACTTCTAGAACCTCTGAAGGGATTTTCATGGAGTTTGGCTAAATCGGGCAATAATACCGGACACTGTACATGACAGTGTAAGTGCATTTCTGCTCTCATCATGAGACTATCTCGTTAAATATTTGTCGAAGCGAAAAGAGTTTCAGATGAAATTTGCACGACGGAGCCAACGCGCCAGTATTATTACGCTATACTTACAATGCATAACATGTTGTCTTTTATAACCTAATACAAACACGACGTTAATTTAGATTGTCAGTCGAATAAAGAGAAAGTATTAGCACGTACTAAGGATTTGATAACATGTTTAATGTGATTGTTTTTGCCTTGGGTTTGTGGCACATCAGTGCGGAGAAGGTTGAGTCTTCAGGAACATTTGTTACTATTTGGAATTTTAGAGTGTATGGTAACGATGTCTCCTTGCTTATAAACTTGATGTGCCTGCTTTTGAACTTACAGCTAACTGAGGCAAGACGGTGCCATCCATGTGTGAAAAGAGGGAAGAGTTTGCTTGTTAAATAAACAAGAAGAGGATACCCGAACAGTATTGGAAAGCTATACGGAACGTTTTGTAAGAATATGGAACTTTAATAACGCATTAAAGGTAAATCGCGAAAACGTTCCGGGGCAGATGAAACGGAAAGTGGCTGTTCAGCAGGACGTGAGGCTATGGCGCTCAGTTGCGCAATAGCTCTGTGCATGTCACTATTTAGCAGTCAGTGCTGTGTAACCCTCTCGCGCAGTTCAGAGCTCCGCTTTCACCGAGCCGCAGGTGTTGGCTGTAGTATTCTTTATTAATGACCTGGTGACGAACATGTGAATTTGGATAGTAATTTTATGATTCATAACTTTGAAGTCCCTTTACTAACAATACTTACGTTTTTAATTTGCAGCTAATTTAATTTTTCACTTTGTCTAATAAAGTACCATGGAAAAGGAAGCAAATTTCTTTGAGGCATAAACATTTGATGAAAGGAACAAAAAAATATGGGTTCCATGCCTTATAAACACTTACATTGCAGGTGCTGTGGCCGTCGAGGGTCGAAACACAGAGGGTGCTGGAAATGACGTAAGAGCCGAATACGGTAGCACACTGTGCGTTGGTGATGACCGGAAGGTCCACATAGTTGAGCACAGCGGTAACGCCAGCGACAGCTAGAGCATGGGGAGAAAACTCACGTGACTCAACAATAACATGTCTGCGCATTTCTTGCAGGAAGTTCACACTATAGAAGTGTCCGTTAGTCTTACTGCACCCTTCATTTCCGAAATCACTCACCACATTCCGATTAAACTTGGTATGTGGCAGGTAACCTTATCTACACTGAATATTCGACTGATTTCATATTTGGCTGTTATCTGCACAATCAAACCTAGTTCATATACATAAAAAAATCTTTGTCAATTTCTTCAAAATGGCTAATCTTTGAAACATTCTTTTATGGCGCAAATATAAATCTTGTAATAGTCTAAGACATTTATTTTAAATATTCTTCAGATACTAAATATTTACCCAACACAAGTTCAACATACTTGTATTTTGTGGTGTATGAAGGCTGATATCTCTGTTGTGATCAACTTTGCAGTTATAGATTACCGTCTGCGGTGAATTAATACGCAAAATGCAAGGAACACATCTCAACAATAGTCGGATGATAACTTTCAGGTCTACTTTTTTAGTAGGCAAATATGAAGAGGCCACTTCGGAAATTTGGGCGTGGATGCTAGAATAATGTACCTTTAACATCCGTCGGTTTCTCAAGGATTTTCCTCATGTTATTAGGTGGAAAATTAAGTAAGCATGGATTGTTTCTTTAGGACACAAAATTAAGCCGTTTCACCAAATTTCTATGTGATACATGTTATTTAAAACAAATAATACGTTGAAAAATATGATACACTCACCGTCAGAAGTTTGTCCCCAGCCACTCACTCGAGCAGTTACGCCAGCAAAGTCGGGTGGGTTTGGATTACGGCAGGGCAGTTTTACGGGTTTGATGAAATCTGAGGCATTTACAGAAATATCTGCAGAAATCTGTTACAGATTGGAGCTTTAAGTTCTAATGTACCTAATTTATTGACTTTCTAAGAGCAAGATTTACTTTACTCCTAATGTGCACGAATCTCAGGAACTAAAGAAATAAGACTTTACATTTTACAGTATCTAAAAACGCATGTCTACATTTCAGGTATACAAATATTCTTACGTGTCCTGGTATAATGTAAGTGGGTCAATATCCAAATGAGTGATTAAATTTATGGTCACTCTAACTACATTCTTAACTGGGCAGTACACCCCCCCCCCCCTCAAGTATCTGAGGTATTTTCTGTAGTACACAACAACACCACCACCACAACAGTAGCAGCAGCAGTAACAACAACAACAACAACAACAACAAAATCTGTGCCTCTCCAGACATGTCAGCTTGTAAGGAATTCTTTAATCACCACTTTAATGTTCTGGATAGCATCCGGCGCTAAATATTTAATAAATACAATTAAATATTAATAACAGTAATTCATTTAAATTCTTGTTTATTAAAGTGCTGAGTCAACAGCCTAGAAGCCAATAACAGATTCAGCACAAACATACATAGAGAATTATGAAAATGAAGCATATACACGAAAACATACCAACATCTATAATGATAAATATTTAAATGGACGAGAACTGCAATAACGCCAGATACCTTCAAATGCCAAAAGGGAACACGGCCTGTACAGAATAGTGTAACATACAGCAGAAACTATAGATAATATGCGAACATCATTTTGATGTATAAAATAAAATCTTAAATAATTTTGAACGAAAGAAATTTGCTCATTATCATGAATCTTTAAAAGAGTAAAAAATATGTCAAAAGAAATATGTTTAGTGAAGAACTCATAGTTCCTGCAAATTATATGAGCATCAGAAATACATCTAGCTGAGGCACTGAACTTGCGCTGATAATGTTGTGCTGTATTAAACACATAACAATCTCTGATTAATCTTGTATACTTATAGCAAAGTGTTTTCTTTATAAAAGCACTAATGGAGAATAAGGCGCCAAATTCTGTCACCTTAAATGGAGTGTAGAACATTTTCAGTCGTTATAACAACATGCATTTATATTGATTGCCGCATAAGCTATTAAATTCCGCTACGGTAGGCTACTGTCAGCTATAAGGTTTATTTTAATTACTTTAAGTTTTGACAAGCAGTCCGCTAATTTATTTAGATTCCACGTGAGATGTCATCACGATCATCATGATGACGATGATTATGACATTCACGTAATACTACTATTAGTACTGATACTACTACTACTACTACTGCTGCTGCTGCTGCTGGCGCTACTAACGACAAGAAAGAAGGCGCTGATGATGACGATGGTAGTGGTGGTGATGATGGCGGTGGTGGTTATGATGATGATGATGATGATGGTGATGATGATGATATAGCATTCGTTACAGATATTGCAATATCAATCTAATACTACTTAAGAAGGCTGCAAGATCGAAGATTTGCCAATATTTCGCGTTACGAATATGTGACAGCAGCGAACACAGTAACAACACTCACCGGTGTAGCCAATTGCAACCCTGATAAGAGCAATGTCATTGTAGAGATTTACATCATCGAAGTCGGCGTGGAGGATGCTTTCTGTCGACTGACCAATTAGAGCGCCGAACTCGTCCGAATCCAGACGGTTCGCTCCGAACCTTACTGTGTACACGAGCCCACTGAAACAATAGCTCATAGATAGTTTAAAGCATACGAATTTATTTTACTAATGACCTAAAGTTTCTAGTGTTACTTTAGCTAATCACAATGTAAAGACAACTAATATGTTCTTTGAAAATCTTGGAAACTTTAAACATTTACATGCGACAGGATCATATCAAAATTACACGTGCCTGTACAAAGGTAACAGTACATTAAATTCGGTGTATGGTGGCCATAATACGTAATCAATATAGTGACTAGGCTGCGGGATGACAAGAGAGGACTCGTGGTTTGATTTTATCTTCTCCAAAATTTCATAGCGGCCCTAGGGTCTATCCTGCCTTCTATTCAATGTGTACCGGGGGCTCTGTCCCCGGGGAAAAGCATCTGGGATGAGAAGCTGACCACTCACCTCATCTGCTGCCAAGGGTATGAATGCGTGGAGCTGTACGTCCAGTCACCCATACTTCTTCCTAGCGTGCGTAAGGACAACTGTAGCTTTACCTTTACCTATTTTAATTTCGAGGACGCTTGGTAACTTTCCTTTCAGGATGTTGTACCTTGTCGTATTCTAGGGAAAGTTTATCTCCCAGTGTTTCGGTTTTGCCCTGTCAGTGTCATTCAGCACCCCATTTATCTACCACTTACGTTACACACTGTTTTAGCAATTGACGCTGTCGTTAAGTAAGACACGTGTAGAAGAACACATCAGTTTTCAGATTCGTCAGATTAAACTGGCTTGTGCTGAACTAGTGAATTCATGCCCACGGTCCGTCCACGTCACGTAAATCGTTACACTTTACAGAATGTTGACGTCATGTAACAAAACAGGTTATATATCGTCATCATCTTAATATCATATCATATTTTTATGTGATGACATAACTTAGTTTTTCTGTATGACAGTGACATTCTGCAAACAATGATGGCGTACGTGATGTGGATAGCCACACAGGATTAAATGCATTATTTCGAAATATATCGGGCTAATTTTACTAAATGTAAATAATTTATGTGTTGTATTTTGATGGCAGAGAACATATGACAATACGTGACAGTACAGCGGTATATCTGCTAATGTGGAATTAAGTACTTACAGTTTCACATCGATAAATATGTATGCCCCGTAACGTGTAACCGATCTTGTAATATGGCCCGCCAGCAAAATAATTGCCCAACCCTTGTTCTCGGCAGGTGTTTTGTGTATCTGTGTTCCTGTCTACATGTTCTGGTATTTACTTTCCTATTATTCTTGCCTAATCAGCATTGCTGTATTACTCACCCGCAATGCGCCGCTGTGAGGACCCAGTCATTAGAGATGACAGACCCACCGCAGTACCAGGTGTTATCAGTTATAATATTAACTTGCCATGGAAACTGACCACGGCTTGCAACAATACCATTGGTGATACGGTGCTGATGACCCTCTGGCACAGCGACTTTCCCGGCAAATTCTGAGCACAGACACATTTGCACCGAGATGTTAATATAGGCCTATAGACTACGTGTATGTACGATACATGTGTAAAATATACATGTCGATACTAAAATACCGTATCAGAAACTGCGATTTGCACATTCAAACATGCAAGCAAATAATCCTCGGTTATTATTTTTATATGCGTGAGCTTAAGGAATCTAATTTGTTTTTGGTATTATTGTTTATTTCACAGCTGATTAAATTCCTAGGTTTACTTCGCTGTAGGCTCGCAAAACAGAAAGTTCAGTGAATAATGAATCAGGCGGAAAACCCGATCATGGCCTATTTAGAAGTACGGCACTCTTCCAGCATTTACGTGGAGGGACTGGTAAACCCACGAGAAACGTAAGACAGTACATCCACCCTCCTGTCAAATATTTGAAACCGGGATATTTCCAATACGAAGAAGGCGAAACAGACGTGTTAACATCTAGACTGAGCCGTTCGCCGACTTACACAAGATTAGAGAATAGGCATCACCTGGCTGTGGCTTCGTGCCCGTCTTGAAACCGGGCAACTGTTGCGGGAGTTGTTTTTGTGCTGCCATGATGCTTAGCCATTCCTCTGCAGTGTGGCTTGGGTTTACAGGAAGCACCATGCGACGGGACTTCAGGTCGGCCCGTGCCTGTCGAGGCAATTGGATGATGAAGAACTGTCTGTGTGCATTACACTCAAAAGAACTGCATCAGTCCGAGCATACTTGCCTCATTTATCCATAGCATTTTGCAAATTAGTATACTCGTAAGTACTTCATTCGGACATACATTCCCTGGATATTCATTTTTTTGAACACCGATCAATACAAAATAAAAAGTAAGGTAAAGTAGTCATGTGCTTAATTAAGCACCATGCCATGAAAACGTACGGGACAGTCAACGTACAGCTGTTCGCATTCTTAACCAAGGTCCAGATGAAAGCGAGTGGTTAGCTTCACTCTTCGGTCACTCTACCTCTCGGGAAGGAAACCCCCTACACATTATGTATGGTGCTTTATTGTCCATAGAGCTACTCTGAAAGCTGTGAGGAAGACGTACATCGCTCTTACTGCGGGCAGTCGAACACAATTCTTCTGCCGTTCATCCTGTAGCCAGTGACTACACTGACTGTACGACTCAAAACGAAATGCAGGATAACAACACAACACACTAGTTCTGAAGTTTTCAACAGCGGGTCTAGCCTATGAGCCTTCAGTTTGTTTGAGGTACAGGTAGTTGAATTTCGAGTACCGGATAAACAATTTTTTTTTTAATTTTGAGTAAGAAATTCAAAACTAACGCTTTTGATTCCTCACATGAACGAACGACTCATCCTGCAGAAGAAACTCACATGACATGGAGTAAAATGTAAGTACAGATCTAATTATAATGATATCAGCAATATGTGAACATTATTCCCAATTAGCTAGCTAAATCGCAAATAAGGCATTTGTAAATTATAGGTACTCCAAGGTGGAGTATACTTTTACACTCTCGCTTCATTATGTCGCCGTCCGCGGTAGGACCTTAGTAAGACGTACTGCTGACGCCGACGCAGTTTCTACCTGTCCTTCTCACCTTACGCTTCCTATTACAGGGATGATAGCTGTTAAGTAACTAATGATACGTGCAGCGGGCGAGAATTAGATGTGCACGGCGTGGCCTTATGATGTTGGAAGCACAAGGTCTTAACGGTGTGCGCTCGGGTTCATGACGAGGTTGAAGAAAGAGTAAAACAATCAGTAGCATGAAACAGTTATGAATGGCATTTGTACGTTTCGCATCATAATCTCATGCACTCGCAAAAATAATATCCCTCTGCCTTCTGCCCAGTGTTCTGAGAGCCAAACGGCTGTTCCTGTCACATGACCTATTTCGTGTTTCAGAAGTGACGTTTCGGACAAACGTGTGTTGGACTTCTGTGACTGGTCAGGCAAGGACACAGGGCCTTCTGTCATTGGTTGACCAATCCTTCTTAGCGGATGTTACGTAATCCTCATTAGTTAAATGTAATTAAAACTTATGTGGGGGAACAGAAATATCCACAGGGAGAGAATCTGAACACCTTTTATACGACTTCGGCTCAAAATGTTAGTAGCCCAACCTACTCTAAATTTAGAGTCCATAAATTTGTAAGAGCGAATTTTGTTGTCGTCTAGCGAAACGCGCAAATGGTCTGGTTCTGTGGAAAAAATGCCATAAATGTCACAACTGGAGAGACGTGAGATCTGAGAAGTTACGGGAGTTGTTCCAATTAGACTGAAGACACAGTTGCACTGACGAACACCTGCGCTTCCAATTTGGTTAAACATAAAATTTCAGAATCTTTGCTCGTTCACATACAAAGGGTGGTCTCTCTGGGATTTTAACCCAATGTTCGGCCACAATTATATAAAGCTCAAAGTGTAAAATTCGCTCCGTTTTCATTTCCTTCGATTGTTCTTACTTCACCGCTGTTCCTCCGAGAAGTCGGTCTTCACCTCGGAGACTGCACGGTGTTATCCAAAAGATCGCGCCCATAATACGCGGTGTTTTTGAACAGAAGACGATACCAAGAGCACACGGTGTTATAATCCAGAAGACCACAACAGAACTGTACGGTGTTATAATCCAGAAGACCACACCAGAACTGTACGGTGTTGTAATCCAGAAGACCACACCAGAACTGTAAGGTGTTGTAATCCAGAAGACCACACCAGAACTGTACGGTGTTGTAATCCAGAAGACCACACCAGAACTGTACGGTGTTGTAATCCAGAAGACCACACCAGAACTGTAAGGTGTTGTAATCCAGAAGACCACACCAGAACTGTACGGTGTTGTAATCCAGAAGACCACGCCGAGACTGCGCCATGTTTTGAACCAGAAGACCACACGAAAGAATACACCTTGTTATATCGCATAAGACCACATAAAGACTGTACGGCGTCATAGCCCAAAAGACCACACCAAAAAACACGGTGTTAAAAATTTTATGTTGCATGTACCGCGCATTTTATCATGAGTTTAAGTCGAAACCAACAAATGCACAAAATTATTAACAAGTATAACATGTATTTACAACCCCTACATATGTTTCGGCAAATAAATTGCCATCCTCAGGGGATATTATCAAGGAACTTCGAGTACTTACTGTATTCGAATACACAATAGTTAGTTTTACAGCGGCGTAAATATTTCTACTGTAAAACTAACTATTGTGTATTTGAATGCAATAAGTACTCGAAGTTCCTTGATAATATCCCCTGAGGATGGCAATTTATTTGCCGAAACATATGTAGGGGTTGTAAATTCATCTTATACTTGTTAATAATCTTGTGCATTTGTTGGTTTTGACTTAAAAGCGGAGTTAAAAGTCAGACGACCACTCACCTTTGTGAAAACTTGAAAATGCACATTCTTCATTATATTTGCTATGATTCCAAGTGTGATAAACGTCTAGTATGATCCATCTGTTCTAAGACGAAATATGTAGGATACACAAACGACAAATATAACAAGAGTTTCAGTGACACTTGCGTTTGTATTTCAGCCCGCGGAGTGCGCAGATCCTAACGGTGCACCTGACGAGTTAGTTCGCAGTTTATTTTGATACTACGTGTGTCTTTAAATTGACGCGTTCTAGTATTTAGTCGGAGTATTACTTGCGCAACTGTTGTGAATATGGAAGTATAAATTATGTAATTTTCGCGTGTATTTTGTAAAGTATACACCAAAAAATTGCTTAATGTAGAAATTACAGACATTAATGCAGCCGAAATTTTAATTACGTGCTATTCCTTTTTTTTCCACAAATGTGAACTAGCTATATTTGAGTTCCAGTTATGCTGAATTTATAGTGGATGTTTTTTTTTCCTATGGCTCGACAGCCCTATATGGGCCTGGGCCTCCTCGTGTCGTCGAGGTTTCATGATCACACACTTTAGACACACCACAGTCGGTAGGACTCCTCTGGACGAGGGACCAGCTCGTCGCAGAGACCTCTACCTGACAACACACAACACTCACAAGAGACAGACATCCATGCCCCTGGTGGGATTCGAACCCAAAATCCTAGTAAGCAAGCGGCCGAAGACCCACGCCTTAGACCGCACGGCCTTTATAGTGGATGTGCTGTTTATAATTTACCGTAAGAGCACGACTTACTGAAATGGGTCTTAAAAGATAGGGTGTGACCATACAGATTGGATTCATCTAGCTCCTGATAGGATCCATTGGCGGGCTCTTGTGAAAACAGTAATGAACCTTTGGTGTCTGTGAAAGATGTGAAATGTACTGACGCGCTCACGGATTATTAGCTACTAAACACGGTCTTCGCTCGACAGAGTCTGTAGCTGCTGATTTAGGTTGACGCTGATGGTAAAGGGTGAAAGCTACTGTTTACAGTGTTTTTGATACGCTGATAACTTACCAAGACGCCGATGGTTGCCAGAAAAGCGAGAGCAAGAAACGTCTTCATTGTCGATGTGTGAGAAGTGAAGAACTGCACCAGAACACTGAGTTTGTGCAATTTAGGTCAGAGAGTTAATCTTTTATAGTCGTATGACAGAAATACACACCGACATTCGAGTACACTTGAGATAGCGCATGCATAGCTTTCTTGATAATATTTTATGAGTTTAACCAGTAAACCTTAATAAGGATTACATGTGTCCATTAAAGGTGGTTATAATAAGCACAGTGTCTGAATGCGTCATCTTTCTTTCGTATTACTGATAACAGCATGTATTATCATCCCGCATAATCACATCTGTTGAGGCCTATATCTTGCACAGTATCAAGTGTCTCTCGGCTGGTGCGATAAAAAGTAGCTTGTTTTAATCAAGATTCCATTAAAAGAGACTGGTTCAGCTCCGAGGTTCAGAATCGTACATGAGAAGTTGTAATTCACCTCTATACACAAGATTGGAAGATTAATATCGTCTGCGTATGTGTCTAACCTACACTCGGGCTCTTAAATTTGTTATATATTCCTTCAAAACTTCGGATTTATTAGGCGCGTTCGAAAAATTGCGGAAGTCGACTATTAGCTGTGCCATGTAGTCTGTCTGTCTGTCTGTCTGTCTATTTGTCCGCATAGAACAACTCGGCTTTCACTGGACGAATTTTCATGAAATTTGATATTTGAGTATATTTCGAAAATTTGTCGAAAAATTCAAGTTTCGTTAAACTCTGAGAAGAATAACGGGTACTTTACATAACGACCTAGGTACATTTATGATAATATCTCGATAAATTCTTCTTAGAATGAGAAATGTTTCGGACAAAAGTTGTAGAGAAAATTAAAACACACATTTGATGTTCCATAACTTTTTTTTCCGAAATTCGTGCGGTTTATAAGCTAATGTGGAAAAATAAAGTAGAGCCAGACAGGCCACAGATGACAATATAATACGGCGCATGCGCTTTGCATGCTGGATAAATAAGGCTACAGACACACACTCAGAATATGTAATACTTACTGCTTTTGCACGACAAATAAGTACATTGCATGTCTTGTTTAAGACTGTTTTGAAAGTGCTCACCGAGGATCAGGATTTTCCTTCCATTGAAGTTTCCTCACCACAACTTGGAATATGCTCCTTTTTACTCCTTATGTGCTATGTTTTCTGTCTGTCTGAATGCAGTAAGCAATATTCGGTTGAAAGTTCAATTTTAGGCATGTTGCTATAAGTAACTATTAGCTTCGTCATCCATCTACCCATCAGGCGGTTTTCATGGAACAATTAGGCACCCACCGGACGGATCTTTGTGACATTCTATGCTGTGTACTTTTATTAAAACCTTGTAAGAAAATTCAAGTTTGATTAAAACCGAACAAAAATTCAAAGTACGTTACTTGTAACCTAAGCACGTTTGTGATAATATCTCACTGAACTCTCCGTGAAAGGAGAAAGGTTTCGCATACAATTTGTGGAGCGAATTAAAATATATTTTAATGTTAATTTTTTCCGAAAACCGTGCCTCGTCCGGGATAATTACGAAAAATATGAAAGAGCCAAACATGCCATAGATCAGTTAACATAATATGGTAGCTACAAAAGACAAGATTTGCATGCCGGTTAGTTAAAAAAAATAGAGGTACAGTCATGATGTTTAGCACCTACTGCTTTCGACGGGGTGAAATTTGAGGTTAAAATAAAGCAAACGTACATAGTCATAATATTTATTGCTTGTTGCTTTATACTTGACTGTAATTATATAATCATATGGCGCCACATGCGGTAGATTGTTATTTGTTGTTGTGCGACACAATAATCAGGGACGTATACTTCGCGTTGTGACGTCATATTCTTATACATTTATCCACTTCTCAATTACGGAAAATAAAATTGAGCAATCATAGTATTTAACGCGTATTGCTTATATCCGGGAACATCAAGTTTCTTACATACGTACGTCATGAATATCCCTACAAAATGGTGTACGAAAGATTGCTTGCAAGTCGCAAATTATAAACTACGTAGACGGACTGAAAATTTAAAATTATATATGATCGACAAGTTTTTGAAAGGAATTTAATAACAGGCTCTAATATTAGTAATGATATTCTAGCGTGTATGTTACCTCTAAAGTGTGACATCCATTTATGTCGTGAACTACTTATTCTGTGGAATAAGGAAAATGGGCCGGTAAAGTGTATAATCATGGCCCACATAAACAGATAGGTTATATTATCAGCACCTGTGTCTGAGAAGAGTATTCAGAAACTTTCCTTATTGTGTGTACAGTCAGAAAGAAAAATGAACTTCATAAAGTGTCCTTTCTGGAAAATTTATAGTCCCTGTGTTGTGTTCAGTGAAACCCTTATCTCATTTCGGTGTTTACATTAGTCCACCACTGGACCCTAACCTGAGCCTGACGAATCCAGCCCGCACATTCCCTCGCTGTGTCTTTAAATGTTCTGTAGTTTAATCATCCTATTGACACCTAAATCCCCCAGGTGGTCTCTTTCCTTCAGGTATTCCAAGTAAATTTGTATGCGTTTTTTCATATACCCACACATGGTACAATTTGTCGTTTTAGCTCACCTGGAAAATGTCACTTTTACGTTACAGGCCTACGTAACAAAGGGTAACTACATGAACTAACGTATCTTCCCAAGACCTCGGTTGTAGGCACATGTGTGGGTGTCGATCCCTTGTTACTGCTGATCTGTATAGATTTATCAATTGTGTTAATCTTTATCTGATCCTTAAGTGCTGGTCGCCCATGTCTATTGTGTAGCATACAGTGGGTTTCTCCTAATATCACCTTCCCATTGATTGATGATTTGCTTCAAACATTTTTAAGTATTGATGAGATTAATATCGGTTTATATGACATCATTCATAACCATATAATCTTCCCCTTTTATTCCATATGATCTGTTTCATTATATCTGTGACGTTGCGCTTATCATCTTTAGTAACACGTAATATGCTTCATTTGCTTTTCCTTGCTCAACACTTCATTTCTGATTGCTTTGTACCATTTTCGTAGTACGCTGTTATTTTCTATCTACTCTTCACATTTTGCTCCGTTACCCTAATTGTCTTTCTGTGCATTCCTTTTAGTTTCGTTTGTCAAAACTCTCTTCTTTTCTGTTTTATCTTTCATGTGTCGGTTTCGTCCTGTGAAGTTTCTAACGATTGTTAAAAATTTATTTAATGGTGTCTGTGCTTAATTTCAAAATATTGCAGGGTATAGTTTGTCTGTCAAATGTAATTTATTCCAAGGAGCAGAATGCGTTTTTAAAATGGCCAGTCTGTAAGTGAAGAAACGTTCCACCCTATACGGAACCCGAAGGTCCATTACCGTGTTCTCAACATCCCGCCACTGGTTCTTCTTCTGTGCCAGATTAATGCATTTAACTTTATCACAACCCATTTGTTTAATATAGACACTTCGTAAAGCAAACAGTCACCAGAACTACAGCAGTGGACTTGAATTTTGAAAATTTAGAAAGCCTGTTTCCTTATGAGATATAACCAGATAGGACCACATTTCAACTCGGCTATCCCAAATTATATCACGCTTGTTCAGTTAGTAATTCCAATATAATTCTCGGATGGCATGCTAATATTGACAAATGTATTCCTTCCGCAATTATATATCAGTGTTCATTACAAAGATTCAAGACTTCTGGAATGTGACGCAGTGCTGGGCGAGTAGTGCCCGACGTTTCGAAGGATCGTAGTGCCTTCTTCTTCAAGGTAGTATCCTAGATTATTACACCGCTTTTAGTCTGGAAGTTGGGTACAGACGTTTCTGAGGAATCTATTGCCTCTGTCTTAAAGATATTCGTGACTTTTGCCAAGTACGAGTCTCCACCGCTGTGAAATCCTCAAATCGGGTTCACCTTTGGCTATAAATACCACCTGCAGATAACACAGCGTTGTTAAATAAATCACAAACGATCTACAGTACAGCATATAGTTTAAAAGGTGTCTGAGCGCCGTGACCTTGCGTAATCTGCTCAGTGCAGCTAAGTTGTCCTGTGAGTCGTGTGTCTTACATTTTCCCGTTCCTAGAGCAGAACATTGTTTCTTCTCCCAGTACTGCGTAGCCTACGATAAGACTATTTAAATGAAACGAAGAAGGCTTGCTTTATTATATCCATGGGAACCTGCGCAATTTGAAGAGCGACCCACTGGCCAAAGGGACATCACCTGGTTAACTACTTGGGTATGATTACATTTAATTACAGCAGTGAGGCTTTAAGAACAATTCTGCTACCAGTCGCTGGACATACGCGTATTCCCTGTGACAGTATTCACCTCTCCGAGTGAACGAAGCTTGCTAAATAAAACATTCTCGTCTCTGCCGTGCTGTTCACATCGCGGATATTTTACTCCGGTGTTTTTATTTTATTGTGTTCTTGTTTAATCGTTTTATTATCCTTTCAGCAAAAACATGGCGCTAACCCATAAAACAATAAAAAGTTTCTTTGTACGGTGAACGGCCCAGTAGTGCCATTAAGGATTATATTCCATGTAACACATTCAGTCTTCAGAAACTAATGCTCGCTCAGCTACTCAAGAAATTTCGCGATGGAACGCGAAGGTTTATTAACCGTTCAAATCCTAGTGGTAACTTTATGTGGCACTTGCTCTAACATTACCAAACTCTACAGTTCGCCACGCGGTGTATTTATATGTTTATTATAACTCTCACAGTAAATATCAGTTCTTTCCCTAAACAACTTGAAGTGATTTGTTTATCTTTATAATGGAAACAGAGTTTGTCCTCTATTAGGTACGAGCTGAATTTTTGTATATAATTAAGTAATCGTCATATTTAAACCCTTAATCAAAACATTCTCCTCAAAGATATGAACGCATTTATTTCCGTCTGTACTAACAGGCAGTGCACGGCTGTCAGGACCTAGCCGCCGTCAAGTGATGTTGACCTACGGCAAGGTTCAACACAGCCATACTTATCGTTAGAAGTCCTGTGTTTCTGAACCGTACACTAAACGAGAGTTGGTGTGGCCGCAATGAGTCTTTTGTTGTCACTCAAATTCGTCGGACTTCACGACACCCGATTTCTTTGTGTGGTGGTTCGTATAGGGTATTTCGTAAGGACATGTTCGCCAGGGGGGTTCAAGCTGTGGGGTATACCTCCCATCATTATGGGCTATATATGTTGAACACTGATTAGTAAAAGTTAAAATTATACACAAATGAATCGATGGACCGTTAGTCTCAAATATATTTTCGGAAAATATCATTTATTGTCCAAAATGTGCTACATGTTTCGGTTTTTTATAAAGCCATTATCAGCAAGAGGCGTAAAAACAAAGATAAAACAAGTCCTTTTTGTATAAAACGATAATTAAAAGAAGAATGAGATTTTATTCTCCCTACAAGTAACAGTGATTTGTGTAAAAAGAGTACATGTTTTCTCTTATATTTTTATGCCTGTGCCTGAAGACGGCTTTATAAACAGCCGAAACATGTAGCACGTTTTGGACAATAAAAGATATTGTCTGAAAATATATTTGTGACTGACGGTCCATCTGTTTGTCTATTCATGCATCACAACGTAACGTCTCACCCTACGATTAAAATTTTACGTTTTACTTTTATCCATAACGAATGGGATTATCTCGTTTATCTCGTGTCTTAGACTTAACAATAAGAAATTATCTACGACTTGCCTCTGAAATATTCAAAGGAACGGGTATAGATCTTCCGAATGTCTGTATTTGCTTCACTGTACTATAATTACAGTGTTAATTTGTTTCCTGCCCTTATCGTTGAGAGCAGGTGTTTGAGTCGCATCGGTTCACATTAACCAAACGTTCCGTGCTGTGCTGTAAAGGTACAAGGACAATGAAGACTCCCGATATGGCATTCCTGTGTATTTTATTTTATGCTGCATGACACAGAGCGAATGTTTCAGTATGTAGATGCTGTGCTAAAAAGACAATTTAAATTTTATGAGCCAGCTTGAAAATTGCTTACAGCCCAGAGTAGCTACAAAATAGCACTTTATGTGTATGGGACCAACTGTTATAAACGCAAGACAGGTTCACACTTTTTGTAAACTTATATGGCTTTATTCTGAAGCAAATTATATTAAGATTGTTAGAAAATAAAAAAAATAGTTAATCTTGCTTTGATCTCTACAAATAGTAAATTTTTTCGTCCTTACACTATATATATATATAACATTATTTTTTATTATTTATCGAAAATTACACGACGGACTTAGGCTACTCTGTGGAGCACCATCAAGAGAAACTGGCAGTCGCTCAGTCGGTTGAGGAATTCCCGGCCGCAATTGAAATCTGAAGTTCATCACCATACTCACAAGAGCCTGCCACTGGACCACATCCTGGCTTGGCCTTCCAGGCGTTGTACCAATGTTGCTCTTGCGTTTCTCATCTCTCGACCTTACTTCCACAATTTACACGCTAACAATTATTATGTTGTGGTAGCATGTTGAAGAAACCTAATAGTCTACCAACTGCAGATGTTAAATATATTATTCGTTTTGTGCTAATTTAGATTCATTTTTCTGCCATAATGCGTCTTTAGGGGGAAACAGTGCATAACCTTGAAATAAAAATGTGCCCTAATATGTGGCAGGTTTTGCCCTGTCTTCTCAAAAGGGCACCTAAACGTTAACTACAGGGTAACAAGAAAGAGACGTGGGATGTAAAGTCGCTCTCACTATCGTTATTGCGAACATAAGGCAAGCACAGGTGTGTGAACACATCAGGCAGAGTGCAGGTGTACAAATATCAGGCAAGCACAGGTATGTGAATACATCAAGCAGAGTGCAGGTGTACAAATATCAGGCAAGCACAGGTATGTGAATACATCAAGCAGAGTGCAGGTGTACAAATATCAGGCAAGCACAGGTATGTGAATACATCAGGCAGAGTGCAGGTGTACAAATATCAGGCAAGCACAGGTATGTGAATACATCAGGCAGAGTGCAGGTGTACAAATATCAGGCAAGCACAGGTATGTGAATACATCAGCAGAGTGCAGGTGTACAAATATCAGGCAAGCACAGGTATGTGAATACATCAGGCAGGCAGATGCAGGTGTACAAAATTATCAGGCAAGCACAGGTATGTGAATACATCAGGCAGAGTGCAGGTGTACAAATATCAGGCAAGCACAGGTATGTGAATACATCAGGCAGAGTGCAGGTGTACAAATATCAGGCAAGCACAGTCCACATGTGAGGAAAGGACTATTATGTTCGACGTACGAAGGCCATTAAAGTCGAAAATGTCCGAATTCCTAAGATACTCAGTGAACTCCAAAAGAATGTTACCGAAAGGAAATGTAAAAGTCAAAGGGAGAGACTAGTTTTAAATTCTAAAAGGTTTTGACATGGTATGTAACATTGAGAACTAATTGGTTTCTGGACTTTGTCCATTGTCCGGAAATCTAAAATCACGACGTTTCGAAAGTTGGATCTGCTTCCGTCCTCAGGTGAAGGGGGAGGGAGACACCTACTCAGTTTGGTCCCTTAGACCGAGCTAACCTCAATCACTGGATTGAGTGATTGAGTCAGTGATTGAGGTTAGCTCTATCTTAAGGGACCCAACTGAGTAGGTGTCTCCCTCCCCCTTCACCTGAGGACGGAAGCAGATTCAGCTTCCGAAACGTCCTGATTTTAGATTTCCGGACGATGGGCAAAGTCCAGAAACCAATTAGTTCTCACTAGTTTTAAAGTTTCCTTTATATTTTAACGGGATTTTGTGTTGGATTGTGTAAAGTTCAGATTTTAGCCCTACGTTAAATATGGATTAAGTGTAGAAATTTTATTCGTCTGGAAAATTTTAATGCATGCCCTGTGCTAAATGTTATCAAAATGAGAAAGTTGTGTTTGCAGACTAGCACCACTCGTTCTGCGTTCAGTGCGCATAAATATGGAAATACACATGTTGGCGGTCTGTTACCAAGTAATATGTAAACAAAACAGAAGAGTGTGTTGTTTTCTCTTTAAGAGAAATTTCAGGTCTCTGTTGTAAAACTAAATTCTCCGTTTATAGAACGCATGTTGCAGGAAGTGTTATTTCTTTTATGGACTGAACAGAAACTTGTGCAACTTTGCTTTACTGTAGATAACTTGCATTCGGTTCTAATCCCGACTGGGGAACAGTCAGTCCTAAAAACGGTCTCTCATGCTTGTACCAAGTTCAGCTTCATGAATTCTTCATAATGTACTAAGAAAGTATGGCAGTTCCACGCTTTCTCTCATTCGTCATTCACAGTTGCCCTACAATATTTCAAATTAAAAAACCTCATCATTTGATACGGCGGTACAATTTGGCTGTGGTAGTAGAATTTTAAGATATAACGTCGTTCCGTTACGTCACATCCTCAAGGCTATCTTTCCTCAATGATCTCAAAGTCCATCTTAATATTATCCTGTTATGCCCTGCCTTCTTCGAGCTTCGAAGTAAATATTTTAGACGAGGCTTCCAAACTTTTGTAAGTCTTATTTTCTCCCTTACCCAAGCAACTTCTCCAGCCAATCGTGACTTCTTGGTTTCACTACCCTAAACGTGCTACGTGACCTGTACATACAGCGACGGCATACAAAACCAGAAAAAGCAAACTTCGAAGTTTCGTCGCTTTAAATTGTAATATGAATAACAGTTGGGTGTTTTGAATTGAATTAGGTTGGGTAAGAACGCATTGCCCTGGAGCATCGGTAGACAGAGAAGATGTATACTCCGCGCCTGACACAACTGTTTGAGTAGGGATCTTTTGTAAGGCAAAGCTTAAATTACTTGTGCCTGCAGCAACTTCATTTTTTTTCGCTAGCGCTCTTTTTTCAGCGAAGGAAGCACAATGTTAATATTTCTTTGTTCCATAAGCCTCCATCCAGATGGCGTTCATTGTTCATGTAAATAAAGTGCGTAGTTTGCGGGCTCGTATTCTTCGTGAAACAAGTTGCTGAAGTGCAGTACACAGTCTTAAAATCTGCTTTATGGAGTGGAATTGTGATGGTGCAGATTTCTCCTTAAGTATAAAATCAATAAAGTCATTCAACCAAACCAGAAATTCCCTGCTGTTATGGAACACAAGGGAAAAGAACAGTCGAAACAAAATTTTACCGTTTGATCGTGCCCTAAGCCGGTTAAATCAATCTAAATTCCTCATAAAATATTTATATGAAAGTCATTTTAATATTCTCTTATTACAGACGAGAGTTTAGTAAGTATAGCTCAGGACTGAACTCTGCAGCTGTATTTCCATTTCAGCAGCATCTAGGTCCGCAAAGCTGAGTCCCGAAATGTAAATTTTTGTATCAGTATGTGTTGTACATTGCGCATTGCGTGGGGTCTATCCGATGTACATGATGGTTCGGGCTTTGGCTGTACTCCTGTCGTCATGTGGTTGTCTGTCGTTGTACTGACATATCCTGAAACACAATTGATGCAAATATATCTGTAAGATGCAATACACTGTCAGTGAAGTATATCCTTATTGCGTCCAGGGAATGTGGGCCAAATTTCACGAGATTTTTTATTTGGTAACTTTGAGTCGAGAACCTTCCATGAATATGTGTCCGATTGTGTCCCACGATATGCGGGTCAAAGTGCTAAACGTGTTAATTAAGTAACACTGATTTCAAAATGTTACATGAACTTGTGTCCGATTGGGTCAAGGAAAATGTGGACAAAACGACAGAACAGTGTTAATTAGATAACACTTCGTAAAAATTATTGCATGAACATTTGTCTGATTCTCAAACTTTAGAGTGCATTTAAATTTTAGGACACTGAACGTTACAGTGGGAATTCAAATGAAGCGCATATGCTCGTATAAACAGTGGTGATCAGTAGTTCATGTAATTTATAAGTCTAAGTAAACAAACATGACAGATACAAACACCAGCTTCCTATGTGACATTACATGCATGAAGAAATTAAGAGCAGACTGAGTTAAAAAAATGCTTCGATTCATAATCTTTTCTTTTCCTCTCTCTCTCTCTCTCTCTCTCTCTCTCTCTCTCTCTAAAAACATAAAGTTTAAAATATACAGATCTGTAGTTTTCTCTTAGGCTGAGATGGACGACGAATATGGCACGCATGGGATAGAAGAGATATGCTTTTGGTGGGGAAAAGATAAGGAAAGACGCCGCTTGGAAGAAGTAGACGTAGATGGGAGAATAGTATTAAATGGATCTTAATTCAATATGACGGGAGGCGTGGACTGAGTTCTCCTGGCTGAGAATACGGACAAGTGGCGGGCTCTTGTAATATTCGGATCCATGACATGCTGGGAATTTCTTGACTAAGTAATGCTGTATTAGGTTCTCAGAAGCAATCTGTTCCACTGAGTTATGTGAGCTTAGCACAATAAGCCTAAGGCTGCGATGCGTCCGGAGCTAATGCCGACGGGCCCATAGAAAGAAGAAGAAGAAGAGTTATGTGAGCTACTTAACTCCATTCTCAATGAACAGTGTTGTGTAGTGGCATGTCCAGCAGACCCATCTAACGTCGGAAATATTCTGTTCCGGATAAGAAGTTGATTAGAAATTTTGATAAGCTGTCTGAAAAGAAAACGGTGGATCAGTGGGAATTCCAGTCTCAAGAATTGTGTATCTGTCCCTTGATATTAGGCCATGTATCAACATTCCTCCAACAATTTCCGCTTTTGTTTTTATCCATATTAAGGCTTCAAACCTGTCTTCAAGTACCACACTTAGGCTCCATTTAACTCCCAGACGGTGCTGTCACAACAAATCACGAAGCCACCTACGAAGACTATAACAGTTGTTGATTCATCGTAGTACAGATATTTTCGGTTCATCTGAGGTGTACACTGTGTTCTACTGCAATCTTCATCATATTGATTTTTTCAAATGTTCTGCAATTAATACAGTCATTGACCGGGATTGAACACCGAACCCTCTTGAACCCTTGACTGCTACGAGAGTATGCTGAGGATTAGCATATAAGTTTGGAATTCAAAAGGATCCACATTCGATTTCAGTCGTTACGAGTAACACAAGAAATACACAAAAGGAAAAAAACAGTATAAATTATGTCGAAATGACATTTCATATTTTTTTAGACGACATGGCTACAGTTAACCTTCTAAAACCTGGTGGTGTATACGTATATACACATTTATGCACACAAATACAGCACGTGCTTCACCAACAAAGAAAAGGACTAAACAGTGGTTATTTCCCTACACAGCATTAATGGATAGGCTTTTGTAATGGAGGTGCTGTGGGTTTTGTGTGAGGTAGGGCGTGATTTCATGTTCTCCGTTTAGATAAATTTCATGCTTCAACGGATTAAACTAACTTTCTGAGAAGTTCGGAGTCTAAGTGCACTTAATATAGCTTCCCAAAATGTTGATAACACAGTAACTTTATTATATATTTAAAACTGCTAAGAGTTATACAGCGCCTTGAAGCATTTGATGCGGATACGGTCGCTAAAGCTCCTAGAACTCCAGTCGTATCATACTACATTTTAAAATGTCTGTTCAATATACTTTTTAATATTATCCCCCCCCCCTCTCATCAACAACTAAATTTCCTAAAGTGAGCTGGGGTTTTGACCCACAATGTTGTGTGATTTCTTATTTCCTCCAGGAATGTTACAAGCCCTGCCCATCCTGATTTAATCGCTGTAATAATATTACATGAAAAACAATACTGTGAAATTTCGTACTTAATCTCTGTCACGTAAAATAGTTCTCCTCTTCTCTTATTAAGAAATGTGGTATAATGAACTTACTTCCTGATTGTCATATTTTTTAGGGCAATATCATTTCGGGAAAAATATTTCTTTTAATATTACTTAAAGCCGAACACAGTAGGATCTCGATTTCAGGCTTTCGCCGCGATGTTGAGATTGCGCTCTTCTGGGATATTACGCGGCGTCGTATGGTAATTTTTGCCGACGTTTCGGGACAACGTGTCGGTCCAATCTTCACAGGTCAAGAGTATGAGTAGGAAAGAAAGAAAGCCAGAATAGCGCAGATCTCACAGTAGGATCTGATAGTTCCAATTGCAGGTTTGTGCAAACAGGCCTATCCAAATGTCTCCATTTTGAGACAGGTGGCACGTACATTCCGAGTAGTTTATATTCACTAATAATATAACGTAGTGTAGTCTCAGATTTTGAAATTTTCTGAGTGTTTTTTATGTTTCTCTACAATGGGCTGATACCTTGTCCACTATCTAAACAGGATTTAGAATAACTTAGTTTTAAGATGCAGTCGCAAATGGGTTCAGTCATCATCGGAAGAAAGCAGACTGGTGGTACAAAAATTTAAAACCGCCACGAACAAGTAGTTTAATTATGAAGTTTTGCAGCTTACAAATAAAGCATTCCGTCGCCAAGCGCGATTTTACATTTGTGTAGATTTGTGCAGGCCGCGATATTTAGTTTGAATATCCGCGGTTTTCAATTTGTGATCAAATGCAAAAAAAAATCACTGGCTTTCCTTGTATGAGAGCCATGTATGCTGCGGTCAGGGCTGTGATGGCATTTACCAAATTTATAGCTTCAAGGCTGTCATTGTGATTGTCTCTTTGTAACAATTTTCATATTTCACCTGTATATTTATAAATATGTTACTATGTGCTTCTTGTGTTTAGTGATGGAACAGGCAGTTCCGGCTTTGACGACTTCTAACAGCGACCGCTGTTCGCCTAGCCCCGAATTATTGTAAGGACTTGACTTGCCAACCGCGATGGTTTTCAGGAACGTAACCTCGGCGGCGGGCGAGAAATTTCTTTAGTGACATGATAAAACCAGAACAGTAACTGTCTGCCGGTCATTTTGCGGAATTCGGATACGCTGTCCACACTGCACGCAGCGGTCGTGCTTGTCTCTTCCATACAGTGCAGGATGTCAACAGTTCCCAAAACAGTATTCTCTCTCGCATTCCGTTATGGTTTGATGAAGATTGATTTATGAAATATTCTTGATTTTCATGCGATGTGGGAATGCAGTCATGCCACCGGAACCACTCACCACTTCTCCCGTAATGCGATTGTGCTAAAAGGCCGCAGCACTGCATTGTACTAAAACCACTTCGTAGTGAAGCAAATTGCGAGGGTGATTCTTTATTCATCGACCCACTTCATTTAGTCATAAAATAGAGACACTGAGTAGACTCCCGATTATGACTGTACACATAGACAATACTGCAAAAAAAATCAACCAATCCCTTACAGGCCTGGACAGGCCCTGAGGGTTCCAGGAGGTTGAAGCTCCCAGATCTCCAGACAGTTGGCACATGAAGGTGGCAAGGTTGTCAGCCCTAGGCACCGGCCGCCTTTACCTTCCCCCCCCCCCCCCGAGGAAATATTCGACCCCAGAGCGGCCGGAGGGCTTAAGTCAATGAAGCAATTCAATGACTCCATCGGGAATGGAACCCGAGATCTTCCGGCTTGTAGCTCAGAGTCTCAACCAACTGCGCCACCGCGTACCTCAGGCAGCCCTTGTGCTGTTTAGAGCGTGTGTAACATGTATGGTTCGTACTACAGTGGGCATTGCAGTACCTTAAATATTTTGAAAAATCCAGAGTAAGAGATATTTTCCTTTCGAGTGTATCAGTTCGTAACATAAACACATATTCCGCGATAGCAAAGAAAGCCATATTGTCTGACAGATCGTGTATGCAGTGAATAAGTATGTTGTTTCCAAAATTACGTGTTTTGTGATAAGAGATAAATGTTTGTCACGTCTCTTATTCAGGATATCGGACACACTACGAAGTTGTCTGTCTCACTGAAGCAGATTTATTTTCCAGTACCGTAATTTTATTCAATGTGCCTTTCATTAATTGAATGCCACGTTACCGGAGCGTATGGCGCGTCGAACAATTGGCGCGAAACTATGATTTGCATATGGGTCTGCTGGCCTAAAATGTGTATCAGAAGCGGCATCGTACGTGCAGTTCGTGCGGACTCCAATATCTATCACATTTCGCGAAATATTAACGCTTCGGTAACATAACCGGATGGTTCTGATACAAAGAACGTCATTATACATCATAAATATTCCTCGTTCAGTGTCATGTACCACCCGTACTCAAAAACCTATCCCTATAATATGCATATTAATGTTGGCCTCCCATTTACCTATCATTACGTTAGAGTGGTTAACACTTCGGCTTCGCATTTCGGAGGTCCTGGGTTTCAATCTGGTTTGGAACCGCTTGCACTGATTGTGGTTTGTCGTGCTTGCTCGGTACTTTCAGACGAAAGCTCGGTTTAGAACCTTAAATTATTCTGCGAATTTCCACATACTATCAGATTCCCTTTTCGTCAGTTATCCTAATATTCGAGCAGTTGAGAGCGTCACTAAATAAATCAGAAACAAAAAAAAATGGTTCCCCGCATCCTCCTGGCTCTTCATAATAGGCGGTGTACAAGAGGTTTCCCTCACCAGTCTTTCCTTAACACACCCGTTTGGGTTATTTCTGATAGGTCGTGTTTCATTTGTGCACACAGTAAACACGAAATGTTAAGGGATACAATTAAATTTGATGCAAGAATAGTGTTTCTTATTATGTAACGGTTTATTGAATTTATAATAAGCAGATTGCACGAAGTATACCGTCTCTAAACTAAGGAACTACAAACCAAAAAAACAGAGAGCGTAAAATAGGCCTCATATTTCTTTATCCGTTCTACAGAACTATTAAAGATTTTCGAAGAAACTTGTACCGCCTTTCTAACATCTGCTTTAATCGGTCAAATATCATTTTCGTGATTATAACTCTTCTAAATACCCTGTTTTACAATAATCTTATACCGATCTTATCAGGAACTTCCTTGTGCATGACAGTGTGTGTGTGTGTGTGAAGTAAGGCTTTGCTAAGGCGGATGACGGGTCGGACACTCCTCCTGACACGGGCATGCACGCATTCCTGGCACATCCTTAAGAGTTAATATTCACGGGTTGAAAACTCATTGGGAAAGAGTAAAACTTCCTTCCTGATGTTTTCTTTCATTTCTTAAGGTGTGTGACAGTTTTATCTGTAGGCCTATATTTTCTGCTTTATGGTTCCCAATAAACATGCCTAAACGTCACATAAGTTTGAAATCAGAGATAAGCGAGCCAGTGAACGTTACTTGTAGGTAACAGTGCCTGCAATTAGTGTCCATCATCCCTGTCGGTACCTATGCTAAACAGTGACGTTCTTTCTGTCAAGTTTGGCCGAGGGGTATTCGAAATCCTAGCGGAAATGACGTCATACATCCTAAACACACTAAAAATAAGACTTACACAGATTACAGCGAACACTGCAAATGCTGTCCTTTGTTCCCAACGCGTCCTTGACGCCTCTGTACAAAGGCTTATATTGACGCCATGTAGTTCATCCTGGGAAACAGTGAACTACCCTGCGGATATTTTTCTCCAGTCCTCCAGTTGTGTGAGTCTGATCTCTTGACGTTCTACTTTTTCGTTTCCAAAAAACGAAAGTGACAAGAGGCCGAGATCTTGGGATAGTGTAGGCAGCAGACTACTAATAATAATTCTGAATCCTAACTCTTTCTTCAGATATTCCATTGACCCCGTTGTGTGAGCAGAAGCGACTCTTGTTTGAAGAACCCTTGTCATTATTGTTCATCCATTTTCGCTCGAAATAAACGCCTGTACTGTCACCATACCGCACACAAATTTTAGAATCACGGAGTGAAATCTGCTGTACTGAACTCGGGTTGTATGAATTCCAGTATCTGCCATTGTTAAATTTGTTCCGCCGTAAATTAACTGTCGTCGGAAATGAAAATTAGTGCAAGTCTATTTCACTATCATAAATAGACCGAATGATCAAATTCAAAACCTACTCTTTTATTGGTCATCAAAAAAAGAACCAACTAGATGCACAATCACTATTAAAAACTTTAATAGTAGTAATACATTAAACCCGACATGTTTCGGTCAGGTACCTGACCATCTTCAGGGGTGCACTACATTAAAATGCTATGTCCATAGAACACACTTGAAATGTGAGCATATAAGGTCTAGTCCTGTATAATGTTTTATAAAACACCGTTTTAAAGTCACTAAAAAACTTATATAAACCGTCAACACTTGATATTCCGCACTGGTTCCACTTTAATTTATTTTAATTTATTTTTAATTTATTGGGATCACGTGACTTAAATTTATGCACTGACGTTCTGTTAAACGGTTTAGGAATTTTGTGGCAGTTCCCTTTGGTGGTCTTCTGTGCATGGCGACTTGAAGAATTTCCGAGGGGAATGTTCAGGCACAGTATTTATTGCAGCTCGGCTTTTCTATTTTTCTCTTTTGTCCAGCAACGAATATGTGGGAAGTAATTTCTTTATAATTTAATGTGTCTGTTCCATGTGGAACCGTATTCGTAAAAATGTATGCCGAAGTCTTCTCCTTACTTTTCTTGTAAAACAATTTTTCGCATAACCTTGCCAGAAACAGCACAGAAACACTCGTTGTTCCAATATGCAAACACGCGTGGCATTTCTACACAAATTAGGCTAACACTACTGAGTGAATATGTACGTATTTCACACGTTAAGTCAGTGTAATATCCGGAGTTAAAACAGCGTAGGCTCGGGATTTAGTGTGTACCGGCACTTAAATTAATTAGCTGTTAAGTGATATAGTGCATATGTACCTACATGTAGTATGCATTTTTAATGTTGTTAGTTTGGCTGTTGCTTCCTTTAGGCTTATCAGTAGGCGTAATATTATTTGTTGCGCCCTGGCCGCGTTACGACCGCTGCGCGGAATTCAATTGCCGGTAGATAAATATATAGGACTATACAGAAGAAGACAGAGTTGTAAAAGATAAAAGGCCGGAACAGGCGATAAACTAAACCATGCACTGAGGAAGAACAATTAGAAGAAGCATAGAAAGAAGACAACTGTTTTATGGCTTATATTAGCCAGATGCAAAAGAGTGTGTCAAATATTGTTTTGCTGTATGAACGAACGAAGTTTATGGCTATGAATTGTATCTCCACCGTCATTTATGCCTTATATGAATAGTGTATTTATTCCGGAATCAAATGTCAATTCCACTGAAGATGTAAAACCTTCCACATTTTCCTGTATTTCCTGTTCTGTGTTCTTATATTAGTTACCTGTGCCACATATTTTCTGTCTATTCTTTACGTCCAGGTTGACATCAGAGTGTGTGGCCACCGTACAGTTGTGTTTGCACATTCCACACAAACACATCCACGTGCTATTGTGTGACAAGGTGGACAAAAGCAATGTACGCTTTGTGTGGCGTTTGCTACACTGAGTGAACGGCAGATTATGCTGTAAAAATCTCAGCAGAATAGAAATGTGAACAGCAAAAGGAAAGTGGACATGGAATGTGTCATGAAAAGAGCGGCAGCGTTAAACAAGAAACTATTGACAAATAATGCAGAATGATTACATGGCGTGCTTCGTTTGTGTGTATACAGATATCTGAGGTTTGTTCTTCACAGTTCCGCATTTCTCATTGGTCCTGATATTCATCTACTGCAGACCTGATTAAGAGTATTGTAATACTCTAATATATTTAGGCATAAATAATTTAAGATAAATGATGTTTTCCTTTTATTTCCTTACATATGCGTCGCATATTTTTAAGATAAATAATATTTTTCACATGAAAATAAAATAGCAATTTATCTTTCCTTTCAGGTTACGTTTTTCCTGGCGTCACCCTCAAAGTCTGGTAATGTAACTACATCCGAAGGGCAGAGGTAAAAGCGATATATTCAGGAAGAAAGAAGCATTCGTTGCTCAGACGTAGACCACGACCGGTTTCTGAAATAATCGTGTGCAATATCTTTAGGGAGGCGCCGGCTTCTGACTTTTGTATAAATTATAAGCTCATTCTTCCACTTTTTACTGCGCTGAAATGTTTGCGTGTGTTGGGCAAGAACACGTAAAGCTTTGCAGTGCCTAGATTTGCATGAGCTTACATGTTGGCAAGTAAAGACACAATAATCCGTCACTGATCTCGCGTTATATTTCAAGACCTTTGTATCTTCAGTTATGAAAAGCTGAAATGTAAGGCAAGCAGTTTCCCGTCAGGTCTGATCGTGCTGTCACTCTGCTTCGACTAGTGTAAGATGCGAGTGCGTCTCAAGGGACCGATCGAGTGGCGCCGAGCGGGACTGTCTTTTCTGTACCGCAGATGACTGGAGGTATCCCCCGTAGTTTAGAAGTCACTGCATGTGGGGTGAGGGGAGAGCAGTAGGTCACATAGCCGGACCATGCGGTCCACGCGATGTTCCTCCAAAGCACTCACTACTGCAACCCCTGGAGAAGCCACCGTGTTACTTCTGATCGCATTCGCCTTCCTGGCCAGAGTAACGCAAGCTGGGCCACGTTACAGTTCAAGAATCGTGGAAACAAAGACAGGTGCAATCAGAGGCATAATTCTGGAACTGAATTCGAGACATCTTGAGCCTGTTGAGGCGTTTAGAGGCGTACCGTACGCTGCGCCGCCTGTTGGAGACTTGCGGTACCGCCCCCCAGCACCACCCTTGGTCTGGACGGGAACACGCCTGGCCGATACGTTCAAAGCTGTGTGTCCGCAGCGGTATCCGGACATCTCGAACCGCTCTGCGGCCTTGCTCACCATGCCGAGGGGCAGGTACCACCATCTGAAGCGGCTCATACCCCTGCTCGCCAACCAGAGTGAAGACTGCCTCTTTCTCAACATCTACGTGCCGGGAAGCGGTAAGTATCGACTGGTTGCTGAACAATGCAGCTATGTTCCTCACATCTACGTGCATGTTTGGAACGTAACTGAGTTTCTTTTAGTATAACTGACTTTATTGCTATACACACTTCCTTTCACCTATCGCACTAAAACCCACACGTTTTACTTATCATCCAGCATAAGAGTTAGCGTGTGTTTTATTGCCACATACATTTATGTTTTGCTCTATCAATCTTTAATTAATATTCTTAAATGCAGACTTTCTATTTAGACCATAGGTGGAATTATTAAATTATCTTAGGCTTTAATTGTGGACCGTTATTATTTTAATGGAAAATAGGAGACTGAGGTGTTCCATTTTTCCACCAATAAAATACTCCTTTCCTTCCCGAATTTATAATCAGTTTCCAACGACTTCTTGTGTCTTCAGTTTCATTATCACTTTATGTTGCAAAAAAAGTGAAGTCGAAGTGTCACGTGCTTATCGACACACTGACTTACATGTTTATTTTACGGCAATTTTGGTGTGAAGTATCGTAAAGCTTTTAGGCAGCACGTGATACGTCTACTTCTTAATTTTGACGCTTCATGGACAGAAACACAGTAACCCCATGGTTTACGACCTAAGTCATTCCTCAAAACTGCTAATAAGGCGAAACCCCGTAAATCTGCGATTAATTTCCCATTACATCTCATGCTATAAACCAGTTGGTTTGATGGGTCAAAATTGCCTCCCGAAGCATAAGAAGTTTACTTTAATACAACATACAAGTGTAACTAATTATGAAAAATAATATTCACGCTAATTACTATATTTCAATAACATTCTTAGACAGTAAGCTACGCACAAACGATAGTATATCATTAAAGAACGTTGAAAATGCGTAAACATTAGGTACCATTCTGATTATGAATATGATAGAAAAATTCCGATTTAGACGATGCAAAATGATTAACGCCGAGAAGAGCGGACTTTGCTAGAAACGTACGGAAGAGTAGCGTAAGACGCTGCGATGCTGCTACTTCTGCGCAGACCGCTCAGGAATGCAGTATGGCGTGTGCATTTGACAGGCTTCGATAAACTACGACAGTCGAGAAAAACGATAGGTTTGATAGCTGAAGGAGTTCATGTAATCGAAAGTGGCTCGCAAATTGAAGAATAGGTACCTGTTTCTGCGTATAAAATAAGCGAAAACTCGCGAACCATTTCCTCATACACACAGGGATTACTGTACAATCCTCGTCATTTGGGGGTTTTCCGAGAAAAAGCATCTGTATTATTGAATAACCAAGTACACGTCTCTCATACAATTTGTACCATTTAACGCGGGACCTGCTCCTAGAATCCACATTAACAGTCTGTGCAGGTTTCGACAGTAAACCCATATTCACCAACAACAATTTTCTTGTGTTGCGCGCAGCTTATAAAACTGGTCCTTTCTGTGGTATTCCGAGCTGTGTGAATGAGTCTGTAGATGCCGCTGCGTAAGGAACGCCTTGATCAAACTGTCGGGGATGAGTCGTACACAGTCGGTAAGCTATCGGCTGACGTGGCATCCTCTTGGAACGGCCTTTCTTGTAGTTCAAAAAACGTCTTTACACCCAGACCTTGTTTTATGCCCGTTGTTTTACGCCTTTTTGCTTCAACGCCCCTTGCCAATTCACACCACTTCTTAATTTGCGCTCTCTCATTTTTGGGTTAACGCTTTTGGGCTGGTTGCATTCTATTACGCTAACCCCGTATTTCTGATGGGGGTATCATTTCTGATTTACGCCTTTTTTATTTATGCCCATTTTTTCAAGAACGCAGCTAGGGCGTAAAACAAGGGTGGGTATAATTATATACAAAGTCGCAGTATTCTTTCTCATAAATAACAAAGACATTTCTTTTTTTTAAACGTGACGTCATGTCTGCAAAAAAGATATAAAAGAGGACTGAATAAAAAATCACTGGGAAAAATAAAAAATTAGTGAATGAATCCATCAATGAAAGATAAAGTGGTCCGCGCTGGATGTAAGAAAGATTGGGTGAATAAATGAACAAGGGAGAGAGCGGAGGGAAAAGGTGAGGAATGGAACGAAAGAAACAAATGTTTTTTCTTTCCTTCTGTGATTTCGGCGGAACTGGAAAACTTCTAACGGAGCAATGTTACGTTATTCATTATTGTGTTAGGAGAGGTTTAGTGTGCCTTCTGCTTTGAAATAAACCGGAAACTTCCTGAAAGTAAGGTTCGAAAAGAAGAGAAACTTTTAAATGGCTCAAGCTGTCTAAGGTGGTGGTGCTGGGGGGGGGGACCTTCGGAGCAAGCAAGTCAAACGGAGGCTGATAAAAATAGGACGGACCTTTAGGACGGAGTGACCTGCTGTCAAGGAGACAAAATTGCCGCCGGATAGTAGCGATAACTGGTACGTTTTACGTACCGTACTACCAGCTTTAACACTTAAAAATCTCTACATTCTACCTGCACAGTGCATTTGTGTTTTTTCTATGGATCTGAGAACAACCAGTGATTGTTCCTCCACAGGATTAAAAGGCTGGTTTATATAACCGAGATGGATTATGTTTACTGCGCGGTACGAAGGGACTTTGAATATAATTCAGTTTAATTTTAGCCTTTAAATGGTAGAGGAACATCCGTGTTATTGGCTGAGTGTTTTAATAGGCGCGGTCACAAAATTGCAAAAAGCGACCGTTAGATTCGTTATTTCTGTCCGTCTGTCCGTCGGCACGGAACAACTCGGCTCGCACTGGACCGCATTTTTATGAAATTTGACATTTGAAGATTTTTCGAAAGTCTGTCGAGAAAATTCAAATTTCGTTAAAATCTGACAAAAATAGCGGGCACTGTACTTGACGACTTATGTACATTTACGATAATATCTCGCTTAATTTTTCTTAGAATGAGAAATGTTTCGAACAAAGTTGTAGAGAAAATCTGAACACGCATTTCATGTGCAATAAATTCTTTCCGAAAATCGTGCCGTTTATGAGATAATGTGAAAATGTGGTAGAGCCAGACAGGCCACAGATGAAAATAAAATGCGGCTCAGAAAAGATTCGATTTTCATGCTGGATAACTAAGGCAAGAATGCAGATACACACATTTCATATTTATTGCTTTTCCACGGCTAATATTGTTACGCGAACGCGCCTCAGTGTAACGGTTACCTGCCTTGGTTTGTAATCCCGTACTCGTTTTTGCTTATCTTTTCTTTTTTAAAGGAAAACGTCGCCTAAAATTATCAACATGCTTCCAGTTTGTGTGCGTGCCAATTCATAGGCAGTTACGGAAATTCGTAAGCTTATTATAACGTGATTTTATCTCAGCCTCGTACTTCGAAGTTTCCTACAGTCCTCAGTAACAATTTACGAACCATTAGAATATGGCATGTCAAAGATGGCGCTAAAATAGATCAAACTAATACCACGAAATTCTGTATGAGTAGTTTTTTAAGCCCAGAATTAAAAGAAAATAAACTTTAAAAACTGCACAAACTTTAACTTTTTGATTTACGACTTTTATGTAACCAGTATTTAAAAATCTAATTCCTGCTGCACAGAAAGTACACTGCTTCTCCATTGAGACAAATCAGTTAAATTCTGTGAAGGAAATTATCGCTGTAAATTTCTTGAACCAAACGGAACACAAAAATACATTGTGTGGGCAAAAATGCAGTCTTCGACTGTTGAAACGACTGTAACATGCAGTAACACATTACGCATTAAACATTAATTATGTTCGGTTATCCAATTTGACATATTATGAATGATATGGGATATGAGACCATGTCGATCGGAAAATATTTACTGACAGAGCATCATGTCCCAGAAGACATTAAACTTCATCAACACTGCTGTGAGAACCTCAAATTTGGCATTATGTTGTCATTGTTTGTTATGAATTGGTATGGATGTGGAATTAATCAGCAGTGGCTTATTTTGAGTAAGACTTACTATTGCTGGATCCGTGTGAGGGAACTGAACAAAACTACGGAAATTATCATCACGATAGCCTATCTCGGACCCTGTATTCGAACCTGGTATTTAACTACCATATTGCAACTTTTGGTCCCCAAATTTAGGAACAGAAACTGAGGGAAGGGTCAGAATGATTGCACTAGGATTTTAACAACAGAAGCTGTAGCATCAAGCGAAAGAAACTACTAAAATCGAGTTACATTTTCCTGCTCCATGCAGTTTTCTTGTGTCCAGTTCTGTGCTGGAAGACCTGCGACAGCAGTCGCCACGGCAGGGACTGTAGAATGGGAATGGAAAAGCTTTTTCTGCTCTTGATTTCTCCCCTGACGCAAAGCACTGCTGGTAAGTGTCAGTGCTCTAAAGAACTGCTCCACCGCGACTGTAATTGACTTAGAGGAGCCGAGTTTAAAACTCTTCCGCCCGAGGTGAAGTCGTTAAGAGCCATTAGCGGTGGTCCTATTCTCTTACGTTGCCATACCATCTACCTCATCATTACTTGTTCAGGGTTTGGCTATTATATGTTTTAAAAATAAAACAGCGTTCTGTATTGTTTTGGAACTGAAACTGCGATATGAGTAAAATGTCCAGCTACGGACCCGACGACGGGGTTTCGACTCACAACAGAGGCATAAATTTTGGCTCATTGCAAAGAAAGTTTTTAAAACATGTGCCGTTTAGTTTCATCGTGCCTGCCCCTGTGTCAAGTCCTGACATAACACTAGAGCCGCTGAATGGGTTTCGTAGAATCTGATGCTGGACAGTTTAACTAGAGTTGGTCTAGACATTCAAATTCTGGTTCAGAATTGGACAAGAATAACGGATACGACAGCTACATAATCCCTGCGTGCATCTCAGTCGAAACTCGCTAAATATATAGTGGAGTGAAACATCTTTGTAAAACTGGAAGTTGTAGAGAAGAACCGAGCACACATTTTATGCCCGGTACGTTTCCGCAGGACTTATATTTTTCAAAAGATAATTAAACAAAATGATGTGGATCTTTCATCATTACAGCTTATATTTGTAGCTTACATTCCTGAATTCGTGTCTGCAGACATCAACCATTGTGTTGTGAGCACACGCGAATATACCGAATTATCTTAGTCTCGATAACAATAAGTAATCTTCCTTCCACCTGAACATGTAGATAAAGAAAGAAAAGGATTCTGCCTTCTACTTTTCCTCATTTAGCATGTGGAAAGCGTTGATATGCTAAGCGTTCTTCAACACGTTGCTTGAACGACAAGTAAGGTTGTGCACAAGAACGCGGCTCCTACCTGCTGCAGAGTGACTGCCAGAAAAGAACAAATCTTAAGAATGTGGCGGCGAACTTTAAAAGAAATATTGGTGAGAATTTGTGTTTCCTTTACCACGTTGAATATTTCCATGCGAGAACTATGAACCATTAGCCATTGTGGTTCGTTCCTTTTAAAAGGAAACCATCTCTAATGAAAACACCCAGAGTCATCGGGTAAAATCCTCGAAGAGAACTGAAAAGTCGATAACACTTTCCACAGTAGGTTGAGTTTTATTCATGCGAAAATTCAAAGTCCCCTTAGGAAGAAAGTACAGAACAGACATAAAAAGCCACTCAGCAGCCAAAGTAACAAAAATGTCTTTTAAACACAAGTTGTACATAATAAACGTTTTCCATTATCGTACTTCTGTAACAATAACCTATTCCAAAGGATTTCACTGCATATTAAACGAGGCTAATAAAAATTTGATACCTATTATATCGCCTTCTTTCCCCGCCGTAATATATTATTGGATCCACAGAAAAATGCTGTAGAAATATTCGCACACTGTTCAATGTTCTATCTGAAAGCAGCCGAGGACGACATCACCTGGCGCACGTTCTTTGTCAGAGACGTAATACATTTGTGATATTTGCCTGCACACTGCAAAAGACCATGCAAACCGTCAGTGCGGACAGCGGACAGCCAGACAGACTTTCGCATTGGATACAGTCTACAGCGTTATCGATAGATACCCTGACCTGCTCGGTCAATAAATGGAAAAACAGGCGGCTGCATTCACTGATTGGATCCTGGGGTTCTTAACGAGGCTGTCGACTGATGACAGTATGTACAGACACTATACGGGTATGTATGTATGTATGTATGTATGTATGTATGTATGCATGTATGCATGTATGTATGGTTCAGCTGTAATGCAAACGCGACGCGAAGGATCACCTCCCACTTTTTCATACTACTTAACACCACAGTAAATGTAAAAGTAAATTTCACCTTAGAACAGACCATCAAGGCCCAAAGGGGGATTAGAGGTATAGCTCTACTCTTTCTTTAACCTCGATGCTAGATGGAGGTGGGTGTTCAACGCCACGTCCCGGCCGCTTTACCCCCGGGAAAGAGAACCGGTACTCATAGTACAGGAGGCTGGTTGGGCCCCAGCGCCGGTCTGAGAAGGGGAAAATAATAAATTTAGATTCGCTACACTTCGATACAAAACTTCTCCACATATAGGCTTAACTGTAAGTAGCTATGCAGTTTCAGATTTCATGTCGACTTATGTGTCTTTTATATTAGCCCTTGTGTATTGAAGCATTTTATTTTTTATTTATTTATTTACGTAGAGAATTCGGGCTAGCGCAGCCGGTGCAGGGATAGGCTACGGCATAGATAACTGACGAATCGTGGCTCGATTCCCGGCAAAGACAATGGTGTTTTCTATTTCCCCAAGCTTCCAGACCGACTCTGCGGCCCACACAGCCTCCTATTCAGTGGGCACGGGGGGATCTTTCTCCGGGATTACACCGGTTAGGACGGTAAGTTAACCACACTTCTATCGAGAGGCCAGGTCACGAATGTGTGGAGTTACGTCTCAACTTCTCCATATGCGTTCATGGTGTGGCGCTTAATTAGCATAGGGACAACAATCCCTCTACCTTATTTGTACAACCAGATCTTCACACAAGATATTACGTTTATGATATATATTAAAAAATGAATCTTGCTTCGCCATGCTATCGTTTAAAAGCATGATACGCACTGTGTGTCCACGTGACTGAAAACACGTGACTGTTCACGTGGAAAACAAACCCATTAAGAGTATTGTTTTTAATTTGCAATTTAAAGTAAATCCCGAGGAAATTGTGATTACTTTAATTTAAAGCGCCTTAACGGTATAGGAGCGTGGTCGCTGAACGTTCTTCCACGGCTAAACGAAAAAACACAGAACAGCATTAAAACATGTTACAACCCAAACACAAAAATAAATTCAAAGGTGAAAGGCTGCAGTCATAATAGAGCACAGACCCAAAACACGGCATAAAAGTGGTCAATGACTTATGGAATTTAGGGGAAAGTTTTCTACAGACTGGAAATATGTACAACAAAATTCTTATGTAATAGTTACGAAAATAGCCGATGGCCGCACTTGTTAATCCCTAGTCTACTTTACGTAAAAGTTGGTGGAGTAGTAACGATAAGTACCCGGCCAGAATCTCGGGCAAGTCATCCTGAAAGAGCTCTCCCGTGGTTGTTCTAGGCGAGTGCTGCAACAGTATCTTGAAATATGGTCCTACACGACTTCTTCTCACAGTCGAGCACTTAGCGAAGAGCGTTCTTGAACCCTGTTCTGTAAATTCTCGCTTTTTTTTCCCTTACTGTAATGCAAACAGGAAGGGGATGCTATCGCTTCCGCCGAAAATTATGCGTTTTAAATTAAGTATCTCTGAAACTAAACAATATGCTATGAAGAGTCGTGTAATTTTTCATACCACGTAGGTTTCAATAATAACAAATTTTATATTTTTCAATCTACATGAGACCATAATCAGTGTCTCTACCAGTGCTGAACTTCATCAGAGTTACAGCCTGCTAAACTAGATAACCATGTCAAATCACCCTGTGGTTTAGGGTATTTTTCAACTCCAAATTACCTCTCTAACACGACTGAAAGTGACACAACTCTCGCAAATTTTTGTGGATTGCGAGATGCAGACCTCACTGTGGCTTCAGAATTGCTCGGATAGGGACAATAAGAAATAAACAGTGGGTATTAGAGACGAAATTTATATGGTTGTAGAGATAAATAAGAAATATAAAGTGGAAAATTGGATTGGACTGAAGTAAGAATGCAATCCAGTACAGAATATTTGTTTTGTGTGAGAATGCCACTTTGTAACTACAAAGAACTTAAGGTGTGTGAGTAATAAGTGTGCTTTTTCCATAATTTAATTCAAGTTGTAAATCTTCTTTGTATTTCATCTGTTTTGTTATTCTGTCGTTCATGTACGCAGGTCCGAAGTGCAGAGTTGAAACTGATAACAGGGTACAGATTTTAAAGGGAAAAACCCGTGTGTTCGGAGGCGAAATTAATTCTGTTTCCCTCACAAATCCATGATCGACTCTACTGTTCATTGGATGATCAGCACCAGTTTCACGTACATGGCCAAGAGTGGGGGAATGATTGATTGAATCTTGCACCACGAAAGTCTTCAAACGAAGGACGAGTCGAGTAACCCGTGCCTAAGCACATCAGGCAGACTGATAAGGGTGTGAGGTTACAGCTGCAAGTAACCTCGGCAAATGGAGGTGCGTGGTCAGCTTCACGTTCCAGCTCTTTACTCCGACAAACTGGCCCGATACTCGGTGGGTAAGAGGCAAGGAAAAATACACTATAAGAAACGTAACAAGTTTGGCGCCTGCGCTGTCTTAAATAACAGTGTTTAAATTTTAATAAAGTAAGGGCCGCAGCTGCACAATCATTTATACGTTCATTAAATATACATTATGTATGCAAAGTGGTGCAAACGTCACTTGACACTCGACGTTTAACAATCCAAAGGCCGTACATACGACAGTTTCGTCGTCTGTGTGAGACAGGACGTGAAAGTGTTCCGGAAAGAATCAGTGTTCCAATGTAGAAGAAAGACACTTTAAACTTTTCAGGCAGTAAACTTGTGTAAGTGGCTGTGTCAGTAAAGTTCAATTAACAGCTTGCCTCTAGTGTCAAGTGACTTTCGCGTCATGCTGTCCGCTACTGAATTTATCAAACTGCCAAATGAGATAACGGATGAATTCCTCAGAATAGGGGGAGTTACCCAGACTTCTTCAAAGTAGACCCACACATGTTGTTCGACACCGTAGGTCTGAGTTTGTAGGCCTGATGATGGACCTGCCGGGGCGCCTTTCTTGTGTATATTTGCGATCTTGTATTGTCTGATTAGTGTGGGACCATGTGAACTCAATTTTTGATCGACATCAGCCACCAACGACGGATTCTTCATCGCAAGTGTGTTGCATGCTCATGGGGTCTGTTGAGTCCTTATCCGCAGTCGTGTTCTGGTTCATTGCGTATTCACAAAAGCCCCCCAGTTAGTTAATTATTTTATGTAATTTATAAATTTTCTGTGTGAATCTTCACATATGTGTATGCATTGTAAATTGCGACAGAAGTTCACTACATTGCCGACATGATTTTTGATCAAGATGAGTCCGCTTTACAACCGCGCCAGAATTTAGCCCACCTGTTGATCACCCTCAATATTCTCTACTTTCCCGCCATATATACCTCTTGAAAGACGCTGAATTCCATTAAGTGGAGCTTTCCTTGTAAAGTTGGAAGTTACTTAAATAGCCAGTTCGCCTCCTTTTATGCAACCCGAAATTACATTACCATGTTCATAAGAGCTTTTCACTGGACCGCATCCTGAGCCAGATGAATCCATTCCACGCCCTCACGCTCTATTTTATAGAATCCATTTTCTAAGCACGCCTAGGTCTCCAATGTGGGTGATCCCTTGCTAGCAGGTTTCTAGGCGCGATAACGGTTACGTAAAGTGACTACTAGCTTTGTCATGTCCGTCCGTCCATCTATCTGTCGTCTGTCTGGAACAGCACGACTCCGACCGGACGGATTTTAGTAACATTTCATATTTGGAATTTCTACTATACTTTGTCGACATATTCCTATTTTGTTAAAATCGGACAAAAATAACACTTTACATGAAGGCCTAAATACATTTATGCCATTGGTTGTTATAATTAGACACCGTTCTCTGTGAGGTACGGACTAATGCTTTACGTACAAGTAACGGACGATCTAAACATCGTGCCTGTCATAGAACAAATACAGGAAATAGGATATCTCGACGTTTACGAGAGAAGCACAGGAAGTATGCTGCCTCAGTGTTTACGAGATAAGTACACGAAATAACGCAGAGCCGGAGATGCCGCTGAAGAGCTGAATGTAGCCTAACTATCCTCCAACGCGCAAGCAAAGGAACGTAGCAATTCCCTGTAGACTACATTGCAAATATTCACGAATGATAGGAACAGTCCAAATGCGCGAGAATTGTACGAATGCCTCGTATTTTCCACTTTTAATACGTGTCCTTCCCAGCCATTCGTTATTGATTTGACTATTCGAATAATGTTTGGTCGAAATTACATGTAAGGTATCTACTCATTATGCAGGTTTATAATTCCTTTCTTTACTTAATTTTCCTTGGCATTAAATGTTCTCTTCACATATCTTTTCTCAGGCCTCCATGATCTGTGGTTTGTTACCAAATGCCACGTGCAAGAAAGCACAACGTTATCAGAGCCTTGTCTTGCTTAAATCGCACAGAAATCTGTATTCTGCATTCGAATTATAATTACGTAGTTAATTTGAGAACTTGCAGTAATAGATAGATAACAAGAAGAAGGTAATGGATCCCAGCAAGCAGAGACAAGCGTGCCAGCATCTTCCTTTGTGTCCTGATTGAACCACTTGTGTCATCTCGACAGAGAAAGAGAGAGAGAGATACAGACAGAGAGAAGGACTTGAAGTTATCGTCTCACAGAGAACTGTAACCTCGTTTCAAAACTTCCCCAGCAAAGGCAGGGAAATTCAACCTCGCCCACCATATCAGAGCTGCTGCATTGCGTCATCAAGTCTATGACAATTAGCGTCGTTTACAAAGCTATTTTATTTTAATACGCATAAAGTCTGCCACAATGGAAATGGAGAGCATTCCGTTTATAATGCACAGTGACATTTTAAGATAGATAGGAATTTGTCTTTCTTGTACAAAGCCACGTGTTTGGGAGATACATGCTTACTACTGATAAATGCAGTTTCTTAAGAAACAGGCATTGCTTTACGCTGAACGGCTTTATGAAATTTTGACTCAGGTTACGAGATACAGAAACGAACATTCGTAGCCTCTTAAGAATACGATCTTCCTAAATCTGTTGAAGGTGCTTGAGAGAAGCTGATTTCTTACTCTGGACATGAAAATGGCCGGCTGTTGACGACTAATAGGTTTGTTTTTGTGGTGAAGGGTCCCGCAGCAGATGCTACGGATGCACCGAAGCCTTGAGGCTTATTGTGCAACCCTGTGATGAAGATGATCAGTTTTTTTCATTTTTCCAAGTAATGGAGCACCGGAGGAATGAAATTGACAGAGGAAAACCGAAGTACTCGGGGGAAACCCTGTCTCAGTGCCACTTTGTCCACCACAAATCCCATATGGACTGACCAGGGATCGAATCCGGGCCTCCGCCGTGACAGACCGGCGACTAACCGCCTGATCCATGGCACGGCCTGACGAAATAGGTTACTTAAGAATATAAAGTAAGGTCAAAGTTTAAAAACCCAACAGAATGCACTTCACTTTCACTTTAATATGTATTAATTAACCCCTACATATGTTTCGGTTTTACGTAAAACCATCCTCAGGGAGGTCAAAACTACGTTATATCACATCCAATGTTAATACAAGTTTAAATATTGTGCAGTGTCTTGCATGTTATTACAATCACTGTAAAATCAGAGTTTAAAATGTTGTATAAAATCCTTAAAATTCGTTGAATTTTGTGTCGGAATAATAAATTGTAGTAGAATAGATCACTGAGTTATTCCACACCTCTGATTATTTAGGTTCCTGGTTTTGTATACTGTGGTGGAACCTTTAGTAAATATATCCTGTAATTAATTAATACATATTAAAGTGAAAGTGAAGTGCATTCTGTTGGTTTTTTAAACGTTGAATCGTAAAATGCACGGTGAGACTAACAGAAAATAAAGTGAGGTGTTACCTGTAACATGGTATGGACAAGATTTGAATTAACATAACTTGAACTGACTTTAAAACTTCATTTTTATTAAGGCACAAATAACAGTCGATGCTGTTGCAACTTAAAATTCACTTTCACACACCCATACAAGATGTGCTGAACAAAACAGACTAGGATTATATCGATCTACAGAAAGGGTGGCAGTGCCGATCTCAGTTTGTACAGTGTTGTTGATGGCACTTGACAGGATACCCAAGGAGCGTGCCGTATGGGATATTGGTTGGAGGAAAGAAATTATTTTTGGCGCATTAGCAAAACAAAATTGTGAAAAGCGACTTTTCCTTTCCTTTTGTCTGTCTCTCCATCCGCATGGAACAACTGGTTTCCTGCTAAACGGATTTTCTCGATTATATATTGGGAGTTTTTACTAAAATCTGTCGAGGAAATTGAAGCTTGATTAAAAGCGTACAAAAAGAACAGACGTTTTATATGTAGATCTATGACATATATGATCATATCTAGCCGTTTACGAGATAAGTACGAGATGTATACTTGACTGTCTAACTGCAATAAGGCGCGAAGTGGAAGCGATCCGTAATTACAGGAAAAAAATAATCATACCATCTAATATTTATTTCTTTATACCCACTATAAGGACATAATATGACCGCTCATAGATGAAATTTGTTGTAGTGTGACGTAATAATCCAATGACCTAGTCTTTGTGTTGTTAAGTCACGTTCCTATGCTGCTATGGATTCTTTCTTCACGCGATTTACATGATGCGTAATTGAGGAAAATCCAAACGTGTAATCATAATATTTAATATTGATGATGACATCTGGGAACATGAAATTTGGTGTGTAGATATGTTATGAGTATAGCTACAACTGTTTACAAAATATTATTTGTCAGTCAGCAATTACAAAAATATTTCGACGGGGTGAAATTTTGAGGTTATCAGTGACCGACAAATTGAACACAGACAACATCGACGTAGTCTTATTAGTTATATAAATGACAAGTTCTGCAAATAAATATAATAGCAAACCCCAATAAGGTAACATTTCTATAATTTTATGCAGGTACGAAAAGCAGGACCCGCAGTTTGTTAAATGGTGTGACCATCTGAGAAGATTCTACTCTCAAATCCGAAAGCGCCTCAGTGCTGCGTCATACGTACATTTTCTGTCTTGTTTATTTTTCAGTAGATGGCATATTATATCTAAATTGAGAGTACAAGCTTCGTGGGCAAAACGACTATTTGCCAAGTTAGAAGCCCAGATATCAGACATCGATGAGATATTCAGGAAACAGGAGTGCTGATGAATTCAAAAGGATAGATTGGAACGATCACCCGCACGGGAAACACAAGTAGCAGAATTTCTCTCTCCTAAACCAAGGATTCCAGTAAGACCGATAAAAAGATTCGGAGATTCACAGTGAGAAGCTAGCCCATAGCCTAAAGCAGAGATAAAAAATACGGAACGTTTATTTGAAATTGATTCTTTGGTTACTTAACGACGCTGTTTCAGGCGGAGAAGTTACGTGTATATAATCGAATAAATTGGAAATATGAGCATAACTGAGAAGTGTGTAGGAATTTGGAAGTGTTTGTGGTCTGTTTTAAATTGCTTATTAGCAATAATCTGTAAAGACTGAGAAAATCCAGGAGAATTTATGCTCAGCCCTATCCCTAGCCCTGTCGAATAAGAACTGTGTGTCTGTCGAGTGCAGGCTTTAAGTCTGAATTAGTCAGTTACTGGTAAACCAAAGTGCTCTGTTTTGCGCCTGTTGCTGGTGCTTGTTTGCATATACTGTTTTACAATGCAATAATATTTGAAGTGTAGTTTTTGTAGTGGTTAATATGCAGACATAAAAACAGACTGAAGCCTGCTGGTCCCTGGAGTGACAGAGCCATAGTGTTCTTGTTGCGGACAGGCTGGTTGACGTATCAGCAAAATGTTCTGCTGATGCGTAACAAAATGTAATTTTATTTTTAAAACGGTGAATGTCCATAATTTGTGGTTGGTAGAAACCCCAGAGACTTTTTCTGTGGAGGACCGGGCCGCGGCATATTTATTAGAACAGGGTGAAAGAAAAGAAACATCATGACGTTGTAATGACATTGTAACTCATTTCAGTGGGCTGCTAGTGAAAGCGCCTGTCCTAAAGTGTGGGCTAATGTAATATTAGTATTGATTTATTACTGAATGCTTATTGTGAGGATCTTATGGATAAATTCGCTTTGGCGAAAAACGTAACTCGTATGATTAAGAATTTTAAAAGTGCATACTTGTTATAGCAATTCTGTGTAATACCGCGTTGTACTCAATATTTGGCGTAGTCCGTATAGCGATTCTCTACGGGCTGGACAGTCCTGGGATCGAACCCGGTGGGGACAAGATTTCCCGTGCGTCCAGAACGTCCCCGAGGCCCACCCAGCCTTCTGTACAATAGGTACAGGGCCCTTCCCGGGGATAAAGCTGCTGGAACGTGGTTCGGATTACCCCCCTCCTTCTAGTGGCTGCGTAGGCATGTCATGGCATGGCTACCTTACTCAGTATCTGCCGTCTTTGCATCTGACCTGAGACTGCCATTGTACGTTAATCCCTACACACACAAAAGCAGCGCAATGCAAGGAATCAGAGGGCACTTTGATCTCTTCCCTGGTGTAATAAATTAGTGTACTGTAAAACACAAGCACCGAATTGTTCGTACATTCCATGAAATTCGAGTTCTAAATTCAAAGGCTGTAATGTCACGTGTCTTTCCTGTTGCCATGGTGCTACCTGATGGTGTCTCGAAACAAAAGATCGCCTTGTGCATTGAACATATATGGTCCCTTAGAAGTGTCTCCATTGTCAGGGAGGAAAGAAATAAGAAAGCTCGAGAAAGTAGCTGGCATTTGCCGTGTTTTTTATTTCACGCAATGTCTGCTACTTGTTTCGTCTTCGTATCACTTTTTGCTAGAGCGTGCTATCTCTTGTCCTTAATTTCAGGGATTATGTAACCATTTCTCTGAATTGGTTATATAATCGAAATACTTCCTTCAGCACTTTGTTTTCAGACGCTTGTAAATTACATTGTTTCCCCAAAGTAGCTGACCAAGTTTCATATTTTTTTATGGCGCAACAGCCTCTAGTGAGCCAGGGCCTCCTCATTATCGAGGCTTCACTATCATATTCAATTAGACACACCGCACTCGGCACGTCCCTCTGGACGAGTGATCAGCCCGACGCTGAGACCTCTACCTGACAACACACAACACTCATAAATCCATGCTCCCGACTGGATTCGAACCCGCAATCACAGCAAGCGAACGGCCGCAGACCCACGCCTTAGACGGCGCGGCCACTAGGATCGGTCAAGTTTCATATAGGTCTATATAAAAAGCAACTCACCAGAAGGAAAAGAAAGACTAAGGACTTAGCTTGTTACGAAACTTATGATGAAATATAAAATATGACCCTAATTATAACGTGTGGGGCCGGCTGCAAAACACTGGTCTAAGGACTGATGTCCCAATATGCTTCATTTTTATGCTGTGAGTGAAGTAGCACATAACAGCAAATGTACAAGAAATACACATAATAACGGTGCTGTTTGTAGTATAAAGACAGCACTTACCTTCGGCACTCCTTTACATTTACAATGACTATGTGTACTGTGGAAAGATAATGTAGACTAGAAGCATCATATACACGTACTTGTCAGAGACGTAATCTTCCTTGTAATGACGTGGGAAACTGCTCCGAAAATGGCAAAAGAGACACGGGGTTTGTTAAATGAATTACAAGGAACGATTCATAAAGGAAAACTGATGCGTACCGAAAGCTTTGTGTATCGAAACAGCTGGGAGAAAATAACACACGTACTTCGGGCAATGTGAAGGAATATTTTTCGACAATTTTTTTTCAGGATCGAGTTTAAAACTGATTCATCTTAGCCGGCCTTGTACAAGTTCACTAAAATATTATGCTGTCTTCCCAAGCAGCTCCAAGTTCTGTGTTTGTCGCTAGGGTAATGGAACTTTGCTGCCTTTCAGCTGTGAACGTGAGATTTATGTGTATGGTCATTAATTTATTATTTGTGTGTTCGCTCATACAAAATGTGTCTGAAACACGCGGCACGACTCTTGGGGCACGTCCAGGTGCAAAAGAACGAATCAAGTCTGTGTAAGGATGGAACCTTGGATGTTTCGTTTTCCAGCTGTTGTACATTTGAAGGCAGATGCACCGAGAAAGTGCAGAGGCCGTACCCGCATTGCAAGGCTGCCAACACGATACCCTGTTTTTCCTTCATGCTTAAATGTCTTCTTCTTATCCAACGCCCACTCTTGACATTTCTGCCTTTCGGCGCCGTGCTGCCCAGTAAATGGATGCGATTACGGGTGTAGATGATGTCATTCTATCTTCTGTAAGCTCTGGACATGAAAGCAGATGTCCAGCGTCCATCGGGGTTCATGCTTAAATGTGACATCATTCAGTAAAGAATGTTACGTAAAAGTGTTGCCGTGAGAGTCTGGTCGTTGTTCTCTGCTAAATATTGTCGGTAGACACACATTCTTGGACATGGAGAGCATGCACGTTGTGTTCGGCCGTGCATGCGATGACGATGACGATGATGATGATGGCAGTGATCCGGAACGCCCTGTTTAGGAAGACGCGTTCCCTGATCTCGAATAACAAGCAAAAATATATATTAGCACGTTTCTTCTTTTTTCTTCTATGGCTGGACAGCCCCTTGGGGGCCTAGGCCTCGTCACTTTACGACGCTTCACGATCACACTGATAGACACACCACAGTCGGTAGGACTCCTCTGGACGAGGGACCAGCTCGTCGCAGAGACCTCTACCTGACAACACACAACACACCAAGACACAGACATCATGCCCGATGGATTTTTTTTGTCTGTCCGGATTTCCCCTTGATTTTGTACTGTTTAATCCTTTCGTCCTTATTCACTTACGTTCATGCTCCGTTTACACAACAACCAACTCTGCCCCTGGGATTTTTTTTTTGTCTCCGGGGTTTTTCCCCTTTGATCCATTTTTGTACTGTTTAAATCCTTTCGTCCTTCATGTCACTTTACGTTCCATGCTACCGTCCTTACAACAAACACAACACAAACATCCATGCTCCCGGTGGGATTATTTTTTTGTCTGTCCGGGGTTTTCCCTTTGATCCATTTGTACTGTTTAAATCCTTTCGTCCTTCATGTCACTTTACGTTCCATGCTACCGTCCTTACAACAAACACAACACAAACATCCATGCTCCCGGTGGGATTCGAACCCACGATCTTAGTAAGCGAGCGGCCGAAGACCCACGCCTTAGACCGCACGGCCACTGGGATCGGCATATTAGCACGTTTGGAATCATTTAATTCACTACTTTTTCCACCATGTCGTATGTAAAATAACAAAAATTAATAAAACACCACGTTTCGGTGACAGCATCAGTCCACGTGCTCTGGCTAGAAGTACAGTCGAAACCTAATCAGTTGAACCCCAGTGGCAAAGCTTCTCTCAACCTCAGGGCCCAGTGGTTCAGAGTACGTTTACCCATCGGGCCCAACAGATTAGCTCTTGACTGTTTTGTTAGCCTGAGGACGAGGACCGATCCTGTCTCCGAAGCGTAGTGTTTGTCTGTTTTCTGTTACTGTTTGTAACAGGAGACGTTGGACAGGGTCCACGAAGTAAATGGTTCCGAATGTGATTCCCCGTAGTCATAATTTATTATATAACTTAGTACCACACAATTTATTTAGTTTACTTTTTATAATTTATTACCAGTACTAATGTAACTAAGGCATTAAACACGCAGACCTATTGTAAAGAGTAGAGCTATCCCATTACAGGCCTGGAACGGTCCTTACGACTCCAGGAGTTTGAAGCGCCCAGAATTTTTAGACAATCGGCACATGAAGGTAGTACGGTTGTCAGCCCTATGCACCGGCCGCGTTTACGCCCCAGAAGATATCCCTGGTACTCTTTTCTGTTAGAGGTTTAGTCGACTGCAGGGCCATAGTGCGGCCGGAAGAATTATGTCAATGAAACATCTCAATGACCTTCCGGCTTGTAGCGCAGTGCCTCAACCAACTGCGTCACTGCGTACCCCATTGTAAAGAGGAAGTGAGGAAATTCATAGGGAATCACGATATTTTCGGTAGTCTTCCCATTACATTCGTCTTACACTCATTCGCCGAGTTTTGAACTTGGGTTCTTTTCAGTAAGCTAACCACAAACGAAAAACGGCGAGTGGAATGAGGGTTCGAAATCAGGATCAGTCTGCTGCATATTCTGTTCGTATGGTTAGCTTATGGTAGTTTTGTGTACTTAGGCCACATAGTTTGCCCACGTATCATCTACTACCAACTTCGTGGCTTTTATAAACTATGTTTACATCAAATGAAAAGTGCATTCGTGAGGAAATTAACGGCACATTAATCAGAGGAAATCCTGCTGAATTGAATTGAATGTTTGCCTTCTCGTGTCCTTTCAAAGTGGATATTAAAATAAATAAAATTATACCTTTGATCTTTGTTTTAAACTTTTTGTCAGTCTTGCCTCGCTGTCTAAACAACGGCTGTTGAAACAAAATTCTGAGCAGATTATTTTGATTAAACACAGAAGAGAAAAGAATGAAGTAAAGAATATAAAGTAATTTGAAGCTTCAGAATGTGTGCCCCCCATTTGTCAGTTTTAATCAATAACTCTGACATGGGCAAGACATATAACACGCATGGATAAACATGGAACTTACGAACACTTTCATTCAAAATATCATTTCTATAAATACCACCAGAGACATCCAGGAATGCTTTGGAAAGCAGTCTTAAAGCTTGTCTTCGATAAATTAGTTTCGTGGTGTGCACCGGCTTGGAAGTGGATCAGAATAGTGTTCAGTAAGGGTATAAAGGTAAAGCTGTTCCTGCGCACGCTACGGAGGAATATGGGGAGTGGAAGTATAAATCCATTTATTCTTAACCTCGACATTCGATGGAAGTTAATGGTAAATTCACTGCCCGGCCGTTTTACCGCCGGGGAAAGAACTTTCTGAATTCAGGTTTCGCTCTTCTATGATGTTACACAGCGTATCTTGGTAGCTGTTTAGCGACGTTTCGTTAAACTACTATCAACACAGGCTGCATAATATCTCAGGAGAGCGAAGGCCTCAACTACACCGTGGCGGACGCCTTAAATCTCGCATAGTACTCCCGAGAGTTGGCCTGGACGTTTTGCAGAATAAATAAATCACTTTCATTGCCGGCAATCGAACCACGATTCCTCGGACGTTCACCCTGTAGCGTAGTCACTATATTGACTGCTCCCTCTCCCAGCTGTCTAATAGTGCTTAGAAACTGCTGAATATTTCTCAGTAATAGTTTTTCGTGTTGAATGAGATGATCTTTGGCGAACTATCTTCCTAAGCATGAACTGTATAATTTAGTATCTGAATGCATGAGGAGGTTCATGGATGTAGGTGCGTGTGCGTGCGCGTCAGACAGAGTTAGTGTATAATGCATGTGATTGGGTGGAACAAAATAACGGACTCAAAGGAGGCTGAATTTATACAAGCCTGCTGCTCTTGACTGTCTTAACTCACTACCCTGCAACCACAACCCCCTTTTCAGTCTCACAAAAATAACTTCAGTTCCTTTATAGGTAAACAGCAGTCAAATGGATCGTTAATTTATCTCGACTGAATGCATAAAGACAGGAGGCCCGCTGACGGCAAACAAATGGCAAGTTCTTCAACAGCTTTTCAACTTACACTAAGAGAAAAACTGAAAAGTTCCTGTCGTTTCAAGAGACGATGCGCTTAATAAAGCTTTCCATTCTGCGTACTTGACTTTTATGCTTCAGATGGAGTGACGATAAAGTGTTGCTGTCATTCACACCATTCGCCAAAACATTCTACTGCCGTCAGTCTATTGTCCGCAGAGTTCTGACGTGACGATCAGAGACAGCTGAGAACCTGTTACTTCTTACAAAACTTATGATTTAATTCATTTTGCCTCTTTGATGCCCATAAACTTTATTTCGTGCGTGTGAGGGAGAACGTAAATGCACATAGAGGATTTGGTGGGGAAGCGTAAAGGAAACAGCTAAGTTACATGGAAGACCTAGGTGTAAATGGGAGGATAATATTAAAATTAATGTTAGAGGATGGCGGGTATTAGATCCATCTGACTCAAAATAAGAAAGGGTGGCGGTTTTTTGTGAATATAGTAATAAGCCTTTGGATTCCGTAAGATGCGTGGAATTTCTTGACTGGCTGAGGAAATATTAGCATGACAAGAAGGGCTGTACACTCTAGAGTTAGTTGCCCTTACCGCCACATAATCGAACACTGCGACCGTGCATCAGGCGTCACTTTTATAGTTCCCCATCTGGCCCCTTGCGAGTATGATCCGATCTCTTTCGTTTAGAAATGACTTTACTTTCAAAATTTGAGACTGGAAGTGTTTACATGTTTTGAGTTTGATATCCTACAATTTCTTCCTCTGTTGTTCGAAACTCATTCTGCCTACATATGAAGCTGTTGTTGATAAGGTAATTACAATTGAGCACTGCACAATAAGATATATTTTTATTGTGTCTCCTTAAATAATTACCGTATCGAATGATAGGCATCTGTAGTACGTTCTTGTGCGGACACACATTCAGGCGGCAGAATGAGGGCTGACGTAAAAGAGGTAACGCGTTAGTTCGCTTTATGGCTGCTGTGTCTGGGAAATTGCACAGTATATGACGCTGTATCGTCTGTCTCAATGAGGCAACGCACATTTCCTATAGGCTTTGCCCCATTTCCTGCGATGAGCTGTTTTAAGAAAATAGATAACTTTAAATTTGTGCTTCATATAATGTAGGGTTAAACTGGAATGTTACAAACCGCATTCCATCGAAACCTGTTTTGAGTAGTTTCGGCCAAATTACATTGGGACAACCGGATATGACTTTACCGTAATTCATTTTGTACATTTCGTGCAAAAGAGCTCTTAACTCTACCGAACAAGTGGAAGGTACAGATATTTTCTCCGTGTGATTAACCACCATGCGATGAATACCAACGCACTACAGGGGCATTGAGATCTCGACAGTAGATGGAGATTATTCACCTTCCGACCACATTACTCACAGGCAAAGAGCTCCAGTATCGGGTGGAGAAGAGGTAGATTGGGGTCCTGAATGTGGTAGCCTAGAGGAATATCCTACTGCCTATTTTGAATTTAACCCCAGCCATCCAGCAGCAGCCAGTATGTTTTCTGAGTGAGAAATTGTAACTCATGAATACCGAGTAAGGAGGTGAAAGAATCGATTGAATGGCTAAAGAAGGCAGTCACAAGTTACAAGATGGTTTTTAACTCAGTTCTGTTATTGGGAACTTCGCAAAAGCTGTGTAATAACTAGGCCTGTTCTGCTGGTGCTAGTGCACGACTACAGCGGACGCTGTGTACTCCTGTTTTCTGAAAAGGCAACGCCGTTAAACTTGGGCCCACATCACATTACATATTTATTATACTGCTGCGTGTAGGCTGAAGTGGCTCTCTCCTGCCAAATAACGATAAATCAGCAGTGGCCTACACAGGTAGGTTATATTCAATCTCGTACCCGAGCGTCCCGAAGGAAACCCGCATCCAAACTATGTGGCTTCTGGTACAGATAGTACATTGTCTGTCTCGAAGCTTACTTGCATCATCCCTACCGTGTTTCCTCACTTACTTTTTTCTGCCTCTTTTTATGTCTCTCACATTTACCCCATACATTTTTTCTTTATGCCTGCTTTCTATGCTTTCTTCTTTCTATATAACCTGTTTCTTTATTCTTTATTTCCTTAAATTCTTTATTTTGTTATTTTCTTATTTTTTTTCACTCGTGACCACTTTCATTTTTTGCACTAGCCTTCTCATTGATAATTTCTTTCTTTTTTTATTTTTCTTTCTTTCGCCTTTTCTTTAGATCTTCAGTTTTTTTCCTGCCTTTAGCGTGTTCTGCCTATTTTCCTTTACTCTTGCTTATTTTAGTTTTCAGTAGAGACAAAACATGGTGCTTCTCACAAAACACGTGCTGTTTAAGCAGTTCATTTCCCACGTTGCTGTAACACCAGAACGTATTTCCCGCTCCTCTCATCTGCCCTCGTAATGTCATACTATAATACGTACTTCCAAGATCTGCCCATCCTACACAAGGTTTGATGCTTAGATTCAGAAGAGTTTGCCTCTTGTCTTCTAAAATGTCAAAGGTTACATCACCAGACTTTTACTTGTATAATTTAACTTACTCCGTGTTCACAAGTGCCTTCGGCGCAGTAACGAAGTGTGCCGAATGACAAATCACTTTCAATAGCATCCAACAAGAACGCTCATTCCTTAAACACGTTAAGCATCGTGAAATGGAATATTAGTGCTTTCTTAAAAGATTTCACAAGAAAGAAGTTATTATTGATTTTAACCTTTCTCGATAATACAGTGTGTATGTTTATCCTCTATTTAGGCGTTGGCACCGTGCGGAAGTAGGTTATGTTACGAATGCTTCGGAGGAATATGCTACCTCGTATCTTCAGTGTCACCCTAAAATAGGCACAAGCAGACTATTGTTACTGCAGGTTATAACACTGACACCAAGAAAAGGATAGTTTGATGGAAATATGCACAAATCGTCATAGATACTCAGTCAAGGTTGAAACTGGTATTTCCGGGGACTGTAACCGTTTATAAAAAGAAAAACAGAATGCTTTACCCTCTGACAGCATGATACATATGCAGATAATTGCAACACGTAAACAACACGAGGGATAAAGGAGATATGGACGTTATCACTAATTCCGTTTCCGTTTCTGTATGGAACACAAACCAGGTCTGATTTCTCCAGAGCCCCATTAATTAGCCAGACTTTAGTTACGTCACTAGCACAATCACTCCCTCTGCAGCCACCGTGCCTTCTGTATCTGTACTTTTCTCTCTTTTCACTTTGTGGGAAATCGCTGATACCAAGCTGGAACAGTAAGCAACACAGGGTTCAGTCGATACGGTTACCTGTAAAGCACTGCATGTTTTAGTCCTTTCCCGTCGTCGTTTCCTTGCAATCACACTCCATTTACAACTCTCTTAATCGTACAAAATGTTTCAATTGCACGTCTCCTACATTAGGGCCAGTGTTTACACAGACACCCTGCAGGAGGTTTTTGTACGAAACTTACGGGTTTGCATGTCCCAACTAATGTACCCGAAATGTGTAGCAGTGGAAATTATGAACCAATTTGGACCGCAAGATTGTGCAATTATTTATCATAGCTCCTAGTATATTCAACACATGGAACTATCTATTTGCCCCATTGTTCTTACCACTACTTGTTCGCATGCCTTGTAACTTTGTGCACATTACCCAGCAAGGTCTTTGAGCAGAACAATTTTAAATGTAGTATTTGCCCTGTACTGATTGTACTATTTCTGTCAATATCTAGACCTGCCTTCGTTTGTTTCTATACTAATGGTCTCTATTCTGCATTATATATATAAGGTAAAGCAATCCCATTACAGGCCTAGATAGGCCTTTAGGGTTCCAGGAGGTTGAGGCTCCCAGATTTCTAGACAATCGGCACATGAAGGTGGTAAGGTTGTCAGCCCTAGGCACCGGCCGCCTTTACTCCCCAGGAAAGATTCCTGGTACTCTGTTAGAGGCCGAGTCGACTCTAGGGCCATAGTGCGACCGAAACGATTATGTCAATGAAAAATTCCAGTGACACCATCAGGAATCGAACCCGCGACGTTCCGGCTTGTAGCGCAGTGCCTCAACCAACTGCGCCACCGCGTGCCCCCATTATATATATATACAGGGCATACACAAAAGAATGGTGCGGTTTCAAAAGTGAATAAAAAATTTATGTCTCACATTACACGGGCACAACATACACCGTCAGCGGCGGCAACTGTCCAAGTTTCTCATGCGCTACCAGCAGTTCGCTTCTCATGCTTACTGCGTGGCCGCGGGCCAGTTTCAAAGATGGCGTTGCAGCAGGAGAAGGCTTTCTGTGTGCTCCGTTTTGAGGTTCCAGATCTGTGATTACAGTGCAGCGTGAGTTTCGTGCACGTTTAAAAAAGACGCACCACACAAGAATAACATAAGCAGGTGGTACCGACAGTTTGTAGAAACTGGATGCTTGTGTAAAGGCAAGAGTCCTGGTCGACCTCGTGTGTCTGATGAAAACATTGAAAGAGTGCGTGAGGCGTTTCAGCGAAGTCCCCGCAAGTCAGTGGCTACAGGAAGCAGGGAATTGGGCATGCCAAAAATGACGGTGTGGAAGGTGTTGCGTAAGCGGCTATGTTTTAAACCGTACAAGATGCGATTGGTGCAGGCCCTTAAACCAGCAGACAAAGTCCAAAGCACCATTCTTTTGTGTATGCCCTGTATATATACGAGAATATAGAACTAATATATAAACAAGAAGTGTAATTTCCGCTCCAAAAATCATCGAAACGTTCCCTCATTTGTTATGGAAATTATATCTCAGCTAAAGATAACTGTCTTGTGTGATGTGATGTTGTGTACTTTGGTATATATGTGCCGGCATTTCATAAGAACTTGATTCCTCCGTCTTTATCTTATTCTGGTGATAGAGACAACAGTTTTTTTTTTTAAACGTCGATGCATGTCTATCTACCCTGGCTACATGGCACACTTCCCACAACATGTACCTTCATGATCACCGCCGAGAGACTTCGTGTGTTATTTCTTTCTAGAAGTTCGAATACTGTGTAGTTACGACACTACGCTTTGAACCCCTACACAAAGTGAAACTACAATAATATTCGTACGTGCAAATATAATTGGCCATGGCTTGTAACCACTTGACGTATGTGACCCTCTCGGGTAAACATACATACATGCAATGTAATTCCCTTATACCGTCCTACTACACATTTGCATAAATCATTTATTTTACATAATAGTGCCTGCTTGTAGCAGTCTTTGATGATCATCATCAGAGAACAACATTGTATGTAAAATATGTAGGCATTATGTAAAATGCATTACTCATGCTGATGTGTGCTAGGATGGTATTTCAGAATCACAGTTTATATAGTTAGTGCACGGTTTAAAGTAAATTATTTAAAATACATGCACTGGTTTATATAAGCTAATGAAGATATCTATTCTACTTTCATTCTTAAAATTTCGAGGTTTCGCATAGAAATTTTATGAATCAGTTACTGCATCAAAATATAATTTTGTGACAAGGAACTCCTAAGACTAAAAGTAAGAAACATAATTATACCATAATTAAGATCGAACTCATTAGGCCACGTCTGGTGGTACCTGCATAATCAGAGCCTCTTTCTATTTTAAGCCCACAGCACATTCCGCAATGTGAAGCGTTTTACCGAAAATACCCGTAGCCCCTTGAAGCTATTAGAAGGCCAAAAAAAATCTAAAGGCACTGCACCATTACCGACATAACTACTTAGCAGGTTAATATACACATATTCACAATTATGAACCACAAGTTACGTATTTCAACTAAGAATTGCGGCAAAATTACATAAGCAGAGAACACATTATTGCAGAATCAATGTAAAATGAATCATGAATAAACATGGGTATGGTTCCACTTTCGCAGAAGATAAGACAGCGATGCCATTTTTCTTTCTTACCAAAAGCACAGCTATATTTATATGTAGTTCTGCATGTTATGTCCACGCTGCGTGTGCTTTAAGTTCAATGTTTGGGTTTTGAAGCTGGAGCTATTAATTTCATGGCCGCAGCTGTGGGCCTGTGATGATTGATGATTCGCTCCATCCTGCTGATAGATTCTTCCTAGCTACCGGTAATTTAATAGCGCTTCCAAGAGAGAAAGCGATTGAAAAATGTGAAGTCAATAAATACTATCGGCATCGACCCTAAATTAACCACAGAGAGCCGAACTTCGCACTCTAGTGGCAATTTACCTTTATTTTTCATTCAGTAAATTTTTTTCAAAAACCGGTAAGTATACTATGGATGTCCTTTGTGCATTATGGATTCCTATCTCTCAGCTCACCCAGTGTCTGTAAGAACGTAAACGGAAATTTCATGACAAAACTTAGAAGAAATTAAGATTAATAATTAGGAAATAACATTTATTTAAATTCTAAAAGGTTCTGACGATGGTATGTAACTTTGAGAACTGATTGGTTTCTGGAATTATCCATCTTTCGAAACGTCGTAATTTTAGATTTCCTGGCGATAGACAAAGTCCAGAAACCAATTAGTTCTCAACATATTTCATTGTATAGGCTAAGTGATAAGGTGTAGTGACTGTTGACTGGTCTTATAATGTTCCTCGAAGTAAAAGCATGATCCCCAAGTCCGTGTGTGTGCGCATGTCTGTGTTTTGTTTTATGCAATAAGTAGCATAAACGCTGCTGATATTTCAACGCTAAGTTGTGAAAAATAAACTTCGTGAAAAATGCCTAACCCCCTTAAGTTCTTGACAGACTGCTAGCTACACTTATACTAACGTGAGCTATGTGATAGAATAACAATAAGCATTAAGCTGTGCTGCTTGCCGTGCCATGGCTCAGGCGGTTAGTCGCCGGCCTCTAGCCGCGTAGGCCCGGGTTCGATCCCGGCCGATCCCAGTGGCCGCGCGGTCTAAGGCGTGGGTCTGTAGCCATTCGCTTGCTGGGATTGTGGGTTCGAATCCCGCCGGGGGCATGGATGTTTGTGTTGTGTTTGTTGTATTAGGACAGTAGTATGGAACATAAGTGACATGAAGGACGGAAGGATTTAAAAGTACAAAAATGGATCAAAGGAAAAAACGGGACAAGAAAAAAAAATCCCACCAAATTAAAAAAAAAATCCCGGGCCAGACCATGTGGGATTTATGGTGGACAAAGTGGCACTGGGACAGGTTTTGCCCCGAGTACTTCCGTTTTCCCTGTCAATTTCATTCCACCGGTGCTTCATTACTTGGAGAAACGGAAAAAACTAATCATCTTTCTCTTCATCTTCATCACAGGGTTGCACGATAAGCCTCAAGGCTGCGGTGCGTCCGTAGCATCTGCAGTGGGGCCCTTCTCCAAAAAAAACTGTGCTGTCGCGTAGATGAGAAGTTCTCGCAAAGAATGTGCATAAAAACGAACTTGGTCGATACGTCTGTCGTCTCTGTTTTTTTAACTGGCAACTGAACATTACACCAGTTTGACACAGTATACCCGTAAGCCAGCGACTGAGTGGTCTGGTCCACATACACTAACTGATCCATGACAGAAACTTTATGAAGTTCCCTCATAGCTGTTATTTCGACATTACCACCATACGCCCATTTCCTTCCTTGTACTTTCGTTATATTAATATGCAGCCGAACTTTATTCCGAATGATTTAAATGCAACACACACGCACAACCTTCACAACAAACAGTTGCCAACTTTCATCTTTTCCTAGTAACCCTACATTGATCCATTATTCATTAAATAACAATTGCACTGAACGCTATAAATGTAAATTTCTCTTAAACGAAGGTCCAGACTGCCATTCCTGGTAGTCCTGTCCGTAATAACTACATTCCCTGTTACATAACGACAGAGAGGTTGGGCTTAGGCTGTTATAATTATATAAGATGCTTATTAATTGCATACATTGAATATAAGGCACGTTATGCGTCTGAAATACATTGAAACCAGCCCATAACGGAACCGCAAGGAGCCGAAATTGTTTTCTGTTGCAGGCAGGTTCCGTTTCTTACAGGTGCTTCAAGTAGGGAACCTCGGGACTATAAATGTTTTCCGCGAAAGACGGGTTTCGTCATGTCCAGGTTCCGTTTAAGGCAGGTTTCACTGTAAATAGTTTCTCCAAACATATGGTCGCAATCGCTTTGTTAGCGAGAAAGAAAGCATTAGGGAGTCAAATGATACAAGTGACATGCCATTTTAGGAGTGCACTTATTTAGCAGAATATTTGTAGTTCGGTGTAATATCATTTAAATGTTGAAAATGGAATCAGTAATTAAGAATTGAGTAACTTTTAGATCTTACGCGATATTATTTGGTCGACTGAGATAGAAGGAAGGCATATGCGGAACAGGTGTTCTTTAGGGGGGAAATGAGAACTGCATTTAAAGTATTGGTTGGGAAACCTAAAGCGAAGAGGTTATTTGATTATATTAACAATGATATCGAAACGGATGTTAATAGCTACTATGTGTACGTGCAGACTGCACTGAAGGCGTTGCCGAGCCGATAAGATACTTTTGTGCCTTAGAAGCAGGGAAATTCCAACAGGCATTGGGTTTAACCATAAACACACGTGTGTTCGCTTTTATGTTGCCAAACGTGACTCAGACATATACCAAAAGTGAGTTAATTAACTTTTTTTAAGTAAGCCTTCACGTCACCTGCAAACAATGTGCATCAGAGTGCGAAATCATGCAGAATGTGAAAAGAACTTGGCACGAAGCCCACGGAACCCAGTTTCGTGCACCGCCGATTAAGTTGCGTGGAATTACGACTAAATCCTCCCTTTCCTTCTGTGTGTAGCTGTTTAAGCAGTCGCCGCAAACCAGTTTGGACTCCTAAAGTGGAACAAGTCTGGTTGCGCAGCCCTGTGCATTATGCAGAGAGCCTGCTTTTCGTTCTGAATACAAGTGCAAATTCAGAGACATTCACAATGTCTTTTGTGTCGTGCCTTGGGTTCTTAAGCCCCGCTCTCCGAAAAACTATTTGTGCGCCATTGTACATTATGACATACAATGCCTTACAGGAAAGGGACGTGCATAAAGGTACAGTGCTGGCGAGGTTGTGTATTTTAGAGCAACTTTTCATCTCCTGTGGAGTCAGTTGCGCTGAAGTTATCAGTAATAGCTACAACTCTTATTATGTGTGCTCAGAAGCCTTCATTTGCAGTTTATTAGTCGGGGGAAGGGGGTCAGAACACAGCCCTTTATGTCTCATTTACATGATAAGTACAAGAATACATGACTTGTGGCGACAACCAGCATTCTCTTACCCCCCTACTAACTACAATGCGCACAACAGAGTTATACTTATCACAGGAATGCTACATAATCACGAATGTGATGCAGCATATGAAAGAAATAACCGATTAATGTAACACTTGTCGGAGGTAAATCTGTTGTCACCAAACAAGGTGCGTCCTCAGTAGAGGGGAAAAGTGCAGAAGTATTCGGAGGAAAATTTATCCCAGTGCCATGTACTTTACCACAAATTCGACATAGACTCCGTGGGATTCAACCCTGGCTTCCTGGTGAGAAGTCGAGTATTAAGTCAGAATTATGTCAAGAGTGGAATAACATAATCAAATCGTAGAAGCATTGTCGTTCTATTGACAGAATATCTTCGGACACGTGTGTAAGGAGTATTTTGGAACCATTCAGACGCTTCGGGAACCGTGCGTGATTTCAGGCTGCCGCTGCGGTGTTTTGGGGATTTTATGCAGCGTAGTATGGTAGTTTCTTACGGACGATTCGGGACAAGCTATCGGTCCCATTTTCAAGGACCCTTGAAGATAGGCTCGTAATTCCTGGCGCTTCGAAGGGTTGTAATGCGTTCATCTTCAGGGTCAAGCAGTGTACGCATTTTTCTTCTTGGGCTGCTTGACCCTAAAGATGAAAGCACTACAGTCCTTCAGAACGCCAGGAACTGTTCACCAGCCGACGTGGCCTAACATCCCAGAAGACTTTGATCTTCAGCAGCACCGCTGTAAGAACGTCAAATCTCACATTGGCCCAGCTTGTTTGTTATTCTATAAATAGGACGCTAAAAGTTAGCCGAACAGCTTCTAGAATCGGCTCATGGGGTCTATGTGGCCATTCCGATTAGTGGACTTAGTCTATACATCTCTCCTACTTGGATTTCGAACACGAAGATTTTGGTAAATTACAAGATACTTCAGTTTATCTTTCTTAACTAGGGGAGGTTTTAATGTTTATGGCGATGTTGTGTTGCAGCAAGCGTCCTGTTACTTTGCACATAGTCCAGTGTCTTGGATTTAAAAAATAGCTTGTTCGAAACTGGATGTTTCCGTCATGAGTGGTTGATTTCTCTACACAGTCGGACCCAGTGATTCTAAATACCTGAAGACGGAAACAGATGTAGTTTCCGAAACGTTGTCCTTAAAAACGTAAAACAGTGTACAGTAACCAAAATAACTTATTCTTGTAGAGTTCTTGGGATTCCTTCAATTGAATCTTTCCTCCTGAGGTTGTCCTCACGTAAAATTCCCTTTTATATTTCGGTTGTGCTCCTTTTAAGGACAACGGATTTAATATTCTTTTTAACCCTAGAACTGTTTGAACTCTTTGATATTCAACCACATTGTAATTACTGAGTGACTGGTTTTTACATTTATTATCTTTGGCTTTTGAAATGTTACTATATAATTTTTTATCAAACAAGCCATCTTTTCTTCTGGTCTTGTGTAGTTTATATTCATGGATTCTTTTTCAAACTAACAGAGTGTCTTAGTCGAAATTTGAGGTTCTTACAGCGGTGTTGCTGAAGGCCCCCCCCCCCCCCCCGGTAGCCTTCTGGGATATAATGCTGTGTCGTTGGGCGACTAGCTCCCGACGTTTTGAAGGTTCATGATGCATTCTTCTTCAGGATCAAGCAGTCCTAGAAGAACTTTTCTTGGACTGTTTGACCCTCCTCTTGTATTACTTGGCCTTACTATGAAGGCACCACGATCCTTAGAAACTCGCCCAAAGACATAGCGTCGTATTCCAGAAGACTTCATTCTTCTGAAGAGTGTCGTTTCGAGGTTGTGTAGGTCTAACGAATGTTTTCTTCTTCTTATCTCCCGCCTTTGACTTTAGACGTTCGCAGATTATGTAAGCTGGCGAAAATTAATGTTGGCCGGGTTTGAGGGGTGAGTTCAACCCCGTGGACGCAGCAAAGTCAGATTTGTCTTCCTTAATTGATGGCGGCAGCAGTGTCAGATTTAGAAACGTGCGTATTTAACGAAAAACAAGATGGTGCGTCGCCCCATTCAGAAACACAGTTATGTTGTGCATGGAGGTGTTCGTTATTTAGCATTAACAACTCGTCCTGTTTCGAAATTCAGATCGAAAGCAAAATATTTGTAACCCTTCAACAATAGAAATTGTAGGTTTTTGTAGAAGTATAAAAACTGAATACGTAATTCATATTACGGTTTTCTTTTGTAATGAGGCATCATAAACTTCGGTAGATAGGTATCAGTGTATCGGAGGAATCTGCTGTCTCCATCTTCAAGGAAGAATGTGGAAGTGGAGTATTTTTATTGTCACAGCCCTTCTTGAAACCTTACTTAAGTCGTGCATTTAAACCTACTGTTCTCTGTGGTGACGTGTTATTCGTACCTGATCCCAGCTCCTCTTTGGCGTAATCCTTCTTTATACTCTGTAATCCTGGTTAATACGGACATCCATGCCCCGACGGGATTCGAACCCGCAATCCCAGCAAGCGAGTGGCCGCAGACCTACGCCTTAGACCGCGCGGCCAACGTCGGCACCGCAAATATTTATGGGTTATGAAACGTCATAAATTGGCAAAACGTTGACGGTTGCATTTCATGACCTAAGTAACCTAGAGTTTCCGAAACACACATCTCGGTAGTCTAATATGTATCTTTGTTATTGAGAAAGGAAGGTGGGTTAATAGCACATTCAGCTGAATACACCACGATTTCTTCAGATAATTGCAGTTGGTAGAAAAATAAAAATTAGGCTAAAAGTGCAGTAGTGAAACAAACGCATCAGTGCATACAAACAAACTCACAGTGCCTTCGGAAACGTGGAGATGTGGTATTTAAAATGTCGTCGGTTTAACTAATGTTCGTGCAAAATAAAAATAGCTGAGGTGGTAATGTGACGTGTTGCGCACGGACATTGTTATGAACTTTCTCTGCTGGTTTATTTTTGTGAAGTTTAGAGCGGACATTGCGTGAGAATGAGTTGGGATGGTTTGGAAACAAGTCAGGGAGCTGCAGCAATTGTACCATTTCTAGGGTCGTTTCGGCGGAATGGAAACGCTAATTAAAAAGGACTTTCCAGGTTCCAGGCCGTGTGCTGAATGTATAAATTCGACAAGGGGAACGATTTTGCATTGGGAGAAACCCAAATTCAGCCAACAAGAGAAAAAAGAAATCATAAAGTTAATCTGTTAGCGAATACGACAGTTTTATCCCTTGGAACTCTGGACAGCTTTGCTGACGTAACTGAATTAATTAAATACCATTCCAAAAGTTTGTTATTGCAGATTATTCGGCTATATAAATTATTCTGAAGTAGTGCCTGAGGAACCACTGGAGACGTGTGTAACATATTAGGGTGATGTGGTCAGAATGTACAACCAATATGTGATGTGGACTATATTAATTTTGTGCCTATATGTTCTTATATAGACAACCACATTCAGGTGAACATACACAAGCCTTCTGGCATACACGCATGGTTGAGTGGTTGCATCCTTTGGAAGGCTGGCATTCTTTTTTTCAGGGTCAAGCAATCCAAGCGTTTTCTTCTTGGACTGCTTGACCCTGAATATGAAGGCACTATGATCCAACGAAACGTCGGAAAACACTCGCCCAACGACACAGCGTCACATCCCAGAAGACTTGTTCTAGTCAACACCGCTGTGAGAACCTCAGGTCTTTCATTCTGGTGGGTCATCAAAGAATTCACCTTTCGTAACGGGCCTTCCTTGACATAGAGATTAGTAAACAAAGGATTAGGAGACCTGAAATGGCCGCCGAACGGAACACTTATGGCGCGTTCGCAGTCACACTGGTAACCCTCGTCAACAAGGTAGCCATGGTAACAAAGGTAATCACAGTAACCGTAGGAACACTGATAAGCGTAGTAACCAAGATAGCTGTAATAACAAAATTACATATATTTAATAACCAAGGTAACCATGGTAATAAAGGTAACGTGGTAACAAAGGCAACGTTAGTAACCAAATGGTCATTAATGTAAGTAGGTTTTCATGTACAGTTTCTGTTACTTTTGTCTGATATTAACCAAAATTGGATGTATCGACAGATCTTAGTGAAAAGTGAAATATAAATTGTCACGCAAATCCATCTGGTAGAAGTCAAGTTATTCAGTGCGGACATGGGACGAAATGGACAGATGTGACGAAGTTAGTAGACGTTTTGCTAACGAGGTTAAAGGGCGTTTAAAACCAACTGTTACGGTCGTTAGTTGCCATATGTAAGGTAGGCTGCATCAGTGTTTGAACTCAGACGTAATGTTCTTGAGAAGAAAAGGCAGCGGCAGATATTAATAATTTAATTAAAACTGATGTATTCATGTAATATTGGTATTGACTTCTAGTTTTTAAAATATTTTCTTTTCTTTCGCGAATGTTCAACGCTTAGTAGGTAAAATTTCGTAGGTTCAGTTACAAATAAGAGTCGTTTTCCAGTCTCTCGTCTCATTTTTTAAGCGTCGTACAAAAAATGTGCTGGTTCACGTCATTTCCAGAAGAAGGATGATCAGCCCTTATTCATGACGTCAGAGGTGTGACAAAAGAAAGAAAAGAATATTTGGAACCACTGGCCGGGATCATAGTGCCCATGGAAATTAAATTAACGTTTAATTAAAGCAGATCAACAGCATAAGGACTGTAATTAAAGAAGGGGAAGAAAGTAGGATGAAGCAGAGCAGTGAAAGAAAGAACCAAGAAATAAAGGAAGAAGGAGGTAAATAAATAAATAAATACTGAGTGAGATTAGAAATTAATAAATGTAAACAAAGGATAAATGTAAAAAGGACGAACGAAAGTTTCGTCAGATGATTATTCAGTCCGTTACTATAGAAGAAGCAAGTGGCTGAATATACAGACACTTGGTCCGTTATTGATACTGATTTATGTTGTTTTGTTTGTTTGTTGTTTGTTTGTTCGTTATTACGTAAAGTAATCCTTAGTTTCGTAGTTTAGCGGATGTCCGTAATATATAACTTAATCTGTTTTAATCTTAATGCAAGGTGCATACTTTTTTGCTGCGTCAAGGAAGACGACAGAACGTGTCACAGTACTGAGCAATACAGACAGCAATATTGACCAGAGGAGTGCACTGGCAACACTTTGCAGCTTTTGAAGTCATTTCCTAAGCTCAAAACGGAACAGAAAGATTCCCGTCCCAAGTAGAGATAAAGAGAAAGGTCGTGATGATGATGATGTGAGATGATGATGGTGGTGGTGGTGGTGGTGGGGGTGGTGTGTTATGATGATGAAATCGATTTTAGATTTGTCGGTGGCTGTTATGAGAGGGAGGATTAGCTGAAAATCGGGGCGCTGTACAATAATGGACAGAATGTTCCCGTGCAAGTTGAATTCAGATCAGAGCCAGAAGAGGTTACGAGCGTCCGTCCACCTCTCTTACATCGTATGGAATAATGGCTGTTGGAAGGAGGAAGGATTTGGCACGGCTCCCATTTACGGCCCAGGGCTATGTTCTGCAGATTGGTTCCGGCCCCTTTTTACTAATTTTCTTGAAACTACTGAAATCTTGTGTAACGTAAGGGAAGCCCAGCTGGAGGTCTCTCAGAAGACGTACCTCAGTCTTCTCAGTTGTCCAAATGTCACCAACTGTAGCTTTACATTACACACAGTTCACAACGATAGATGCGTTTCGAATTAAGTAAATCATCATCGGTGGCTTTGTCTTATTTACTTTATTTTTCTGTGATGTGTTGCTCGTTGGCATTTTGATTTAAAGGTTCTGTGTTCGAATATAACTGAAGGCAGACAATTTTATTAGCAAGAAAAATACTTTACAATGGTCTTGTTTCTTGAGGTATAGACATGTCGCTTTTTTTTCCATTGACTCGACGGCCCCTTGGGGGCCTAGGCCGCCTCATTGTTCGAGGCTTCACGTCACACTTAGACACACCACACTCGGTAGGACTCCTCTGGACGAGGGACCAGCTTGTCGCAGAGACCTCTACCTAACAACACACAACACTCACAAGAGACAGACATCCATGCCCCCGGTGGGATTGGAACCCACAATCCCAGTAAGCGCGTGGCCGTAGACCCACGCCTTAGACCGCGCGGAAACTGGGATCGGCAGACATGTCGCTTACTTATAGAAAATATGAATAAGAAAGTTAGCCCTTTAAAAGGGCCGTCTTAAATTTCCGTATCAAAACGTGGCATATTGTAAGAAACATAAAGACTTGTAAACACGTGTGTTTTGCAAGTGCAGTTGTCCATGGTCACATTCACCCACAGAATGTGTAAGTCAGAATGCTAGTGAAGGGCAAGTCCTGGGAAAATAGCAGAAATGCCTGCTTCCGTCGCACTTCTAGCCTTACCAATGGGGAGTAAATAACTTTCGACAATATATTTGAATATTATAACGACACAGTCTAAATGGATGTTTGTACGAATGCAACGCATGCAAACAAAATAAAATGTCATGCCCTTCCATGACTATAAGTGACATGTATAAACCATCACATCAGCGCTACTCTCTAACCTATTTGCCTCACCAACAAACATAGACGTCAAAGAGAACCGTTTTTCCGTAAATGTTAGGCACAAATCTCGGAAAATTCATTAACACTAATCTATACTTTTCTTCAAATTAGGCAGACATATTGGTTTCGTTTCCTAATAGACATCTGGCGTAAATAAGTGAAAGCTTCAGTTCTTACCTCTCAGAGAACACAGTCGGCCAGTCAACTGTTATTTTGTAGGGAGATAATTGTTCTTTGAGTTATACGAAACACGTAAATACTCTAACATTAAGACCAACCAAATACATCATTGATTTAAATAAAATGCAGGTGCTAATACAGTAAAAACGTAAATACTCTGTTTGTGAAAATGCAGAATTCTTAATGTTACAACAGATGTAATATAGTTACCACTGGGCGTTAAAAAGTTAATGTAAGGTAGCGAAAAGCCACATACGGACAAATACAAGGAAATTACGAGTGACTGGTATTATGCCAGCTGTACGCGTACCTTACGTCTGGGCCCAGACCTAGAACGTTTCAAGCGCTTGATTTTTGTTGAGCAGAGGTACAAGTTCCCCATTGTCTGTTAGATTACGACGAGCATCCACTGCCTCTGAGTGATGTCATACCTCTCCTCAGTCTATTATGAGCCAGTCTCCGATTCTCATCAGTCTTCGTCCCATCTGTCTCTTGATGGCTGAAATGTATCCGCAGCCCTCCTGCTGTCAGTTTGGGGAACTAACAAACCACCACTTCAATTAGCGACCATAGATAGGCGACACGTTGTGCAGTTGTAATGCGCTCCGAAGTTCTATCAGAGAAACTTCATTTCAGCGCGGTTAAGCAGGTGTGTTGCAGCAGGGCGTGACACTGTTGTTATGACAAGAAATTAATTTTTTTAGACTAGACTTCTATAAGGAAAGTTTTGCGACACGTGTTCTCCAGTTCACTGCTGAGCGTTTGTTAACCCTGCTTGTCTGTACGCATCATTTCTATCCACTTTGCCTTTCCAAAATAATTAATTACCTGCTCAGTTGTCTCCATGTTACTCGGTTGATAATTATGCCGCCGATCAAGAAATTAATTGGTGCTGGTTAATTTGTTAGTGTGTCGGTTTGTAATTGACTCAGCTACACTAATTAAATGTGACTGTAGACACAGTAAACAATTAACCCCCTGCCTAAAAGCTAAACTTAAAATAACAACCGAAAAGTTTGTAGTGGCGTTTCTTTCTCACGAGATTCAATGACCATTCCGCCATTTCTCGGTTGCCACACCCTCGTTGTGAGAGCGGGGTGTCACCTAATGGATGGAGAGGCTTAGCATAGAGTATCATATCCATTACATTTACCCGTCCAAACGTTACTGAAGCGAAATGTTTGTCAGAAGTAGCACAAACTTTATGGAACTCGAATATACATTGGCGTGTTTATGATATGAAGTCCTGCGACCGACCCCTGACTTGAGCCAGTTTAATTATCTTCTCTGAATTTCTCATCCTCCCCCATGCGTGCTACATGCCCCGCATATCATACTGCTTTAATTTTACATCATAATAATATTCTGTAAAAAGTACAAATTGCAAAGCCTGGCACCATTTTATTTTTCTCCCCCTCCTGTTATTTCCTTCTCAAAGCTTCAGACAGTCTCCTCAATGCTGTCAGTTACCGCCTGTGTCTTGTAAGCAGTGTGTTCCGAAGACATTTTTAACCAGTATCTTATACATCTTCTTCCAGCATTCTTCGTACACATCCTTCTCATCCCACCTTTAATTTAATCATCCTATCAGTACTAGTTCCGCAGAAATGTTCCGAATCACCATTCACAATTTTTGCTGTGATTCTCATTATTGCACTAGTAAAGAATCGACAGCAGTTCGCTAGGAACACGACAGATGTTGCTGCCATGAAACAACTGTTATGTCTCGCAAAACATCATAAGGTCACTGCGCTTCTACGAATTGCACCACCCATGTGTTTGGCACTGCGATCATCTGCTATACCGACTGATGTGCTGCGTGATGCAATACATATAACGACCGCTGATGGTCGCATAGCGGTAACGCTCTGGAATTGAATTCGGGAGGTGCCTGCCTCGAAATTCGGCCAAGATAGCGGCTATCCTGATAGATTTTACTGTTATCAGCAGTACAGTCACAACCAACACATACATTTGAGACACATAATCAGGCTACCGGTTTCAGCTCAAAGAGCCATCATCAGGCCTATGACAGAAAACTATGAAAATCAAACTCCATAATTTGACAAGAGGGAATTACATTTTATGCGTATAATTGTAAAAAAGGGGGAGTTTTTCCTCATATCAAATGTATGGAGTTTGATTTTCATAATTTTCTGTCATAGGCCTGATGATGGCTCTTTGAGCTGAAACCGGTAGCCTGATCACATGTCGCAAGTGTATGTGTTGGTTGTGACTGTACTACTGATAAGAGTAAAATATGCTTTTGCATGTACATACCAACGGGGATGTCTAATATAAAAATTATCCTGATGGATGTTTCTCGCGGTTTTCTTCAATCCATCAAGGCAGATCCCGAAATATACCTTGGATTAGAGCACGACTGTTTCCCTTCAAATCCCTTCAACTTCATTCTTCATCAGCCACCTTATCATTCGGAGCCATTAAATACTCCACACAAGAAAGAACCTTCCTCTTCCACTTCAGCTTTCAAAATATCATTTCGACTCGATGCCACTTAACCATGCAGGTAAGAATGCGTCGTTAGGTCATCAAGAAACAAGCAAACAACACTTGGGGCGTTTTGTCCCATTTTCGACAGATATTAATTTTGAACGATCTGTCCCATAAGGACTGCTTGGAATTATGAACACACTTTACATGACAGGGCGGTGTCCTCGTTTGCCACAACGGACGCCAGGCTGTGCGATTTTTGTAGATCGGATATATTTATTGTTTTATTGAAGATCACGTGACTGATCTGTAAAAAAACAGATCGACATAAATTATAGCTCATCAGGACCTATGGAGATCGCGTTCCTCACATCTGATTTTTCATTTTAATTCTCATTATGCATTTCTAATTACAATAGCTGACTGATTGAAATTTAATTGTACTCGATCCGAGGTACTATTCGTTTCCAGCTGTATTTATTCATGCATTCGTTAGTTGTCATATTTTTTGCACAGGATTCATCTGGCTCAGGGTGGGATATAGCGGCGGCTGTTGTGATCAGGTCAACGGATCTCGAAATTCTATAAATTCCATGAGCTGTTTTTTTGAAAGATGTACGACGATGCGAGAAGCATTTCTTTGGCCCCAGTATCCATTTCGCTATCTGCACATAATGTTAAATACAGTCATCAAGAGGGAACCCAGTTCTTTTTGCTAACTACCATCATTTTGTAATTTATCCAATTTTCTAGCTGTCTTGTTTCATTTTCTGCGGCTTCATAAAAATGGACCCCCGCTTGTAGTCGGGCAAGCGGAACATCAATAGGACAGTTCCCCAAGAATAAAACCCCTTGTATATGAAAATGCGTCAATCGATGTATATCTTGTGCAACTAAAAGGAGTCTCAGTAGAAACTCGGCAGAGAGCCAGGTCTGTAGGCTGTACGTATTTCAGCGAGTTTCACACTGCTACGTGTGCTAAGCAACCGGCTGGATGCTGCGGGTTAACGATTGAATTCCTACAGCATAGCCACTGTCTAACTTTTATTCTGAGAGTGCCCATGGTTGTATTCAGTCCATCCAAGATAGTGCCTTGAAATACTCCACGGCCCCTTCCTCCCAAATCGCTGTCATTTTTTCATCACTCAACGCTACACTACACTAAGTTGGTAGGCTACAGTGTCACTAAATAAATTATGATTAATTCAACCAGACGTCCGTCTGTCCATCTTTTCGAATGGTGAGGAATATCAGCTCAGTGTAACCTGTCACTTAAACTACCCAACCTAAAATATGCACCTGGTAAGAGGAAATGACAAGCTTTACATAAATGACACTTTAATGAAACATCATCGAGAGGCCCTGATTCTTACAATGACAGTACTGTCCAATCGTTCAGTATTTTGCACGCTCTGAATCCGTTCTGATAAGCAGCGTATTGAAGCACATAGAGCAGAGTCCTTCCTGAGAAGCCAGTGGTTGCTCAGCCTGTCTAAACCCTCGCGCTATAATCTACTTCCCTATGCCTTCCATTTTAATGGTACCCTCCCATCTACTCCTAGGTTTTCACGTAATATTTTCTCATCAAGCTTTATATCTAAAATCATGTAGTGCATTTCTCATTTGTCCCATGCCTTCCACATGTTCTGTCCATCTTATTCCTCTGATTTTATTATTCTAATAATATTCCGTGAGGAATATTAATTGTAAAGGTCCTCAATTTCCAGTCTTCTCCATTCTCCTATAATATTCTCTCATTTAGGTCCAAATATTGTCCTCAACACCCCGGACTCTGTGGTGTTAGAGACAACGTTTCACGCCAGTGTATAAGGCCTATTAAAAGTGTAGTTTTTTGTATTTAGATATTTACCTTACAAGATACCCCAAGGGAAGAAAACAGATTTTGAACTGAATGAAAGGAGAAATTCTGCGAACTGTATCTGCCCTTAATTTGTTCTGGAGTGCGAATTCGATTTTATGTGACACTCTCAAAATTTTGAACATTACCACATTTGTTTTTGTATTCTGATTTAATCTTCCAGGCTCATTCCACTTCATTGTTTACTAACTGTTCTACCTTGCGATGCTATACATCCTGAGCCACTGACGGCCTCCTTAAAAAGCTACGGACCATTAAATATACTGGCTGATGATATTGGGCTTTTGTGAACACGATATTGAGCCGTCGACTTCAGAAAGTCAGGGAATTTCCTCGTAATTTAGTTCAGTATAGGTTTGTAGAAAAGACTCTTACTTCGCATGGCAAGTTAGTTAAATTGGTTGGCCAATTAGCTATATGCAGTATGTGCTTACAGGGCGCAGTTCTGAATCAAAGGTTTTGCAGCATCAAACGATAGAGAAGTTGATCATGTGTGGTGCAGTGGCTGCGGTCGCTATGCGCAAATTAGCTTTGCATGGCTGAAAAAAGCACAAAAAGTATGTCATGACTGATATTTTTCTGTTAATGATGCTCGATTCATCCTCGTAAAGTGGCGAGTCTGGTGATCATAATGGTGTCCAATACGGGACCGCCGTATGTGCATACAGCGTGACAGTTCGCGACGAATATTTCGAGTGCAAGAAGGGCATTTATAAATGTTGCTGTAAAAGGTTTTGTTACTTAATGTTGTCCTTGGTAGAATGAGGGGCACAAATTTGTAAGTACAGCTGAATTCTCTTTACTCGTAGCACGTTTTAATGAAACCATCGCATGTTGTGACAAGCAATATTAGTGTGTTTTGGAATTGCCTATGAATAAGCGTTTACGAATTCAGAATATGAAATACTACAGTCCAACGCAACGATTTAGAGAAACTCCAAATTGTTCTGTATGCTATAAAAGATATTGTATGATTAAGTTCACGTACTCAACTTTTACACACACACAGTAGCATTTAAACTAATTTTCTCCCAGCATGTTTTTCCTTTTGACTCCATTCAACCCATAGTCTACAAAAGAAAAGTACCAAGTTCGTGTTACGGAATTAAGGTACGTAAACACCTAGGGAAAGTATCGTTATACGTAGACTAGTACGAAAGTGGCTGGTGTGCCAGCCATTTCCCATTGGGTAGGAATGAGTAGGGGGCGGGAAGAGTTTTCCTCCTGAATACGTCCTACAACAAAAGTTTCTGATGCAGATGATATGAACGTTAATTTATAAAATCTTCCATATTTACAGAAACAAAGTAATTTACTTTACGTTTAGCGTATGTGGAAAGAAAACAGTTCCTTATTGGCATTCTACTTAGAAACTCGGTTCTCAAATTACTCACTGAAATAGTGTTTTATTGACAATAAAGTCTAAATGTAAATTTCACCCTATTTCGACTAAATTTCATAAGGGTGTGCTCAAATAAAACTTATCGGAAGCTTTGCTTGGCTACCAGTGGTCCTTCATTACAACACCAAACTTATATGAAGCAGAAATCGGACACTGTATTCGTCAACACAGTTACGTCATACAAGAAATTTTATCGTGGTGCAAAATGTATGATTCATCAACGTGTCATTTCTATTCTTCACGTCTTAGTACACCATTTATATTGATAGAAGTAAATGGTAATAATAATAATAATAATTTATTGAACGGCCCCGTAACAGATGCTACGGACGCACAACAGCCTTGAAGGCTTATTGTGCAACCCTGTGATGAAGATGGTGAGGTTTATTTCTGCTTTTCCATTGTAATGGAGCACCGATGGAATGAAATTGACAGGGGAAAACCTAAGTACTCGGAGAGAAACCTTTCCCAGTGCCACTCTGTCCACCACAAATCCCACATGGACCGACCCGGGATAGAATCCGGGCCTCCGCGGTGAGAGGCCGGCGACTAACCGCCTGAGCCATGGCACGGCCTAATAATAATAATAATAATAATAATAATGTAAGGCGCAATATCTCTTCTGGAATCTAGTTTCAGCAACAGAATTAATCATTTAGTGGCTGTTCCACTTCTGATTTTCATTAGCTTCCACTTTATTTGTAGTACTCGCAATAAAAAATCTGTGCTATTGTGAGATTAAGAATGGATACAAATGTTTTGCTTAAACACACACGCGCCCCGGGGCAGGCCACATGCAAACGATAACATTGTAAAAGCGGAAATATTTGTGCTGCAGAGAATCTTAAATTCCGTTTGCGTCTGCAGCAAATGAACTTCAAGACCACGGAGGAAAGCGAATTCGGAGAGAAAGCATTCGGAAAATATGAAAACTCCAATGGAGTACTTCATTATTCTGCTTTTATTGTCACATAAGTTAGCAGACCGTAATTTCTAGCGTCCATTGTTAATGTGTCTTTTGAAATAATAATAATAATACGCGTACTCATACTTGTTTTTAAAAATTTGTGCGAAAAGAAAAGAATAGAGTTGGTAATAAAAGGATGAAATAATTAGCAGCCTCTCCTGTGTTTTCGCTGAACAAACAACCCAGCCGATATACATTTCTTCCTCCCTCTCCACCCATCCCAGATCTGAGCATTTCATTTGTCTTGCACCCTTTACTTTGGGTAATACAGGTTTCCAACTGTTGAAAAAAGGGTTGAAGCGCCATCTTCTCTGTGAATTACTTTATATATTTCCTTTTTCTATCGTATATTAATTGGACGGGACGGTTCACGGATTTATTCTTCACGGTCATTGAATTTATGTTACTGTAAGGCTGAAAGCCACAAATTTAGTTGCCGACTGCTTATCCGTTGCAGCCTATAAAGATATTGAGGATGATTTTGAGCTTGTGTTTGGGAAATTACTTACTTGTTACAATGTAACAATTATGTTGGTAAACGTACCTACAATCCTGACAGTATTTGAACTCTGGTCGGTCGCTAGATTATTATATTTCTCGGAAACTTCGAACTAGAATATTCATCCAATAAGACACAACAGAGTCTTAGGCTCAATTAAAACGTAACTACCTCACAGCATGGAGTGTAGCCTTAAGAAAATAATCACGATGGTTTCTTCCCTTTATGCAATGTGGAAGTTCATTATGTCTTAAATTATTCATCTTGTACCGTGCAAATTGTATGGCGACAGTGAGGTTGCTGCACCTCCGTGTTTATTTATTTATGTATTATTTATTGCCTGCAACATATTTCTGTCATTAAACAGCCATCATCAGGGAAATCTGTCCAATTACACAATGTATATTACAAGATTTTACATTAATCATATATATAATATATATTAATTTTTTCACTGTATTAGCACCGTGCATTTTATTTAAATCAAACAATAAGACAACGAATGCACTGTATTGACCAATTTTATTCTGGCTATTTCCCTTTAATTTAATATATTATATTAAATTCCTATTAATATGTGAATATCTGGTAGCATAAGACAAAAAAACCCTGAAGATGGAACTTTAAATGTTCCGAAACACGTGTGGGAAATAGGCCAGAATAAAATTGGTCAATACAGTGCATTCGTTGGTCTTATTGTTTGATATTAATTTTTATTTATATGGTATATAATTATTGTACAATTTAAATTTGTATTTTAATTCGGAGTCTGGTGTGTAAAATCTTTCATACCAGAGTCCGGATTAAAAATGACTGAAGCATGCCGGTGACAATTACAAGCAAGCGACACTTATGAACATCAAGTGTGCAGTGATGATATTTTATTTAACTGTCGTTCATTCTCATGTTCACAAGAGCCCCTTACAAGACCTTGTCTTGAGCCAGATTAATCCAGTTCACACCCTCACATGCTAATGTTGAAATGGAATAGGGTGTGAGGTTATGAACTGGATTTAACAGACTCAGAACAGGTTCCACTCACAGGTAATGAACTATCCATTTCCGTAAAAGGTAAGAACCTTTGTGACTAACTTAACGAACATTAGCTACTCAGTAATTACGGTGCCCCATGGAGCTACATTAGTTAATTAGAAGGCTCATTACCGTGTTCAAAAGAACCCGGCACTGGGCCCTGCCAGTTGCATTCGACTGAATAACGATAAGTCAAACTCATTACACGTCTTTAATTACGCTGCACAGTTATAATAGAACGAAAAATTGTATTAAAGCATGGTGGGCTTCCTTAACATACTAGTAGTACCGCATACATGGAAGTTTCAAAAAGCAAGGTAACAACCACTCTGATGCCGAGAACGCTATTCTGACTTCGGTACGTACATGGCACGTGGGTGTCAGTATATAGGCCTATCTGACTTCCATGCAGTCATTATCGATATTTCAGTAATTTTGCCACCATGACACCAAGGCTTGTAACCCGGCCTGAAAGAAATTGTTGTCAATTAGCTGTAGTCTGGAGGTGACAGCTTGCTTTACATCGGCGTCTGTTGCAAATCGCTTACAATGCAGGCGCTTCGTACGGGGTCCAAAGGGATGTAAATCACTAATGGCAAGATCTGGTCTCTAGGTACGGTGGACCTTACCCTCCCAGCCGTAGCGCCGTAACTAGTCACAAGTCCGGGTGGCAGTATGCGCCCACTGACTTCCATCACTTTGGACTGCTTAATAAGCACCTGGCTGGCAAGCGAGGACGCCGACATACATCAAACTGCCACCTCCTGGCTAAGACACTTGACATTAATTTCTGCCACGTCGGAATACACGACTTGATACCTGCTTAAATGTCAATGGTGACTACGTGTAAATCTAATGTGTACCATCTGCTACCCATTTGTCATGTACCAGCTGTATCGAAATCACAGTAAAGTTCTCGGCTTCGGAATGTGTGTTATGCTATTTTGTGAAACCCTGTTTATATAATACCGGGCACATAGTAGGAATAAATAATGTACAGTTGCAAACGTGTCGAAACAACATAATTTTTTAACGAACAAGGCAGAGGCAATGATAACATAGACCTACACTCTGAACTAATTCGCTGACTTGTCAACACCGTTTTATTGTGTGATGGACAGATACACAAGTTAATCCTGTATGAACAGTTCTCCGACATAATATTAAAGTACGTGTCAGTAGTTGTACCAAAAAAAACAGATCCGAGGTTATTAACCACTAAATAGGCTGTATAATGTTATTATAGACTACATAATATTGTTGTACAGATGAATATATAAATAACAGGTTACTAAATAAGCTGCTTACGTTTCATGTACAGCATTAAGACTCTAATACTAGAACACATCCATACACAGAAGCGCAGACAAGAGGAGCACTTCACAGTCAGTAACAGAATATGTTAGATAAATGGATATAACTTGAAACCTATTACATAACAAGACAAAAAAGTAATTGGAAAAGATAATTCAGTATGAAGTAATAAATATTATAATTTGTAAATGAATATTGTAAGAGAACTTCAGAGTCTTTACATAAATCTTAAAGCATAAAATTTTCAAAATATTTCTTCATAAAAATTATTTTTACAAAACTCGAAATCACTTGCCTAATTTGACTTTCCTTTAATCTTGCGTTATATTGGACTGTATATAGTTAGTTGTGTTTTTATATCAGTTTAAAGTTATGGACTTTGTCAATTTCTCCTGTTACACGTTCTGCAAGGTTACAAGTGTTGTAGAGAATGTAGGTATTTTATCTTTATAGTAAGTTTTCGGAAAGTTAATATTTGAAGTACACTTCATGAGTCGTGTTGCATTGTTTAATGTGTTATCACTCGTAATGTGTTGTGTTTTGGAGAGCTGTAGCTGCTATTACGTATGTATGTATATATGTATGTGTATGTGATTGTCTCACTGTGCTTACAAACGCAGTGTTGAAAATTGCTATACAAATATCCGAAACACATCGCATTAAAACCTTATTAAATAAAGTAATTACTGTACTGGCTATCCATTTTATTTATTGTGTTTAAAACTCTCCTATATACCACGTAGCACAGTAGGGCAGCACCAATTAAAGTTCAAACAAACGTATTTTAACAACAGAGTTTAATAACAAGGGTTGGTTAGGTGTGTGGTTAGTTTTGTAATTAACATGCAGTTTGTAAATATGAACGGTATTTTCACAAATTTATACTGTGTCCGACGACTGAGAACAGAAAGCAAGAAATTCACTGCTCTACGATACATAAACTAGTCAAACGCATCTGCCTATCTGTCACCTGATGGTGACAAGAAACATATTAATACGTGAGGCCGGATATTGCCTGCAGTCTATGTAAAGGCGTATTAGAAGAATATATGTGATATAAAATGCCCCCAGTATATCGTCCTCGTGTCAGTTTACCCACACTTACGTCTACAACGTACTCATAAACTAAAGTTGTTACATCATTCAATTTAATGTACACAAGGGCAAATTCGTATTTCGCGCCTGCGCCATCTTAGCATTAAAGCTCACATAGTCATCACCCTACGATGCGTCAGTTTTTATCGTCACGTTCCTTTATAAAATCCTAGCTTCCCGATACACGTCCATTCCTTACAAGTCTCAACTTTTGTCACGTAACCCTGACGTATACCCAGGACTCGCTCTATTCTAAGACTTAATATGAAACATCGCCATAACTAATACCAAAGCCATCTCTAGGCATTACCAATCCGCACACCTTATCTCTGTAAGATCCATCCTACCAAGCTGGTTGGCGTGGACTTATATTATGGAGTTATTCAGTTCGGATCTCTATCAGAATACTGTCTGTCCGTAACGAGTTATATGGTGAAATTCCTCAGAGTTTGCAGGTGAATGCTGGGAAATTGCTTTGAAGTGGAATGTGAACTCCTCCTCTCATCTAATTCGATACTTACCAATCTCAGCGGCGGATTCAGAGCCGCTAACGTTTACCCGCACCACGCTGCTGTCACCATCTTCAGCTTACCTTCCAAAGGGGGGTTATACGTTTCATCCCCACCTGATACAGGAGATCTGAGTTTTCGGCTCTTCTCTTGGTAGATATGTGACCTACTTCAGATTGTTTACGGGTGTGGGACAACGTGATAACGTGGTCACAGCATGTGAAGCACTAAGCGGATGTATCGCTGACAGGAGTCGATGGATTTGGCTTTAACCTCCTCCCTTTTCTTATTGCTCCTGCATGACTTGCCACCATAGCACATTGGACAGCGCAGTTTTGCTATGTGATGAAGTTAGATCAATGCGAGATTTCAGGATTTTGCCGCGGTGTAGTGGAGATTGTTGCTGTTCTGGGTTGTTGCGCAGCGTAGGTTGGTTTGTCACCGACGTTTCGGGACAGCGTATCAGTTCCATCCTCAAGGGTCAAGATCTTGACCCTTGAAGATGAAACTGATACGCTGTCCCGAAACGTCAAAATCTTGACCCTTGAAGCTGGGACCGATACTCTGTCCCGAAACGTCAAGATCTTGACCCTTGAAGCTGGGACTGATACCCTGTCCCGAAACGTCGGTAACAAAACCAACCTACGCTGTGTAACAACCCAAAAGAGTGAATATCTAAAGTTGGATCAAGCGGTAAAGCTCTTGACTTTTATTCAGGAGATACGCGGTTCGAATCGTGGCTGAGACACTCACTATCCTTATTTGGGGTTTTCGTCGTGTGCCTCAGCCCCTCTAGGCAAATGTATGGATAGAACCTTAAATTAGGCCACAACCGCGTCTTTCAACGTCCTTTCCATTGAACTATGCACTTAGCAAGATAAGTCCATAGTTCATTGTTAACTGTTAGTTAATTCGACGCTATGTCTATCTTCCCTACTTCAAGCAGAGCTCGAAACAGCCACGTGTGTAGAAATGTAATAATTGTTACTTCCACATGTCTGACAGGACTTCATAACAGATGTAGGAATCAGCTGTTCCACTACATTAAGAAACAGAGGGCGAGAGGAAATGGAGGAAGAATGGAACAAGGAAAGAACGAAGTCATAAAATGAAAGGTAAAAAATAATGGAAATAAAGTAGGGAAACAAACGAGAAACAAAAGCAAGAAGCTAGAAAACAAAGGAAGGCAGCACGGAGGTAGGAAAGGAAGAAGTGAAAAAAAGAATTAAGTAAGGAGGAATAAAGAAGGTAGTAAATATTGAGACAAATGTGGGCATATACGTAGTATAAAAATATATACGTGTAAGTAAGTTGGCGCGTTTAATTTGTTGATTAATTTGAGTTTTCATGAAGATATTAAAGTAAAGAGTTCTGCGTGGAGCGGACAAACACCGTACACAAACCCTTGTTACCTTGTGGAGGAAAACTCGTACAATTATTCTAATGTACTTTTTCCTTCCATGTGACTAATGACGACATTCCAAGTTAAAATTTATTTTTTGCTTTTTTTTTATAAAGAACATGTACTTTATAACATGCAATATGTTTACATAAAACCCCTGACCCGGTTTCCAGCCTCGTTCTATGCTAGTGACGAAACTAGAGGAATGAATGTGTGCTCGCCATGAAGATGCAGATGTACCTTTGTTCGTGTTTTTTAAACAAAATGCTCCAGGTTCGAATCTCATATAACGATGATGTGTCTGTGGCTGACGTTCTGTAGTATCGAATAAGAAGTAAGAATGTAATGGTGTGGGCATGTGGCTAGCAGGGGGGTGAAAAGGAATGTAGGCCTATATAGAATTTTGATGTAGCGACCTCTTAGATATTATTTACTTTGAAAACCGAGAAAAAGATGTGGAGATAAGGGTTGGTGGAAAGTGGTTGAAAATGGCTCAAGATCACGTACTCTTTTGGGGTGTCATGTTAGCAGGATTTAGGCCGAACATAACTGGTTCTGCTGACAGATTGTTAGTTTATTGAACATCCACTTGCATGAGGAATCAGTGTAGCTTACGGTAACGCGCTGTGCAGTAAGTGCGATATCGCAGTCGGTATTGAAATCGGGTTCCGAAGTTACAGAATTAATCGGTACACGTCACAGTTTAGACTAGACTCCTACAGAATTGGAATGCAAATTCACCAAAATTCGAGACTGAGTGGTCAGCAGTTATGCTTCGTCAGGTACTTGGTATTCGAATCATGGCGCCGAGGAGGATATCCTGAGATCTTGCGTTCGTTTTCCTTAGGCAAATAGGCGTACTGAAATTATAACGTAAGTTAGACCATGACATATTCCTTCCAGTGTCGATTTCTCGGGCCTATCTAACAGTGCGGTGCCAGACCACTGAAACTAGACGGTTGTGATAATGTTTTTCTTGCGTTTTCGATAGAATTTCTTAAAATGTTGCTTGGAATCAGCTGAACGAATTGTTTATCTTATAAGCCAAAAAGTTACTTCTCCTCCTAAGCGCCATTGCCACGGAAGCGGATTGATTCACCGCTCGACTAGATACCCCGAAAGTGTTCTTTCCAGCAAAGAAAAGAGAGCGAATATGGGGCTGTTAATACTGTGAGGTAATGCGTTTTGTCTTCCGCAAGACCCAGGTTGCAGATCATGATTCGACACTGCTTTCTTCCGCACCCTTCCTGATGCATCGTGCACGACTTTTCTGTAATTTTACTCCACGCAGTTTATGGAGAATACGTGGGAGCTATGGTAAGTCGGCGATGCTAAGCGATTTCTATGTGCTGAACTGTGTCAGCTTGTCATAAGAAGCTGTGGAATCCACAAAACCATGAATTCGCGTCAGTAAATATCATGTCATTTGATAAGATGCTTTCAAGACCTTAATTAAGTATATAGGTTAAGTGAGTTTCTTGTGGTTCATGTGTACCTAAAACATTCGCCCAAATCCCATAGTAACATTAAAAGCTGAAGAATACATTATCTCTATTTTGTTTCCTGTGAGTCTGCTAGGAGGAGAGACGCGTGTATTTGGTTCTGAAAGGGAAGGGCTCTTTCAAGTGCGCTGAAAGGATATGAGATATACAGGAAAGCTTTTTAGGAGCTTAGGCAAGTTCCCGTTTGCAGTTAGAACTGATGGGGAATTAAGTAGGTGACTCCCCAGCTAAAACATAGCCGTGAGACTAAACTCTCCCCTCACCTTCTACAGAATGCTTTAATTATTATGTATGGTGACTAGACGAGAAACTTACACGGAAATGTTCTCTTCTGCAAGGTCGTAAGAATAACAGAGGAACAAAGACCAAACATCGTAAAGTTGCAGGTAACGACTATAAAAGTATAAAAGGAAAAGTTAAAATGCTGCATGTAAAGTAACACGGATGTGATGTTCGAATAGGTTAGAATGATTCTAAGCTCCTTAACACTCGTAACAAAAGGTGTAGACAAGCAGCGCTACTTGCTACGAACTTTCACGTCCCCGTGTGACTTTATGGAATCCCCATCTAAGTGCAAGGTATTCCTGCAGCAGTTGATAGTATAGTCGTTCATCAGGTCACAAAATTACCCTAATATGAAACCGACATCTCAAAATGCACGCCCTAAACCAGTTATGAGAATTTTTTCTCGTGGAAAATAATTGGTCGCTGGCAGTACAACTTCAAGAAAATGGCACGATCCTTTTTCTAAAGGCTGCCAAACGGACGTCACTTATTTTCACTAATGAAACATACTTCGTACGCGAGAATTTAAGAAGCTGCAAAATTTATACTATTATTGTTGTTGCTGGTGGTGGTGTGGTGGTGGTGGTGGCGACGGCAGTAGCGGTGGTTGGGGCTTTGGTGGTGGCGGTAGTGATCGTGGTGGTGGTGGTGGTGGTGGTGGTGCTCTTAAGATGTTGCAATACCTATTAAACCAATCTGGGATTGTAACTCGCTCGATTTGGCCAAAATAGTTCGACGCCGTCACAATCTTGACACTACATGGACGTAATCTGTTGGCTCTGCGTCCTGGCCGCTTGAATAGAGCACCTCATACCCTTTGGTTAAGAAGCTGGATGGACTCGAGAAGCGATGTGGTCTTGGTGGAGAAGGTAAAATACTTGTATCTGGCGAGAATTGTATACCAGTCGTCCAGTTCTTAGCCAGTCAATATAATGACCAAGCTACTCCGGTTTATAACAGTGGGCTGTATGATGTACAATACCTGAATATCGCCACGGGCCGGACTGAATTGTCCCTGGATGACAAATTGCTTACCACATTATTAGACTGTACTCTTAGCCACTCTGATTCAGTTCTCATCCTCAAAACATTTTTAATATCCAGTATAATATTATCATCCCGTCTATTGCTAGGGTTTTCAAATGGTCAGAAAAATAGTCTACATTACATGAAATATTTAATGCACCTGGTGATTCAGGTTGAGGTAAAGGTAAAGTTGTCACTGTGCCTTCCTGTGATTATACGGTCCATAAAGAGGCAACGGTTGACAAAGGTAGAATATAAACTACACACGAGAGATTAGGAAATGAACTTGAAACTACAAACATGGTTAGTATGTACACAAGCGGCCGAACTGAATAAAACATGTAAATATACTGCAAGGAGATATCCCTAAAGTGACAAAATGTGTAGACTTCAAGAGGAAAGAGATATATAGGAAGACGTAGGATGGTAATCCATTTTAACTTCCGAAAGCTAGAACGGGCAAGCATCCAGTCTTTATGGAAGAAGACGTGCATGTCAGAGAACCCTCTCCTGTTTATGACCAGACATCGCTAACTTGGACTATGAGTGGTGCTGTTGCACAAATATATAGAGAATATCCGTGGTAGGACTATTTTATTGTTATAATTTTATTTCTTCTTCTTCATAAGACGTGTCGTTCTGAAGTTGGTACGCTTGCGTGAAATAATTCTGGGAGTTTAGTTGGACAGCATTACTTTGATGGTTGTCATCCCGTTGTGTTTTTGATGTCAACAAATAAGCATTCAAATTTTTAGCCTAACACAACTGTATATTTATTATGGCTTAGCTACAAATTTTGGTCTATTGTGTGTTGTGGTTTGTAAAATCATCAGTTACAGGGATCAAATTATTAAATCAAAATGTTTTAAATAAAAATATCATTATCGTCTTATCGGTCTTCTAGAAGACCGATAAAACAAGCGGACCTCAATATACTCAAATTGCGACCCGTTAAGAGAGACAGGAGAAATTTCATTCTTTGGACGTTTTTGAACTCCTTCCTCCATATGTCACACCGTTTCAGCAGGTTTTGCTCTTAAGCTCAAAATGGCCTTTGAATTCGGCAGACACATAATACGTTTCTTTATATTTTCGTGCCGAACTCGTTACACAGTTGCTTGAAGGAACATCGCTGACATTAAAATGCCTGTAATTCCTTTGCACTTACACGACACTTTCACTATCAAAACTACTTTCACGAAAACATCCTCTGTTCTGTGGTATAGAAAGCCGTATTCAATACTAAACTCTCTGCATTACTTTAGGCAAGCGTCCTAACATCAGCAGACGCACAAAGAGACAAAGAAAATTAAAACAGTAACTCCTTTCATGAAGTTCCTGTGCACGTAATAGAATAAGGTGTATTTTTTTCCAATTCTCCATGACTGCAGCTTAAATTAATTTTCTGTAACTGAAAATCGCCCTGCCGTCCTCGAATTACAGAATTTAAGGTTTTAATTGTCGTAGGTTATTTTCGTAACGAATTTTGTGGAATTAAAACCAGTCACGTCACAGAGGCTTGGGGCATTGTTCAGGAAATGCGCTATCAGTTAAAAGGATTTCCTTATCTGGACACTGTCCGATTTGATTACTCCTGAAATCCATTACGTGCAAAACCAACATGGAGAGTGAAGTTCGTAATTCTATTCTAGCTTCCGCTTTTGTCGGCGTTCGCTTCTTTTCTCAGCCTATTGAAAGAAGTGTATGTACTTCGGAAAGCTGTAGGCTACGACTTCTAGACTCTTCTTAAACGTATGCCTTTCTATTTAAAAATTAGTCCGCCATGTGTCTAAGAAACTCGTCCAGATACATTTAAATGCCAAATGATATACTGCTCCTTTATTTTACATCTGAAGGAACATGGCTGTTCTAATTTTACTACATTCTACTACGCTAGTATAACATCAGCTGAAGCAGTTTCAACTCCATTATGACATCAAATGGATTCTTATGAATCTCAGTTGAGAAAAGATAAGTGGGGTTCCATGAAAATGAGCTACAGAAAGATAAGAACAGTAATTTGCTAATTTAAAGGCATAATGACGTAACTTCTGTTTAAAATTTTAATGAATTACGCTTTAATAATTATTACAGGGCAAAATTCGACTATTTCGGAGCTGTTACTGTGTTTCAGTGATAATTTCATGATACTTCCATGTAAAAGTATATTCTTCATCAGTAAATGTTTTCTTTGTATAATTGACGCAAATTAATAAAAAATTAGTTTTGAAAATGCTTTCTTTTGTTCGGAAATTATCGTCATTCTCATATTCTTTCCAAGAGCTGAACTTCCGCTTATACAAAAAAATCACTCTTCCACTATTTTGTGGGATATGAAATATGGTCTCTTCCTATAAGAAAAGTACGTAACCTGCAGCTGTCTGAAAGTAACAAGCTCAGGAACGTATTTGGACCTACGAAAGACGAAGTCAGAATTTTAGGGTACTACGTAACGCGAGTGACTGACTACGGGCTGGACGACGCAAGATTCAATTCCCAGCAGGATAAAACGTTTTTTTTCTCTCTTCTCGAAAAGGTCTATACCAGCTCTGAGGCTCACCCAGGTTCCTGTTCACTGGGTATTTGGGACGGGGGTAAAGCGGCTGCAGTATGAAGTTGACCACTCACTTCCATGTATTGCCGAAGTTAAGAATGAGTGGAGCTACAGTTCTGCACCCCTATACGCCTTCACGGCTTGCACAGGAACAACTGTACTTGACTTTACTTTCTTCAGATAACAAGAAATGTTGCCATTATACAGGCTACTCAGTATTGCTAGGCCTAGATGAAACGTGTTCTTTAGTTTACCCAGATACATTGATCGACATTAATTCCTTTTCGCCTGCCCCTCCCACCTACCCTTTCGTCTTCTACACACATTTGTGAACTTAGCTCTCGCGCATACAGTTATCCTACAGAACTCCTATTCTTCCATAAATTTCACTTGTCTTTCACAACCTCTGGCCACAAAATTCCGATCACAGATAGTGCTTCTTTGATGTTTTCTACCCATGCACTTAGCCCGTTAAACCTCTCAGAGTTTAGTCCTGCCACTATTCAAAACTCACTAACAGCCTAATATGAGAAAATGATGGAGGGTTCATCCTGTTACAGCGGCCATATTTTCTCAGAGTTGTCACTGCCACCATCACTTTTGAGTCTGCTTACCTTTTACGTTACAATTAAGTGTCCATAACCACACACACACACACACATATATACACCTTTGACGGCGGTACAGCGTCGTTGTGTAGCGCACAAACCACTCACCAGTGCACCGTAACAATTTTGTTGCAGGGAACCGCGGTTTGGAGGCGCCGTACGCCGTTATGGTCTACATACACGGCGAGTCATACGAGTGGAACTCAGGCAATCCTTATGACGGCAGCGTTCTGGCCAGCTACGGCCACGTTATCGTCGTCACCCTGAACTTCAGGTTGGGCATCCTGGGTAAGTTCATCTAGTCTCCAGATACACTGTATTCTCCAGAACTGTAATTATCCACACTCATATCTTACTTTTAGCTACCTACATTCGATTTCATATAAAACTACCAAGCCTCGAAAGTCTTTCAAGCCTGAGTGTTTAGCATTTCCTGCTTCATGGTTCCGGGTTCAACCGTCAGCCCAAAGATAGTAATTTAACCCTTGAATACCGACCTCGGTGCTCCGTATGTTTGGGACTGCATTTAAGGGCACTATAAAAGTAAAACCCCTCCGTCTTACGCAGTAGTTGGAATTTAAAACCCAGCGTTATTTAAGGGTTAAATACGCTACATCCTTGTCACTACACAATACGCGTGTGTTTTGTATACTGTTTTGTCTTCCGAAGCTACATAACTTAGTTGAAAGTTGCCCATAAGGAATGCAACATAATTTTGGTGGAGAATCCTCTTGGCCAAAGTCCAGTGCCAGATGGTAATATTATTATGTATCAGGGATATAGGGTGTAAGAAACGGAGGTGAATGGGAATGATTCAGGACTGGGTCATGAACAGGTTGGCTGATAACAAGAAGCTGCGTTCAACATTATCATCTCATTCTACATGAAGACAAAATTTTCACAAGTACGTAGCTTATGTTGGACACAGTCCCGAATTTTGGCTTCCAATATCTCTGATTAGTGGCAGGAGTGCGAAAATGAATATGTTAAGATTGACAGAGAAATAGTAGTAATAAGGAAACACGTCTGTAATTATTACAGGTGGTCTACACGCATTCATATTAATTCCGAAACGGAATATTTCCGTGTTTTGTACAACTCCTTGAACGGAGGACCGGCCAATAGCTTAGCCTGTACACGTGTGTTGGCCTACACAAGACATCTAATTAGGTAATAGAAGAATGTTGGAAAGTGCTCCCTGAGAAGCTAATAGACGTTCGGATGATCAAGACATTCCCAACACACAGAAAGCGAAGTAACATTTATGCCTTGCGCGATGCTTAAACCCGCCATCCCACTGTTCGTGAAGTAGTAGACCAAGTGGAAGGTGTGATTACATGTTATAATTAGATGCGTTTAACTAACTACACAGTCTTTATCATGTCAGTTCCTCTTTTCTACCCCATATTAAAAAGTAACATGTGTAGGCCTGTGTCCAGCAATGTCTTCATCCGTCCCTATCTCGACTATGGACCTCACTGTAATGTAATTTAATGGATTATTCTTGCTGAATTTCTCTGTGAAGAGTAAAAATTTGTATTAAACCCGATCTGTGTACTTTAACTCTTTGCCACCAAGTACGAGTATACCAATATGGTGGATTTGCAAATGTTTGATGTGCGAACAACATTATCTCCATTCATTGCAGAGTCTTATACTTATGTGGAGTGACAAATCTTTGTAATTCATGCAACTGTTACACTCATGGTATTAAAACAAAATTAAATTTCGAAGTGCACACGGCGTGAAATATTTTTATTAGATTATTGGTGTAAGATACGCCTATTTATAGGGTTAGTTACACTTCTTAAGAAGAGTATGAAACATGCGATGTAATTCCTGTGAACGTAGAAGAGAATTTATGCTGTTATGATGTTGGACATTTTTCTGAGGCACGTGTGATATACAAGACGTTTCGTAAACTTGCGCAGATTCGTCTTTAGGAGATTTGTTGTCATAGTGACAGATTTTTATTGCAACTTGGTTTTAAATATTAGAAGAGACGACACAATTGTTACTGTAGGCCTACTGGCCTTGTATTTGAAATGACTGGTCTTCGACCCAAATTATTGCCACCAATATTAAAAATTAAAACATTATGACGGAAGTCTCCCTGTCTTGCAACTAAAATTCTGAGACAGTAAAGTCAAATTTCGAAACACTGTGCATAGGAAGTGCACCCCATCCTACACAGGCCCTAATATTGGCGTGATGTAAACACCATTGTCAAAAATCCTTAGAAAGCCAAGAGGTCGAGAGTTTTGAATACTTGTATGACATCTGTGAAGCGTCACTACTGGTTCAGAGATGCTGACTGAGGTCCTGTTGGGTTCAGAGGTGCTGACTGAGGTCTTGTTGGGTTCATAGGTGCTGACTGAGGTCTTGTTGGGTTCATAGGTGCTGACTGAGGTCTCGGGTTCAGAGGTGCTGACTGAGGTCTTGGGTTCAGAGGTATTGACAGGTCTTGTTGGGTTCATATGTGCTGACTGAGGTCTTGTTGGGTTCAGAGGTGCTGACTGAGGTCTTGTTGGTTTCATAGTTGCTGACTGAGGTCTCGTTGGGTTCAGAGGTGCTGACTGAGGTCTTTTTGGGTTCAGAGGTGCTGATTGAGTTCTTGTTGGGTTCAGAGGTGTTGACTGAGGTCTTGTTGGGTTCAGAGGTGCTGACTGGGGTCTTGTTGGGTTCAGAGGTGTTGACTGAGTTCTTGTTGGGTTCATAAATATTTTTCTTATTTTTAATAACTGAAGTAAAAAACAGACCTTAACTGATTCTTTCGCTAACAGCACATGTAATTGTAAAATTGTTCATATTACAACTTACTTTTAACTTATAAAACATCCTGCACCCACAAGCCGAATTTCAGTTGTTAAACTACGCAAGTTTCCTTTCGATTAAGAACCCGGTTCCTAGTCAACGACATTCAAAATTCTTTAATAACATTTCTGCTAGCCATATTGCGTCTTATCTTTGGTCATTATGTACTTTGATCCAACCTAAATACCCCTGGAGCGGAGAGGTTTTTGATTGTAATTGTAGTACTAATTGGGATGTAATTAAGTTCGTTCAAGCGAAGCAAACCGGCAGCATGCAGAAGTAACTAATTAGCCGATAGTCTTAGGCGAGGAAAGACGGCTGCACGGGTACGGCGTCTCTGTGAATAGCAGCGAAGAAGGATGGACCTATTTCTGCGTGTTCTAATCTGTTTATATCATCGCATCCTTATAGACATTGAAGAAGGTTGGCCTGCACGAATTATGTACAACGTGACAAGCTTAAGACCCACTTAATTTGTACTGTGCAACTAAATTGTCTTGTCTTATTCCGATTTGGATGCAAAGTGTAATTCAGGTGGCAATAACGAAGACATAAAAGGAGACCCTTAGCACGATGACACAAAATCTTGTAGAGTTGAAGCAGTGTGTACTTCCATGCACCAGGTGAACGCCAAGTTATTTCATACAATTGGGTGATGGACCAGGTAGGCCCTCAGGGCTGGATTGGACGTGGTTGTTCTTTTTACCAAGAAGATGAAGGCAGCTGGTTCCTCTGAAACGTTTAAACCGTCTACGAAACTACACAATATTATAACCCAGAAGACTTGACACAACCTTAAATCACACACGGAGTAGGCGTTTCGGTATAATGAAGAAACTGAAATCGCAAAACATTTAGCTAATAAAAGGCTTCAAGCATACTCCTGAAACGTCTTGATTATTGCTGTACTTCAAAATATTCTAAAAATATTCGCCAAATATTCTCAAAATAAAAAAGTACTTCAGAGAGCCGAGTTAATTCTAATGTAATGAACCAACTGTTGATGCTCAAGACCAATGGTTGTCAGCCTCCTGCTTCGCCGAACGGTGGAACATCAGTGGGACATCCGAGTGCCGAGACCGGTATCCAGTCTCGCGTTCGCTGTGCAGCACAAATAACAGTCCGCAACGCAATTATTAGCAGCACGTCTGTACATGTTTGTTTACAATATAAAATGAAGGCCTTTGTATAACATTAAAAGCGGAGAGATTTCATAATCATCCACTGTGGCCACTCGTAATAAAACTTGTGCATGAGGGAATACGAAATAATTTAAATTGTCAGAAATACGCCCGTAATGTCAGGTCAGTATATAGCGAACCGAAAAGCAGACGCAATATCAGGTCGATAAATAACGGAGAGAAGAGTAACTCTAATTGGCTTGGGTCTCTGTGCAAAAATTTGGTGATGTCACACAAAATATTAATCGCTAAAACGAAACTGAATGAAGATTAATTTTAAAAGAGGCATTTTTGCCACGTATTGGACTTTTCCAATCGTCGAAAAAAAATCGCATATTTGTGGTTGAACCCCCCTGAGAATAATGACAAAATATTTTGGGATAGGTGGATTCAATTGTGTGTGCGGAATTCCGATGCCGTTGGTATTATCAGGCGCGTTCGCACAGTCTCGAAATGCGCCTATTAGCTTTGTCATATCCGTCCATTTGTCTGTCCGTCCGTCTGTCCACATGTATCAGCGCGGCTCCCACTTGACTGATTTTTGTGAAATTTAATAGTGGAGACATTTATGAAAATCTGTCGAGAAACTTCAAATTTGCTTAATATCGGACAAAAATATCGGGCACTTTACATGAAGACCAAAGTTTATTTTGTTGCTGCCGATGGCATAAATTCGCCATAAAAGAATTCTTGTGCAACACTCAATGCATTGATAATGTTGACAGTATCATGTAGCTCAACAATACACGTAACGCATTGTTGCGTTTCTGTTGTAACTGGTTGCGCGAACGCGCCGCCATGCTACGTTGTAGTGCATTGCCTATTTTGTTATCGTCCAGATTCAAGCATTTGCTGACATAGGCCTATTATTTTCAATCAGCAGCAACAAAGTTTCGGGCCGCACTTGAGGGCAGTCCCGTAATTAGTTCTGCATATTTTCATTTATTGTTTACGGTTATAAGTCTAACTGAATGTGTAACAGCAAAGCAAAGCCGGCAAGTCACATCGTGTAACTGAGAAGGCGGAGTAAGCAGCCTTCAAAGCTGGTGACGTAAACTGTACAGGAACCCTTTGAAAGCGTTGTGTGCGTGTGCTGTGCATGGTGTATGAAACCTCTAGACGTCTTCGTAACATGAGCCTCTGCTTTTCAACGTAATGCGTACAGGAAAGTGGCGGCGGTGGAGGTAAATAGACAAGCGAACGCTACGACTAGGTAACGAAACTAAAACCAACTACTTTAGTAACTAGTGTGATTCCCTCTCAAAAGTCAAAGTAAATAACAATATAATGTCTTTGAACATTGAATGGATAGTGCTGTATTAGTTATAAGAATTGTGTTGTTATTGTTTGCAGTTTAAATGTAATTTAATTACAACACTGAGCTTTAAACACCAAACCCAAAGCAAAGGCGACTGATGTTCGTGGTTTTATTCGAACATTCCGTAAAAGTGCAGTAACTGTTTAACACAGGCCTGGCTGTCCTTCCACACTCTTCTCACTCCATCGTTATAGTCGTTCTACCACTGTACGGTATGTAACTTATATGTACGTTTCTTCAAGAGCAGAGCTACATGAGGATAAAGATGGATTATGTGGAAGGATGAACACAAATGGAGACTATATGAAATTAAACGAGGATATAGGCATTCAGCTAGTTCAGGAGTCTTAAGCACGCAGACCGTCAGTTTCTTTTTGCGGCTCAATCAATGATCTGTAATCACAGAATGCGGCCTGCCACACAACTGAACAATTTGAGTGCTTATATATTTCCTTGTAATTTCATTTTAGTTAAAAGCAAGAATTTTTGGGTAGGCGTTTTAGATTCTATGTTGTTAAACTACTGTAGGCCGTGCCATGGCTCAGACGGTTAGTTGCCGGCCTCTCCCCGCGGAGACCCGGGTTCGATCTCGGGTCGGTCCATGTGGGATTTGTGGTGGACAAAGTGGCACTGGGACAGGTTTTTCTCCGAGTACTTCGGTTTTCCCCTGTCAATTTCATTCCACCGGCGCTCCATTAAAATGGAAAAGCAGAAAAAACTTCATCTTCATCACACGGTTGCACAATAAGCCTCAAGGCTGCGGTGCGTCCGTAGCATTTGCTACGGGGCCCTTCCAAAAACAGACCTACTGTAGCGTTGCTACAGACTTCCAAATTTTCGAAAACTGTATGTTCAGAGTCAAGTGTTAAAAGGGATTATTTCATTGTCATCAAAGAAGGACAAATACGTTTTAAAGTACCTAACTACGTGACCGCTCTTGCATTCGGTTGTTTCATGCATAAAGGAAGCTTTCCATCCTTGTTACGACGTTATATACGGCTTCGTCATGCCGCGGTTGACGAAGTGGATCATAGCACTCGGGACTGTAGTAAATTACTGTAAAGTGAATGGCACTTATTGGGAATACAAGGGTGTCTGGTGCCCTAAGGACAGAAGGGTGGAAGCCAAAGTTACTTCATTCTGGCATTTTAAACACACAAGAAAGGATTTCAGTCTCACAGTGATAACTGCAAGCAACTGTGTTGTTGCGGAATATTGCCTGTCGTCTGCGTAAACCTGTAGACTCGCAGCCATTTTGATGTTGTACAAGATATATTGTCATATATTTCGATGTTGTGGTGTCTGTGTCTAAAATGAAGAAAATAAAATTAAAGACGATGGACGTGTGTTTCAAGACGAATGGAAAGACATGTATGTTTTTTTTTGTGTGTGGTGAAGGGCCCCGCAGCAGATCTACGGACGCACTGCAGCCTTGAGGCTTATTGTGCAACCCTCTGATGAAGATGATTAGTTTTTTTTGTTTTGCCTTGTAAGGGAGCACCGGTGGAATGAAATTGACAGGGAAAAACCGAAGTACTCGGAGAAAAACCTGTCCCAGTGCCACTTTGTCCACCACACATCCTACATGGACTGACCCGGGATCGAACCCGGGCCTTCGCGGTGAGAGGCCGGCGACTAACCGCCTGAGCCATGGCACGGCCAAGACATGTATCTTAAGTGTATTGTGAGATAAAACTGTTGGCCTCAACTGCAGTAAGGTGGTGTCAGCTCGAAAAGACATAATCTGCGCCGCCATTATGAAACTTTATATAAAGATAAATTTGGTGTTCTTGAGGGGAAGCCAAGAGAGAATAAAGTAAAGAAACTGAAATGTTATTTGCAGAGGCACCGGCGTATATTTACTGTTGCAACTAAAACAAGTGAAGCAGCTGTTCTAGCAAGCTTCGTTATATCATAAATAATCGCTAAGAAATCAAAACCATTTACAGATCATCAATATGTGAAGGAGTATGTAATGAACGCAGCAGAAATACTCTGTCCCCACAAATAACAGCTTTATAAAAATATCAGTCTTTCAGCAAATACAGTGGCCGAAATTGTGAATGACTTGACAAGCGGATATACAATGTCAACATAAAGAAACATCTAAAAATTCTGTCGCGTATTCAGTCGCAGTTGACGAGAACACAGATGACAAAGATAATGTACACTTTGCTGGTTTTATTCGAGATGTTAAGGAGGACTTTCAATTAGTGGAGGAGCTTTTAGAACTGGTCACTATGAAATAAAAACAGAAGCTGGTGAAATTTTTTCTCAAACGGTAACCCTTTTAAACAAATTTGAGCTGCTGTGGGGAAAAAAAAAAGTGTTTGGGTTTGTTGGTGATGGGGCTCCGGCTATGTTTGACATAAATAATGGCGTTGCAGAAAAATTAAAAAAAGAAAAAAAGAATTTGAGGGAACGACCTCTTTCCGTAGACTATACTGTATTCTTCATCAACAACATTTTGTGAATAGGGTTTTGAAACGAATTACGTAATGTTTACTCTTATGAAAACTATGAATTTTATTCGTGCAAGTGCCCTTAATCATCGTCAGTGTGTAGCATTACTGGAAGAAGTACACAATGAATATTATGAAGTAATTTGTCATACTAATGTCAGGTGGTTATGTCAGCGGGTCTATTTTGAAACTATGTTTCGATTAGTTGAATGAGATCAAATTATTCATGGAGAAAAATGGGAGCATTATTGAAGAAATGAATTATGAAAGATAGATAATCGATGTAGCGTTTCTTATGTTTGTGACTGGTCATTTGAATTATATTAACAAAGGACTACAACATAAATATAAGCTAGTTTATCGATCATTACTGAGAGGTGCGACAACAGCAAGGTCTTCAAAAGTCAAGCTTCGACTGTGGGGGAACCAACTAAACTGCATAACCTTGTTCACTGACCACACATGAGGTCTCTCGACATCATTTATCCTGAGCGTATTCACGAATATTCTCAGTCCACTGCTTTTCTTCGAAAACAGTCCGACGAAAGATACCATAACTTCAAAATAATAGCACCAGAATTTTTGTAGTTTACTTTACCTTCAAAGGCAGACATTGAGAAGTCTAGGATCCAGAAAATCTGCCAGTGGAATTAATTGATTTGCATTGCAATACGAAGCTTAGCCAGACGTTTTCTGAAACAGAATTGCAAGACTTTTATTCCTACTTATCAAAAGAAAGTTCCCTCTGCTCAGATCCTTTGAGTTAAGAACGATTGCGATGTTCGGCACCACTTACGCGTGTGAACCATTTTTTTATTATTGGCAATAATAAGACGAAAAGCGGATCTCGTTTTGACAGATGGACACATTAACTCGATCATGGCAGTGGGTTCCAGTAATATCTCAACGAGAATAGAAATCTTATACCGGTCCAAACGGTGCTAAGTCTCCAATCAGTCCCACAGTATTTGAAGTAATATTTGACCACTTGGTAACCTGACAATTTTTTAGCACAGAATCCAAAATGGCTTCCCTACTAATTCACTGAACGGATTGTGGCACTGCATATGTGAGCGTGAAGGGACAGGTAGCGTACAGCATATATTAAGTAAGAGACAGAAGCCCATTTTTTGAATAAAATATAATTTTGAAATATAATAATGGCTGTCCCTTTACATGCCAAACAGGCATAGAGGGGAGGTATACGTAGGTATACGTAGGTATAGCTCTACCCATCTTGACCCCGGCGCTAGAAGGGAATGGGTGGTCAGCGCCAAGCCCCTGCCGCTTTACCCCAGGGAAAAGACCCGGTACCCATTTTACAGGAGACCGGTGGGCCTCGGGGCCGGTCTGGACGGTTCCGGAAAATCTCGTCACACTAGGGTTCGAATCCCGGACCCTACCGCTCGTAGCGAGTCGCTATACCGACTACGCTATCCCGGCTCCCGAAATATAATAATAATAATAATAATTCAATTTATTCAAGTTCATTTACGTGCTGAATCAACAGCCCGTGGGTCAATTACAGGAACAGCACAAAGCAACAAAAATACAAATATCGGAGACAAAACATATAGGCCTAATATTCAGCATAAGAGAATATTACAAAAAGCAAATACAAACGGAGATACAATACAAAATAAAAAAAACAGGAAATTACAAATTGGAGGATAATACCTGGCCATTTAACGGATAGAAGGAAATTAATAAACGGAACGAATAGGCAACGAATGTTAGTATGAACCGTGGGAATAGTAGTAGGTATACAACAATATTGGAATCAAACAGTATTAGATCTAATTAAGTTCTTAAACGAGAGACCGTGGTGGTTTAAAATATCGATTTTACTACATACAGCACTAGCCGCAGTAACAGGTCTGGCAGAAGGGCTGGTCTTAGCGCAGTATAGAGCAGTAAATGTAGAGTGGCCTCTGATTATTGTTGAGGGTATAGACCGACGGTATTAAAGATGGAAGGACAATTTACTTTGTTAACAAAGACATTAATGAGAAACAGGTCATCCAGGTACCGCCGCCTTAAGTGAAGCATAGATAGATTTAGCCTAGCCAAAATTTCTTCGTATTTATTGGTGCCAAAGTTAATGAAAAATCTATTGTAGCATAAATTGGCAAATTTTCTTTGAACTCTTTCGATTTTAGTGGAACGGTTAGCGTCACAGAATCCAGGCAACAGAGGAAAATTCGAGTTCAGAACGGACAAGAGCACAACACAAAGTACTCGTAACAAGAGTGTCAATGGAAGAAAACGAAGACGAAATGTAGCGAATGAAACCTAACATTTTAAAGGCTTGTGCAACAGTGTGGTCAAAATGATTGTGAAAATGAAGCTTAGAGTCTAAGAGTTCCGCGAGATCTTTAACGCACAGGGAACGGGCAATATGAGTAAGACCTAGTTTATGTCTAAGGCGATACTGTTACTTTCACGAGTAAAGGAAATAAATGTGGCTTTGCCAACATTGAGATTTATGCCATTGTCCAGGCAGCACTTATGGACAGCGTCACTGTCGGATTGCAAGAGTTTGCAGTCCTCAACACTTCTAATGCAGCGGAAGATTTTGAAGTATAATATTATTACTATTATTATTATTGATATTACATTATTTTTAAACAAGACATTTAACATTATGCTGCTGAAAATGATGTACGGCCCGCCATAGTTTTTTTATTACTGAACTGGGTCGCGTTCGATTTGAGTTTGAGACCCCTGACCTAGATACACTGAAACTTTTTGTTTGTTGCCACTTGTTTTGTGTCTTTAGTTTGTGTGTTAATTTGTTGACCAATAAACTTGCTTTTTTGGTTACTTTGTTTGTGTGTGTGTTCGTCTCTAAGTCAGTCGTCTTGCTTGTGTGACAGTCGGTTGGTCCATTTTTGTGTTTGTCTCTCTGTCTGTCTGTCTGTCTGTCTGTGTGCCACTCAGATTGCAGTTAAGTGATTACTTTTACAATAAATATGCTTCGAAAGGTAGGCTGTCACCCCGGTTTGTTTTCCTTCTGTATTTTTTTCACACTAACATAGTGATTTATTCCCTGTTATGAAAATAAAAGGCAGAGAGGACATTGAATCTTTACTTGCCCACATTTTAATCAAACCCCATCTGAGGCACGCTGCTGAATATACCTTCAAGACCTGAGAGCTGAAGAGGGCCTGTCTGTGTGGTCTCTACAGACAGCAGCTCACTTTGCCAACATCCTCCTCACACATTAATGGCGAATCGATACAGCAGTTACGCGAACCGGCAGCGGAACAACAATCCTTGTGACCCACTCACTGTCTCTGTCGTTCCGTTTTCCTCACTTTTTTAGTCATACTCCGCTCTTCTTTTTAAGGCTCTGTGGTCTTAACTCCTTGCTTCTTCTATCTCTATTCAAGCACAGACTTTTTCTTCTTTCCCATTCATTTGGCGACAAAATCAGCGGAAGAACCCCAGATACCAGCGGCAGTTTTTATCGTAACTTCCGAACCGTCTTCATTTCTCTCTCTCCAAGTAATCGGCAGATGTCGTCAGTTGTGGTTCACTGTAGAGAAAGTCTTTTTGTGTGATTGTACTCCATAGGGCCTTGGTCTGTTCGGAAGATACGTGCATACAATCTGGAGTATTAATAACGTCGTATTATCTGCAGAGGTTTTGTATTCGTACTGGGCCTATAGGAGTAAAGGCAATGTAATCGCGAAATACTAGTAGATATAATATGAAAGAAGGCGTTCTTCGACTGTTTCTAAGGTAGGAGGGGCCGAGGGCCATTCAGTGTCATATCAACAGTATCTGTTCTTTGGCATCGAAAAATGTGTAAGGATGATCACGTTTGGTGGACGTTAAGTGATAGGGAAGGACGCTGCCGTCGCCTGTTTTAAGGCGATATATCGGCGTTCACCTGGTGGGTCTTAATAACAACTAAGAGATTTTCGCATGAGATGCTGGGATTCGTTTGAACCCGGTGTTTCCCGCATATAGGGGTAGTGTTAGTGCTGTAACAAGCTTCTCGGCTTCCAGGACTAAGGCAGTCAGGTTTTTGCGGATGACTTCAAGTTTGTGACCAGCCAGTTCCAATGTGAATGTTATTTTCTCACCTCTGAGAGTGTGAGGTTTGTTCAGATGTAACAGCGAAATGGTTAAACCCAAATTTTTAAAGACAAATGTGTTTTTCCTACACAAAGAAATTTCATTTTGAAATGTCTACTAGGAGAATGCTGAAAATATAGAACTGTTTTGTTAGGTTCTACGTGACAAGGGGAACATAAAGAAGAACACTATCGGGAGACGATGAAACGGCGTTATTAAATGTCTTTAGAATGAACCATTCTTCATCATGTTCTTAGCATTGCTGGATTTTTCTCCGACTCAACTACATGTTGTTTGTCGACTCGTTTTCTTCTTTTCCTCCCCTTCTTCTCCTCCTTCCTGTATTCATCTTCTACCATCTCCTCTCAGCAAAATATTTGGGCATGGTGTTCTGGGAGCGAAAGATACTTCTCGCCTATTGTTCATACAAAATAAAGTGTATTGTCGTCTAAGTTAAGTTAGAATTTTCGTCTTCTGCTCCAACAATTCGAACTTAAAAGATTACATTTGCAACCTTAACATTTCCTTTCACGTCCCCTTTCTCTCTATTCTATCTCATCATTCATCCCCAATCCTCGCCCACGTTTCCAAACTGCCCAACCCTTCTGTAATCAAATTTTAACGCTTCAACTGCAGGACGTAGTTTAGCAAGGCTTTTAGAATATTGGATCTGACATCCCGCGAGTGGCTGATGAGACCTTCGAGTTCATAATTGAGAGGGTAGGGCGCGATAATAACGGGTCTGAAGTGTGGGCAGGTAAAGCTAATGTTGCATATCCTACTAGGTAGGGAAATGTGTTCTTGATTAGTAGTCCGTTGGATGATCTGTGACGTGATTGTGATGTAATTACGAAATTAGCGAAGCGGACGAAACGCGAGTGCGCCCATCCCAGTGTCTTTTGCCGCTCTGCCCTCACCTCCTGTGTATTTAGACCACGTACGTCACCTAGAGACAAATGGTGGTAGCAGCGACATGGTAAGTTGCGTGTTCAAATATCGTAACTGGATGCACGTAGCCTGACTTAGAGAACATGGCGGTCATACTAAAGGGTTGATCGGAATGATCAGCAACCGTGCATCCATTAAATGAATCCGTAAGCATCTTGTTAGGGCATTCTTCTCCTTCTTCTTCTGGGTCGTTATTTACTTTTGTTATTTGATTATTCAACGACTCATTATCAAATGCAATTGTTAGGCCTGCCTATACAGAGTTGAACAGGATATTTGTATCTGATATGGATATGGATGGAACGAGTCGTGACGAATTTAAGACATGTTTCTAGCACGTTCTTAGTGTGACTGAAGAAAACCACAAAATATCAATCAGACTAGCCAAATTGCAGGCCGAGAATCTAACTTTGAACCTTCCGAACATGAAGTAGAAATGTTAACATATCTATCACGATGTTAAGTGAATTTGGCACTTGTTTGTACTAGCCTATTCATATTTCCTATTTCTACATAACTGTAGGCACAAACTCAATATATTACTTCATAACTCTACATAAAACTGTTTGCTTGTACGGCCTTCGTGCTGTGTTCATTCTTTCAGTTCGCACCCACTTTCATTCATTCAGTTTTAGTATCACTAACAAAAATATGTTATGGTATAAATATGTAATCTCTGGGCATGAAATTCAACTTAACAGTGACGCGGTGAACACCTTTTTCTTACGGAATGCTTTTAACCTCGAAGCCGCAAGAGAAGTGTTTTCTGTTTTGTAGGTATACTAAAAACTCAACCACTAGGTTTGCTTCAATTTTAAGTGACTTTAAACAGCTCTAAAGTCGTGCCATTGCAGTGGAAACGTCCTATTCGAATCAAGATTGTTGGGTAGTACAAACTATTAGCCAATGTTCCGTACTTATTTTCCTTGATATCGCGTGTCACATTACTGTGATGAAGCAGTCAACAAGAAAGGTTTGGCAACGTGAGGGCAGGATCGCAAGCTGGTAACAATCTGTATTTATTTGTGGTTCTGAAGAATATGACAGTACACGTTGTGTTTTAACAGAGAGCCGAAGTTAGGATATCTTAAAATGTGTTGTACTTAACTTGTATTAAAGTGGTTACCGGTTTTGTTGTAGAGTGCAGAGCGTTAATACGTATAAAGAGATAGGTACATAGAAATTGTACAAAAAGATGAAATACATATATACACAAATGCTGTAGGACATTTACACAAAACAGGAGGAATATTTTCAATTAGCAAGAAGAAACGTTGACAGACATTGCAGATGTTCGACTGAAGGAGGCTTATAATGCAGGTCCTGTCCTTATATGGCGAAGGAATAAATAAGACACTCTTTTTCTTTTTTTGTTCTGCTTTCTGCTCTTGTTGGAGCCTCCCGTATCATAAGTTGCCACCTCCTCATACTTCGTAACTGTCAAATATTCCAGCCCCTTTCTTTACTTGCATCGTTATATAATTTTCTTTTACTCGTCGTCTTCCGCATCCACATTTTCCACTTGGCGTCATATGAATCAGTTGCTTCACCGAGTATGTTCCCCGATTTCCTTTGCTTGCCGTGGAATATAACTCTACTTCGTTAAAATTTCCTCTTCCTGTCTGTTATATATGCTAACTGAGCAAATCACTGGACAATACAGAAACTACGTTCTGTGCATGCCTGTGTTTCTGCGTACCATTTGAATAATTTGCATGTAAATTCAAAGCGAGAAATAATCCTAGTGAAATGTGTTTCAGCATGGAATGATAAGTCTCGGGAAGCACTTGTTACGATTATTTCCTGTGAACTGGGAGTTATTATTATTATTATTATTATTATTATTATTATTATTATTATTATTATATTTTACTGGGGGGCGGGTGGGTTTATTTCGAATTAACAGATAGCTGAAAGTTTTAAGATAAAAATTCTGTACTTCAGGGATCAGTTTAGCTATCAAGAACTCACATACTTTGAAAATACTTTATAGATTCACCACAGTAGGGCCTACATAAGGCTTACATTGTCAAAAAGTAATTCTAATACTCTAATTAGAGGTTTATAAATGTTATGCCCAAATTTTATACCCCTAAAACGGGGCCGGAAATAGCGTAGTCTTTATAGCGACTCACTAAGGGCTGGACAGTTTGGGGTTCGAATTTCGGTGGGGGCGAAATTTTCCGCACCCGTCCAGACCGTCCCCGAGGCCCACCCATTTTCCTGTTCAAGGGGTGCCGGGTCTCTTTCCAGGGGGTAAAGCGGCCAGGACGTGGCGTTGACCACGCACCCTCACCTAGCGCCAAGGTTAAAGAAAGGGTAGCGCTATAGCTGTACCCCCTCTTTGCCTTCATGACATGTTGTAGGGCGAGCTTTACCTTTATTTTATATGCCTAAAACAAGCCGATTCTTCATCTGGTCTCACTCGACTTCTTACTCAGTTGTAGGCTTACAAATTGTGAACAGTAAACTGCCCGCATATAGCATCGGGAAACCTTAGTTTTCGTAAATGTCTAGAATTTAACTGTTTTATTACGTTTGGCGATTATAGCACTTTGTGTATTAGGCCTGTGGGTAAGAAATTACATGTTAATTAGTGTCTGCATATAATATATATCAACTTGGAAGACATGTGAAATGCGTAGAGAATTTTAGTGCGTGGATTTTATGAATCTTTCCAAGGATCGGGTCTCTTAGCGGGCCTGTAATGAACACGGTAATTAAACTTCGGTTAGAAGGCCAGTGCCCTAAGTGCTGAGTTACTCTCAGGTTCTCAAGACTACCACTTGACAAATATTCATAAATCTGTAACTATAATTTACGAGTATGTAATGTAATTACCACTTACAAAACATGCAACAGCTCTCTAAAGCTTTTTACTTGAATACTTCTGTTCCATGAAGATTCATCCACATGCCACAGTCTCATTTATGTATTACAAGAGTAAATATTATACTGTCCTTAACCGGAAGGTTCCTTCTCATGACACACCTTGCAGATGTAATAGCTGTAACTTCATCATTTGTCGACTGGCACCATGAAGTGTCACTGTGATCTCACGCTTCTGGTGCTGCAGGTTTCCTCCGGACTCGCCCGGGGCCGGACCGCGAGGGAGTGGCTGGAGGGAACCTGGGGCTACGCGACATCCTGGCGGCGCTGCAGTGGGTGCGCCACAATATCGCAGCATTCGGTGGCGATCCGAGCCGCGTGACGGTGCTGGGCCATGACACCGGCGCCGCCCTCGTCAACCTACTGCTAATATCCAGTGCAACAAAAGGTAATTTTGGAGGATTAGTTCGTTCAGTATAAACTGGACATCAGCTTCGCGCTCTGGCTGCTTTACCTCGGGAAGGAGCACCCGTAAACATAGCAGTAAGTCTGTTGTAACTCAGGGTCCAGTGACTGACACTCCTGCTTTGCATTCCGAAGGTCCTGAGTTCGAATATCTTCCCACAGATCAGCTATCTAAGTAGACGTCATTCCACGAAATCCTGAGATATTCATCACCTTTAAATAAATTATGACTGCTTCCTTCCGCAGGCTTTCAGTTCATTATTCGTAAACAGTCCTACAGTTCGACGCTACGTTACTAATCCAGTTCAAAAGCTGTCGTTAAATGATGTGGAAGAATCGATTAACCTCAGTATTTAGTATTCTAGTATGCGTTCGTTGCACAAAGTGTGAGATTAATCGCGTTACAGGTGGTCATATTTGTCGGTGCGGCCATCCATCCACGTGTTTCAACCCGAGAAACGCTGGACAGAGGATTTTTTTGAAACTGATGTGAACCTTGTGCCAATGGAAGTCACTCAAAATTCGTAACTTCCAGTTTCCCATACTCGGCAGCAGGACAGTGACAAACAGAACGTGAGAGTTGAGGTTGACACTAGCGTCACTACCGAAACGTGGTAACCGAATATGGTGCCAGCTGATTTCTTAGCAATATTGCTACCAAAGTACACGGCATCATATCCTAGAAGATCTACGCAATCTTAATGGCACTCAGTTATAACTATGATAACCATAAGATTAGCCATTTTAACAATAACAGTGGCTGTGATGAAAGGTAAAATGTAAAGTTCTCCCTCGAACAGGCCATGAAGGCCTGGAGGGGGAGTAGAGGTATAGCGGTACTCTTTCTTTAACCTCGGCGTTAGATGGGGTGGGTAGTCAACGCCACGCCCCGGCCGCTTTACCCCCGGGAAAGAGACCCGGTATCCATTATACAGGAGGCTTGATGGGCCCGAGGGCCTGTCTGATAGGATGCAGAAAATCTCACCCCACCAGGACTCGATCCCCGGACCGTCCAGCCCGTAGCCGTGGTTGTGATAGTAACCCTTTTATCGAAGGTAACTTAAGTAGTAGTAGTAATAGTAGTAGTAGTAGCACAACGATCTTTTGCCTTTATGAAATATAAATATATTCAGAATTGCAACGTGCAAACAACGCCTCTGGCACTGCGGCAAGCTCTACACCTTTCTCGTGTTGTTCTGCAGAAACCTCACCACATTATGTCCTGTTCATGCACGTAGGTACTGCTGCCTAATCCCATGGAATAAAGTCCTTCTCGAAAAAAACGAATGGTTGCTCACCAAATAAGTCCGATTTCCATTGCCGTGTTCACAACAGTCCGCCACTGCTTTCTGTCCTGATCCAGACGATCCATATCTTCACACTCATCTCTTTCTGATCCAGTTTACGTTATCTTCCGCACATCTGTGTCTTGTCTTATTAGATGTAATGCTCGACGTTTCAGCATTTTTTCCTCTATATTGTGTGTGCAGTTCTCTCAGAGCAAGAGGCAGAGTTTCCTGTCAGTGTAAGGGAAGATATTACACGATATATGTAAGTTATGTGTGTACCAGCATTTCAGTTTGAACAGTGAAATACAAACGTTCGAACTTAATAGCAGCAATTTGTGTTTTATTGACTTCATTGCAGAGTATCTGATTTCATAAACTCATAAAATTAATAATTTTAAATTAAATACCCTTAATTATTGGTGTGAAAGTACACAGTGGACATGTAACAGGCACGTTCACTTCCAGATTATCCAAGGAAATAATGTTGTTATTGAACTAAATAATTAACACTCTTCCCTTATATTAAATAATCACTAAATTTACACGCTATGTTGTCTGTCAGTCGATACTTGAGCCCTTCAGAACTGGCGGAAGATCAGAACCTTATAAGTAATGAATGAACCATAAATATTAAGATTTAAATATTTGCTGCTCTTAAACATTAAATAAAATTCCATGTTTATGAAACTTCTTTGATATAATATAAATTCGGTTTATAGGTGCGTTCATAAAATTAAAGAAAACTGATTTTAACACAGGCGAAGCGCGATCAAGAAGTTGTTTTATACTTCTGATGGTATCACATTTGTGTTCAAAATATCGTAGTTGCTTTTCACACTGTTGACACCGTGCATCTTCGTCATATTAAATTAAGTTATAAACCAACTGATGCACACTGTGCATCAGTTGGTTTATAACTTAATTTAATCGTAGTTGCTTGTTGAATATATCTTATACAATTCTGAAAATGTCGGGGGTAGTGACACTTCTGTTTAGTTATCTCTAAAACCGTATGACTTAAGAAAAACTCCGCTGGACAATGAATGTGTCTTTCGTGCTTCTCTACAACGTCTTTTTTCCTAAATATTTTTAGCTGATTTAGCGAACTGCGCTCGACATGCACGCAGAAACTATGTAGGTCTTCATTTGAAGTGGTCGTTAGAACTATTGTCTCGTCTAAAAGAAAATTTTAATCTCTAGACAGTATTGCTTAAAACTCTGCAGTGTCAAGTTTCATGAAAATCTGTTGTGCTTCTCGAGTTATATTCGTGCAGATGGACGAAAGGGCAGAATGCGACAGACGAACTTGGAGCTTTTAATGGGCGACTGTAGACATGCGAACGCGCCTTAGATAGCGTATAGATACTTTTATTCCTCGCCCGGTCATTGTCATAAAAATCCGCACTGAAATGATTAAGGAGTATATTAGTTACAGATCATATAACACATCTTTAATGCACTGTTAATTAGTGCTGCTAAATACATATATGTGACTACCTATGTTTATCTGTACTAAATCTCGTAAGTCACGTAAGCTACAGGATGTAACAATAACATACAAACGAAAGTCTACCTACTGCAGGGCGGAGCCGGCATAGCTTGTTCGGTATACTGGGTATTCTATGGTCTACACGATCCGGGGTTTGATACCCGGCAGCAAGAAGAGATTTTTCTCTTCTCCAAAATGTCCAGACCGGTTCTGGGGCCCACTCAGCCTCCTCTTCATGGTCTGCCGAGGGCTCTTTCCCCGGAGGTGAAGAGGTCGGGGCGTAAAGCTGAACACTCACCTCCATCTAGATTAAGAATGAGTGTAGCTGTATCTCTACTCCCCTACATACCTTTATGCCATGGACAGGAACAACTTTACATTTACCTACTGAGGGAAAATACACCGCTTTATTTTCAGATAGCCTTAAATCATATTAATAGACGAAAAACTGGGACATTAGCTTTACATTTCTTCCTGCTGTGCCTTCGCAAAGTGATACGTCTTGTGAATGCAACATGATCGTGTAACTTATTGAAATTTACATTGAAGGCTTTCTACGAGACAGCAGTGGAAATATTATGCATTGTGCCTGATGTGGTCTCCTAGCAACCATCAGGCAGGCTAACAGAGTGGGAGGAAACGGTTAAGAAAGAAGCACTTTACGAATACTTATTATAGATGGCACTATATAATAAAAAGTATGTCTCTTCTTCAATACAATTCGTACGACCTTCGTGCAGTTACGTTTCACAGACACGTCGCATTATACCGACGAATAAAGTAGGCTTTTATATTGTATTGCAGATCTGTTTCACCGCGTGGTGATGCTGAGTGGGTCCGTCCTCAGTCCCTGGGCCTTGGTGCAGCAGCCGGACGCTCTGCGACGAACAGTGGCGGAGCAGATGGGGTGCCGCACCGCGGATGATGGAGACAGCGCGCCCTGTCTTCGCACCAAACCTCTCTCTGCTCTGCTGGACGTCCAGTTTGAACCCCCACGCTTCCTCCCCCGTTTCGGACCGTCCATTCTACCTGATACGGGCACCAGTGAACCCACCCTAGCTATGGAACACGCCAACGAGGCGTTCATTACGTGCGAACTGATGCTTGGAACGACAACAACGGAAAGTTACTTAGATTTTAATGCTGCAGACATTCAGTACGGTTTCGAGGAAGACCAAAGAAACCGTGTGTTACGGACGTACGTTCGAAATGCCTATGTATATCATCTGAATGAAATATTCTCGACTGTGAGAAACGAGTATACGGACTGGGATAAGCCTATTCAGCACCCCATTAACATTCGTGACTCTACAATGGAAGCCCTGAGTGACGGGCACACAGTGTCTCCCTTGGTCAGAGTCGGATACTTGCACGCGAGACGGGGAGCGAAAACTTACTTCTTCCACTTTGGCTACCAGACAAAGGAAGGCGACTACCCGCAGGTGTATATCACATTCTGTGAGGAATGATTGATCCGTTAATTGACTTATGGCTAATTGGACTGATTGCTGTATGAATGGATGGAAGGATGGGTTGAGAAAATTTTTAATATATGATCAGTCTATTGAAAGAGACTACGGACCTGTCGTAAGACAGACTACAGAATGAATGAATGAATGAATCAGTGTATCCCTTTATCCATTAATATTGGTCCATCGATTCGTGCGTTAATTTATATATTGGTTCACCCAAAGGTTATTCTTACATAATGATTGATCGGTTCACAGATTGAACGATTTATTCAACAGTTGATTTATTTCGTGAAGCATTGCTGATTGGTTATAATTTGTAGAATGGTAAATTTATGTGTCGAACGCCTGATCGCTTTGTGGTTATGATCAGTCAGATTATTTCAGTGACAGATTAATTATTACATTGAGTTAGTAGGTGAGTAGCTACTCTTAGGTTCTGGAACTATTTTCATGCTGAGTTATTTAAATGGGAAGGAAAATTACTTGTTAGCCTACTAAGGAAAGCACTGTAGGCCTATGGGATCACCATGCTCTGTGTGTGTGCTTGTGTGCGTGCGTGCCTCCGTATTAACTTTGAGCCACGAAACTATGAGGCCTGAGCGACACCAGTCACACTTTCCTACTTCAGGTGCTCAAATAAACAAATGTAAGATACTTCAATAGACACAAAGGTATTCTGCTGTTCTGTTTATATCACGCCTGTGACAAGTATGATTACTGTTTTGTTAGGTATGATACCGTGTCGTCTGGTAGCTGCACTGAAGGTTGATATATGGGATCCCTCCAAGACGGTGTAAAGTTTCTAATAGATCACACGACGTCAAATAACAGAATACATTAATCTTGAAAACTTTTATATACATGCTTAGTTACGGTTTTTTTTATTAGTTAACGCTGTCAAACAAACAGCGGATAGGCGTGTGTAGTGTCTGGTGTGCGAAACGTAAGAACAGGTGTTAATACAACATTTTAAGTTACTTCTAACTGTTTATATTGTACACAAAATGACCTGAGTGAAAGTTATGTTTTGTATGAAGCTGTATTTCCACCCTAAATTTCAGGCCCCTGTATTAATTGACGCCATTTTCATTTCCATTTCTAAAGTTCGCAAGGCTGCCTTATTGATATTGTTAATGACAGGACGTTACAATGTACAGAGGTGAGAAAGCTTGTAACGGCAACATATTAATCGAACTATCATGGGAATCCTTCATTTGGTTCAAAAAAAATTGTATGGGGCCACACGCACACAAAGACATGATAATACCATAGACCTATCATTTTTATTAAATCAAGAGAAATAGCTAACAGAGTTTGTAGTTGAAGCTTATAGTTCTAAAAGATACAGACTAACTTTCCTAATAAACACTAAAAAAAACTCTTTCATTTGTAGAGTTTATCAAATGATATAATCACGGATGATGGATAAGTAGAAGTTTTGAAGGAGACTGTTGTAGCATATTTAAAGAAATTGCAACCAATAACAACCACAAAAATTTGCCTAAATTCGAAGTGGCACGAGCCTAGATCATTCCCATTACATCATTCTATAAGACAGTGGAGGAAATCCGTTCAGAGTAACTGAAATAAATTATAATAAGTAAAACTGTATAAATGAAACTCAAACTGCGTTCTAAATCCAAATGCAGAATTCGTAAATATTTCCTAACACAGTTCTTGTGCAGGTTATTTTTCACACTTGGTTTGACTGTCTGGATGATAGCATGCATAGCCGTGTTATTTATTGTAGTCACTAACTGTATGGGTCCCCAGAGAGCTGAAGCCACTGCGGCCGCTGCAATTGCGTTTACGACAGTATCATATGTAGCTGAGCCTGTTATCATTTACATAGATTTTATGGCTTACAAATTATCGCAGTCTCCTAGGGACACGAGCATGGAGTTTTATGGTAAAATGCTTGTTACATGGGGAATGCATGTTCGTACTACTAAGTACATCAATATTCTGCTCCCAGAGAAATGATTGCGCTTGAAAGATAACAATTTCGTATGACTGAATGTGTTTACCATTCTTTTATCAAAATACGGTATATACAGAGCGATCATAATGGTAAGTTTGTTTTTAACAACCACGGTGCTCATATGAGTGGTTCACGACGGTGTCATACCCCAGGCTTCTCACCGCGAAGGTCCGGTTTCGATTCCAGGGCAGCAGATGTGAGATTTTTATGGACAAAGTGGCACTGGGGTCGATTTTTGTCTGAGTACTTGGGTACTTCCTCTCAATTATCATTCCGCCAGTGTTCCACCGTCCAGGGCTGATACAACAGGCCCATTAGCGACTGCGATATCAAGGGAATCAGTCTCACCCCACTCCAAGAATAAAAACGATTTGTAACGAGATGTTCACAATAATGTCATTAAAATTTTAATTTTGTCTATGAGTGAAATAAAAGAACACATATAAGAAGAACTGAAATTCCCAAAACACGATTCGAAGTACGTCTTTCCACTCTTCGTCTTCTCCAACAATCGGACATGAAATGGGTGCATAATCCTCCGTTCCATTGAAAACAAATCTGCAATACTGCCAATGAATTGACTTGGAATAAAACATTTTCTCCAGTACAGCAGCTTATCCTATCAAAAAATCATTTGGCCATTGTTTTTCGCGTTTCAGCGTCCATCTGTTGGTCCTAAGAGCGAGATAGGCGAATTTATGTCCAATAAAAGAATGAAAATTTGTCTGCCATTCATTACTTCAATCACTCAAAAATAAGATACAGGAGTTTTCTGAGGCCTTCTTGCTCTGAACATCTCTGTCTGTTAACTTGATTATAAGATTTATATCTTGACACAAAGTGAGTTATAAGATACGTGCGTGAGGTTTTGTGTATTGCTAATTGTCCAGACTTGTTACTTGATTCGTCAGTCTGAGTGAAATCTTTCGTCGACGAACACGCTTCTCCGACTCGTACTCTGTTGCACGCTATCAGCAATATCACCGTACTGTATAACATGTTAAATTATTCTAGTTCGGTTATTTATTGGCCTAATTAAAGACTATTGGAACTGCCTAAGTTGTGTATTGTTAAATTATAAAATTATCTTCGAATGAAGAATTGGAAGAAATGTGGAAGGACGCGTTGGTCGCCTGGCTTGAAATTTTCCTGGAAGGACTCCAGGACAGTCGTTGGGTTGAGATTTGATCAGATCAGAAATGTACGAACGGAGGGTGTAAAGAACAGCTCTAGGTAGATATATGACGTACGTGGGGCTTACTCGTATTAGGCGTCGTCCATTTCTGTTAAACATAAATTCGGGTGGGCAGCACTTACAATACAAATTTCTTGCTACAAAGCCCTGCTGAGAGCGTACTAAAATTACAGATTACCATATTTGTACTTCGTTGAATAAAATGATAAAATTCGACGAATTCTTGCTAACATTCAGTTCAGATTCTTCTATATTCCCTTCTCCTATCCAACAATATAATTTTATGTACTATAAGATTATGATGCTTGGTCTGTCTCCCTCAGGGAAGAATATATATTGTGGTTCAGATTTGAGGTTTTTACGGCAGACATTACGATGATGCTGTCTGCTGTAGTGTGGTGCCGCATCAATCATCAGGATTCTACCCTGAATATGTAGCAGCGCCTTTCCCAGAAACTTTGGCACCTCCCTACCGAAAGATACGGCGTTTCATTCCACAAGACAGCAGTTATTATAGGTTGAGGGTACCTGAGAAAAAATGTGAGGAAAATATTTGTATCTGAGATGGGAAAAGTAACAGAAGCCTGGAGAAGTGGAGCTTCGTAATTGGCACTCTGTTAGTGCGAGGATTATCAAGTAAAGGAGGATGTGAAAGATTGCAACGTATGTCACGCATTGGAGAGATGGGAATGTTAGGCAAGTTTTTTGTCAGATAAAATAAACGGAACAGACGAATTAGAAGAGTTTGCCGTAAGTAGTAAGATAGTATTAAAGGATATCGTTGGGGTTGTGTAGAACTTGATTTGTTCGACTGACGACAGGAACCAGTGATGAGTTCTTGGGAACAAACTCATCAGTATTCTGGCTTCTTAAGAGGTGGGAAATTTCTTGACCAGCTTAAGGAATTCGCATTTCAAGCAGGGCTGTATGTAGTTACTTGGTCCGTTAAATACATAACCATCTCCGTATAGAAAAATTTTACATAAAATAAACAGTTCTTAATGGATATATGTCAAGTTTCAGGTCACACAACAATGTATTTTACAATGATCCAGTTCTAAGAAAACATGTGTAAGTGTTAAGCAGGAGCTGAATTTGATCGGTACTATCCGAAAAAGGTTTAAGAGTAGGCTCCGTAAACCATATTTAATACAAATTCTCTTAGTAGTTTCGGAGATGTGTACATGTATATATATATAACATGTGAAAGATGGATGGACAGGCAGACATAAACTCACCGTCTATGTTGATTTTCTGAAATTGTCCGGATAAGGGATTTATATTAGCGGTGTTGGAGTTACTAATATTCTTTCAGTTGCCAATAAAATATGGACTTTATGTTATTTTCAAAACGAATTTCTAGTGCCCACAGGATTCCGCTTCTGTTCGCAGTCCAGTTATTCGATGTACTGCCATTCTCGCTCTGCGTGAGGTTTCCAGCCACCCGCCCTAAATCATCCCTTCTCCTCGGTTGGGTTTTGCACTATTAATTACAGACTTCTTGTGGTTTAGAGGCTGGGCAGCGTGCGAGGGGAGGACGTCACTTACATACTTGGGCTGCCTCTGGTCGGTGGACAACCCTTCTTCCCGCAGAACTACAGCCGCCAAGACATGGGTGTTGCAGAGGCGGTTCTCAACTTTTTCACCAACTTCGCCAAAACCGGGTAAGAACGGTTTAACGTTCAAATTTCACTTAGCCATTTCAACTGAGCCCTGTGGTTCAACAAGCTGAGCCAGTTCACAACGAAACCAGCAATTTGTTCCTTCTGTAGAGACAGTACATGCTTATACTCGTTATCAATCTGAGTATGCTCAACTAGAAAATTTTTAATAAATGTATAACCAACTGATACACAATTGAACCACTTTTATTATAGCGTCTATATTATTATATTACAATTTTACCACAATAGTGGTACATAAGTGCTGTATATTCCCATGACAATATGTATTTTGATTTAGTGGCTTTTTACGAACGAGACCCCCTGAGGATGGACTGAGGTCCGAAACATATGTAGGGGCGTATAATAATATAGACGCTACAATAAAAGTGGTTCAATTGTGTATCAGTTGGTTATAAATTTATTAATTCATAAAGATGCACGGTGATACTAATATGAAATTTAGAAAATTTTTATTTTCCGTACCATTTTCGGGGGAAAGGAAATGAAATCTTTATAGGGGAATAAAAATTTATTGTAATTAATAATGTAACAAATGAAAGGCGATTACTTTTATTGTTTTTCGCGTTGTAACTGATGTGTGGGTCTTCTCTGATCAACGTGCAACTACTCGGCCACGCATTAGGATCAAACTTTCCGTGAGAGCACTTTCCATTGGAGAGGGTTTTCTTGATGAGATCTTTTTGACGGAATCAGTGAAAAATGTGTAAATACTAAATGTGTTTTAAGGGCACAGTATATCCCTATGTCTGAAGGCAACCAGCTTGTCTTTAATATTATCACGGTATTGTTCGTTGTAAATTGCTCGGGAAATTGGCAGTACCTGTTTTCAGAGTTCCCAGCCGCTTCGTTCTATCAAGTTTAATGTGGTCTCATATGTTCCACAGTGCACAACGTTTCTATTACGTGGGTTGACGAAAATACCCTTCTTGGATTTCGATTTACATATTCTCGAAATTTCGTTCTTTAAATATGAAAAATCCGTTATCGTCCTTATTCATGGCTTGTGCAGAGTTTTCCTTTAAACCCAATATAATACGAAGAGGGCACAAGAAACCCTTTCTCTCTAATATTTGAGGCTCTAACTGCGATGACCATGAGCGTATTCTCTTCAGAAATGTGACGCTATATATCAAAGTAGTTATGTAAAAATGCTTCGAAAGAACTTGCTGCCTCCATCTTCAGTGTGCGTAAATAAGTCACGCAGGTAAATCGGCCAGTGATGCAGGATAGGCAAGACAGGGACTCTAGCCAGAATATGTCAGTTGCCTTCTGCATGTGACGGTTTATTTGTGAGTCACGGCACTGGGCGTGTGCATCCCCTGCGAGTTTGGTCAGGTCCACACTGGATAGGCCAGGGTGAAGGAATATCCGTCTCTGTCATCCGGATAAGTCAGTCGTGGTGGAACGCAACGTAGAACTAGGACATTGCATCCAACTCCACAACGCCCAGATACACGGACCGCATCATGAGGAAAGAAACATATAATTCAGCTCCATCCCCACAGCATGAACAGGAAGGACAGCTGATGTCTAACAAAGTCACGAAAACCTCTCATTTACTCCCCGAACGAAAGCAGGGAGCCTCCTAAAGGTAAACTTTTATTTGGTGTTTCTAAACCTGGGCCTTATTTGGACTCTCTGAAAAGTGTCAATTTTCATTACCTTTAAACCGCCTGTTTTAGGGCTTTTCTTTCCTTTCCTCTTCTCTGTTATTCTCCACTCCTTTCACTGTACCTTCCCCGTCATTTTACTCTTATGTGATTTTGTTTATTCCTAGTTTTTATTTATTTGATTTTGTTACTCTTATTAAGGTTTTAATCGGTAAATTTAATTCGCAAACAGTCATTTGCAAACTTCGTGGATTTAACGTGTTTCGCCCGATCTACGTTCTGTAGGTGCGCTGCACTAATATTATTTTACGATGAAGAGTAAAACTAAAATGATACATCTGTTGATGCCGTGCTTGTTTTTTGAGGTTGAAATGAGGTGAATGCTTTAGCTGGGCCAGCTCTATTGAAGTAACACGTGTAAGCCAAGGCATAAATTATTAGGAGCGGTTTTGATAGTACAACCAGAATTTTTAATATTATTTAGCTACTCTTGGCAATCTGATGTGTTGCTAATCATGATGTGGATACTTTTCTACGCAGTAAGCCTACTGATGTTCTAAGGTAATTTCTAATAAATCATCCTTAGGCCTACATAAAATGACCAACGCATTTTATCGTTAATTCTTAACCAACAGACGAAAATCAGGGGTCAGAGGGGTATAATTAAAAACAAAGTAAAAGAAACAGATTTGACACTCTGTAAATACAATCATTCATAATGCGCAAATTGAGTCTATATTTACGGAAGTGTCAGTAAGAGTGCAGCCTCGCAAAACTTTTATTTTTGCATTTTAAATAAAAACACACCTTAATTGTGGAATTATTTTAATAATATCTTACCTTAGCAAAAGGCGTCGCAACTTCATTACAAAGATTAGTCGGTTAATGATGTTGAGGGAACAAATTCTCTGTGTTTCGAGATCAAACAGGTTCTGCGGTCGAGGAACTGTGTTACTGAACGTGAGGGCAAGCAGCAAACATAATTAACAGTGCCCTATAAAGGGCTGTACTTCTCGTAAAAGGGTTCTCTCTCTTCACTGAGTTTCTTCTCACCCTAGAAGGCAAAAACAGGACACAGAAACCTTTTATAAGTTTTAACTGTACCTTGTACTGCCATGGGGAATTAGACATGCATAAATGCTACTAGAAGATCAAAACATCAGAACTAAGCTGACGTGAAGTAGCATCACACACAGTAACCTGCTGGGCTAAAAGTAATACACGAAATCACACCGGAAACAAATAAAGCTGTCGCGGACATTTGGACATTGCTAGTACTGAAATGAACGCATCTGGTGTGATGAACGAGGTGGCATGGGAGCATCCGCAGCTAAAGCATGGATTTATAGGAAATCAGTTCACGCATCAGTAACGGCTTCGACAGTCGACAGTCGGCAGTGTAGCCGTTATTGTGAACTTGAACTCAGCCATGCAAAACCTTCGTCTCAGTGACTGTCTCATATTCCATTACTATTGTTATTGCACTTGCTATGTACGTTCTCTGAGTCTCCGGCTATGAACAGGGTTTAGCGTTCCTGTTAGTACGCCATAGCTCGACTGGCATGTGGTGCGGAATTTTGAGACGCTTTTAAATTCAGTCGAACTGATTTTGGTATGCCGATTCTTTGTATTTGAACACATTTTCAGTTGTTTGGAACATGTAGAGGCAGTTCATTTATATGCATGTCCGTTCCCCTATACCATGCATAGGCCTGCATATACAGCGAGATCGACTGAATACCGAACCCAGATACACGGCAAGCTTAAGCCTTACATTTCCTCATACAGTGTATGCAATGTTATTTAATAAAACTTACCGCATGTTAGAATAGGTGTTGGAAATGACCTCTAACTCTGAGACATGCCTTACACCTGTCGAACAGAGCATTAGATGACGTTTGAAGTTTATGTCTATGAATTTCCTATACATTTTATTTGTTGCTGAGTATGCAGTACATTTCAGTAGAGGAGACTTTTATTGTGGGAACCTATATGGAACAAATCGCATAGAAAGTGTCGTAGGGAACGTAGAACACTGTTTGCCGGTCTTTCAGTTCCTTCGAAATCACTTATGCCTGACAGTTAAAAGAGGTAATTTCTAACATCTACTTTAACATGAGGTAAGTTATATATGTATGTATATGCTGAAATATAAGGCCGTTGATTTCTCCGTATCTCTGGCTTCGGTTGTCATCTGAACTCCCTGTATAATATAGAAACAATATTCCACAGCAGTGCTTTTGTTTGGAGTGTTCGCAGTTCCTGAAGCTGTTGTGGTCGTTCTTTATAATTTTGTTTGTGTCATCTTTAGTTATTGCACACGGAAACCACTTAATCAGCAACCAATCCTGTTTATTTAATGAGTCTTCCCGTTCCTCAAACTAGATAATGAATGAACAGGGTGTGAACGAAGGCGGTCCTGGCCCATTATGATGTATTATTCCAGCATTTGTCTGGAGGAACCGAGAAAAACCGCAGTAGTCTCAGATAGTCGGTATCTCGGCCGAGATTCGAACTGTTGAACTCCGAAATATAACTCACAAGCGTTACTGCTTAAGCGGAGGTATGCTACATTAGTAGTTCCCAACATGTTCTCATTCAAGGCCTTCTATAACATCACTTGGTTTGCTACCGACACTCTGCCTCAATAAAGTAGAGAGCTAACCTATAGTAGCACCCTGTATACGACTAATATAGACGTCATAATTAAGGCCTGTGTTTGATATTACAATAGATACGTGTCATAACATCTACTTCTAAACTAAAATTTGTGCTCGAGGACATATGAAATATTTTATTAAATTTTTAGTCTTATGTGTCTTACAAGGATCTGCGGATTTTGCTGAAGTTCCGTCTCCCTGCTTCTGAATGCTGCAGCCACCGACCCTGTAGGAACGCTTGTCCGTGCCGTTCGGCTGGTCATATTATTAAACTCCGAAAGTGAAAGGTAGGGAAGGAGCAGCAATATTCGTTTCAGTTTCTACAACGAACTTAGCCTCACCCTGTATTCCCTTCCACGGAACTCTGTGGTGAAAAGCGAAAGATTAACGCGTAAAGGCAATAGATTGATTTTTCCGGTTCTTTGTGCTCTTTGAAACCCTAAAAAATGGAAAGAATCCAGAAGCCAGACAGTTATACATGGACTAATAATAAGACAACCCGGGATTTTATTCGCTTTTCGAACCTCAGTGTTGACATGCCGTCCTTAATTTACAATTTATATGCGTCGCTTCTGGAGATGAAACATCCGGACGTACGGCCACTAGTTTTTCACTTGTAGTGAATGCAAAGAACATGTAAAAGAGCTTGTAAGGTTCGCAACGCCACTAAGAAGTTAACCTTCTGCTTGAATCTTCTGCATATCACGCGTGTAAGAACACGATCCTGTGAAATTTGCTTGTAATAAAAAGAAACTAACGGATTATGTAGCAACCTGTTTCTGACAAGCTAGGAACGAACCAGAAATTCCTGTTGGTGGTATCGCCTAGTGTTTCGAGTTCACGCAGCACAGCCGTGTACAAGAAGCTGCCGCAGCATCGTGATGAAGGAAGTCGTCAGTCGCGCACGTTCTCGGCCGCCTGAAGACTGCTATCGCGCGTCGCTCACTGTGCAGTGTGGCCGGTATCTGTGTACGTCCTTAATAAACGCAGGTTTTTCTGACACACGCTAACGCACATGAAACATACAGGCCTGCAGTCGTACTTTTATTATGGCAATCAAATCAAGAGAATGAAATTGGCTGTACCTTTATCAAGCATGCGAAAGATAAGAAAAAACGACAAGCGGTGACCTTACAGATGCCACTTTGGATATCAGGGTATTAATTGGGGAGATAATATTAAAATGGATGTGCGAGATATAGTATATTAATGTATGTACCGGTGTATGTGAGTCAGGGTAAGGTTTAGGAGCGAGCTGGTGTGAATATCGTACTGAACTATCAGGTACCGAAGAGCACCCCTGCTTTATAAAGTTACAAATTCATATCTCTCGTTACTCATTATAATGCTCTGCGTTTCGTTCTGAATAATTTTCATCGGATATTTGACACTGTCCTAAATTCCATTCACGTTCCGATTATTATCCAAAGTACGCGGCACTGTCATTGGACATCTTTGAATTAAACGGGGCTTGAAATGAGGCAGGTTGTATGTAACAGGCCGAGCCACGGCGCGATATTGATCACGGGGAGGAATGAACGAACGTCGTGTAAGTACTTAGAACTCGTTAGCAAAACACGGCAAGACAGTAAGAGCTGTGTCGAGTTTTCACACTACATGTGTTGCTACTGGCACTGGCCACCAGTTGAAGGCACGGCAATGTGTTGTGTACCGGCACCTATAGCGCCTTCGCCGAGCAGGCTGTAGTGGCAATGCACCATTATTTACAGTTCGGTAGGTACGTGGCTCGAATCACGCTAGGATTACCAACTATTCTAATTGACGTTCATCGTGCTTGTCCCACAGACTTACAGTAGAATAACATTTTAATAGCTTGCCTCGCTCTTTCTAATCCGTACCTTATCGTCATATACTTACACGACAGGCACTGTAACATCGAGGCGCGTTCGCGTAACCATTGTTGCCGTGGAAAAGCAATAAGTATTGCATATTCTGAGTGTGTGTGTGTCTGTAGCCTTAGTTATCCATCATGCAATGCGCATGCCCCGTATTATATAGTCATCTGTGGCCTGTCTGGCTCTACCATATTTTTCCACATTATCTCAAACGGAATGATTTTCGGTAAAAGAAAACTACGGAACTTGAAATGTGTTTTGATTTTCTCTACAAATTTTGTATGAAACATTTCTCATCTAAGAATAATTTAGCGAGCCGTGATAAATGGGCAAACGTGTTCATGTAAAGTACCAGTTCTTTTTTTCACGTATTAATCAAACTTTAATTTTCACGACAGATTTTCGAAAAATACTCAAATATCAAATTTCGTGAAAATCTTTCCAGTGGGAGCCCAGTTATTCCATGCGGACGGACAGGCATAGTCGCTTTTCGCAATTTTGCGAACGCGCCTAAAAACTATCACAATGTCATACCACGCAAAATAACTTCTGCAGTTGAAGTGATGTAGCTGACGTTATCTGAGAATCAGAGAAACCGCGTTAGTCTACCTAATGTCGAAATTTACCTGTTCTTATCTCGAGGTACAGCCGTCGTATTGCAACATAGTGACCTCCGATTGTGATGTTCGTGCTTTGCCTCTGTTCCTCCATATAAATATGTATAAAGCAGTCGTTCCTTTCATTTCACATTCTTCTCTGTACATAATCCACATAGCTGTTATTATTTCACATTGAACATCACGTTGAGCAGTAGTTAAATAAACAAATAAACAAAAATGGTAAAAGGGAATTAGTACGCTGCGTAGGCAGCCTTGAATTAAAGGTTCCTTTGTTCTTATTTTTGCACTGTATGGAGGCTGAAGATCAATTCTTACGGTGTGGAGAAGAACCTTTAATATTAATTGTGCCTTTGTGCAGTCATTTTATACATAAAGTCCAGTCGAATTACGTTTGTTTGTTATGTCTGTTTAGATTCACAGGGGAAAACGCTGTGATCTTATATATTCTGCTCATGAAGTGCGTAGTCTCCAGTGGCTGGCATGTACTTTTCGTCTTCAAGTAATTTCGCAGCACTGTTCGATAATAAGTTTACATACTTTCACATCTTCTATAATTATAAAAGCCTTTGATCGATGACAGAATTGTTGCACCGTAAAGGAGAGGCCGGAAGGAAGGAGGAGGAAAATGACAACAGAAGTTACAAGTAAAGGAATGAGAAATTAATAAGACAAAAAGGAATGGAATGTGGGTAAAAACGGGTCAAGGAAAGGAAGGAAGGTGACGAGGGTGGAAGAAACGAAAAGAATGTTCTTCCCCGAGAGACTAAGCCAGTACTTGCAATAACATGTCATACACAGATGACGGCATGCCAAGAAAACGGCCGCTTAATTTTCAATAGGCTTTGTATAGTACGTGTTCATAAAACCAAGCTGTCACTCATGCTGTGTCCCTTTTGATATCGATATGAGCTTCTGCCTATCTATTGACTCCAATAGCGTTATTAATTAAACGCCTATCACCTCTGTTGACGTGAATCTTTCTTGAAAAGCTAACAGTCCCTCGCGCAGTCAAACCAAAGGCCAATATGTTTTACCTGAAGATCAGTCTGTTTGAACATTTCCTTAAGATACAATACAAACCGGTATAAACAAATTAGGCCTCTATTTACTATTATACGTTTCCCTGCTTGTCCTCATGTGTGTCACTTGCTCCTTCTGACACGTAAGCATATATATACACTCTGTTTTACAAACTGTCTATCAGTTAGTGTGAAAATAAGAACAGAGCACGTTAAAGATTTATTTGTTTGTTTATATATTTATTTATTCTTGAGATTACCCATAATTCTAATGGTTGTTACATATATGATCAAACCAGTTGTAACAGTTTCTTAAAATAACCAAGTAACAAGAGAAATATTTTCAACACAAGTTTCAGAAGTGACTGACAGATAAGGGAACGTGGGCCTACTTTTCAGGCAGATATTCTCCGAGAGTCCGTTATGACGTGGTTCAGACCGCTTTGTTCTCTCATTCATGTACTTGTTACTTAAATACAGTACTCAAAACTTACAGTTCTCAGGTTTTGTGCTCGGGTATGTAACTTTTATTTGTTGCTCACGTGTGGTGTTGGCAAATTTTGGGAAAGGCACTTTTTCATACGAACCTTTCACAAAAATCCTCGTGAGGGTGTTGGGTTTTTTGTTACACTGCTTTGGTCGATGCATGATTTATTACCTGCCGCTGTGTTCGGCACACACTACCAGTACGCTTTTTATTTTGGCTATCTGCTGTTGGTGTAAATTATGAATGAGCGTTTTCTGTAATCTGTAACTACACTCTTGTCTTGTAATGTTACACAACGCAACTAGTTTTAATTTCGGGAAAACCTGAAGCGCGTTATTGCTGTCTAGGATGAAACTGTGGCGTCGATAGACATTATCATTGCTGTAGTCACAGTTTGAGGTCGCACTGTTATGGCTCACCACAGAAATCCATTATTATTGCTGAAAATTACAAAACACGTTTTCTGGTTTGGAGCCTGACGTATTGTCACCTTGTTTCACAAAACCGAGGCATTAGACCGTACATCGAGAAACTTCAGTCCAGTACATTTCTGTAACCTGAGTTGTCGTTACCCTTGTATCAGGGGTTTCCAAGAGATTTCTTTCCTTCGCATTGTCCAGCAACCTTTAATATAGGCCTATTACTCGATCCGCGATCCATTACCGATGTGTTTCAATATGAGTTCATTATCGTCTTGAGCAATAAAAATCATTGCTGCTGCTGCTGATGATTATGATGATGATGACGATGACGACGACGAGGATAATAATAATAATAATAATAATAATAATAATAATGCACACATAAATACTCTGGCACATTCCGTGATTTGATTCATAGGTTATTAAGACGGACAGCGACGTGCCCATACCATACGACTAGTAGCCTACTTCGCTATGAACTGAAAGTACCTTGCGAGATTTGAAACACACTGCATCTTTAAGAAAACAAATATGATGTCAAGTTTAGAAAATGCGCACAAGGCAGGCTCGCTTCTTGCGTGCCATGTCATGAAAGATCGTTTATCGTTTAGCTGTCTGTTGTACGTTGTGAGTGCTTTGCTTGTTTTATAATACAATTTGTACAGCAGTGTTGATGGACATGCGTGTGTTCTAGCGCGTGCTTGTGCTCTTGTCTACGCCCGTAGTAATTCCCTGTGTATTTACACCCAAGCCTGTAACGCCATCACATCATTGAAAACTAACCAACTTCGAAGTCCCTAATTTTCCTCTCTTGAATAGTACTACAATTACGGATATCCTGAGTAGCAATAATGCTACTGGTTGTGGGGTATTGAAATCTCGTATCATCATCATCTGCGGTGCTACAGCCCTTGAAGGGCCTGGACCTCTGCAATAGCCTGCTCCTCCGCCATCCTTCTCCATCCTCTTACTCCTATTTTCTTCAGATCTTCCTCCAGATCGTCCACCCATCTCAGTCTGAGCCTTCCCTTCCTCCTGCTGCCCCCTGGTTGTCCAGTGAAAATTTTCTTTACCACTCTTTCTTCTGGCATTCTTTGTACATGCCCTGCCCATCTCATTCTTGCCCTTTTTATGAAATCTCGTATAGCGATAGAATTTAAAAGAGATATGTCTGTATAATATGTAGATGCATTACTACGCAACTTACTGGTATCTGTACCTTTCTTATCCTTCTGCCTAGCCATGTGATATTTCGTATGGAGATGTCATAAACGCGCATCCAGTTTTGTACAAAATGTCAGTGACAAAAGTTATAGAATTTATGAACTTTGGCACCACGAAAATATGTATTGGATGGCAAATTTTTATTCGCAGAAATCTTTCACAGTATTTCTTAGGTATTAATTACAGCGATCTTTACTGTGTAAAAGGACGCGTTTCTTCGCAGAACTTCTTGTTGACATTCAGTTATTGGGTTGTGAATGCGAGTAGGATTAGGCACACCGAAGCAACACACACAGGATGCGAACTACTTGTGCAACTTTATGAGAACTTTCACTCTGCACCATTCCCTCGCAGCGCTTCCTAGACAAGTTGCACGAGTTATTACCACTCAGCTTTACTTTGGAGGGAAAAATTTGTTCGTTGCCTAGAGTACCAAAATTTCTGCAAGTTCCAGCACATTTAATTTCAACTCTTAACCTTGCGTCTGTGAAGTATCAGTTTCAACGCCACGCATGAAGTGAGCTGTGATACTGTGAGTTTGTACGTCAGTGTGAAGACTTCGTTCTTTCCTAACATCTTAATCTCAGGCAATACGTGACAATTCTGTTTGCAAAAGCGGAATTCTGTCGGTGTGCAATAACTTCCCAGTTCCCGTCAATCTGACATGCCCTGCCACCACCGAACGAGTTGCTTCAAAATGTGAGCATTAATGGGCGTACTTGTGTTCTGTCGGCTTCTAGTTCGAAACTCGGACGGGACACCGACTATCCTGACTGAGAATTTTATGGTTTCTGTCAGCCCCTTCAGGCTAATGCTGGCAGAGTAACCAGTTAGGTCAAATACCTTCCAAAGCATTTTGCAGTAAGCAGCTTAACACTCGATGCTGTAATGCTGAGATGCTGACAGCTGGCCACATAAGGCACAAATAAATAAATAAACTTGCCAACTTAATTTACTCTACATGTTCGCCAACTTCAGTTAGTGTACGATACTTGCCAGACAGTTTACTCTACATGATCTGCCAATATCAGAAGTCTCCGTAATCTACCATGATCTAGCAACTTCAACAGTTCTGCGTGATTTGTCAGTTTCAGTTAGTCTACATGACCTGCCAACTGTAGTTATTCCATATGACGTAACGAAATCCGTTGGCTAGGATGCATAGTTCTTACACATCATAAAGCTGGGGCCACTCTGTTCTCCACGCCTTACTGCGTACTGCGGAGTTACGGTATTCAGACAGGTAACCTGTGTTATTGTTGACAGGGATCCGAATGAACCGCGAGTGCAGAAGACGGACTACGGGACGGTGAAAGAGAAGACGAGGTATAGAGGACTCAACTGGGAGACTTACGAGACCGGCAGCCAGCTGTACCTCAGCATCGGTGAGTTCTCGTTACTGTGCATGTGACCAGATGGGAAACCTAAAGACACCGGCAGCATCTGTAAGTTGTTGTTACATTGTACGTAACCATCTGGTACATTTACGAGACAGGCACTCACTGAACTGTACCTCAGCATCTGCAAGTTCTTGTAACACCACAAGTGACCACATTACTGTTTATGATACCAGTTGGTTGCACTAGAACATTTGTCTGTCCCACCCCTAAAACATTGCAGTCAGTTCATGGATTTTCATAACGTTTTACATGAACGTCGTTCAGCTGAATTTTACCCCACCTTCGTAAACAGGAGTAAATATTTGTCGCGCGAACTTTTGAGCTGGACGCAATACTTTGCAGCTTAGTGCAGGACCCTGAAATACCATGTGATAACACGTCTTCGAAAAGTGAGCACCCTTTCTTACCGGTAACCCAGTACGTGAAATTCAATGTGGAACTTTAGTATAAGTGTTACAAGTTAATACGTTTCTCTATATGAAAAATTACAAACATTGCGTAGGTGCAATTAGTTTTAAGCTTATATAACCACATTTAAAGCCGACCCCAGTGGCCGTGCGGTCTAAGGCGTGGGTCTTCGGCCGCTCGCTTACTAGGATCGTGGGTTCGAATCCCACCGGGGGCATGGATGTCTGTCTCTTGTGAGTGTTGTGTGTTGTCAGGTAGAGGTCTCTGCGACGAGCTGGTCCCTCGTCCAGAGGAGTCCTACCGACTGTGGTGTGTCTAATGTGTGTGACCATGAAACCTCGACGAAACGAGGAGGCCCAGGCCCATATAGGGCTGTCGAGCCATAGAAAAAAAACCGCATTTAAAAGCGTCGCCATGGTGTTATAAAAACCTGCATAAAAATATATCAGTGCATTGTATATATATTACTGTATAATTACTGCTAGCCTTCGCTGCACAGTAGCTGTCATAACACCATCTCACAATTTCACCTTTACATTCAAGTTACACTGTCATAATAATATCGACCATCACTCCCCTAGCCTACCCTTCCCACCGTTTCTAATAGGTCGTGGCCCTCAAGTCCAGAGCGTACCGGCAGCGGCTCGCTCTACCGGCCCAAAGTTATGTGGTGTGGTCATCTCTCGCAGGCAATCAATTCGTTGCAATGGCGTCACTGGCAGAATTATCACTGCGCGCGACACCGGTGTCGATGTGGCGAGGATAAAGGGCTACAGCGAAAGAATAGCAATAACAGAACAGCGAGGCGAGTGTTATGTCAAGCCCTCGGATCCAGAGAGCAGTCAAATACGTCCGCTGTTGTCAGTGGCAAAATTCACAAGCCGATAGCCGAGACATGTGACAGCTTTACGGATTATATAACAAAATATCTACACGGGTTTTTCTACAATACGTATGGTTGGTAGCGTCATTAACCAGGTGTTATCGAATTGAGGTCTTTGATATGCCGCCTCTGTCTGTCAGATTTTATATCTATTTCCTGATATATGTGATTCGACGATGATTTATTGATCGACTAAGCTTCATGCTTTGCAGGTCTAGTCAGCTGAAACTGTAAATGCTTAAAACACGTACATTTCTGTGGCAGTGTATTATCTGGTACTATATTTTTGATCAAAAAGGAGTGAGAAGTTATAATTGTTTTATCTATTCATTTTACATCCACCATTATCATATCTGTTCCCATATTTCTCTTTATTTTATTATTCATTTTATCACCTACGCCCCCTAACTCTGGCTCTGATGTCCGCAGAGCTGTAAAGCGTTTTAAACCATCAAAGTGTGCCGGTATTCATGGATTTAAACCATCAAAGTGTGCCGGTATTCATGGATTTAAACCATCAAAGTGTGCCGGTATTTATGGAATTCCATCCTTCTTCATTAAGGTGCGGTCTCACTTCTCTGTTTCTTCTTTAAGTCCTGTTTCTACTCAGTGCAACTGGAGATACGTTTCTTGTCCCTGTATTTGAAAGGTACCACTGTTGGCAATTACAGACGTATTTCGATACTTAACGGTTTTTACAGACGTCTTACTTCGTCATTCGTGATCACTTATCTTCTCTAAGTAATCCTTCTCAGCGTGACTTAAATAAGCGTCGTTCCATTACAATTAATTAGGTTATTTACCTTAAGACTGTTTTCTTCGGCTAGTACTTAAGAACAAACTGATTCTGTTTACGTATTTTGATTTGAGTAATGCTGTCGACATTGTTCTCCACAATTTATTTCTTCGACTTTCCTCCTTTTGTCGTATGTCACATGGTTTCGTAACCCATATATATATAACACACTCTTATGTTCTTGTCACTGGAACGGTCCCTTTCGTGTGTTCCAGTTTGAACTCTTTCAATAATCAATATATTATCGCTGTTTTTGAAATCTGTTGCATGATAGATTCATCTAAACTTAAAGTTTTTAAAAATACGCGGCCTTATATCATAGCAGAATTCTTAACGGTGTGTGTAGCACTACATACGAAGACGTATAAATTATGTTGAATCCTACAAAACTTAATTACAGGCGACGACATCTCGATGTTTTCACTTTTGATTAAAGTTTCTAAAACAAAAGTAGATGCTCGTTCATTCTGAAGCCTGTCAGTCTACATATACCGATAAGGATAACAAAAACGTAGTCTACCTTTAATGCCAGCCCTCCAGCTACGTGTGTTTCTGCTATAAATCTGATTTTCAAGAACAATTTAAAGCATCTATAATCAAATAAACTGTATGTTGTAATTTTAGTGTATGGCTACTGAAGAAAAATCAAATTATTTAAGTAGTAATTTGGCCATTTTTTCTAGACTTAGAGGTTTGGGAATGCTCTATACAACTTATAGACCTATCGTGTTTATGTATATGTACACAGAGTACCTTCTTAATCGAAACTTGATCGAACTAATTATTCACTTGACACCACTCACGTAGAACTAATATTGAATTAACCCTTTGAAGACTGACGTTCATCTAAATTATGCACCTACATAAAGCTTCAGTTACTACCTCAGAGTGCAGTCTGTGCCTATTACAAAGACCAGTAGGTTAATGTTGTTTGGAGAATTAATTAGTATTTATTGTGAGAATCATGGGAAGCAAACAATATGTGGCTAAATGCAGTGTTACTTAATGTTACTGCAGCTTTAAGTAGTTAGCAATATGTGACTTTATACCCACGCCGTCTGCTCGACGTTAAGGTCCTGGTGGGGCCTATTCACTGCACTTCACACTATCTTCATCGTGTTTATAACTGCGAACACTTGACTTAGGCGATGAATATGCAGGAGTGAGTTTTCATGTAAAATAATATTTTGAAATAATTACTTCTCGGTGTTGGAGTCAGTTGTCGGTTCAGTTAAGTTTGGTTACAGTTACACGGTAACAGGCCCCTACCGGATTAACTGTCACAGTTACACGTCGGGCCTTACTACATCAGCCTAAGAGGAGTAGCTAGTCGGACGACGGGATTAACCGCCTTTTTCATTCTACAACATTTTCAATCCAGAGTAACTTCAAGGCTCTCTGGTAGAATTTCTTGCATGCCCGAGATCTGAAATGTACAGTATAGAGTTAATAAAAATAGTACCCTGCACAAAGCTCTTTGCATCAGGTCCGAAGAGAAAGGAACGTGAAACATATTTTAGGTCCATTGCATTGTTGCAGTTATTTTTGTGTATAATGGGCCGTTTTAACACCCGCAGTATTTAATTCTGTCGTTCTAGACATCGTTTTGTTCTGCTACCTTCTGTCTTGGAGACTATCTGAAAAAATAGAGAGCATTTTATTGGCCTGAATATTGTGTGATTTGATTAGCGACAATGCGCGGTATGAACAATATGAAATGCAAGTTGTATTAGTCACGCGCAGAGTATGATAGTCGTTTGATCGGATTTTAGTTGATGTTGTTGAATAATCCTGACTCCGTGAAAAATGTTGCCTGTATTTCATTGGCATTTATGTGATCTGATCTCTCCGATTCCATTCTTATGATGGACAGGGCTACTTTAGTATCGGATCGGTGGATTCAGGCTTCTCTTCTGGCACTTATAGTGGTAGTTCATGTCTTGAGTCATTGCAAGTCTGGTGACTCATTTCACTACCCTGCTGTTACCTTTATTTTTCTTTTAAATGCGTCATCTCGTCTTGTTTCGTATTTGGTGTTCATACGGTGCGCCTGCGGGTATACGTCCCGTTGAGTGTCCCAGTCCGACGGGTTGCCAATGTTACCGGCTTTCTCTTCCGATACACATGGAGTTGTTCCGCCGTGGTCACCTACAGGTTTCAACAATTCGGTCCGACCGCTGTGTGTCGTGATGTGAATTCTCCGACTGCCCCTCAATCTGATGTTATTTCCTTCTGGTGTTCTCTTCCAGTTATGTTTTCAAAAGAACGTCTTCCCGTTTCCCTCTCCCCGAACACTTATTCTTAATCTTTAATTCATGACTAGCTAAAATCTACACCGGTCAATACCAGTCCCAGTAACTGCGGACAAATAACGCAGCAGCAGTGTTAGCAGTCGTCTTTCTGACTTTAGATAGCCATTGTTGCGCTTTCTGCTAGGCGTTTTCTGGATGTCCTGACGCGCTGAAATTTTTAAATTTGACATTTGGGCTTGGTCGGCTTCTTTTCTGTTTCTTGCGTCATTCTGCCAACTGTTGGTCAGAATAGTTGGCAGAAAAAAGGCTTTCTTCTTGGACTCCTTGGCCCTTAAAGATGGGACTGATACGTTGTCCCGAAACGTCTGTAAAGGATTACCACTCGACGCTGTGTAATATCCCAGAAGAGCGCACATCTCGTCTTCACAGTTGTCGACATCTAGTAACAGAAATCTAAACCACGTAACAAACAGGCTCTGTGACGATCAGTCCCTTTCTCCCTGACCTGAAAATCTGTCACAATACAGAGTACCGTACCTACGCATAGGATAAATCTTTTAGATGGCGCCTTTAATAATTCAGCAGCGCCTCCCGTCTACCTAACGGTCACGCTTTGTTAAGGCACTTTAAGACGGTATTTTGAGCTAAAACTCAGTACGCACATGGAGGGCCATGCGTCAATAAACATAAATATCGAAAATCCCAGAACAGAGACATGGGCCTCTTCTACGTGTCCGATCTTCTAAACTGTATACCGGAGAGAAATGTTGTAAAGTTTAGGGAATAACATACGAAGGTCTTCGGCTTTTGTTTCAAAGTAGTTTATGTTTTCATGTACATTAAAATGCACTGAAAAATTACTGACTCCAAGCAGTGTAATACATCTAGAGTTAGTAGATATGTTACAAAAAATTCACTACCTCAAGGGACAGCACTTTTGACACAAGCAAACGTAAGTTTGACGCGAGATTTAACTTATTGACCGACGTGGATAAAGATTCAAGTCTTCTAGGATATGAGCCCGCGCAGATTTGTAAGTAATTACCGATGTACTTACTGCGTCTTGGAATGTTTAGACCACAATGATAGATGCGGCAAGCGTCTCCGAAACGTCGGCAACATTTATTGATCAACATCTCAGAAGACTTGGATCTCTGGGACAACATTCTGTGTCACTAAATATGAACAGATTCCAGGCTTCTGACGCGATGTAAATGAGATCTGCGCTCTTCTGGGATGTTAATTCCGTACCGACGTTTCGGGACAACTTATCGGTCTCACCTTCAAGGATCAAGCAGTCCAAGACCCTTGAAATGGGACCGATAGGTTGTCCCGCAACGTCGTTACGGAATTGCCATTCTACGCTGCGTAAGATCCCAGAAGAGCGCAGCTCTCAAATACGAACAGTTCTTATCAAGCCAAACAGATTATACAAGCATTATTCCCTCAGAGATGGGACGTGAAAAAATCCTATTCTTTCAAGTCTTGACTGACCAATTAAATAATCATTTTGAATCTCTTTCATGTCTGAAACAGAGAACCATTTCTGAATGTATGAGATGTGATATCTCCCATTCAACATTTGGTTTGTCTGAAGTTGTTCTTTTTACAAACGTGCCTCTACTTCTCTTTTTTATTTGCAGTGAATGCTGTAAAGGATAATGTCAGAACAATTTCGTAACAGCAGCTGCATGTCAAGGCCATATCCTTGTATTCCTCTGGTTCCCAAATCAAATAAGTGCTGTGGCAACAGACTGCCTTTGCTAGTTTGTTCTCCTGCTTATTCGATAGAAATATATTTCGTGTGTCGTTTAAGACATTAAACAGCTCCAGAGCTTTTCTCTTGATTCGGGTAGCAGTGCAACACGTGTATTTAGCATGGATGTTAATTTCAGTCCACGTGTACTGCTTAGTAACTTTTAGCATACTAGTTGACGTCACAATGACGATCGAGATTAAAGTACAACTATTTATCTAAGGTCATGGAACAGAGTCTTTATTGAAATTTTAAAGTTTTAAAGACTTGGGTGAGAATTGTCTGGATTTATGTAATCCCAAGTTTCAAAGTTGTATTCTGCCAATTCAGTAAAACCAACGACTTTTCATTTGAGCTAAACTAATTTTTTTTTTGTCTCAGCCTCACTTCTCGTGTGCAGCCACTGTTATTTTATTGTGAATATTTCAAATATGAGCGCGGCATCAGGCAGAGAATTCTTCAGCCGTAGTTCATGAAGATTCAGTCTTGCGTAACTTTTCCTACATTGAAATGTTGCTGTCCCTGTTGGCAGCTCTGAAGCCCAAGATGAAGAGCCACTACAGAGGTCACAAGATGGCGGTGTGGCTGAATCTTATCCCACAGCTGCACCAACCTGGAGACGAAGACGTGAGCATGAGACACCACCACTTCCACGAGCGAGGGGAACACTACTACTCAGGTACTGTGATTATTTCCTCACTTTCCATACCTTTTTGACACATTATGCCATAAATGGTTAAGAGCTGAAGGCAGTTCACAGCTCAGCAATTCACGCCCTTTCCATGGACACTTGTGTAAACCAGTGGCTCCGAAAGTTCAAAACTCCAGTATTGTAAAGAAGTTTCAGAAAAATAATTTTGTAAACTCTAATTTAAATGTTTATTGAAAGCAACAATATTGGACAACAGAAGAAATTTTGTCTCGAAGTTACTGTAGCAACGTCATTTTTGACGCATGCACTTTGTCTTTTCACAGCCCCGTCAACAATCAATATAATAAACTGAGATCTTAAAGTAAAAATCAGTAAGAACAAATGTCAGTACGGGCCCACAACAACAGACGGAGTACAGCAAACACTCGAAACGTCGTGTACATGAAACATACCTGCCAACGTAATGAATACGCCCAAAAGGAAAATGATAACACTGAAGCACTGTGTTCGTCATATAAATTGTTCGCGCACTTTCTCCTTTTACTTCCAAATATTTTCCTACGCGCTTTATTTTCGGGCTCTTACAGTTTATTTTTCTGTCCTCAGAGTAAGATAACACACCTAATGTACTTTTGTGCCACAGGGGTGGTCCGACCAGAGTCATATACTCGGCTACCTCCACTGCTGCACCCAGTAACAACCACAGGGTCTCGGAACCCTAGCGGCGCCCCACTAGGAAGAGAATGTCTCCCTAATTCGACTTCAGAAGAAGATCTGATGCGTCGCTCTGACGAAGACGACGACGAAGACGAAGCAGGACTTCTTCAGCGACTGGCCACGAGTCACTACTACAGCTATACGGCAGCCCTTGGGGTCACGATTGGAGTCGGCTGTCTTCTTCTGGTGCTCAACATGCTCATTTTCGCGGGAATCTACTACCAGCGTGACCGGGACCGTAGGAGACACTCAGCTCCTTCAGGCTCCTCGTCGTCAGCTTCTTCTGAAGGTATCCCCATGTCGCACCAACCCCAGCAGACTCAGGCTACTTCTGGCAGGTCCTCTCCGACACCCACTGCTCACGTCATCAAGGTGCATGAACCGCCCCCCTCCTACACGACGGTCGCCAAGAGTCCGTCCATTCCTGAACCTCCCCCGCCCCCAAGACAGTCTGCCCCGCAGGGCTGTGTTGTCCCAAGTTCGACACCAGTGCCTCCTGTCAGATCCACATCTGCCAGCAGTGGGGGTACAATAAAGAAGCGTGTTCAGATACAAGAGATATCTGTATAGCATCATGCCGCCGACGCAAAAAGCGTTGACGATATTCATTTCATAACTTTCCAGTTCAAACCATGATCACTCACTGGCAGAGAAGGATCACATATCAGATAATATTACAATCAGCTTGACACGTCTGTTGGGTGTGTGTTATCTTGTAACGTTTTACCGCTAATATCAACAACAGTATATTAATCGGTAAAACGATGATGATGATGATGATGACGACGATGATAATGGTGATAATGATAATGATTTACCACGTTTCACCCTAGCCTTCATTCCTTTGTACCCACAACACTTGGAGTAAGGAAGAAATGAAGGGGCTACTATACAAAGTGCAGTGGACTATAATACGGCAATGTAATCGAAGAAGACACTTTGCATAAGGACATAAAACACTGAAGTTGTAAGGACATTACATAATGAACTAGTGTAACTGAAGACTGTGATCATTTGGTATATACATACCATGTTGTGTAGTTTATCTCTGTGGATACCAACGTTTTAGAGGAACCTGCACCCACAATATTCAGGACAAAAAATGACTCGCTATTTCACAAGAATGTGGGGAGTTACATAGGAAATGGTGCAAATGGAAGCAGGGGTGAGATATCGCAAGAGCGGTAGCTTCAAGGAACGGTGTGCAGAAGGGCAACTTTAAGGAACGGACTACAGAAAGGCAATTTTAAGGAACGCCCTGTAGGATGGCAAAATTTAAGCTAGATTGTCCAAAAGGGCAGCTTTGAGGAAAATCTTTTCAAAGGAGCAACTTTCAGGGAAGCAGTGCAAAAGGGCAGCTGTCAAGGAGGGCCCTCCAAAACATCAACATTCCAGGTATCTTGCTTTTTGTCACTTGACCGTTTGCAAGGTCTTTTTGATCATCAAGAACAGCAGTGACATCGTATAAGCCAGTCCACGCTTCTTCTGTCTGTTTTGATACTTTGCCCTGTTTGGAACTACTCATGCGTCCCGTTTCTTATTGGCCACCCTGTTTTAGGGTTACCATATATCTATTGCAGGAAAGAGGACATTTCCCACTTATCGACCTTAAAAATGAGGACATGTCAGCTGCAAAGGGGGTGTCCAAATTTTGGTCGAAAAAGAGGGCGTATAGTGATTAGTGTATGACATAAACACATTGAAGTATGCACAGTTATCAAAATTCTGGTCCCCGATTTATTACTACAACTACTATCAGTACAGTGATATTAATATTACAGAATAATTTCAATAAAGAGCAAAAAATGACATAAAATCAATAACATTTTCAGTTATGGAAAGATAAGGCATCCACGGAGAGGAAGTTTTCAAAACAAGCAACTGCTAGTATGTGGTAGCAGAACAGAATAGAACAGACGTGCAGTCCGTTGTCTTGTAACTACTATGATACTTCACGGTATGAAATGCAGATGCACCGTCTGCCGCTAATACAGCATCATCTGATTTGCTTCCCGATTTAGTAAAAAAAAGCTTGTTACTTTTCTTGAACTCGTTTCACCCCTAACAAATGTCTTGTGCTTCTCGCATTCCACGTGGGCTCGAATACCAAGAGCACCCTTGTTCGCCACAGCCACCTAAGTTCCTGGTTTACATACCAAGCAATCGGCTTCCCACTCGTCGCGACCATTTCGGAGACACGAATACTTGCTTGTTAGTTCGTCCGTGAATGTACATTTTCTTTTCCCCACTGTAAGAAGGCGATAAAAACGACACACGAACTGAACAGCGCACAACATGCCCTACGCCTCACTGCACAGTTCAAATGGAAAGCCTGGAACTGGGCTGTGCGAGCATGCGTTCGGATCCACCGGAAGTAACTGTGAAAATAAGTTCTGAAATTGAAACTTTGCCTATGAGAACTACGAACAATAACGTATGTAACGACCACCGAAAAACTGAGTGTGACTATCGACAAAGGCCAAAAACCCGGACATTTGTATAATATTAAAAAAAATCCCCCGGACACAATTTTGAAGCCTGAAAAAAGACGACATGACCGGGAAAACCCGGACGTATGGTAACCCTACCCTGTTGATACCTATAATATATGGGTACTGAGTCTCTTTCCCGCGGGCAAAGCGACAGGGGCGTGGCACTGACCATCCACCTCCTTCTTGCACTGGGGTCGGAAATGGGTAGAGCTACACCTCTACCTCCCCTGTGTGCCTACTTGGCATATATTGGGACAGCTGTTTGCTTATATACCGGACCCACATCCCAAATGTACTCACTTGTACCCTCAAGATGGAGGCAGCAATTTTCCAAAACACCATGTATATGTGTACCAACAACTGCACTATAATTAGGTACAATGATAAACAACGTGTGGTAAACCTCCTACATGTTTCGGCCTTTCTCGGCCATCTTCAGGGAGGCTTTCAACAATGAAAAATAAATAAATGCTTCCCTGAAGATGGCCAAGAAAGGCTGAAACATGTATGAAGTTTATCACACGTTGTTTATCATTGTATCTACTTATAGTGCAGCTGTTGGTATATATATATATATGGTGTCTTATCTCACTGCACAGAACATGGATAATCTTAACTTTCAAAAAAAACGTTTGTAACCACCTACAAAACTAGACAGTGCCATAACATACAAGACAACATTCCTAATTTTCACAGTCACAAAAACCCTAAATCTCATGTACTATGATTATATTCACATAAGGCACTTTGCAGAAGGGACTAATAAGATTATATGTACTCATATGTAACATGCATATGGGATCTTGTGAGAATAATTACATAAATAATAATGGAGTAACGGTATATTTAAAAGTTTCAATGTTATTCCATTTATGGGATTTACCACATTTCATGTTTATTATGAGCAAAAACTAACCAACATGGGCTGTCACCCTTCATATTTATTTAACTGAAATAAGGATTCAAGGAATATGATTTTTAAAGTATGTACACAAAGTACAGTGAGTTTACACATTTCAAGACATGTTAAAATTGACTGTGCTTATATCTGTGCAGTTATCTCCCATTATAGTGTATGTATAGTCAGATATAGTAGGATTCAGTGGCTGCAACCAAACATGAAATGTTTTCACTTCCGTGTGGTAAAAAAATGTACACCATGCTGCTGAGAAACTGATTTTCCTTGGGGAACATCTGGGACTATGGGAGCAGATGAATTTTGGAGACATTACAGAATGCACTTCTGGTAATAAATGAAAGAAGTAAAATTAAAATTGTGATCATTAATTTCTGAGACAATTGATTTTTTCAGTTGACCAAATTTCTTGGTTTCTCCAGTCACTGCATTTGACAATAGATGTCTCTTTTTGGACCTGTCAGAAAAAGACATTGCAGTCACCCTACCACGAAACAAAAAATGAATTATCAACTGAGACTGCTCATGCCATCACAGGTGCCATGCATGTTATGTGATGTGTGTGAGAAAAATAAAATATCACTGAAATTTCTGCCCATTGTATAAAATGCTGTAACTGATTACGTCTGGCTGTTTTATAGTGTGGTGCAGTTGATTATATACAATTACATTCTACTTTTAATGGCACATATGATGAACGTTGTGAAGCTACTTTGTTTTCATTATGTACAATTGATGTCAAAAAATGAAAAGCAACCAATGTGTAATGCAATGGCTGGGAACTCTACTGACTTGTAGTATAAGATGTACATAAAATGTAATCAAAATCTGTCAGATGAAAAATGAGTTCAGCAAACAGACAAACAAGCAGATAGTACCTCCCAATTATGCATTTACTTTAGTTAGAGAAAATAATGTTTTGCCATGGCTAAAGTTCTTAGTTAGTCTCTCACAATTAAGACCTGGGTTCAATCCCAGGCCAGCCCATGTGGGATTTATGGTTGATGAAGTTGCACCAGGGCAGGATTTCTTAGACTACTTTGAATTTCCCCTGTCAGTATCATTCCAGCAGTATGCCTTACTCTTTCATTCCTCTATCACCAATATCACAAAATTGTAGTAATTAACAGCATCATTAAATAACAGCCTTAAGAAAGTCAAAGATTGTATAAAAGGAGAGAATTCCCTAAGTTCTTTCAATTTTTTCAAGTTCTTTGAGTGCTAATATGAAACAATTGTTTCCACCAATTGGTGTCTGAGGCCATTAATTTCAAAACTAGTAGCCAATTAATGAATTCAGAAATGAATAGAAAAATTGTCTGTAGTCTCAATTCTTCTATTATTAATGATTACGGATTTACATAACGTTTTAAAAATAGTTGAATTATGAACAATGCTGAAATGGTGTGTAATTAATTGTGACAGAATATCTTAGCACATGTAAAGCTCTTATTTAAAGATAATTAATCAAAGCTATGCAGGTGGGCAACAGATGTGTTTTTTTAAGAGTACGTTGAAATCCCAGCAAATGTTCCTGAAAGTAAACTACAGTAAATAAATCCATTACATATTTTTGAAGGCATTTAAATTGGGAATTAAAGCGAGAATAGCAAATCCCAGGAGAATTTTACAAATTTCAAATTTTCATCATAAACATGATCATTTTAAGTCAAAAATCTTTTCATGTGTTGCAACACTTCTATAAATCTCTTATTTTAAAAATACTACACTCTTACCAGCCTGCCAACTGCATGATCAAGGACCCCCATCCCTCTCAGAAGATTTTCTGTAAATACAAAATCAAAATGACTAATTAATTCGAGTTTAATCATTTTGCAGAGGGAGTACCACTAAAATTTCAGTTCTCTACAACCAAACATGGCTGCAGATCTTCTTTAGCTGTGGTTTGCAGCGCTGCATGGACTGAAGTAGGCTACCTATATTGCATATCAGGATTTACCAAAGTACAAGTACAGGTATAAAGAATCCATTTGAAGAGCAATACCACTTGAGAATGGAACAGTGTCTTTGGTACAGTGTACAAAGAAAAGTTGTCAAAATGGTTAACTTAATTTGAAGTTTGAATATGATGTCACATACTCCACACTATATCCTCAACTACGAATTGCCAGAGTCTCAAGTTATCTTGAAAATTGTATACACTCCATTACAGGTTGAAGTACATATGCATACACACACACACACACAGACACAGCAGTCTTACTGCAGTTGATTTTCCCTTTGTTCCACATTCTCTAAACATTTTACAACCCAAAATAAATTCGTCAGTACTAACAGAACTTCCTGTTAACACCTGGTGAAATGGAACTGGTGGCTATAAAAGGACCATACACGATTAAAATCGACCGTAAACCAGGTTGTATTCGGAATGAAATGGAAATTCATTGGTGCTGTCATGAGTGTAAGTCTGCCTTTCAGTAGTAGTGACCAATGAAATATGAAATGACATTATGAAAGAAATGTATAAAACTAATCATATATACTATGTGTTTGTGAGTTGGCTTTAGTCAGAGGTACATTTGGCATTTAGGACTAGTAAATGATATGCCTACCCAGAAAGGAGTAAGTGTGTACATCTGGCATGCTGGTTGATCAGCAAGTGCAAAGCTTTCCTTCATGACTATCTTGACTCTACAACATCAGATATACATATTCCAGTACACTGACAATTAAAACACTGATGTATCAGTGCAATGGATAATATAAAACTTCTAATGCAGAAGTTCCAAAATTTATAATGATACCAGACTACAAACTATATTAGTTTTAAATAATATTTGAAGGAACTCAAATTATAATTTTCTTGGTCGTTAGCAAAGACAGAACATAATCTGGGCTCATTTATGTGACTCAACTATGTATACAAAAGGTGCCATATGTTTCACGGATAAGGTGAAGCAGTGACGTAAACAAATATTACTTTATTGTACAGCTACGTGGTAATCCACTATCTGAATCTTAATTTCCAAAAAGGAAATTCTAGAACATTTGTCAAATACAATCCATGTTTTCCAAAAAAAGAAATGTGTTTTGTTTTTCACACAGTTGTGAAACACATATTAATCAGTGTTTACCTCAAAGATAAATTCAGTTAACTTGGCTGATTTTTACATAAGACATAACTTCCTGCCACTTACAGACATTATGGTAAATACAGGGCTGAGTTCCATTTATTTTAAATAAAAGAACGTTAAATTACTCCAGTCACTAGTCAAAGCTTTTATTGGCTTTAAATTTGTAAATATTCTCGTGAGTTCACGGACAACACTTTGATAAATCTGTACTCAGAAAAGTAGGCCATGTACAATAATGAAGTATGTGTAGCATGCAGAAGCAGGCTCAAAGTTATGATAGCCACTGCCACTGCTGCTACTACTGCTGCTTATGCCATTGCCTATCGCTATTTACATTTTCAGTCAATCTACATGTTTCTTTAGTTGCCTCTTCAGCCCCCGTATTTCATGCCCCCCCCCCCCCTCGTAACTCTTATCCTTAGGTTTTAGCAGCTTTCATAGTTTGGCTGTGTACAGGAATTATTTCCCGATGTTTCGACAAACGTTGCAATGACCATCTTCAGTGTGAATCTGCCGAAGAGTCAGGAAATCTTTATTTCTCTACGCGGCCGAACCGTGAAAGCCGATCCACCGCGCTGCTTTCTGTAACGTTCGAGCATGTCTCCCTTTACCTGTTTGCTCATAAAATTGTACACTTTCAGAATAACTGTCCGTGTGGGCCTCTTTTCGTGAAATAAGCCGATACTGAATGTATCGGTGGCATAAGTGACGTGACATGTGATTGACTGTGCTCACTTGACAACAGTTCACTTGCTAATTGCTGCTGACAGTACCTATAAATGAAAGTTCTGCACAGTGACGTTGTCGGACTGACGGATGAACGAAACAAATACCCTGCCCTTACCACCTCAAGTAAGTGTCGGTCCGTCCGCCAATTACGCTAAAAGTTTTGCGACAACTGTGTAAGCCATTTAACTTACAAAATTACATGGTCGGATTATGACACTCTCACATCGAATGGAAGTAATAGCTTTTTGTCAACTGTAATTATTTAGCTGTCTCATGATTAATGTAACATTTATTTATCTCTCTGATCTTCCCCGCACATAATCCCTCTAAAATGAACGTTTTGCTCTAACACTTCCCAATCTTGTAAATGGAACGTACACTCCATGTTTCAAATTTCCGTTAACACTTTCAGGGGGAAACAGTGCATCTCACTGTAACCTATAATAAAGGAATATGTATATATATATATATATATATATATGATATGAGAAAGGTATATTACTAAAATATCTGATTAAACAGACTCAGTCTAGTTTGTGCATATGAATTCAAGACCACATAGTTTTGTCTTTGCTTCGATCTCCAGTGATCATTCCTTATACTGTTCTTTTGTAAATAAAGCAATTCAAATTCCGAGATACTCCTTTATTATCCTACACTTATTTGCAAAAAAATCCCAATTTAATATGTAGTATAAAACACAGTAACCCGTCGCCCAACGCGATTTTGCTCAGCGCGGTTTTCCGTGTGAATATAATTAAATATATAGAAAACTTTTGCCCGACGCTGAAAATTGTAAATACGCGCGGAATAACGCGGGTGGTTGCTCAACCTCCGCGGAAGTTAAAAGTATCAGCTATCCAAGCATTGTGTAAATGTTTAATTTCCAAAATTGTGCAACACGGTTTAACCCAGCACGCTATGATCACGCCCCCTAATCCCCTCGCTGGAGGAGGGATCAATTTATGCACTTGTGCATAAGTGTTAAACCATATTTCCAGCCTTGTTATAAGCATCCGATTACTCTCAACATAAGGCACAACTAACGCGTCAGGAAAAACAAGTTATGGCACAGAATGCTGATTAAATTACCAATTTATAATAAACACGCCTAATGTTTAAACTTAGAGAAGAGATTGAAGATGCATGCTGTCTATAAATAATTACTTTATCAAGAAGCACAAAACTTTTCTCGACTGTTTGAAATTTTTAGACTAATTACATTAAGCGTTGAAATTTTATAAATACACTATGTTACATTCTTGTATCTTTGTTTTTTACAGACTGAATACAGTTTAACTGCAACGAAAGTTTTAAGTGTCGACGCAAAATTGAGGCCACAGTAACACATGTTTACATAGGGTTTTGGTGCTTGAGCAATAATAAAAATATGTGGTATATTGTTCAATACATTGAACACCTCAATAAATACTCCATAAAGAACAAAAAAGAATATGCTATCATAAGTCACTAAGTTTATATTTTTTCATTACGTTTAAGTAACAATGAATACATTTAATAATGAAAGTATAATACACTGGCGTTTATGAACATGTTATTCTTAGCACACTATAACCAAAAAACGTAAATTAGTTATTCAGTGATAAACTGTAATTTTGTGATTATGATTGAGAAGGGATGTGGAATAAAGCCGCCGTGATACAAGTTACTGTGTCATGACAATACTGAAATGGTTTAGGTGTTGATCCTAGGTTAGAGACGGACAGACGTGGTTTCTACAGTAGGCGTTCAATTTTTTTTGTCAGTTCAAGCGGACCGCGCAATAAAAACAAAATTATATTCAAAGAGCCACCGACATGAAATGTGAAACGTAATGTGTACTAAGAAGCCGTGGATAGATGGCACCCCAATGCTGTTTACGTAGGAAATCGTTATTTCGCGGTATTTTTGTCTTGTTGTTTGTGTTCACCATCAAGACATTTTACATAGCAATGGAATTCATTTACTTGTAACCACACGTCAACATGTACGCATGCATGATGTATTTTACATTGTACGGTGAGTTTCAGGGAGTGGGCTATTGAGGGTATTGCGAAAGACAGGAATTCCGCTAGATGGCAGGAAATGTCTACTTATGCTGGTCTTTGCGTGTGCGTATGTTGATTGCAAGTGGAATGTTGCGCTGCATTACCAACTTTATTTTTTCGGCGTGCAGGAATTTCTCACAGCTAATAAAAGAAAGAGATATATGAAAATGTACTTCGTACTCCGCTCCTTCCCGCCATTATTTCGCATTTCGTATTTCATGGTCTTCAATTCTGCGCAGTATGCGTTGCGCATTTGAAAATCAATAAATATGGCGACTAAGGAAGCATTTGTGGTTGGTTGTGTAGACATCTGGTTCGCATTACATTTCTGTACGTATATGTAATGAACTTGCTCAAGAGGTGCTGTTACTCACTGTGGGGAAGAATTCAGTTGTAGTCAATTTTGCTTGCATCAGATTCATTTTAAATACTATAAGTGCCTTACTCTGCTGTCTTAGCATGTGGGCGTAGCTGTCAAAACCAGACATATGCTTTCGTGTACACTGTTTAGAGTTACAATAGCAAGTAGTATTGACGTGAACATATAGAGCGCCTTTATTATAACGTCGTAAATTATTTGGCCTTAGAGCGTTCTGCTGAATATATAGGTACGTTACCATTTGACACGCATAATCCCGGCTACGAAGTTAAAATGTTTTCAGTTAATCTTGGGGTTAAAGGTTGTGAAACCTGTTGACAAGGATCCATGTTTCAGAGAATATGGTCCTTAAAATGAGTATTTTATTCCTATGCGCGTTACATTTATTAACGTGTATAAAAATCACATACAGTAGCTGTATCTACATCTGGCATTACATTCAACTTTGTCTGGTATTCATTTCTGTTTTATTTTTTCAGAGTTTATGAAGAGCATTTCTAAACAAAGCTGCATATTTCTGCAGTAATGCTAAACATCTTTTGATAGGTAAGTTGGAAGGACAAATGATCATTACCTGTTATGACTATACAGCTTCACAATTCCCAGCCTGGTCTTGAGATAGAGTTGAGTGATTCTCCTTCATGTTGCACTTTACATCAGGGAATGAGACCTTGGTGCCTGCTGAATAAGTGTCAGCTTGTGAAACTGAAGGGAAATACTCCAATTAGAATCAGAAATGGTTGTATTACTCTGTTCCATGTGCAGTACCCAAAGGTATATTGACTATCGAAAGTCACAGAAACACTTTGGTTTTAACACGTTTCATGCAGTTCTTTATATTAGAGGTTCACAGAACTTCAAAATTGGATTTTCTGACTGAAGTCTCCATTACATGCTCATTGGTTCCAGTCTGTTGACTGTACCCATCATTTGACAGTATAACCCCTCAGTGACGCTGGGGTTTAAATTCCAACTACTGCCCAGGACAGAGGAGTGTAAACTATAGTACCCTTAAATGCAATTCATGAATGCATGGTGCATTAAGGCCGGCAGCATGTGAAGAATTAAAGGTCTGTACAGTGTACCAAGGTCAGCATTGAAGGGTTAATGGACATAGTTTTCTGCACGTATTAGTTAAAGTTCTTGATTTAGTAGCAAATAGTATCTATGAATGAGATGTTATTAACTGTGTTGTTATTTTAGCTTATTGCAACTAATACCCCTAAGTTTTCCAGTACCTGAACACAGATGATTCAGACTGAAGTACTGTCTTAAGATTATTATCTTAAACAAAATCATATACAGATAATAAATTTGGCTTGCAAGTCCTTTGGTTTTCATCTTCCTATAAGTTGGTTCTTTTCGTGGAGTTGTTCAGATGTATAGTTAACTTTATTTTCTATTCATCCATTTTACATGTCAGTTGTTAATTATGACATGTGTCTGAACTGTGGTAAGCATTTTGCCAACCTTAACTGCTGTCCATGACATACTGGTATTTCTGTAAAGTTCAGTAACCATTTTTCACCTTAAAAGCTGGATTGTGAAGCATGCAAGTCATTAAATAATGAATCAGAACCATATTTTTGAATTTCAGAATTGCATGGTGTTGGTTTTGAACAAGTCAAATACTGTTAAGAAAACATAAAAAAGTGGTCATGTCTTTTTAGCATTACAGTATTCTAGTTGCATCACATCTCAGAAGACCATAATCTTAATAGTCATCACTGTGATAAATTAAAATCTCATTTGTGTTTTACTTTATTAAATTAACATTAAATACTTTATTATAAGACAAATATCTTTCAGTCTTACTTGCCAGGACTTCATGCCACAAAAATAAATGAAACAAAGTCGTTAATAACGTTATTTGTTGGTCAGCTACCAGAGTTTTACTGCACTGCGTTCATTCATGTTAAGTATAGAAATAGCAGCTAAAGTGTAGCAGTGTTTGACACTGTTTCACTTTACTCCCCCATCAGTGTTGCCTCTCTCTGACTATTCGGTTTTTGTTGCACTTCTTCCTTGTTGCTGTGTGCATTTCCTCACCATCTGGTACACAATTTGAATAGGTAAAGATACCTACATAATTTTCAGAGAGTTCTTCGTGATTCTGACATTATGATAACCTGTCATCAGATTCCCAGCTCGCTCTGCCTCCATTCTGTTTGATTTTGGTGTGGAAGTTTCCACTGGAATCTACAGTAGAACTGAGAGCTGTCAGAAATTTATGTTAATTATGTGAATGATCAAGGGCCTTTCCACCAGGTTGGTGGTATATTGTGACTTTTATTTTCTTTTTCTTCTTCTTCTTTTTCCAATGGCTCGACAGCACCTAGGGGGCCTAGGCTGGCTCATTTTTCGAGGCTTCACGATCACACTTTTTAGACACACCACACTCGGTAGGACTCCTCTGGACGAGGGACCAGCTCGTCTCAGAGACCTCTACCTGACAACACACAACACTCACAACAGACAGACATCCATGCCTCCGGTGGGATTCGAACCCACAATCCTAGTAAGCGAGCGGCCGCAGACCCACGCCTTAGACCGCACGGCCACTGGGATCGGCATATTGTTACTTATATTAACAAATTACTTGCATTTTACATCTTTTTTCTGCTTTCACACAAACTGTTTCATTGAAAGGAGATTCACTGACTGAAACATTATTAAATATGAAAAAATTTAGTGGTAATCTGTGTGGTTCATCAAACAGTTCTTGTGTTAACATACCGTCTTGATGACAGATGCTTGTAGAATATGGTACACTGATCACATCTCTGTTTGCTGGACACTTGCATGTCTGTAATTTCTGCCACCACTTTTCCTACAGCTACTAACAGCAGTGATTCTTTGTGTTTGTGATGTGATTGATCCTGCATATTTATGTATTCATATTTCCCACTGCTTATCCATAAGCATCTTTATCTGAATCATGGCTGTCCTGCTGATGACTTGAGCTGTTAGACAACTTGTCGCTGTCAGTGTAAAATGCGTATTTAATAAAGATGACAGCCAGAACTTGTAGCTTTTTCCAAAATTTTACAGCCTTAACTTGAGAGATGAAAAGGGCTGCAGGTCTAAGATATGTATTAGCAGTGAATTTTTATAAGTTTAGTGGAGGGAGGGGAGAGTTCATACTGAAAATTTGGAGGAACATGCCATCTTCAAGTTGACACCGAAGTGAAGTCCAATTTTGTAACCACCTTGAACTCCGAAACATCGGTGACTATATACCTATCTGCATGACATCCATGCCGAAGACGTGAATCGTCATGAATGTGTGGGTGTGCACACGGGTGATAATAGAGTAGGCTGCATAGTGAGCATCTGCTTGTGTTTCTTTAATTGTTTGGTCTGTGTTTTTACTTACATTTCCATATACAAATACATATAAAACTCCCATATAAGAAAGGGTTTTTTTTTTGGTGTTGGGTTACTCCCATTGTCCTATTCATTAACATGAGATTGTTTGTGGTATCATTTTGTAACCTATCCTATGGTCAAACATTTTGAGGTGTGCTTTCTGACAGCTGTTTCTTAGTTCCATTCTCATAACTTTCACTGTAATCTAACTGTATACTTTCTTTTATGTTCTGTGGACAAAATATGATGCTAGGTTCACATATACAATACTTAAGTGACACTTGTTGTCTATTGAATGGCAATAAGATGATCCTGTGTGATCCAACTGAGTAGATGTCTTCCCACCCTTTCACTCAATGATGGGAACCGGCCAGGTTTCGGAATATGTGACCGTGGACAAAGTCCTAAACGTAGCAGTCCAAAGTGCTATACTATACTAATACTATACTCGTACTGTACATACTTCATACTACTATACTATACTATACTATGCTATGCTATGCTATGCTGTACTATACTATACTAGACTATACTATACTACAGCAGAGTGAAAACTGTTCATCCTTTCTGTTTGCTGCCATTACCTGCTGTCATTCTTTCCTTGCACATGGTTCATGTATTCACTGGCAAGGACAAGAAAGGTCTCTGCAGACAAGCTGATTCGCAATGCATTGTTATGCCTATATTGGTAGCTATATATAACTGTTGACAGACAGCTGTCAGCTAGTTCCTGATATGAATTGTAGGGATCGCAATCAACATAAGTGGGCTGTTATCAACACACCTTCTTGTGGTGATACAAGACTAACATACAGCAACAGGATTGCATGTCAGAAGATAAATACTGGCAAGAATGACCACAGGATTGCAGCCTGGGGTTCTCTGTCATTCTTAGGATGCCATGACTATTTTCACATATTTCTGACAACTTCGTATACATGTTATGACCTGCCTAGGAAAATTCTTAATAGTACGTATTAGTAATAAAATTTATACATTCTCTACAAATAATAAAGTGGAATGTTTCTAAATTGCAGATTTCTGCACATTGTAATCTATGTTGGCTCCCTGCAGATCTTTCTACCTGTCTATGTAAATTTCTCACTGCAGGAAGGTGCCTCTATTTTTCTGTTAATATTCATCATGATTCATAACTAAGTCTTACAAATTTTAAATCCCACTTGTTAACCCCAGACTCTGTGTATTGACTGTATGACGTATGACCGCTCTCACCACAGCACCACTGACTGACGGCCCTTTCTGTGCCTCATTTTCGAGTCATACACACAAGGCTCTAACAAGTTATCGCAATCCATGGAACACGGGCGGTAACACTTCCCCTGATCTTGTCATCGTTTTTCGTGCAGAAACGAATGTTCGCTTCGTTAACGCCATAATGCCCCTGTCCCAACTTATCCAACACCTCCACTTTCTTTGACAGACATCATTGTCCATTTTCTTGTTATCCTTAGACTTTTCTTTAGAATGTGGGCCACCCTTTCCAGACAAAATTAAAACACGAGGGCAGCAGTTCAAAAACTTATGTGTGCAGTACAAGTAGTTTCCGTATCGCACGATAACGATGATACCGATGTATTGAGCGAGGCGCGCGGAGAGATTGGTCCTCCTGTGTATTGCTACGCAAGCGCGACCGCGAATAAGTGATGGATCTACACCGCGATGCAGGAGGGTTGCCACAGAAATTCTTCCGCGAATAAGCGAAACAGCGATGCGCAAAGCGCGAACGAGGCGGGCCTGCTGTATACTGACTCCGGGTGACAAGGAAAAAACGCTGTTATGTAGAAGACGAGTATCATGGGAAGTAAACAAAACCGTGGGCACAGTAAAACATACAGTTGGCCGTGTAAGCATTTCAGCCCTCGGCACGAGACAGATGCATTTGGTGAGCTTTACGCTTCGTCTGAATGTTCCCCATACTTATTTTGTTAGAAAGCCAAAGAGGGAAGCAAGAGGCCGAAACCAAAAACGCACAGAACGATCGTGCCACGTGGTCCACTAAAACTGCTCTATAACATATGATTTCTACTATCCTACATTCCTCTGTTAATCCTTTCGGTCGCAGTATGGCCCTGGTGTTGACTCAGCCTCTAACAGAAATGAGTACCAGGAGTATTTCCTGGGGGGTAAAGGCGGCCGGTGCGTAGGGCTGACAACCTTACCACCTTCATGTGCCGATTGTCTAGAAATCTGGGAGACTCAACCTCCTGGAACCCTAAGGGCCTGTCCAGGCCTGTAATGGGATTGCTTTTTACGTTCCTCTGTTAATCATTTCGTGAATTGACTCGTTTTATCCGTGTTATGATTTTCTGTATAATTACTTTAACATTTGTAAAGTGGCGTCCTTCGTTGTCTGTTTTTTCGATTTTCCTATAGTGCCGCATTTCTCTCTGTACTCTAACTTTATTGATGTAATATGTTTGCGACAACATGAGAGCATGTGGTACCATTCCAAGTACTTTCTTTTATTACCGAAAGTGTGGTGTGAGATACCGTGCAGTTTCAAATTTATCTGTTTTTTTCCTTCCGGATGCTTCTGTCCTCATACCTGAGTGGTTTATCTTATACTGAGGGTCTCTCGTGCAACAGCACAGGACTAAAGGAAGTATAACGCCTGTTCCAATTTTGAATGCATGCATTGTGCAGGTGCGTCCTTTACTGTTCTGTGCCCTTGGCTGGCCTTGTTATTCATTTACTGTGGATAAACATTTGTTGTTACAAAGTTAATCAAGAGAAAAGAAACAGAATACTGCATTGAGTCATAACTCAATTGTTCCACAAAGCTAATAAACAGAACAAATAATAGTTCATTAGAGACACGAACTGTATATCTCATAATACAATCCTGTAATTTATAATGCCTGCGGCCTGCAAGAGAGACAGGAAGGTTGAGAGTAGTAAGGAAAGCAGTTTGGCCCGGATATGGTAACCGAAACGACAGGTTAGTTATAGATCTGTAAGAAATTTTGACAGTTATTTGCGTGTGAGATTTATTTAGTATCACGCAAGACTTTTGCTATTGTTTCAGTAGTCTCATGACTGACCATTTTTTTCTTTCTGTGTTGTGATGCCGTGTAATCTGGTAGCTTCTTACCAACGTTCCTCCGGAACTACCAGACTACACGGCGTCAGATCCCAGGAGACTGTCAGACGATAACAGTTTTACTTTGTTAGTTACACAGTGAACTTACTACAGGCGGCATGTAATAAGGATGTTTACCGAGCAGGCTGGTTCAGCTGTAACGATTTGAACTTGAATTCGGGAGGTGTCCTTTTCGAATCTAGGACAGGACATCAGCTGTCCTGACGGGGTTTTTGGCGTTCTTTGTTCGCTGCAGACAGATCCCATGATATTCTGTGGATTAGTCCACGACTTCCTCCTTTCAAATCCTTTCCAATTTACCTTTCACCTGTCATCCTACCATCGACGCTATATAACCTGAGATACAGACAGCATCGTAAAATAAACCACTTAACGATGGATTTGTAAGATTTTACGTCATGTTATACAGGGTGTACCAGGAGGAATCTACCTTACGTTGGGAGAACGTCCGTTACGTTAAATTAGATCGATATAAACAAACATACCTATACCCGAAGTTGAACAGTTGCAGAGACAATAACGAGATGAGTTTTAAAGACTCAGACCTGCTATAGATTTATGGGTTACCTAATACGTACTAAAATGAGGAATAATTTGTAGTTTCTGCAATTTTGACACCTGTAGTTAACATCTAATTAATATCTGAGTGACACAAAGACATTAAGGTATAAAAACTCGTACTGGTTTCATAAAAGCCACTTTTAGGCTTCAAAGTATTTTACATGGCATGAACTGGCCTGCGTATGGCTTGGCTTGGCTTGGCTAGGCTATCGGCTCAAGGACGGACGTGCGTAGTGTACGGATAACACATCACGTTAAACACGTACAGTACGTGGAACGGCAAGAAGGCCACTTTTCTCCCGCTTCAATATCTCCGTAACCGTTCAACTTCGGATATACGTATGTTTGTTTATCGATGTAATTTAACCTAAGGACCGTTCTTCCGAAGTATGGCAATCTCTCTGGTACACCCTGTATACCTGTACGGTGACAAAACATACAAAGTAACTATGGGCCTACAGGTGTGCACTGTTAGGACAGGGAAATGGGCTGGACAAATGGCAAGGATTTAGGAGACTAGGAGTGCATACAGCACTGGGTTCTGTGTTCCGAGAGCGCTTGAAAACTGCTGAGGTTGTTTACGGATCACGTAATGATTTATCTGCCTGTTATTGTAACGGTGGGCTTGTAGATATTTAACTATACCAGCTGAAGTATTCAACAGTCGCAGATTTTATCATACGCGGTGTTGATTCGTGGGTTACTTTGTTACACAGTACATTATGCAGTATGTAATTGTCACAAAAGTAAACAAATGAGAATCAAGAAGTTGTCCTGTATTCATTTTATTCCACGAGTATCTTGACACTCCTGTAATATTTGTTTATGTACGTTTCATTAAATTTAATTCTTTTGCAACATCATTTAACTGCGGAACGTCCGAAGCTGAATGCCACAGGTGGTCCGTGAATCACACGTTTGAAATCCCTGGAATTCAGTGTTTTAGAGAGCCCTCCTAGAAGATCACTTAACTAACTAAAAAGGGAATGACAGAATAATTATAAGACATTTGTTAGCTCGGCTGTGAGTATCCGTCGCGCCTTAACTGGCTCAGGATGTACGTACAATGGCGGGGTTTGATGTCGGCAGAGTATACGGGAACTGCTACTACAGTGTTGCCTGTTACGGAGAATTCTCTAGGTGATTTTATTCTCAGTATTCGGAGGCCCGTCAACTGTAACAAACAGTATTTCAGAAGTTACCGCGAACACTTTATGGCTTCCCCTTTTGGTATATTATTTTATGTAACCCTAGAATTGTGCTGTACTAATCATTGATTAAATACGACTGTAACAAACGATCTTTTTAAACGCTTCTCTGGCAGTATCGGCTTGTTATATTTGTGTGGTATTTTTCGCACAAGTAGAACTATGCTTTACGTAAGACACTTCTATATCCTGAACTGACTGATAGGTAGACCCACTTCCGTGTTGGTTGAGCTGTGTTCTGAACAAATGAATTTTACATTGTTTTTGCATTGCATGGTGAGGTTATGTTGTTTTCCACAGTATTTCATGTATGAAACGTGCATTGTATAACTGCTTTAGAAAGGCGAAGGGTGAAGTAAACATACTGTTTGTTTTGATGAACTAGTCTGTTACAAGGTTTCAACAAATTTTTCAATAGCGAATATACTTCATATTCAGAGAACGCGTCTGACATCGGAGTCAATGGTGTTGCTGGAACGGCATACGGCTGGGCGTTAATAATTAATCGTTCGAGCATAGAGACACAGGGACTTGGTCTAGACTGGCGATCCTTACGAGTGTAGAGATACACGGCCTTCATGTATACCGGTGATCCGTTCGAGCGTAGAGATAACGGGGACTTCACACAGACTGGTGATCCGTTCGAGCAGAGAGATAACGGGAACTTCACGTAATCTGGTAATCCGTTCGAGCATAAAGATAACGGGGACTTCACACAGACTGGTGATCCGTTCGAACATAGAGATAACGGGAACTTCACGTAATCTGGTAATCCGTTCGAGCATAGAGATAACGGGGACTTTACGTAGACTGGTGATCCGTTCGAGCATAGGATAACGGGGACTTCACGTAGACTGGTGATCCGTTCGAGCATAGAGATAACGGGGACTTCACGTAGACTGGTGATCCTTTCGAGCATAGAGATAACGGAGACTTCACGTAGACTAGTGATCCGTTCGAGCATAGAGATAACGGGGACTTCACGTAGACTGGTGATCCGTTCGAGCATAGACATAACGGGGACTTCACGTAGACTGGTGATCCGTTCGAGCATAGAGATAACGGGGACTTCACGTAGACTGGTGATCCTTTCGAGCATAGAGACAACGGGGACTTCACGTAGACTGGTGATCCTTGCGAGCATAGAGATAACGGGGACTTCACGTAGACTGGTGATCCGTTCGAGCATAGAGATAACGGGGACTTCACGTAGACTGGTGATCCTTTCGAGCATAGAGATAACGGGGACTTCACGTAGACTGGTGATCCTTGCGAGCATAGAGATAACGGGGACTTCACGTAGACTGGTGATCCGTTCGAGCATAGAGATAACGGAGACTTCACGTAGATTGGTGATCCTTTCGAGCATAGAGATAACGGGGACTTCACGTAGACTGGTGATCCTTTCGAGCATAGAGATAACGGGGACTTCACGTAGATTGGTGATCCTTTCGACATAGAGATAACGGGGACTTCACGTAGACTGGTGATCCATTCGAGGCAACTTCTTTGCACATCTTGTTTCAAGTAAACATATGGCACTTCTGTAGTTAATGTTACTGTGCGCGTGTGTTTTATGGATGACAGGAAGGATGATACAGTAGGGCAGTACTATATTCATCAACGGAGGTCGGCGAGTTTACTTAGTAGAACATACATTTCTTTGTTCTTTTGCGTTTTTCTTAAGCTTAGTCATATTATAATTACTTGAAGGAAAATTACTGTTTTGTGTTAAATTTTTATATTAACTTATTAAAACTTTTTAATAGTTAATTTTTTAATATTCCTGCTTTAAATATTACCTTGAGTTGTGCGTGTGGGGACCACGAGTTGAGATAATTTAGGGGGGAGGGCTCTTATAATTAAAGATACTTTGTAAAGTATCTGTGGTGCCAGAAATAAACAGTGTAGCAGAACATATTTATAACGGAATCCCAAATGACCGGAACTTCCCTCCCTTGTAGGCAGGTGTCCATTTAATGCTGATATTTAGACCACTCCTGCGCGAAATAAAGTTTTGTGTCGAAACACAACAGAAATTTTTCTGTTGATCTCTGTGGCTCTAACTGAGTGAATAAGCAAGCATCACCGTGTTGATGTAGAGAAATACATACCCAAATTACTATAGAAGAGATAAAGAAATCCAGGCTGCTGGATAACGCGATGAGATTTAAGGTTTCATGATGGTGAATGTTACGATCGCTGTCTTCTGGCGTGTGACGCCGTGTTGTCTGATAGATGATTGCACGTGATTCATGCGCGAGGGTTGCCTTCCTGAAAAATGCTATGTATATCGAAGACGAGTAAAACTGGAGACATTCAATATGAAATAACCGGGAGGTGAGTTCTCGAATACGACAAGATTTCAACCTTGCGGCGCTAAATGAGACATCAAGACAGTTTTCATACATGTCATGCAACCAGAGCAGGAAATAATTATGCAGACCACAAAACAAAATTTGAAACATTTAGAAGGTTCTTCAGTTCTGTATGGCACAGTTGTAGGGGAAGGCTGAAATGAAACTACGCATAACGAAAGCGCGTTAGCAACAGTCACCTGTACCATGGTGTCGAGGAACTTACTGCACCATCTTCAGAGTTGACGTCACTTCACTGTGATTCTTTCTGCCTTGGTCACATTCACACCAGCTGCAGTTTATACAGCCATTACTGTATGTTTTTTGTAGACTGTGGACTGTCTGTCCTTCACATGAAATATAAATAAACGTTCCGCCGCCATAAGTGTTTCTGGACTAAGGTGGTCACTTTTGCTCCTCACCAGATGTAATTGTTATACAACCACCATGGGTATAGCTGGGGATGAGGGTAGAGTGCTGTGGCCGCCCCTGGCAGCAAAATGAGCGGAAAAGTAGACGGAAAAAGGAATATTTTAATTGAAAAAAAAATGCGCTCAATAGTTGTTAAGTTATTGAGCAAAATAAAAGTAAATTCAGTAAATACGTGTGATTTTTTAAATTCGTAATTTTTCTTAGGGGCGGTCATTATTATTACTCGCACCGGGCGCCAAGAAACCTAGCTTACATCAAGGACAACCATGACGGTATTTTTACATTAGATAGTGGAAAGTCCTCGATATTGGATTTGTTATACCGCCAGGACTCGAGCTGCAGAGCCTTGTTTGTAAAAACACGGTGCTGCACTTGAAAGTGCCAAACGTTTGTATCAGGGTAAGAGGGACTCACTCACTCCAAACGTAATCTGAACAAGGTGGAACGAAATACGTACGTATCATGGTCTTCACGCCCTCCTTACAGAGCATTCCTTATGGGAATGCGTGCTATGCCGATCGTACGTCCAGTATATAGTGGTTATTTAGCCATGGCTGCGTTTGACTGTGTTATAGAGGAAAACAAGCTAATAAGATCGTCATGAAGCAGCTGTAACTAACTTCATGGAGCAGAGTTCTTTTTGAGAAACGAATAAGTGCTCAGGTGGCGAAGAAATTCCCCGCCTTTTATCGAACCCAGAGTTGTATTACCATGTTCAGCATAACCCATCACGGGCGCTACCCTCAGCCAGAGGACGAAAGTTTGATTTGAACGAATTACGCTCGGGTTCTGTACCACGCCAGTGGTGGACAAAGTGTCACTGTTGCAGTTTTTTCTCCAAGTAATTAAGTTTCTCCTGTCAGTATCATTCCACCAGTACTCCATACTCATATTCATTTATGTACCGTTAACGCTATTAATCGAAGAAATTGGCAGCGTCGTTAGATAAAACACCTCTCTGTCTGTCGCCGCCTGATTTGAACACTAGATAAAGTACAGGGGGTTTCAATGGATTAGTGTGTACCAAAATGCAATCTTTATGACTACTTTTGTGTACTCAAACATCTAACTTAAAATCAGATAAGCATTTTTGAAAGTGAAATCCTTGTCAAACAAACATGACCCTCATCATGAGCGAATTTTATTTCATACAAAGGAAATGTATAATAAGCGAAAATAGAACTGCTTATATACGTGTGAGATTTGAGGTTCTCGCAGCGGTGAATATGAAGATAACTGTCTTGCGGGATGTAACGCCGTGTAGTTTGGTAGATAGGTACCAGCGTGTTGTACCTTTCAGATGGAAGCAGCAGGTTTCTCCAAAAATTTTAAACCTGTCTGGGCCCCAGAAGTTAGTAGTATTCTTTACACGTTATGGAAAATCATGTGAGATGGGGGTGAGCATTAAAAAAGTCTGCAAATGTGTTCACAGCGTACTTCCTCTTGCATAGATTCCAACTTGGTTCAGTTACATCCGGCTTGTTATTACCGGATATAAAATGGTTATTATCACAGTGTACATGCGAGACACCGAATATCCTCTTCACAGCAGCGTAGCTGAGGGTCGGGAAGGACAGATGGATATTCATGAGATCACATGGAATTTTCCTTACCAGCAGTTTGAAATGTTGTGAATGCAATTAACCTGTTTGTAAGTAATGTTTTGCTGTGGTTGATATGTCCAAGAAGAATCGTCTTGGACATATCAACCCTTGAAAATGAGACCACTACGTTGTCTTCAAACGTCGGGCACCAAGCACCAACTGACGCAGCCCACATGCCAGAAGAGCGAAGGCCTCAACTGCACCTCTGCGTAAGCCTAAAAACTCGCAAGTAACGTTCTGTTTGAACACCAATCGTAGCTCTTAATGTTTGTTCAACCTACTCTGATGCAGATATGAATGTGTTCATTGGATGTAAGGAGGCTGGCAGTTCCATCAAATCGGGTACACCAGCTTTCATTGGTAGCTGTTCTCTCTGAAACAAGACCACGGCCTCTTAAAGAGTTCTCAGGCATCGAAAATCGTTTCAAACTAGGCGCGTTGTACCTCTGGAGTTGATACAGGGTCTTTGATTAATGTACATCTTCTCTCCATTTTTAGGCGCGTTCGCAATATTGCGAAAAGCGACTATTAGCTTTGTCATGTCTGTCTCTGTCCGTCCGTCCGTCCACATGGACAAACTCAGCTCCCACTAGACGGATTTTCATGAAATTTGATATATGAGTATTTTTCGAAAGCCTGTCGAGAAAATTCAGGTTTCACTAAAAATAAACAAGAATAACGGGTACTTTATATGAATACCTATGTAAATTTATGATAATATCTCGCTCAATTCTTCTTAGAATGAGAAATGTTTCAGACAGAAGTTGTAGAGAAAATCAAAGCACGCATTTTATATACAAATTTTTTCCGAAAGTCGTGTCGTTTGTGATATAATGTGGAAAAATATGGTAGAGCCAGACAGGCCACAGATGACAATATAATACGGCGCATGCGTATTGCATGATGGATAACTAAGGCTACACACGCACACTCAGAATATGTAACACATTTCTTTTCCACGGCAACAGTGGTTACGCGAACGCGCCTCAGTGTTACGTTATATTAGTCATTAACCTCATTTTGCACGATTCTGCTTCTAACCCTTCAAATCAAAATAGTGAAGGAACCGACCACAAAGGTATTGTTGTGTTTGGTACGAACAGTAGTAATTTGAAGCAAACTAAACGTTTAAGATGTTTTGAAACGGGCATGGGATTAGAATGTTCAGCATTCCGTACTGGAATTCCTTCCAGTATTTTGAGCAGTCCTAGAGAGTCTTATTACCGTGGTAGGTGCAGCATCCAGTGACATCATCGCAGAACTCTTGATTTTAGACATGCTTGCTTACTACACATTTCAGTTCTTACTAGTAGGAGTCAGATTTTCCCTCGTGTCAGTTAAAGGAAACATTTAAATCGTGCAGTCAAATTAGAATCAAACACAATTTAAAATTATGATCTTGTATCGCACTCCGTTTTGAAAATGTCAACATGGAACGCACAGTGTTTTCCTCAAGTAGTGCCCGGAAGGTTGTAACTCCCTTTCACCGTAATGGTGAGGTTCCGGGTTCGAATCTTAATTCGAATGCCCGTTATTCTGGTTTTCGTGGGTGTCCTCAGTTGACGTAATTTGGTGTGCACATACCTTAAAACAGGCCACTACTCCCGTCCAAATTCTTGCGAATTAGGCATAATTATGCTGTCATTTGACGTACATGACCTATACCGTTAAGCAAGCGCCGTGTAGTAAACTAAGACACGTGCGTGGCCTTGATCCTTTGCAGGAACGACGCGCGAGTTGTCCGGATGGTGAAGGTACACGACGAAGACATGATGGCCGAGCCGAGGCAGGCCACTTCTGCGGCAGCGTCCACTGGAGCGTCTGCAGCAAACAATCGTCATTCTCAATACAGAAATGGAAAGTCCTCCCACAACACCAACAACCTCAATAGTTCGAGCAACAGCAGTAGCAGCAACAGTAGCAGCATCAGTAGTAACAACCAGCTCCATCACTCACCCCATCAGTACTTCCACCATTATCACCACCACTGGTCGTACCCAGCCTCCAATCTGTCGAGTTCGTCTGTTGTGGGCGGATCCCCGTCCCCTGCTGGCACCAATGTGGCAGCTGCAACCTTCCATTTCGGTCCTGGATTCGAACCCCAGCAGCAGATATCACGGTATCCTTCTGGTAGTAATGCAGGAGCGGCTGCAGCATCCTCTGGATCGAACCCAGGCTGTCCGTCCCAGCAGCACGTAGTGCATTTCCACGTGAACCCGGGTGTCACAGTCAGCTTTCAGATGGGGGATAACGTCCAAGTCATCAAAGGTAGGAGATGACTCTCCATACGCAACAGTACCGCCAGAATTTGATGATTCTTCGTATCTGTGGCGTCCGCCTCTCGGTCGCGAGGTGCATGACCAGCTATATGCGTTACTTTGGAGTTCTATTCCAGTAACATGATATTCCTTATATATTGCGGTGTATACTCTGAGAGCTTGAGATTGGGGCCACACTGGCCGCACTCTGGTGCCCAGATTAAGATTTGACAACAGCATTACACTGACCCATCCGCACTTTGTGTCACACGCAGGCAGGGCCAGGAATCATCAAATATTGGCTGGACTGTAAATTATGTTATTCGACGGATTGAAGCTCCCAGCCAGTTCGTATGTAAAGTTACCGTTACAGACATATTAAGTTCAGTAGTGGAAGTCATGTAATTTAAAGCACTGCCAGATGGAATAAACGACAAAAAAAATCAAAACGCACATTTAATACTGTTAGAACCTTTGCTTGAAGATACGTAGGATACAGTGGGCCGTAGTAACTTATTTACACCCCCCTCCCCATTTCCATTGCCATTGCCTTCCCATTTACGTAATGTTTTCACGTTATTTTTAATGGGCGCGCAACAGACGTATTTATGAAAATTGATTGTACCACCGTGAATAGAAAGCGTGTAATGTGCGGAAAACTGGGTACTTACAAAATGCTTCGATGAAAGTTGAATTTCCTGGCTTGCACGTCAGCTTAAATTTTCACCAGTTCAGAGAACTCGAGGTTTGAGCGACGGTGTTTTCAACTGAAGGTAGAGAACTGAATCTTGCTTGACACACAGGTAATCTCAAATACCGTATTTCTCGCCTCATAAGACTCATTCTTTCCTGAAAAGTCCCCAAAAATCATCCTGCGTGTCTTCCGTTGTTAAGGCGTTAAATCCGCAGAAGTACCTTGCTAGTTACAGCTTGTCTTATCACTTGTCGCTTCTTATGAGGCGAGAAATACGGTAGGTCTTAATAAGTTTGAGTTTTGAAAAACTCCCCTCACCACCCGCGACGGGAACTGGCAGGTTAACAAATTTTTAAGGGAGCAATATGTTAGGTTACATGTCTTCTATGTTGAATTTCTTCATTAAATTTAAGATAGTCTTGACAGAATTCTGAATGATATTAATTCGTCGCGTAGACGTCCTTCTTCGACGTCTGCATCCGAACAACGGTTAACCCAACGGAAGATCTGAACAGTGTCTTGCAGTGTAAGCTGTTATGTCTTTTTTTTCGGCATTTCGCTAATCTTATACTGGAAACCCCAAGTTTCCGTGTGGTATGCAGTTGCTCGGATCTTTCTTTCTTTTAACATAAAAGCAGTATCGAGTAACCTCTTGAAATATTCAGTTCCAAATTTCTGAAGTAATGTCATGAGCTTCATAGTGAAAATGACGTTTCATATGTCGCAGTCTTTTCACACTTTGAAACACTGGTTTACTTGAAGATCGTTAGCAAATTCCGTAGCTGCTAAGTAGCTCTCTAAAACATTCCCTGTGTATTCTTTCAGAAATTCATGACAGCCTCCAGCTGACTCCATAGCCTTGCACACTTCAAAGTTTTGACTTTGCATAGATTTGCAGACGACCTTAATTTGGAACGGGGTATCATACCAAACGGCTAATGAAACTAGACAAAAAACTAAAATATTTCAACTGTGGAAATAAATTCTTGAGCATTGTCAGAATTGTGTCTTTCTTGTGTCTCAGCAAGAGTGTACGTGCATCGAGGACGTTGACAGCCTGGCATGTAATTGCTTTGCACTTACATTTTTCGCCTCGCAACTCATGTTGCTGAGTGGCGTTAAGGTGATAGGTTGTACATGATCAGTTAAGATCTTCCAGCGGTTAACTGGGGCAGCAAAGAGAGTGCAGTATCCCTAAGACACCAGACAAAGAACAGATTCGACAGGCGATTTCGCCGCATCACTCAGCACATGATTCAAATTATGACGTCCGCGTGACAAAACCCCAATGTATTTTGATGTGCAGTAGTCGTGTACACAACTGTTTTTGCCCGTCATGTTGGCTGCATTGTCGTAGCCTTGTCCTCTGTAGTGTTTCAACTCAAATTTATTCTTCTCCAAGAATTTCACTGTAGCATCCGTGAGCTCTTTACCTCTGGAGTCATCTACAGGGGTAAATCACAGGAACCTTTTCGCAGATCACATTATCATTACTTTCTTCTGTTAAAGCAAAATATCTTACTGTCACAGACAGTTTTTCCACATGACTTGTTTTTGCTTTCTTGCTACGACCCCCTGTCACCCTTGCAAGACGAGCTTGTACTCGTGTAAAAAGATACGAGAGTGTTTAACTTTAAAAAAGGGAGCCAGGGGAGAGAACTTGTATTAAACACATTAACTGCTTTCAGAGCAGAGTTCGCAAAAAAAAAAACTTTGTTTACTCCGTCTCCGACGCCTCCCAAATTTTGGCACCATGTGCGGCCGCTCCGCTCGATCGTCCCTAAAGCCGGCCCTGCAGTTCTGTCAGCCACTTTACCTTATAACCTGTTTTCCCAATACCTGAATGTTATCTTCAGTCTATTTCTCAGGCTCTAAAGTTTACCGTTTTCCGGGTATTTTTTTCCCGTCAGAGTTCTCTATGCATTTCTTGCCCCCCCCCCCCTCCCGCTTCAGCCCGTCGTACGCAAATTAAATTAATGTGACATTAAATATAAATAATATAACGATATTTTATGTGAAATATTTTGATAATAGGTGTCAAATATTAGCCTAAACCTTTATGGTCACCTAAATTAAAGGAATGCAAATCACACACTTTTTATAAATACGCCCTTTTTAGGGGGAAATTGGATTCGCCGCCAAAAGTGTGTCAATATTATAACAATTTTAAAACTTGGAATGCTTTCATATGCGTTTTGTGTGTTCCTTGACTAGAACTTACAAGTAATATCAACCCAGAAGACCACAATACGAATAAGCTCCGTACGAATGCCTAAATATACATTCCACCTGAGATCGTGTAAATGTTTCAAATCACGATACCGGTACTAACTCTCGGACGTTCACTACCAAAACTTACGTAAGTTAATGGCTTTGATTATTGTGCCCTTAAATATAAAAACTTAATGGCCAGTGTAACAGTTAATAACAGCACTGTGCTAGCATGATCAGGCCTTATGACGCAAAGGTCGTGACATTGGCATTCGGATTTAATCTGGAAGCACGTGTCGATCTGAACCCCACGCAAAGCATTTAGAGAAATGTAGCCATCAGGCCTTTATGTCTTTAGGCACATAGAACCATGTATTTTATGTAGAAGTACTTTTCTCTTCTGTTGTGTTTTTGTTTGAATGAAATGAAGCCTGAAAAGTAATGTTCAGAAGTTTTAATGTACGTCAAACGTGTTCAACTTGGAATTCCCCAAGACCAACTAGTCAGGAAATGAATGTATGGCGTAACCGTTCTGCCTCGTTCCCTCTGTTGTTGCGTCTACATATTTTCGACAAATTTTACAGCGACCTCCATATAATCGGTGAAAGTTTGATACTCGAGTTATGAGAAAACACAGCATAAAATATACGTATTTGTTTCATTATTTATAAAACCGTTAAGATCCATGGAAAAACTGTATCGGGCATAAAATGTGTGTTTCCTCAACAGCGTTTTTCCACGCATGTTTCGCTCCAATAATTATTCGGCCAGTTACGGGCGAGTGATTCGCGAGATGTGCGCAGAAACGCATGTAAATTGTCCGTCTTTTTTGTCCGATTTTAACCAGTGTTGGGGTCTGTTCATAGCAGATTTTAGTAATCCATTGACATACAATTTCATGGATTCCGTTCGGCGGTTCTCGAGTACTTACTTGCGGACAGACAGACATAGCAAATCTAATTGGTTTGTTTTTGCATCTTTTGTTTGCGAAGGCGTCTATAATTCCTACTTTTATACATAATTTTCGTTTCAAAAAAATCGTCTGTAGCGACAAATTAATATATATTTCTCCTCCTCCTCCTTCCCCCTCCTGCTCCATCCCCCGTCCCTTGCTCCAGCGTGGTGCAGTCCTGACCTCCCGACGACGTTATAGCCAGCGTCATCCATCCAGGAATTTAAGGAATTTGTGGGTCTCGTTCAACGATATCTAGCCACTTTCTGTTCGTTCTCACCATTCTTCTGTTCCCCTCTGGCACGCAAAAATTTGGTGGTCTAGAAGGGTGTGTTTCATGTGTCGAAAGTATGTCTCAGCCACCTGTCTTCCTGATTACACTTGACTCGTCATACAGCAGTCACAGCACCAAGTTGTTTTGATATGTCATAATCATTAGACACCAAGACTTAATAGCGTGATGCTTAATTACTTGCAGGATTAATTCTGTCTGTCCGTACCGTACCCATAGCAACTAGACATTAAACTACGTACCCACAGTTAATATAAGCATTATTTACACTGTGGACGATCCCAGTGGCCGCGCGGTCTAAGGCGTGGGTCTAAGGCTGCTCGCTTGCTGGAATTGCGGGTTCGAATCCCGCCACGGCAGGGATGTCTCTGTCTTTTGATTGTTGTGTGTGTGCTGTGTGTTGTTACGCAGAGGTCTCTGTGTCGGGCTGACTCACTCGTCCAGAGGAGTCCTACCGAGTGTAGTGTGTCTAAGCGATCGCCCCCACCGAGATTCGATCCCCGGACCCGTCCAGCCCGTAGCGAGTCGCTATACCGACTGAGCTATCCCGGCCCGCGGATTACTGATATACACTGTAATACTTGTGTGTTGTTTATATATGTATTTGGAGTAAATAGGAGCAGAAACCTCGACTACATTCCTGAATTTAGAACAGGTATGATTGTTAACTGCTGCATAAACTTTTAGTCATGAATCTGGCCTCGGAAATCTTAAGTAAAAGGAAAACTGAAGACAGACTTTGGACCTGAATGCGATTAATTTAATGCATGCACTCGGTGACTAATTAAATACGCAGTTCTTACTTTAAAAAAATATGCCGAAGAATGAAAATATGCTTGAATAGTCGAGGTCGAGTCTGTTGTGAACGTGGTAGTGAAAGGGATTTTTCTAGAGCTGAGCGACTACCAGTTTTTCACTCATGTCTCTACCCCAGTGACTTAAGACAACAACATAATAATAATAATAATAATAATAATAATGAATCGCTTTTTGAAATTATATAAACCTGCAGGAAGCCCATCAGGATGGGGGAGTTTCAGTCTTGTCAAGAGTAGACATTGAAAGCTAGCAGTACGCTGGCACAGTAGAGAGAGTCTGCTCAGAATGCCGAGTAATGACAGATGCGGCTCCTTTCACATTTCATTACAACCTCCTATCTCTGCCATATCCCATCAGTTGATCCTCACCGGGAATTTGCCTTTCACTGAGTTACTGCAGACTGAAATCATGTTTTAAAGGTTATCAAGTCCCAGCACTTTCAAAGGTTCTGGACAACAAAACCCCAAGGTCGTTTATTTTGTTCTTTCCTTGTATTACGTAAGAGGTAATATTTAAAGGACAAAGCATAATGTGCAGGTACGAGTATTGTGTAGTAATCAGAGGTTTGGCAGATTCATATAGCGCATAAACTTATTTTGAAAGCGGTAGCGTGATAACTAGCTAGAATAACGATTCAGACTTCCTTTCAGATTGCTGCTCTCTTTACTTCCGTAACTTACTAATGAACTGGGATAGCTCAGTCAGTATAGTGCTGACTTCAGGCTGCAAGACTGAAGTTAGTTTCCTGTTAAGGGAAGGGGGTTTTGTCTTCATCAAGTCCAGACGGGTTTTGAAGGTGACCATTCAACTCCATATAATGCCGAGGTTAAGATACGTGGAGCTATAACTACACTGTTTGTTATTAAGTTACATTTTACGATAGGGCCTTCAGTGGTTAATAGAGCTACGGTCTGTATCATAATTCATACCGATTCGCAGTGAACCTGACTTATTGGCTGTTATTTGGTTTTAGACGTTCGTATTCTGTTGGGTGTAAATATTAACGGGATTTTTATTGTGTATGTAAATGTGTTTGGTGTCGGGTAGTTACATCTCCATCTTTACGAGTATTTCGAAGCGAAATTAAAATGTTAACTTTGTCCCCAAATTACGCACTCTAGCTGTCAAACCAATTCCATGGAGCTTATTCCCTCCTAAACAAGCTTAAACCCTCTCAGTTGGACAAGCAATTCTTCGGCGTTTGTGTATTCTGAATCTTCATTACGTGTTCACAAGAGCCCGCCACTTTAAAGTCCGCGTCTGCTCACAATCCATCTGTAGGCCTGTAACCTTTGCAGTTGAATGAGCTTTGTAAAATAACCACAGAAGAACTGATTGCTCAATCACACCGTCGTGAAAAGTTTAAGATTAGGGAACACGGAATCGATCAGTGCGACCAAGGACTGATCGACCGTGACCCTTTCTTCCCATTTGCACTGCAGCTTACAGTAAATTGCTGAACATGAATGCTGTAGCTGATTTAGATTTCTTCCCTGGTTAGTACCGTGGGGAATATGGTGATGTAAAATATTTGGCCTAGCTGTATGTCACATATTTCGGTTTAAGGACAATAATATTGATATCACTAACACTGACTTCAGTCATACTAATGTTATGTTGGACATTGTCCGTTGTCTGATACATTGGTCTGTTTTATATTTAGCTAGCCTATTTCCTAGTATATTAGAGGACCCCGCGTTCAATTCAGACCGTCGCCATGAATAAGTTACGGCGTAGTGAGTACCAGATCTGTCAGTATACTGACAGGTAGTCAGCTGAAGACAGTATAGAGTCAGTTCCAGAATGTCGTGTGTATCAAATAGAGGCCCATCCTAACACAGCAGATAGTGTCGGACATTGTACTGTGTTGGTACTTTTAGTGCATGAACCATTGCCACGCGCCTTGAGAGAATAACTGGCGCAAATGGACCTTCATAACTCAGAATAAATGTTATTAACTTCTAGTGAAAAAATTACACGAAGAATTAGTTTGCATTTGCAACGTGATGTTTGGACATAGGCCTGATGTGATGAACATCTGGGGACGAGATGCGTCAGTGCAAAGCAAGTGCGTAGCTGCTAATGCATGTGGCCAGCAGTCTGCGAAATGAATTAAGGCCAAGTAAACTGTTACAGAAGAGGCATGTTGTGGACATTTTTTGTAGCATGTCTCGGATATTTGGAACGTCCGTCCAAGGTTGAGTAGACGTGAAGTATGCACTGAAAAATAGCACCATATTCATATTCTCTGATGTAGCATGTAGTAGATAATTTAAACTGCGTGCTGGTTTTTAAGTTAGAGATAATATGAGCAATAAGGCCGTGCCATGGCTCAGGCGGTTAGTCGCCGGCCTCTCACCGCGGAGGCCTGGGTTCGATCTCGGGTCAGTCGATGTGGGATTTGTGGTGGACAAAGTGGCACTGGGACAGGTTTTCTCCCGAGTACTTCGGATTTCCCCTGTCAATTTCATTCCACCGGTGCTCCATTACTTGGAAAACGGAAAAAACTAATCATCATCTTCTTCATCACAGGGTTGCACAATAAGCCTTCAGGTTGCGGTGCATCCGTAGCATCTGCTGCGGTGCCCTTCACCAAAAAAAAAACAATATATGCGCAATATATGGATGTGCTTTCTGTATTTCAAGAGTAGGCCTAGAATGAGTCTATGAAAATATTCGCCACAGTTTAACCTCAAAACTGGACGTGACATGCAGGCCTGTTTATATGTAACTAACGAAGTCCGGTGTTACGGAGGAGGCCCTGTTTTATTCAACACATAACTAAGTAAAGTAACCTGAAAGAAATGTATAGCTCAAGCCTGGTTATTCTTTAAAAGCTGATAGTCACACACGCTTTTTGTCCGACCTGAAGTCATTACGGTGTTTTACAAGAGCCGCCACTGGACCCTGTTCCTGTCCACTTCGAGCCATTTCCATATCTCGAGTCCCGTTTTTAGTGACCCTTTACCGTTATCCCCCCTTCCATGTCTTCCCTGCCCTTCAGATTATGCATTTTCTATTTCCCATGCATGCTACACGCCCTACGTGTCATCCTTAACTTGGTCGTCGCAGTTAATTATTTGGGTTTGGTGAGCAGTAGAAAATATTAAACTCCTCATCAAGCTGTTGTCTCGTCTCTCCTAGGTCTCTGTAATTTGTTTTACAGCGCCTTCGGTGTGTTCTTTCCATACGGGTCATAGACCAAGTTCCAGGGTATGTAACCGGAAACAATATTTATGTGTATATATATGTATATATGTATATATATATATATATATATATATATATGCATTCTCCCCCACAAATGAATCGAGATGGGAAATTTTACGTTTAGAAGCTTACACAAGTACATTCAATAAAAGATGTCCTGGAGCAAGCATGTTTCACCTGTACTGCTGCGATTACCATTTGAACTTTAACGTTGAAGCATTTATCGGCAGTAGTTGTACCAGTAAAGCAACATTATCACTCGCGTTAGAAAACAGATATAAGAACATCTGAACCTCTGCTGTGCAAGTGCTGAAGTTTGAATTCTCTACTGGGAAGTTCAGTAATATGAACTTCTTTTAAGTAAGCATAATGATCCGAAAGAGATGGGCTGGACGCGAAGTACGCATGGTATAAATTACAGATGTATCCGAATTTCTTGTCCTGAAACACCGATTAAAGAAATCTCTTGTGAACCCAAGGCGTAGATAGTAAGATGGTAACAAAAATGATCTTTCGAAACTGGGTGTATATGTGTGGACTGGATTTATCTCTCTCAGGATAGAGGCCAATGTCCTGATTTTATAAATACGCTGTTGAAACTTGGACTGCGTAAAACTAGGAAATTTCCCTACTGACTGAATACACGCTGATGTTTGAAGGAAGACTCTGTACCATGGATTCAGTTGTTAGTCACCTCGGTCGTTGTGCCGGTAACTTAGTTTCTTGGCTAAATAAGAGTGTAGCTATTTGTGAATACATTGGTGAACATATGAATCGATTGAGTAAGGACTTATGACGAAATTCAGGTATAATTGTGCAAGGTATATCTGGGTCAGAAATGCTACAACCTTCTCTTCGGGACGTATATCCGATGTGAGTCCCAGCTAGTTTAAAGCCTCTCCCGACCCGGGGTATTCGTTATTTTCCTGAAGTTTCTGCATGCACCTTCTAGAAATTGGGCCACAACTGCTTCATCTTTCAGCCGTGTCCAACTTATAACCACCAAATAAAAAATGTAGGTCCAATTCTGAATTTCTGTAAATGTCCTGCAGTACTAACCATAAGTAATCTAGCCTTCTTCTTAGCCAGGCAGGAAACGCTGTGTCTGTTTACATATAGCTTAGTGCCACCAGACGTAAGCCATGCTATAGGAATGCTGCAGAAAGGGTTCGGATAGTCTGAAATACACGCTTATCGCCGTCTGTTCCATACGTTAGATCAGTGGTTCCCAAAGTGGGCGGTACCGCCCCCTGGGGGGCGGTGAGATTACCGAGGTGGGCGCTAATAGGTACGAGAGGTGGAAGGGAGCGCTGTTATTATCACAGGGGGGCGCTACTAGACAAGTAGTGCATTTATTTTTATAATTAAATTCAAAGAAAGTAATTTTTGTGTTAAAAATAAAAATGAACTAAATTTCTTCGTATATTAATTTATGAATCTTATTCAAGCACATATTACTTTTAATAAACTGTTGCTAGATGAATTATTGTTAATCATAAAAATATAGTAAATTTTAAATTATTAATTAACACATAAAATAATAAGTTTAACTCTTATAATTTTATTTAAACAATTTTTTAAATATAAAATAAAAGTGGAAACAAAAGCGCATTTATGTTTTCTAAAAAAGGTAGAGGGGCGCTGTGGGTGTGTATATGGAACCAAGGGGGCGGTGGACCGAAAAAGTTTGGGATCCACTGCGTTAGATTGATATTCACTGAACTAATGAATTTGTACGTTTGTACCGCTGGATGTCGGCAGCCACCTGCCTGCTGTGCGACTGCTGCAGTCAATTTCTGCGGCTAGTGTCATGTTATTACCGTGTTTGTTTGTGCGGTCGTAATGTTGCCGACTTCTTTAGTACTCTAAGTCAGGGGCCTCAAAGCGAAATCGCACGCTGCCGGGCGGATAATTTTGAAATCAATGGAGGGCTTTCCGGCTCAATGTTTACAATGGGGAAAAATGTCCGCACATGTACCTGCTGCTGAACATTGCTATCATTCTTAATCCAAAAGGTCTGATACATGACGTTTTCCTTTGGCAAATAGGCAGAAAAATCTTCGAAATTGTTATTCAGAAAACTTTGGTTCAGGCTAGTATCACTTTGCAAATCGATTAAGTGCATTTACGAATTTGGTGGAACCTACTCATTGTCTGCCTTGAAAGGAAAAGCAAACAACATAAATTTCGGTTCCAAATTTTGAAGTCTTACACTTGTTTCTCGAGCCCCTCGCGTTAAAAAAAAAAAAAAAAAAAGTTTCTGGAATGTTTTCTTGTACGTTAGGGAGAGACAGTTTAGGCCTATAGGGATTTCATGTGTGAAAAGTGAGAACAAGATCGGTGCTCGGGGCGCGTTAAGTGAATTGGCGACTGGGTGTTGGGGACCCCTGCTCTAAACACTGGTTTCATTTACGTCGTGTCCCATTATTCTTAAATAACTTGGACTTCTTCCTCGTGATGCCGTCTGATTCGAAGCTCCGCGGCCTCGGAGCAGAGAGGTTTCCGAAATATAGTGATGTAAAGGTGAAGCTGTCCCTGTGCACGCCCCGACGACTTACGGGAGGGAGTAGAGATATAGCCCCACCCATTCGTAACCCCGGCGCTAGATGGAGGTGGTCAGCTTCACGCCCTGGCTGGTTTAACCCCCCCCCCCCCCCCCCCCGAGAAAGAGCCCCTGTACCTATTGAATAAGAGACTGGGTGGGCCTCATAGCCGGTGTGGTCGCTTTGGAGAAGAGGGCAGTTATCTTACGGTCGTCCAGTCCGTGGCATAGTCACTGTAGCGGCTGCGCTATCCTGGCTCCCAAAATTAAACTGAGACAGGTATTGTTACTCTGTATGAGGACTTGGCAATCGTAACCCATCGTAAAGTATCAGCCTTCACAGAAAGAAATAAACTCGTGCTGAATTCGAACCTCTTTAAGATCATGCGTGTCTCAGATCATGTGGCCGGAAGTGTCGTGTTCCACTGTTTATCATTTCAGCGTCGTCATTGTTATAATCTTCTTCATCATCATCATCATCATCATCATCGTACATCTTCCTGGTTTAACGAATTCCATACGATGGCTTAGTTTTTTTTACTGAAACGATGACGCATACCAAGATAGCGATAAACTTCTAGCTTTGACCAAATAGGTGTTTACTTTTATTGTTGCAAGTTAGGTTGTTACGGTAGGTAGGGACTTGGCACTCCGGAAGTTTGGCGACGACCTGGCGGTGAGTGTGTCTTTGTGCTTAACTTCGTGCGGGCTTTTTGTTACCTTTGGTATTTTCTGAACAGAAGGTAAGACCTACTTATCTGCTTCCTGTGGTGAGAGCGAAAATGTCGGGCATTCGACCCGCTACCCACCAAGCACACACACATATAAATATAATTGTATGTATTTATATAATATACATGTATATATATATATATATATATTGTTAACCCCATAACTCCCTACTGACATACTAAGCAAAGCGTAGTTGTGTTAAAACCTCACAAATAACAGTACGTCAATGGACGGTTTTCCCCTTTCAGTTTAATTCCACCGGTGCTCCATTACTTGGAAAGATGAAAAAACTGATCATCTTTCATCTTCTTCGTAGGGTTGCACAAGAAGCCTTAAGGCTGCGGTGCGTCAGTAGCTTCTGCTGCGGGGCCCTTCTCAAAAGAAAAAAAACCCAGTCAATGGAAATCATGTAAATAAATTTATAGAAAAGTATATTAGGGTTGAGTTTATGTAAGTCAGGGCTAACGTAACTCGAGGGTACCTGTATTCATCCGTCACCTTCGCCTGGCTGCGCTTTCATTTCCGCAAGGAAAATACGGTCTGCGTTTCAAAAATTTTATTATTTTTATGTTTTGAAAATTGCATAAGTTTTTATTTGCGTAAGTAGGGGCGTGGTCGTATTTGGTATAGGTACACAACGTTTTGACAGTTGCCCGAGATAGAAGACGTGGCCTTTCGGATACTAGACCAGTTCCTCAACAACTAGACCTCCACGTGGTTGTAAGAAGAGCATCAGCAGTGGTGGGATGGTTGAAACCATTCCTCTTAGAATGTGATAAAGAAAATAACGCAATTCTCGTCAAATTGTGGAAATTCCATTGTGCATTTGTACAACAGCTACGAAAAAGTTTGATGATAAAAAGTGTTATGCTTTCCTGTACTGTGTGTGACCATGTGATTTCATGGAGTTGCGCATAGGGGTCAAATGTGAAACTACGCTGCAACTAAACAAGATAAACTCTTGACAGTTCCTAGTAGCCAATCTAGTTTAACAGCACCGGCAGTTTACTGCTGATAGACGTTCAGCTTCTTCTTCTTCTTCTTCTTCTTCTTCTTACCACTGCACGACATTGCAGATTCCTGTCTGCTCGTGTGAAAGCGTTAAATCAGCTACACAAACTGTACTGATCGGACGGTACTGATACTCAGTGCATTTTAAAGCGAATGACAACTATCCTCAAGTCAACTAGGGACGAAGGTTGGAATGCAGATGTGATAGCTATAACGTCGAATCAGTTGGAAAGGACTTTGTGTAGTGTGTATATCAGGATTCTGAAGAAATCTGTCGCGGCGTCTTTTTTTATCAGGAGTTGCACGGCGACTGAAAAAACATCACGAGAAACCTCGGTGAGGATACATACTACCCAGTCGAGATACTAATTTGTTATCTCCAGAGTAAAAAGTGTAGAGCTTTACCAGTTCATCAGATTGTTATTGTTGAACCTGAAGTAACCAGCAGTGACTTATCAGCGAGTCACCGGTAGAATAGACGTGGGTTGTGGTGTTTTAGGCGTTCAAGTACTGACCACCATGCATGAGACGAGTGCCGTCTTAACGCAACAGTGCACTCGGCGGCCGCTGGGGCCTCGCTGGACCGCGTTCTACATACTCTTTATTTAGAAAACGCCATTGCTTTGTGTCGTTTTGTCATAATAACAGATCCATTGATTCTGTCGTTGCAAACTGATGTTTTCTTTCTGGAAGCGTGGCATATGCCGGAAGAGTAACGCTTCTTCAGGGGTGACAAAATAAATAGCCTCCTTTAAAAATAGAAGGGACGGGAACCACTTTGTTAAGTACGCCGAGGGCCGAAAGAGTTCCTGAAACGTCCCTGCAAGTGCCGACGTTGAAATAGACTGAAGTGTAATTCAGCTTGAACGGATTCTGTGTGATCGTAGTCGTGAAACGGGGAAGGGGGAGAACCTGTACAGATGGACCCGTCAGAAAGATCTAGTCTCAATCCCTGGCCCAAGTTCAGGGACTGAGACTAGAACTTTCTGATGAATATGAGGTTTTCGTGTACCCTTCCATGAAACAAAACTTCCTTCCTCATATCCTTCATTTATTCTCCATGGTCTGTGATAGATTAAATGTTTGAAGAAACAAATGAAAGTCGACAGAGTAAGAAAATGAGATACGTTTACTTATACAAACATACGTTTTTAAATAAACAGAGTTGACGAAGAAATTATTTGAATAACAGTGAATTTAATATTGCATAAATGATGACAGTATAAAAATTAGTCTTACATGTAACCCTTTTCGCAACAACTGTAAAGGAAAATGAAAGAAAATGTGTAAAACTGTAAGCATTACACAATACAGGTATGGGAGGCGTGGGAGACTGGAGTTACATATGCAAAATTGTGGCTGGAGAACCTCACAGATCAACAAGGATGATAATACGATCCGGATGTAGGTCATGAATATGAAACGTCGATTAAACTGGCACATAATCCTGTCACGATGTGGGTTTAAGTAATGGCGATGTTGAATTTTCGATTCTGTTGCCACAGAGTGATACATGGTTAAGTTACGTTAAGTGTTCACTACCGATCGATGTTACAGTAACAGAATGAACGCCACTTGCTGTAATTCACAGACCTGGCCCAGCAGCCGAGTGGGAGGAACTTGAAAGAAAGATGCGTTATCTCGATGGACTTCCCGTTTCCGGGGAACATAAAGCTTGCATCTCGCTCTATCCGCTACCAAACAACCTCGCATACAGCACAGAGTAGACTAGTACACAGGAACTGGTTATTGTTGCAGCACATCAAAATAGCACAAACGCTAATGTATCAAATTACCTTGTGCCTAGATATGAGAGGGAAAACAAACTATGTCGTTACGAAGATACAAAAATGAAGCCTTCCGATGTCAGATGTTGAATTCTGCATTCTAAAGCATTGGTATTCAACCTTTTTTGTTCGCGTACCCCCACATATAATTTCTCTTCAACTTTGTACCCCCAAAGTTGTTGGTGCATAATTCAAGTTATACATAGTCTATAATCTACATCTTAAATAAGTTAAATAAATTACATCCAAAATAGTGTATTAAATAATAAGTTTTAATAGAGAAAAAGGAGAGTCAAGCTATTAAATAACAAATATATTATATGCACTATGTGGAATAAAATGAAACTAGCCGCACAGATAAGAATCGCATAAAGGAGAGAGAGAGAGAAAAAATGGCGCTCCCAAATCGCATGTCCTTACGTCCGGGTCTCTTGTGGCTAACCCTAAATCTGGCCCTGGATATTCAGTGTTTATCATGAAATAATATATTTTTTTTTAATTTTACGTACTAAGATGGCTTCGCGTACACCCGGGGGTACGCGTACCCCAGGTTGAATACCACTGTTCTAAAGCATCAGAGATCTTGCATTTAAGTAAACAGGCCTACTGTGTGAAATTAAAGCACAGTGCTGTTTGAACGAAATAAATCCGCATTTCTTTCCGTTGTGTCTTCGCAGAATATGCGACGTAATGCCGATACCGGTCTGAAAACTCTCTCTCCATATCTTTCTCGGCATTCAGCTTGCTCTTTGTCATGTAGGTTAATGCTCCGTTCTGTCTCAGACGGTCTGTATTTACCAATTCTGTCTACATACGTTTTCTTTTTTTTTTTACAGTTGTTTTAAACATAGGATAAATTTCTCGTCCTTAAGGACCTTGAAATTCTCATTTATGCAACATCTGTCTTTATGTAAGGTACGTCATCTTATGCGTATTCGTCTCTGTAGTATTGGACCATTTGTTGAACCAGTATCATCCACATACAATTTAATGCATGTGCTTCCCTCCTGTCCAGTGGGTGCCGGGAGCTCTTTGCCCTTGGGCAAAGGGGCCGGGGTGTGAATCTGACCGCTCAACAGCCGAGGAAGAGCATGGCTGGAGCTTATGCCCCCCGCTCCCACCACATGCCTTTATAGTATGCACAGGTACAACGTCACCAAACCGGAACTACGTTGTCTCTCCTTTGTGTAGTTAATTATTTAAAATGTTCTATCAAAATCCTTATAAAGCATCTTTGTAAGGTCATTATGTTGGTATTTTAAACGTATGAAGGTACTACGAGTAAATACACAGCTCAGTGCAGTCGCTTGAGCATCGCTGTTTATACTGTTACTTCCAGTGTTATTATTTTTTGGTATGGGATATGCATAAATAGGGTGGTGTAGTGGTATCGCTCGACACTTGTGGTCGGAAGGTGTGTACGGTAACGGGGTGTTCTGACTCTTGTTTTGTCCAGTTTTGTTTAAAATTGTTTGTACAGAGGTAATTAAGGGCTTACGAATCACTGTAAGAAAGTTTAAATTCTCTGCTAACTGGCCACTTCCGTGGCTGAATCCCATGAAACCAGAAGGCCTACTCATTCATTCTGTTCGCTGTAACAGCAGACTAATGAACGAATCAACTGCCTACGGAGTATTCTTGCGACTACTGTAACATCAGTAGCAGTGAAGTTGTAGCTCTTTGAAGACTATAACAACGTGGAAATGCTTTTCTGTCCAATACTCCCGATATCCGAAACAGCATTACTTTGAAGGTTCCGAGGCTCTGCCCGCTCGTCCTTCTGATAAGAGTAATGTGAAGATTAAGAAGAGTATGGAACAATGGTGGAATGATACTGACAGGGTGAAACCTGTCCCATTGCAACGTTTTCCCGCCACAGATCTCACATGGAATGGACCGGGATCAAGCCCACGTATTCGCAGTTAGAGCCGCCTGAGACATAGCGCGTCCTTTTGAAGGCTAAAATAAATCTTCTTCATATATAAAGGATAAAGTTCGTACCCCACAGAGAAGGTAGTGCTCTGATTATTGTGAGAAACATACCAAACACAAGCATGCTGTGGGGACAAAATGCAGTGATTTTAGTGTTAAGCCTGGCGGTACATATAGTAACGACCAGGCTTAGAGGGTTAAGGTGGCCAGTGCCAACCCTGTCTTTCACATAATCAGCTCGCCGTGGTTTGCGTCATTTGATTCAAGTATTCTGACTTCTTTCGCGATGTCTAACAAAAATGAAAATTCCAAGTAACATAATTTCCAAATTCGTATTTTTGAGATTTTTATTCCTTGTCGCTCATGAAGTTAATTAGTGTGGATAGACGCTTATTTTTGACAAGGCTAATCAGCAATACAGATATTACACTGCAGAAAATCTTACATCCTGCTGTGTGAAATACCAAATATTACGCTGCATAGAGAAATTGTGATTGTGTGGGTGCTGCATAAACCGTTGTTGACAAAGGGTATTGTAAGCTAGCAAGCGTATGCATATCAAAGGAAATGTGCTGTAGTAACACCTGTTGCAGATACAGACACACACAATGAAACGCCTACACAGTGGGATCGCAGATTCGATTCATTCATCCACTTCGAATACGTAGGTTTTTCAGACGTGTAGTGGATTGAAATGGATGTCGTAATCAGCTAAGTTACTGCCACCTTCTAAAGAAGCACTCTGTTCATTGAGTTACACATTATCGAAATTATACTTCAATTAAGTATATACACCGTTTATAGTTTTGCACGAAGTAAATTCGTTTGGTACGAAGGTGGTGAATGAACGTGCTAATCACAGCTACATTGTTGCATGAATTAAATTGTAGTTTATCCTGGTGGACGGGCTCAGCGAGTCCTATTTAGTTTGATCCAGCTATCGTTTGAGAGTGCTGTATAGGATCTACATAACTCACGTTTCGAGAGAATTTTAACGTGCCTAGAGGCTCCACTTCGTCACCCATTGAAATTCATCTTGCAACCCGATAATTGTATTGTCGCGTGTGGGCAATTAAATTACCGTGACAGTGTGTGCTTACCCGATGATGGATGAAATTGCGACCGCTGGTTCGTATCCGAAGTCAATGGAATTCAGTCTGTATCCTCGCGTACTGTGTACTGAAGACTGATTTCAGTATGACTTCTTTACTCGAGGAAAAAAATGCGTTGGTGTATGTGATCATCATATTAGCCTGGTAATGTACATGCGTGTTAAAAGATGACAGTGGGCTGGCCATGTAGTAAGGACGTTCGATTACCGAATCCCAAAATGAATTCGGGAACGAAGTCTCGGAAGAAGGAGACCCGCTGGAAAGCCGATGAATAGATGAGAAGATGGAAGCCGATGAATAGATGGGAAGATGGAAGTGCAGAAAAATGACGCCAAATTGCTCAGCATGAAAAATAGGCGCGCAGCAGCAAGCATAGGAGTGATGGGAGGAAGAAACAGGGGAAGCCATGGCCAGGAAACGGGACAAAGAGCCATAGGAAGAAGAAGAATGAGATCACTGTGCTGTCCCCGTATGTGAATTCCCTTCCACTTGGGAACCAGTTGATCGATTTTTACGAAATTTTGTAAGAACGTTTTATATTACACCAAACAAATGTATCGTAATGGTCACAGTGTGTCCTCTTGTAACAAATCTCCCTCCTCCTCCCCAAGCAAGTAACATTAGTGGTGATAAACAACGTTAAGTGGGTCCCTGTGTCAACGGCATGATTGCTGATGGAGCAGACGGCCTCTACTACGTACATACGTAGAGTGGCTACGAATGTATTGAATAAGCAGGCACGGACCACAGATAAGGGACTTTCTTCCAGTTTGGAGGTTGGACGAGTGGCTCAAACGTCCTCACCGTGAAGAATCAACGTGATGTTTGTTGCCTTGATCACGAATGGGAGAGATGAGAAAAGTTAACAGAACTGTGGTAGGTAAAGCTGAAAGGAAGAGAGCACTGTAGAGATCTAGCTGTAGATGTGGAAAACTGATATTAAAGACGGGGGTTGTGAAAGGGTGGACTGACTTCATTTGATTCAAAATAAGGGCCATTCATGGGCGCTTAAGATCACAGTAATGAGTTCTGATTCCGTGAAAGGTGGAAAAGGTTTGGGCAACTGAACGACTGTTTGTGTCTGAAGAAGACGCTCTAAGTTGAGTTACCTACCACGTCCAAAACGGGCGTAGGTCTCTGACAGCGAGTAAAGGCGCCCAGAGCTTAGAACAAGAAGTCGTTGATATCCCTGTTGATGTCATGATGCGTAGGAGCAAGAATTTCGCCATGTTCCGATCTCGTGTTTGTTGCTGTTGCTGCTACTGCTGCTGCTGACTTCACTGTTCGTTTTCTTTTCCTTGTGATAGCCACTTAATATTAATTTTATATGTCCTTAGGACTGCACATTATTTTTTTATAATAATATGGCCTGTTTCTTTGAAGTCACATCTGCGAGACCGAGTTAACACTGTATGAGTCGCTACTAGATTAATGGCGGTCATGATACTGTTGGATGTATAATGACGTCATTTTCTGTAGTAGTTGGAATCAGTCTACAAAGATTCTGTGTTGTTGAGCCGTGACGCTAATAATGCAGCTACGACTGTCGGGGAGATATGGGTTCCGAAGGATTTGCATTGTTGCATGAACTAGGCGACCTATGACTGGCTGTACGGTCCGGGGATCGAATCCCGGCTGGGGCAGATTTTCCGCACCCATCCAGACCGGCCCTGCCCCCCCCCCCCAAAGCCTCCTGTACAGTGGGTACTAGGTCTCTCCCGGGCGTAAAGCGGCCGGGGCGTGGTGTTGACCACCCCCACCCATCACCATCTAGCGGCGAGGTTAAAGAAACAGTAGAGCTATACCTCTACTCCCCCTCTGGGCCTTCATGGCCTGTTCTAGGGAGAACTTTACCTTTACCTTTATCTGTACCTCAGCTGCTGTATCGGGCAGCCGTATCAGACCAACATGGAGCTGACCGCGAACTTACGGGTTTGTTCTGAACACAGAATTGTAGCTCCACATTGCATGTATTGTTCCCAGGATAACATCGAAACGTTATGCAATTGACCATTAACGTAACATTGCTCTTTCACGCCAGGACGACACAATTTCGCGACTACCGGCATGACATATGGATATGTATGACGCACATTGAGCGTTTTTATACCGACGAGGCGTGCTTTTTCTGATGAAAGTTTTGTAGTAATATATTCTCGACACAGAAATCTGCAATCTGAAACGAAAATTTGTGTCATGTATGGATCTTAATTTTTAGAAATCGAATGTTTACTCTGAGCATTCCGAGTATTTACGTTAAACTTCACGCGTTTTATTGTAGTGTTGCAGTCGGATTTATAGACTAAGTACATAGAACCACCTTGCAGACTGACACTGTTTACCTCTTGACATAAATTACTGCCTCCGTTAGATATACTTTCATTTCATAGATGCTGATTTTAGGAGTGTTATGCTTAAATGAAGCATTAAACTCTGTGAAATAATCCCTTTCCGACTCACAGAAGTATAAACAAGTTTACGTTTGAACCACCCACCCCGAAATATCAGATACTTGCAATCACTCCCACGTGTTGTGCACGTGTTTAGACACTGCTCTGAGTGATGTGCCTCTGGTTCTCTTGAGACACGAATCAGACCACCTTAAGTGCATTTCAAATATCTTCCACACAGCTACAACTCGACTCACTGACATGATAGCGACTGCGGACATGATGAAACCTGTGATCATCCCTTTAACGGTGTGCCCTCTACAGTCAAGCACTATAGAAATCACCAGGGTCCCGTAACCGTCTGCTTTGATCAGCTCATAATTCATATAATCACGGATGACTTCGTTGTCATGAGACCTGATGCTGCACCGTATTCTTCAGAGTCTTTGACTAGACCTTATCCTGAGTCAGTTAAACACAGTTCGCATCTTCACGATAAATAAACCAATTGCTTGTATTTGCGTATGAGGACATACGAAACAGGGTATTATGGAAACATGACATGACATGCGAACTGAAATGGAGCTCGGGCACCAGCAATATTCTTGATTGTCTCAGCCTCTTCCTTTCTTCGCTCAGTATGAATGTGCAAAGTTCAGTTGCAGATCTGAGAAACTTTTCGAAATACCCATAATACACAAAAATTGTGTTCATGAATACTGATTTGACTCTGTTTCCTTCTCTATGGTTCATGCAGCAAAGTGGCAAGCCCGAACACTGCAGAATAAGTCTACAATAGGTGAGGGACCCAGACAAACGGCATATGTGTGTCTTTTCCTGTCTGTCTGTATTTATTTATTTATTTATTTAGATTTCGTCCTTCCTTTCACTGTTACTGTCTTTAAAAGTCGTATTTCTAGGACGGATTTTGTAAGCTTATGATTTGATTGCACCCCCTTAAACATGTCACAGCACGAATAATTCGTAATCAGTGGGGGTTAATTTTGGTTGACCGAATTTTCAAAACACTTCTTAAAATGTGAAATCCCACGTACGTTATTGCTTACCGTTCAAACGGTGAACATAACCGGCGAAACACAGCATATACAGAGTGAGAAACAGTTATTGTAAGTGCACATGTATTCGGTAAAGAACAGCGTAGCGGAAGAATCAACTTATGTGAATATCGTGCATGAACGCAACTGAACGCAACGAATGAGTTGCATTATTTAGCACGCAACTAGAAAGACGATATAGAAATATTGTATTTCCTTTCAACAAGAATTCTTGGCGTTGCGTTACGAATTTACTGTGGGAGTGAACCGAAGCGCCTTCCGAGTGTGGGATGTGAAGTTAACTTTTGCGTACGCTGTACTGTATTGCGGCATTTTAGAGTAGGTAGCAGTCAAAAGTTGGCCATTAATGTGGCTAGTTGATGTGGAAATAACCTATGAAAGCTTGCACTGGAAGTAATAACTACTTTAGCAGGTAAGTAGCCACTTACCGGATACTTACTAAAAGGAGCTGCATGAAGCTTTGAAAAGTCGATAAACCTCGGGTGGTCAACAAATTCTACGTTTTTATACAGCCCTAAGGTTTACTGCCGTGTCCATAACGCATGGAAACGGCAACACACCTTGACTCAGGGTCCAACGTCCGGACAAGAGACCTTTCCTTGCGCCAGTTTAATCCACTACTCACTCTTCAGTATTCTCGCATTAGGCATACCCCTAGGTCTCCCAAGTGGTATCTTCAAACTCAGTTGTCATACCCCCACGCGTGCTGTATGTTCTGTCCATCTGTTTTATCATCACAAGCGGCTACGTACACTTTCCTTTTGTGCCTCAGAAGTCCTGGGAAACGCGAAGAAAAGTTTGTTCTGTCTAGCTCCCAGAAATTTACAGGCGCGTAGCAAGACGTGTAAATTATTTGGCAAACAATCGGGCCGCGGCGTAGGAATAATTTCCCGACTTCGAAGGATGTGGAGTATTGCTTTAGTGTGCCAGCGTGCATTTTGATGAAGTGCAGTTGCGATGACCCAGTTTTCATCATATCGTGATGCTGTGCTGGAAGCTGTGGGAATCACAGTCTCACACGACTTAACAGATGCGCAACATCTGTCTCTGCAAATCTCACCCGCTCGCTCGCGCGCTCACTCACTCACTCACTCACTCGAGCCTCCGATACTGTTCTACTCATTTCGATATTGAATGTCACGACATTCCTGTTTGAGGTTCCCTGTTCAAACCCCTGCCTAGAGAATACTATTCTGCTGGTTTTATTGAATCTCTACAGCCAAAGACTGGCATAACACCTTCCAGTAAGACTCATTCATCACATATCGTCACTGTAGGTCTATCCCACGATTAGGAGAGTTCTTCAGCCAAAAATGTTAAACAAGTACAATATGTTCCTACTGTAGGTATGGTACCTACAGTGGGAACATGCACAAGCTGCTCCGAAGATTTGAACGATCACAATACTGTGTATAAATATATATATATATTATAATATATATATATATATAAGATCCATTCCACAAGGAATACCTCATGAAATTTACGCATCTACAGCATAAGCATCAAGACATCAAACAATTTTAATACAATTTTAACTTATTTTATCTATAAGCTACGTTTTATACCAGTATTGATGTACACCCCCTGAAGATGACCTACAAAGGCCGAAACATGTCGGAGTTGTAGTGCTTTAGTTGCAAAAACTTTATATTGTAATATAGTGCATTTGTTGGTATTTCCTTGAAATTTTAACATTTCATAAGCACGTATCCGGCTTACATACTCGTACGTGGCTGTAAAATGTTCGCTCCTTGCTCATTGCGGTTTCTTTTTTTTTTCAGGTAAGTGAATATTAAAAATTATTTTAAAGAACACCGGAAGAAGCTTACTTTAGAACCGAGGATGTGATACCGGTCGCTGGATTGTTAGCTGCATGAAGAGAGAGTCTACATTGTCGGTAAGCATAAGCACCTGCACAATATTAATGTATTTTTAAGACCGGACAGTATCTGTATCTGCTTGTATGTAGCTCTCACTAGCGACACAATGATATTTAATAGCGTAGTCACACCACTTGCTGGTAATGGAAAGAAAGCAATATGATTGCCTCAACAAGCTTACATTCACAAGATATCTAGATATCGAATTGTAAAGACACAAGAGTTCGTATCATATTCCTATTTGTACTGCAATTAGAATACAAGTTTCTGTCAAAGGCCACCTTTGTCACCTGACCTCACACTTCATACACTTTCGTTAGTAATGCAGAAAGGCGTGGGGTAAGTGAAGAATATAACTTCCGATTGTCCAAAAAGCATGCTTTGAGATTAAAGAGCATGCGGTGAAATAGAGGAGGGTGTATTGGTTGGGGCTAGGTGTTCTTTGAAAATAAACATGGCCTAAAATAGAAACAGAAATATTTACATGAATCCGCCCTTTGATGCATTACTCTTTTACCGTTCAGCACACAGCGATTTCTTTGTATCTCCATTCGCACCTCAACCGTAAGATCACCTTGAAGTTTATACTCGGAACTTAATTCGTATCATTACTGTTAAGCGTACCATTAATTAGTACATATGCTACTCATTTCCAACTAGATGAGTACTGGCTGGGCATGAGAGGAAATTCCATTGTCTTCTGGTTGTTTGAGTGGCTGGTTTATTCGTTCAGAGGGCTGACTGCTTTCCGTAACATTCAACGATCTTTCTAAAAAATAAAAACAAGATCGGTAATGTACGTGTAATGCAACATTGTGGTGCGTTCGCGTAATATTTATACCTCGGCTGTCCTAACAGCGTGATACTGTTTTACTCGAAGAGAGCGCTTTTATGGCGATTTAATGTCGCTGCAACAATAAAACGTACTTACGTCTTCATGTAAACTGACCAATATTTTTTCTCGATTTTAACCAAATTTGGAATTTCTTGACAGATTTTCATAAAAGTCCCCAGTATAAAATGTCACAGAAATCCGTCCAGTGGGAGCCCCGCTGGTGTATGGGGACATGGCGAAACTACTAGGCGCTTTTCGCGTGTGTGCGAAGGCGCCCAAAAATAGAGGACGGCCACTGGGTCGGAGGGCGCATGCGCTCATGTCCCTGCCAGATAAACAGTGCTATTGAAGAGCCACACTAATTGACCGAGAACTTGAGAAGCCAGTGGTCACCGACCTGGTGAAAAAAGAAATTCCCCGCATTTTATAGAACCCGAAAGTTTATGTAAGTTTTTACAAGATGCCAGCACCGGACCCAATCCCAAGGCTCATGAACCCAGTCCACACCCTCTTGTGCTAGCTATTTCTTGAAGACCCACTTTAATGTTGTCGAAACACCCACACCTACGTCTCCCAAATTTTGTTTTCCCATCAGGTTTTTCAACCAATTGTGTACTATGGGTGATTTCAGGGTCCCACCGCGGTATAAATAGATCTTCGCTCTTCTGGAAAGTTACGCAGCGTTTATTGGTAGTTAGTTACCGACGTTTCGGGACAACCTGTCGGTCCCATCCTCAAGTATGAGGTAGAAGAATGCTTGCCACTGCTTGACCCTTGAAGATGGGACCAGCAGGTGGTCCTGAAACGTCGGTAACTACGAATAAACGCTTCGTAACATCCCAGAAGAGGGAAAATCTCAACATTGTGTATTCATTCTTATATTTCTGATTAATGCTACATGACCCACCAATCTCACCCTCTTTAATTTAATCACCATAAAGAATAGGTTGTTACTAAAAGTTATGCAACTTCTCATTATGCAGTTTTCTCCAACCTCCCGTTACTCCCTCCTTGTTGTTCGGTTTAAGACTAATACGCGTAAGTCTAATGTGCTGTCCACTCTTAACCCTTAAAGGCCCAGTGATTAGTTTATGTTCCACGAGGTTTGACATTAAAGAAGACATGCAGTGTACGTATAACATAGCATTGAGGTGCATCAGCGTAACCACTGTTGCCGTCGAAAAGCAGTAAGTTTTAAATATTCTGAGTGCGTGTCTGTATTCTTGCCTTCGTTATGCGGCATGCAAATTCCATCTTTTCTGCGCCGTATTATATTGCCATCTGTGGCCTGACTGGATCTACAATATTTTCCGCATTATCTCATAAACGGCACGATTTTCAGAAAAAAATATTGAATATAAAATGTGTGTTTTTTCTTTACAACTTTTGTCTGAAACATTTCTCATTCTAAGAATAATTCAGCGATATATTATCATAAACGTACATAGGACTTCATGCAAGGTACCCGTTATCCTTGTCAGATTTTAATGAAACTTGAGTTTTCTCGACAGATTTTAAAAAAATCGTCAAATATCAAATTTAATTAAAATCCGTCCAGTGGGAGCCGAGTTGTTCCTTGCGGACAGACAAGAAGACAGACGGACGAACGGACGGACAGCAATGACGAAGCTACTTGTCTCTTTTCGTAATTTTGCGAACGCGCCTAAAAATTTTACTTCTGCCAACAAAATTCATTTGCGCTTTGTGTGGATCTCAGAACAAACAGAGATTATTTCCCTGTACATCATTAACTGATTGGTTTTCATGACCGAGACGGAGAATGTTTACTGCGCGGAAAGAACTGAATCTTTAAACAGAAATCAGTTTCATCTAGTCTAAAGTTTTAAGACATACACGTGCAACATAATTTTTGTTCTTCAGCTACTCACTCGTCTTCGAAAGCCCACTTCAGTCATACCATTTTTTCCTTCCGTTTATGTACTGTGTGCCTAATTTGCTTTATGGTGTATCCTAAAATGGATTGTGGAGGAAGCGGCCTCGCGGTTTGTATGGAGGGCAGGTGTAAATATACTGAGTAAGCAGTCGCGGACTGTCATCCAGCTTGGTATGGTGGGCAGGAGTGCGCTAAATCCGGTAAAAAAAGGTAAAGCAATCCCATTACAGGCCTTGACAGGCCCTTAGGGTACCAGGAGGTCGAGGCTCCCAGATTTTTAGACAATCGGCACATGAAGGTGTTAGGGTTGTCAGCCCTACGCACCGGCCGCCTTTACCCCCTAGGAAAGATTCCTGGTACTCATTTCTGTTAGAGGCTGAGTCGACCCCAGGGCCATAGTGCGACCGAAACGATTATGTCAATGAAAAATTCCAGTGACACCATCGGGAATCGAACCCGCGACGTTCCGGTTTGTAGCGCAATGCCTCAACCAACTGCGCCACCGCAGATATATGCAGATTCTGCTGGAATAGTAATAAAATTCCATCGGCAACAAAAATGTCTATACCGAAGACAGAACCTGTACCCGAGCGTAATTGCATATTTTAGGATATTACGTAACTAGGAATGTGCGATTTGCATATGTCGTGTAGTACTTCGGGGGTGAAAGAACACTTTTACGATGAAGTGAACGCATAGCTTTAATGGAAACAATAAGTATGATTTTTGGTCGGGAAATCTTTTGACAATATATAATTCTGGGACTGCGAAGGAGATAGAAAGATAACTTTAAGAGTACAGGCACAGGGCCGGCACACGGCCATGTTGATACCGTGAACCTATTCTTTTGGTGCACCTGCAGTGAAAATACATTTTAAAGTGAGGACAATCCCAGTCGTGGTACTGGAATTTATACGCGCATGTGCTTACTTTGTCGCGTTTGGTATTGTTAGACTGGACGAGTTTCTGTTAGAGTTAAGTACGTGTAACAAAGGGACGCGTTGTCTTGACATTTATGGGTTTGTGCGTGCCTATTTGTTATACAGGTATTAACTGTCTACGCAGCGTCGTTGTGTACTAAGTTAGCTCTCCCATCTTCAAAATCGCGAGGACGTAGGTTCGAATCTCAGCCCGTGGGTCCTTGTGTTTAATGATCACGTTTGAAAACTAGTTTCACGTTCCGGCCGCTTCACTCCTCGGAAAACAGACTTGACTGTCATTAGGCAGGAAGTTTGAACGGCCCCAGAACCTTTCCACATTCGGTGATGAAGAGACCCGTGCCTCTGCAGGAAACAAGCCTGGTCATCTAGGTGATTTTGCTGGATTAAAGAAAATAACGATTAGCCAGCAGGAAATTTTAAACATAAATGTGGAATTGGGTGGTGGTTCACGCTTCTCTGGACGTCACGGCAGAGAGAATGGGCTAGCTGGGTTGGTATGTACGATATACTGCTTTCGAGGGAGTCTGCGACTGCTGGACCACTCCGCCGAAGCAGTCGGCGGGGCGTTCATTGACTCCCAGAGTCCGAGTGAGTGACCTTCTCCGGCTCGTTTAAGATCGGTTGTAATCGTGCGATTGAAGACTCGCTTACAAGCTCTCCCGACTGCGCAGCCCTGGAATGGTGGCAAGTGTGCGAAGCTAACAGTCTCGCGCCTTCACTACTGAATCTCTGCCAGCGGACACGTAAGCAGTCGGTCGGCTCGTGTAAGTTGTGTGGTTGGTTATTTACGTTCGACATCGCAAGATTGAATTATTTTGTTGTGTATTTGAGTGTCCTTAAACTTTCTGTTTGTATAAAAGTGTTTTGTGACGACACTGAAACTGCTTGTGTTGTAACTACTGAAAGTGTTTCTGTATTACCATTTATCCCGCAGTTTAAATTGATTTCTTTGAACTCAAGCTGTGATTGACATGTAAGTAGTGTTTGTTGAGCTGAGACAGCGATGTTGGTTATTATTGGTAATTAAGAACAGTACTCATTCAGTAGTGTGTGAAAGCATTAGAATGCTTCATTTAGGTGAATTAGATCTAGTGTGTCTTAATTTCAGTTTACGTACGGTAACTTTGTAAGAATACATATGTAAAAACATAATGTGCTGCCAACCTTACACTGAAATTGCTGGTTTGTTCCAAAGTATTAGAAATTTATAATTGGTAATTCCAAGGCTGCAGTGTGTTGGTACACGTCTGTGTAGATCCACATTTTATGTGCAGGTGAATATACACACAACACGGATTGCATTACACCGTTACCTGACGTGACCTCAATTTCCGATCCGACGTGTCTTGAACTGAGCGGTCAATCGGTCATACAGCAACTATGGTAGTTGCAGGGCATCTCGCTTCTGCGTAGCGGCAAGTTTAATTTATTGCGAGAGTTTATGGCGTACATATTCTTTTTACACGGGATGATATCATTCATATTAAAACACTGCGAGGCGTGTTCTTTTCAGCGAAGTAAGGCGTGGCCTGAAGCATTACGCATTCATTTCCATATCCACTATGAATCTGTGGACTCCTCCGGAATCAGACAGCCGAAGAATAAAGGGAACAGGTTTTTAACACTTGTAACATGTTTGACTTGCATTTGGGATGTACCTGCTTCTTGGAAGTAGCTAGCCTGATCGAGGATTATCACTTTATAATCAGTTTCGATAGGCGAATTTTGCAAATCAGCAGTAGGAACGTCAAACAGTCCTTCCCGATTCACTGTTTATGATTCATATTCTCGTGCCGTTTGAAACAGACTCGGAATCACGACAGACAAAGAGAATACTCGAGTAAGTCTCATAGGTTGGAAAGGTTTTGAATGTACTTTTTGGCCTACAATGGAATGGCGACAGGTGGAAAGTTTCCGTATCATGCAACCTTACCAGCGGTTGGTTAATTACATTTCTGAGATATATTGGCACTCCGTAATACACATTTCAATTGCGAGTATCGTTTTATGTAGGTAATAGAAGCAAAAGTCAAGAGTGTGTGTTAGAAATAGAAACATTCTAAACATTCGTTGCTTTAACGGTGGTTTAGTACTTGAGTTTGAATGTTTCTCAAATGATTATGACTAAATGTGAACACATGTAATTCTGAAACGGGGGTCTGTTACAAAGGTGGGTTTCCTCGTGCGTCACCGGAGCCCATATGGATACAAGGTGCAGTGCACATGAGGCTTGTGTGGGTGTGGGCGACTGTTGTAGCGAAATGTCAACAAGGGCCCAGATTTGGCACACAATTTAGAGTAGGCCTACGGCGTGGAAAATGTTAGTGTTTATCAATTGCTAAGGAGTTATTTTTTACACCGCAAATGTTTCTTTCTCTTGCTTTTCTCTGTGTTACGTGCTAGTCTCCGTATTAAGGTCAGGAAGGTTCATGTAGGCAGGAAATGGGAAACAAACGTATTATTACAAAAGACGGACAGTATTTAGGTAGGATCAAAACTTGAAATTGGTTTCGCTGAAATGTTTTGTGAAGAGATCAACAGGTTGGCACTGAGGATAGGGTCCAGCAGCACGATGTAACCATTTGGATGGACCATCCGATAGGGTCCGTACACTATGGTCAACAGAGTAGCACTGATGCTATAAACACTGTAGGTATTGCCAAATACCGGCCCAGAGACCCCTTAATCAGTCCGGGTTTGCGTTATTCTCCACAGTAGCAGCACATTACTGGACAGAACCCCAAATCAGAACAACGTCCTGTTTCATCCAAGGGCGACCGAGATGTTTCCCTTTTCCGGGACCTTACCTCTTTTTTAATAGCAGATTTGATGTCCGGTCCCTTTTTTGCTAACTGATTAGATGTCTGCTGTTTTCAATTTCATTCGTACACGCATAATAATCTGCCCTCATAAGGTTTTAAAGCACTGTGTAACATCTTCTCTTGGAGCACCGCGGAGTGACGTCTCAGTTGAAGCGTTGTAAGAAAGCTAGCATGTTATGCGTAAAAGTGAAGTTCATCCTAGAACAGGCCATGAAGGCCCAGAGGGGGAGTAGAGGTATAGCTCTACTCTTTCTTTAACCTCGGCGCTAGATGGGTGTGGGTGGTCAACGCCACACCCCGGCCGCTTTAACCCCCCCCCCCCCTAGTGACCCGGTACCCATTGTACAAGATGCTGGGTAGGCCCCAGGGCCGGTCTGGACGGATGCTGAAAATCTCGCCTCCACCGGGATTCGATCCCCGGACCGTCCAGCTCGTAGCGAGTTGCTGTACCGACTGCGCTATGCCAGTCCACCATGTTATGCGTACCATTTATGCTGTGACATTATGTTACTAGGGCTGTACGTCAGATGATGGAGGCTAGTCAAAACATAGCGGGTCGTTAATTAATGAATGTACTCTTGTAGTGTACGTTGTTGGTATATTATACGTGTATACACGGTTAACAGTGTGCCATAAAATAAATCAGCAAATTTGTTGATCTTCTGTATGAAGTGTAGCCTGTACAGTGGAGCATGCGCAATGTAAAGAACCCTAGCTACACGCGTCTTTGACAGCACATCGCCTGCTTAGCTCTGCTACCCCCCCCCCCCCCCCCCCCCCCCCCCAATGTGTGGCGATTAAGTGACGCAGAACAGGTAAAAGGCAGGATCTTTTAAACTCCTTTACGAAACACGCGCTTTGGTCGTCTGTGTAGTGTTTATCGTCGTCAAACCCCCCCCCCCCCAAACAAACTGTTGCCCTTCTCTTAAAACGTTTAATATTTGTAGGGTGCATATCCCTGTGGTTAACGTATACCCAACATGTATTGAAAACCATTTGCACCTAGATGCAGAACTTAGTTATATGGAACAGGCTTGAAAATGACAAATTGTAGTCGTTTATAATAAGCATTACTGGACGAAATCATAAGAGCGGTGTAATTGGTTTTCAGTATGTTTTTCTCTTAAACGGTTTGAATCTTTCAAAAGTTACCAAAATAATATTTAAATTAATTTCCCACCTCACAGAAAACATCGTGTCTGCGTTACAGAGACAATACTGTTTAGGACAATAATCACTGTATTCTACGAATAAATATACTGTGGAGAAAATGCAGAGGGTTTTAATGTTAAGCAGGTGGTATAACTCGTGTGGTGAATGAATTCTGATTTCGACGAGGGCAGTTGTCTTCAGTATTGGCTGACTGAGTACTGAAGGCTGATGGTAATTTTCCCCATTCGACGCAACAGCATATAAGACCTCAGATGTCTATATTCACTGATGTACCAATGTGCTCTTGAATAAATCGGCACTTCTCACCGCTTAATACAACCACTGTATTTCATACACTTTTTTACACTACGCCCGACATATTTTGAAACTTCTGGTTCATGATCACAGGCTACCTTAGGTTTCTCTTGGTTCCTTACAGCGATTTCCGTACCTGACGATAAGCGATTTCTGTTTTATGTTGGTTGTGACGTATTGTAGTGCCAGTGCGGTTTTATCAGTCCATCTGTGCCTGCGGTGGTTAATCCTTTTACTGATAAATGTCGCGACTTGCACCATAATACTTCAAAACAACATACATAGGGTCAATATAATGCCGAACTGAAACTCCCAACAGAAACCTAAGGAAGTCTGTGATAATGAACAAAACGTTTTGAAACATGCAGGGTAAAGTGCAACGAACTACAAGAAATATAGTGGTTGCAGTGCATATTTAGAAAGTTCCATGCCCCCCTCCCCCACTCTGCCATCTTCCGCCATCAGTACTGGGTCACACAGTACGTTAGCTGCAGAGGGACGACGGCAAGAAAGAGGCTGAGTGTACACAATTGCGCTGCGTGATCTGCACTTTCGAAAGGAATTCTGTGCGGGTAACGCTTTGTAACTCTTTAACTGCATATCACTGTTAGCTACAAAATATATTTGGGTTGTAATAATAGACTTACAAGCCTGAACTCGGAGAGCAGCGTGATGTAACTTCGTCGCTCATGTCATTTGAACCGTCGCGAGCGGATTCCTCGTCGTCAGCACAGCATAGGCCGTTGTAGTTTTGCTGTCGTCCTCGTTTTCATTGCTGCTTGCCATACCTACTGTTGTAAACAGACTTTTCAGCTTCTTCCTCCATCGTTGCATCTCGACGGTGATAGTCATTTTAGACGTAGCCTCAGTGCTTTGCCCAGTTATGATCTGTTATTTCACAGACAGATCGTCTGGGAGGGAAACGTGTAAGATGTTCGATGGATTCGTAGTGACAATACCAGAGGCGCAGCACAGTAGTCCCCCGGCCCTCAGAATTCTGCAACCACTGTAGCACCTGCCGCTGTGTATTCTCGTCCCAATTTATGACAAGTACCGCATAGTTATGTTTAGACTATAGCAGAACGTCGTCTTAACGGGGCTTTGTGGTGGGGGTTTGATTTCCTTGGTGTGGTATGATGCGGCGTTGTGGACAAAACGGGACACAAACATGGAAGGTTTGGGAATGAGTTTTTGCTTCATCAGTTTATTATACGTTTTCCCGGCATGAACACAACCACACTACAGGTCACGGCAACACCTGGAACTTCATGAAGTTGAAAGCACTTCTTTACCGTATACTGGGTGTAAACCAGTGTCTCGTCCGTGTACACGATCGATTACGTACGCCCTTTTCATTGTTCTTCAACGCTCCCAAGTACGCTGTCGAGCCTTCCGTTAAAAAGAATGTTTTTTTCCCCTCACTTTCTAAACCTAGACGCCTGTATTCTGTCATGCTTCCTTCAGCGTGAACTTTTCTTTAACGTCACTGAGAAACTTGCGCAAACGTTGGAATGTATCACTTTATAACACTGCGAAGGTTCGGCGCACTACACGTTCACAGAAGCCATCCAGTTCCTTCTTCCGTTTGGGGCCGAGGTTTTGATGTTGAAACTTGCGTTCTGCTCCGTCGCCGTCTAATAGTCCCTCGACATGTTTGCACAATTTTTAGAATCCAGCCTCCTGCCTTGGTTGTCCTTACTAGAGCTTTCAACAACTGTATGATTTAAGACCATTCCTTGTTTGTTCCTTGCAGAACTTCAGGACGTTGTGCAATTGTAGTGGTTTTTGTCTTGATATCGCCTTGTCTTGCGCGATGTCGTGTGAGGCATTCGTTCGCCGCAGCATCGCTACGAATCTGAAGGGTAATTTCCTTGATGCACGGTATACATCTGCAGGTCATAATAACTTACGTCATCAATCAACAGGGAAGTTCGCCGCCACCACCACTCCTGGCTCTGACAAGTAACCACGTGCTTCGATCACATGCTTCGTTGTGTAGCTTCTCTATGTGGACATGGCAATATGTTTATGTGTGTTATAATTCTGTAGTAAAGTGGCTGGACATCAGTTGTGCATACACATTACAAAAAGTTAAGTAGTATCTAAATAGGAAGTCATTTGCGAAGTACCCACGACCGAAGGCCTGTGTTAAATTTGTCCACTCGGTGTTCATTAGGTCCCGGGCTCGATTCTCGTTTCCGGAGCTGATAATTTTGATCAAGGGAGCTTAAAATAGGCCACGCGCGCTCCCATACAAATATCCGCAATTTCATCGTTGCATCCTATTCTACGACTTAACGGGACAAAGCTGTGAAATTGTGGAAACATTTACGTTATTAAATGCCGTTGGTTTTCACGCACGGAACACACCATTAAGACGTCACGCGTCGCAGGTTGCTCAGATATACGAACTTATCACGTTTGTGTGTGTGTGTTCAAAAATTGCGCCAGAAAGATGGTGCGAAGTTGAAATTAGGCATGCCAGAGTCGGTGCAGTAGGAGACGGTAACATATTCACGAAATTCGTATGAAGTCATTTTTGTGTTCCTTTGTAAAAACCATTTTAGGGCATAACTGTGCATGTCCAGTTTTGGCCCTCCTCGCTGCAGTAATTTTTAGCATTATTACGTGATGTGTGCAGCATTACCAGCTTTATTCATCGTCACTGGAGTGATTTTTCTTACAAGAACATAACACCACACAGCCAATGCAGGTTACACGTTCCCCCAAATTATCATTGTTGTCATTGCTGTTGATTATTTGGGATTCTAATCCATCCGTGTAACAGGAAACTCCTCGTGTGGTAAATTTTTTAAATCCACCCGTATTTAGTGTGTTGGATAGCAGGCGGTACAGTAACAGTTCCTGAACTATAATAGCGAGCATTTGCAGTATTCAGTCTTCTAATGTCATCATAACTCCATTTTCCGTATGTCGTTGTTTGCAGTTATTTAAATTTTGAAACCTGCAGCTTGGGACTGAGAACTTGTTTGCGCGGCGAGTTAGCGGGGCAAGAAGTGACAAGAGGAAGGCCGGAGTAAGGCCGCAATGTGCGCATTCCTTGCATACCGTCTTAGTGTCAAGTTGTAGTTCTCTAATTGTAAACCTTGTCTGCGTTTGTTTGCGTACAGTAGATTGGTTTGGCGTTGTACTCAGTTACAGTAGTAGATTTACTTCTAGACCGATTTCTTAGCCAACTTGTAGGACGATTTTTCTCTCTTTGTAATGTTATATTATCACCTAATATATTAACGGACCAGCATACATAAGTACAAGATTTAGGCGATTAAATGACTTCGTTTCCCGATTCCTTAATTAGCCCTTCCTAGTGGAATATTGTAGAAACTTGAGCATTGAGGATATATCCTGCTTTAAACTGGAGGATATGCTTCAGAGGAAATTTTACGGAATTCTGCTATACATGTCATGAATACACATGAACTTAACGTTCCTTCCTACCTCAATTAAAATGTTACACAAAATAGCCCTGCTTCTCTTCACATCGAACCGATGCATTTTTAAAATGCGTATATAGTGGATACAAAGATGTTTTTAGGCCTGCTTGTATGTTGTAAGTTGCAAGAGATTGGTCAGTAAATGATCCACTGCCATGATATCTGCGTTTTTGATTACCAGTAGTTTCAGAAATGGTGTCACCAGGTGTAGGAGAATGTTGGCTGACCTTTTGTATAAGGTTGGCATAAAAGAGGATCCATGGAAATTATCGTAGTCGTCTACGGCATTTTATAGATGTAGAGCATAGGCGTTCATTTTTTTATGTAGGTATAGGAACTACGTGTAACGTGGCCAGAACATACAGACGCATTGATAAGTTGCTAAATTTGAGCTTTCTTTTGAAATCGTGATTGCGCTGATATGAAGCTGAAATGTTCCCTTTTTTTAACTATATGTGTATTGTTTTAATTTCCCGACATTTTTTGTAAGACCGTTTTTCCTCATGTTGGTAGCTTGCTTAAAGTAATGTTTACAGTTTACTTTCACATAATTAGTGTTGACAGTGACGTCCTGTAGTGCAGGACAGGGTGTTATTGTGAAAAATTTTTCTTTAACGGGGAAGTGTCGTGCGAGTGCAGATAAATCACAGACAGAATGTAGTCGGTGTTCGTGATGCTCCAGCAAGAAATTGTTTAAGGACTTTGGTACGAAAGTTGAGGAAACAGGTCCTGAGTTGTTGAATTAAGCGGTCAGTGAGTTCCTCGAACCACGCAGCATGTGGAGGCAGCAGTTAAAGAAGTCGAAGGCAGTCGGTTTCTCGTATGGAAAGTATACCGCAGATTCTAAACTGAGTATCGCAGTCGCAGTGTAGTCAGTATGCCTACGCACGCTCACATTGATAAAGAAACATTGTTTAACGTTAGGGCCCTCAGTTCGGTAGGGTAAGACGCCAGCCTCGCGAGTAATGCTGCCAAAGGAAATTCACACTACTTCACGCAAGTGTACAAACGTAAGAAGTGGCCCTGTGAGAAATAAAAATTAGAGTCTGGCCTTTCGTTAAGTCTGTATATGTGTATATTTCGTGCGATGAGCCCCCTACGGCGTGTTTCATAAAATTTACTTTTACTGGATGTTATGACAAGGAAGTGACAAATTTGGCAACGTTGTTTCCTCGAATAAGTCTGGTCGGTTAACACTGCGTGTGTATGATCTTTTGACGCGCACTTAACGCTTACAACGTTGTCACGTCCCGCGCACCGCTTTTGTACTGCCTGCGACGTTACAATTTTGTTATACGCCTGAGTGTTATAAATAAACTCTTACGAAAAATACTCTCAGTTGTGGAATTCTTTATGTATAACAACATAAATTTACCTTTACTTTTTGTTCACCGTGCATTATGGTAATAGAAAACACTTTTCAACCAACAATTGCACTATTAAAGTTTATCATCACTTAAAATTACCCTACATATGTTTCGGTCATCAGGTGACCAGTACGCATGTACGTGTGAATGCCCCTGATGATGGTCACCTGATGACCGAAACATACTCGTATGTAGGGTAATTTTAAGTGACAATAAACTTTAATAGTGCAATTGTTGGTTGATAAGTGTTTTCTATAAATTTACCTGTTTATTTGGTTTATTTAAATGGTTATGTGAGTGTATGTACTGTTTTAAGCTGTTGTAGTATCTGGAGCCTAAAGGGGGCTTTCGTGCTCGCATAACGAACGTTATAGATTCATACAGGCTGTCGGTTTCATCATTAGGTGAACAACTGGCCGGAGTGGGGGGGGGGGGGGGGTGGCAGATTAGGGCCTGCCAACTGGATGTTGCCTGTGAAACAATTTCCCCATGACTTTAATATTATTAAAAACACGGCCTTCTGTTAGTTCGACTTTGTATAAAAATGTATTGTGGCCGTAAAACAAAATCGAGCTGTGTGTGTAAACACACGTTTTGGGGTGGAAGTGCACGTATTTAGCGTGCTTATGTAATTTGCTGTATACGCGGCTGGATACCAGAAAGTCGCTTGGGCTCTGTTAAGGTCTAATTTGTGGGTACCAGAGTTCAGGATGTCGGGGCCTAATTAATTATTTTTCCAGCATTTGATATTTGCCTGTTCGTGAAATTGTGTGTAATGAGCACGAATAAATCGTGACTGTTTAAAACAGTTTCTGTAGTGCGTAGTTTCTTTTCTCACATCCATATCGCTCCACAGTAACTGCCCTAGGACACCCTTGACCAGCGACTTTGGAATTAAGATGTTTTTATGCACTGTCTCTGGTGTTTCTTAATATTGTGGCGAATTTCGGTTAGAGTGTGGGGCTCCACCTCTGTTCCAGTTATGTGCGACACAAATTAATGCATTTGTGAGCAGGGTGCATAGGAGAGTATTTGGACTTAAGCGGAAGGCAGTAACAAGATGAGGACATGATAGCCCGTAGTGAAGAATTTCATGTTGAACTCCTAAGTGCTACTCTTTACCAAATACTATTACGATGACCAAATAAAAGAAAATAATACGCTAAAAACCGGTAGGCTTAATTACTTGTACTTACAGTACAAATGATTTCAGTTTGGCGGGAGAAAGTATCTGGGGCATAACATGTCGCATAGAACAATGCGGAAATTAGCTGACACTCCTTTGCATTAAAATACATAAAATTAAGTAGGTCAGTGTGGACATGTACAGGCGAGCACGACGGCGTAGCGTTAACACTTCTGTAGTGGTAGCTTGTGTGGTTTCAGTCCCAGGGCCTTCTACCCCCATCACTCTGCGCTGCTGGCCAAAGAATCAGTCGATCAGGAAATTTGTATAATGATTTAATCAAGTGTATGCATTGTAACGGGGGTGCATAAGTGCCAGGTTCCAGGTCATCCGGGCGAACAAATTTTGTACGGTGAGGCTTAGTACATGTGGGTCCTTAGTATGGAAATGGGTTCATGTCGCCCTTTTGGTGTCCAGAATTTTGAAGTGACTGCTAGATTTTTGGAAAATTTGTGTACCTGTGCATTTAAATAGCTGAGAACAACTGTACTTATAACGGATAAAACTGAGGCCCCAGCTTAAAAAGTACAATAATTAATTGCTGCTGCTGCTGTTGTTATCGTCGTTATGGATGGCTGTTTTCCAAAACACTTTAAACTGATTTAATGTATATAAATAACAGTTATTTTTCCTTTGTTTTGTAAGACCGATATCTACCCTGAGGGCAGAAGAACCGTAAAACCGAGTGGTAGGGAAGTGTTTGGACATAGAGGAACAGAGAAGTGTCTTGACTTAACGCCGTTGGTGCCGATCTGTCACACTGCACGGCATCACGTCCACGTAATCCTGGCGTCAAAGTTATTGATTGATTCTTCATTCATTTCCCGATGCCTTTATACTGAATATGTTCTATAGCGTTGACTGTTACAGTAATTGCGAATTACAGAATATGAAATATGTGTAGGGACGTAATCGTAACTTATTACGTGGAGAGTAACGCAACATTCGCGTGTAGTAAAACCACGGAAAGTCTTGGTCTGATAAGCTATCCCCTGACGGAGGTTGAGTTTGTGACCTCTCAGATACGAAGTGAAGCGGAAATCACTACTCCGTGACATGTTAAAATACATTGGCCCCTCGTTTTGAAAGTCATTACATTTAAAATAGTAGACTGTCGTCCTTGGTGCATTATACCGTTAGCCAACTGCGCTGTTCAGCAAAGTTCAGATGCACATGCTGGCTGGAGTTGCTTCTTTTTGGATCGACGTGTTTTGATGGCATGGAGTAAGAGGTTATTATTCTCCAGAAAATACTGTAGGTCTTCGAATAGAGTTTCTGACGTCTGGTATCACAGTGCAGGTGAAAGGCATAATTTATTGCCTCCGGGCTTAAGTACGAAGGATATCATTAAGACGTTAGGGGAATGGTGGTATAGTTCCACGCATTCTTGCTCTCGGCATTGGATTAACGTGAGTGGAAATCGTCGCACCCCAACCGCTTTACTCCTGGCGGAAGAACCATAGTTACCCATTGTATAGGAGCCTGGTTGGGCCCCAGAGCATGTCTTGTCGCGATATTGAAGACAATGCCTACCCTTGCCGGCCATCGAACCGCGATCATCCACCCTGTGACCAGTTATACTAGTGACTAGGCTGCTCTCTGTAAGAAATGTCGACGAATTTTATGTTTGATTTCTTGCCCTTATTACACCCCCAAGAAGCACAATATCAGAATATGATACCTGCAGGATCCGTACCTTATCTGTCCCATATCGTTTGGTCACTTCGTGTCCGTTACCTTGTCGAATAGGAACTTAACTGAATCACCGAGCCGCCTGGACGCGATCTGCCGCGCACACGTTACTCGCCTGCAGTCGTGAAGTCAGTCTTCGTCGGAATGGAAACGGCGCTGGCAGGTCGTGTGTTTTTATACAACGTACAGTGTATGTTAATAGCGATCACCAAGGACTCTCGTAAATTCAGACGAAAGTTTCCAGATTCTCCTGTTCCAGACACGACAGCAGTTTACATATGCTCTACATGAAAAGGTTTCGAACAGCAAGTCGGTCTCTTTCCAGAGAGGAAGATAACACGCAGACGACACGTGCTGACGAAATAAATGCTAGATTGGCGACATATCCAAGAAAATCGTTGGTTCGTCGGGAACAACAGACGGGTGTGTGTGCATCATCAGCTCGAATTGCAACAAAATTGCAGCATTGACGTCCATGTAAGACACCGTGTGTGGTCCACAAGCTGTACGGTGTGGATCGTGAAGCAGGAGTGATTTTTTTTTCTTTTTCTTCTAGCATGGCGTTGCAAGCGCTCACGGCGCGTTTGAATGTATCCGTTACCGCAAGCTAAATTTTTAATTTAATTAATGATCATACCACTGTGGCACAACGTATCATCATTTCATCATATCACAACATGCCTGATGTTTGTGGGCCCTCAGTATGGAACTTGCTTCATGTCGCCCTTCTGGCGTCTAGAATTTTGAAGTGGCTCCTAGATTTTTGGAAAATTTGTGGACCCTTGCATTATTGTGTTCACAGGAGCCCATCGCTGGACCCCCTCCTGAGCCATTGTAACGCGTCCACACCACCCAACTTATTTAAGTTTTATTTTCATATTTTCCTGTGTATGCCTAAGTCTCCCAAGTTGTCTTTGCCCCTCAGGTTTTCCGACCACAATTTTTTGCGCATTTCTCTTCTGCGTTGTACATAGCCCGCCTATCTTCTTGGTTCGATCCCTACACTGCCTGTGAAGCCATTCCATACCAAATAAGGAATGCGTATTTGCCTACGTACAAGGCTAGTATTGAGGTAGCTGCTTTGTGGGAGACTGCGTGTTTTGTGTTGGGTTACCGTGGTTCATCAGGCACATCTGTCATGTCGTCTGTACTGAAATATACTGTACATACGCATTTAGTTTTATCGTACTGCATACGAGAACGTACGGGGAGTTTTTCTGGTGGTGAACTGGCCGAACAGGTTGCGAGCCAGGTATTTGATTTATAGTTCCATGCAGTACGGGGAATTCTGAGAAAACACGCATGACGACGTGTTGTCCTTTAAATTCTTCCATCGTTACATGTTTGGCGGAAATTATAGGTTACGTTTCTGCCTTTTTGAACGATGTAGACCACATTATAGCTTTTAAATACCTTTAAATTTACAGACATCTGCAACTTCTTTTGCTGATGCCATCCGATCTCTGCAAACAGTTTAAAGTAAATCTTGTAAAAATTATGCACAACCATTTTAGTCATGCTGCAGCCCTTGCTTTAGCCTGTCCTGTAGGTAGCCTCAGAGATGACAGAGGATTTCTCTTCATAAAATTACTGAACCGACTTTGCCTGCTAGTTTGTCAGTATTATTTCTAGGAAGACTGATTCCTTGTCTTTCCGCAAAACAGTAAGCTGCTCTGCACACTTGCAGTGCCTGAACCACTTTCGACGTCAGTACCCAGCACATTTGGATGTCCTACATTTGTCAAATTAATGTCCTCATATGCCCCTAATGCATGCCTAAGATGGATTTTTGCAGTTAGATTTTGAAGCGTTGTGTAGGGCGCTGCGAAATGTCAGCAACTCGTCGAATCCCAAATATTACGCCTTAAAGCCTTTGACATAGTCTCTTCCGATCATTCGGGGTTGGGACTTTTCTTTTTTATAAGTTATGACCACCTCCAACACATGGCGGCATTAGAAGAACAAGAAGAGAGACGTTTTGTACTGATCGAATGTACCCCGTCAGTGTGATAGGAATAGCCCCGCTTTTGAGGTTTTAGAAGTGAGGCACGTGCTGCCAGTGCAGTCGGACGTAAGGGAACAAATAGTGCTGCCTGTCGTCAGGAATGTTAACTACGTTCCTTGGGTACATGCGATATACGACAGTAACTTTTGGTATTTATTAATGAAGTCGCTATATCTTCTTCCACAAATACAAGACTTTATTCTGAAGCGATAAGGCGGAAGGTGCAACTTACCCAGCACACGAAACATAAAAGCAACTGCCTCATTACCGACGTGAAAATGGCGACTGTATTACGCAGTGGGCTGTGTAGTAGCCGCGTTTCTTATTTGATCGCAATATCCCCGCCGTACCATATATAAATTACGTGTATTTATTTAAGTGCAGGGGTGCAAAAATCCCGGGCGCCAGGTCGCCCGGCTATTAAGTTTTGTTCGGTGGCGCCTAAAATGTGTGGGTCCTCGGTATGGAACTTGCTTGATGTCACTCCTCTAGCGCCTAGAATTTTGAGGTGGCTCCTAGAATTTTGGAATATTTGTGAACCAATGGTTATATTTGTATAAATGTGAAAATGAGAATATTATACAAAAACGCGGATGTTCATGTATCTCTTCAAGGCTTATATTAACATTGCCCCTGGAGTTCCTCTGATAACCTCTGTTTTCTATGCTGCCTTGGATCTAATTGCATCATTCCGAGAACCGGAAATCGCAGATCAAGTGCCCTGTTTTGATGGCTAGTGAAGCGAACCTCGGCGTTGGGTCTTCCTGTAAACATTGGCGGACGATGAGTGCCATGCTGCGGACCGTTGTCATCGTAATATTTATGTCTGATGTTACGTGGTAGTGTGGGAGTATAGTTTGATGGATCTTACGCGTCCGTATCTCTGTGATCAATGGTGAACAAGTGGGGGATGGTAAATCGGAATTTTACGTTAAGTGTGCATTTATCCCGCATATAAATGTGAACATTTTGAAGAAGTGCATATTTCGAATGTATTTTCTTGTGAGTCTTATTTCATACCATTAACGTTAAATTCTTTATCATCACTCCCAGCTCAGAACTTCATACTACCCCCGCTGTGTGAAGTGGGCCCCTAATAACAGAGCGCTGAGAGTGGGTAATTTTGTTACTGTTGTTTGAGTAGGGCACATGTGGTCTTTTTCTTTCTTTCGTTTTTTCTACGCAATGAAACATTGCAAGAAGTCAGTGTTCGGCAGGCGTTGAGAAAACTGATAAATTTAGTTCGATAGATGCTGACTCACCGTTCCGAAAGTAAATTGTAACAGTTCACCTATAACTGAAGTAGGAGTACTACAAGAGTATGTGCGGTTTGAGTTTCTGCATGTGACGAGCTACAGGAGTGTAAATTACGAGAAATAAGTAAACTGGTAAAAGAAGGATGTCATGATACGGAAATACGGAAGACGGTAGCAAAGTTCATTAACACTGTATCGAAACATGCATTTTAGTTGGGGTAAAATATCGTATATAGAATGCTGCTGTACTAGGGGAAAAAATGAAGCGGGATGGCGTGGTTGTTAGCAGGAGTGGAAATGTGAGGAATTGGAAAGAAAACAGATGAAGGAAGAATTTCGCTATGTTGAGGTAAAGAGGATTAAAAACGTATATTGTTAAGCAGTTCAGGAAGTAGAAAATGGAGAACGGATTTTGTAAATAAAAAGTTGTTGAGTATGAACTAGGAGAAGAACCCAGTGAGATGTACTAATAAAGCTGTGATTGTAGATCTCAGTAGGTATTTAGACGAAGTTAACTGTAAGTGGTTTAATAAGATGAAAGAATTGCAAATAGTAGCCTACATGTATTTAATGGAGAGGGGGCTACAACGGTGACAGCGTCGGGTTAATCGGTAGGTAGGGCCAAGCAAAGAGGATGTTCTGAACTAAGAAAAATGTGACGAGTTTCTTGCGCGGGCTGGTGCAACAGATGGACACGCCAGTGGAAAATACATAATCGGGGAACTGTTCAATACTTACAATGCAGAACCATCCAGAGCTGGGAATTAACGCGCCTTTCGTGTCAGCGTTCAGGATTTTATTTTGTAATCGCTTAGTTCGTAATCTGTATGCCAATAGAGACTTCCGGAAGAGAGCTATGAAGTTCAAGTTCTCACTTCGCGAGATGGATTTAAAATTTGAGAGTTGAAGGCTGTGATAATGAAACAACTACCGAGCCTGGCTCTGCTGCGCTGCTGACGTCAAAACGAAATCGCGCACGTCGCCTGCATGTTTAACAGCCCACAAGTCAACGGTTGGCAGCCGTTCAACTCCTCCAGACTAAAGTCTGGTCTGTTCCCAACTGTAGGCCCCCATGGTGAAAAGAGGCATGCTAAGCTTAGTATTGAATTTCTTGTCCAAACCGAAACGGAGAAATGATGATATGTGTGAAGAGCATCCCCCCATCCACCCCTGCGCGAAGTAACAATAAATTTGCAATCAGCGTTTTGAATTGCTGAGAAAAAGGAAAGCCAGATCCAGTGCCCTCGCGGTAGTAAGTCGTCTGAACACCAGAATTACAGCTTCGACCTTCGCCTGGATGTGAATCTTTGTGCATTTTGCATTGTTGTCCTGTTTTTCGATCTGTAATTGCTTTTCTCAGTTACGCTGTCTGCCTAACTGGGGAACAGGCTACTCGCTAGACACGGGCATAAATGGCGGGATAATATTAAAACCATTCGTAAAGAAATGGGATGTGAAGTATGGAGTGGGTTTAGACGACAGGGGCCAGTGGCAGGCTCCTGTGAATAGCACAATAGTGACCATCTGAACCATTATTAGCTTATTGAAAAAGGATGTTGTTTCATGTAGTGTAGTTATTTGCATGCGATGAGCTACCTATGCTGTTTGGAGGAAAGAAACCGCCGTTCGAATCGGAACTCCAGCATGAAGAAGGTGAAAAAGGAGGAGGAAACTTCCTGCTCTCAGATTCGGCCGCCCTTCACCAAACGCTATTACATTCCTGAGTTACCCAGTGGACGTCAAAATTGTTGTTGGTGGTGACCGCACCGCCCCGAGCGGCAAAATGAGTATTTTAAATGAAAAATCAATTTTCTGCGCTGAAGGAAATCTGTTTACCTTTCCTAATGTTTCAAATACTGGCATTTTATAACCATTTTTACCTACCTGTTTCCAAAGCCAAATTCAGCAGAAAAATTTGTATCTGAGCAGTTATTGGATCACTGTACTGGTGTCTGATAACAATAAATATGTAGAACGGGTTTGAAGGGGAAGTAGGCCCATGGGCAGTACGCGGGGCGGGCCCGAGACATGTGGGCGTCCCGGGCAGGTTAATAATTTGGCTCCCCTTCTAACCGATATTCTCTGTTTTCGTCTAGGACAGGGCTGGCGAATTGTTTTGAGGACGGGTGCCCGAATTGCAAATAATTTTCGGAGAAATTCTTTCGGGTGTGGAAACCTGAGTTTACTAGCACCATATTTCTGATAATTATAGTGACGTCTTAGTGCCCCTTATAGGTTGGCGTCCCGGGCAGCTCCCCGGCTGGCCTGCCACTTAGTCCGCCCTGTCTGTACGTAGTTTTGTAATGCACGTTGCAGTACATTTATCACGTGAAATGACTGTAGGAAATATTTGAATGTGAAAGGAATGTGGGAAACTGGCATCTCACTTTAGAAGCACAGTTCTTGTGGGATTTCTGGTGGACAGAATGATACTGGATTTTGTTCGAGTAGGCGTACTTCAGTTTTCTTTTTACAGTCAACACATCAGTTCTGCATGCTAATTTGTCACCATCCCTGACGTGTGCGGTAGGCCCGACAAGCCGGTGCGTTATTTATTATAAGTTTCTACCTAGAATAAATTAAACCAGATCTTACAAAGAAACTTTACCTTAGCTAGGATTAGAAAATGCCATATCCTCCATACCAGATGTGGTCGTTATACTGCCCAACGTCGTCTTCTGGTATTCCACATGTAGCGTCTGTACCATCGTGATTCGTTCGTCAGTGTGGTTTGTGAAAGCATTATTATGGAATGTGACGAGGCACGTCGTGCCCATTACACCCCTCAAATTGTGGATTGTTTCTTGTAAATGATGGTATGGATGTATATGATTGTCTTAATTTCATATTCATAGCGGTCAGGGGACATGAAAGTACACTTGGTCTTCTGTATTTGTTTCTGCGCAGTCATCTCATGTAGTTTTAAGATAATTACGTGTTATTCGTTAAGACATAAACAGACTTCACCCTCACGCAACGGTAGTGCCAAATGATATTTTTTGCAAGTATTCCCCTTCAAAGTCTGTTGGATCGTCTTAGTGCACAGTATAGTGCAGAGGGAGCAGCACACCGACCGCGGATACATTGGGATCGGTTAGCAGAAATGTTCACATGGTGTTGGTAGGTCGTTATGACGTTTCACTTTGTCGTACAAAGTAGCCTATAGAGTTTAGAAGTCGCAGTAATAATAATAAGTTGAATGTAAAAACAAAAGTGATGGCTGTAATAATAGGGGCAACTGGAACCATCTCAAAATCATTCAGACAATGCCTGATCAACATACTGGGAAAGTACAAAATCAAGGAACTTCAGAAAACAGCCGTATTGGGCACTGCACACATTCTTCGGGAAGTAGTAATGGAAAAGTACAAAACATTCAACATGAGAAATTTGTGCCATGAATTGTAACTGTAGAATAACTGTAACACTGTATGCTTTAGAAACATGGTTTGAGGTGTATAATTGTAAAAACCCTGCATAAAGGTGATAAATAATGATGTAACGGAAATTAAACTGTATGGGCCTCTGGTACACTTGTTTCCATTTATTGTGCCTACACGTGAGCATTCGGTGGGACCGTCACTTCAATAGGTTCTGTGCTTGTGGGATCTTCAGAATGAACAGTCACAATGTGTTTTAACTAACCAACTCTACGGAGCGCAGTCGTTTTTGAGAAGCTGGTAGTTGCTGTTTTGGTTAGGAATTTTCCCGCCTTTTTTGGAACACGAAGGTTCATGACTTTACAAATCGCTATTTGTTCTACAATGAATCCAGTTCAGTTCACATGCTGTTATCTAATTTATGTGGGTCCATATTAATAGTCAGGCTCCCGTGTAGGACAATGCATAGGGCCTCAAGTTATCTCGTCACATTCAGTTTTTCGGCCATAATTATGTGTGAAGTTATTTCCCTCATTATTTGCTAATCTCATTCCCCTTCATCTTTAACGTTTGGTGATGGTTAATATTGTGAAGCTCCTATGCACCTTTCTCCATCATTCTGTTTCTACAAAACAGGTAGCAGTTGGTGCTGTGATATTGGTAGAGGTCACAAGTTACGAAGCTGCTCCTGCGCTTTTCTGTAACATTCGCTTATTTCCTGAAAAATAAATCAACGCTTAGTGCCATGATATTTGTACCACTTTTCAATAAACTAGGCATAATTTGGTCAAATATATGTGGTGGGCGTGGGGCGATACATGGAAGTAATAGGCGTAATAAGGCAGACGTTTCTTTCCATATAAAATAACGAATGTGGGACAGGCTTGCTTGGAAAGACGTTCGTGAAGTAAGCCAAGATCACATCCGATGTATAAGACATTGCGGAAAGTAATTATTGCTGCTGCGTCACCTGCTAGAATTGTGTTAAAGCTTCATAACTTCGATGATGACCTCCGGACACGAGTGGTGGAATTACGTACAGCATTAAAGCGTAGCCAAGGCCGGGCTTGACGACGCACTGACGGGTGAAGGAAAACATCTGAACGCCAGTGACAGCCTTTCATATCACGTTCAGTAACAATATTTCGGGCCTAGTAAAGTCACGTATCGATCTTATTTGTGTCCTGTAAGTAACATTGTACTCTAATATACACTACTATACGTAGTAACAGGAAAAGTTTTCCCTCTTGCACCTCATGAAGGCATATTGGGGGGAGTAGAGATACCTCCACTCATTCTTAACCTCGGCACTAGGTAGAGGTGAACGGTCAGCGTCACTCCCTAGCCTGTATATGTATGTATAACATGCATAATATATAGTCTGTATATACGATGTTCACAGAACATTTATTGCTTACTTTTTCGCGTATGTAATTGTTTCGTTGTCAAGCGAAAAACGAGTGCATGTATGAACGTTTGGTTTAAACGCCATTGCTGTTGAAGCTGTTACCTCGATGCATACAATTGGGGCTGGAAAATCGGAAGGGAATACACCAAGCCGTAGGTGGGAGGGTGATAATAAACGGGATCTTCAGGAAATAGGTTGGGAATTGTATGGACTGAATTAATCTGGATGAAGTTGGTGACCAATGGCGGGCTTCTGCGAACGTGGTAGTGAGCCTTCGGGTAGCTACAAAAGGCAGATAACATCTTGACTGTTCCATGCACCCTGTTATTTGTAGTAAATGAGTTTTACGGATAAGCGTTTCATTCACATGTTTTAAATTGAAGGGCTGGCTGTTAATTACGAAACAAATCCAGCTTTTAGGTTATAACAATTTACTACTCCCAGTCCACAACCAAACGCGCCTTACTTAGTGCTAGGTGATTTCGGTTGAATACTCGATGTTGCATTCGCGTCAGCATCTCACTTCTGCATTCGTATCATTTCAGAGCTTTCTCTGCATGTTGTTTTCTTGGATGTGGAGGATGTTTCAGATCGAAGTGCCGAGGAGAATATTTGAACGTAAGGGAGAAGAAGCAACAGGAGGCAGGAGCAAACTGCGTAATGAGTAACGTGACGTTACTACTTGCCATATATTGCTAGGATGATGGTCAAGTTACAGGCGATGAGATGGGCGGAACGTGTAGCATAGACGAGTGAGCTGAGAATGCAGAAGTTTTCGTTGAAAAATCTAGAGATAATAGGCCGCTTGAGGGAAATATGGAGGATAATATTAAAGTAGATCTTACACTAATATAATGTGAGACTGTGGACTATACCGGGCTGAGGATGGAGTTTATTTACGGGATTTTTTAGACCTTGAAGTGAGACTTTTTGAGTCCCACAAAACACCAGAAGTTTTTCACTAGATGAGTTAATGTTAGCTTATCAGGAAAGACTCTTCCCGATGTGGTTGTTCCCGTACTGCTGTACAAGGTACAAATGTCGTTGTAACCAAAAGATAAGGTTAATTCACATTCCAGTTTAATCAGCGCATCGGAAATATGTACATGAAGAATATAATCGTAAGTAATAACACGAATCTGCTCATTCTGTACACGAAGACTGTATGGATTGAATAGAGACCTCGGTGTGTGTTTGATGTTTAATAGGCCTTCTCGATGAGGACTGTTCCAGCCAGTGGGGAGTTGCTGTCATGACAGTGATACGAGGGCCACAGTCAAGTGGTGGATTTGACATCACGAAATTGCCGCCATGTCATGACTATTGTGGTGGCTGTGTAATGTGTTCGTTGCGGCATTCAGACGTTTGTAAAGTGAACTGAATCCACTACGAATATTCATAGTAAATAAAGTTGGGTAATGAGGTACTCCATAATTTGTAGTTACGTCGTGTTGTGATTGGCTGTACAGGGCGTTTAGAGTAGGCTACGTGTGTTTAATTAAAAGTTCGCCCTGGAACAGGCCACGAAGGCCCAGTGGGGGAGTAGATGTATAGCTCTACTCTTTCTTTAACCTCGGTGCTAGATGGGGGTGGGTGGTCAGTGCCACGTCCCGGCCGCTTTACCCGGTACCCTTTGTACAGGAGGCTGGGTGAGCCCCAGTGCCTGTCTGTACGGGTGCGGAAAATTTCGTCCCCAACGGGATTTGATCCCCGGACAATCCAGCCCGTAGCCACTACGCTGGCCCGGCCCATTGGATTAAAAGTGATAACGACATTTGGGTCGGTGAACCTCAGTATAGAGTCCAGTGGCGGTGTCTTGCGAACACGGCAGTGCATATCGGGTTTTTATAAAACGTGGGAAATTTTTTGACCTGCTGGCAACTCTTAGAGCTTGTAATAAAGCCTGTGCTCCCCGGTGTTATTATTTCGATAATGCTGCCAGTTACAATTCAACCATGCAGTGAAAGGCATGTCTGTAGGGAACGGCACTGCTGTTCTGATTATGTGGAAGCCTATTTAGACCGGAAGTACATGGCGTGTGAAAGTGAAATCCGCTTTGATATACCCATAATCTGAACGCGTTTGTCTGTGCCAAATACGACGTCCCTGTGAAGTAAACAATTTATGCCAGCGACCAAACAGTGGAATCTCGTGTTTGAAATCCGTTCGTGGCGTGTTATCCGCGTTAGTGTCAGTGATCCTGCGGGTATTTAATCCACGTTGCTGTTCAGTGTGTAGACGTCTGTCATAATCGTGAGACCGAGGGTTAGAAAATCGCCCGAAGACCGGCTACCCGCGGTTTTTTTCGTGTTTTTCTCAGACTTCAGTAACTGCCTTAAAGTATCTACCATTCTTTCCAGTCTCACCGTGCGACACTGGAAGTATTACGCAGTTAAGATGCGTCGTTAAATCATCAGTAATCATTCCATCCTTTCTTTTAACTGTAAAATGCCGTATTTTGTTTGTGTCTGCAGCAGATTTTACAAGCATCTCCATGGGGCTGAGCTCTTCCTAAGTAATTGCTCGGCGAGTCAGGAAATGTCCCGTGGAACCTGAATATTCATTTTATGTAACAACACCAGTTAAGGAAACGTCCTGGAAAATTTTAGATTTTAGTCAGGATCTGCACCACAATTCTAACGGGTATTAACTGATTTAATCCTAACAAGAAACGCAACTGTAACATTTAAGTGAAGGTTGTCCCTGTGCACGCCCTGAAGGCATGCGCGGAAGCTGTGTAGCTCCACCCATTCTTAACCTCAGCACGAGATTAGGTGAGTGGTTAACTTCACACTCCGGCCGCTTTACCCCATGGGAAACAGCCCTCGATACCCTTTGAACATGACAGGGGTTCCCAAACCTTGGGTAATGTTGCGAAAATCGGAACAAAAACGGAATCGGTGTGTGTACTCGCAAATGTACTTCTATTCACACAGGAGTTAATAGCATATAGCATTAGTGTTCTGGTTAAAACCTGTTTCCGGTTTTCTCTTAACTGACAAACTGTGGGTCGTCAGATGGAAAAGTTTTAACATGCTGGGTAACGAACAATAAGGTTAGGTAATCGCTGGAATGGGATTCAGGGATTTGTACTGCGAAGCGAAGAAACATAATGTGGACGTACACGTAACAGTTTTATGTCAGACGCCTCAGCCGTTTTATTCATTGATGTAAGTCAGCATTTTGCTCCAAGTGTTGTGTGGGGGGATTACAAGTGGCATCGGGTGACGGTGTGCAGACGATACGTGTGACCCCCTGTACTATTATATAACAATTGTGTTTTGACTGTGAATGTATAAATGTTCATGACATAGGGTAAGGAAGCCTGTGTCTGAACGAAATTCGGACCAGGGAGCAACTGAAGCATGAATGTCGGCAACTGCACTGCACCGTTCGGTTGGCGTGAACACCTTGTGTCCGAGTCTCAGATTTTTCTGTCCCGTAGTGTAGCTTGTGAGACGGACGGAAACTGGTGGGGAACACCGAAATTTGTCACGAGTTTTACGACAGGACTGAGACTTGTGAGTTATGACGTTTGTCTTCCTTGCAGGCGGTAGGGAGTTAAGATTGCTAGATACCTTGTAACGTAATGGAGTTCCTGGGTATAGTCCATTAGCTTCCGATTTTAAGTAAGACCATTTTAAACTTAATGCACGAGGCACTGGAAGGTCCTTTGTGATTACAGAAGTGTGTTAGGCAACATCATGCCCATTTTGAGTATTCACTGCTGTTTATAGAGTTTTAAGAATTTGGGAATTTTAATTTGTAGCCCTAGTTACTTTTCTTCTGTACCAGGTCTTTGGTTGTGTGTTAGACCTGTAGCACCACCTGAGGTGCCTGGTTTCGTATTCTATGGTCATATTTAGGGGTTCAGATCCGTCAGTGTTCTTGGGTTCTTCGTTCAAGCCCAAAGAAAAATGGACACAGACTTTTCGTTTTAACATGCACCGTAAGTGAAACAGTGGTGGACTGTTTACCGGAGCCTTACAGAACGCCAGCTTACGTCTGTTATTCGTGCAGCTGAGTTTGATGAACTGTCGCCGAAGAAGCCACAAGTTTTTGATCGTGGTTTCGTTTAGCGCCACTAGGCAGAACTGTGATATAGCCAATTTTGAACGGCTTCTCATATGAAATGTAGACGTGAAATCAAATTACATAACATTGCAATGTGTCCTCTTCTCTTTAAACCTCTTGTATATTTCATACATCTCGTCTCACCTGTGATCCTTACATCATTAAATAACTTTCTGACGTGACAGGACTAGTATATTTTGTAAAGTTTGTATTATTGACGCCACCTTCGCAGTTCTCAAAAGCACAGTAACGTGTTGCAAAACTGTGCTGTCACGAATAGCCGGCACTTGTCTATTTGACCATCACTCTTTGCCCCTTTTCCGCGAATCCTTCGATAATGTTGTCTGCATGTCTCGCCCAATCATTGAATGGTTCACTGGATGCCGTAAATAACTGTTGATACAGATAGCTGTATGGTGGGACTCGCTACATGGGGGTGGCACATTTCGCCAGATCACTTGAATGCTTGCCAAAATAACTGCGCGAGACGCAAAGACAAAAATGGACATGTTGATGACAGTATTGTCACTAACCAGTTACTACTTATCCACCATCCACAATAGTTACCTTACCCAGAATGTTACAGACCATCGTGTTGATTGGTGTACTTTAGCACTATAGTGATATTATTTTATCTGACACTTCGCATCACTCTTCAGTCACACCGTTTCGCTTGACGGCAGGCACCTTATTCGCCGCTGTTCAATTTTGCCGTGAGTCGGGGTCCACGCGTTTTAGTTCACTGCATTGCATTTAATTACTTTTTACTCACCACATGTAAAGAACGTGTTGGAAATGTTCCTTCGAATCGCAGACACGCGCCATATCTAACAAACAAGATGTTGGTTGCGCAGTGAAGTTTGAGATGTTAAACTAGCCGACGGGAAGCGACTAGCGATAGTTTTTAGATGAAGTGCTGTTCCTATAGATACCGGTAAATGTGACGCGACCGGAAACTGACAGAGGCCGACCGTATGATCAAAATGGAGTGTGTGTGTGTGACGGCAAAGCGACGGATGTAGAACGTGAGCCGAGTTGTGCGAATATTTGCTTATTCTTATCATTATTAACGTCCTTACGACCAGCAGGACAGGTTACATACAGACTGGGACAGTTAACTTCGTTCGACCTGCATCGTCTGCGAGAGGCCAGAAGCTGGGTTGTTGAATTCCAAGACGGATGAGCTTCATACCTAGCAGCCATGTCCAGTGGTACTGTGTGTACGGATATGGGTGTAATGCCTAAAATGTTACAGGTTTTCGCTTGTGTTGCTTTCATGAAAAGTAGTGCGTAATTGTGTTATTGATTTCTATAAAACTGCCGCAAGGCCAATGAATGTGAGAAACTGAATTCTTCTCCGTTTCAGTAATCAAACACCATGGAGCAGTCTTCCGTGAGAAACTATCGCCGAGGTGTTTTACAAATTATCCTCCTTTTTAGGAACTGAAATTTCATTACCGTGTTCGTAAGAGACGGCCAAGGTCGAGGCCATGTGTAACATTTCATAACGTTAACAGATTTGTACCCCCAGACTGGAGTATCAGAGCTTTTCAGCGATCCGCCATAGCTGGTTCATTACATTCGCAGCTGCTGTCCATATCTGGAGGCCGTCCCTTCTTTCCGAAACTTGAGGGTGTCCCACGCAGTTACGCAAGGGACCCATTTGAAGATGAATCCATTTGTTAGCTTTTCATATTGTATAAGGATGGGCTTATAGTTTCTTGTTCGTGTGTCCGTGTCTGCCCGCTAGTAAAATTTGGATGCTCATAAAACTGTTACGAACATTGTGCCAGTAGAGGCCTTTCCAAAAAAAAGCATTTCTCTTTCCTTCTGTTCCTTTAATTTCTTTTTTAAAGCAGAGGCAGTTAATCAACCCAGAGACCGGATGCATGAGTGTGAAGAAACTGACGATTTCTAGGAATGTTAAGCATCTTGAATGTCAGCCCGTATTTCCCCGTGCAAAGTATCCTTCCGTGTCCTTTTTTTTTTCTTTTTTTTTACCATAAAGACTATCATTGGCATAGCGAGAGTAAACACGATCGTTTGTTGGAAATGTCGAAGCTGTAACGCAAGGTCGGGAATGCTTCTGTCCTTGGAAGCGAGGAACACATCGGAGTCTTCAGCTGTCGTACAGTCTTAAGACAAGAACAGTTTTTATTGCTGACTTCTGTCTTCAGCGTCTGTGTAAAATAAGAAAGTCTCGTCCATGAATATAAGTCTTGGTTCATTTAAAGACACTTTTCAGCTGTACGGGTTATGTTGGTATACACGATGAAAATGGCATGGAAAGAACCTGTCTTGGAATTGCAATGTACGTACTGTCTTAGCATTCGCCCGGAGGTACTGAACAACATTACAAAAGCCAAAAGCCCGGATTGCCAGTCTCGGAGTCGCGATTTGACTCGGGGGCATACCGAATACGAATCAGGAGTGCGACGTTCGGTGCGGCATCTGTAATACAGCAGATTATGTTGAATGTGTATGTTTGTATGATGTTTCATGGCGCTCGTTCAACGACGTTTGTTGCGTAGGGCAATATGAGATGAAAATGTAGTGTGAGTGGGTAACAGTTGGGAAGGAGGCTGTTTTGGTCGAGTTTAGGGTACTCCAGCGTTCGTCGGGAGATGCTGAAGAAATTGTGAAAGACCTCAGTCAGGATAACTTGTAATCGGATGAGATTCGGACAGGATACTTTCAAAATACAGTGTCCACCTGAACTTTATTCTGATGGAATCGGGGAAACGTTTAGACCACTGGACCAAATGCTTTAAAAACATGAACTTTTCTGGGCCATGAAATGTATCATGAGATGTAAGTTTAAAATATTTACAACAGTGAGATTCCCGCCCCTTCTCTTGAACACAGTGCGTTAACCCCCCCCCCCCCCCCCCCCCCCGCCCCGGAGAAAGTATAGTTGCTTTCTAACTTGCTACAGACTTGCCAGACAGTCTCCTTTTTTTATATACATGTAGTCATTTTCCCAGATAGACACTAACTTGTCTGTCTCTGCCACACTCGCTCTGTGTTTATTTATTTATTTGTGTGTTTATGGTCATATATCGAAGTCGAACATGTTGGCATTGACCGGCTACTGTCAAGAACGCCCACTCGTGTGCCACGTTGATGAAAGTAATAGTTCGGCGACATGGCCAGGCATGTTAGCAGTTCCCCAGAGCAGATGTTCTTTGATAAATAGGTGACAGAATTTATTGACATGTTTTAAGCTCCTGGTTTGAGAAATAAGCGAAACGACAATATTCATAGGGAATTACAACTTATTGTACACAATGAATCAAGTTTCCGGTAGACTTTGTCAAAAGAACCTGTAAGTCGTGTTAATTTTTTCACAAAAGCGTTGATTTACAAATCCCTTTTCCTGCTACTCTCCTTCCACACATTCGCAGAGTATTCAAAGACATATGGAAACATATGCCTGGATTGTCAGCACTGACCGGTCAGTGTCCGAAGTTACCATGAAGTGATATTGCCCGGTGTTGGAGGGCGCTGTCTTTAGTGACCGACCAATGCCGGAAGTTCCGACGAAGAGCAGTCATTTCTGATATTGGGTGGGTATCTGTGACAATCCCCGATTTAGATCTTTGTCCATTTTCCTGATTCAGGTCAGCGCCCTTGAGGACGTAACGGGAAGTGGCATTACAGGTACAAGCATTCTGAACCTAGGCGAGTGGTTCGTGCCTCGTCTCAGCAGTAATTAAGCTCTGTGCCGTAGTTCAAGCAAAAGCGTATCGAGGATCATTTCCACATTAAGCTGCTTCTGTATTTAGTTTTCAGTGTGAAGGAAACTTGAATACCGTAATTCGCAAACTCGTAAGTTGCTGTGAAGGGCAGAAAAAATGTTAGGAAGAATGTCTCCAAATTCTGGACAAGCGACGAGCGTGCGAACCGAAAGTTGCACTTAACGAAAAAGGGACAAAGAATCGATAAATGGATGTGCTGTTTAATATTGTGATGTATTCGCCTTGTGGTATTCCTTGTATGTCAACAACGTCAAATGTGAAGTGTGAGTTGTCTAAGGGAATGAGTTTTTACATATCCGAGAAATACCACGGAAGCTCTTTCAAACTGAACAAGTGCATTTTCGTAGATGAATGTAAGCTGTTGTTCACCTCTGGTATTTTCAAGGCGAGTAGCAGGAATTGGAGACGCTCATACCATTGCCCACTCAACCCGTCCCGTTGCGCGCAACACAGTGTTATGTTGCTGGCTGAATGGGATTTCAAATGAGGAAACGTCTTATAAACCTTTCCCTGGCAAAGCCAAGATATGACGTCGAAGTAATTTTGAAAACTTATGAACAGTTTATGGAGACACATTGCGATTTCATTTTATTAAAATGTGCTAAAATAGCGACACCTAGCCTGTGTTGTGAATTGCATTTCTTAAAATAAATTTTGCATATTGTTATCATTATATCTTTATTGCACACGATGTACAGATAAATACACAGGTAATATTATATATATAATTGTACGTATACTTATACATTCTTCATTCTGTATATTGAATTTCATGTTGCCCACATGCAGACCAAATTTTGCCGAAGTTGCCCGCACCACATAAAAGGCTCAGCGGGTCTGACTTAGACTATGTCTTCTTTTCATTAAGCGTTTGTACATGCTTAAATTCAGCTTCTTTTGCAAGGACTTAATTATGCCATAAAGGTCAGTGGTGAGAGAACTGTGACCTTGCAGAGAAACGCACGGTTCATTCAACAGTCAACTTATCTGCCAAATGTGCGATATGATACAGTGGCTGGTGTTGGCTTAATTCCATTCCTCGAATTCCAGTATCTCCTTTCGGTAGAAACATTATGTAAGTCCTTTGTGCAAGTCATGTACGCGTCTTAAAACTTTGCCCATAGTCACCTGACTTATTTATGAAGCAGCAGTCATGTTGACGCAGCCTACATTTTGGAGCGCATTTCGTTTGAATTGAAAGCACGGTATCTTGTAAAACGTAACTTGCATGACAGAACACATGACTTGTCTGAAGCACGAGGTGTGCCACCAGCTGCTGATGAATCACGCAGTTGGTGCCGACGACATTTGGAGCTACAGTTTTTGTCAAAATTGAAACCCTGATCTGTATCCCAACATAGAAGGTGCTCTGTCGGTGCACCTTCACACAAGTTTTTATATTCAGTACCGTGTTTCTTCAGACGTCTTGACACTTTTTATAAAACTCTCACTGATTCTAGTTTGTAAAGGTTTTAAAAATAAAGTCTTTTTATACTATTTTTATTGTGAGTGTACCTGATGTAAACGAGAAGCTGGCGTTAACTTGCAACATCACTTGACTCGTCAAGCAGTATCCGGAAGACCACTTGGACAGCTTTATTTGTATATTTAAGGTTTTTATTTCCAACTACTGCGCAATAAATTTATTTTTACACTCCTACATGTTTCGGCTGACTATTTCAGCCATGATCAGGGAGTCAACATACATAGACATTTGCAGCGTATGTCGTGTCTCTGAATGGTAAATGTCGTAGTCTCAGATAATTGGTAGTTTTTGCGTAATTTGTTGAACCATATAGATGCGTTTGTCTTTAGTAGTTTCTTTTTGGTGTTTGTGAAACTATGTATAACTTTTGCCTGTTGGGCATTTGTATACTTAATATTATACATGTTCCGGAGCATGTATAATATTAAGTATGTATAATATTAAGCGTTATTTGTGTTATTTAACTACGTTGTCAGTGTCTGAGTTATGTAACGTCGGTGATGAATGAACGAGTATGGAGGATAGGTGGAATAAGACTCGGGGAATGACCGAAATGGCCGAGCGGTCGAGGGCGTAGGTCTGTGGCGCTCGCTTGCTGGGATTGTGGTTCGAATCCCTCCGGAGGCATGGTTGTCTGTCTTGTGAAATTGCATTGTCAGGTAGAGGTCTCTGCGATGGGCCGATCACTCATCCAGAGGAGTCCTACCGAGTGTGTGTCCTTTATTGTGATCAAGTGCAGCGATAACCCTTTCCACCTGCAGTGAACAGGCAGAAGAAACTAAGAAATGAAGAATGAATAAATGATTGAATGAATGACCGAAGTCCTCGGAGAGAAACCTGCCCCAGTGCTACTTTGTTGACAGCTTTTGATCTCATCAACTATTAGTCATAGAATATCGTAAAATATATTGAATTCTTTGTATAATGTAATTAGAAAAATTAATTGGCGGTAATGTAATTATAGTATTAGTTATTGTGGGGACACTGACGGTGCCTTTAGCGGATGAAGTATCAACTGTTATGCTGCTGTGTGCGATTCTTATGCCGTTCCACTTCTTTGTGCGATTCATTTCGAAGCTACAACCTCTGCAGCGTCGTTTTTGTAGGCAGATCCGAGAACTGCCGTGTCTGTTTTTCTTCACAATTTTATCCCTTCTTTTAATAAAGTGAGTTGTGGACATTCGGAGATTTGTGTTTTGTATTCAGGTGTATTAATTTATTTACCATGAATGATTTGCTAGCTCTCCATAATATGCGCACTGCAGTCTTCTCCGTTAGTACTTATTGAGGTAAACCTACGCTTTGTAAATTATTTCGGATACTTTCTTTTGCTCGTGGCTTGCAGCGATCCCGTCTTATTCAGGTTACACTACCTGCGAATACACACATTGCCAACGCTGCCTTTATATTCAGGCTACACTGTTCGAGAAAATTTTTAAAAGCCGACAAAATGTTGTTGTCGAAAGAGGCCAATATAACTCTTTGAAATTGTGATGTTTTCTCCTTCTCCAAGCAGTGCCACTGTAATCCAGGTTTATGTGTTGCCCCGAGTGACGCTTGATATTCGAGTTTCGTTTGTCGGGCATCTTGTGCCTAACTTCTTAATAGGAATATTAGTAAATTTTCCACGGGGTGGATGCAATATGAACAGGTTCTGTATTTACAGTTTTCTGCTCGTCATTAGCTTCCGAGATCGACCGTGGCGGAAGGACGGATGGATGAAGGCCGGAGTGATGGATTTTCTCAGAACATTTGCAGTGGCGAGTGATGGGTTCCTTCCGCATAGAAACCCCCCCCCCCCCCCTTCATTTTCCTTGCGCGACGGATTTCCCCGTATACTAGCGACGGTGCTTGTTCCGGTGTCCCCGAGCGATGAGTGTCTGCCGCACAGAAGACACTGCGTCGGGGTGTACACCGTTCAGCGGGTATTCCCCGTATCTGTGCTTGTTCGGATTTTCCCCGAACAATGTATTTGCACCTCAAAGAAAGCATGTGGTTTTTCTCGTGTCCTAGCCTTCTTCCAAACGCGAAGTGACTCAGCAGACTCTTATCTACATCTAGCGGCTAGCGGCGGCAGTGTCATCTCGCGGTCAAGCCTTTGACTATTTGTTCGCACCACATATTTTGATGATGGTACAGTAGAACCTCGGTTATCCGAACTTCGCTTAACCAAAACTCGGGTTAACCGAAACACCTATCATGCGCTGCGATTCCCAGAAATGCCTGCCGTTGAGACACTTCTGAGCCTCCGCCCGGCAGTTTGTTACGAAAAGTTGACGTGTGCGGACGAGTGGCAAATTGACGTGTGTGTGCTGCTTACAGTGCAGTTTTAACATTTCATTTGACGGTGATTGCAAACAGTGTCGGCTAGACGGAAACGTGTTGTAATAACAATTGAACAGAAATTAGAGGCTGTGAGACGAATTAAAAATGGCGAGATCTTGCGAAATGTCGCGGCGGATTTCGGTGTTGCCATATCAACGGTTTGAGATTGGGTAAAATCGAAATCGAAACTCGAAAGACATTCGTCTAAAATGCCGAATGGAGGGGCATTGCAACCAAAAAACGTTGGGGAAAAAATTCAAACTAAAATATCAGGTTTTTTCGTAGAAATTTGTAGTGTTGTATTGTATCTGTAAATATCATACGCTTTCTTGTGCCATAAATTTTATTAACATAAGACGTGTTTCTGAATAAATTTTATTTTTATTGCACCTTATCACGTCAAGCCGAATTTCCGAATTATCCGAAATCGGGTCCGCCCCCTTCATTTAGGATAATCGAGGTTCTACTGTAGTAACATTTCGGATTACCTACCGAACATTAGAGTTTGTTTCTATCAGTTAACTCAAAGACCCGTGGTCTTCTGGTACATGATAACGTGTAATTTCTTAGGTTGCTACCCACATTTCAGAGGTGCATGATGCCTGCATCTTTGGGTGTAGATTATGGAGTCGCAGACTTCTCCGAAATATTGGCATGCACGAAATTACACGTAATCGTATATCAGAAGACCATAAGTTTAGTTCTTACCACCCATGGAAACTAATGTTTAAGGAGTTTTGTAGGAACAGTTAGTGTGTTTTATTTAAGTAGTGCATGAAGGTGCATCTGTGTGTATGTTGCACACACAGTTTCCATCCAAGTGTTGTTTTTGTTGCGTTGATGTTTGGATGCTACGTGAAAGGTGCTGACCATGTTTCAGTTTGCTGCCACGGTCCACTGATAGTGGCTAGACTGACAATCCTCGCGTGCAGCCTCTTACGAGGTTACTTTGGAACTTAAATGTGTGGGAGTTGTTCGGGGGTACTCGTCCACCTTGTAATGTCACGTTTGTTTGCAGCAGCAACGAGGAATCGACATGTTTTACCTCAGGGCTTGTACACACGTGTACTGTATACGTTTTTCTACAGTGATTTTTTTTTTCGCGGGCACGTCGAAAGTGTTTAGTTTATGACGAACAACCGTGCTTCCGCTTTGCCCTGAAGTGCAGGGCGAAGCAAAGATTTTGTTGTATTCTTCTGTGGCTCAGTCGTTGAGCTGGGATACGTACAAAACTGAAAATAATTACTCCCGAAATAATAGGTGGTAACACAAAATTTCAAGACTCCATGGCGACTTTGCACTTGTGATTTGTCGATCCCCGTGTTCCATGAATATAAAATAACAATGTGGCTGCATTTTTACGGGACAGTATAGGCGTAAGTAACATGACAGTAAGCTGTCATAGTTGAAGTAACAACGTGGCGGAAAGTTTTTGAGGAAAATTAAAAAAAATAGACCTGTGTGATTGCAAGACGATGAACCTCTTGCTTGCACATTGTGCTGTCATTAATACTTGTTAACCTGTATTGAAACCTGCAGTGTTTAACACTGAATACCGGAAGCTAACGGCAAGTGCCTCATGGAGTACCGACATCTCCAGCGCCCCACTCCCACCCCATGCGGAAGGGTATTCGTCCACTTTCTCTTTGGATTGTGTCAGGAAGTACTACATAGTATAATTTTAGACGGGTGGAAATCCCACAGGCTTCGTAGCCTTCTTGCATAAGCTTCGGAAAGTATGCAGCGAGAATTGTAGCAACAAGTAAGCTGGTGTGCACAGAGGTCATCACACTCTACTCAGCATTATGAAACGCACCATGGTAGCAGAACCTGAAAGTTCTTCATCGCTGTTACAAAAGACCACCACTGAACGTGATTATGCGCTACCACCTTTACATCTATCATCCTGTCTGTCTCTCTGAGATCCATCTTAATACTATCCTCCCATCTTAGAAGTGGACATTTCGTAGTGGTAGCCTAGTCATTAAGGAAAAACGTAGTTGGAGAACGATGTGCTGACTAGTATTTTTGGAGCTTTTAGAGTGGAAGTAACAGGAGACTAGAAAATTACGTAATAAGGAGCTTCGTGATTTACATTCTGAATCGTATCTATATTTATGGGGGCGCGCGGTGGCGCTGTTGGTTGAGGCACTACGCTACAAACCGGAACGTCGCGGGTTCGATTCCCGATGGTGTCATTGGAATATTTCCTTGACATAATCGTTTCGGTCGCACTATGGTCGACTCAGCCTCTAACAGAAATCAGTACCAGGAATATTTCCTGGGGGTAAAGGCGGCCGGTGCGTAGGGCTGACAACCTTACCACCTTCATGTGCCGATTGTCTAGAAATCTGGGAGCCTCAACCTCCTGGAACCCTAAGGGTCTGTCCAGGCCTGTAATGGGATTGCTTTACCTATCTATATTTATGAATAATCAGATCAAGTGGTATGAGATGGGCGAGCCATGTAGCAAACAATGGAGAGATGCGTGTAAAATTGTAATTGGAAAATCTCAATGGAAGAAACGTGGGTGTAATTGGGAAGATGTTAGGTTTGACATGGTTTTTCAAGGCCGTGGACTGAATTCAGCTGGATTTGCTTAGTAACCGGTGGCGGGGTCTTATGAACACGATAACGAAAATTTGGGTTCCACTGAGGACGGGTGATGTTTTAACCAGCTCAGTAGTTATCAGCGTATCAGGTAGGACTGAGCGGTAACCCTCTGGACATGTATCCCGGAGGTGTCTAGTTCGAATCTGGGCCTGGACACTGGATGTACCATTTCAGCGATGTATACTTTGAGATACTGACTGCTTTGTAAAGTAACGCAAAGAAAAAGAAATGAGTTCCATGCAATCTGACGAGTTGAGCAAGATGCTGCGTGCTTCTTCGTGATTACACATATTTTTATAGTCATGATTAATTACGTAGGATTTCATAGGAATTAAAGATGCTGAAAAGCTGTTTGTACAGAGACATAGTCTTACAAAAAAATACGTCTACCCGTTGTGTTCTGAACTCTGGTGGCACAAGTGGGCGCTAAAAAGTAAAGTATGAAGTTTGTTTTTTTTTTAAAGATAATGAGGATCTATTACCATTACGTTATCTGGTGTTTCGTTGCATGTTTCGGACCCCAGACATCCATAATTGACATATTTTATGGGACGATGGTGTGGTAAAAACAAATAAGTACAGGCCTGTTATATGTTTTCGTCTACTTAACCCAGTGCTTTCCCCGTAGTGGCAGAAGCAAGCACTAAACACTGCTAACAAAGATGATAATCTGTTGTTAAGGGTACGTAATTTGTACGTCGCATTTCACAAAATAATTTATTGAAACTAATGCATACAGCAGGGTCTTTATTGAGAAGCTGATAATTACTAATAATAATTTGCCTTCATTTATGAAATTTTATTCATTAACATGTCTACCAACTATCGCCACCAAGCCTTATCCTAAACCTTTGCAGTATACACCCTCTAACTCTGTTTCTTCAAGTATTTTTATTGCCCTTGTTTTACTACTAGGTGTCTCAACTCTTTCATGACAGTCCACGGCCACAAAATTTTGCGTATTTCATATGCATTCGCTCCAAATGCGCCACCATGTCATTCTTCTTCGTTTAATTGTCCCACTAATATGTTCTATCTGTAGAAGGGTCCATATAATGGAGTTGTGTCTTATAAAAGATATACGTCATTTGTTTAACGACATTATTTTATCTGTCAACTGTTGCTAGTCACTCCCCGTCGGACCGCGTTACTTCGACGTGCAATGAATATCGTGTTTGTTAGGTGTGACTCATGACTGCGAATGGAAGGAAAACATTTCCAGCGCCTCGAAATGTGATGGGTAGAAACCTGATATTAGCTCCAATGAATTGAACTAAAACGCGTGAAACCCGACTCACGGCAAAATGGAATAGCGGCGAGCGCCGCTGTGCCCGCCGTCACGCGAAACGGTCTAGTGAAGAGTGATGTGAGTTGTTAGATAAAAAAAATTCCCCTGTGTTATGTTATACAAATACTTCGATAAACCTTTTGGGGGCGGGGGGGGGGGGGGTATTAAATTGAGTTCTAGCGTTATGTACACTGGAGTTTTCGTTGTGCCCGATATAAACCACAGCCAGATTCGCCCGAGGACTTGAAGGTAGACTTCCCAGTCTCAAATTTAATCCAAAGTCATTCAGGAATTTCGGAGATGTACATGCGGACGTACATATGCGACCTGTTCAGCATACATTTATGGCTGGGTAAATTGAAGCGTTGCGTAAAGTCAGTGACATCGTTATTCTGTAACCCAACATCCGTATTCTGCTTGAAAAGGCCTCGACAGTTGAAAAGCTTTCAACATTCTTAGTTCCCATGCCCCAGCTAAAGTGGTGTCGTTACTAGTTTGTCTCCAGTTGGCCTTGGAGAGAGAGGTTTAGTTCAGCCTTTTAAATATCTCGCCAACGAGTGGGAGAGATGACATGGAAGTTCCACAAAAAAAAAATCTGACATTTCATGACGGGGTTCAGAAAGGAATGGGAACATGCACGTTTTACGACTGTTCAGTCGTTGATTACTGCACGTATTTCATTATGTAGGCCTACTTTCTACCATTTTCATTCTGAGGCAGCAAGTAATCAAGTTACCTGACTATACAACGAAAAAGGAAAGGGAAGTGTAGCTTTCATTCGCGTTTTAACTTCAACAGTAGAATTAAGGGCTGTACCATGCAGTATCTCTACCATGGATTCGTTTTTACTTCAGTAGATTAATATGTGCAGTTAATTAACACTGAAGGCCATTTAAAACCGCGAAGTGTGTGTTCAGAAACCCTGCACATTCCAAGCTAGATACACGTTTTTTCTGTAAGGCCCAGCACTCTTCATATCCCTCGTTGCTGAAATGTTTCTAGAAGGTGTAGGATGGATTCTTCCGATAAGACTTAAGGAGACGTCGTGAAACCAGGGAGTATCAGTTCGTAACTTGGTTGTTTAGAGTAGTAACACCATGGTATCGCAATGTGTACCGGGATTGCACGACTTTCTAAACGCCAGGCATCGGAATTTCCTGACTTTCTAATTTCTAGTAACTACGCTACGTCAGCGTCACGCCGCATAAGAATTGCACGACTACCGACATGAGAATTTTGTGTCTGTCAAGAACAATGTTTTGATGTTAGCGGCTATACTAACTGTAAGGAGCAGTCGTTATGTTTGTTCAGCTGGTCAAGGCACCAGCCGCCTTTTATTGAATTTGTATTCACAATATTCCACCACCGATCCTTATCCGAGCCAGAATTCAGCCCACATCGTCACACCTTAATTCTGAGCAACCGCAGCACAAAAATCTCACAGTAAAACTCCACTAAAATATTTTTGAGCAGCTGTTAAGTATTCACACTGACAGTACTTAGTTTATAATTAGATTTCGATGTGACTCATCCCATTGTGTTCGTTATATGAAAAATCAGTGAATATATCCGTCGAACGCAACTTATATTTTATTATTACCAACAGCTACATGTTTCGGCCTTTTCAAGCTACGCCATCATCAGGCTGTACGAGGATTATGGAAGGGTGTAATATACAACATTCATTCGTACATTCGTTCATTCATTCATTCTTGTAGTCTGTCTTACGACAGGTGCATAACCCCTTTCAAAGCGAGTTCTCCATAGAGCGCGATCTAGTGCTTCCTCTTTCAGTTTCCAGTATCCTCTCGTTTCCTTAACGTCATCCAGTAGCTGCTTCCATCGTCTTCCTGTCACTTCTATCCTTCCCTCTATCTTTCTTTCAATAACCTGTTTCGGAAGGTAGTTCCCACTCAAGATGTGACCAATTTAGTTAGCCGCCTTTTTATTGTATGTAGGATATTCCTGTCCTTGACTCGAAGGACGAACTTATCCAGCGTCATGTAATGACGTCATGACCATACGTGAGGTCATGTAACTTGCATTTTTGTCAGAATCTATATTGGTTTGTTTTTGTGTAATATGTGTAAATGCTTAAATGTATAAAAGGCTGTGTTTATGCGTCCCGCGAACGGTATGTTGTCTACACCTGCCGTGCTGTAACACCAAGCAAGCCTCGAACTACTAAACCACATATTCATATTTCGATGTAATCGATATGACCCACACCTCGACAAAAACATGTTCGCTGGATGTGAATTCGAGGTATCGACCGAACTTGTAAATTTGTTTTATTGTTTGTGTCAGACGTTGAAGAAACTGAACGATGGTCCCACACGTGTAACGCGGCAGTAAGCTTTCGGGTTACATAAAAGGCAGTGAATTTCTGCTACATGTTTGGATTTACGTAGCCGTCGGTTTTAATTAGGTGTATCTCTTGTGTCATGTACACCTTGGGTGTAGTAACTCTGTGGAGATAGCCCTACACTGAAGTGGAGATAATTACCGAGTTAGAAGCATCATTTATTGCCATTTATTAGTGTTGGTGTTTTGAATCAAGGATTACTAATCTGTTTAGAACTTTAATGATGAATACAATATATTGATTTTAGAATAGTTTCCAATTTTACGACAGATGTTTCGCTTGATGTGTACAGTACGATCGTACCGAAACGTGTAGTAAGTATGAGTAAGTGAAGGAATGTTCACGATAATCGTTGTGTACACTATAACTGGAACGTATAGTAATAAATCAAGAGTTAGCAGTTGTGCGTGGGACATGCAAGGAGGGCGTGATGGAAAGAGATGCGTGCATTTTGATTATCAAATTACGAACTACTTGACGGACCTAGTCGTGGATGAGAGGAGTATATTAGAATATAAATAATGCAGTTCTGAAGATGTTAACGTGGATTTGTCAGGGAAGGTTCAGTTGCTTGCTTTTTCTGATGACACTAGTGAACTTGCGAGTTCGATAACAAGAGGCCCCTGATCAAGTATTGCTCGCTTATAGAGGGACTGTCTATATGGCTCACATTTTGACCTAGCGCATTGACGAAATCTTGGTTGTGTGTGTGTCTGTCTGCCCTGTCTGTCTTTGTCAGTCTGATTTCGTCTTAAAGAGATACTAAACCCCAGTTTGAATGCACAGACTGCCAGCGGACGCTTTGAACCCTAAGTGACAACTAGAGCCACTTTGTTTTCTTAGAGTGGGGGTCACTGAAAGGCCGTGCAATATTTCAGGCGTTTGCGAGGTTTCAGGCTTCCGCCGCGGTGTAGTTGAGGTTTTCGCTCTTCTGGGATGTTACGCAGCGTTGATTGGTAGTTCCCGACTTTTTGGGACAGCCTGTCGGTCCCATCTTCAAAGGTCAAGCAGTCCAAGAAGACCAACTACCAACCAACACTAAGTAACATTCTAGAAGAACGAAGACCTCAGTTTAGGCGTCACTCGCCGCCATCCACCGCGGAGACCCGGGCTCAGTACCAGGATAGTCCATGTGGGATTTGTAGTGAGAAAGAAGTCGGGGCAGGTTTTTATAGGAGCACTGTGTTTTTACACTACCAATTCCCACTCATCTGTTATCCCTTGCTGGTACTGTAGGCCGATTTTAAGACTTAGTACCGGGGGACTGTCTTACCTCCTTCCCCCCCCCCCCCCCCCCCCCCCCCCGCCCTGAAAGGAGAAAATTCTCGATCGCTGGATACGGTGAGAACACGTGCATAAAATCTGCATTTTCCGTGACCTTCCTACTTCAGCATATTTGCTTACCTCTCTCTCTGCAGCAAAAATTGTGGTAGGCGGATTCATCTACTTGACTGTTACAATTTCCTGGTTTCGCGATGACTCACCAGAGTTGTTTGTATAACAGAGGATGTCAGTTTTCGTTCATGGTCAGTGGAAAGTTTCAAAATCATATCCGTTTTCGTTCACGGCTAATGTACATATTTGCATCCCCGTCAAGACTGCCGATTCCAATGGCCGCACGGTCTAAGGTGTGGGTCTGCGGCCGCTCGCTTGCTGGGATTGCGGCGTCGAATCCCGCCAGGGTCATGGATGTCTCCGTCAAGAGGAGTCCTACCGAGTGCGGTGTGTCTGCGTGTGATCGTGAAGCCTTGACAATGAGAAGGCCCTGGCCCACTAGGGCTGTTGCGCCATGAAAAAAAAATATCCCCTTCAATAAAAAACTACCAAGGTGTCCAGGTATGTGGTTGCCAAATCATACTTGTCAGCTTGAATGGCGTAACCTTTGTTTTCATCCGCATCCACCAACATGTTTAGCCAATTAGTTTCTATTAACATGTTGCTTACTTTTTTTTATTCAGCCAATCAAGTTCGATTACTGTTTCTAACTGATCCCTGCTCTTACCGTCTCCGCTCACAATTAATAGCTGTCATTGTTCTTATTCTGAGAGCGATATGCAGATAGGTAGGATCAGCTGGCCCTTCACTTGTTCATGCACTGCGTCGTCTGTGTTCTGACGTCACCACTTCATATCCCGGTCTGGGCGCCAAAGAGGTCACTGCAATGTCGTGATATTTAACTGACTGGAGATTTTGTCAGTATGATGGGAAGGGCGATACACAGTAATACAGGCTGGCTAGTCTGTGCAGTGGAGAGCAATGGCTTCACTCAGGGAATGTAACGTGAAATGATGTTTTATGACGCATGGCACAATCATTCAGTCTGCAGATGGTGACAGAGGTATATTTATTATTATTCGTGAAGTGGTATTATTTAATTCAACACAGGTTAACTGTTTCTTGCAGAAGCCGTGGTTCGAAACTTCTGTGCCCAGTTCTTGATAGTGTTGTGATCAGGAACCGTTCAATGTCTCTTGTGTTAAAATGTCATCTGAATATTTGCTGCGTTGGTATCACAGAGTCGTTATTTTTTAAAAACGTCTCTACGGCGAACACACGGTGTACAGCCGATCTCTGATCCATGTTTACTAAATGGCGTCCCTAGCTGAACTCTATAACACAATTAGTTCAATCTCCTTTCCGGGCCCGCCATCATACTAGGTAAATCAAACTGATGAATTCTGCCCCATTCTGTATTTTAGTCCTTTTTGTAATTCATACTTATTTAAGAATTTAACTAAACTCAGGCTACATCAGTCTAATACCAACAAATGCACAAGATTGTTGACATATATAAAATGTATTTGAGCCCCCTACATATGTTTCAGCAAACGAGATGCCATCTTCAGAGGGGTTTTATTAGAGAACTACAAGAACTTTTTACATCCAAGTATACAGTATGGTTATTAACCATACTGTATACTTGGATGTAAATGGATCGTGTAATTTTCTGTACAGAAATATTATTAACCATACTATACACTTCGATGTAAAAAGTTCTTGTAATTCTCTGCTAAAAACCCCTGGAAGATGGCAACTCGTTTGCTGAAACATATGTAGGGGGCTCAGATACATTTTATATGTCAATAATCATGTGCATTTGTTGGTTGATATTAGACTTATGACATAATGCACGGTACATGCAATATAAAATAAGGTTACATTGCTTGATAAAAAATTGACATTTTAGTGCATTGTTTTAATAAAGGATTTCTTATTACGTTAAATGAACTTTATTTCAAACAATCTTCTGCCGAAGATGCATATGACCTTTTTCCTCCCGAAGTGGAGGGGATTCACTGTGAACGAAAACTGACATGCCCATAACAGATGTCTCATTCTGACAAAATAATTTCATATTTTATGCTGTCACATTCCCAAGTACAAAATAGTCTCGTGTTTTATGCCCGAAAACTTGGCAGCACTGGAATTCAGTGGAGTCCTTTTGGAGCAGAACTGGACCGCGATTCCATAGGAATCCTTTTCTGGTTGCGTACCAGTACTGATCCTATAAACACGGCCTGTATACGGTAAATACACGTAGGCCTTGTTTTACGCCTTTTTGCTTTAACTTCCCTTACCGATTTACACCAATTCTTAATTTACCCCTTCTCATTTTGAGTTTAACGACCTTGACTGGCTGCGTTCTATTGCGCTAACCCCTACCTTTTCCATTATTTCTTATGGGAATATAATTTTTTACGCCCACTTTTTCAGGAACACAATTAGGGCGTAAAACAAGGCTGGTGTATTGTTTAATGACTCACATGTTGTTTCGGGGCCCTATTAGGCCTAATATCCATATTTTAGTTGCGTGTGTCCTCAGTCCGTCCTCAGGTGAATGCTTAGTCTGTTGATTATGAACCTCCGTGAAGACAAGCAGGCAGCAGAACTCGGCAATAAATTTTCGAGTTCCATAAAAGGCGTGAAGTTTCTTGAGTTTGGTTGAGAATTTTTTAGACATGTCCCAGGACCGCTTCAAGCGATGTTCCATCCTTCGCAAGGCCTCTAACTGTGCACATGCCTCGAGGGACGTAGTAATCAGCTGTGTGATTTCTTAATCCACGATTATTTAAAATATGTTTTTAGTTAACGTGTACGACAGCACTGTTTGATGTAAAAGATACTGATTTCAGTAGGGTTGCCAGTTTCACAGAACGTGCACTACAGAAAGTAAGATAACGGTGGCCGTGTAGCGCACTGAGGAATTTTCGTCCATAAGGTTGTCTGCTTAGATGATGATGTACTGATCAGGTTATTTTGGTTCACCCGAGTTCTGGTCAACACACGCGTGTTGATGTATCAGTTTCAAGAAGTGGGAAATCTAAAGATGTTTCTCGTTCTGTGGACACGTCTGAAATCACACTAAGGTTTGATTTGAACTGATGTTATATTCCATTATTAATCCCACTCTAAAGGTTTGGCTGCTATGAATGTTTGTTCGACAACCCAACCATCTGTAGTAAAGGACGGTATAGGAAGTCAAGAGACTTTGGGCTGCTGTGGCAGCGAATGCACGTGTGGTATATACGTGTGTTGTGTGGCATGCAGCGTATGTTGGTTGTACAGAGAAGTGGCCGTTTTCAGGAGATTGGCATGCACGAAAAAATTCACAAAAATTAAATTGTGTTCTTAGTTTACAACGTTAATATGTAGCCTGTTTTCGGGTAATGTTACTGTGTAGATATCGGCTGTATTGTCGACGTTTCGGCCTCCATCCTCGGTATTGTGACTGATCTGTGGTCCACAGGTCGATGTGAAGTGCGTTTGTTACGTGGCAAGGTAACGAGTTAAAAGTGGACCGGGAATGTTGCTAGAAGCTGGAGTTTTCTAAGACCGGGGCGGTGATTGCTCGAGTGTGATGGGCTTGCAGGCAGTCCTTACTTTGTAGACATCTGACTTGTTAACCTGCAATTGCAAAAGTTACAACCCGGAGAAAAAGTTATGGAATAAGTATCTCAGCTTCTGGAATGAGGAAAGTTTTGCAGTTTGCTTTCCATTCAGATGCCACAGTTAAGTTGCAGTTCGAAGTTAAAAAGTGAACACCGTAATAAAATAGTCGGGTTTGTAACATATTGCAACATTCTCTCAGGCATATCTTATATATGAGTAATTTACTGTGCCTTGGCCGTTGATGTCAACGAAAGAAAAAACTTGCATTCAAGTAAATAATTTATTAGGGAGATTTATTAAATTTGAGTTTCGTAATTAATGCATATCCATGCTCTCACTTGTTGGGCTGGTTCCTACATTATTCTTATTGAAACTACATGTCAGTCCACAGTGGCCACTGACTCTGCCTCACGTGAAACGGTTTAATCTAATATTCATTGGTCATAGCTCAGTCACTATAGTGTTCAGACTGCAGGCTGGACCAACGGTATCCTGTTGTCGGCTGGAGTGCAGTTTCTTTGCTTTTAGCCAGTGTGAAGAGTTCGCACAGCCTCCTGTGCGGTGAGCGCCGTCGTGTTTTACCTTGGGGTAAGACGGCCGAGACATGAAGCTGACCACTCACCTTGAAGTAATACAGACGTTAGCAATGCATCTGTGTGCATCTTCACTGTCCTCTTCGTCTTGGTATCGTGTGCTTGCACATGGGCACCTAACGTTTATAGCTTTCTTATGTAATGGTTGGCAGCCACATTTGTGTTCGACACTAATACAGTGTTCGTAAACTGTTAGGTTTTAATTTTGTCATTGTTTTATGAGTTCTTTTGTTTTTCTTGTAGTAGAACGGACGACAGCACAGCAGCAAGAATCTTGGACACCGAACAAGTGGAGAGAGATTATATCCTCTGGATAAGAACGTTCAGCGTGTGTTTGTCGAGTGTGTCTGGAATCTTTTCCTTGGGTTAAGTGAGGCAATTAAGTAACGTTGTAATGTACGATTCATTATACGTCTGAAATATGTATACATGATTGATCGCCGAGTACTAAAATAAGCCAAACAGGAATCGTCTGTGATATTACTAGTGTTCTGTTTTAATGAATGTGGTCAGTGTATTGTGTGAAACAAATTTTATGGCGTTTAATGATATTCATAACACCACAGAGTAGTCAATGTTTTTGGTAGCGATAACACAGCATTTTATAACAAATTTATAATCTGTCCTGATACAAGTGATTTTATGATCTAAACATATATGTGATATTAGTCCCTCCTAAAGCTGAGTGTGATTGAGCAGCACAGTGTGCCGTATCGTCGATGTTGAATACACCATCTTCATCAGCATTTTCAGTTTTGTTATCAGACTTATACATTTTGTTTGCTGACGACGTCTTTGCTTGGGAGGTGTCGTACCCCCTGGTGGTTCTTGTCCCATGTTGAAGGCTATGGTCGCAGGACAGGCAGTGGAAACTCATAATGACATGTATTGCTCGCAATATGACTACTACCAGGACTATTATCCGCAACAAGCCGGAGCTCTGCCCCGCACACACGCAGCTGTGCACCGTCCATGGAGAATACGGTAAGAAATGTTTACATGTTTCAACTCCAGGAGCATTTGTATTACTTGACTCGTTGGTTGTGAAACCCGAAGGTTCGAACACAGTCCCGAGCTATTTCCGTTCGCATGTGACTCAGAATTTGGTCGTAAAGCACGAAGGTTTAACGTCGCTAATACCAACACGATCCTAAGCCAGTTCCGTCAAGATATGTCCTTCCACTCTTCTTCGGGTGGTAGAGGCATACATCCGTTTATAATGTTGGGCAAACACGTGTATTATTCTAGCGGCTGAGGTTACGGCCAGTCGACATGCACAGTGAGCATTAGTGCACTACAACCAGTTGCCGGATACCTGAACAGTTATGTATATTACTGAGTGTGTGAATTGCATGCATGTCCAGGCGCATTCTTTTCACAGGCAGACTGCTCCAAAGATTGAAAAGCCTACAAACTCTTACACGCGAGAAGTAAATTCAAAACAGAAATCGGGTAGAGCGCCATTCGAAGGGAAACAGTGTTGTCTTCAGTCAGCTCAGTTTTCGCAAACCAGTGATTATGGGTAAGACTTTAAATTGGTGGAGGACGATGAGGACATGATTGTCCTTTTCTCTTGTGAAAGAGATACGAAAGAAAGTTCCGGAATGTTTAAAAATGGACGCACAGTTAGATATACTGGGTGTTTTTTAAAAGATGCCGATTCAAGTACTGCATACCATTCGTTATTCAGTGTCGCAATCCGACCATGCGCCAGGCCCCGGTTATTGCTATCCCAGTAAGCCATACTACCCTGTCCCTGTCCAAGTTCCTGCTCAGGATTCCAACACAGCGGAAATAATGTCCAGATACTGTCGGTACCCATTTACAGAACCCGGCCCTTCTTTCACTGCACAGCCTATTGGTCTCGCGCAAACCCCTCGAGGTTCTGTGACATCCGACATTTGCTAGCAAAGCTGTCCTGATCCCTCTGACTCTGGTTCTGAAATTGTCGATGTGTCTCGAGTGAAGTCGCGTCGTAATACATGTTACATCTGTGTGGTATCCTGCACATGCAGTATTCAGTGGTGCACTGATCAGGAATAAAATACTTAAATGTTTGTCCGTCATATCGAGCCTTCTTTTATGAAACATTAGCGAATGTCCCGGTCAAGTGGTCAGCATTGCTACGTGGTACTCTTAGTTTTTCTCAGTCGCTCAAGGAAAGTACTGTACAATAGGCCTACCTCAAAATATCAACGCAATCATGAGCCACCTCTGGACAACTGTCACCATGAATTTTGTTGTAGAACCCAACTGTTCAACATCACTGTATTTTTCACAGTCCCTGAACAGTTCCGTTCACCTCTGACCCAGAATTTGGTTGTATATGCTTAAGATTGAACACCACGAATAGCAAGGCCTACCACACGAACACGGTGTTGAGCAAGTGTATCTGCTCGTCACTTACACGACAGCTGCCCTAAGATACATCTCAGTTATCGTTATAATCTCTCCTGGTCTTCTGCTTTATTGATTCTCAACTGGTGGAACACGTCCAACTGCTGTGTCTTAAAGGTCGGTAGATTTTGGAAATGTGAACGGCCATGAAATGAATGGCATAAAGAATGGCCCAAAAGTCCGTTAACCGAAACATTCTGTTGCATTAAATTTTGATACCAGTGCGGAGTTCTGCAGCCAGTTTGTAAAACCGTATCACAGCGTTGTGGGTTGTGCGCTGAAAATGGAGGATCCCATTCCGAACGATTTTTGTAAATTCAGTGAGAAATAAAGAAATTTGCAGTGTATTTTAGTAGTGTACGTTTTACTAATCAGTTAACTGAACTTGGGCCACGCTGTAATACTGTAATTTACGTGATTGTAAAAGTACACTTGGTGGAGAAAGACAAGTTTTGTTTTTATTGTGGTGGACCACGTGTTGCGTTTAAACAAAGTCCCATGAGAGCGCGGGATGCAAAATGTCATACAGTAGATGACCGCTTTCCGAGGGGGTTTCCGTCAGAATTGTTTATGCACTGTTGTCTGATTCGTGCTGTATGTCGCGCCCGTTTGTACATTTCGCGGACAAATCAACGAGGGATCAGCCGTTTTTTGTGCAGTAGCCGGACAAATATTTTGGTTGAGACAAGTGAAATCAGTCTCTCCCGGCGCTTTGTGGTGGTTGTCGCCTCAGCTTTGCGCGCCAAGGTTAACGTGTATTGTTGCCCTAGACACTGGCAGACAAGGCGTAAGATAACGCTGCTCAACAAAGTTTCTGTCATATTGATGCTGTTTTGAAAGCAGATACATTTTCCTCAGCATGTTGTTTTAAACACTGTGTAAGCCCATCTGACTGACAGACCACATTTATAATTTATATAAAACAAGTGGCAATTTGTTGTGTGTGTCTTGTAGTGTTCTCGGAAGATGGACGTTACGGTAACAATTTCGGAATTGAGGAAATACTAATCTCCTCCAGCAGTAAATTACATATAAACAAGACAGGCAGTTTACCTATAAACGCAACATTGAGACGCGTTTGCGTAACCATTGCTGCCGTGCAAAAGCAGTAAGTATTTACAAATTCTGTGTGTGTCTGTAGCCTTAGTTATCCAGCATGGAAAGCGCATGCACCGTATTGTATGGCCGTCTGTGGCCTCTCTGGCTGTACCGTATTTTTGCGTTAAAGTTCTTGAACATAAATATGTGTTTTGACTTTCTGTACAACTTTTGTCTGAAACATTTCTCATTCTAAGAAGAACTAGCGAGATATCGTGAATGTACGTAGGTCTTCATATAAAGTACCCGTTATTCTTGTCGGATTTTAATTAAACTTGAATTTTCTCGACATATTTTAGAAAAATACTCAAATATCGAATTTCATGAAAATTCATCCAGTGGGAACCGAGTTCCATGCGGACAGACGGACGACAGACAGGTATGACGAAGCTAGTAGTCGATTCTCGCAATTCTGCGAACGGGCCTAAAAATATGACATCGTAGTTCAGTTTTTGTAGTTACAGGAACTTTTGGTTCTGGCAGTAATTTGCTGTGCCCACGATCGGAGGCCGGTTAATAGGCGGCGAAGGATCTTGCTCATTCCGTCTAAATATGGAAGTCTCTTGCATCGTGCTCCTTAATTAAGTCGCCGCCATACTAGGTTTTCAGTATAAAAAGCAGCTAATTTGTTTTCTGTTAAGAGTAATTTCTTTCCCCCAGCGCCAGTAGGCAGATCGTTTTACGAGCTTAGTCCGAGGGAAAGAAACCACGGCCGCATGCTTCCTTCCCATTGCTTTCAAATTCGCCGCACGTAACCACAGTCTTACACCATTCGATTCCAGATAACTTAGGTTGTTAGACCGTTGCTAAGTAACCTACATTCATCCATCGTCCCGCAAAATATCGGCGTAAACTATGTGCAATTTACTGAACATTACTTATGTGGATGTCCAAGTTTTCGGGCGAGTTTGATTCCCGAAGGAACAAGCGTCGAATAGATAGTTGACCTTCATGAAAAGATAATTCTGGGAATGTGAAACCAATTGGCGTCACAACATGCTCATTGAATGTAAGTGGTTGGGTGGGGAGTGTATTTCCTTGCGTGACGTCAGTAAAAGAAGACTGCCGGGGAGAATGGAATGTCGGTCGGGTGCCTGGTCCAACTGGGTATGGCAAGTGATTCACGTGTCCTCGGGCGTAATTTGTCCGTTATTGTACATCTACTGTCTAGGACTGATAACTTGAGACTAGGAGGTATTAGCAGTGTTATAACCAACAAATGCACTTTTTGTATTTGTGTTACACTTTTACTCTACATGTGTTTCAGCTGTGGTCCAGCCATCCTCAGAGGTACACCAGTAGGTTCGCTTCACTGGCACTGACTGGTTCATTTGATATTATCACACGTCATCGCAATGTTTTTGGATTTTGTAGCTTCTGTTCACTTACAATTGCAGGTTGTGTTCGTCTTGCGTTAAAAGCTTGAGGTATAATACTTCGGGTTGTAGGTATGAAACAGTATCTCGTTGGTAGTAGTTAAAACATTAAAGTTGTTGCTAGTGGCAAGATACTAGCAACAACAGGACGCGGATGTCAACATCTAAAAAACCATCTGCCAGCAATTTAAAAAAAACTTTTAACAATTTTAACAACCCGAAGTATTATACCTCAAGCTTTCAACGCAAGATGAACACAACCTGCAATTGTGAATGAACAGAAACTACAAAAACCAAAAACATTGCGATGACATGTGATAATACCAAATGAACCAGTCAGTACCAGTGAAGTGAACCTACTAGTGTACCTCTGAGGATGGCTGGACCACAGCCGAAATATATGTAGGGTAAAAGTGTAACACAAATACAAAAAGTGCATTTGTTGGTTATAACACTGCTAATTGAATCAAAATGCACGGTGAATATAACGTGAAAATAGGGAGGTATGTAAGGAATGCGGATAGAGTGGGCTAAGATTTCTGCCTGGCGAGACAGCATGGGTCAGCGACTACTGTCTTTGCAAAAACATTTGTCTACGCATTTCAGAAATCTCTCAACTGTTGTAGCTGCCAATGTATTTCGGACTTGCGCTTTTCATCGACTCGCTCGCAGTACTGGCCTCATACCCCCCCCCCCCCCCCCCCCCCCCCCCCCGCTTCCATACCCAGCAAGTCTCAAGTTATCAATCCTAGTCTGTATCTGCGGTGGCACAGTTGGTATGGGGACAGCGTACAGTTACCTCACAGCTATTACACCCGCCTGTTTGTGTAATTATCGTTTTGGTGTAGTGGGGACACTTCCGTCACTTCATGACCAGCCTATGGGCTGGGCAACCGAGGTTCGAGCCCGGCGTGGATTTAGCGTTCATCCAACGTAGCGTGTATAGTGAGTATCGGTGTTCTCTCCCCCGGTGTTCAACAGCTCCAGCATGACGTTGGCTACTCACCTTCAACCAAGTGCCGAGTTTGAATGTGGCGTGGACCTCTACCGCCACTCCTGCGTACTTTTTCATGGAGTACTGGACCATTTGACTGTGATACGATGATTGGCCATTTGCAGTCTTCTTTATTTTGCACGCCCATACCACCAGCATGTTATTTGCTGTAGTCTGCACAATTCTGTCCGCTTACTTCAGATGTTCTTCCCCGTTTGAATGTTGCCGAGCAAGTTGGCCCAGACGACAACACTGCTGATTTGTATTTGGGAGGTACCCAGTTCGAGTTCCGGCTATCGTGTCTCGGGTCTTCGTGGATCCTCAGTCCGTGCAGACAAATGCTGGGATACGACCTTGAAGTACCCGTAGGTCGCGACCACTACTCTGGATGGACGTGAAATGGATTCTGGAATTTTGTAGGTTATCATGACGTCATGAATGGTATAACTTGGGAATATTACATGCTTCGTAGAGACAATTGGCGGCTGTTTTATACCAGAGGTGGAAGCTGCGAGATCCACAGCAAGAATAGGAATAGCGACTAAAACTTGCATGAAGTGCCAAGCAAAACTCCGTAACTTAGAACGGGCCTGCTGTAACCAGCAGCAGCCGTCACACATTTTAGAATTGTGGATTAGTGACTTTAGCATTTAACTACTAACTCCATGGAACATAGTCCTTCTTGAGAAGCTAACAGGTCGTCAGCTAGTCAAGAAATTCCCCGCATTTTATGGAACCCGAAGGTTCATTACCGCATTCACAAGAGCCCGCCACCTGTCCCTATCCTGAGTCCGTCCAGGTCCGAGGCTTTTTTGAATGATTCGTAACTTGGTAATTTTTTTACGGTGAGGAGTTGTTACCACCTCGCCCAACCCCCAAGCTGGAGGGCCACCCCTTGTTGGCTGTCCGCGACTGCTTATTCAATGTATTCACAGCTACCCTCCATATCCGGAGGCCGTTCCTCCATCCGCAACCCGAGGACGCGCCGTGCCGTGGTGACAGGGACACACTTATCATGGCATTTAACTACTATTCCGTTTAAAATATTTTGCCCTCCAGTTTCCTACCGAAAACAAATATTAAATATATACAAAAAAGATTTAACAAATTTTTGTGGTTATGACACTAGGTCTGTTGCTCGTCTTGAGAGAGAGAGAGAGAGAGACGTATATTACCAGAGAATGCGGGGAAGAATATTTGGACCAAAGTAGGAGAGATGGGAAGTACGAAAGGGGGATGCGGATGCCAGTGCGTATTGAGTAGATACATAAAATTGAAATAATACGTTACTAAAGAAACCCAGTCAGCGCAACTACTTATTAAAATTAAATATCACAACTACAGTAACGTGTTTCGGCTTGATGTGTTAAGCCATCTTCAGACTGTGTCTGCAAACTATGTACATAAGGGGACTCATGAAACTGTGTGAATTACATAAAACAACGGGATGACGCACAGCTTGCTACGTCCTAGTCAGCTTCCATCAGTACAAAAATATGAAGAGAAAAACAGATAAATGTAATGCCAGCATTTATTTTAATCAACTAATACGTGTAGTTTATATTTGTCTTTATATATTTTTTAGCTACAGCTTGAAGGTAACTGAACATATCAAGCCGAAACATATTGCTGTACTTGTGATCTTTATTTTTATTAAGTACTTGTTTTGACGGTTTTTCTGTAGTAACATTGTTGCATAAGACACAGCTGAATGATCCACTGAAAGCGTGTTTAAAATTTAGGGGTTATGGATGTGGACTCTGGTTCATCTGACGTACGATCGGGTCCATGGCGGGTTCTTTTGATCACGATAATGAACGATCGGTTGCATAACGCGTGTAATGTCGTTACTGTCTCTGTAACAATAAACGTTTCAAGAACTCTTCACCATGGAGTTCGTCAGTATTAACTGCTATTATTAGTGTCTTCGTGTACAAAGATGCTATGTGCTCCCCACTCATCCTGCATGTAATGATTGCTTTTGTGCTTTTATTATTCCTGCAGTTAACGACCTTTGAGATGCCATCACTCTGCCGACGAAGCCTGATATTGCCTCGCGATCGATTTCCGTTAACATTCATTAACATTATGCCAGCATTTCACGTGGCCGGTTTCCTTTTCATTCTGTTTGTAGCGACTTGCACATGTGCAGTCCATTTGAGCCTTTACGATTTGACTACCCTGTCAGTGCTGGTTGAGGTGTATAAATAATGGAGCTTCCGATTACGTCTTACCTACAAGTCCTCATTCGCTCCATCAGTCTTAAGGTTCAGTTTAGGTACTATTCTGTGGTCGATTGTTTGTACCAGTATTGGACGTTGCCCAGTTTCTGAAGTATAGTAGATACAATGTTTAGGGACATGGCTTATCTCCCATCTTCAGGTGACGGGTGGTTATCATACAGTCACATCTTGTTATTTTATGTATCGTAGTGTTATTAGCGACGGTTGGCGTGAGACAAGAACGCCCAAATCACGGAAGTTGAAATGCGACACAAAAATGGAAGGAACTCCCAAGCATATAATAGAACACCATGCAATACAATATGATACAGCGGAAATAATGTACAAATAATAAAAGAGAATCAGCAGGAAACTAAGGGAGTATGTATTCGTCAGAACAACAGAGCAGGTCATCAGCCTGGACGTAGTTCCATATGGATGGTTGAGTTTTAATATGGGAGTAGCCACATGAACATAAGTAGAGTTACTGTATATCTGCAAGCATTCATAAGCAAGCAGCCCCGGTGGCGAGGCCTGCATAGTATTCAGAATGTCTGTTAAAACAGATGTTATATCATATGCAGACTTGTCGCAGTCTGTGGTTGCCAGTCACTGATATACTTAACTTCAAGATGATGGCAGATGCCTGACTTCACATCGCTCCTGCGTTATTCTGCATTGCACGGGAAATGAAAATGATACTTGAGAACGAGCCGAGGTGGGAGGCATGAAGGGACTGCCCTTGGTACCATGTGTATCTTCCAAGTTCCAGGAAGTTTTATGCAGCTTGTCCTTTTTATTCATTTTACGTTGGGACGATCCTTAGGTGGAAGGTTGTCCTGAAATTAGAGCTGTTACAAAACACGAATGCTCCTAGGATGAAGCAGTTAGGTCACATGCAAGGAGTCTAAACGTGAACAGCTTTCAAATCGGAAGTTTATTCCCCCCCCCCTTGCTGTCTTGTGTTACTGCAAGCTTATCTTCGTCTCACGCTTTTGCTTGTTTTAGTGCTCCTGGCTAGAGAAGATATTTTTCGTTGTGTTTACAGGTCGGGTTTCTCTTTTCTTAATGTTGTTGTGTCGACAGCGAATTTTCGTCCTCACCAAAACCTGTCGTCAGACCTTGAACTCGGTTTGTTCAGTTCAGCAGCTTCACGTACATTTTAATGTTCTCATATGTGCCTTCAGTTCCTCATACTGTGTTGTCATTCCGTGGTGTTTCTTGCAGTAGGGGTGCTAGATGTGCCACCATTTTCACGGTTCTTGGTTGAAATCATTTCAGTAGTAACATTCGTGTAGCAAAAATTCGTCCGTTGGAGGATAAAGGTGTGTGACTCATGAAAGTCAAATTTTTAAGAAACAGAAATAATTTTAAAAAACGCGATCCGTGTTTATTGTTTTTTAATTGGGGCATACGTGATTACACCATTTAGACTTGAATGAATGTATGGCCGAAATGCTGGTTTTGCTAAATGTCAGATAATAGAGAATATGAAGCAGCCATAATTGTATGCTGGTGTCACGTAATGAAAGTCGAGTTCTACCCCTTTTCGCATTTCCGCTGCGTGAAAGTTTCGGTATTGTAATTTTGATTCTTGTTATTGCGCATGAGTCTCGTCTCGCACCTAACGATGTTCTCGCCGACTGTACCGTATCGTACATCAGTCTCTAAACCTAGAGTTACGTTGAGGATAATATTAAAATGGGTCTTAAAGTAGTAGGATGGAAGGGCGTGGGTCGGATTCATGTGAGACTGTATCGGGACAGGGTCAAATGGAGCTCTTATGAACACATCAATGAACTTTGGGCTTCCAAACAAGGCTGAGAATTTCTTGGCTAGCTGAGGAACTGTAAGCTTCTCAAGAAGGACTCTGTTGTATGGAGTTAGCCTGTACCAGTGCCAGTGAGGTATACAAAATCTCAGAGAATGTACCCTGTTTGTAGCACTGCTTCCGACTCTTGATTTTGAACATCACGTCTTAAGATATCCTACAACCTTCGTCAGATTTGTAACGTAAAGAATCCTTCAAACTTCCATCTTACACTAGTCTTCTGTGCATTAGTTGTTAGTATCGATTAAGTATCTCGTGAAACTACCAGACGATAATATCAGTAGTTGAATCCGAATATCGCGATATCGAAGATAGCGGCCATTCTAATTTGGGATGACCCGCGTTTGAATTTCGGTTGTAGATCGACTTCCTCTTCCTTGGACTGATATATTATGTGGTCTTAGTTTTGCAGGCAAGTGCCTTATGAAAGGGCCGTGCCATGGCTCAGGCGGTTAGTCGCCGGCCTTCCACTGCGGAGGCCCGGGTTCGATCCCGGGGCAGTCCATGTGGGGTTTGTGGTGGACAAAGTGGCACTGGGACAGGTTTTTCTCCGAGTTGTCAAGTACCTTATGAAAATCTCGAGTGCTTTCAACTGTTCACGTTTATGTGGCGGTATTGGAGTATCCTGTTCAAATCTCAGCTGAACTACCTGCTACCTTGACCGAGGATTTGTATTTTCTTCATTGTGCCTTTCAGTAGCCTTCAATCGCCTACTTCGAGATCCCTGTCTGCATACTGTACACAATCATCTTTCAGTCTCATTCAGCACAGACTAAATGTGTTCGGGAGCTCTGCTTTGCAGTTCGCTGCCACGCATCGCGTTAAATGGTAACGCGTCTACACGATGCATACGATGTTCACGCTAGTGGCAGTATCAAAACATAGTTGTCATGACCGATATGTAGTTCAGACAGCGTCTCTAAATAGCTTCAGAGGCAACCACCAATATCCCTTCCATAATCTGCGCCAAAGAATAAGTTTCGTTACTGGGTATTTGGCATGACCAATTAACGTGTGAATCAAGGAATGGTTCTCAGTACTTGATCTCTGCAGAGGAGGAATTTGATTTGATGTGTTATTTCGCAGTTGCTTAAAGCCCCTATACCCGCCATGTAAGAAAGCGAATTGTGTTTGGATGTGCTGAAATTATTAACGACGGTATGTGGGTGACTGCGTGCAGTGAAAATTGCTGCGGGCTCTGTTGAGCAATAAATGGATATAGGTTTTGTCGTAAATAAATGTTTTAGAAATGTTCTCGTCATGTATTAGGGATTATGCTTTCTTTGCACGAAGTGCGTAAAGTGAAGGTACACAAGCGGGAGGACATACTTGTCCGCTCATTTGTCGGTCCGTATATTTCATCATCCGAAGTACGTAAGGTGTTGTTCTCTGGAACTTAAAGAGTCGGTTGAATTTTATTCTGATCCTTAGCAGTTGGTAGTACAGACCAAGGACTTAGTAACGTATATTCCTTCAAATTCTCTGCGGCAGAAATTTTCAGGTATTTGAAATAATATGCACAATTCATGGATGTGTTTGTATGTATAATTTATACTGGTACATATATTGTTAAGTTTAATTTGCGCGATATAGCATCAAGAGCAAGTTTCGTGCATTGTTATATGATCTGTCATACCCAACTGTACTGTGCGAACTGGTGTGCACGTGGGTCCACTTCATAAAATGTCTAATGAATGAAAGGTTTGTCGTGTAACTCTGGACTACATAGTCTGAACGTGTAGTTGAGTGGGTATTAGCAAGGCGAACAGAACAGTTTACTTTTCGCTTTACTTTGTTCTCCTGTGTGGTTGAAATCTAATTTTCCGTTTGTATGATAACATGGATTCTTTTCACGGATGTTTGTATCTGTTCACCTGTAACGTAACTGATGGGCCTATTAGTTTGCGATAGGACAGTGTGTTTACGTAGAGCCTTCCACTTTTTCGTGTCGCCCGAAGAACGCCTACCATGTGGTTCGGCTCGGATTGTCTTGGTTGTGCGCCTGTCTCGATGCGAAGCCTGTTCGTCTGCCTCCTCCTCCTCCTCTCAGGCGGAATTTTTACAGCTTGCATGCAGCCACTGAGATCGGCGTGTAGGTCGATTTGCGCCGTTGTCATACTGGGAAGGGATATACGTACATTTGAGGCTGTTTCAGACTTAAGGCCTCCATTTTGTGTGTCCACGCAACGGAATTAACTGTCAACCACACCCAGTATATTAAACAAAGTAATTCGGAACTTAGAAACAAAACTACATTGTCGTACTCTAGATGTATGTGGTACATACTGTCTGCGGCAGGTATAATAGCTAATACCGCCAGGGCTCGTTCTGCAGAGCCTCGTTTTTGAGAACAGGGTATAGCGCGTGTAGGTGAAATCGGCATTGGGGTAGGAGAGTTTGCATATTGCTCATGATACCAGCATCACCGCCCTCTCCCTCCCACTCCTCGAACTCTGTGGGTTGCGCGTGTGTGACGTTTCGCGTGGTACAGAGCTCCATCAGAAGTATATCCCTCCGATCTACACTGCGTTATGGATTGAAAGCGGAGACATGGCTATGACAACGCCGATAAAACAGTGAGAGTCATGGGTTCCGATGAAGCTTGCCATCACCTACACAAAGATCAATAATTGGTGTCATTTGGCTACTCATGGCAGAAAATAATTTCCCTGTAAAGCCTACTATCTATTTTCCAGTTTGTGTGTGTGTGTGTGTGTGTGTGTGTGTGTGTGTGTGTGTGTAATTTTGCTACCGCACTGGCAGATACAAAGCCTTTGTTTCAGAGTTTGTCAAACTATACGCAGAAAACTACTAGCCGTAATTTCAGGTTTCCGCCGCGGTGTAAATGAGATCTGCGCTTGGAGGGGGGATTTTACGCAGCGTAGAATGGTGATTTCTTACCGACGTTTCGGGACAACCTGTCGGTCCAATTGTCAAAGGTCAAGCAGTCCAAGAAGACTGCTTAGGAGCTGGGATAACGTGGTCAGCATAGTGGCTAGGCTACGGACTAGACCATCCGGAGTTCCAATGCCGCAGGGTTGGGAGTTTTTTTGTCTTCTTCAAACCGTCCAAACCGGCTTTGGGGCCCACCCAGCCTCGTGTTCAACGGGTACTGGGGTTCTTTCCCAGGGGTAAAGCGGCCGAGGCGTGGTGTTGACCACTCACCTACATCTAGCGCCGAGGTTGAGAATGAGTGGAGCTGTAGCTGTGCTCCCCGTGTATGCCTGCATGGAATGGATAGGGGTAACCTTTTTTACCTTTTTGTGTTTAGAGCTTAGGTAACGGGGTTGTTACTGTTGGACCGATGCAGACGCAAATTAAATTCGCACAACTGTTAATTGTAAAGCTGTACACGGGGTGAACGCATGAAGTATAGGCGATTTGAATGTAACATTGCTAACCAAGTGAGAGACATTGGAATGAAAACTAAGCGTATTTTGGTAGGTTATATGATCAGATTTTTGTGACTTTTTACCGTTTAAAAATGTTCAGCGAGGGCAACGGTGGTTGCCCGGCACGTATGTCTAATGAAGTTCAGTGCACACGTCTGCAAGTATGGAGGGTGTAACTGTAGCCGCAGTATCTCATATCCCCTCAAGTTCCGGCAAGTTTGGGCAGTAGTGGAAAGTAAACAACATCCCTCGTGTCCCCCCCCCCCCCCCCCCCCCCCCCCCCCGCGAAGACGGAATCAGTTGGTGTAAGGTCAAGGGAGCGAAGTGGCCGAGTGGTAGGGACGCTTCTGCCAATCCGTTTCCGTGGAAACTTTCGATCCAAGACGTCCGAAAGGCAGTGTGTAAACGCGGAGACGCTCAGCTACTTCTTAGTGGAACATCATGTCATTTCGATCCTGTTCTTCCAAAATTCCATGGCATGAGGAATTCTCCAACAGTCTGGGTCAGGGGTGCACACAGTTCATTTATGACACCAACAAATGCACCTTAGATATATACAAATACAGTATTTTATCGTTCCTACATGTTTCGTCGTCACGCCATCCTCAGGGAGCTAAACATCAAGAGTTAAAACTTAACTAAAATATAGTAGATTACAAAAGTAATTCACGTTACATTACAGTATTCGTGCAGCTAATGTAAATCATGTGGGTTTCACAAACTGTGAATAAAATATTATTTTTAAAAGTATAACATATTAAAACAATAAAACAGTAATATTTTCAATTAAATCTGGTTAAAAAGTTGTATGTTGCTGTGTTGTAGTTTTTCTTTGTATACAAACATCTGATTTATTTTCGATCCCTTGTGAATGTTGTCCCTGTATGATGTGTAGTGAGGTCCGTGTAAAGGGTGCCTGGTCACTCTTTACACTTTCCAGCGTTCTGACACTGCTGGAAGCACCACTGGAACTGACTTTTTGGAGTTTTATGTAGGACGGTCAGCTGTTCTTGAATTTGGGGGACATTTGGAAACGACGCCCTCATAGCGGCGATTCAGTCTCCGAAACAAGACGAAGTCACAGGAGTGAAATCGGGCACGTAAGGAGATTGGGGGACGGCAGCCGTGTTCAGGGTCCAGTAATTGTTGCCCAGGAGCCGGCGCATTGTCATAGTGAACCAGTCTGTCCAGGTTCCGCCCTCGTTACGGACGTTTTCGGCGTACTTGCTCCCTCAGACGTTGCAGCACCTCCCTGTAATAATGCCGAATAATCTGACAGTCAGACACATGACTTGCCTTCGTCGGACGTGGAGAGGTGGGCCTTTTCCACTGAGAGAACTGCTGTTTGGTTTCTGGGTCGTAACTGTAAATCCAGGTTTCTTCACTTGCGTTTCCGATACAGTTTTTCTGAGTTTCAATCAAAACGTAACGCAAGTGCGTTCCTTCAAATCAACTATTAGAAATTTGCGGATCGCACTTGACACGCACAACAGCAAACACCCCTTGAGAAGCAGCGCAGAGGTTTATGGCTGCAAAATTCGCTAAACCAACTCAGAAGATAGCGATACCACGGTCAGGAACCTGTACTCCCTTTCCCAGCGGAGATTTCGGATACTTAGTATATGGATAAGCCTCCGCACGTTTAGTTTTCATGCCTCTACTTTCCAGTTCCGGGGCAATACCGCGTTAAAATCGACTACATCTCTTGTACTCACACAATACTAAATTTAATTATCACCCCTGGGTATTTCGCAGAATGAAAGGTGTGTATATACTGGCAGTTTCCCAGTGATGCGTTCATTTTATGTGCTTACAAAGATCTCTAATACACTACAGAGTACTGGATTTGTATTGTTTTGTACGAACACGTGTAACATTGACACACGTCGTTCTGTAAAATGTTTAATTGGGGTGTTAGGAATATGTGATACGTGAAATACATCAGTGCGTATGGCAGGCGAAGACCATCTTTGAAAGCAGTTATAGAGGAATACACTATGCTTCAGTTCAAGAATGATAAAATAGAAACTTGTGGGACAGTCGGCCTTGCTTCCGTCATTGTGGTAGCCATTTCATGGTTGAAGAGGCTGCGCCCTTGGCTGCCATTGTCCGCTTCGCCCTGTTGACCTCCTTCATGGTCAGCGCGACACTGGGAGGCGTCTACAGCTTACTTAGATTTCAAAGCAATCAGTCCTTTAATTACTGTCAGACTTTTCTATCTTGAATAATTGTCGGTGATTGAAAATGGTGTAAGGTTGAGGACACGGTAAAAACACAGACTTAACGCAGTAGTTACGTTCCGGAAGATTGGCGCAAATCGGAATTGAGTACAGCCTGTACGTATATACAAGGGAGCAGCTGAAATCCAAACTCCAACATACTGGAACCTGATCGACCGCAGCATGACTGCCCCGCGCCTGTGTTATCGCCCAGCAGTATTCTTGCGCCACCTTTGTCTCATAGGACTTTCATTTCCGCAAGGAAAAAGTCGGCACGTTTCAAAAATCTTATTGTTTTAGTTTTTTCTGTAATAAAATTGCGTAAGTCGGGGAGTGTCTGTATTGATGCAAACGTTGTTATTGTAAATCATGTTCGAATGTAGTGCAGAAAAGGCTGCTTTAGTGTGAGAATTCTTCATGGACTTATTCCGTGATTTTTTTACATATGAGGTTTCGAAAAGGCGTTGACTAGAAACATACGAGTATTTAATAATTTCAGAATGTTTCACGTAATGGTATGCTGGATTTCGATACCCTGTATTGTTGTATATGCATGCCAACGGCCGACGTTTCGGTTCGATCGAAGTTCATTGGATCATATTTAACAGTTTCGTTGCGTAACGTTTATTAATACAACGAACATCAGGCCGATCCAACTTGTGCGTGCGATATTTTGAAGGGTTTTGCGTAGTTGCCGCATGTTTCCAACTGGCAGCGCATAAGCTCTTGATATGTGAGCCGTTGGAGCATTGACCCCTTGAATTTCATGTTATGGGGATTCTTGAAAGATGTCATCCATGTTTATTATGCCAAACTACATTGAAGCGCTGAATGTTCGGGTGACATGAACCGTACAGCAAGTGGACGAAAACAAGGCTATCTTAATTTCGTCACATCCGGATTACGATTGAGACGTGACAAGTGGAGCCTACGTAGTCAATTTGTAACAATACCTGAAGATGTGTGCTCTTTACTGTGGTAGGTCTAAATGTTTCACAGTCGGCCTACAGTAAGACGTAGCTGGGATAGTGACTAGACTACGGGCTGGAAGACACATTGGTCGTGGTTCGATTCCCGACAGGGGCAAGAGTTGTATAGTTTCTTTGTAACGTCCTGTCTGTCCTGTCTGGGGCCCACCAAGCCTTTGTTTAAAGGGTAGGGGGAATTCGTATCCCGGACGTAAAACTGTCTGTGCGTGGTGACCACTCACCTCCATCTAGTACCGACGTTAAGAATGAATGGAGCTGTGCGCCTTCTCCATTTGCCTTCGTGGCATGCACATTAACATCTTTAGGTTTTTAGGCGCGTTCGCAGAATTGCGAAAAGCGAATATTAGCATCATCATGTCTGTGCGCCCTCATGGAACAAGTCGGCTCTCACAGGACGGATTTGTATAAAATTTTATATTTGCATATTTTTCGAAAATCTGTCGAGAAAATCCAATATTCATTAAAATCTGATAAGAATGGTGGGTACTTTACATGAAGACCTACGTACATTTATGATAGTATCTCGCTGAATTCTTTTTTAGAATGCGCAATGGTTCAGACAAAAGTTACAGAGAAAATCAAATCACACATTTTATGTTCAATAACTTTTTTTCCGAAAATCGTACCGTTTATGACATAATGTCGGAAATGTATTGTGGAGCCAGACAGGCCACAGATGACAATATAATACAGCGCATGCGCTTTGAATGCTGGAAAACTAAGATTATAGACACACGCTCAGAATAGGTAATATTCTTCATACCGTGCATTTTCATTTGATCACACATTTCTCAAACCAACAAAATGCACACTTCTTATTTTTATTATACAATATAACTTCTTTTTACAGTAAAATCAGTTCAACATGTTTCGGTTCCCTATTATGGAACCATTATCAGGGACCCGTATCGTGAGTTACACAAAATCACATGATGGTTCCATAATAGGGAACCGAAACACGTTGGACTGATTTTACTGTAAAAAGAAGTTATATTGTATATTGAATAACAAGTGTGCATTTTGTTGGTTTGAGAAATGTGTGATTAGGTAGCGCTTACGCGAACGCGCCTCAGTGTTACGGTATAAGTACATTGCATCTGTCGTTGCCCTTACGTTCATTGAAACTAAACCTATACTTGTCGAACTGATTTAAAAAAGGAAAAAGTGAACGAATGAATGACCATTTCTTGAAAAGTTAAAGGTGCTTTCAATGGATTCCCTTTGCTACGTGAATGCATGGTGTTAACCCAATATCTGCTGCACCACGAACGTTTGTAACGAACCGAACAACTTTATCGGAGATAGAGTACTGCGGGACGCAACAAGTAAAACAGCGAGGCAGTTTATTAGCCCAAGGACATTTTGCTTCATAAAAGATACGGATAATCTCATTTCCCATATATTTTTTTGCAGTCATAATAGTGGTTGTTTATAAAAGGGAAACAGCTCGGTGCTATTTGTCCGAAGAAATAACGAATAATGCCGCGGAAGTATTTCGTAAAAAAACATTTGACGCAAAAATTTTGCATGCCTGGGAGATTCCACAACTGTCCACCCCCTCGAAACCCCGGTCAAATGGAGTTACGGTTAGTAAGTTACATTCCTACATTGAAATGAGCCATGTAATTTTTTTCACTTTCATGTGACAGCCCTTCGAGGACCTGATATTGACCAAGGCCAGTGGTTACGTAGCCAGTGAGAGCGCTGAAGTCACTGGCTAATAAACGCAATTGTGAAGTTGCATAGCTCCACGTTCTGTGCAGTGGACAGTCCCGTTTCTCGCCACACAGCCATTTGCCTTCCTCGGCATATAAACTCAACGTTAGAACTGACAAAGCAAAATATTCATTACTAGCCGGCCATAGAAATGTTTAAGTGTACGTGTTATTTAACAACGCTGTGAGTTGTTGAGATTATATAGCGTTGGTGATACGTGTATGAGTATGGATCACTGGTGGAGTGATACTGACAGGGGAAAACCAAAGTACTTGGAGATAAACTTTTTCCAGTGCCCATTTATCCAACACAGATTCCACATGGAATGACATGGGATCGAAGCCGGGCATCCTGGTTGAGAGGCCGACAGTTATCGCCTGGACCATGGCGTGGCCAACATCCATTCCAACAGAACTGATAGTGTTCAAGGTCAAGATTGGTCCCTGTACTTTGTGCTTATCTGCAGTGTCGCTGAGGAAACCGCAGTAAGCATTGAACAAGCATTAGCTTTCAGGAGGGTAAATGTTGGAAAATTGTGTTTGCTGAGGGAATGCTACAGCAACTAATGCGAAGTCTGCATTTCTGCTGTAGGTACATCGGCCATCAAAGGTAATAATTCTTCACGGCACATTTTGGCGAGCAATGAGCGTTGAACGAGTTTGCAGTAGTGTGCATCCATTCCTTCTGGAAATTGTGTTCCGCCGTGTTAACTTGTGCTGACAGGTAACATTTTATGGAGACGCCCGCAGGTCTCCGCATGGATCCTTGTCTGCGTTCCAAAATAAAGGTCGTATGACAAAAAAGCTGAGTGGAATACCTTTGAAGAATTGTAGGCCTTAAGCCGTCAGAAAACAGTTCATAGCTTCTTTGTGGATACAGTCATCCCTCGCTTTTCGTGGGTTCGTACTTCTTGGTTTCACAAATTCGCGGGGTCGCCCCAAGAATAAAAATACATCACCCGGACCCTTCAGTGGATAGCAGCGTCAAAATAGTTCGACAACTCGAACAGGTCTTCGAGTCATACCGCATGATATTCAAGGACTTAAAAAAAAGACGCAACTCTCATCACAGTGTTTTTGCGAAGAAAAGAAAAACACTAAGAAAATACCAAACGGTTGTTTTTTAGATGGGGAGGGAGCAATTATTCGCGGATTTTCACTTTTCGCTGGGGGGTCTTGCAGCCTAACCCCCGCGAAAAGCGAGGGATGAGTGTAATCTCTCATTGCACATTTCTCTAACTGCAGTAAACATGCCGACAGAATGGAATTCTGAATGTCAGTGATCCACCCCTGTGCAGGCACAGTTTGCGGCCTTCATTAGACAGGAGTTTATTTGGGCCTTTAAATGCATATTAAAGTAGGTGAGAACTAGATGTTCACATATGCTTGCAAAGCCGTAAGGGACGTTGATTGTCTAGGGTCCTTGGTACTGCGCCGTGCAAGGATGCAGCACTGAAAAGTGCTGTTTCTGGCTACAGGTGGGCGGTCATCTTCACTGCGTGTTCTCTCAGGACGACTTAGCACGTTCTCGAGCCACAAGTCAAACACTCGTGGAACAGGACAGCGTCACAGAATCTGCCACTCCAGCGTGATGAAACTCCGTATGCAAATTGGGATTGGTTCCTTTGTTCAACAAGTTGTGGAAGTTTTAAGCTACCTGAGCAAAAAAAGATGCCATGATTCAAGGGAAAAGTCTTGTTTCTGCTGAACAAACTGTTAGTGCATTTTTTCTGTTAAAGCGTTTGTGTGTGTCAACAGCACGAACTGTTTCTTCGAAATAACTGAGATATTTTACCCACTGCGCGCATGAAGTTTCCAGAAAGAAATTGGATCTTGGATGTGAAATAATCACAAGAACACAGGTGAAAACTTGTTGAACGAGAAAACGAATAACATTCCGACCGCACTGAGACAGCTGAACGGAGATCGATCTCCGAGGGTAACGATATCTTGTCCTACGTGCTGCCAATGTTCCAAGATGTGCCGACTGACGGACAAACTGAGAGGGTTCGGCTGAAATACCAGTAGTTAGTAAACCGTGGGTAGTGATTTTGTCTTGTAAGGACAAAGAATGGGATGATTTCTTATTGGAAGAAAATGTAAGATTGTTAGGAAAGAAGAGGGTTTGCAGGTATGATTTGTGGACGTCCCACAAACAATTGTCGATTAAATATTTCATTGACACGAGTAACGGTCAGTCGGTCCTCCTCAGACCGACGGTGTTTGTATCCCTGTTACTAAGTACATGTTGCATTTAACAGCCCCTCACAATAACAGAAGATTTTAAGTAAAGTGACACCTAAGAATATCGTGACAAGCGCCGGGGCTGGAAACATTGTACCTTAAAATCATAATGAAGGTGCCTTTTACACTGTTGTAATTCCCATGCTAATAGCCATGAAGGAGGAGCTTACACTTGAAGTGCTAAATCAAAATATCACGTGATTTTAATACATTATTTTAATATATGAATGAATATTTTAACTTTTAACTCAGTTTCTGCGCATTTAGAAAACAACCCTTTATGAATATCTGTGAGACTGATACCTCAGTCTCCTTTTTAATTAATTCTATTTTATACAAAAAGTACTTCTACTCTCTTATGTTTTTATGTATGCGCCTGAAGATGGCTTTATGAAAATGCCGAACCCTGTAGCACCTTTTGGACAAGAAAAGATACAGTTGTGATTGACGGCCCATATAAGTACACGCACTGCTACGTAGATGCATAGATTTTGATATAATTGATAGACAGTAACATGTTTCATAGTGAACCTTACCTTACACAGCAGTGACACATATCTTTGTGACTCCGAGACTTGCTGATAATACTTATTGTCCAACTCACGTTGGACAGTAATTGTGGTGGTTCAGTGATCTTAAAATTCGACAGTCCCTTATGAAATGTTTGTTTTTGTAAGCGAGCTGATAAGTCTGTAGTAATTGAAGTGACTTTCATAGACTGCTGTGTAATAAATAAGGTTACGTTAGTTTGGCAGTCCGTGAGTCGGTATGAAGGCCTCACCGTACACCGACACTGACAATGACACTGACACAAACTTTGCTTAATGTATGTTTGAAACCTGTGTTAGAGGTACTGCATTGCAAGAACAAATCTGATTTCAACGCAGTGTGAGCTGTTTCAAGACTTTCTTTTCAGTAATTGTAGTTTTCTCCTGCAACTGTTGGAGCATTTGTTTTTCGGTAATCTCCCTGTGTTTTATGAAAATTATTGTTGATTTTTGAATGACTTACACAGGTTAAGAAGTGTTCGCATAACGTAACATTTCTTGCTTAATTATCTCGACAGTCGCAATATTTGTGGAAACGGTGTATTGACTGTAAAATTGTTTTATTTTCTCTGCACTTCCTATTCGAAACATGTTTTGCTCCGCCTAAAGAGTTGTGCGTCAAATACATGCAGGCAGTAGAGTGTTCCGTTATTTTAAACAAAACTGGAATTGGTCGACATTTCAGAAGTAATAAAAACTAGTTGAGCGGATGTCGAATTGTTCCGTGCGTACGAACAGTGCGGTTGTGATAGGCGCCGCGCAAGATTGCGAGTGTGTGTAATAAGACAGGCTACTGTAATTCCTTGACAGGCAGCTATGACATGTGTTAAAGAGTGGATTATTGCAAGTACCGGATCTTAAGGTGAACGTGTTCTGTAGAGAATGTTTGGTTATGCTCGTCTGCTCTGTCTTTACTTTTACTCGTATTTCAATTTATTTCATTTCATTCCATTTCCAACAAATTATATAAACTAGGGAATTTTAATACTGGAACAAAATTTCATATTTTGTCTCAGATGTAATTTGTGTTAAGTTTTTACGGTGTCCTGTTGCAAATTTCGAAATTTGGCTGGGGGTGGTGGTCCGTAACACTTCCCATTTCCTATAGGCTACAATTCCTGTATTCGGTATAATTATCGTTGATAGAAGTGTCAGGACGGAGGCCTGGTACTCTTACAGCCACGACAGTGCCGCCCTGGGTTGTCTACAGCCCTGATGTTGGGACACTTAAGTACGTGTAGTAGTTGCCTGTTACGTTTAACTGATTCCATACGTCAGTTAACTGTTCCCTTACGCCAATGACCGAACTGTGTATCGCTTGCCGTTTAATGCTGTCTGTTTCTGTCGTCGTAAGAAAATTCACACACTTCGATGGAAACCGCCGCTGCATACGGAAACTGTAGGATGGCTTACGCTTTTTCTTTTCCTTGTTCTGCCCGACTAGTAAGCTCAACAGAAAAGCTACAACTGTGCCCCGTATAATATTGCTGTACGCAACACCATATTTTGCATATGTTTAATTTTGTGAAGGATATGCGTCGTTGACAAGTAGTGTATTATACTCCTAATTTGCGATTATTTTTCCCTTCGACAGTATTGCCTACGTAACTTCATTCTTTGATTTGGGAATGTTCCATCTTTATTCTTTAATTTCTAATAAACGATGTAAAATTTAAGATGTTTATACGAGCGTATTTACTTCATTATTTCTTTTCTCGGCTGCGGAAACTAGTTCCCACGTGTTAATAAATATCCCGTGAAAGTGTGGCGAAGTGCAATATTTATAACGACACACACAAGTGAAAATTGCATGCTTCAACAATTTAAGAGGAGATGCAATTCAGGGAATGCCTGCTACCAGTCGTTCCACAATCTATTGTCTTTGCTGTCTAAGAATACAAAGATTAAAATATGCCAAACTCTAATTTTGCCTGTTTGATATGTGTGTGGAAGTTGGTCTGTCACATTCAGAGAAGAACATAGGCTGAGGATGTTCGAGAACAGGGTGCTGAGGGAGATATTTGGGACCGAAAATGAAGAAGTAGCAAGAAGTGTGTAAAGTTGCATAAGGAGCTTCGTGATTTTTCTCTTCACCAAACATTTTTCGGGTGATCGAATGAAGGAGGATGGGATGGACGATGTATGTGGCATATATGAGGGAGAAGATAAATGCATACAGGGTTTCGGTGGAGAAGCCTGGAAGACATAGGCGATTATGGGATGATAATATTAAAATGGATCTTCAAGAAATAAGATAGGAGGGCGTGAACTAGATTAATTTGGCTGGGTGTAGGGATAAGTGCACACGCTGTGTGAACACTATGATGAACCTTCGGGTTCTATAAACTTCGGAGACTCTGCTCCGTGTTGTTAGTTAGCTAGCTAGTTTTATTCACTCAGCTAAGCTGTAGGTCAGGGGTGGACAGTTTCCTTTACCTGGGGGCCGAATAGCTCTGTTGCGGAGAGACCGCAGGCCGGAGCTTCGCAAGAAATATCTGTGTTTCAGTTGTTACACTACTTACACACACTTACTTAACACTACTGTGTGCATACCAAAATGCATAAGAATTGTCTCATTCCGAGCTATAGGCTCTAGAAATGAAAACACTAGACCTTCGTAATTAAGTTTAGGCCCGCTAGGCAAATTTGATTTTATATTAGAATCTAGATTTACGTTTATTTTGTTCTTTGATTACAGCACTTTCTGTTTACTGTATGTTAGGACGAATTATTAAAAACATCTGCATATTGCCGTGGGCCGAATTGAAATGTTCGAGGCGATCTGCGGACCGTAGTTTGCTTATCCCGTGCCCAGCTTATCCAGAGTGATCTCTTCCCATCGGATTTCCAGTCTTAAAATTTTGTATGCATTTCTCATGTCTTGCTTACGTGCCACATGACCTGCCCATCTCATCCTGTGTGCTTTTAATTAGCTTAACGTTAGGTGAAGAGCACGAATTGTGAAGCTCACGCAGTTTTCTGTAAGTCTTCTGTTACTGCATGTTGTGCACAAATGTTCGCCTCAGCATCCTTTCGCGGGCACTCCGTGTTCTTTTAGTGTGACGACCAAGTTTCGCACCCGTACGAAACAACAGGTAGGTCTAAGCCTTTTAGTTTTGTATATTATAGTATTCAGAATTTTTATTTCTAAGACTGGCGTACGGAAATGATGGCTAGAATAGTAAGCAAGCATTCCTCGATTATAATCTGCTCGTTATTGTCTTCGTGTCATTCGGCGGCAGTCAGTTCACAGCTAACATGACGTAATGCTTCTTTGCAGGACCGGTGACTGTGCCGATGGTGTCGACGAATTCGTCGCCTCCCATCGCAATGCCAGTGCAAGTGCCCCCCGGTCACGTGGTCCAGCAGATAGTGGATGAGAGCGGAACGCTGCGGCACGTGATTCTGTCCCCGCAGCCACCCATCGTGCCCATGCCGCCACCTCACTACGTGAGTACAGATGTAATTCGTCTTCATTTGTAACAGTTGGTCGCTGCGCTGACACGTGGAGCAGACGGTGTGGTGGAATTAGCCCGTTATGCAAATTATACTGTTTTATGACGTACCCAACACTCAGCTGTGTACACCATTATTTATTTATTTATTTATTTATTTGACTTTTTCAGTTGTGTCAGATTATATAGCATTGAATTGTAAGAAGATTGTGAGTTATGAAGCGGAAACTAGGGGGAGGGAAGCAGCCGCGGCCTCATTTAATGTCCCGGTATTTGCCTGGAGTGACGGAGCAAAGGGACGTAATAGTGTATTTAAATGTATTGCAGGGGTCTACAAAGTTTAAAAAAATCTAGGCTCAACCTGAAAATTCTGTGTGCTAGAAAGGTGACAAAGAAAGTTCCATACTGAGGACTGACAAACATAGGCGCCACCGTACAAAATTTAGTCGCCCGGGATTTTTGCACTCGTGATTTATTGATAATAATCAGTGTAAGTTTTCCTTGTCATGTTTTTATTATAAGTAGCGAAAATTTCCTGCTTGTACGGAACAGAGGATGTCACTTTTTCGGATGTGTTTAGCTTACCCGTTTTGTGTGAGGAAGGGTGCTACGGAACACAGTTCCGAGACAGGGGCGCTGGCAGTGAAGTGTTTGCAACACCTTTGGGGTTTTGATATTTAATAATTTATTAAATCAAACAATAGGAAATTACAAAAACAAAGCTGGATTTCGGGAAACTTGGTCTGTCAGTCGTGGGGAGAGACAGAGGTCGAGGATGTTTGAGAGCAGGGTGCTGAGGAGGATATTTTGAATCAAGAAAGAAGACCGTGCGTGTTGGCTGAGGCCGATTCGCCACTTCCATCTGTGTGACGATCGCCACTCTCAAATGTCGGCCGGGACACACGCTCTCCTGGGTGAGAATTCCTTCAGTCCCACAAGGCCTGAAATTAGGCCACGACTGGTTCCTTCCACATCATTCCTAATTAGTTATTCAGTTATCATTGTACAGTTCAGCGTTATATGGTAAGAGCTAGGGACCGCGTCGCTAAAAAGTCCATAAGTAAATAAGAAGGCTGAAGTAACAAAAGGATGGAAACGTTACAGGGTGAGGAGCTTCATAATTTGTACTCTTCATCCAGAACTACAAAGACTTCTATTTGAAGAAGGATGGGCGGGGTGTTTAGATCGCCAGGGATAGGTGAATACAGAATTTTCCTGAATTTAAGAAATTACTTTGAGACCTACGAACAGTTGGATGAGTAGGGAGTAAATGTGTGTACTAAATTCGTAAGGTTTCGGATAAGACCCTAATGGTGGAATTTATGAACACAAATTAGCCGACGGTTTTCAAGGAATGTCTGATGATCGTGTATTTCTTCCTCTGATGCGGTGTATTCCAATGTAAATAATGTTTAAGGTTTCCGTTCCTTTGGAGTGTGTGTATGCCATGTCACCGGGTAAGCGGTTACAGCCGCTTCGAAGGAAAGTAGTGCCCTCGAAACTTCGAGAACCGATTACCCAGTGACGCAGCGTCATATCTGAGAAGAATGGAATCCACAACCCACCGCTGTAGAACCTCAAAACTCGCATAAGTAATATGTGTGTGAGCGATCGTTCTAGAGGTCGTTCAGTGTCGATTTGAAAGAATTCCTTTCTGACAAGCGTGAACAACACAGCTAATAGCCAGTAAATGACGGAGATAAAACACGTCGCGTGGTAGATTTAATAAGACTGGGTGACGGGAGGAAGGCCTTGGACTCGCAGGAACCATAAGAGTTCGTTGTATTGCTGGGAACTTAAATGACTTTATCAGGAAAATTTTGAGAAATATGATTATACGTACACGTACGTGTGTAATTCAGAACGCAATATTTTGGTATATTCCATTCCTCTTTTTACTGATGTGGGGCTGTCCGAGTGAGACAAGTTGCAGGTGACAGAACTAGCCGAAGGTTTGTAAACTCGCAGACATTTCGTTGCAATTTGTGACGTAAACTCACAGGACACCACAGCTAATGCCAAAAACCCGCAGTTGGGCACCTCGGAAATTATTTGCGTGAGGTCAGTTTTAATGTTATACCCCCAATCATCCTAGTCTTCAAAGTAGTAGTCTTTCAAGAGGTTCCCCACAAAAATTGTGTAGTCATGTCTTTATTTCTACATTGAGCTACATATCCTGACCTCTGCAGCCTCATTGGTTCCACTGCCCAAGCCACTGTATGATCACGAAACTCATAGCTATGCAATATCCTAAATTAACCTGTTGCTTCTAGTGGCGTAGCCAGGATTTTTGGGCCCCCATGTGAAGCCTACCGTTGGGCCCTGTCGTACCAGGGAGGTATATGGCCACTTTGGGTCATTTTTTTATAAACAGGTTGTCAAAACATTTCGATGTCGTTAATTTTTATAATAACGATCAAGTATTGGCAAATTTTGATCTTTCCTATTTTAGGTTTTTAATTTTTTCGTCCCACTCATTGTTCTGACTTCTTCATATTTGCCTGCATACTGCACAATTTTTATGTAAATCAAATTGTAGAAAGTTGAATCGCATTCGTGCGAGTTTCTTTCTCGTGAATACGCTCGACTTCGCCCGAGTAGTGGGTGGTGAAGTTAGTTTAAAACTTTTTTTTTTTTTTGCAATGGGCTCGTGGGCCCCTGTGTTTTGCATATTCTTGCTGTATGGTAGCAACTCCCCCGGTTCTTTCGTCCCAGTTAGATGCAACTATGGGCATAGTAACTCCACCAGATATTTTATTCCTGAAGATGACACTTGAATGAGGTAGAGGGGTGTACGTTCCATAAAACGTTATTAACTCTGGCCTTTGAACTAGGCGTTCAGGAATTGCTACGTGTAGAAAGCTGTGTACGCACCTTGTTATGTGCTTAGTACTGCCCGCCGAGTATACGGTTTGGTATTTACACGGAAACCTTGTGTCGTAAGCAGACTACAGGAACCGTTTGGAAAGAATGTTTTGCGCTAGTTGAAAAAAATCTAAGATGTTATTTAACATTGCCAACGGAAATTGAAACTTATTTACATCTACACAGTGCAGGATAGAAAATTAAAATACATATTTTTTAAGAAATAGTACTAAAACAGTTGTTTACATTTTAACGACGAGTTATCTCATGTTTTGGCAAGAATTGAATTTAAAAAAAAAATAAAAAATTTTAACTCCACACATTTCTGTAAATGAATGAGATCTCAATCTTATTCAATAATTTTGTTTGTCTTTAATTTTCTCAATACATTTTTATAAGCACAGCTATCTGATGATGGCTTGTAGTGCTCTTGTGACATTAAATGATTGTCAAAAAGTGAGTTATGATTGTCGGTTCTCTTGCTTACTTTTATTAAGCTGAATAATCCCATGGAATAGAGTCGTACTTGTCGAGTTAACAGTCGCCGAGTCAGCATAGGATATGAAGATAAATTATTAATATCACTCTTCCATCTTAGTGTAATCTTCCATCTGGTCTCTTTAAGATAATCCTGCGAAAACTTTAATTTCGTATAGCTTCCGCGCCTGCTGCATTCCCCACCCATCTCAGTGACCTTGAATTCATGACCGTGGTAATATTTGGCGAAGCGTACAAATTATGACGCTCCTCATTATGCGATGTTATCCAGCCTTGTGATATTTCCGCTTTGGTCCATAGGTTTTCGGACACCTGCAGTCTTGTTTCATCTTTGGTCGAGAGAATATTCCCAGAATTTGTTCTGCCGTTCGTAATTGTTATTTTGATTTATAAACTAAATAATAAAAATGGCACGTAATTAATAATTTTGGCAACGAATGAGATAATTGGACCAATGTGCTGCATAATGTAGTGCAAAACGAGGAAGATTGTGTATTTTACAAATCTATCTTGATAAGAGATTGCTGTGGTGTACTCCGTGCCAGAGCACTGCGAAAGATTAGTAGCAATGATTACAGTGGCGCCACAGTGACGGAATGGAGAAACAGTACTTGCCAGCATAGCAGCGTCCGGAGCGATACAGGGTCTGGTTGTCACGTTCCAAGCAATAAGAAGAGTATTGTCGTATGGAAAGAATTAATTAGCTCATTCATGAAAAATGGCGTGTGAAGACGACGACAAACACAAGGAAGAGAAGGCACCCGGCGAAGAAATCAATAAAATAACTTGGCTGGTGGTAAGGTTACAGTGTAACTTTCTGTGGTGTGGATAAATGACGTATGATTAAGCATCGTAAAAGAAAGTCACAGTATTTTTGTCAGTCGTGGTGTAAGGAATTTGCCCTTTTCGAAGTGTAGGTGTGTTTGCCGTCATTCGGTTTGGAACCATTCGGCCTCACGTCCGCTATCAAAGACTGCAGTACCGTATACACCCGTTCTTCGGTATTGCTGTGAAACTTGGCCTGTCACATCAGGGAATGAAGATAGTTTGTGCGTGACGAGAAATATTTCCAGCTTAGAGGGAAGAAGTGATATAATGAGGAATTGTACTCTTGACCAGACTATTATCAAGGTGATAAAGTGTTGCAGGCCCACTCAGCCTTCCATGTGGTGCGGGTAACTTCGGCAAAATTTGGTTTGCATGCGGGCAAGGTGAAATTCAATACATAGAATGAATAAGTATACGTATAATTACATGTATAATTTTACTGCGTATTTTTTCTATGCAACATGCGCAATAAAATATACTGATACTATTAGGTAAAACTGATTTTAAAAAAAAGTAGTTCACTACGCAGGCTAGTGTGTCGCTACTCTTAGCACATTTTTGCAAAGTGAACTGGCATTGTAATGTATGCCGTCATAAATAAACAGCTCGTAAGTTTTCAAAATTGCTTCGGCGTTCTGTCTCGGCTTTGCCAGGAAAAACGTTACGTTGAAATGTCTGCGTGCAACATGTTTCCCTCAAGAGAGGGTTGAGCGGGCCTGAAATGGAGGATAATGAGATTGGTGTGGTGAGGAGGTGCAGGACGTACGGGAGATGTGACAAATTCATGCAAAGTTTTATTTCTGAAATCTGAAGGGGCGAGGCCACGTGGAAGACCTATGCGTCGATGTGAGGGCAGTATCAAAACGTATCTCAAAGAAATTGGTTGTGGTGTGGGACCGGTTTCATGGCTTGGGGTGAGGATCAGTGGTGCGCTCTGATGACCACGATAATGAGCTTTCGGGTTTCATAGTGGCGGGGAATAATTTGACTACATTAGCGACTGTTAGCTTCCCAAGAACTCGGTTTCATGGACTAAGAGAAAGAAAAACTTTGGTGCGAGAATGTCTAGAACAGTGTTCCCCAAACTTTTTGCTCGCGGGCCCCTTTTGGCTTCGAAAGTAACCACGGATCCTCACATCCTTCTCACGTAAATATAGTGTGACCAGATGATCCCCCCCCCCCCTCCTGGCGCGACAGCCTCTAGTGGGCCAGGACCTCATTGTCCAGGCTTCACGATCGCACTCAGACACACCACGCATTCGGTAGGCCTTCTCTGGACGGGTGATCAGCCAAACTCAGAGACCTCTACCTAACAACACACAAACTCACTAGAGACAGACATCCATGCCGCCGGCGGGATTCGAACCAACAATCCCAGCAAGCGAAAGACCGAAGAGCCACGCTTTAGACCGCGCGGCCACTGGGATCGGCGTACGGATGATGTTCCAAAATTTAAAATGTTTATCTCAGAACTGATTTTAGATGGCTATGAATACACACAAGTAGCATACGTAACAACGCATTGCATGATGTGACCTTCATTAAAATGATTGTCGATCGCTTCTTGGTTACAGGATTTCTTAATTAGGTATTTTAACGGTCATACGAAATAAGCACGTCGCCAATTGATGAAGTTCCACGATTAATTTTAATAAAACATGATTCCTTTAATTGAGTAAAAATAAGTAAACTTCAAAGTAGCCATTACAGTAGTGTATTCACGGATCCCCAGGAACTTGGTTGCTGATCCCTTGGGATCCGTGGAGCACGCTTCCATAACCACAGAGAATAAATATGAAAGTAACAGAAACATATACAGTGCACTTTACAGGTGTGATAATTTCTGCTTGGAAATGCCGTATTTTTCGTAGAAACTGTACCTATGCGATGAGAGCACTAAGAGATTTTATGCTGTTAGATTGTAGGTGATCGGATGGTACGGCTGTAGTTCGTAGAGGGTTTAGTACTCTCATCTTGTCCGCGACGTACAGAACGACGTGAAGCTGTCAGTTCTGTGTGTACCAAGGGCCCTTGCGCCAGCAGTGAAGCGACCGGAGTGCCAGGGTGGGACAGTCTCCATGTTTTTCGAGTTTAATGTACGCGGCTTCACCACCAAACCCTCCACACGCTTCCGTGGGGTGGGGCTGAGGCACAGGGTGACTTTGCTGTGTATGTGGAATTAAATTACCTGAAAATGAAGGCGGTTGTGTGATTAAGCAAGCATCCCTCCAAGAGGTGGAGAGCGTTGAAGTAAAGCTGCCAGACCAGTGCAGACCTCAACACGAGACGGAATGATTAACTTCACGCTTCAGCTTACTTTACCCACGGGCATGTGTTCCAGAGCCTATCTAGTCGTAGTGATAAAGAAATATCTGGCCGCGATGGAACGTTTGCTCCATTTAACACGCCTGCCTTAAGATTAGATTAGAATGTCTTGTTCCCATGTTATGTTTCGTACAGCCTTCGACGTTTCGCACTTCGTGCCTGTGTACAAACTGCAAATGTAGTCTCATTGTAGTGGAACTCACATTGTCTGCAGGTTGTCCAGGCACTGAATGACACATCCGGTAGTTTTATCTTAGCGCGTTCTGTTGCTATGCGTCATCTGACGTCTTAGTCACGCATTTTGCTTCAAAAGCGGCGTGCGACGGACGTAGATTGTCGTTCGTGGACGTGAAGTAGAGTGTAACACAGGATTTTATTGTGACGTAAAGTATTGTTTTTATTCGTGAAAATGAAGTAGGCGTGTGACTCTGACACAGAGGGTTTATTGTGACGTAAAGTATTGTTTTTATTCGCGAAAATGAAGTAGGCGTGTACTCTGACACAGAGGGTTTTATTGTGACGTAAAGTATTGTTTTTATTCGTGAAAATGAAGTAGGTGTCAGACGGTTTTTACTGGGAAAAAATGTAGTAACAGGGTCGGTTTCTCGGTGTTTCACTTCCTTCGAACTCATCAACACACCGACTGGTGAACAAATTTTGAACAACAGGTTCCTTGTTATCGAATAAGCGAGAGCAACACGACGTGTTCCTTCATAAGAAACCTAAGATATTGGAGTGCGTTCAGAAGCGTGTCCGTGAAAATCCTTAACACGAGTATCCCCAGGAAATCGGTGTATCAAAGTCATCTGTACACACACAGCCACAAAAGTGTTTCCGTTAAAACCACAAAAAAATTCACAGTTGTGCGAAATTCTAGGAAGCAGACTGTTGGGAGAGTACGGTTTTGTAACTGAGTCTGAAACAGTGTGTAGTTGTGACGTCAGTCCATTGCTAATATTAAGAGATGTGATTACTTAAAACAGTCACGTAAATACTGAAAATAACAGATACTGGTCGGCAGATAACACACACACTAGGGGGGGGGGGGGGGGACGAACGTAAAGCAATCATCAGGCTCGCAGCATCGGCAATTTCTATTAATCAGATTCACTTTTTAATAATGTGTTCACCTTGTGTAAGGCATGTCTGAGAGCTCAGCGAGGTTGTTTCCAACATTGCTGTACATGCTGTGAGTTTCACAATACAGACTGTTTATAGATTCAATGAGCGGATTCCACTTTACTCAGGACATTCCGTACTACTTGCCGCTAGCAGGAAAGAAGACACAAGGCCAAAGAGATTGCAAAAGCGAAGGTGTGATAAACACAATCCGATAAGAAAGCCAGACTGCATTGCAGACGGGACATGCCACTCTTAGCAGGATGCGCTTCAGGTAGGATGAATGATGATGGGCTACGGACAGACTGGCAGGGTTTCGATTACTGCCTCGGACTTTGGGATTTTTCTCCTATCACTGCCCAGAGTGCTTGTTGGGGTCGTGCCACCAGCCTGTTTAATGGGTACCAGTAAGTTTACCTCCAGAGGTTCAAGGCCGCCGGTGCATGGAGCTGCTTCTCGCGGTAATTGACGGACCTTTACGTTTTGGGTCTGTATACCTTTCTGTGATATGCTGCTGATGCACAGAAATAATTCGGGTATGATGTTTTTGTTTGATTAATTTTTGTTGGTTTCATGAATTTGACCGTAGGTGGACTCGGTTACACGAACAAGACTCTCAATTCCATACATTTTTCGAACTACAGATAAAAATATTGCCGATATCCCAAAGCACCACACCTTGCCGATGTAGTGTTACGAGCGTGACGGTTGAGGTTCGACTCCTGGCAAAGCTAGGAGCTGTTCTTTTGTTCCTGGTGTTCGGACTGGCTCTGGGGTTCACCTAGCGTGCCGTGTCACTTTCTCCGTGGTTAAAGCGACGGCGGCGTGAAGCAAATCACTGACCTGAACCTAGTGCCGGGGTTACGGATGCATGCAGGTACAGCAGGAGCGCCCCATGTTTTTTCACTGTATGTGGGTCGAATTAACTTTTTTATGACAGTGGTGAAGTGGAGAATATTAGTCAAAAGTACTGGTTTATTAGTAACACAAAAGCACTCCAAAAAGCATTTTAAAGAGCTCCGTTGCTACAGAAGTCCACAGTTGTGGGTCTGGTGCTAGTCACTGAACAGAGCTGATAATGTCAATGAAATTGCTGGTATTTAACATACTGAACTGTTCTGTGCCTGTTTGCTAGTTCATGTGCGCTAACTAGGTAAATACAGCACTTCTTTATTTTGGCTAAAATTCTCCGTGGGCCTCATGTTTGACGCCTCGGAGCTGTAGGCCAAACTTGCGAGTGCCTCTGTTTCCTCGCACTTGTTGGGATAGTTAGGCACATTGATAACGTTTACAAGACCATGTCGTACAGGGAGCGTAGGAGGGATGGTAGAGCGTCACAAATTCTCAAACTCTGTCAATATGAGCGTGCCGTTTCATGATCCGGCCGAGGAAGAAGCTGTCGACACCCACTGGACAGAGATTGGTGGAGTCCCAGAGACGGTTCTGCCCCTACCAGAAATCGCGTTGCGGCCGTTTAGTCCCTAGCAAGTCAATTACTGATCTGTGCCTGCCTGCCTATCTGTGTATGTAACATGCTTGTACTGTACGTATGTCCGACCAGACGATTGCTGCAGCTGTTGGTGAGAAATTTACAAATAGCCTAACGAGTCAGGCGCGTCCGATGTGTTGATGTCGATTTGCAATTAGTAAGTGCTGACTTCTGATGTTGTCTTACAAAAAGCGGAAAACAGGAGAGACGGATGAGCCGTCACAAAGTTAGTCCACGGATTTTCTGTTTATGAAATAACTGCAACCTCTGTTCGAAACATTCTTCGCTCGAGTAAATATTTGCGAGTTAGCGCTGGAGATGCGCTCAGAACGCCGTTCCTTGTAATGTGTCAGTTGTTATTGTCCTGTGTTAACCATAATTGGCGTGTCGACAGAGTGTGAGAACAACTGACCAGTATCAAAGTTGATGAAAATCTCTTCAGCGATTACCGAGTTACATGCGGGACAGACACCAAGTGAAACGAATGGGAACATTTTTGTAGTGTTCGTTGCGAAAGCGCTGGAAAATACACAAATCGTTTCAAGGCAAATTATTTTGGTTCGTTTAACGACACCGTAAGTAGCTCGGATCATATAGGGTCCAACGGTAGGATGATCGGTGGAAAATGAATTAGAAAGGATGTGGAAGGAAGCGGTCGTGGCCAAACTTGAGGTGCTGCCCCAGGAGTTATAGTCAGAAGCTGAGGAAAACGAGAAAAATTCAGTGAGATTCTCCTGCCGAGATAACGGGGAATCTGACGAACATGACGCAAGAATGTTACCTGCCTTTGTTTTTGAACCACACGACGCGACATTTGTTCGTTTCAAGGTTCGGATTCACTCTGCCCCTTGGAAGGAATCCGGAAAGGACTGGAAACGTTCCCTCCAACATTATTGTTACATGAAGATTGAGATGGATGGGCATGTCAAGACCAACTCGGTAGAATCGTGTCCAGAGCTCTAATCTGAAACCAGCAGACTGACCGAGGTGGATATGCAGCCATTACGATTGCAGTTGTAATGGCCACTGCTTGAATTTAATCTCCACGAGGATCGTAAAACATAAGAGTAAAGCGTCCGTATATGCCTGCTGTTAATGTCAAGCGTGCTCAGGAGCAAAATGCAGTGAGCAGTTGAGATGTGATTAGTCATACGTTTTGCGTGTGTACCACAGTATTCACTTGTCAGCCGTGACCGCAGAGAGGGGGGGGGGGGGGGCGAGGTCTTACGGAAAAGTGGGGCCCACGAGGACCGCGGTCGATGTTAGCATCCGTCAAAACTCGAGCTATATATTTTTTTACTAAACAAACAGATAAATTATGTTAGACAAAAGATGTATAAGAAAAGTGTTACAAAATCGTGAAAAATAATGTTCCTGGATGCAGTTACACCCCACCCTAGCAAATGGTGGTTTCTTAGTGCGGAAACCACTGGGAAACCAACTTATAAAATTGTTACACTTTGATAAGGGCTGTAACACCCTCTGTGGGAATCCGTACCTCATATTCAAGAACAACAGTTTGCTTGTGTTGCGCGCAGCTTACGAGACTGGACTGTCCTGAAGTCTTGTCGATATGTACGAATTGTTTTTGTGCTATATATGTGAAGACACAGCGAACAGACTAGCGGAAAATGACTGATACATAGTCCGATAAGTTATCCGCTAGTGTGGGATCCGCATTTAATGGTATAAAACGTTTTGGGCGTTCTAGGACCATTCGTTTTACGCAGTGAAGTCATTGTTCGTAGCTGCTTTATCGTCTGCTCGTAACTGGAAATTAACAGTTCACATAGAGAGTTGTGATGCCATGGGACTGCACGTGCAGGTAATGTGGCGAGTTGAGAATTTATTTTGAGACGGGGCGTGGGAAATTTGGTTCGTTCGGGCTCCGGAAAGCTGGAATTGATTTTGTCGGGTATTTGCTTACGTGCCTTTTCCTAGAAATAGCTCGAGACAACCCCTTAGACATTCGGCGTCCGATACCTGTGTACCGTTCCTGTATCAGACGTCCTAAGCGTCATTAAATAATTCAAGGATTATTGACATTTATGCATTAAAAGAGTTGCGTATTAGTGACACGGTAGTTAGGGCATAAATAGATGGTCTTCATTCAGGCTAGTATAAAATGCAGTCGGGCTTCAATTGGGTATGACGAAGATTTGGTTTAATATTGTTTTGATTTGGGTTGAAGATAAACTGCGGGGTTGGGTCAAATGCTTCTCGGATCAGTCAGAGTAAAATTTGAAGATTTCGACCCGTGTAGACTCCTAAATTGCTAATTCTTATGAAATAAACAGGAACATGTTAATCACAACTTGGAAACTGCTCTGGGCCATACCAGTCTTCACCTTCGCAAGTCTATCCAGTGTACACCTGTGTGTCTTAACGTGCCGATCAAGGCTGTAAAGAAGTTGGTCACTAATGCGGCTGACGTCACTGTTTTTGGTATAAAATTGCTATCAGCGCGGTGTGTACAATGAATTACGGACGGCCCCTCTCAAGACATTTCCTTAATTAGCGAGGTATCGGTAGTGATTTTAGTTCTTGCATCAGTTTGATTTTTAACCTTATGAACACTTTTGAATGTAACATGCGTTTTGCAAACATCGCGAGGGACGAAACTTTGATGTATCTTGCAAATTTGGGATGACGAGGATTTGTAATAATGGAAATTCGCCGCTGCTGAGATGTGGATCACTAAATTGTATCTACGTATTGATTCGTAATAGTTTTAGCCTCTTGCGATACACGCTGAAGGTTTTTGAGGATGATAAGCAAAGGTAAAGGTAAAATTCACTCTAGAACAGGCCATGAGGGCCCAGAGGGAGAGTACGGTATAGCTATATTTTTTTAACGTCGGTTCTATATGGGGGTGGGTGGTTACCGCTACGCCCCGGCCGCTTTACCCTCGGGAAAGAGACTCGGTACTCATTTTAGAAGAGGCTGGGTGGGCCCCAGGGCCGGTCTGGACGGATGCGGAAAATCTCGCCCCCAACCGGGAGTAAGCGCTTTATTCATAAATTATTACAGTATTACATAACTTTGGTGGTATTATGTAATTATATACATTTACATTTATTTAGTAAGCCATCATTATGGTACATACAGAATTTTATGCAACATTCATCACTTGAAATTGGACTTCTGGTCAGCGTTTATGCATTCTTCAGTGCTGAAGAAAATAAACGAATTAAATCAGAGACTCGTCGCCAGATACTCGGATGGTCCAGTGAAGGTAAACGAGACGGCCGAGGCCTATACATATAGATGCATGGCTGCGAACACGTGCATGCAAGTTTTAGCAGGGAGATCTGAAGGAAGCGGACAACGTGGAAGACAAAGCGCAGGTGGGAGGACAGTATTAAGATGGGTGTGTGTGTGGACTGGGTTGCTGGTTCAGGATAGACAGAGGGGCTGGCTGTTGTGAATAAGGGAATGAAAGGAACCATAAAGTGCGGGGAATTTCTGGACTAGTAAAATAACTTTGTTTCTCAAGAGGGACTGCTATATCCAGCTGTTAGCAGTGGTCTTACAGGCACATTGCCGACTGCCACCTGACGTTACGTTTACGTGCACCGTGCACACATATACAGAATAATTAAAATAGTTAGTTTATCGTTCTGTTACAGGTGACCGTTACGTTGATATATTATTAATTTGTCTCCTTTATGCCCCTATGGGCCGGGATAACTCAGTCGGTATAGCGACTCGCTACGGGCTGGACGGTCCAGGGATCGAATCCTGGTGGGGGGCGAGATTTCCTCACCCGTCCATACCGGCCCTGGGGCCCACCCACGCCCATCTAGCGCCGAGGTTAAAGAAAGAGTAGAGCTATACCTCTGCTTCTCCTCTGGGCCTTCATGGCCTTGTCAGTGGCAATAATTTAGTTTATAATATTTAAATTAGCAGTGGACATACCACAGTACAGTTAACTGTGAAGCAACAGTTTGACAGGAAACAGTGTGGTGAAAACTGTGCACAACAGAACTTGTCGGGGAACAAAGGAAAATTCCTTTACAGTAATCTTGTCTCCTGGAATTTATGGTGGCTAGACCTGTTCTTGAAGATCCCAGTCATTTTCTGTGGTAGTTTATTGTAACAAGTAAATGGCTGTAAAACTGGTGTTACATTCTTTCTTGTGATATCTGGCAAAGGCTGTGTCATTGTGTAATCATGTTCATAATTAATGGCCAAATAATGTGTTCTTTACGCAGTACTTTTCACCTGACACTGCATAGTAGTTTGCTGTGTGGCAGCTTTCTTCATAAAACACAAAAGTGAAACATCATGTTAAAATTAAGGAATAATGGAGGTTAAAATAAAAATAAATGTCTCATAATTCAAAGTCATATTTGTTAATCATGGGTGATCTATGGTGTAAAAGAAAAATCAAGAAAAATGTAAGGTATACCCTCTCCCAACGGACATTTAAGTACTGTTTAGATCTGGATATGAAAAGCACTCTGTGTGTTTGTTGTTGCAGTTGTCAGTGTCATTGTTGTTCTTGCTGCTACTGCTGTTTTATTTGTCATACCTCAGTTGTTACAGTGGTTGAAATAACAACAAATATTCTTAGAGGCTGGGAGACCTACAGACAATATGGCCATATTCCAAGCAGTGGTGCCCCTGGAGTAGTGTTAGGTATGCCTTGTTTCAGGTTTAGAAGTTTCAGACTGCTGTGTAGTTACATAGGCACTACACCAATTGCTGACAGGACTGTTGGTACTGTTGTCACCAGTCGATTTGCCACTGCTGTTTAATTTCCATGTGCTAATTTCTGGACTTCATTGCTATGTGCCATTTCCCAGTACTAGGAACAGTTGTCAACTGATGTGTTATCGGATATGTTGTGATGTGTTTTGTTATCAGCTATCACTGTCTGGGTACTGTGCAATTGAAATTCTTATTAAATTGTTTTCCAGCATGACTTCCTGATGTGTCTGTGTAGCTATGTTGTCATTCCTGCTTTTGTATTCCAATAAAGCTAAAATCTTCCTGTGGATGTAATATTTTGTACAGTGGTGTTATTGTCAGTGACATTAAGAAATATTTCCACTACAGTATAGTTAGGGTATTTTATTCCTGTGGGATGTTACGCTGCGTAGGTTGGTAGTTAGTTATCAGTGTTTCAGGACTATGTATCAGCCCCATCTTGAAGGGTCAAGCAGTCCAAGAAGAAATTCTTTTTGGACTGCTTGACCATTGAAGATGGGACCCATATGTTGTCCCAAAACATTTTTCTACCAACCTATGCTGTGTAACATCCAAGAAAAGCAAAGACCTTAAGAAATATTCTCTGTAATTGAATGTGCTAATGGTCTGAACCTGTGTAGTACCATCATCATCATAATAATAATCTGCTACTGCCGCCGTTATTATTACTATAATCATTATTATTGTTACTATTTTTATTCTTTCCTATCATCATTGTCGTCGTCAGTATATAATCAAACTTTCTTCAGTTTTATGGAGTAATTGCTGATACCTATTTCTGGGCGTTGATGGTCGGTATTGCATTTATTTATGTATTCATTCATTCATTTTCAGGGACCAGGGCCTGGGACCAGTACAAATCAACCTCCACAACCATTCTTTGCACCACAGGGTCTGCCTCCAGGATATCCACCACCACATTTTGGCCATGGAAGTGCAATGCAACCAGGTGTTTTGGGACATGTTCCTCCACCAGCACAACAGGGTAAGTTAATTGTGTTTACAGATAATTCTTGTTACATGGCACACTTGAAGATGGTATGGGGAATATATCCAGTGACTGCCCTGTATGTGAGGAGAATGTAAATTGTGTTTTGCATGAGGTTGGACTTGATAATATCCCTCCTACTCCAAGTGCTGTTTTAAATCGATGTACAAGGCTCATAAATGTGGATACAAGTTTCCAAAGCTGTCTTACAGGTAATTCAAGATGCTGCCCATCTTGTTTATCATATTCAAGCTTAACAGATTCTGTCAACTCCATCAGTAGGTCAGTGATACTGATTTTACAAGGAGCTAAGTGTAGGGGTATTAGGAGCAGTGCTGAAGCACCTCCATTGTTTTGGCATTTGTATGGCCTGGTACTGTCTTGATGATGAAGCTCTTCTTTCTGTGGCAAATGTGACCTCCTCTTGTGACAATATTCTCACATGTTTCTTCAGCCTAAAGGAATAATCCCTTACCATCATTTTAGTTTCTTTCCCAACAGAAAATCAGTTGGTATTTTCCCAAAATTGTTCCAGAAGACGGTTTGAATTTCTTTGGTGCAGACAAAGTAGTGTACTTCCGTAGCTGTGATTCTCATTTATATTTTTGAAGGTTTCACAAAATGTAACTGTTCAGCCCTTCTGACACCCATCTGTCAGAATTCAAAGTGCTCATGAATGATTGTTTCCCGTTCCAATATGTTTATCAGTTTCATGTTTATTTGGATCAGAATGCAGGCATCAGCAAGGTCAATGTATGCATCCAGGAGAACAGCTGCATGACACATCAGGAAAGGACTTCGTACCTTCTTGGAAATGTGCACATCATTTAGACACCCTGGTTCATGAGTATTCATCTTGAATACTTTACACATGTCATACATACTAGCACACTGTCAGTGCTGAAATATTTATGTTTGCTTATGCATCATCCTTCAGCCACAGTTAAGTCAGAAACAATTTTGAGCTGTTCTAAGGGACTACCACATTGAATGTGTGTTAAGTCAAGTACAAAGTGTGTCTCATGTAACATGAAACTTGGCTCAACAGTATACCATCTGTATTATTAACATTAGGTATTATGTGATAGATCCAACTCATTGCATGTTACTTCACTTCTGTTTCTTCTCCAACCAAGAACCTGTTGTTTAAAATCTGCTCCCCAATTGATGTATTATTATTTTTGAATGAACTAAAATAGTGGGAGACTGTTCTAAATTTTCTGGGGTACATCTTAAAAACCTTTTGTCATAGTATTGGTTTCAACAATAAACACAAACGTAAACAAACACCCTGCATTATAAAGTAATTACAATGTGAGACTGACCACATGTGAGTGACAGGTTGTATCAGGAAGTGAGTGTGACAGTGCAATAACCCACTAACACTGTCAGGTAGGTTCCAAGATATATGACTCCCTGTCTATTAAGACCTTTCACTTTCATACTCTTTCAGCACTGACAGGTTCTTTGAGTCACCTGCCCTCCTCTCATTTACAATCTGTGCATAATAAATATTTCCTATTTGGTGTTATTTTGTTGATTTTTGTGGTGAAAAGACTTATTTGTTTTAAACTTGTTTTCTCAGAAACTGACCCTTCATTTCAAGAGTTGAGAAAGTGTATAGTGTGTATCAAAGAAAACAATTCAAGAAGATGAGAATGGATATGTTCAGAGATGGTGAGGCAGACAGGCCACCTAGAGAACAAGTTTAAGTGCTTGCACTGAAAGTGTTAGTTTCCAGATTCTGTCATCAAACTTTCAAAGTGGAAGTTTTGGTGCACAGAATATAAAGTCCATCAGCACCATTATTCTCTTGTTGGTTTCTTATTAGACATGCATATCTCATGTATCTAGCAGGTTGATGTGGTGATAATGCTCTCAGAAACTTATATGTTTTGGACGTACTGAGTTTGAATACCAATCAAGCAACTACCTAATCTGACTGAGATTCTTTATTTTCCTCATTGTCTCTAGGTGAATATCGGCATAGTACTTCTAAATATTCCTTTACCACAACCTTTCATATCTTTGCAAGCAATTCATGGTATTAACAACCTCATAATCAGTCATGTTGTTTAGGTTTAATGCAGCCCAGGATGAAATTAAATTTGACCTCCATGGAAGAAATTTTGGAGGTTATTTTCTGAAATTATCCAGTCATGCCAGAGTAAGGTTTATGGTGTGGTAAGACGTTTCATGAAATCCTTTGAAGCGGTTTTTGAAGTGTGTTATTTAGCAATGCTCTTGATTGCTAAGATTGTGTAACATCACGTCATTGATAGGAAATGAAGAGGTAAGGAGGGGCGGTGAAACGATAGTGACAGGGTAAAACCAAAGAATTTGGGGGGGGGGGGGGGGCTATTCTTTTGCTACTTTGTCCACCACAAATCCCATGGACTGGCCTGGGATCAAATCCATGCCTTCATGGAGAGAGACTGCTGACTAACTGCCTGAGCCATGGCACAGTCCTATGATAAGGCCTGATAACAGTGTTCCTTGTACCGTTCTTACACAGGACACTCGCCGCCACCACCACATAATTTCAAGGATGAGAGGACACAGCGTCAGTATATCAAGTTGAAGAAGAAGCTGGAGCAGAAACATATGAGAGGAGATGGTCTTGGTATTGCCTCCTCACAAGTCACACCACCCATCTCTCCCAGGAAAGGTAGGTAACAGAGCTTGCTCAGCATAAGGCATCTGTATGTATATATCCCATCTGTAATTATGAAGGCATTTAATTCAGGTGTTTCTAAATTCTCTGTCACAGATGCTGTTTGCATAATGAAGTTTCATTGAAATATTAAATAGCGATGATAAAAAGCTGGAAATCGTTGGTGCAATTGACAGTTGGTTTGGTATCTACTTTATATACTCTGCTTGGTTTGTGGTGTGTGAGTGAATTGAGTGAGAGAGTGAGTGAGTGAGTGAATTAAGTAATAATAGAAAAATATCAAAGACCCGACGTGTTTTTGCTATCAACCATTATCAGGGATCAAAAATCATTATATGGAACGGTTTTATAGACTATAGAATTAGTTAAGTTAAAAGTTAAAACAAGATGGAGGGACCAAATTCATCTTCAAAGACTGGAGCAGACTCAATAGCCTAAACTTGCAGAGGTTCAGAAGAAGAAGAAGAAAAGTTAAATATATAAAACCTGTAAAATATATGTAAGTTGTATACAAGGGGTATGTTAAACAGTTATTATTTAACTGTTTAAAAACAAGAGTCATACTCCCATATGCAATGTCTAATACAACATAATTATTGTATTATTGCCCTGTTATGTGTGATTTGAATGCAGTTAAGAAGTATCAGGAGTTGTTCTTCAAAAATGATCAGTCTCCTCCTGTTAAATATCAAATTAATGCATAATTAGATTTACATATTTGTAATTTGCAATTGATGTGTGTGCATTGTTGTATTACCAGTGGTTGAATATAGAATGCAGAATAAGGCATTGTTTCAGAACTGGTGAATGGTATGCGGCGTAGCAAAGACCGTGGAATGAGTAGTGTTGGGACATCTGAAGATGGAGAGGAAAGCAGTAGTTTACAAGATGAGGAAGAGGAAGTACATCTTATCATGGAGATGTTGTCCACTGTCAAATCTCCACAGGTGGGGTAAAAATTTAATGAAATAGCGTTTAGAACACAATAGAATACCAGTAGGGAGGGCACCACAGTGTCCCATGCACATCGACCATGCTTGATCCTTTGTGCAGCCCTTATATTCATGTGTTTAGCAGCCCCACATTTTGAGCAAAGTACAGTAACCTGGTTACAGAGATATCCTTAAAGTCCCCTGGTTTCATAAAATAACGTCCCAGGTACCTGAATCTTAATGTGGCCAAGGCCTCACAGTCGCAAAGAACATGTGAGGCCTTTTCAGATGCCTGTTTGCATGTATCACTCTTGGGACTGTTTACTAGCCCCAATTTAAATAGGTGCCCTTTTAGATGACAGTGTCCTGTGAACAGTCCTGTCAGTATCCTTAGCTGGTTTCTGCTCAAACTAAGCAGTTCTCCAGCTCTTTTAGCAGAATGTCTTTTGAGAAAGCCCTTAGCCTGTCTTTGTCCACTGACTGCCAGTATTCTGTATGTTTCCTATTTGTTCATCCCCTGATCACCTCCGTGGCAAATTTAGCAGATATGCCCAGGGCAGGCTCAGGTCCTGTAAATGGACGTGAGGAGCCGTCTAGCTAATCAGCCATTTCATTTCCGTCAATTCCCATGTGTCCCGGCACGCATATCAGTTACGATACTGTTATGTTCTGCCAGTCTCATCAGGGATTGATGGCAATCCCAGACTAGTTTAGAACTGATCTGAAGTTATTGAGCACCTTGATGGCTGCTTGACTGTCTGAGAGAATATAGATGTTCCTGCCTTTGTAGCCCTTTTCTATTTTCTCCATTATACATGCCTTAATGGCATGTATATCCACCTGGAATACCGGTAGTGTGAAGCCCGAGACTGAAGCTATGCCCCCTCTTCGAGCCCCATTTATACACCCCGGCACCAGTTCCCTCATTGGTCTTAGACCCATCCGTATACCAGACCAGGCCTCATTTATTATCTGGATTAAATCCATTTTGCCATTCATGCTTGTTGGGAAGATGAACCTTGAATGACTTATGAAATACATATCTCGGTGTCATTCTATCAGTCCCCATTAAAAGGATGGGTTCTTGCTTCATATCCCGAGGTTTTTAGCATGACCATAGTTAGTAGATCTAGGTCTCCACTGTTGATTGCACATAAGTCTGTAGATCCCTGCCAGGGCCTCCACCTCGATTATCACATGTAGAGACGGGAGTCCCAGGAGGACCTCCATTGCTGCTGTTGGGGTAGTCTTCATTGCCCCCGTTAATAGCCAAGCAGGCTAGTCCTCTGTAGCTTATGAAGCTCCATCCTGCTAACGTTGTAGTTGACCCTTGTGCACCATACCGGTGAGCCGTAGGTCACCACGGGTCTGATTATCTTGATGTAAATCCAGTGTAAGACCCTGGGCTTCAAACCCCAGGTTTTACCAAATGTACCTTTGCAGGTCCAGAAAGCTCTATAGGCCTTCTTTGTCACATTTTCCAGATGTGTCTTCCATGTCAATCCCTAGTCCAAAGTTAGTCCTAGCTATTTGACTAATGTAGTCAGCTACAATTTATGTCCAGAGAGGGCTGGTTCTTTTAAGCCCCTTAAATCTCTCTTCCTTGTGAATGGAACTAGCACCATCTTTTGTGGGTTTATAGACAACTGAGTCCTTTCACACCAATGTTGCACCATACTCAAAGCTTCCTGCAGAAGCTCTACGACAGTATACAGAAATTTTCCACTGACTAGGATAGCAAAATAGAGTTTGAAAACAACTCTTCTGTTGCAGTGTACATGGTTAAGGGCTAATTGTATGGTCTGTACATCATTCTGTGATATTTTTGTGTGAGTGGATGAACATCAGTACACAGCATCATACCATTTCAACACGGTACAAGACTGAATATCTCTCAGCACACCAAGTTGTACTAGGCATATGGTCAAGTTCTGTGTTTATGCTTGCATGTCAATTTGTGTGGGCATGCACATGAATTTGCATAAACTGTGTTCATACTGTTTATTTTACCATCCTTTTCATTTATCTATTTAGCTTATTATTCATTTACTGAAAGCAGTGTATGTTTTTGAACTCCCTATGCTGTGTATGTGTATCCATCACTTTCAACTTTCAATAAGCATACCAATTTTAATTAAACTTCTTGCAAATGCTGTTGCCATGGAAAGGTACCACAGCCTTGTACTTTTTATTTTCATACAATTGTGCACCTGCTGCTGCACCTCAGCCATGTTATGTTTGTTTCACTGAGTGCACCCAACTTCATTGCACTCTCTTGTAGGTGGTTTGTGGAGTCTTATCAAAATCCTGATTTTAATCCCTGTGAATATGCAGGAGAAAGTTAGGGGCATAACAGAGATGAGTAGTCTTGTTTGCTGCCAAAAGAGTGTTAAGTGTGCATGTGTGTGTGCAAAAAAAAGTGTGGTGTCTTACGCTCTTTGCTACAGGTTGCAGAACTAAGTTCGCGTAGTGCCTTACTCCAGTGGTTGCCTCCAGAACGATTTACTGAAGCTGCCACTTCGGAAGGAAGAAGCCCTGAGTTTGATTTTTCAGAAGCAGACCTCCGTTATGAGGTGTTGCTGAGTGATAAGGGGAAGGAAGGAAAATACAAGTCAATATACAGTGGCATTTCCCTTTCTTGCAGGTATGTGACTACATGACTGTTTATTGTGTACACAGCATACAGTAGAAATCAATTAAAGTAACTGATAAAATTTGAGAATGTGCACTAAAACTTGTTTTGTTACAGATAGCAGGATATTAACTGACTGCATTTTTTTAAAATTTGAGTTGACAATCAAGAAATATTCATCACCACAAGTACTTCTAAAACTGATTACTGTTTCATACATTCAAACTGTGCGTTCATATGTACAGATGTTTTTCAGTTCAGTGACAATAACTGTAGTACTTAACGAAGTTTTTCTGTGTGAATCAGGATTGAAGATCTGAAGCCTGGGACAGAATACTCAGTGTGCCTGCAGGTCCAGCTTGAAGAACTGCATGGTTCAGTATCAGAGCCTACTATCTTCACAACTCCGCCCTGTGAACCTGATCAGCCGCAGCCCCCAAAACTTATCACCCGTACTCGTACTAGCCTTCAGCTGAGGTAAGTGCCTATAGGAATGTGCTGGTGATATATTGCTGTATGTGGGATTTCACTGACTAGTGTGGCAAGTGCATTTTGAGTGTCCGGATCAGTTCCATGTTTCAGTCTACAGTAATAAATTTGTGACCTCCCACAACAGTACCGTGTGTGTATTGCATAAGCAGAATGAGGCTGATGTGATTTTTAATTTACCTGCTTTACAATGTGGACACTGATAGGATGGTGAAAGAAATACATTAGTGATGGCACTGATAGGACTGATCCTCCACATCTAACACCATTTTGTGTTGAATGTCTAGAGGCAGTGGTGCCAGTTGTGGTGGGAAATATGACTGTTTTCATAACTGAGGATTTCTCTGTTTGCTTGTAGAATTCATGCACCTCTACTTACAGACATTTTGGGAGAAAAAGAATAAGTACCATATTTTTGTCCACAAATTCCAGCAACACATTTTTGATTTAACAGATATGGTCATAAATATTCACATAAATTGTGTCATTGCACTTGGTGAGTCCCCCTCCTCTTATTTGTATATTATCAGTCTGAACAAATGTGTCTAAGCTTCCAAAGTAAGTCACACCAGTTTTTATGCGTAAGACTCGCCAGGTATTAATGCTAATATGATCTGAAAGTTCATTGGTGAACAGTTATTATGAAGCACTTTTGGTTAGTTTTTCTCTGTACATGTGAAAATTTTTGTTCTGGCCGTTACTCTGGGATTGTCTTTCGATTTGCAGGTGGAATGCGACTGTAGACAATGGGTCACATATAACACAGTATATTTTAGAATATGATGAAGGAAAAGATGAAGGCTTTGTGGAAGTGTTTAAGAGCAGAGGAAAGCAACATAATCTCACCAAACTGCAAGCATCTTCTTGCTATAAATTCAGGCTGGCTGCAGTGAATGAGTATGGTAAAAGGTATGTTACTGTGTAATTGATGTACATGGAGTAATAAAAATAAAAATGAAGGCACTCAGTTCTTTGCAGCTTGAGGAATTATTTACCCAATGACAAAGTGTCCTTGAGCTTTAACTGATTGATTAATTGACTCATGGTGGCAGCAGTAGCAGTTTTGGCTGAACATTATTAGGATGCATGAAGACACCCAGGGGAGTCAAATGGCTGGTTTCAGTTTCTCGCATGGCATGTCACAATATGTTATCTTTTTTTTCTTTTTTCTGTGACTCACCACTCTTGAAAATCATCTTGCTGTCCAGTTCATAATGATGCAGCCATGTTTTATGTCCAGTAATTGTATAGTTTAGAAAATTGATCAACTTTATTGTACCTTGTGCTAAATTCTGTGCAGTAATCTCCAGTCTGATTTATGGTCATCCAACACTTTTCTTTGGCACACGTCTTGCAGTACCTTGACATCGTCAGATGTGTGCATCTTGGAATACACAGTTCAATAACTACTGCTCAGTTCTTCTGCAATATCTTTGTCATACATCATTTTTCCTCGCCTTCATGACTATGTCATCACTGGTCCTGGGGACTGTTGTATCATCATTAGCCAAGAGATAAATATGTGTTTTTCATGGCTACTTTCTTTCAGTTTTTATTTTCAGAACAGAACGTGTATAATTTTCCAGGATATACCACCATTTAAAATTTGGTGGTATTGTTCAGTATGAGTAATTAAAAATTACAAAGCACTATCCAGTGGTGTGATGTTTATACAGAGTTTAATGAGTGTACATACAATTTACAAATAGGGTTTTGAATTTTGTAGTGCAGGAAGTTAAAAGAAATAATTATTTTCCAGTTGTTACTCAGATGTGGTGCAGTTTTCAACATCTGGAAGTCCCCCCAGCCAACCCGCTCCACCGGTACTGAAAGAAGCCTCAGTCACCAGTCTTCATCTGGCATGGCAGAGACGCCCAGTTGATGATGAATTTTCTCTGCAAATGGATCACAGAGAGAAGGGGCATGGTTTCCTACCTGTATATAATGGCAAAGACTTGCATTATGTCTGTGAGGGACTTCACAGGCATACTGAATACTGGTTTCGAGTAAATATGTGTTATTTAAATGTATTGTACTGGAGCACCCTACCTTTGCTTACACTGAGTGTCATAGTTAACTGATAAGCACTCTGCTTCATACTGGGAAGTTTCCAGTTTTGAAGCTGCAGGCTAGCTATACTGAATAAGGTTTTTTGTGGTTTCCTCAGTCCCTCAAGGCAGATACTGGAATACTACCTCAAATTAGTCCATCACCACTTCCTTCTCCTCTCAAGATTCATTATTCACTAACCATTCTGCCATGTATGGCTGAATGGTCTGATATACTGAAGTATTATTGAGGAAACCATAAGTTGGTAAATAAATAAATAAAATGCTTATGCTTCCTACCTCCCTTGTATTAGGAGATAACGAGTATGGTGAGGCCTTGTTTTTTTTAAGTAAGTTTAATTTTATTTGTTTGAGGAACAGCTGAACTCTATGGGCATGGAAGTCCAAGCCTCAAGATGCCTGGTAGATTCAAAGATATAAGAAATATCAGATACAGTGATAATATATATATAATATATATATATATAACTGAATAAATGTAGGTTTATTAATTGTAACACTGTTGATGATTTTCTTCAGCTGCGTGCTCACAATGAGGAAGGTTCCTCACATTGGTCTGATGAAGTCTGTTACCGCACACTTCCTGACCGACCTGCTGCACCTCCCAGGCCTACTGTCAAGGGTCGTATTCTTGCTCAGACGTTCAAAATGAAATGGGATCCTCCGTCAGACCGGGGTGGTGCGGATATTACCACATACATTCTGGAAATTGATGGAGGAAGTGGTAAGTCTTGCATGAAAGTGATGTTTTGTGCTGTTGAGTAGTACGGATAAAATGAGTTCAGAATAATATCTGTCAGAGCAGTGCAATGCATTATATTCAGTACAGTAGGCTTGCACCATCCCTTGTACTGTTCGTACCTTCGCGCATTTGGTACATACTTATTGTTATGACTTGGTATGCTCTGAAAGACAAATATGTGTAAATTTGTATTCCATTTTTTATGATTACTTATACTGTGGAAGTTACATATTCCACCATTCTTTCACTCGCACATTATTCCACCCATTTGCCAGTTATCACCTAGACCATGGGCGTTCAACCTTTTTGTGGCAATGGGCCACACCCGTTATTGTGTGCTGGTTCGCTGGCCATACACAGAAAAATAACAATAAATAGTATACCAAACTGCCTGAATTATTGTGTAATTTTTATAGTGTATACATAATTTGCAAGTGTGGCTCTGGGCCACATGATACAACCTGGCAGGTTGTGGGTTGGAGGCCTGTGACATAGACATTTTTACATATGAATGCTTGATTGACTGAAGCATCTGAAGAAACTAAGTGTCATACGTTCTTTTGTGCTTAAATTTGTAAACAAGCTCAGTTCTTGGATCCTGCATGACACAGGTGTTATTTGGTATATGGTATAGGCTGTATAAATGGAACCTGTGTACAGGGAAGTGAAGAAGTGAGAAGCTGTCAGGAGCATGATAAAGGGAAGATGTTCAATGAACAAGATAGAACTAGGGTGTGGTTGGATTATTTCAGAAACCTATTTGACAGAGATGGGAGCGGTACTAACAGTAGAAGATAGAACTATGTGTCAGATATATGTGGAAGAATTAGACAGCAATTTTACGATACAGGAAGTTGGGGTGGTAGTCGAGAGAATTAAGTGTAACAAAGCACCAAGAGTTGACACAGTACCAGCTGAAATGTGGAGAGAATTCAGTACCAGAAATTAGGGGTCAGAAATTTTGAAGAACCTGTTCAGGTGAATAAAGAATGGGAAAGAGTCCCCCAAGCTATGGAAGACAGCTGTGCTATATCCCATCTATAAAGTGAAGGGGAAAGGAAATGATCCGGGCAACAACAGAGGAATTGCCCTACTACCAGTACTGAGTAAATTGTTTTCCAGAACTGTGACTGCTAGGCTGGGGGAGTGGTTGTCCAACAACAGAGTATTAAACAGATTTCAAGCAGGGTTCATAAGAGACAAGAGAATGATTAACAGTGTTTTCATAATTAGAACAACAGTAGATAGGTACCCAAGATATAAGCAGGGTTGCATCTGTTGGTGTTTTGTGGACCTGGAAAACACTTAGGACCCAATAAACAGAGAGTCATTATGGTATAAAATGCAAAAGAAGGGTCTAAGCATAGTAGGCATAGTGGATTGTATAAAAAGTATGTTTGAATCCACTGAATTTTGTGTAAAATATAAAAGTGATAAGTAACGAAACTGATACCACAGGAAGTTGGAGTCAGGCAAGGCAGCAGTCTTGAGCCTATATCTGTTCAACATTTCCATAGATGATGTCGTAGACTACATCCAAGAAGGAAACAAACACTCACCGGTAGTGGAAGAGCTAACGATACCAGGGTTATTGTTTGTGAGTTACGTAGCAGTGGGTTCTTTTACAATAAATGGTTTAAAGAAAGGGTAGACCAGTTAGCAAAATTCTGCAAGAATTGGAGCTTAAAATGTAATCTCAAGAAAACAAAAGTGATGATACTCAAGAAAGGAGGGAAGCTTGAAAGAATGAATGTTGGCACATTGAGGGGCACAAGATGGAAGCAATAAATGAAATTGTATATTTGGGAGTTAAATTGGAAATCACGGAAGGATCAGAGTGATTGGAAATCAGAACTGTAGGAGCCATTGATAGATGTAAGAATGCCTAATGTGAAGGTAGACATGCTAGGAAATATCTGAGATTATATGTGAATTGAAGTTCTTATATGGGGTGGAAATAGTGGACACAGTAGAGGGTAGATTCTGTAAGAAAGTGTTAAGAATTCCTAGGAGTGCGGCCAACAGGGCAGCTGAGAGCGAGCTTGGAAGAGAAGGCAGGAGAGGGAAGATACTGACGTACATTGCAAAATACTGGGTTAGGGTAAAACAGAGTGAGTAGGAGGAACCAGTGAGACAGTGTTACAAATGGCAGTTTGGACAGCCTAAGGTGGAGAGTTGGGCAGGGAGAGACTAAAGGAAGAACTAGACACACTTGGACTGGGTTATGTATGGCAAAATGAGGGGAGAGATAGAAATGAGAACAATATGCCATATTACTAAAACTAGATGCAGCGACAGTCAAGACAGAGTAAGTTAGCTGGAATGAGGGAAAAGAGGTCACTATCTTTATATGGGGAACTGAAACATTCCTGGGGAAGAGGGGTGTATTTATCATGCTACACAATGAACAAAAGAAGCAGTGTAGCATAGCTGAGGTTGGGAATTAGTAAACTGAGAGGGATGGGGGATACTGCCAATCCCAGTGGCCGTGCGGTCTAAGGCGTGGGTCTAAGGCCGCTCGCTTGCTGGGATTGTGGGTTCAAATCCCACAGGGGGCATGGATGTCTGTTTCTTGTGAGTGTGGTGTGTTGTCAGGTAGAGGTCTCTGGGACGGGCTGGTCACTCGTCCAGAGGAGTCCTACCGAGTGTGATGTGTCTAAAGTGTGTGATTGCGAAACCTCGAAAAATGAGGAGGCCTAGGCCCCCTAGGGGCTGTCGAGCCATGGAAGAAAAAAAAATGGGGGGGATACTGAGAGGCAGAGGTGTCTTCTATGCAGGGAGGAAAAGAATGAAACTTGTCTACTGAAATGCACAAAAACATGAATGTGGAGAGGGGAGCTCCTGAACAACAAGCAACCAAACATGAATGAGGAAATGGCACTCAGGAAGCTACTCACTGGTCACAGAACTGAGAAATTTAGGTGTGTTTGCATACAGGATCAAATGTAAGAAAACAACAGGTTGGAAAGAGAATGAGAACGTTTGTAAGGATGATCGATAGGCTATTAAATGAGAGGGGTGAGAGGGGGGGAACAGCTTAGACCTAGAAATCAAAACCCAGAGTGAGGGATGGAAACTGAAATAAATTTGTGGCAAATAATATTTAAGATTAACATTTCATTAACAATGTAGAACTTAGGATTAATATAAGGGATGTGCACTGCAGAAGACTTGGTGTTAGCAGGCATATCACTATTCTCTAATATGACTAAGCAAATATATTTATTTATTTATTTATTTATAAATGGAACCTGTATAGGAATGAGCCAGTAAATAGTTTCATTGTTCTGCCTTGTCATTTCAGGTTTTGAAACTGTGTATACAGGGTCAGAGACCGAATTTGTTTGTGATCGTCTGACTCCTGGCACTACATACCAGTTGCGTGTGTCATGCATCAGTGCTGGAGGTCGTAGCAGTTGTTCAGATCCATGCATTGTGACTACGGAAGCTGTGTATCCTGCAAAATGCTTGCCACCTCGCTTGCAGGGGAAACCACGTGCAACTACACTTTCTCTCAGATGGAGTAAGTTGTTATGTTTTAGTGTTAATTAGCTGGTTATTAGATGTCCTGAATTTGAAAATGTGACATTTGAGAGTTTTGTGGCACAGAGAGTCTTCTGGGGTGTGATATCATGCAATGTAATAGATAGGTACCAAACAACATTGAGTCACATCCCAGAAGACTGTAATCCTGAATGTGAATACGTTTTTATCAATGCCCATAATTCTCTGTCCTGAGCCAGTTGAATCCACTGTCCACCTTTCCAAATGTAGCGTTACTTACCCATTTTAATATTTCAAGTCCGCAAGTTCTGTTGGGGCAGCCATTTGTGGTTACTTTCCCCAGGTGCCAAAAAAGTTAGCTATGCCACTGATTCAAACCATGTTTGGTAAGATAGATCACCATCTATGAAGCATGTGATTTTGATGTTTACCTGGACTAAAAACTGCAAATCTTGTGGAAAGGAAACTGTGATTTTTTCAGTATATTTGCCAGTGATGAGTTCTATGAACTTGCTGTAAAGGACCAATTATTTATGCTGAAGATGTATTGCTGTCTGGTGCTGACTGTAAGCTATACTGTACTGGGAATGAAAGTATTTGTGGGTCTCTTGTTTACCTTGAATACAATTGAAGTGTATCATCTCCAGTTTTTGATACATGACCTGTTGTTAAAAAATTTATCCTATTCCTTTGCATTTAAATATGAATGAGGGGCCAGGATAGTTTAGTTGGTGTGTTGACTCGCTATGGGCTGGAAGGTCTGGGGTTCGAACCCTGGTGGCAGCACAAGATATTCTCCATACCCTTCCAGACTGGCTCTCGGGCCCACCCAGCGTCTCTACAGTGGGTACTGGGGCTGATTCTGGGAGGTAAAGGACCTGGGGTGTGGCATTCATTGTCCACCCCCATCTAGTACTGAGGTTAAGATTCAGTAGAACTATACTTCTACTCCCCCTGTGTGTGTGCATGGCGTGTTATGGTGAGACCTTGACCGTATGAGTTTGAATCATTTTCTTATTCTGTGATAAGTCCATTTCACAACAAATCCAAAACCTGGAGAACCCATTCCTGTCGACCAGTTAGTGAACATAAAATCTATTAGACTTGCTAAACCATACCTTTAACAGTGTGTCCTACTCAGGGAAAGGTCTTCTTTACTGGACAAATCCAGGATTGAGTTTGTGGAAAGGGCATCTGGTTTTCATTCTGTAACTCAAAGGTAAGTGGTGCAAATGTGGTACAAAGCTGTACATCAGGGATGCACAAATTTGGCACCAGGCCAACTAAATTCTGTGTGGTGGCACCTAATAAGGGTATTCTCAGTATAGAACTTGCTTCACATTACTCTTCTTGCACCCAGAATTTTGAAGTCACTACTAGATTTTTGGAAAAGTTGTCCACCCATGCTGTACATACTTGCTGAGTTCAGTGGTATGATGCTACATAGCTTGTCCCATACAGGACAGCTGGATAATGTAGGTGAAAATGGATATGCTGCAAACTTTGTGCCAAACCCATACCTCATGGTAATGGGTTTTACAATTACACAAGAGTAACATTAAACATTATTTTCTACAGGTTACCCCGAGTATGATGGCGGAGCTCCACTTACAGAATTTGAAGTTGAAATGAAAAGTCCAAAGTCCAGCTGGCAGCAGTCATACAGAGGGAAAGATACTGACTGCATAATTACTGAGCTGTCTCCTGGACAAACATATGTCTTCCATGTTAGAGCTTTCAACAGGGTTGGTGTAAGTAAACGTCATTTTGTCGTACTTGCCACAGGTCACTTGGTCTCCTGCAAATCAGATTGCATTGCATTTTACACAGTATGAGTTAATGTTGAAGCAAGTGAAGACTGATACTTTTCTTGGACTCATACCGTTTTTGAAAGGATTTGTGTCAATCACAGAACTCCTAAATTATTTGAGTAATTGTTTTGACATTTGAATAACTGCTGTAATGTGGTTTATGTTGTAATAAAAGAAATTTTGTTATCCTCTTGACCCAAAATGCAATTTTTGTAACTGCATTACTACACAAGTCATTACTGGAAACATTAATGTCAGAAGTAAAATTAAATTTCTTGTACTGTGTAACAAAGGACCACACCTTTGAAGACTGGGGTGTGGAGTTTTAGCTTTATTCTCTGGTTATTCTATCTTGAGCATGGTGGTGGTGGTAGTAGCAGCAGCAGCATAAACAATACTTCATACAGAATTTGTAGGTATGTTTATGATCATGTTTTGTGTGGCACCAGTTGACGTGTTGATTTCAACAGTGATGCTAGAAATCCAGTAAGGGCCAGTGATATATTCACAGTGCTCTTGGATAGGTCACAGCCTAGAAGTGTTGAAGTCTCAAGTGAAGAGTATAACAAACACTAAAACTTTATTGAACAAACTGATTTTTTAATATTTTGTTCATGTGTTTTATAAAATCCGGTACACAGTTGAACTATCTTGATGGAAGAAACCTATTAACGGAGCATTTGTTTTATTAAAGAACAAAATTAACCGAACTTTTAATTGATAGTCAGAACATATGTGAACTTTTCAGGTACAGGATATAAAAAAGTCACTCTGAGGGGTTTGGGATGCTCCGTTTTCTTCATCATTATACGTATAAAAGAAAAACACTGAAATTAAGGTTAACTTAAAAGATTTCTGTAAATTTCATGTGCGCTTCTTTAGAATGACAGGATGTCTTAGTGCTTTTGGCCCATGCCTGGCTCTGAGTACCTAAAGAGTCAGTGTGTCAACAGCATCAGTTATCTACCATCTGGGTTCATATGTACCTATTTTGAATTCCTTTGTATTCCTTTGTATGTGCGTGCACACTCACACGCATGCAGAAACACACACACGTATTATAAATCCAAATGAGATACATAACATATGAATGCATTTATTTATCAGATTTATTAGAGTTCATTATGACATCTTCATGTTGATGAAATGTTCTACAAAAGTTGCTGAAAATGCTGTCGATTAGTGAGAATGAATAGGTGAGTTTTATGATGAGTTTTTGATGATTCCTGGTAGGCTGAAAATTTCCAGGCATGTGTCATATTGTTGTCACAGTTCAGTCAAATGTCAAACCTTGTCCCATAAATTGATGCCTTTCAAGTAATCTATCCTCTTCAGTTGGCTGTATAAGTATAAGTCAGCAGGAATGAGATCAGGTCACAAAACCTTTCAGTCTTGGTAATGGAGTTCAAAAACTGCTTTACATGGCAGGTAAAATGAGCAGGATGTCCATTGTGTATAAACCAGATAGTTTGCTGTGTTTCCACCAGTACATCTCCCAGTAGTTGAGGTAAATTTGCCATTATAAAACATAAATAGGAAGCTCCTGACATGTGAGGTAGTAGCTTGTAAGGACTTGTGAGGTCACCAGTTACTGTTACCCATAATTGCAAACTGATACTGGAAGCATGTTGCCTGAATTGAATATACACTTTCATCACACCATGTGTTCATTTTACAACTGTTATAGTACCTTTCGGCATGAAATATGCTTCATCCACGGCTATGCCTTGCTGGAGAAATTTAAAATACCCACATTCTACTGCAACAGCCACTGGGAGAGCTCTGTTCTATGCTGAGCTTGTTGTAGAGCTTGAACATGTTGTATGGTTTGAATGTAACAGTTGCCCATTCAACACCATCCATGCTATAGACAGAGTGATATTATAATGAGAAGCCAGCTGCCTGGTGCTAGCACAAAGGAGTTATACCATGCCAAACAAAATATGGTCAACACTGGCACTCCTGCAGCTATATTTTCCACCATCATTTGCCATATTTGGTCACAGACAGGCTGTTTCTATTAAATGAAGATCACAAGAGATTAATGTTCTAGGATTCAGAAGCCTTTGTTGTGTATACATTTTATCATAGCAACATAACTCAGCAGTGTGAATTATAGTAGTAAATGATTGCATGTCACTGGAAAGGGTGATACAGCCTCCTATTTAATGGGTACCGCCCTTCTTTCCCGGGCGTAAAGCAGCCAGAGCATGAAGTTAATCACACATCCACTAGTGCCTGGGTTAAGAATGAGTGGAGCTATACCTCTGCTCCCCCATTGTACCGTTATGACATGGATAGAGGACAATTTTACCTTCAGAGAATCCTTACGCTTATTGCATATAATTAAGACCAAGAGAGAGAAAGTGTGTGTGCATGCACTTGCATGTTTGCGCCTCCTTTATGATTGTGCATGGCATTTTTCTTTGTCACTTTTTATTGTATTAAGGTCGTTATATCTTAATAGGACTTGCCTGCATTAATTTGCAAAGAGTTACATCCATTTTTAATGCCACATTGAAACCTGCACAAGTTACATTATGGAGAATCATGAAATGCCTGGTTCCTGGAGACTTTTGAATACCAAGGAGCTAACTTACTCTGTGTGTGTATAAATCTCAAAACCATTGTTCCCTTTTTGGCATGTCTGTACTTACAACAGTTGTGTATCTTATAGTCGGGTCCATGGTCAGACAGCCTAGAGGTAATGAGTGGAGCTGCACCTCCTGACACCCCCTGTGAGCCCGTGGTTGTGTGTCGGTCCTCCCATCACGCTGTTGTTCAGTGGGAAGAACCTCCTAGCAATGGATCACCTATCGCAGATTACCGACTTGAGATGAGTATGACAGACAAAGAACAGGATTACAGTACAGTATTCCATGGTCTCAGTAACCTGTATGAAGTTAAAGGCCTGACTGCAGCAACACCTTACTACTTTCGGGTACAGGTATGAACGTCATACTTTTTTCTGGATCTGAGTGCTTAAAACATGTCGTGATCTCTCATCATCTGTATAGAATCATAAACTGTAATTATGTGTAATTTATTATATTATTATTATTTATTATTATTTATTTTTTTTTTTTTTTTTTTTTTTTTTTTTTTTTTTTTTTTTTTTTTTTTTTTTTTTTTCAGACAGTGCCTGATTTATTGAATCTCAAAATGTATTTTAGAGTTATTTGAAGAAGTGTAATGAGGTGTCTTCAATATTGAAGCACTGTTCTACCATTTTGTCTTTCATTGATTCATATGATTGCACAGCTTCTTCATTAGCTTGAATTATAAGACAGTTACCCTTCTTAGAACTTTGATCTGTGAAAGGTAACAACTTCTTTCTAATTTTCACTTATGAGTCATTTTTCCCTTGTTACTATTTAATGTAGTTCTGAAACAAAATGTATGTACTGTTGTCACCACACAAGAAAGTTCTGACCTTGTCAGTGGCACATAGGACAGTCAGACTGTTACATGTGTGACCAGAAACTGAGGCAGCCAGTTAAAAGTATATTGCAGTTAGCACCAGGGTGTGAGGAAATAATTGTGTTTAGTTATATATCAGTGACCTTGTTTATCATACAGCTGACAGCTGTGACTAAACATAAATGTTGTACATGTGTGCTCCTGCAGGGCTCATGTCTCTACCTTCTAATTGAGGACAGTGCTGCATGGAGAGCAGTTTGCATCAAGCTATGATGAAATAAATGAACTGCTTGTGTATGTGTCAGTGGCTTTGTTTCTCATGTAGCTGACTACTGAGACTTAAAATATTAGTCCCAACATCCTAGTTGTCGTGGCTGGGTCTTCAACTAGTCATGCGCTTACACATTTCAAACTAATTTAAACTGTAAATGGAGGTATGAATGATGGTAAAGTGGATGAATGTAGTTCAGATGAAGATAGCATCTTTGATGATTACACACAACTAGTGCCTACAGAACATATTCAGTTAGAAACATTGACACTGAAAATGGTGATGAACCAAGAACTGATATGTATTGATGAATGAAGCTTGGAACTGGGATGGATGTCAGATTTATGTGGCAAGGCGTGAGCATGTTCCCTGCATTATTGGAAACATCCTGTGGTATCCACACCTCACAGCTAGTTGTATGTAACGTGGAATAGTGAATATATTTTGGAATGTTTCTGCCACTGCTATAATGCAACTGACATTCTGTGAAATGTGTAAGTATGCACAGGAGGAAATTTTGAAAATTTCTGGTTCTTTTGCTGTAGAATTAGAAAGTGAGAGTGTCACTTGGACAAAATTTTATGTGATTTTGTGCCATCTTTATGGTAATGGGCATAGTACAGAAACCATCGCCTATTAATAAAAACTGCCTGCCATTCATGAGCGATTTTGGGAGAAGGGGGGGGGGGGCAGTTTACTATCTGAAGGGCTGGAATATGCAGAAGTGCACACATTTTTATGATAACAGTAAAAACTGAATTTCATGGCCCTGTAAAACTGTTCAGAATTACCCAGTCATTCCACATGTGCGTAATATGTTTCAAGATTCGTACCTTCAAAGCCAGCATGTGGCACTAGACAAGTCTTTGGGTATGTAGGAGGGTTTGTTGATTCTGCAGTATGTACTTCCAAACTCCCAAGTTTGATATAAAGTAATTTCAGTTGTGTTATTTCCTAAGTTACGTTGGGTGAGGCATGAAGCTAACAAACAGGTGTGTGAGTGCAAACTAACGAAACTTGGCAGTAGTCAGCAAACTGTGGCCACGGTCTGTGGCTGGAGACTTTATATGGTTTTCCATGATTGGCTAAATTTTTGGAATGTAAGAGCAGAAACTGTGTAGGTGCATTTGCTTACCAGTAAAGGTAAATCTATCCCATTTACAGGCCCTTAGGGCTCCAGGAAGTTGAGGCTTCCAGAATTTCTATACAATCGGCACATGGAGGTGGTAAGGTTGTCAGCCCTATGCACCGGCCGCCTTTTTCCTCCAGGAGATGTCCTTGGTACTCATTTCTGTGACAGGCTGAGTTGACCCCAGGGCCACAGTGTGGCCGGAAGGATTAAGGCAATGAAAAATCTCAGTGACCCCATCAGGAATCGAAACAATTTATTGGTGCAGTGAATATGAAGCAGGCTTGTGTTTGGATATGTATTTTAAGAGCTGTCACACAAATCTTCATTTATAACCTACTATTTTTCTTCCTACAAGTACAGTACTGTTAGTAAGATTTGCTATTAAATTATATTTTCTTATGTCTGTGTGAAAAAGGTATGAAAATATCTTATACACGTAATTATTTATGAAGATGTAAACATCAGTGCAAAGATTAAAGGGATATGCTAAAATTACTACTGCAGAACCCTGCTGATCATACAGTTTAAATTACCATGTTTAAAGATAACCTGTGAGCTGATGTGTGTAATATGTGTACAGATATAACCAGTATTCCACATTTGCCCCTGTTGCTGCATGCGTATTTTACATAAAACTTACATTGTAGTGTGTACTACAGAATGATACACATTGGTGTATTTGGTGTACTTGAGCCATTTGGAAAGTAGCATTACCTACTCCAAGAACTCCTAGACTTATAGTAATGGGCACATTATGTTGTTCTTTGAAGTTGACACTGCATTTTTCGGATTCTGTGCTATAGGCAAGTGGTTTCATATTCTGGTAATTACAGTCATGTGAGACGTGATATCCCCATTAGTGACTGTCAAATGTGAGCATGTATTGCTCATGTTTTTGTTCTTGTGTAGGCTGGTAACAGTGCTGGGTGGAGTGCAATCTCAAAAGCAAGTCAAACCATTACACCTCCTTCTTCACCTGCAGCTGTATGTGTGACTCGTCACGTAGTCACACCAACCACCATAAAGCTCTCCTGGCAGGAGCCAGCCTGCCATGGTGCAGATATCCTTCATTACAACATAGACATGGGTGACCATGTGGAATCTACTAGCGGACCAGCATTGGAGCACACACTGGAAGGCCTAATCCCAGACACAACTTACAGGTCCTTAAATTTCATTACAACCAGGCGAAGTGAAGTTCTTTTATCATGTCACAGGATAGAGCATTGGATACAGATAATTGAAACTGGAATGATGTGGCCATTTAAATTGAAATTTGGGAGATAAGTAGGATTCAAATGTGAGCCCTTCCCCACAGTTTGTAATGAATTAGAATTACATGAAACTAAAATGGAAGAATGTACATGCTTTTTCCAAATGCATGTTTTGAAATGTTACATACCTCATTGACTGCAATGTTTTTTTCATGGCAAGTTATATAACAGATACCATAATGCATACAGTCAGATTGGTTTTCTTGTTTTCATTAACTTTATGGAGCATGTGATGTGCTGTTGTAATATTGTATGCACACAGATGAACTGGCCTGCTGTCATATTTTTCAGTATGAATATTGCTCCCTGAGTTAAAATCCATCAGTTAGCATTTGTAGTTGGAGCATTTAATTCAATGTTCTACTACTACTACTACTACTACATCCTACTACTAGGTGGGCATCCTGATTACTAACAGTCTACTCTTTTAATTATGTCTAACATCTTCTACAGTATTAACTGCTACTCGTTGTTGTTGTCCTCCGGACTCTGCATAAGGAACTCGTTTGTACTGCTTACAAGCTTGTCATGTCTTAATGTTTGTAGTGTCCACGTTTGTTATCCATTTTTAATGCGTTAATACATTGTGGAGCACATGGCTTTAAATGTAGGTACCTGTTCAGTAACTCCTTCGCATGTCAGGAGTTTTTAAGCTCCTTTGATTGCATCCATGCATAGCCATTGTTTCTGTTTTTGTGCCAGAAGTTTTCGTATTATATTCCTTCATGACTTAATGTAGTTTTATAATGGTGCTGTGTAAGTCGTCATTTTCTGCCAGCATTAGTCAGTAATATGTGAACAATGTGGTGGTCATGAAAGAGTGTCTGCTTAGCATGACTGGATTTTTCCAGTCCTTGATTAGTGTGTGGGTATAATAAAACATTCTGTCAACTGTGATAAAAGATTATAACAGAGAAACCGCATTCATAACAGCTGATGGCACTTTAATGCCAATAGTCTTGTTGCCACATTTATTACATTTGTGTTTGTTCATGTTTTTGTAGTATGACCATTTTAATATTATGTAATCTTCACACAGTTACAATGAAGGATATTGGTATTACTCATGTGACTCCTTTAGGTACTTTTATAGTTCGTATCAAGAAAGTGGCATAAAAAGTATAACATTGGCAAATGTTTTATGCTATTTATGTGTTTGTAGTTGCCATATTTACCAAAATACAAGCTGAAAATTTTTTTCCTGATTTATCATCTTGGGAGGGTATTGCCTTATAAGCATGCACAAAATTAAACATGTTCAAGGTAGGTATTTTCATGGAAATTGAAGATTATTAAGGGGTGTCATCTTATATGCAGGACTGTTCTATATTTAGGTAAATATTGTAATATTTTGGGTCTGAGTATAGTGTGTCAATACTGAAACAGATGGCCAGTTGTAAATGCTGTCAAAAATTACTGTTACATTGATTGTAAATTCTGAACTAAAGAGTAAATACAACAGGATATAACAATATTGAACTATAGTAATTTGTTTTAAGCCTCCAAGTCTGAATTTAGATGGCTAAGCAAAGAAATAAGTGGTAAGGATGTATGCACTTAACATTAATATTGATAGGTTTATTTCCTTTTCTTGTCTTCAATAGGCTGCGAGTTCAGGCAGTGAATAATGTGGGACCAGGGCCATTCTCACCTATCGTACGTGTAACAACCCAGTCACTCCCTCCTGCACCACCAAAACTTGAATGTGCTGGTGTGGGACACAACTACTTGAAACTCAAGTGGGGAGATGGGAAGAACCCCAATTTTACACAGTACACTGTGGTGTCTGACAATACGTGGACAAAAGAGTAAGTAGCCTATGTTGCAGGAAGAGCTTTAAAACAAATATTTTCCTTTTTGTTGTAGTTTTTATTTATGTCATGAAACTTTATGGACCCGCATATTTATTTGCAAGGCACAAGGCTTTATTCATGTCTTTTGATGTGTAATCTTATACTTGTAGTATGCCAAATGATTCCAGTCAGAGAAGTGATTTCTACATTATGCATGGCTGTGGCAGAGGTAGGCCAATTGCTTTATGTCATTTGGAGGACAGCTTCTTATTTCTCTGTCTTAACAGAAACATGCATACATATGCATATAGACCCCTAGTTCTTTGTTTTTCTGTTTGTATCTTTCATGCTTAAACTTGAGAGTAAAATGTGTGGCCATGGCATAATTCTGGTGGTTGGTTACCATCTTTTCTTCACTGTGGAGCCCAGGTTTGCATTGAAGTCAGTCAGTATAGATTTTATGATGGCCAGTATGGACATTTTTCTCTGTCAGTAACATTCTGCTGCTGCTGCATATGTTATCATCTGTCATCCAGGGGATGGGCAGTGAGCTTACTGGCAGCCACATTAGAGACATTAGAGACAGTCGCAGCCCCAACCCAAGAATAAAAAATATACATTGCTGTAGGTAGGGAACTTTTGTTTGACACTTAATAAGTCAGGAAGGTCAAGTTACTATGCAATAACTGTCTAGACTTCTGTTCAATAGACGCCAAGTTTAAACAATGGCTGGGACTGGCTCTACTGACTGATGTTTGTAGTGTCCTGAGCTGCTCCTGGCAAATGCCAGGTTAGTACCTGACTGAGCCACATATGCTTCCTGAAAATTCTTTTCAGTTTATGATTCACCTGTCATCTTTCAGTTTGACACTAATAAACCAAAATATTGACAGTGTTGGAAAATAAACCAAAGTAACCAAATAAATTTTATTTCATACTGAATTTAATTTTTCACAAAATGCTCGAATTATTGGCTTGTGACAAAACCCATGAAATAAAATTATCATCAATGTTACTGTCATTTGCTGTATAAACCAAACAAACTGTATGAATCAAAACACTTTTGACTTATATTTTGGCCAATGCCTGCTTCATATCTGGCCTGGAACATTGAATATTGTGTCAGATTTTTTGCAGTTTCTTCACTCCCTCTAGGGCATTGCTGGGACAATGCCTGAAATGAGGTCACAGCCACTTCCACATCCTTTGCGAGCTATTAACCTCTGATCATCCTATCGTTGGATGATATGTAGTATGCACTACTTACGTTAGAACCACAGGAGATTTGAGGACTTTGTGTAATGGGATGGGAGTCGTGTAGTCTGGTAGAGGTACCGTGATGTTTCAGAGGATCCTGCAGTATCCATTGTCTACCCTGATGATGGAGGCAGTGTGATCCTGTGAAACATTCGTGCTTCTCTAACAGCCTACGCACCTCCATATCCCACAAGGAAAGTAATTTTCATAGTCACTGTTACCTGAGAACTTCAAATTTACCATGGGTGACTGCAGTTAAATGCGAGGAAAATCAAGTTGCTTGCTATAAGAACAAAACATGTTTGAAGCCAGCAGCTGATGCAGCACACATGTGGGATATTTAGTCTTCCTGTTGGTGGAATAGGTTACAAAATTACATGGCTTTGACAAGGGACTGTTACAAGGTCCAGAAAAAGATTCAGGGTGTGCAGTTGCATCTCTTCATTGAGGGTGGATGAATGACAGCATTTGAAGATTGAAATGCAACATTGTTAATCCTTGCTTTCCAGAATAGCACACACAGTTAAGCTGTGAATATTCACAGAACAGAAGGAACAAGTTTTACTTGTAATGAAGTATAAAATGTTGATTTTTTAGGTTAATTTTTTCATTGCTATCTCTTGGTGTTTTCATGTATTTTTTGTACATATCCTTCGCCCATAGTCTGTTTTAGTGTCCACTGTAAAATGAGTACCTTTTTGTTCAGGGCATTATGTGGTAGGTACTTATTTAACATAAGGAAACAGTCAGCCTCAGAAACTTTGTTCCCTTTTCCTTTTCTCCTGTATCTCCAGTTCATAGATGCTGTTGGCTCTTTTATCTCTGGGTAAAGCATCTGCAGCCCTTATCAGCCTTGTTTAAATGCCAGAGTACATTGTCATGGCTTGAATGTTTCACGGTGTGCCTGGCCGTTTAAATTTCTGGTACACAGCAATTGACCAAGTAAAGTATTTAAATTACAATTTCAAACTTACAAGGTCCAAAAGAGCACTGAAATTTTAAGAAAGTGTCTGTTTTTATTGGTTATCTATTATTATTTGTGAATAAACATTGTGTATCAATCTTTATTAGACTGAATTCTTTTACATTCATTACAATTTTTTTACCATTTATATTCACTACTTATATACTACATACATGCTGTTGACTTTGACTGTGCATTCAAGGAAAGTGTGGGCCACTTTTACAGTTTATGACTTCAAACTTGCAGCTCTGTCTGGTGTGTTTATAAATATGCGTTGTTATATATCTGGAACTTGCTGAGTATTTAAAGAAGCCTCTTTGCTTGAATCTGTGAAACAGGAAGTTGATTGTTTTATTACAAGTGACCACACACTTTGAAAGACTAAAACCAGGATACATATGTCTTTGAGTTCCAACAGACATAATAAGATGACATGCACAGTGTACGAGGGTATAACGTGTATGACAGTTCTTATATTGACAAGAGAATAACTTGTTGCAATAGATTAAGTTGAAGGGTGAAACAAATGTCATTATTGATCAGTCCATTAGCAGAAACAGAAAGGATTCATAAAATAAGTATGTAACATATTTATTTTGCTACATTTCCTCCATAGCACTACAGACTAAACCAGCAGATACCAGCATGTGGCTCACTAGGTCATTGAACACTGCAGTTTAAAAACTAACTTATGGTCTCTTAGAATCGTAAAGTTTAAGAATGCGTGGTGCTGTACCTGCCCTTGTGCTTTTAATTTCATTGAGCAGATAATAGATAATTTTCAAAGAAAATTTTTCCACAACAGTACCAGTCAGTGGTACAGAATATTTATATCAGTTTTCAGGGTTTAGCTGTGTGGTGAATACATGCTATGAAAACCTGAGGGTGAACAGTCACAAAACTTTGGAACGACATAATTTAATTAGTCATTTTTACATTACCTTGTGTGGGTGTGTGCGCGCACGTGCATGTTGCATGTGTCTCATATTCTGTGCATTTTCTTTCAGATTCCAGTGTGTCTACCAAGGCACAAGTCATAGCTGTAAAGTAAACCGTTTGCAAGAAATGACAGTATATAGGTTTCAAATTGCAGCAGCAAATGATGCAGGCCAAGGAGATTATTCTGAAATTCAAGAATTCAGCACCTGCATTGCACCACCTCCCTCTCTAAAAGGTATTTCATTTTCACTTACATTAAGAACCTTGCAACAAAACACAGAAGCCCAGCCCACTACTGGATTCAGTCTTGAACCTTTTAATGAAAACGGCGTTACTCTTATTTGAAGAGGACACAGGTATGTCCCTAAAGTGTGTGTGTTGACTAAATGTATCAAAATTGAATTCGAAGATAGAAAAGGAAGGAGGTAATATCTGAAAGACAAAATTCATCAACTTGAAATAGGCCATAAGAATAGGAATATTACAGTTGAATTTAAGAAGTGTTGCCAGTCTAGAACTGACTTGCTAATAAAGGGGGAGAAGATTTCCTACATTATTTTGGATGCGTTAAAAAATCATTTCTGTGAGCTGTTGAGTGGCAAGTGTTATAGCTCTTGAATGTTGCAATGATTCCCTGCTTGAATGACTGCAGCAGTGATGTGGTATTCTTTGGTTGAAACTCGGTGTGGATCGTTGGATGGGCAACATTAAGCTTTTTCAGTTCTCTGCACTATTATCATGGGCAAGGAGAACCGTGAATGCTAAATTCTTGTACTTCCCGCACAATTCAACCACAAGAGTGTATGTGAAGGAACAAGGAAACTACATTGCAGTGCACAAATGCCGCCACAATAATTTTTCCATGAATAAACAAAACTGCAATGTGCAAACCCATGAATGAGACAATTCTGCTGTATTAAAATTTCTGCCAGTTTTGTATATATGTCATATGTCCCCCAGCTGCGTTGCTTACACATACATATTGTTGTATGTTTGATTTTTATTAATTGTAGTGTTGTATTGTAAAGGTTTTACTTAATTTGCAGCACCAAAAGTCAGTGATGTTCAGCAAAGGAGCTGTACGATTGAATGGAATGCATGTAAACCCATTGGTAGTGACCCAATAGTATATCAAGTTCAGCTTTCACGTATCCGAGACCAGGAATACAAACAAGTGAGTACTAGATCAGTCTTATTTGTAGTGAACATTACTTGTAAGTGTAATGAACACTTCCTGAGTATTTAATGTCTGTGCTGCTTGCTTGTTGGTAAGTTCATGCCTATAATTTTTCAGCCACTAAATATTGACCACTTTATGAGTCTGGTCTTCTGCAACACATGATGTCAATCCTACTTCAGTATGTATTTTTCTGGTGAAGGTTTGTCACCAGCAAGCCCAGTACCCAAGCTAGGGGTCCACCCTTTATTGTGTGTCTGTGATGGCTTATTCAGTATGTTTATCATTATTTACAGTGGTAGACACTTAGCCTGGTTCTTCATTAATATCTCAGCATGACAGTTCTTCTACATCTTTCTTTCATTCATCATATTTGTAAGGTAACGAATATATGTGGAATTTGTGGTTTGGTTTCCTCTTTCATATATATTGATGCTTCATCATCCTTATAGAGCAGCACAGTTTCTGATGAAAATATGCTTATATGTGTGTAATGTCATGTACATTGGGTGGACATAAAATATTAATTAAAGGAAAAATAGATTGATTAGGAAATGTAAGTAGTTTTTTAAATGATTAAACACTGTGTATAATGAAATCTTCAGACAATAAAGTCTGAACACGCTACCCTCCAGAATCATTGTGTAAAGGTGTTGCATGTTTAGTTTCATTGTACCAGTGTGTCTCATGGAGATGTTGAAAGAAGTTCCCTCTTTTGCAGGTCTATAGAGGAGCTGAAACCAAAGTGCAACTGACGGACATTGAACCAGGTGCAGAGTATAATGTTCGGGTTTGTCCTGTAAGGCAAACAGGCGTTGGAAATTTACCTGGTGCTTATTCACCACCATCAACCTTCTCCACTTTGCTGCCAGATTTAATGACAGCCACAGCAACCAGAACAACTGTTATGCAGGTTAGTTGAATGAAAGAAGTTCCAGGAAGAACTCATAATACCTGTTTTCCTTCTAAATAATGAGGTTTGTAGTAAGTTACAAATTAATAAGGAGATGAGTCAGACAAACATATAAAAGGGACTTATGCACTTGCTCCTGTCATTACTATATTCCTGTTATATGATCTTTCTTTTGATTCAAGACTATGCCCCTTCAAACAAAGCATCCTACACTAACATAACCCTTCTGTTTAGTAGAACACCAGGCTTCTTAATCCAGATCACAGTCAGTCCATTCCTTGTATACAGTTTACAGTTCCATTAGACTGATTTTCTTTTCCTTTGTTTCTTCAGTTGGACGCATTACCTATAACTTTTACTGATTACATGCCTTCATTGGTCACTCATGTTGCTTGGCATGTGCTGGGAAATGGATGGTACATGTGTTAGTCAGAGAATGGTGTAATTCAGTGCAATATAAATTACCAGCCACTTCGCCAGGTACAAAACAGTGTGCTTTATGCCTTAAGACTTGAAAGGATGGAATTTGGGAAAGTCCTCTTGATGCAACACCCATCCCAGAGTTGATATAGGTCCTCTTTGCTACTTCATCAATAGTGATCTCACCTTATGTGTAAAGCAGATATTGTAATTTAGTAGTTCACATGTTTAGGGGCTAATGTAGCCTATTTTCTGTATTTTGTGAAGTTCTTCCATGCTGTAGCATAGCTAGGCTTTTTGGTGCCCAGGACAAATAAACACAATGGCTGGCCTTAATAGAAATTGTGAACTTCAAAATATCACAATAATGTATTGAATTTCCTTTCATTTCACTCAGTAATCTAAAATTTGATAGTGCTAAAAATCAAGTTTTTCCATTAGAATATTTGTTTTTCCACTTGTCTTACCATCCAGGATGGCCACACCACTTGCCTCCCCAGCTACGCCCCTGTCACCATATGTACTGTTTTCCTGATACTGTTAGTGTCATTTAATTGAGGAGATTGAGCTGACCGAGCATGTAGCAGACATAGGGAACTCAGAAATCCACACAAAGTTTCATAAACCTAGAGGGAAGATATCACCTGGGAGATGTAACATATGTGGGAGTATGATAATAGAATGAATCTTAACCCTTTGGCACCAGAATTAAGTGCCCATTGTTCTATGCAAAAGACCCACAGTTTAAATGGCCACCATTACTTTGCATGTTCTTGGCTATGACTTTAGTCAACTTTTGGTACCAAAGGGTTAAAGAAAGATATGGACTAGATTCATGTGGCTGATAACAGGAGCCAGTGGCAGGGGTATTGTGAACACGATAATTGAACTTTCTTGTTCTGTAAGAGGTATGGAATTTCTTTACAAGCTGAATGACCACTACAGTAGAACCCGGATAAGAAGTCTTTCAAGGGACCAGAGGATTAGGGACTTCTTAAGCAGGAAGACTTATTAAGAGGGAAAGCTTATTAAAAGCCTTTTTCCCCATAATTCGTTTGACTGTAGTTACGGGCATGTTCAGCCTCTTTGCCACTTCTACTCGGGTCAAGGTAGGATTTGATTCCACTTCTCTAATCACCCTCAACTTCTCTTTCATGATTACTGCAATAACGATAAATATAATGAAAAAGTAACCAATTAAAATACAAAAGAAGACTCGTTCACGCTAATGACTGCAGTTATTAAACAACGTAAACACCACCAACAGCATCTAAACAGACAACGTATTGCACATAACTTACTGTAATTGCAACAATTTTCTGGGGTGTAGGATTCAGTAGTAGACGTATACAGATAGTAATACACAGTACTCAGCAGTAGCACCCATCAATTGGTTCAATTGACGTAACCAGCGTGTTACTGTTCAAGACTTAAAGCAGCGTGTTGCCATGTTGCTGTTCGAGGCACCTCGGTAGAGATCAATCACATCATAGCATATATTGATATATCGCATATATCGATAGTCTTATATATCGAAACTTATTAAATGGGTAAAATTTCATAAAAGATCATACTCTTGGTATCATGAGATTCAACTTCTTAGGCGGGAAGACTTAATCGGGAAGCTTCTTATCCGGGAAAAATTAACGTACACATTATGGATTTTATTTCGGGACTTGAAAAATCAGACTTCTTACAGGGGAAGACTTCTTATCCGGGTTCTACTGTATCTTCTCAGGAATGATGCCCCTCATGAAATTAGTTAATTCCATGATACAGCAGTTGTGTTTGTGCTTACCATTTTAGGTAACTGAAAGGAAACAATTAACGGATCAGCAGTGGGCATTGATCATTCTGTGTGGCTTCACCCTGTTTTCTGTGCTGACAGCTGTAGTGATGCAGCAAGTGATTCATTGGAGCAAAGCAGCACGTTGAAGGGTTGGAGCCAAGCAACGTTTCTCTCATGTTGCATTCGCCCTTGATATTCCACATTAACCATGATTGCACATTTATTTTTTCTTTATTTTCTTCATGGACCATTTTATATTATTAATAACTCTAATAAAACTGCTTTCCAACCTGTGCTTGCTGTGCTATTAATGACATGGAGAGAAAAGCTAAAGGTGTGGGCTTAGCAAGCGTTGGTAAAGTGTATTATACTAATAGCTACAAATATGAGATACAGGTCGTGGGCATTTTTATCCTCTCTGGGGCACATGTCACTCCATTTCATTCATCAAATGAGTTAATTGAACTGAACTGTGTTGTCATGGCATGTTGAACTATAGGTAACATTGTTGCTGTGCTTTGTGAGAAAGTTATAAGTGGTGTATTATGAACCATGATTGGTGCTAGGAAGGAACCTTAATGTTTGGCAGTTGTGACCATATCCAGTGATAAGCTGTCCTTAGAAGAAGGGAAAAATATAACTTACAATTTTCCAATTTATAAACTATTGTAAGTGAAATAATTTAATTTTATATGCCACTGACACATGTCAGTTATGTCTCTTGTGAAGAATAGACCTACCTATAATATCATACATTTTATTTTCAGAATTTTTGTAGAATTATTATCTCCATTCCATTCATACAAAATATTCCATGAAGTTCTTGCTTATGTACTGATGTTTTCGATTTTACCATTCTTTTCCATATGCTTACATTAAACACGTAACTCTTGGATAGTTATGTATGGCATATAACTTTTTGCTCTTTGTAATGTCTTTACAATTCAACAGACCATTGCCATTATGAAGTATAAATGTGGAACTCTGCCCGTGACTCCTAGATGTGTTAACAGTACATGCATGTAACTGGACTGGTAAACCCAGGGCCTGCTTGCAGTTGTACAGCGTATCAAAACATGAAAAAGTTTCCTGTTGGTGGATTCTGAATCTTATCAAATTTGATATCTGTACTGTGATTATTTGCTGTTATTATCCATAAGAATGCTGGCTGACAAGTTTGGAAGTTAAGTGTCACCATTTTTCCCTAATCGTTGTTAGGTCTGTTGATTGAGTGGCTCAGTGTGGTTGGTATTTCAGATTTTGGTATCGTATTAGGCCTAACATAGGGTTAACATATTCATGTAATGAAATGTTGTATTTTTTCATCTGCCATGTCCTGAATTATTTTTTATAAAGTATCACTGTCTTTGCTGCATGTTTATAGCAGATTGTAATTCCATTACTTACCAGCAGCACGTAACACGCATTTGTGTGGAGTGTAGTGAAACCTCGTGAGTGTTATGAGGCCATCTGGACTAGCAGGTGAAGGCTGTGAAATAGTGCAGGAACTAATGTTTTTTCCCACAAACACTTATCAGCCTTCTCATTTCATTGGAGCCAATTTTTGCCCTTTGCCACATGTTATTCTTAACAAGCTGCATGTCTTGAAGTTCCATTTAATTTAAATGAAACATGCAGTTGCTTTGCAGTGCAGTAGGTAATATCATGTACTGTTGATGCAGCCTGTTAAGAATTGTAGTATTTTAACCATATGATAAGTAATGGACCACATATCTGAGGATTAACAATTAATTCTTGTACAGGCTTTTTATTGTAATGACAGATAATTTTTTCTTCCTCCATAATATACAGTTTCTTCATTTTCTTCCTTTCTTGGGGATCATGGTGTGTTTTGAGCAAGCATTGTGTTATGTTTTAAAGACATGCTATGTGGCAGGTATTGTCTGTGGTGCTAAATCTGTATTGTCAGTGTAGCTAATTATTATGTTCATAGCGTAATGAATCTGTGGGCTATAAGCAAGGATCATGAAACTAGTGTGTTTTTAATGTGGTATGAAAAATATGATTGGTTTTTGGGCATACCCTTCATGAACTGAACAAGGTGGCATTTGTTTCCATGTGTATGTTGTGTATGAACATTGTAAATTGCTTATATATGCCTTAATTTAATGGGACTCAAAGTGACAGTCATTGTGTTGTGTACATCCAGCAGTGTATTGTCCTTGTTCCTCTAAGCAGCATTATATTGTGATGATAGGTTACCTAAGGCTCCAGGTCACCCTCCCACAGTGATGGCAATGCCTGGCAGAAGTGAGTTGGATTTGTACATAATCACTAGATCTATAATATATATAATATATATGGTTACAGAGGTATTAAATTATTTCAATGAAACTTATAGTAAATTAGTTTGTGACCAGATAATATTATTATGTGTAATCATTTTTCAAGAAAAGCAAAGGGGAAACTATTGTATAATGGTTGGAAAGCAGAATACTTTATATTGTTATTTTGTGCTTATGTAATAGTGAATTATTATACATTATTTTTATTGTTGTTACAATTGCAATTCCTATATAAATATTGGATTTATTATTATTTTTATTACTTCTATTATTTTACCACCACCACCACCACCACCACCACTACTACTACTACTACTACTACCACCACCACCACCACCACCACTCCTGCTAATGCTACTGTGCAACATGCAGTAGACTTCCATTAGAGTTAATTCTTTTACCCATTATTTATACTACATCAGTACATTAATCCCTTGGTCCCTTGTGGTAGCATGTCAAAGGCCCGCTGCTTAGCCTACACAGATAAAAGTTCTAATTAGAGAAGTTTGTTGATCTTCCTCCTCCCAAAGTGTGATCCAAAGTATTCAGAAACTAAGATTTTAGTGCTGTCTTGTGATGACAGCATGTTGTATACAAGCTAGGTTATTTGACAAGTGGTCGTTAGTTTACTGTGATGATGACCAACATGTATGCCATCTTCATTCATGAAGCAGACTCGACAGTTCAACACAAACAGGTTAAAAATATAAATAAAACTTGAAACATTCATAATGTTTTCACAGATGCAATAACACTTGAATCTGATACTGTAGGAATATAAAGATTATATGAAATTCTCTTCTTTAGAAGTTTTGCATCTGTTGTAATATATATGCAGTTCTGATCTTTGTGTAATTATGGTGGCCACTATACAGGTGTGTCGGAAACTGGAAGCATGATACTGTAAGGTAAACAAAACACCTTCACATCTTACAGGACCCTTTAAAAATATATGAAAGATGAAATTCCAGTGAGTTCAACATTTACATTTAAACTCTGCTTTTCATTCATTTCCTGATTTTAAGAAGCTACTTTAAAACTTTACACACTTATGACTCTGCATGTTTTGTGTGGAGATACTAGATTTTCTGTGAAACGTATAGTAAAAAGTTAATTGTCCAGCCTAAAGGATGATAAAGCACATGTAGTAGAAACCACATTATCTAAAATCGTGTGCAGAGCTGTTCATGTCTAGTGGCTGTATAAACAAACTTCTCCCTCTGTGTTAGATAATATCCACAATCACTGTGATATCTTAACGTTCTCACAGCTCTAAATATTAAAATCTTCTGGGATGTGACACAATGTATTGTGCTAGATGCCCATGTTTTGGACAAAACTACGGACCCCTCCTCAAAATTTTGATATTTTCTAAGGACTGCAGGACAAGGTTGAGTGATGTGAAAACCCTTAAAAGTGCAAAAAAATTGAGACCCTATGCTGTGCAGCTGTAGGCACAGCAAGTCATCAGCATGTACTGTATATAGTGGATCTGACAGTGCAGGCTGCATTACACTGGCGGAATGTGCAAAAATAGGTACTGTGTTTTTAAAACAACAGCCGCTCGAAATTGTTTCAGTTTTTCATTTGACTCGCCATATTGTCATTCTGCTATCTTACATCTTACTGCACTCATTACCCATTGAGAACCTGATTCATACCCATCGGTTGCTCAACAGTGACATTTTTATTGTCATTTCTGACCTTTAAGTATTGTGAAAATCATGCATAAAGTTATAAACGAAGCTGAAAGGTAACACTAGTAGAATCACAGCAAAATCCAAAATAAAATAAAGGCATGGAACATTGTAAAAAAATGCAGTCAACTGAACTGATGCCATCCCTTCTTATAAGTAATAAAAAATTAAAGTATCCAGAAAATGGGACTGCTTTCAATAATTTCTTTCTAACAGTTACGGAAACTTTAAATATGCATCAAGTGAGGAATACTGTGATATAGTGTGATACAAAATTATGCAAGAAAGAATAGATGGATTAAGAGGAAGACAAGCAGAATGGAACATGAACATTTAAAGGTAAAAGAATAAAAAGACAATTGAATTGAAATATTTTATGTTACTTTCACCGTGCATTTTCAATTCACTTTCTATTAACCATGCATGTGCATTTAGTTGGTTAATAGAAAGTGAATTGAAAAAATTAATATATAGGTGGGAAAGGGATCCAAGGGAGAGAAGGAAGATGCAGTGAAATAAAATGTTGGAATGTAGAAAAGACAGAGTACAAGAAAGAGTGGGAGGACCAACACATGAAGAGGTAGCAAGATAACAGAATGAAATGAAATATTAAAACAATTTACAATGGCAGGATTATGGCAGAGTGAGAAAAAGAAAAGAAAACACCTCTTTGTATAGCCACTTTATTTCTTTAATGTACCTGGTAAATGTTCATATCATGTATTGCATACCAGTAGTACTTGTTCCTTGCAGTGCCCTAAGAGATAGTTAAGGGAATAAAAGGATGAAGGTAAGAAATAATAAAAGAGGAATGGAATAAAGAGAATAGCAGTGAGGCACAGAAAAAGTGAATAAATGAGTGGGACTGAATAATATAGAAGACATGTGGAAAACATGCATGAAAGGAGAAAAGAGCAGAAATTAAATTGTTTGTCTGGGACTGAGGACTGGCATCTAGGCTGAGATGAAGGTCCGTCTTTAGTAGAAAGTCAAATACTTGTTGACTGTAGAAGATTACTGCTGGTCACTTTATTGTTCATGCAACATTGGAGGTGTGGCCTGTGCACTAGGTAATGTTAGATGTCTTTTGGAAGGTGGAGTGTAGATTGGATGTCATGGACATTGTGTTCTGTGCTTATAAGACCATTTCTGTACATATCCTTGTCTAGATCATGCACCTTGCTGAGTTCCAGCCGAAGCTTGGGGACTGGCCAATAGGTCATCATGGACATCCTACTCTGTGAGTAACAGAGCAGTGGGATGGAGCTTTGCTGGCAGGCAGGAGAAACAGCGGTTTTGTTACTGTGATATTTATGTAGCTTTTGTTCAAGCTTAGAAATTATGTCTGTGATATTCTGCCAGAAGACTACCATCTCTACTGGAAATGGTTCTGGAGCAATCTGGTGTACTGGCATTAATAGCAAGTCTTCAGATGAGTGAATGATGACTCTTTCCACTCAGCATGGATGTGACATGAGTAGCATTCAAGGCAAGCATCCCTCTTGTTCTCTGAATACAAAGGACATGAGGAAGAAATTTTGTCTTGCTCTTGGGTAAATATGGTACTCATCTTGATATTATTCTGTTTTTCTTCTCACATCTTCCTATCTCAGTTAAGTTACTGTACTTATTATTCTTCATGAAAATCTCTGAATTGTGATGCTGTGTGTTGGTAGTCCTTCCTCTATTTGGTACTCTGATTCATTACAATTCCTCACCATTCACATAAAAGAAAAATGATAAAGATCACGGACTAGGGAGAAGATAAAATTTGTTAGAATATGAGGAAGGCTGAAAGTGAAGTGCTGTGTGTTGTGGACTGACCACGAAGAACCGGTGATACTTTATCCATGATATTTGAAATTTGAAATCTTGCTCTTGGGTAAATATGGTACTCATCTTGAGATTATTCTGTTTTTTTTCTTACATCTTTCTGTATCGGTTAAGTTACTGTTCTTATGATTTTTCATGAAAATCCCTGAATTGCAATGCTGCATGTCCATAGTCATTTGAATTTGCCGCCGTTTATGCCTCAGACTTCCGTTTTTCCTTCATTTGGTACTCTAATTGGTTACAATTCCTCGCCATTCGCATAAAAGAAAAATGGTCAAGATCACGAACTAGGGAGAACGATAGGATTTGGTGGAATGTGGGGAAGATTGAAAATGAAGTGCTGTGTGTTGTGGACTCACCACGAAGAACTGATGATACTTTATCCGTGATATTTGAAAGCTTAGACGTCCGATGCGATTGGGTACGTAAATCCTTTTGAAAATGGAGGAAGAATTGAGGCGTGTTGTGTGCATATTTTGTTAAAAGTGTAAAGTTCCTGTGTTGTGAGGTTCTGCATAAGGGAGTTACTAGCTGGATGTTAATGGCGGTAATATTATATTCTAGAGCATGATCTCACTAATAGGGATGCTTTCATTGCTGTCGGAATAAACACTCAACCGAGGTGAAATTAAAGTTTAGTTCCAGTGTAGAAATTAATAACTGAAATATGGAGATGTGTAAAATATAAGCAATAATTTTTATAAAGGTGTCGACATAATATTATGCATTTGAAGGAGAAGTGACATTTGTGTGAATATTTATCACGTGTACTGGGCACTTAGGGAGTCAAAAAATAAGTTTACAACGCGTATATTTTAAATTCGAGTGGGGACTAGAGACCTGATCTGTTGTAGGGGAATGTAGTAGTGTTGGTTGGTAACGTTGTGTCAGTTGGTAGCACATCGAACTTCACACGAGGTGTCCGCTGTAAGTTCAACATGGCGACTCGACTGGAAAAGTGGTACAAAGAGGAGGTCCGTGCTGTAATTCGTTTTTGGCATGCTCGGCATGTTTCTGCAGATGGGATTCACTGCAACGATGTTTACGGGGAAGAAGTGATGAGTCGTCCAAGTGTGGCGAAATGGTGTTCAGACTTCAAATCCGGTCGAGTTGGGACAACGGATAATGAGAGAAGTGGCAGACCGACAACAGCAAGCACCCCCAAGAACAAAGCTCGTATTGAAGCAGCAATCTTGGGTGTGAGTGAGCTTGAGCATGATTTGGGTCTTTCGAATGGTACAATAATCAGGATTATTCAGGAGTTTGGCTTCCGCAAGGTCTTGCGCGAAGGGCTCCACGAGCACTGTCTGAAGACCACAAGGCGCAAAGAATGGTTAGTGCTCTCTCATTCCTCCAACAATATGCCATTCATGGCCATGATTTCCTTGAACGCATTGTCACTGGAGACAAGACGTGGGTTTCCCGTCACTCCCCAGAGACAAAATGTGCAAGAATGGAGTGGAAACATCCCGGGTCCTCGTGATCGAAAAAATTCAAGATGGTCAAATCGGCTGGCAAAGTGATGGCTATGGTGTTTTGGGACCGCAAGGGTGTACTGTTGGTGGATTTCATGGAAATGGGCACAACAATCAATGTAGCCTCATATTTTGCAACCCTAGAACTCTTACGAGCAGCCATTAAATGACAACATGCTGGCCTGCTCACAACAGGTGTTTTGCTTCTGCACGATAACGCTCGGCCCCATGTCGTGACTGCAACACAGCACCTCTTGCAGCGCTTTAGGAGGACAGTCATGGAACATCTGCCATACAGCCCAGATCAGGTGCCAGGTGATTTTCATATCTTTCCTGCTCTTAAGGATCATATTTCTGGCCACAAATTTTCAAGTGATGACGTGAAAACAGCTGTTACGAGGTGGTTGAAATTGCAGGGCACAGAATTCTACTAGGCAGGAATTAACAAACTAGTCCCACAACTGGACAAATGCCTCAATCTTGGTGGGGACTATGTTGAAAAATAAAGTGGTAAGCATAGATAATACCTGCCATCTCTTTTGTTCAAAATGGCTATATATATATTAGAATATATGCATTGTTAACTTATTATTGGACTGCCCCTTGTATGAAACATGTTACAACAAAACATTTCCCCAAAAGTTGCTGTACCCGATGCAGTGTGTACGGTGGTGGAAAACTGTACATATGTTATATATTCCATTGACTAAAAATTTAGTCAGTTTGTCAAGAGAATTTGGAATAAGTAAAAAATTCAAAATATATAATACCAAAATATTGTATTTCACATAGTGTTCAAATTCACTATATTCGCTAAATTCATTATATACAGCTGAGAAAACAAGGTCACAAATCATTTTCAAACAATAGACATTTATCAACAGAATACAAGGGGTGTGTATTAAGTGTCATAATGCTGCTTTAGATTGAGCCTTTGCATTCATCAGACTTGTGAGTCCACTTGGTGCAGTGCTGGCAATTCTAATGCCAGCATACTACATACTTTTCTGAAAATGTGATCTATGAAGATGGCATTTATTCTTACATTTCTTTGAAATTTTTCTTTCTTATTTACAATGAACTTCAGTAATGAAAATGTATATTCACTTGAGAGAGGTAAAATATCTGATGTCTTTAAATAGACCATTGTGATTTTATAGGTTTTGCACCAACCCTACTTGTTACTAGAATAGACATGTTAATATAAAGCATATTATGAACCATGGACTTGAGTGTTATTAAGTAATGTATAGATACACTTTCTGTTTCTGGAACCCTGAATGAACATGACTGATCCAATAAAGCAAGTAACTCTTTAACCAAAACCAAACCTTTTAAATATGCATATTATGCATGAGAAAGTGTCATACCACCATGATTTCACAGTGCACTCTCAGCACTTTGGGTTTCTGATTTCAAAATGTTGTTGAGCCATTTCGGTTTTGGCATTTTTTCGTTAAGGAACTCCATTTCTCTTACACTTTCCTTGGAGGAACACTGTAGCTATACAAACACACACACCTCCAGCTACAATGTTGCTGATTTGATGTAATCCAAAATTCATAACAACTTCCCACATAAATTTCTCATTGTATGGAAGATGTAGTGTGCTAAGAAACAAACATATATGTTAGAGTTCCTTTAAACCAGCACCCATGGGGCAGGACAGATTATCAAATATCCCAGATAATCAAACAGTTCCTATATTGACATAAGTATATGCAGGTAATTTTTCATTACTATAATAGCAGTCATTAATCCCTTAAGGCATCCAGCATAACTGTATTTAATTCTGCAGTTGCATTCTTCTTGGTGACCTCTGTTCTGAAATCATCTTCTTTTAGGAGCAGTTTTCACTTTAGGAAATAGAAGAAATTCAACTGGACTGTGTCAGATGAATAAGGTGGGTCAGTGATCTCCAGCCTGCTGGGATGAAGTTTTCACAAGTTGTGATTATGCTTCGTTTGTTTATCTGTGAGACTATATGAAACAGACTTGGTGTTGATCTGTCTCTTTTCCAAATCTTTACGCCAAATATGAGGAATTCTTATACGAAATGTATGTGGCTGGCTAATCATAGGTCAGGATGTTGTGTTCAGTTTTGCACCATTTGTGTAACATGTTTTCATTAATGGTTTAATTTTGATGAATTAAATAACATTAGCACAAATCACGGCAACAACTTCTTAAAAATGCTTTGAGGCTTCATGTAGTATTTTTAAAATTTTTTTTTATTATTTACATGTCAAGTATCTTGGTGTTACAGGCGATGATGGATGTCATAAATATAATACTGACGAGGGGCGTCCAGGACAACTCTGTATCTCCCTGCTCACCAGGATGGGAGTGTCCTAGAATAAAGGTGTGTACCATGGCAGATACTCATGGAGTGTCTGGAAATTTCAAATAAAGTTTAATTTTAATGAGCTGTCTTCTGCATGTAGCAAATGCCAGCAGGTGGATTTGACAGTTACATGTCCTTTGTTTACTATGATTGTATTTATCTGTTGACAAGACATGAAGTGGTCCTGGTGAGTGGCTGTTCCAGTTGCCACAGGATATTGCCAGCATCAGACTGAGGAAAGAGGTCTCTGGAAGGTGACCTTGGACACTGTGTTGACAAGGATTGACTATAAGGTACTTGTTATGTGCTAATTATTATGATGTTGGAAAGTTGAAAATCCAAGTGTCATCTTGAATTGATTGCCATCATTGTACTATGTTCCCATTATTGTTGTCTTCAGCCTTTGTGACAATACTTGGAGGCACCCCTAGTCATGTTTTAAATGTAACTGTTCTGTGGCCTTGCAGAGAATATTGCATATTTTTCAGTTTCCTACTTTTTTATTTTGTTTGGTTTTACAGTAAAGCTTTTTGAATATTTATGTTGAACATCCTAAACCTTCCTGCCCCTTTGTGACTGAGAACAATAGTGTTATGGTGCAAAAATGTTGCTCCCCTGAAAAATGCAATTGAACTGCATGACCCAGATTAAGGAAATAGGGGTAACCTGAATGAAAATAATATAAGTGCATTTGAACTTTATAACTACAGTAGTGCCTCGGCAACCCAGGCTGTAAGGGGGGAGGGGTGGTCTGGATTACCTGGGAATCCGGATCACCAAGGGAAAAATTCGTGGTATAGGTAATATACAAAAAATTATCACTTAAAGTTTAAGTATAACTCCTTGAAGCCTAAATAATGTGCTTAATGGCACATAATAATAATAATAATAAATTTGTTGTTATAGTTTCACTCTAATAGCAAAATAAGAGAGAGAGAGAGCTACGACACTCAAGAGATCACCTCCTTACTGCTGAGGAGTTAAAGACTGGCTGGTTCTTCCCGCATTACCCATGCCGCCACTCTTGGAGTACAGTTTGTCTCTGATTTTTCCCCGGTGATCCGGACAATGACTGGATCACCAGGGTGAAAGAGGGGCTACAGTTGGCCCAAAATTATCCAGATTACCCGGGGATCCAGATTACTGGGGTCTGAATTACCGAGGGACTACTGTACTTACATTGACCATTATAATACTTCAGTCTGGCTTTATTTTCCCACTCATTCAGTAAGTTTGAAGCATAAAATATGAAACTCGTATAATTGGCTCTTGAGTTGTTCAACTAAAAATTCTCAGGTATCACACTTGAGTCTGAATACTGTTTTCTAAAATAACATTTTATGCACTTTTTTTTTGCATAAAGTAGCAGGGACTAGGAGTGATCCTGGGTAAATAATATGATGCTGTCAGGTTGTGCTTGTTGGGCTGTACAAGTTGGAGATACGATAGGAGTTCATTCTTTGAATCCCAAAATTAATGTAAATAAATAACTGGGTCCTTACATTCCCTGAAACATAGTTTCCATTACAAAGGCCAACCAAATAAAGCTGTTTAGGGATGTAATTCCTATTTATAGTAAGCATGATCTGAAACAGATATAATTACACTGTGGGGCAAAATGCAGTCTATTTAATGTTAAAACAAGTGGTATGTACAGGTAACCGCTGTTTGAAAGGTTCAGCTAAAGTCTTGAAATGGTGATGTGATAGTATGGATACTGTAATGTTCACCATGAAAACATTTTGCTGCATGCTGAATGGGATAATCTATTTATTTCAGTATATTTATTTTTTTGTAGTTTACTTGAACAGGAATCAAATTGGCATGTCTACTTTAAAAATAGATGTGCAGTAAGTCTCCCCCCAGAATGAATAATATTATCAGGGCTTTACACAAAACTATTCCCCTGTTCTTGCACACTTGTATGACACCATTCCTCACAGGGCCTGAGGTGTGACTACTGGACAGTGTCCAGTAACAGTCAGGATGTCCAGCTTTGAACAGATGAATGAGAATATAGGACTTGTGTGGTAATATTTTTTATTACACCTCAGAAGATTAGCTTTAATTCCTACAGTGCCAATCTGCCATTTAGGTTGACTGAGCTAGTGATGGGTACGGTCAAATGAGGTAAAACTCGAATAATTTGAATTTCTAAACCATTGAAGAGAATTTGTTTCGCACTTTGCAGAAGACAACATATTTATTTGGTTCATGTTATTCATTTGGATTACACATTGAATTCTGCTGTTGGTCAGACCCCGTGGTTTCATGCTATCCAGCAGGGGTAGGGTTTTAATAGGTAATGGTAATGATGTGAAGGTAATTACTTGTCAAGTAATCAGACACATTCATTGGTTATGGCACACTTTTCTTACACTCTGTAACTGGCAGGGCAACAGAGTAAAATATTTTAACTGCAGGTCATATGGCAGAAAGTATGTCAGTGAACCTTAAACCTGACATTAATATTAAAATGTCCTTCATATATTATCATGAATTGGAATGAATGGAACTTGTGGATCTCATTAAAATATATGGTCAGTGGTGCTAACACAGTGAACACAAAGGTGCAATAACGCCTAAAGGTTAATGTGTAAACACATTAAACAGTAATAGTCACAACTTTCCTTATATTAATTTTGAATGCTTTTATTTGACATTCAGCCATGATTAGTTAGATGGACAGACTGGCAAATGCATGTGTGCCCATAACCCAGAATGAACAGTTCTGTTATATTAAAGTAAAAGTGAGGTCCCTGTCCAGGCTTTAAAGGCATGTAGGGGAGGGGAGGTGTAGCTCCACTCATTCTTAGCCCTGGTCTTAGATGGAGGTCAGTTGACAGCTTCATGCCTCTGCAAGTTTATACCCAGTGAAGGAGCTTGTGGTACCCATTGAATAGGACGCTGGGCCCCAGGGCCAGTCTGGACATTTTGGAAAAGAGAAAGATCTCTTGCCCTGCCTGGAATTGAACCCCAGATTGTCCATCTGGTCAATTTTCTGATTGTCAACTGTATGATATATTTGTTACTTAATAGTTACCCAAGCTCCTTACATTTGATTTTATTCTGTATGGATTCGTTGTAGTATGTGGGTTGTTCCAAAATAAGGTACACATAGGTGCAGATTGTGGAAGTGAAAGGCAAGTGACATTATAACACCAGAACATGCTGATGAGATGGCATTGCCTGTTGTGACAGCCAGATGTCAAGGCTGTGGACGTGCAAGTATGCGAAGCAATGGCAGTGCTTGCTAAATGATAGAAGCGTGCATTAACATCATGTTTGTGCAATGTTAGGTAAAAGTGTAAGTGAAACTGCAGGTGTCAACTGGTAAAGTGAAAAAGTGAAGTGTGTTTGAATGGCATAAGAGGTTTAAAGTGAGTGGGGAAGGTGTACGAAAGAGCTGGGTGTCAGATGACTCACTGGACATATGAGAATTGAAAGTGTGTGGAAATTGGTTTGTGCTGACAGACTATTAGGTGTAAAAATTATGGCAGAAGAACCAAGTGTGGATGGAGAAACTGTGAGGAAGACTTTGGCTGAAGATTTGGGCACAAAGAAGGTTCCTGCAAAGATGGTGCCAGAAAGTTTGTCTGATGTCCAGAAACAGGCACAGCTTGATATTAGTTCTGATTTCTGTTGTTAGCTGGCCACAAGAAATAACTTTTTGGATACTGCTATCATGCATGATGAATCATGGTGGAGCTTTAAATGTGATTCAGAAATGAAATTCAAAAGCATGCAATGGAAAACAATCATTACCAAGATCAAGGAGCCAAACATGTCATGAGCCCAAGTGAAGACAATTCTGATCTTTTTTTTTTCTTCCTTACTTTTTTAACTGTAAGGTCATTGTTCACTTTGAGTTTCTTGAACAAAGTCAAACAAGGGGATTCAGCAAAATTTTAAACAGTGGAAGCTGTGTGGAAAGTGACAGGAATTATTGTTGTATAAATAATTGAATGCAGATTTTATGGGGGCATCCTGGGACTTAATTGTTTAGAGTTGCAAATTGCAGAAGAAGGAGAAGTGAGAAGGAGTTACCTTGGCATAAGTATTATTTGCCTTAATATTAAATAAAGAATCATAGATTAAAGGGGGGGAGGGGTGATGGTGGTGATGATCTGTCCTTGCCAGGATTTGAACCACTTCTTAGTTGTTCAGCTTGTCTGGTTACTATACTAACTGAGCAATCCACATGACCTTTTGTCCAGAATGCTTCATTCCCCCATCAAGAGTCCTAATGCTTCCCACAGGTTGAAATATCGTAAGGAAAAACCAGCTCTCCTGTCACATACAGAAGGAAGAGTTACAAAAGTAAACCTGTTATCTCCACCATGGCAGTTCATCTGTCCGCATGTAGTGACTTGAGGGCTGCTGAATGGATTTGCGTGTTATTCAACATTACACTCAGGTGAACATCTGTATATATTTCAGAGCAAGGAGTGTCTGAAACAGAAGTTGTGCAAAAGAACAGAACACATGTTTATGTCCAGTGTATTGTTTGTAAGTCTTACAGTTTGTGATGTAATTAAAAGATATGGAGTGCATGCACCAGAATTGTTACACTGTGTGCACATATCCTGATGTGCTCTTTTGCAGTATTGTATGTGAAGTCTAGGGTACTGTTGAATTTGGCGATTTTTAGCACTTGTAAAACTGTTAGAGGGGTGGCACTTTGAAGTCAAGTCTGGTAGTTGTAACAGTAGAAAGTGTTGTAAATATGAAGACAGGTGAGTGTTTCTACAGGTAAGTCTGTGGTTAAGTAAACTTCAAAGTCTCTTAACAAATAGAAGGATCAGTGTATAACAGTACTGTGACATCAAGAGGTCCCTTCTTCACTACATGTATGGTGGGAACTGAAGTGTGCTGAGATATTGAAAGGTAAGAGGAAGAGCCAATGGAATAACAGCAGTGCAGCTGAGGAAGACCATCAGTTCAAGGTAACACATTTTAACATTTTGGTATGTGGTGTTCTTACATACTGTTTATGGCCTCCTTTATCAATCCTATCACAGAACTGAATTTTGGGATGAAAGGTACAGTGTCTTTGTACGGGAGCAACATCAAAAGTTCACGCATTCATAATGTTAATACTAGATTGACACCACTGCTCTGGACAGTTTGCGCTTGAGGAAAGAGCCACAAGTACTTATTGGATAGGACACTAGGCGAGTTCCAGTGTGAGAAGAAACAGTCTCTGCCAGGAATGACACTCCACATCACTTTTGGTATAGGAAATTAATTGTTGTGTACTCTATTAGGTCTTGAAGAAACTTGGTATATCATGGACAGGTTTCAGCAGCCAGGAACATGTATCACAATGTGTTAGTTTTTTTAAAGTGATGGTTGAAATTGACATTCTGTTACTTGAAAGAAATTATGAAAGGACAGACCTTGCAAACATCTTTGTTATTGTAACATGAAGTAATCAGCTGTACATGGATTGTGCTTTATTAAGTTACTCTGTGGTGACCAACAGTTGTCTTTGGTGTATCTTTATGTGCCTTAACCCTTTGAAGGCTGACATGTAAACTGTATGTACAAGTTTGGTTTCTGCCTCACAGAAAACAAACATCCTGTTCATTATAAAAGCCAGGCAGTCAGTCCTGGTCAGGAAGATTTGTAGATGAGTTGCAGTACCTGTGATGTTTTGTTTACATTTTTATTTCGTGGGGAGTGCTGCTAAATGCATGTGCATCTGTAAATATGGACATATTTAGTCACTATCTTATGGTTTTGACCTTGAATTATCAGTAGATGTGTTATTGTACCAGTGTTCATATGGCCACTCCACTTGTAGGCACCAAAGAAGAATAGTGTGCAGTGATCTGATTTTTGTGGGCTGAAGGTGTACCAGCAGCAGAAATACGAAGGCCATTTCAGAAGTTTTGTGTATGGTGGCAGCACCGTGCAGTGTGTCATGTGATTGAACTCAAATTACGTGTGTGGTGCCAGTGGCTCTGTTGCTGCTATCACACAGGTGCACTGTCTTTGTGACGTCAGTTGCTGTTTAGCTATGGATTGGGAAAGACTACAAGAAAATTTCTCGTGGACGGACGTGAGAACAGTAATAAAATTTAATGTTCTGTTGGGTAAAAGTGCTCTAGAGTGTTACAAGTCGTTGAAGGAAGGTTTAGGGACACATGCTCCTTCATATGAAACTGTTCGCCGATGGGTAAATTTCATTAAGAATGGCCGAGAACAGACGGATGACGCCCCTCGCAGTGGAGCCCCAACAACAGCGACCGATGAACTCCACGTGAACCAAGTGAAATTTGTCCTTGAAGGTACGCGCAGTATTTGATGCACGGCAATTGCTACAGAAGTCAGAATCTCGCCAGCAAGTGCTTACCATATCCTCACCAACAGCTTGGGGAAAAGAAAAGTTTGTGCAAAGTGGATTCCACACGTGCTCAACGATGACCAAAGAGCCATGCATGTTCTTCTTGCCAACACCCATCTGCAGCGTTGGAGAAATGAAGGCAATGCATTCCTCGATTGCATTTTAACGGTTGATGAGTCATGGATGCATTCATTTGACCCTCAGCTGAAACGACAGAATGCTGAATGGGGAGCCCTGTCACCGAGGAAGAAAATTGCACGGCGCAGTCTGGGTGCTCTGTCATGTTCTTCAGCCGAAATGGGCTTGTGCTTGACCAGCCCGTGCCAGTTGGCACCACGGCCAATGGCCCATATTACTGCTCACTCTTGCAGGATAAGGTGAGGCCGGCTCTTCACCGTAAACAACCAGAACTGCTGGAGCATGGTGCCATTTTGCTCCAGGACAACACAACACCTCATCGCCATCGTGATGTGCAAATCTGGTGCAACATCGGGGCTGAGAAGTGTTGGCACGTCCTCCCTACTCTCCAGACTTCGCCCCACGTGATTATTGGTTGTTTTCATGTGTGAAAGAACATGTTTGGGGAAAAAGATTTGAGTCAGAAGACAATATCAACAATGCTGTCACTGCCTCTTTAAAGCGTCCGACCACGGACAAAAACAGAGCTGCAATTGATCGTTTACCATGTAGATGGGAAAAGTGTGTGGACAGTGCTGGTGATTACATTGAGTAGAGGACATATGTGTATACAGTCAGGAATATCAATAGTATTTTTATCTAGTATTTTGTTATTACAATAAAATCATACACAAAACTTCTGAAATGCTCCTAGTACATCAAAAGACTTCCAGTGCAGTATGGGAACAGTGCTTGACCACAGGGAAGTGTGTTTGAATATACTATTGACAAGTTCAAAACTTGTATCACAAGTGTAACTGATGCAGAATGGCTGGGGTGACCGTCCATGTCCACTCCTGATGAGAATGTTGAATGAGGTGTGTGCCATGATTCTGAATAACAGAAGAGTGACTTAATGAAATGGCAAGTCATCTGTAAGTCACTCATGATTGCACCCATGAAGTCATCTGAAACAGATGAGACTTTCATAAATTTGTGGAAGACGGGTTCCCAAGCAACTCACAAGAACACAACTGCAGGTGCTTAAAATATATGCCAGCACCTCTTCAATCACGGTCAAAATGAAGATGACAACTTTTACAGACATGTTATCACTGGGGACAAAATGTGGAGCAACCAGCAGCAAGAAAAGTGATACTTGTTTTTTTTTTTTTTTTTGTTTCACTAGAGTCAGTACTGGCACAGCAGTAAATAGTACTTGAATTTCTGAAATGAGTGACAAGTGGAAGCCATCACTTTAAAGCACATACCAAGGACTACTGTTGAAAGGTATTTTATTGTTGCACGACATTGCCCTTCCATACACTGCCATCAGAAGTGTTGAAACTATTCAGCACCAGTACTTTGAGAGGTACTGGAACACCCTCCATATAGGTGTGATGTAGCCCCTTTGGACTGTAACCCCTTGGGTTCACTCAGAGATGCTTTAAGAGGCCACCAATTTGCCAGTAACCAAGTAGTGAAGGAATTGGTGCATGCATGGCCTGTCACCTAAAAGCTTCTTTTTTTCTCAGGGCATACAGAAGCTTGTTTACCATTTGACTGAGTATATTGAAAAGCAGGTGGACTGTGTGATGTTTTTACAAATTTTCTATTGCAGTGAAAATTTTAAGAAATGAATTGTGGATACTTTCTGACTAAGTCACAGAATCACTGCTTATTGTGAGAATTGTGCAAAACACATACATACTGCATGGCAGAATGTAGAGTTGTTAAATGTTACAACAAGTGGTACATGTACTTACCACTGGGCTTTCAAGGATCAGTGTAATGTTTCCAATACTTGGTAGCATGAGAAGGAAGTGTTATTTTTAAGAGAGTGCCCACGTGCAGGTGTTTTGCTTTATGTTCTGTAGAATGGGGTCATTTGTACTTCATCAGGCACATTATTTCATATTCTCCAGGAGTGAAAGTGTAACCTGGCTTTACCAATTACAAGTGTGCTTATTGATCAGTGTGTCTCAAAATATTGGTGTCACAGAGAATTTGATCAAGAATTTCACACTGCAGATTGGTGTAGTGTGCTATTACTTAATGTTTTGTCTATATAGACCGGAGAGACAGGAGATTGTTTGGCACTACAATGTGAGTGAAGGAATGTCATTCAGAGAGCTTGCAAGTGAACAGTAATTATTTTTGTGTCATTCAGTAAGTGAAATTTCATGGCATGTGGACGAGAAAATTTATATACAATGTGGAAGTGACCATGTCCATTTGAAAGTCCTGCCCAGATTGTGTGTAATGTAAAGAGTGCGTGAAAGGCAAGGTGGTAGGGATGGTGTCAGCTGAATATGGTAATTTGTCTCAGAATGTGATGTTGTGAAGAGATCTGTGCAATGTTCAGGTTCCTCTGGGCACAGGGCATGATGATAGCGCCTGTTGCCAGATGCAAGTAGCCTATAGCCTGGACATGATGGATGTGTGGAATGTGTTGCAGCATTGCACAGAATGGGCCGGCTGGCTGATAAGTGACACAGTGGCATATGTGGATGGCCTGATAGAGGATCACTGATTGTCATTGTATCAAATTGCTGCTAGAGCAGACATGCACATTGTGTTGTCATTTAGTGAATAATCATGGAGATGGGCCCTCATGCAGAAGGCATTGGCAAACAGAACTCATCTCACACACTTGCAGTGCTGCTTGAAGAAGCGTCACAAGCTTCTGGTGAAGGAACCAAAACAATTAGTTAATTTTATATTGATTGAAGACTAACCTGAAGGACAGGAATAGTGGACATACAGGTGTGCAAAATGGTGGTGACTAATGCATATCCAGAATGGTTAATCAGGAATTAGATGGGCATTTAACAGTTCAAATCATTTGAATTGATGGGACCATGCAGAATTGTACCTGGTGTTTTGCAGTCTGGAATATAAGTTTCAGTTTTCCCTCTGCCATATTTTTCACCTGTGTAGCGCATAAATATACTTTGAAAACTTGGATACAGGTCAAATAGATGTTCATATGTAACCCAAGCACTTGCATGTGTTATATGGAATGTTCTGAACTTCACGTTATATTTACCGTTAATCAATGGAATGTTCTGTTAGGAAAGTATTATGGCTGTCAAATGCATGCAGTAATGTGTTTAAATATGTCAGGGTTGCCACCACACCATCACACAAATTCATGTCACAGTACACTTTTAACACAGGACATCCCGTTGTGTTTCAGTAACTCAATATATTAAAGGTGATGCAGTCAACGTAGTTATTCTTTATCATAGAAAACAGAAGAAACAAATATTGCTTTTATAATAAAGAATAATTCTGTTGACTATATCACCTTTAATATATTGAGTACATGTCACAGTACCCTAGTTAAATTACTAAATGACAAACATTATGCCTTCAAGACATGTAACATGCCCCCCTTCCAGAAAAAAAAAAAAAGAACCTTTGCTGTATTGTACAGAGGATTGGATTTCAGTGTGAGTTTATTAACATACTTTTCAGCAAGAAATGTTTATAACGTGATAATGTGAAGGTTAGAGTTTAATATTAATGATACAGTGATGGACATTAGTCCATAAATCTTCAATTAGGTGGCATATTTCTTCAGAACCACACATAAGATACATACAGAAAGACATGTCAGGTTTTGAATGTTCTGTCACACAATTTGTGCTGTTACAGTTCATTTCTCTGGTACCCCTTTTTACAGACTAACTCTACATCAAGCTGTCCTTCATTGTCCAGCATTATATCCCAGTTTATGTTTTCACTACTTATTTTAATTTACATAAGGAATCACTGTTTTATGCCTTGCATTTCTTTCTGAGTATGTATTCTGCCAGATATAGCATGTAGTTTACTTTTCTGCTGTGTGAACTATGATGCCTAACATCTCTACACATTTACTGACATGTGGATATGTAACAAGAATAAAAGAAGATCAAGTAACACAGCTGTAGCTTCCTAGATACCTTACATATCCACGCTCACAGCCACATTCATTATAGTCACCATGTTGGCAACCCTGATGGGATAACATTGTGTTTGTAATGTGAATTGCACACCGTAAGAATGAATGTGCTTATATTGTAACATTTTGAACGGAAAATATTAAGAAGAATATATGGCCCAATACAAGAAAGGGGGCTGGTGCCCAAGATGGAATAGGGAAATTTGTATTCTTTACAAAGATCTAAATATTGTGGATGATATTAAAGTTAGAAGACTAGGATGGGTGGGTCACATTATAAGAATGGAAGATGAGAGTATTCCAAAAAAGATTCTTAATGGGAAATTCCACAACACAAAATCAGTAAGAAAATCAAGAACAAGTTGGATGTCGCCCAGAGGGATGCATTACATGTCCTAGGAATACGAGGATGGAGGAGACAAACTTGGGATAGAGAAGAAAGGAGGTACCTTTTGAGGGGGTCAAGGGCCCAGAAGGGCCTGTATTGCTATATATGGATATTATAACATATACATGGTCACTCAAATCTTGCTTTTCTGACAAACATTACAGTGTTTTGAGGTGTTGGTGCGTGTGCAGTGGAATACAGTTCCTTATAGCAAGAAGATACCATCACTGTATACCAGATGAGTTTCAGCCAGGCATGCAAACTGTATCAGTGGCATGTCAGCATCAAATGCATATAGCAGTAGATACTGACATGCCACTGAACCACCACACCAGCACATTTTGTCAAGGCTAAAGCATAGAGAATAGTTAATCTCTCACCATATTCAGTCAAAACATTGTAGAGAATGGTGACACATTTATTGTGGATGGGGCATTAAAGGAATTTCCCTTGTACAGAAATGGTTTGGTTACTTGTCTGGGATATTGACTGAAACAACTCTTTACAGTGCAGTTACATGCATTGAGAATGCAGCTCAGCTGAACACAAGAAAATACATTCAGAAGCATTTCATGAAAATGGAGGAGCACTTGAACCATTACTTCAGCTTGAAGAACACATGGAGTTGAAGCTGTGTAGATGGATCAGCTCCATACTAGAAAACAGAATCAGAGGAACCTCACCTGTGGGAGATATCCAGAGGATCTCCATGCCTAAGGGATGCCACAATGGAAGTTTTATTATATAGGTGAACCTTTTGGTGGGGAAGCTGAGTTGTAATGACTGCTATGCAGTATAAGATATGGAGGATCCTAGCAAATGACAAATTGCTGTATGGTATCCGAGATACTACAGATATCTCTTGACAGTGGAGGACTATCTCAGCCAGATGAAACCAGAATGGTGCTGTTAATTGAAATACCTTTGCAGGCTGTACAGAACCAACTTAGTAACATGTCCACGTAATGATATTGGACAAAGGACTGACATGTAGATTACAGTTGCACAGTATAATAAAGACTACCTGAACCTGTAGAGGAACTCTGAATAAACAGGGGATTGACTGAAGCTAAGAGTGTTGTTATATTGGATCTTCACTGCAGCAGTAAGGCCCATTATCTGACTGGTGGCCAAGAGTTTTACTGCACATCAGAAAAACCGTGTGTGGAGAATCAGAGCTAAAGTATAATTGGAGCTATGACTTGTGAAGCCAACTACTGCAGTTTAAGTGCTCCTGCAACTCCCTTTGTGTGTTACAGCACTTACTGGAGTGTATAGACAGACGTACATGCAATGAACTGTGGGAAATACTAGGGTTTGGACATACAAGGATAGATGGGGACATGAATGTGGACCTTATTCTGATAATAGGGGTGGATAATATGATGACTGATCTATTAATGGGTTCAAAAGTAACACCTGGTTTGAGTCTTGAAAAGGGAAGCATTAGTTGTGGGTGACTGACAAGCCCCCACCCCCCAGTGAGATTTGTGGTTCCTTTAGCAGTGTTGATGAAGATTCACGTCTTCTGGGGGGTTACACTGTCAACTGGTAAATAGTCACTGGCATTTTCATAATCCTGAACAGGAAGGTAGCAGCTGTTGGAGTGTGGTCTTCTGGATCAGCTGTTCCCAGCATATTCATTTCACAGAGCACATGAATGTCACTCTCACTGCAGAACACCGTGAAAATTGATTGATTATGCCGTTATTTGAACTACAAACAATATTATTAGTGAAAATTTGATGTCAGACTGTGGAACAGTCAGACAGACGATGGCTTTTGTGTAAGAGATTGTGAGATTAATGTAAAACAGAAAATTACCCATAAGATGTATTAAAGTTTGAGTGTCCATTCTAAAGCGCTTCTCATAGTCATCTTTTGTTGATATAAATTTGTAGAAGTGTATATCAGAGTATATATTTCTCCATGAACCATTCTTTACTCCAGAGTGGACATCTTTAGTTACCATTGTTTTCACAAAGCAGTGGTGGTACTACAGCCATAAGTATAACATTCATTCCCTTTTCTGTTGCACACAGCCTGCCATTAGAACTACACTCAACTGAATGCATTGTGCAATATGATTGTGATGTGTGGTGAAGGACTGTCCTTGGTCATCATGTGCAAGATATGACACAAATTAGTTCAATCCTGTTGCACATTGTAACTATGGGAACCTTACTGACAGGGATGCAGACCAAATTGCTGGTTGCAGTACTAGGTCAGTCTGATACAACTCTTTGTATTTTATTTTAACAGTAATTGAGATTAATATAATGGATGGGAGGGTAGTATAAAGATGGATTTTTAAGAAGTGGGAGGGTGTGAACTGGATTCATTTTGCCCAGAACAGTGATCGTTCAGTTTTTCTGAACACAGTAACAAACCTGCCCCATGGAGCTAGTGTAAGGAATCCTTAAATTTGGATTTTGGTCTTGTGTATATATGGAAATGCTTGTAGCTGGTGTATGTGGAGGTTGAGATAAACAGGTCGGTATTATAAAAGTGCATAATGAAACAATTCTTGAGCATTTCATTACAATTTATAGTTTGGATGATGTGTTCATTCTTGGCAGTTCAAGATAATTTTCAGCCCCCATTTTAAATGAGCATTGAGACTATTTGGAGGTCATTATCTGTTGTAAGAACACCACATTCTGTTTTCATGTTTATATTCATACCAATGTGTTATGATTCTAACACTAATACCATCAGAACACAAAATACTTTGATATAACATTGCACTGCTGTATGTTTCAACATTCAAAATTATCATTAGGAGGATTTTCCCCACTATCTGGTTGCTACAGTCATGTGATATTCTGTACATGTCCATGTATTGGTTAATTACAATAAAAACTGGTTATGATAAAATGTGATTAAACAATGTAGGCAAAGCTCTTCCACAAATATATCAAAATTGTATCAAAGCCATGGGTACGTGAGGATGCTATGGTACCCCTTGCAAAAATGTATACCTGTACTCTATTTTGTGTGGATTTTTATAGAGTTTTAGGTTATGTTCAATATATTCCTGTAATATCAAAATAAAATAGTACTCCACAAAATGTGTTTGATACAAGTGTTGTGTCAATGCATCACATGTTCTTGCTGTGATTGTGTAGCAGTGTAAATGCTGTATTACTCTACTGAGTGGTAGGGTGTAAGTGAATAGGGTTAGTTAGCATTCTTACTTTTCTGCAGTGAAATTGGAGAGAGAGCTTTATTGTGCAGTGACCAGTCAAGAATAAATAGTAGCTTAATATGTTCTGCTTTCTATGCTGTGATCAGTCTGTTTTCCTTTTCCATGATATAGGTGTACAGTTTTTCCAAATGGCTCTTTGTATGTGTTCATAATGCCAAGATATTTTTTCTTATCGGTTAGACTTGTGGTATTCAACCTGGGGTACGCGAAGACATCTTAGGGGGTACGTAAAATTAAAAAAAATAATAAATATATTATTTCATGATAAACACTGAATAATCAGGGCCAGATTTAGGGTTAGCCACAAGAGACCCGGACGTAAGGACATGGGACTTGGGAGCGCCATTTTTTTCTCTCCATCCTTTATGCGATTCTTATCTGGGCGGCTAGTTTCATTTTATTCCACGTAGTGCATATAATTTTGCTTTGCTAAAATACCTTTGTTCCTTTATTAATTTTTATATGATAGGCAATAATATATTTGTTATTTAATAGTTTGATTCTCCTTTTTTTCATTTAAAACTTGTTATTTAATACTTCATTTTGGATGTAATTTATTTAACTTATTTTAGATGTAGATTGTAGACTATGTATAACTTGAATTATGCACCAACAACTTTGGGGGTACGCAAACAAAAAAGGTTGAATACCACTGGGTTATACCAAACAAGCGATCATTGTTCAGAATACAATACAAGGAAGTTGGAAAGATAAGGTAACAGCACATCTCACATCAAGTAGCATGATCTGACATCAGATGTCACCATGTAACAGACAGTCCTACTGGAAAAAAGGTCAAAAATCCAAGTGTGCATTGTAATTTGATTTATGCATCTGTAGTGTCTTGCACTGTTTAAAATTCATCGCCTTTTGGTGGAGGTACACAAAGCACAAACACTGTTATGAAAACAGCCGTGGATTTGGTGCAGTGTTTTCGGTAATGGCAGGACAGATGTTCACAAGCAGTAACCAGGAAATGGCAAGCAGTCTCCTATGAGTGACAGCGTATGTTGTGGACACATTCAAGTTCAACTTTGCCCAACAGCTGGACACTGCTGGGTAGTGCATACAGCATTGTCCATTACCAACTGGATTACAGAAAAGTGTGTGCGGGATGGGTGCCAAAGAAACTCACAATCATAAAGCTTATTGTATGGGACTTTTCATGCATTTGCAATATTATGCCAATCATGGAGAGCAGTTTGAACAGTACAGTGTTGCAGGGGATGAAACATTGGTTAATCACATACACCCAAAACCAACATAGCATCCCTGATGTCGAAACAGCCATCATCTCCCACAGAAAAGGGATTCACAGCAAAGCCATCAGTGAGGAAATCATGGCAACTGTCTGTTTTAACCATGAATGTTTAATTCTTGTGGTGACAATGTAACTGCTGAGCTTTATTGTGGTGCTGTGGCAGGCCATTTGTTGCAAAACATTTGCATAGCTGCTCCGTGGTACAATAATGCCAGGCCTCATACTGCTGTGACTGGTTACATTGCAATGGCTGGGGAAGTTATGGACCATCCTCCCTGTAGTCCCAATCTCATCCCCAGTGGTTTCCATATCTTAGACGCTTAAGAAGCACCTAGTTGGCAAGTGATTTGCAGCTGACATGTCCTGGCTACAGACACTTGATGTAGATTTCTTGTGTGCTGGGATATGAGCCTTGGTGCCACAGTGGGACAAGTGCTTAAATGTCAGTGGTGACTGGTGGAGGTCTGATGTATACCATCTGCTACCCATGTGCCATGTATACATTAAAGTTGGAAGTTCTCAGCATCATAGTGTTTGTGTTCTTAATAGTAGGTTTGTTTTAAAAGTGAATTTCACCCTAATCTGCTTGAACAATTTTCTAATTTTCCTGACATATGGCTTGACATGTGAAAGGTCTCTTATTTCATGTTTCAGATTTTTTTTCATATTATTTTACAGGTATACATTTGAATTTTTTGGTTTTTGTGTTCCTATGCTTATCTGAATTCCTGACAGGCAAATTGTGTATACGATTAAGTACGTAAATGCAGCCAGTTTGTCGTCATTGGTATGATTAACGAAGTTACGTATATGTGTATCTGTGTGAGTAGGTTGTCTATAGATATCTGTTTTTAATTTCATCACCTGTATTTATGTCTAGTGATGAAGCTAAGAATGCTGTAGGAAGAGTTAATTTGACTGTTATATTAAACCTTTATCATAACCAGTTTTTGTTATAATTTACTAATATATTGACATATGCAAGGCTTTTTCACATTATTAACAAGTAGTATATAGCCCGTTCAGTTGCAACGAATAATATTTGCACTTAAGTTCTGACACTGATTTTATTCGTTTAAATATTTATTCCATGCAGTAACTTGTTTTGTTAGGAAGTGCCTCCTTTGCATTATTAATTTTGTTTATATTTAGTGTTAATTGAGTACATTGCATAACTGAAATTTTCCTCCAGGAAGTGAATAAATATCCTTTCCTCCTAAATTAGACCCAATTCTAAGAGATTTTTTGGGGTGCTAAATTGGTGTGCATTTTAAAAATACCTTCTGAGGCTGAAGTGGCATTAATGTTAGAGTTCAACTGAAATAAACCCTGATATTTTCCCAAATATTAATAATGCTGCAAATCTTTATGGCTAGAGAGAATGAAGCTCACAATAGGCCAAACCAAACTCTGTGCCTTGGGTCATGAAGAAAAACATTACTTTTGAGATGCCCGGGGTTGAACCCAGTTCGCTTGGAGAAAGTTTAAAAGAACTGTTATAGTGTGTGGAACTTCAGGCCTTACCTGCTTTTCGAACAACCTCCCCAAAATATCGAAACATATTGGTATCATTAATGTTATATGCTACATAAAGTTCATGGAAATCCTCCAGATGATGTGGCTTTGGAAGTCAAAACATGTAGTGGTACATACAGTAGAACCCTGTTAAGAAGTCTTTCAAGGGACCAGAGGATTAGGGACTCATTAAGCGGGAAGACTTATTAAGAGGGAAAGCATGCATTATGGATTTTATTTCAGGACTTTAAAAATCAGACTTCTTGCAGGGGAAAACTTCTTATGCGGGTACTTCTTATCCGGGTTCTACTGTAGTTAAATAAGTATGATTTGTAGTTGTGTCCTGATGGTATTAGTATTATGTATGAGTGTAACCACAGTCTGTCATTGTATACCAAGAGATTGACAATAAAGTTTGAAGCCACCATGAATCCCATACATGTCCCAAGTCCAGATGATTACATAATGTATCACTGGAACTTTGTAATAATTTGTGGACTATGATGTATGTTTATTTTTATAGTTTCCTCGTAGTATTCATTTTTATTTCAAGTTTCCTTTGAATGCTCCCCTTTGGTCGGTCATGTTTTCTTGCATGTTTATAAAATCCGTGCATAAATGTTAGCTCAGGTTTTTCACCGTAAAATTAGCCATTAGATGAAAAGTGAAGGCAAAGGCATGCACTAGATTTGGGCAGATTAGTTTTATCGCATACTAATTCAGTGTGAAATGCTCTTCATTTTATTTAAATTTTGTTATCATTTAGCTCTTAAAAATGCCAAGGTGAGAAACCAGTCGCATAGTAATATCCAGTGTGTGGTTGCCTGTACTGTAGTCTTAGGTACTAGTGGTATTTAGGAGGGGAATGTATGTTATGCCAGTTTTAATATGAGACTGAAGTCTGGCCAAATGCGTGTGTTTAGTGCAGAAAGGTGGAAATGTCTTGCAAGTGCCAGTACATGTAAGATTTCATGACCAACCTATTGGACACTAGATACTAAAACTGCCAGGTGTTAGAATTTTGTCCAATTTGTCAGCCATTTGGGTTTTCATATTGAATCTTGTGTAGGTGGGGTGAGTAGTGGGAACTCGTGGGCCCCACACTCCATACTGGATAAGGTCTGGTAGGGTATGAGGGCGTGACGATAACTTACATATTTAAAAGGGGCTAGCGTGTGGGTATTGGCAATCTTGGATTTCATGTTGGTGCTATTAATTGGCTGGTTTTGATATCTAGTGTCAATCTCAAAATTCCTAGGGCGTTATGCTGAGCAAAACGTTTTGCTTAAAGCAATAACAGAAACTTCACAGTAAAGGCCCAAGGCTACCGTTTTGGCCATTTTCAAACATGTTTGGACGCCCTGCTCATGACTGGTGGCGCCAGTAAAAAATTTTGCTGGCCAAGAGCGCCAGTGGAAAATTCTGGGTACTAAAAATATTAACAGCCGTGGTAAAATTGTCCCTGTCGGAAATTCGTGCCACGCTAGTATATTTTCTGGCCGAGCGGCGCCAGTGAAAAATTATGGGTTCCGACACAACGGGCGTATTAAAGAATTTTTTGGGGGGGGGGGGTTTGTTTCTGAAATGCTAGTAAATTCGTCGAACCATTTTCTTGTTTAATCTTCGTAGTCTTCTAAGCAGCTACTAGATGTCTCTCGTGCTGGTTGCTCCGATGATGTTGGAACCCGCTGGACTCGAACTGGCGACCCTTGGATTGCTGGGCTGGTGTCTTATCCATTACACCACGAAGTTCTTGTTGAGAGAATAATTTTGGAACTTCCTGATGAATTGTAAGGTCGAGGAATCTTGACAATAAATTTTCTAAATCCAAGTCCTTGCCGACGATCGGTCTCGAACTGCTGCTGTTCATAAACAAAGTTTGGCAGGCCAGTGCTTTAGCCACTAGACCACGCCGTTCTTGTTGAAGTAATAATTTTGGATCTTCCTGATGAATTGTGAGGTCGAGGAATCTTGACAATAAATTTTCTAAATCCAAGTCCTTGCCGACGATCGGTCTCGAACTGCTGCTGTTCATAAACATAAAGTTTGGCAGGCCAGTGCTTTAGCCACCAGACCACGCCGTTCTTGTTGAAGTAATAATTTTGGAACTTCCTGATGAATTGTGAGGTCGAGGAATATTGACAATAAATTTTCTAAATCCAAGTCCTTGCCGGCGATCGGTCTCGAACTGCTGCTGTTCATAAACATAAAGTTTGGCAGGCCAGTGCTTTAGCCACTAGACCACGCCGTTCTTGTTGAAGTAATAATTTCGGAACTTCCTGATGAATTGTGAGGTCGAGGAATTGTGGTAGGTTACTGCAGGTTAGCTGTATCGAAATGATAACTACAGGGAGTACATTCCAGTCAGTCTTTATTTTACATATGTACAGGCCGGTACGGTATTGTACCCAAGTGTGATTTAGCTCAGAATGAATACGACGCAGCGGCCGTGCTTGTGGGTCCTCAGTAGCCGGCGCCTAGCCACCGTGGTCCCGTCCAAAAGAACCCTGCTCGCACGAGGGAGCAGAGTGGTTATGTCTCAGACGTACTATACTATACTATACTATACTCTTTTATTTGCAGCCACCGCTGGCTGCCTGCTCTGTGATTGGTTGACACGTCGCCATAGTGAGGAGGTCGACCATCCGATCTCGCGAACCAATCTGCGCGGTCTGCGACCGCTGCTCTGGAAGGAGCCGTTTTGCGGGAAGCGGAGAGGCTGCTGCGTGCGGGTAGCCCCCACATCATCCCCCCCCCCCCCGCGGAGAAGGCTGCTCAGCTGGTGAAGCGGGCCGGAAAGCGGACGGTGCGTCCGCGGCGAGTGGTCCGCTGGGCTGGAGCAGAGTTTGCTCCTGCGGCAGGAGCTGTGACTGCAGCAGGAGGTGAGACTGCAGTTGGAGTTGGTACTGCAGCTGGTGTGGGTGGCCCCATGGAACCGTGTCGGCTCTCCTCCAGGATGTATGCTGGCTTCACCCGATCTGCCGACACGGTGATCTGCTGGCCGCGCACTGAAAGATTAAATGTCTTATTAGAGCGCGACATCACTTTGTAGGGGCCGCTGTATGGCGGCTGGAGGACTCGACGCAGGGCATCGTGCCGTAGGAAAACGTGTGTAGAGTTCTGAAAGTCCCTGTGCACGAACGTGGCAGTGCTGCCGGGACTGGACGTAGCTGGTCCATCTGTCGACGCAGTTGATCCACAAACTGCGCCGGTTCGGTTTGGACTGGTGACGGAGCTAGGAGCTCGCCGGGGACCCGCAGGGGCTCGCCGTATACGAGCTCGGTTGCGGATGACAGCATGTCCTCCTTGTATTCTGTTCGAATCCCAAGGAGGACCAGCGGAAGAGCGTCCGTCCACTTTTCATGTGCGTGGCCCTTGATGGCCGCTTTGAGTGTCCGGTGGAATCTCTCGACCAATCCATTTGCGGCTGGGTGGTGAACGGTTGTTCTGGTGAGGTTGATGCCACAGTTTCGCCAGGCTGTGAAACAGCCGAGATTCAAACTGGCGTCCCTGGTCGGTGGTGATTGTCTGCGGGCAACCAAAGCGGGATATCCAGGAGGAGAGTAGAGGGCGTGCTACTGTCTCTGCGGTGATGTCTGGAATGGGACAGGCTTCCGGCCAGCGTGTGAAGCGGTCCACTGCAGTCAGGCAGTATTGAAATCCTGCTGATGACGGCAGAGGGCCGACGAGGTCGATATGGATGTGTAGAAAACGGGCAGGAGGGAGAGTAAAGTTGCCCAAAGGAGTCACTGTATGGCGGGATATTTTGGAACGCTGGCAGGGTTGGCAAGCTCGGGCTCAAGTGCGGCAGTCCTTATGGATGGACGGCCACACGTAGCGTTGGGAGACGAGCTTAGCCGTTGCCTTGATGCCGGGATGACTCAGGTTGTGCAGGGAATCAAATACCTGACGGCGGAGAGGAGAAGGGACGTAAGGTCGTGGTTTGCCGGCAGACGAGTCACAATAAAGTGAGATGTTGGTGCCAGGGATGTCGACCTTCTGCAGCCGCAATGAGGTGGCTCCTGCGAGAAGATTACGTAGCTCGCCTTCCTCATCCTGCGCTGCTGCCAGTGCCTAGAGAGTCACCGGAGTGGTGATGGATTCAACCCGGGACAGCGTGTCGGCGACAATGTTGTCGCGGCCGGATATGTGCTGGATGTCCGTGGTGAACTGTGAAATGAAGTCCAGGTGATTAAACTGGCTTGGCGAGCAGCGGTCCCTCTTTTATTGGAAGGCGTATGTTAGAGGCTTGTGGTCTGTCAGGATGGTGAAGTGACGGGCATCCAACATGTGGCGGAAGTGCCGCACTGCTTCGTAAATCGCCAGGAGCTCTCGATCGTAGGCACTGTACTTCTGCTGCCCAGGACTGAGTTTCCCCGAGAAGAAGGCGAGTGGTCGCCAGACGTCTTGCGCTCGCTGCTGGAGGACGGCACGCATGGCAGTGGTTGAAGCTTCCGTGACCAAGGCGAGTGGAGCAGAAGAGTCCGGATGTGCTATCAGGACGGCCTGCGCGAGACTGGTCTTGTACTCTTCGAAAGCCGTGTGGAGCTCGAGTCCAGGAGACGGGGTGAGAACCCTTGACTTTGGGTCCGGATAGGACGTCATGGAGAGGGGCTTGAGAGGAAGCAGCGTGGGAAAGGAAACGCCTGTAGAAGTTGAGCATTCCTAAGAAACGTCTGAGTTGACTGACGGTCTTGAGAGGGGGGCAGGTTTGGATGTCTGCTACTCGTTCCGAGAGTGGTTGGGAGCCATGGGAGATTTTGTAACCCAGGAAGGATACCTCCGGGACACGGAAAACGCACTTGGACGGGTTGAGGAGGATTCCATATTTCTGGAGTTGGGCGAAGAGGGTGCGCAGGTGCAGGTCGTGCTCCTCAGGGGAATGGCTGGAAACGAGGATATCATCCAGGTAAAAGAAGCAGAAGGGAAGGTCTTTGAGGATGTCATCCATGAAACGCTGAAAGGTTTGGGCTGCATTCCGGAGGCCAAAGGGCATGAAAGGGAATTCAAAAAGTCCGAAAGGAGTGGTTATGGCGGTTTTCTGGATATCGTCAGGGTGGACAGGGATTTGGTGGTAAGCCCTGACGAGGTCGATCTTGGAAAATATGGTGCAGCCGGAAAGGTTGTGGACGTAGTCATGGATGTGGCGGATGGGTTAGCGGTCTGGGATGATGCGGGCGTTCAGGGCACGGTACTCTCCACACGGCCGCCAAGCGCTGTCCTTCTTCGGCACCAGATGGAGGGCAGACGACCATGGTCCCTCTACGCGGCGTGCTGTACCGTCCTTCAGCATGGCGTCGAACTCGGCTTTGGCCACCGCGAAGCGGTCGGGTCGGCACGCTACAGGTGGGCCTAGTGAGGTAGGGATGTGGTGCTGAGTATTGTCCCGCACATCCCAATGGGTCCCATTCGGTCTGGTGAGCTCTGGGAACTCTGAAGGAGGCTGTCAGTAGGAGCACTGCCGGCGATGGTCTTGATGCTGGGGACCGATGATGTAACTGTGCAGCCTTGCGTGGACAATGATGTGACCCCGTCGAGCAGACGGTTATTTCTGCAGTCGACGAGGAGGCCGTAATGTGAAAACAGGTCCACGCAAATGATTGGTAGCTGCACATCGGCCACCACGAAGCGCCAGGTGAAGTCGCGGCGCAGCCCCAGGTTCAGAGATTACGATGTCCATCCATAGGTTGAGATGGTGTGCCGTTGGCCACGTACAGATTGTAGTCGGTGTGCTCCCTGCGCCCCGGGAGGAGCTTCCTCGGGAAGACGCACAGGTCCGACCCAGTGTCGATCAGGTACCGCTGCATTGATCTGCGGTCAGTCACGAAAAGGCGGCCGGAGCTCGTGGTGCAGGCGTTACCAGCCGTTAACGTCCGCTGTTGGTGTTTCCCTGGCGGCGGGAACACGGGAGTGTGCACTTTTGGGCTTTGTCCCCAAATTTCCTGTGATACCAGCATATGTCGTGACTGGCAGATGAGCTGCGGTCCGAGCGGCGATGGCGTTCTCTGGATTTTGAGCGCCCACGGTTAGGAGTGGCTCGGAGGGCGGCCACCTGACGTGACAGCTCCTCAATGCGCTCCAAGAGTGCAGTGTTGTCGAGGGGTAGACGGAGCTGGGGTGACACTTGCTGTGAGTAGTTGGGGAGGCAACCTCGCAAATTGTGTCTGCCAGTTGCGAGGCAGAGCCCAGGCTGCCCTCTGTTTGGCCAGGGAGTATGTTTTGGACGTGCGGTGGGAGCCGGCTGGCCCAGATGGTCCGGAGAAAGTCATCGGGCACGTCAGGCGCGAGGGCCTTTAGGTGCCGCAGGAACTGCGAAGGCTTCCTGTCTCCCATTTCCTCGTGGGAGAGGAGTTGCCGCACGCGTGTTCATGCGAAGTGGATAACCTCCGCACCAACTCTGCTTTAAGCCGGCGGCGAGGTGATTATATATTCGACCTCGGCTGCGTATTGTTGATGTAGTTGTGATACCACGTAGCTGAACTTGGTCTTGTGGCGCGTGATGGACGCCAGCTCAAACTGCGCTTCAGCCTGAGCGAACCATAGAGCCGGGCGGTCCGGCCAGAAGGATGGCAGACGCACAGCAACACGGTAGAGTGCCGCTTCCTGGGTGTCCTCGCTGATCTCGGTCATGTCTTGGGAGGAAAATTCCGTAGCGTCTGTCCGTCGTGGGTCACCAATGAGGTAGGTTACTGCAGGTTAGCTGTATCGAAATGATAACTACAGTGAGTACATTCGAGTCAGTCTTTATTTTACATATGTATAGGCCGGTACGATATTGTACACAAGTGTGATCTAGCTGAGAATGAATACGGCGCAGCGGCCGTGCTTGGGGGTCCTCAGTAGCCGGCGCCTAGCCACCGTGGTCCCGTCCAAAAGAACCCTGCTCGCACGAGGGAGCAGAGTGGTTATGTCTCAGACGTACTATACTATACTATACTCTTTTATTTGCAGCCACCGCTGGCTGCCTGCTCTGTGATTGGTTGACACGTCGCCATAGTGAGGAGGTCGACCATCCGATCTCGCGAACCAATCTGCGCGGTCTGCGACAGCTGCTCTGAAAGGAGCCGTTTTGCTGCATGCTTTTGCGGGAAGCGGAGAGGCTGCTGCGTGCGGGTAGCCCCCCCCCCGCGGAGAAGGCTGCTCAGCTGGTGAAGCGGGCCGGAAAGCGGACAGTGCGTCCGCGGCGAGTGGTCCGCTGGGCTGGAGCAGAGTTTGCTCCTGCGGCAGGAACTGTGACTGCAGCAGGAGGTGAGACTGCAGTTGGAGTTGGTACTGCAGCTGGTGTGGGTGGCCCCATGGAACCGTGTCGGCTCTCCTCCAGGATGTATGCTGGCTTCACCCGATCTGCCGACACGGTGATCTGCTGGCCGCGCACTGAAAGATTAAAAGTCTTATTAGAGCGCGACATCACGCCGTTCTTGTTGAAGTAATAATTTTGGAACTTCCTGATGAATTGTGGTAGGTTACTGCAGGTTAGCTGTATCGAAATGATAACTACAGGGAGTACATTCCAGTCAGTTTTTATTTTACATATGTACAGGCCGGTACGATATTGTACCCAAGTGTGATTTAGCTGAGAATGAATACGGCGCAGCGGCCGTTCTTGTGGGTCCTCAGTAGCCGGCGCCTAGCCACCGTGGTCCCGTCTAAAAGAACCGTGCTCGCACGAGGGAGCAGAGTGGTTATGTCTCAGACGTACTATACTCCAGTGAGCATCGGCCAGTAGCCGGGTACTATACTCCAGTGAGCATCGGCCGGTGGCCGGGTGCTGCGCGAGGGTAGTGCGCAGTGGCGAGCACGGTTGTGCTGTAATCGGTGCAGAGCCGGAAAGCACTGACAAGTCTCGGCGGCTATGCTGTGATCAGTGTAGAGCCGGAGCGCTCTGACAAGTCTCGGCGGTAGCACGCTGAGCAGCGTATGATCAGTTGGATCTGAGTGCTGGATGCCGAGTGAGGAATCCGCCAGCCAGCCAACCAACCAACCGAAGTGCTAAGTAAGGGCGTAGACTTGAGCGGAGCGCAAGTCGACGTCCCTTGTTCTGTTTAGCTATTCCTGAGTTTTACCGCATTGCTGGACTCGATAACAGACTCTTTATTCTATACTGAGGATTTTGCTTACGCTAACGATTTATGGTCTCGATTAGGTCGGGACCTGGCACACCGAAGGCTACAGCTCTAAGAGCGTATAATATTACTAAGTGGGGGGAATACTTTGGTTGGATGGCTCCCTGGGATTTGAACCCAGAGTGGCATTTTCACAATTAATTTCGCGAAGGATCTAAAACCTACACACGAGTAATTTAGCCCTACCGGGGGGGGGGGGGGGGGAGGAGTGTAGGCCGTGCCCCGACTTTTTGTTATACCCTGGCATTACAACTGAGGGAAATCACGGAAAACCTCAGTCAGGGTATTCGAAAGGCGCATAGTATTAGGTGCTAATCACGATTCAGTGTCGGTTTGGCCACTAAGGGCCTCGACATATCAGCTGACCTGTCTCCGTAGCTTGCGCTAGGCGACATGGGTCAGCCCTCGGTCAGCGTAAATATCTGCCGAGTTGCTGAACTAAGGGGTTCCCCACATCAGCTAACTTTGAGTCATAGCTCTCGGTTAGAGCTCTGATGTGTTCAGCAAAGAAAGGAACTCCCAAATCCTTGTGAATTTGCACGTTACTCATGTACCAAGGTGCACCAGTATCAATGCGAAGACACTTGGATTGAATAACCTGCAGCTTTCTGAGGTGGGTGCAGGCAGCAGACCTCCAAATGGGGCACGCATAGTCCAACATGGGCCGTATGAGTTCCTTATATAGCAGAACTCCGTTCTTGATGGACAGACCGCTTCTCCTGTGAAGGAGAGAGCTAAGCAGACCCAGTCGTTGGGCAGCTTTCTTCTTGACCTGGACGATGTGAGCCGACCAGGTCATCCGTGTATCAAGGATCACTCCCAGATAACGGGCTGTGTCTACCCATTGGATTGGCTCCCCTAGGAACTGCACCGGTCGAGGCTTGGAGAATCTCCACCCCGCCTTCGCAAAGAGCATAGCATTGCTCTTGGAGACATTGATGGCGATCCTCCATACTCTCAACCACCTCTCTAGGTCACTGAGGTATGCTTCTAGGTAGCTAACAAGCAGCGCCGGGCTGCGGGGGACGTGGCAATGATTGCCGTGTCATCCGCGTACAATGCCAGCTCGACGTGGCGGGAAGGGACCGGCATGTTGTTGACATACAGACTGAACAAGACAGGAGAGATTATTCCCCCCCCCCTGTGCTACGCCAGCCCGCATGCCACGACTGGTGGATGTGGCTGTTTGGAAGGACGCCTCGAACGTCCTGTTGTGAAGGTAGGAGGATATGGTTTTAACCAGATAGGAGGGGAAGTTAAGGGCCGTTAGCTTGAAGAGGAGACCGTCGACCCAAACTGTGTCGAAGGCCTTAGCCACGGCGAGAAAAACTGCGCCTGTTAGCCGCTTCTCGCTAAAGTTTCTGGTCACCCTTTCGACAAGGCGGGCTAGCTGGAGAGACGTGCTATGTTCTGAATCCAAACTGCTCATCTCGCAGAAGCCCGCGCCCGCTTACTTCACTTAAGATCCTACTAAGTAGGATCTTCTCAGGCAACTTGTCGATGGTGTCCAGAAGACTTATGGGACGATAGGTAGAGGGTAGCGCTGGGTCCTTCCCAGGTTTCAGTATGGAGACAATGCGGGCATGTTTCCATACTGATGGGAAGTACTGCGCTAAAAGAGCCGCGTTGAATATGGCAGCAAGGAGAGGGACAGCACCCTGCGGATGGTGCTTCAGAGCCCTGTTCGGAATACCGTTTGGGCCCGGCGCCTTGCTGGCCTTGAGACCCCGGATGGCATCATGTACCTACGCGGGGTCGGTTAACTTGGGCTCGTTTGCAGGTGCATAAGAGTATGCTTGCAGCGCCTCACCAACCATCTCAATAACTGCCGGATCCGACGGGTCGTTTAACGGCTGAAACTGAGCCTCAAGACAGTCTGCCAGGGCTTCGGCTTTCTCAGAGTCTGAGAGAGCAAGCTCGCCCTGCGTGACCAGGGGTGAAGAGGGTGTGGGCGCTCTCATCACCCGCTTTGTCATCTTCCACAGCGATTAGTCCTAGGGATCTAGGATCTCCAGTGTGGCACTCCACTGCTCATTTCGCCTCTCGTTTAGCTGGTGGGTCACCGACCGCTGAAGTTGGTTGACCTCAGCTTTTAGAGCAGGGTCCTTAGTGATTTGCTACTGCCTCCTCAACCGGTTTTTCAGGCGTATATCATCCTGAATACGTGCCGGTATTGGGGGTCGTGGGTCGTCACGAGGGCGTCTCCTGGGGGCTGACGCTGCTAGTGCCTCAGTGATAGCGCTGGACACTTCCTCTACACACGTGTTGATTTCCACCCGGCTATGCAGTTTCGTGGTGGACGGAAGTCTGTCTTCCAGGCAGGCATGGAATTTGACCCAGTCGGTCCTTCTGAAGTTCGGACGTTTAAGAAAGGATGATCGACATCTCGTGTCGATCAGTACAGGTAAGTTATCTGAGCTTTGTGCAGAGCACGTTGTCAGATACACTGGGATGTCTAGGCTTTTAGTTATTACTATGTATAGGACATCAGGGGTAGCAGAGGAGTTATGTGGGATGGTGGTGGGTGTTTCCGGCCCATAAATCAAACAGGAATGATCATTGGCGTAATCACGCAGGCGCCTGCCCCTTGTCGTGATTAGCCTCGAATTCCAGTCCACGTGCTTGGCGTTCAGGTCCCCCGCCAACAGGACGGGAAGCCCTCCGCTCAGGCAGACAGATCTGCTTCGATTAGAGGCCGGGAGGGCGAAACGTAGGCCGCCAGGATTTTCACCGGTCCGCTAGCCAACATTACATGTATGGCAGTTGCCTCCAAATGGGTCAGGCCGGAGACGGGTATAGCGTAGTGGTCTATACCCCGGCGGACCAGTATTGCTGTTCCGCCGCCCACTGTAGGCCGGTCTGTACGGTGGCAAACAGTTTGCGAGCCGAAAGACTTGCCCTGATCTGAGATGGGTTTCAGTCAGGAGGTATATGTCAACCCCGTGTTTACCAAGGAAGTGATCCAGCTCCATCTTTCTGCCGCGCACGCCATCCGCGTTCCAGCAGGCCAGCCGTAGTGCCCGCGAGCGTGCTGCACCTGAAGGGAGGTTGGGTACCGCTGTGAGGAGCCGCCGTGTCAGCTCCACACACGCGTTATCAGGTAGGTTGTCGAGCAGATCAGAGATCTCCTCGATTGGTGACTGGTTGGGAGGTGGAATGGAAGCAGGATTAGGCTTCTTAGGTGGAGGCGATGATTTACCAGTCGTCGCCTGTTTCTTCATTGGGGCCTGTTGAGGGGCCGCAATGGCAGGTTTGGCAGCCTTACCCTCTTTCCTGCTTGCGGACGCTTTGCCCTGTTTTGGGTCTGCGGCCGGCTTGAGAGTGGGTTCTGGTTGGGATGGGGTTGAGGGTTTTATTACCCGCCCCCCTCGCACCACATGAGACCATTCAGGGCCTAAGCTCTTCTGTTCCGCAGAAGGCTCGGCGCGGGTCGCTTGCGCTGAAGCCGAGCGACCGGTTGCACCGTTCGTGTGGACGCGAGGAGCTGGCGTCCGCTTTGTAAGCGCGGCCTCAGCTTCCTTCCACTTTGCACAGACCCGGTAGTTTGCTGTGTGGTTACCCCCGCAGCTGCAGCATTTAAGCTGCTGCCTTGGGGTACAGCACTCCCCGGAGGGATGCGGTTCACCACAGGCAACACATCGGGGTGTGTATCCGCAGTTACGCTGCGTGTGGCCGAAGCGTTGGCAGCGCTTACATTGAAGCGGGGCCTAAGGGGCCACGTAAGTCTCTACAGAGACTCTTAAGCCGCAGAGTTCGGAGAGGGATCGCACCTTCTGCACCTCTAGCCACCGACACCACGAAATGTGGAGTGGGGGGTCGATCGCGTGCGGCGTCCTGATCGCGGCGCCCAGAGCGGAGCTGAATGACGCACTGGACATGGATTCGCAGGGCTTCAAGCTCCTCCCGGACGACGCTCTCAGGCATCTGTCTGCCGAGGTTTTTCACCAGCAGACGTACACAACGATCCTCCGGGAGAGAAAGTGTGAAAGGTCACACCCTTGCTCCCGTCAAGGGATCGGAGGGCACTGACTGTGGCTCTGATCCCGTCGGCAGTCCCCGGCACGATCATTAAGTTCTCGCCCTTCATCTGGGCGGACAGACTACTGGGACATAGAGTCCTTAGCCACGCGAGAAAGCCGCGCTTGTCGGTGACTCCTGTTACGAAAACAGGAGTCTTGTTGGGCCGCTCCCCTGCGGGAACGGCCCAGCGTCAGTGGTGCCAGCTGGCATGCTGCCCAGAGGCCCGGACATGTCGACAGTCATGCGCCTGTTAGCTGCCTCGAAAGAGGCAGCAGGTTCGGAAGAGTCCGAAGCAATGGCTATGGGCTTGGGCTGCCCACTCGGCTGACGGAGGTTGGTATCCCCGGCTACTACTGCAGCGTACGCTGGCTTACCTGCCGTGTCTCCTTGCTGCCGGCTGGTCGATGGTGTAGGGGCACCAGAGGTGCCCGGTGTGTCGGGCGCTGGGCGTCTAGCGGCCGGGGTGGTCAGGCCGTCCGAGCCAGAAGACTCAGCCTTCCTTTTCCCCGTGATGAGCTGCGGTCCCTTCCACGATGGTGGCACGCTGCTGGTGGCATGACGCTTGGAAGGCGCCACGAAAGACGTTTTGGCCGTGCAGCACGCAGCGCCCTTCGCAGTCTTCTTGGCGGCAAGGGCTTTCCTCAGCGCTCGCAAGAGGACTGGGTTGCACACAAAGAAAAGTACCCTGAAAGCAACAGTTTCAACTGAGTTCTCCCAGTCTAGCCCTCCTCTACTCTTGCAAGAACATTAAATTTTGATGGCTCATATGACCCAGTGGCTTCCCTATAAACGTTTCTTTAATTAATTTTGTGATATGTGCTTAAGAATTGTCGACTGTATTGCATGAGCTTTGCTTTGAATTAAGTGTTTGTCTTTACTCAATAAATACTCGTAAAAACATACACAATATTTCTTTTTATTTTGTTCCAGGAATCAATGACATAAAAGGTGTGTGAGGTACCCGTACCATAACTTGGTGTTCACAGACGTTTGTTGGGAATGTTCTGTGTTGGTTCATACCAGTACATACAGTTATGCCCAAACGAAGCATTTACGTGTACTTTGGGAAACAGTGGTGTGTAACATAAAATGAAGATGTTATTAAAAGTAGCTTTATTTGAAACTCACCAGTATGGTAAATATTTTAACCTTTAAAAGATGGGGGCAAACATTTAAATTTTAGCACACCTTTTACATAAAACATGAATATTATATGAACCAAAAAAAGATAAAATTATATGATATTTTGTGGGGAAAAAGAACACAGATTGTGCAGCACATTTTAAAAGTGCAGTAACTATCCTTGTTGCCTAAATATATAAAATACGTTTTGGGTGCTGCTGTACACACGCCCCACATATGGGACACTAGTATGTTATTTTGTCTGCATACAATAGAGGTATTTTTATTTATTATAAATGTATGAACTTTTCAAACCTGTAACCCATTAAAATAGCCTTATACAGGGCAAAATACATGCATTTTAGCCATTTTTTTTTTTCATTCTAGTAGTGAGTCACTGACCTATGGAAACCCCATGATACTGGGACCTTTAAGAAGTTAAGGGAACATGCACAATGCTTTGTGGAAAGTTAACTTTTTCTTTTTCATAGGACCTCCAGTGTAAATGTGTGCATTGCCAGGAGAAAGCAGTTCAGTTCTCCGATAAAATGCAGGACTTCCCACTAGTCTTTAAACACATTCAAAAGATTTGTAATTATGCTGAATTTACTCAGATTTATGTACTGAGCTTTTGACAGTTTTGGGATACACAGCCTTAATGGCCAGTGGTTTGGGACCTGCTGTGCAGGGATAACCACTTCACTGCCAAAATTTGGTCCACTGGCCCAAAATGGTTTTTGCTAGTGGCCAGAAATGTCTATGTGTGCATTTTTTCATTTCACTTTTTATGGTTGGGAATTTTAGAGTGAGCAGCGTGCACAATGTTTTTTGACCTACTTACATTGAAATATATAACCTAAGTATCCTGCTTTCATGAACACTTTGGTGCAAGCTTTATACAGCCTAAGCAGAGGAATAAAGTGATAAGAGGCCCAAAATACATACGGCTAATGTTACTAGGCCACAGTAATACTATGTTATATGCTTAGTGGCCCTTGCACTCTTAACACAATGGAAAGGGCAGGTGGGCAAGCAATCAGATCTTCTATGTATAATGTACAAATCAGTTAAAAAAAATAAGGCAATGAACAATGATGGCAAACTATATTTTAACTTTGATGTGTATGACACATGAGACAGTTTCTGGACTGCATCCATGTAGCGTTAACAGGATATAATGCAGCTGTGTGCCCACAGGTATAGCAGAGTGAATTTATTGTGAATTACAGTGGTGAGAGTTGCTTAACAGAAAGGTGTGTTTATGTGCAGTCAGTGTTCAAGTGTGCTTGTGTTGTGTGTGTTCTCTGATTGCTGTAGGCCAGTGAAATGGCAGACCTTAAGATACAGAGAATTTGCATAAAGGTTTGTTTTAAGCTTGATAAACCAGCTTCTGAGACTTAATGAAATGCTTTTAAAAAAGGTGTTTTATGGTGATGCCAGTGAGTGGTATTCACATCTCAAAAGTGGACAAACTTTGCATTTAAGCATTCGGATAGTTCAGTTTGCCCATCATCAAGTCAGCCTGATGAAAATGTGGAAAAACTGCATCATGTCATCCATGAGGACAACAGCATATGATTAATGATGTTTGCAACATTCGAGGTCTACTGCATGATACACACTGATGAATTTTAAGTGAAGGTTCAAACATGGGGCAGACTGCTGCAACATTTGTGTCCCATCTGCTGAATGACAACCATAAACAAATTGTACATGGACCTGCCAAATCAGACCAATAAGGTCAGAAACTTCCTTTCTAAGGTCAACAGGAAAAGCTGGGTTTACAGTTGTCACCTAGCAAGGGACAATGATTCAAGGACATCGTGGAGATACAAGCTCAATCATAGACAGTACCTGACAGCATAACAAAATGGGAGTTGCTTTCAGTGGTGGGAGAGGCACTGGACCCAATGTATAGACTCTGAGGGGGACAATACCAACCTGTAATTAAGGTAAGCCTAAAGCTGTTTCATTGCCCCAGTCCAGAAATGTTTGGCAGTAGCTGTCACACATCATATCTACATGTAGTGACCACTGACATTTAAGCATTTGTCCAACCATGGTAACAAGGCTGGAGTCATAGTATAGAAGAAACTGGCATCAAGTGTCTGTTGCCCCAAGGTGACAGCTTGCTTCACACTGGTGTCTGTTGCAAATTGCTTGCCAGCCAGGTGCTTCTTAAGGGCTCCAGACTGAAATCCCGAACTGCCAACTGGACTTGAGAATGGTTACAGTGCTATGGCTGTGAGGTTATGGACCACCCTCCCTGCAGTCCTGATATCTGCTACCCAAATGTCATATACGAGGTGCTACCCAAAAATTCCCGAAATTTGAATGTCGCGAGGGAATCGGTTTTAGTGCGGACTAGTGGCGCCTGGTAGCGCTGCATGTATACTTTTTGAAGCAGTGTGCAACATGGCTTCGTGCTGAGTGCACGCATTCTTTGGATCTACGCGTTTTTATAACGTGTTTGTGCCGTTTTGCGATTTTTTTTCGTTGAAATGGTGGACGTGAAGGAGCAGCGTGTTTGCATCACGTTTTGCTTCAAACTTGGCAAGAGTGCGGCAAAAACTCACCAAATGATTAGACAAGCATTTGGCGATGACGCTTTGGGTCAGACGCAAACCTACGACTGGTTTAACCTGTTTAAAAATGGCCGGACGTCAGTTGACGATAACGAAAGTGCTGGACGACCTTCAACCGGCAGAACGCCGGAAAATGTTGCAAAAGTGCGTGAGGTGATCAGTGAGGACCGTAGGCAAACGATCCAAGACGTTTGCAACATTTTGGCACTGTCATACGGAACATGCCAGCGCATTTTATCGGACGAACTCAATATGAGGCGGATTGCTGCAAAATTCGTACCAAGGCTGCTGACTGACGACCAGAAGCAACATCGGCTGGAAGTCTGCATGGAACTTAAGGAGCAGGTCAGAAATGACCCAGACTTCCTTTCCAAGATCGTAACTGGTAATGAAAGTTGGATTTATGGGTACGACCCTGAAACAAAACAGCAATCGTCCCAGTGGAAGTGTCCATCTTCACCCCGACCGAAGAAAGCGCGGCAAGTGAAAAGCAACGTGAAGTCAATGCTGATCTGCTTTTTCGATATTGACGGGATTATCCATAAGGAATTTGTGCCTCCAGGTCAGACTGTCAATGCGAAGTTCTACTGCGACGTCCTGAGGCGGCTTAGGAGGACATGAGGCGGAAGCGGCCAGGCACATGGCGCACGAACTGGGTGCTCCATCACGACAATGCACCCGCGCACACCGCTTTGTCTGTGCAGCATTTTTTGGCCTCTAAAAACATGACGGTCGTCCCCCACCCCTTACTCCCCTGATTTAGCCCCCTGTGACTTCTCCCTCTTCCCCAACATGAAAATCAAGTTGAAAGGGCGAAGATTTGACACCGTAGAGGAGATCCAGGCCGAATCGCAGAAGGTATTGAAGACGCTAACACAAAAGGACTTCCAGGACAGCTTCTGATCGTGGCAGAAACGTTGGGATCGTTGTGTACGCTCCCAAGGGGACTACGTTGCAGGGGACAGTGGCGATTAGGACTTTGAGTGTGTCTGCTTTTTTTTCTGATACATTTTGGGAACTTTTGGATAGCACCTCCTACACACTGAAGTCAAAATAAAGTTCTTGGTACCAGTGTGTTTTGTTACCTTATTTTTTTAAACTTCCCTGTACATACTGTGCTCTTACATAATGAGCAGGGGTGGTACATGCAGGTTTAGCCTATTACATGTAGCTTTTTGAACAGCACCTCATATTTTTTGTATCTTCCAATTAGTGCCTTTTCAGCCACACTACTGCAACTGGCAACTCAATAAAATAACAAAAAATGGGTAAATAAAATCCCCAGACAAGTAAGGGCTTTGTTAAGCACACATAATGTGATATGGCACATACTGTAACTGAGACGGTCTGCAATGTCACGAAGGGGTACTCAGGACACACACACACAGACCTAGAAGGTTGGAAAATGCTGTTCATGCGCAACTGGACTTACACCACTCTTGGACCAGATTATGTTCTGCTTAGGTCACTTGTGCATCAAGGGTTCTGCTGTACTTGGGTGCAAGAAACACAAGTCGATGCCACTCACTTTATGGCAAACTAATGAGACTGTCTTATTTTCTGCCAGAAGGCTGCCAACATATTTATTTTCACATACTGGTGTACTGTCAGAAGCCTTCTGCCACTGACTTTCCAATATACCATCTCCTTATTACCATGTGCTGCATGTTACCTAGCTTTGGCCTTGAACAGTCCTTGACATCACTACTGCAGTTCACATAAGCAAACAAATGGCAGGAGTTTGTACGTTATTAACCAGCTTATGTACAAGCTGTTGATGCAGTGTTTCTCTATTGTAGCTGGTAGGAATCAGGTTAAAAATGAAAAGGATGTGGAAGGGTTCAGCACAAAGGAATTCAGTGGATGTTAACTTGTCAGTATGTGGCCTGCATCCACACAAAACATATTGCAACTGACTGACTTTCATTATCTGATTATTTACAATTACATTCTTATTTACAACAAACAATGGGGACAGTATGGCTGATCTCACTTCTGGTGTACACACTGACCACTTCTGTACATGCAGTACTTGCATAGTTCACCATTCTATGCCAAACTTGCATGAAAAGTGTAATTTTCAACAAATGTTCATGTTTCAGTTAAATTTACCAAGGTTGTGGGCCCTGTAAAAATGAAAATACAAAATTTCAGTGTCTGAACCTTGTAATTTGGCATGGCACAAGTTGTAACACTGCTTTGTCCCTAATTCAGCTAGGACATGCTTGTGACATCTATAGTATTGATGGCATATAGTAAGTATTAAGATTACGAGCTTGAGGGATCAGATGCCTTGTAGTTTGATAGATATATAGCAACATTTCAAAGCAACCTGATGTCGCCATCTTCAGGGCCGAAGGCATGAACTCGTCTACCCTGAAGATGAGGGCAGTCAGTTCCTCCAAATCATTTGTACCCATCTAACAAACTGCACTGTGTCACATCCCATAAGACTGAAATCCCAATGAATGCAGGCTCCATTATGTATCACAGGCCCAGATTTAATACAACTTATCTTCAGGGTCACCCAACTGGATGTCAAAGCACTCAACAAGATGTACAGTCAAAGTATGCTCAGTAAAATAATTTACTATCTTCCTAGCTCCATCCTGCTTCATATCTCATAAACATCATCATGGCACATAAGACTATTATTATTTTATTATTATTATTATTATTATAACAAAAAATAGGTCGCTGTGCAACCTGCTGACTAAATGCCCATGGGCACTTGGCATCTTTACTAGGGTTTCAGGATGCCTACAAAAAATTTAAGATATTAATTAATAATTTTATCACTTCACCACTGATGACATCAAAGCACAAAGTGGCTTTCTCTGTAGGAACCTAATTTCTGTCCTGTGCCCAGACGTTCTAAATGTTTGGTGTTCAGGTGGCACATTAATAGAAGGATTTAACTGTTAATAATGGTGATTTTATTGAAGAAAATGGCATCACTTGTGAGCTAAGTTAAACTGAATTGAGTATGGAATACATTCCTGACATTGGATTCTGAACTATCTCAGCTTTGAGGTACTGCACTCCGCCAGAAACACAATCAGACATCAAACATGTGGACCATTTTCAATGGTAACATTAAGTATCCACCGACATCCAAGGAAGGAACAGGTGGCCATGAATGCCTACAGAACTTCCTCTGCTTATGTTGCCAGCTCCACACCTTCACTGACTGGATGCAGCCTTTCATCAAAATTGTTAAGCCCTGATGACCCAATTTGTTTGTGGGCAGCACAGAGTGAAAATTAATCGTCTCCTCCAACATTAAAAAATGGTTAAAAGCATATATGCCTTCAGTGGTGGCACCATTCATCAGGTTGGAGGGGTAACGGATCAGTCATTGGACAGCCGTAACTATGGGGTCAGTCAATGGGTTCAAAACTGTAGCACTTCATTCTACAACCTGCAGTGTCCAGAGAACTTAATGTCTTGCCAGATGATGTGATAAACAGTGCTGTCACACAAAAAAGAAGATCCCACGATAGCAAAGGAGTTGATGGGGCAAAGCAACTACAACAGATAGAGGGCTATTTGGTATTTTCACTTCTTTGCACAGGGTCTACAAGCTCGGCATATTTCACTGAAAACCAAAATGGTCAAGTTGTGTGTTGGTCAGACATCTATGCAACAAAGGACAAGGCATGATTTAAATGAATATCTGTCTGTCCCATGCTCCTTACACATTACGTAGTTTGTTTTTCTCCAAAGTGTCCAGGTTGACTCTCAGACCCCGAAAGCCACCTACTGAATGAGTGCTAGGAGTCAACCACACTACTCACCTCCACCTAGCGCTGAGGTTAAATATCAGGGGCGCCATAGTTTCACTCTTCCATATGCCTTCATGGTGTGCACAGTGCCAACCTTGCTTTACTTTACTATACAGTAATGTATTCAGTATGGCTTTACTGTACTGAAGATGCAGCCAGTTTGTTCCTCCAAAACTTGTGATACCCCGGTATCATAACCCAGAAGACACTGCAATATGAATGAACATTTTAGGTATCACTGTTGTGGAGTGGAGTAACCCAGCTGGGCTAACATCAATGGTCAAAGCATTGCTACCATCTTGTTAAAAAAAAACGGTGCCCACACTATTCTCCAGCAGGGTGTTTCACTGCAACTTTTGGTCATTTCACCTAATGTATACATATCACATTTTCATGTCTATAATATGTATTGTGCTTTTACTGTTCACTCACCTTGTACTATTTGACCAATCCTGCAGTTGGATGTCACATTCCAGCTGGCTTACCAGAGGTCTGACCATGACACCTTTCTTGTGGTTGGTATCTATGTGATCAGCACGCCTTTCTTCTAGCTAATTCTTTGACTTCTCCTGGTTCACTACACTGCCCACATTTGGCTTGTGAATTGCATGCTGCTTTCCATACACTTCTAAGAATGGAAACACTGACTTAGGTTTTTAATTAGCTAATGCATGTGACCAAACTTCGGTAAAAGCTCTGATCAGTGTTTTATAAATGTAAGGTTACCCCAGAGACATGCCCAAATATACTGTCAACTGCATGCTATATGGCAAAAAGTTAGATGATACTATATGCATAAATCCTTTAATGATATTTTGGTTGAAATATGTAACTGATGCAGTGAGAATACATCCTGCTCTGTACCAGTTCCATCATAAAAGGTAATAGGATATGAAAAAAATTACGAGATCGTGATGTGAGCCCGACCGTCGCCAGCTTTACTGATGAAATGAGAGCCTGAACCCCCTCCCCCCGCACACACAAACACATGACCGTTGTCTTCTCCTTCTACTCAATCCAAAAGCTTGGAATCGATCCACGCCTGTTGACGATTCTTCGATTACAAGCACACTGTAATGAAGATGTAAAAGCGATGCCCCCGACAAGAAACGAATACGATAAAAACCATCCCGCAACGTGCAATTACGCTTTCCTCACGCACTTACGGACGAGGGTTCCTACACACCAACGCTTTTACGAACACGTTGTACACCTCAGACCTCTGGGCTTAAACAGATGCCTCCTCATAACAAAATCCAGTAAATGCCTTAGCAACGAGAACGATCTTCACTGGGATTTTCGACCACAGGATTGCCAACACAGCACCGCCACGACACGCACGGATTACTTGGATGCATATGTGCGGCGCTCAGGCGATCTGTTGGAACAGGCTAGAAGTGATTTGATGGGAAGGGGCCCGCTAGAGGCGCTGCAGTTGTACGGAGGGGCATTATTTACCAGACTCTGTTAAAATATACCCAAAGCCCGTCGCATACAAAGGAAGAAAAACACAGACAGACATTCACCTTAACATCTAACCTACGCCACAGATCCCTCATACGGACAGAAGTTAACCCGCAACACACCAGCGGCTAAGACCGACAGCAGCATAAAAGTCACTACACTAGAAACAGATTACGGGCGCTGCCGTTCCCCCACGTTCGCACCATCCTGGATCCAGCTCTTAGCGTGCGACCCTCTAAACCAGAAAGAAGCTTTGTACTCCATGCTTACGACTCTATATTTCATCTCCTATTATTTTACCACGTCACTATTCCCAACCACTTTGTGACGCTATTACATCGCCATGGCTCGCGGCTACTGATACGTAATACACATTAACATACTGCCAAACAATCAAATAATAAACAATAAAACAACCAAGTCATTTGCAAATAAAAATAGTTAAAACCATGTATTTTGCACTTATGCCATCATCTTTGAAGTACGGTATTTTATTATGGGGAAATGTTAGAAATCTTAAGAAAGTTCTTAAACTACAAAAATGGGCAATAAGATTACTAGCTAATATTTCAAGCACCACAAGTTGCAAGCCATATTTCAAAAAATTAAAGATTATGACACTGCCTTGTATATACATCTATGAAATTCTTCTATGCATTAAAATGTCCTTAAGCAAATTCAAAACTAATTCTATGTTTCATTCTCATGATACAAGGACTAAGACAGATTTATTCATTACAAGCCACAACACAAAACTATTCGAACAGAGTATTGCTTACAACGGTGTGCTTGTTTATAACAAACTACCAAGCGAAATTAAAAGTGTTAAGTCCATAATAAAATTCAAGAAGATACTTAGAAACTTCCTACTTGAAAAGAGTTGTTATTCGGTGGAAGGATTTAGGACAGTTGACTCCTAATTTGTAGGAACTGGGTTAAAGATGTATCTGTGTATTGTACTCACCAGTGCTTTCTTCTGTGTACTGTGTTAATCAGTGTCTTGTGTGGTCCTGTAATGTATGTAATTATATCATACTTATGTGTTCCTTTGCTTTTACTGCAATTCTTATACTGTTTACTGTAACTACTCTCTGGACGTGTCAAATATCATTCTGTAATGATTTATGGATGAAACAATACAATCACGTAACTCATACATTTTAGTGCGCTGTTATCTACTACGACACGTCCAAAAATAACACGGCTTTACCTGCGAGAAAAACAAAACGCAATAAACTGCTGACACAATACCTGCCACTTCAAACGCCACACGTTATACAGCTCACACACACACAGAACCTATTTCACCACAGATGATGTCCCAGAAGCCCACTGCTGCGTAATATCCCAGAACGCAGACATCTACATCGCGGCAGACGCCTGAAATCACGCGTAGAACCATGGATCATCTCACAGGACCAACTCTCATCCATGTACACGGCGACTATACATGACAGAGACACAACTGACCATGAATCACAGCTTATCATCATCATCACCAAGTTACTCCATGACTTCGCGCAACTCTGAAAACGTAACGTCCAATGGTGCCACACGACGAGTAAATGAAATTGTTAGTCCTTTCGTGACGATCTGTAGTTTCATTTCAATGTTAATAAATTGCAATATGTAATTATTACTGATGGATGAAACAATAAAAATTACCATATACCAAGTGCAAGTCATACGTAATTTACACGCACATTTAAATTCGACGATGGCTCAGTTGAGCCAAAACATTCTAGGAAGCCAGGATAATGAACCATACCAATTAATTGTAAGCACAAACAACAAACCATGATGTAACATATCAATAACAGATATATGTTCTTGAGCTTCTATTTTCGTGTGAACGTTCCTAAATCCACTCACCAATTACTGTATTTCGTATAATATAATCCTAGTATTGCAGGTCCTTCCATCCTTGCTTGTATTCCACTGAGCCGTGACTGGAGAGATCGATTGTGTAAGGTTGCGATGGGATGGTGTGTCAGTTTACCATGTTCACATATCATAGGATTGAGCAGGGAGTTTTTTGCATTTAACATTGCGGAAAGTAAGAGTAGAATTACAGCTAGTCCGCGAGTGAGACATTATTAATATAAATGTTTATAAGTAAATGGATCATTTATTTGTAGATGTAGAGTTAAATCATATTATTTATTGACATAGTGCGTCTTTAAGTAAGCAAAAGTTCGATGACAGAATCTGTATGAACGTATGTTTATATCCTGTTATCTTGAGCTTCAGTGTGAAATTTATCACTGATCATTATGGATGTTGATTCACCTGTAAGTCTGAAACGCTCTAGCAGTGCACCAATGATAAACGAACTCAATACAACCATGACAACAGCATCTACATCGTCATCAACAAGGTAAATTTTGACTTAACCTCAGTCATTGGCATAAATAATGTTTATTTAATGACTTTGGGAGTAGCTCAGATTGTGAATACACAGATCGATAAAGATAATTTTGCAATATGGCCAAAGTACAGAACAAATACTTCTAGTACTGTGCATTAATATGTAATTTACTAATTACTGAGCATTGCTGATGTGTTGTCAGAAGAGTGAATGTTTATCATCTGCTTCATTTGCTGATGTGCCTGTTGACGCCTCACTCTCCCTGTATATTGCATGTGGAGACTAGACAGTAAAACAGACTTAACAAAGTGAACCGTTGTAGTTGTTTTCATGGATTACAAATGTGACAGATGATGTTCATATTAAATGAAGTGTATAAACCATGGAAAACATCATAAAAATGCCTTACATTGGTCTGGATATAAGACATTGAACATGTGGACATATGATAACCAGAGTCAAGGTTCAAATCGGTCTATAATAAAAAAAGTACATGAGGTTTAGGGATGTCAGATTGAAATGGAATGATACTTCTATGTTCCTAAATTATGGCCACTTCCCGAGAATCAACAGTGATTCATATATAACGGGAGGACTAAGGGGTGGTCTGACATCTAGAATAGTTGGGCATGTGAATGGAGAATAAGACACACTTTTCTGTTGTAGAATGACAATAACTGTGAAGTGTAATCATTCATTCATTTATTGTAAAATTGCATCGATCCAATCTAGGCTACAAGCTTAAGCTTACGCCTCGAGTTTTCATATTAGTGACAGGATCTCACATGACACATACTGAACACAAACTGTATTCCAGCAATTCTGAATTTTCATATTATATTTACACGCTAACCATGTAACATACCAGTAATGTCACTATGTGCTGACATCCCACATTCAGTGTGGCTTCCGTCACATCACATGTAAGGACATGCCGATACTCAAAGGTTTGTTATTTGCTTCTTTTGATATTCTTGGATGTGACTGAGACTGTGTGTTCTGGTATGCAATACCAGTGTTATGAGGCAGCATATTCCTCTGAAATGTTGATACCACCCTACCCACGCTATATGGCATGACATCCAATAACAATTGTGAGTTGTCTCACATTACAGCATGATTGTGTAATTCAGCAGTTTATTTTGTGGTTGCATTGCTTTGTTTGCCATATAGTGGAGGCAAGTAAATTTGTTCACTCCTTTCAGTAACATGGTTGGAGGAACTAAATGTTGTGAAGAAGATGGTCTCCAGTCACCAGTAATAAAACCCAGCAATGTTTCCAGTGGAAAATTCAGAGTCTTTGAAATCAAGAAAAGCAGGAATGCCCGACATGAAGGTCGATACGATGAAAGGATTTATCCATTATGAATTTGTTCGCTTAAAAGAGTCAATGAGCTTTCTTATTTAAAATTTTTAACATTTGTGGCAGCACATTCATAGATAACGCCAAGTCTTTGGCTGTGTAAGTAGGTTTATATTGTAACTTCAAGTCCCCGTGGAGCACTTCTAGTAAAATGCTTTTGGCCAAGATATAAAATCAGTTTAGAACATTCACCATATTTATGAGATTTCACTCTGTGTAACTTTTTAGTGTTGCCAGAACTACAGATGGTCTCGGAGCAGTGATTAAGTGCTGAAAGGACTTTTGGAAAATTATTTCCACCAAAGTTTCAGGCACAGCAGAGACACTGGAATGCATGTATAAAGTCCAGAATGTAATCTGTTAAAGATGATTGCACTCACCCAAGGGTAATTACTAAACCCCCCCCCCCCCCCCCCCACCACCACAACCATTCTGGGTGAATAAGGGGTATGTTTTGAATTGCAAATACTGGACCGAGTGAAATTGAAAATTCCAGTAACTTAATCCAGTGACTGATCCACTTTAACAAGGCTAGTGTAACAGTTAAACTCTAGATTTGAATTCAGGAGATTTTTGGTTGAAATCTCTATTGCATTACTGCTTGTACTGTTTGAAGTTTCTTATGATTTTCTCAGTCTTCAGGCAGGTGCCAGGCTAGTTAGTACCTTCAAGTAGGCAATGACTGCGTCTCAATACATATCTGCTTACTACTCACAATAAATGTCCTGGCTCATTCGATGCATGTAACAGCTTCATTTGAAACTGCATTATTACATAACTTATAATGTTCAAATGTACCAAATTTTGAATTTCAGCTTCTGTATTTCTGACATTTTGCCAAGAAGAAACTATGCTGTAAGGCAACAGTTAGTTTCACCTGTGATATTCTTAAATTTTGAGTATTTGGGAAATTGCTTGCAACTTGCCATGGACTGGCCAGTGAGTTAAAAACCTTCCTGTGTGAGCAGCCAACTTGCAATAACAATGTTGCAGGATTGGTATAATTTTTATTTTCATTTCAGGGACACTTTGTCGTTTGGCATATTTCCAGGAGGCCAGCCCAGAGCTCGGAGGTTTAGTGCAAGCTTCAGCCCAATTCACAATACAGGAGTAAGCATTTCGTTTGAAATTTATGCTGTTTTCTCTTAAATAATGTTCTGAAGATAGCACTGGATAATGCGTAGAAGTGTGGGCACAAATTAGAACTGCCCCATTTCCCTCCTGTTGTTATGCCCTCTTCCAGTGCATGGATGTCCTCCCTGATGTGTCCCATACATGATATCTCAGTTGATTTAGGTCAGGGTACATCAGGTAGGTCATAGAGGTTTGACTGAGGCCTTGTGATGATTTGATTGTTCAAAAATTGGAATGATTTGGGAGGTACGAGGAATGGTTGTACTCTTATCCTGTGGTGCCGGTAGTGGCATAATGCTGTATATCAAGGGTGTAAAAATCCTGGGCACCAGGTCACCCAAGCAACAATTTTGTATGGTGGTGCCTGATGAAGGGGGTCTGGATGATAAGTATCCAAAAAGAAAAATTCATATCACGAAAACTGTTCCTTATACGCATGTCCAGTTCGCACCATTACAAAGGAAAACTCTCAAACTTTTTATCATACCCTACTCATGCACGTCAGCTGATGTCCTTGTGCTGGCTCAGTAGCAATGGCAATACTGCATGGGAAGATTGTGAGTGTTTTGTGGTTTGCTGAGTTGAAGCCTGTGGTGGCTATTCAGTGTTGTTTCAGAACTGAATATGGATGGGAACCTCTGACCTGCAAAAACACAGTTTTGAGAAAACATACTGAGGACATGAAAAAGCGGACCTCTGAAGAAGACATGGCTCGCATTAGAGAGGCCTTCAGGTGGAGTCCATGTCAATCAATTCATGCTGCAAGCTCTTGGCTACAACAGATTTCACAATCGACCGTACATCATGTTCTGCACATACGCCTCCATCCAAGAGCATGAAAGATTCAACTGTTTCAAGATAAATTCTATCACATTCTCCCAGGGTGCTGTTTCTTTGCTCTACAGGGTTCTTCAGGGCCACCACGCCTGACACCCCGTGTAAGCCAGTTGAGGCAAGAAGAGCGTGTAGATATGGGGAGGGAAGCTGCCCATGAACGAGAGTTACACTCAGCAATGCAGATGTCCCAGTCATGTGAAGACCTCACCATTATGTCTGGCTTGACCAGCTGTAAGGTACAAATGATATATTGTTATAATGAATTTCAGTAGATGTTAGACCTTTGTTAAGATCAGTTTGCTTAAAATTGATAATGATTGAGATCTTAAGGTTCTCATGTGTATGACTATGTAGGTAACTATGACACCATGAGTCTGGTAGATATGTACCAGTGTGTCAGAGGAACCTGCTTCCTCCATCATCGTATCATCCACCCGGACGATGGAGATACCAGGACCCTCTGAAAGATCAGTACATATATAGTGAAACCTCTATCCATCGTTTTTCAGGGGACCGGAAAATTTGAACGATACATACGGGAAATGATAGTACCGGGAAACCATTAAAAATTATAGATAAGAACAATTTAATGATAATTATTAATTCTTGCTGAGAAAATCTTTCATTGACGTTTGTTTTGAGCAAACTTTACTCCTCCTCAATTCAAAGTACGATTTTTCAAGGCCTAGAACACTTTCACGATCACTGTCACTCGTGCTGTGCGCATAAAAGAAAGATCTTACTTTCATCAGTGCTTCATGCGTCTCAGCAAAGCTCGGCACAACTTCGGGTTCGCCAGCTTCTTCTTCTCCTTCTTCCCGCTCCACACTCCCGGACGCCACGAGGCTCACGCACAGCTCCTGCACTGTTTCTACACCACAGGTTGCCACGTGACTGTCCACAGAGACATAGTCCTCAAATTTATCTTTGTTCATGCCACTGAACTTTTCCCAGTCTTGGCGGAAATCGTCGTCATCGTTGGTCAATACGACGTCACTATCGCCTGAAGATTGTCCCTGCACGTAAACAGCTTTCCGAAAACAATTTTCGATTGTCTGCTGGGTTACTTCTTGCAAGACTGCCATAGTGTAGTGCAAAGCTTCCAACACGTTTATCTTCTTTTTCGTATCTTTGCCTGCATCCATTAAGCAAACAGCTGTTTGCACGAGGCGTTTTCTATAAAGCTACTTATAACAGTTTATTACCCCTAAATCAAGGGGCTGGAGCACACTTGTACAATTTGCCGGGTACCGTATGACTTTTACATTTCTTAGAAACGATGTATCCTTTGGATGTGCGGCACAATTGTCCACAGAGAGGAGAATGTTCCTGTTTTGTGCACCCATACTTGCGTCTAATGAACGCAGAAATGAAGAAAAAATGTCTGTGGTCATCCACGCTTTATTGTTCGCGTGGTACTTGGTGGGTAATTTTTTTACATTCTTGAAACATTGCGGTTTCGGAGATTTTCCGATAACAATCGGCACTTGTTTGTCAGTTCCATCACTGTTAACACAAAGTAAAACAGTAAGTCTGTCTTTACAGTTTTTCTCTCCATAACAAGACTCTCCTTTGAGAGCCAAGGTTCTATCAGGAAGCATGTTGTAGAAGAGCCCCGTCTCATCCGCGTTGTAAATATGACGTTGTTCGTAGCCCTCCAACAAAGATGGCAGTCTTTCCAGCCACGCTTTCGTGCTTTCGCTGTCCACTGCCGCACTTTCTCCGACTAACTTCTTGTATACTAGGCCATGCCGGTCCTTAAACCTGCTAAACCATCGCTTCAAATTAAAAAAAAAAAACTATCGGTGCGGGAAAATGTTGCGTCAGGACCGTGATTTTTCAACTGTTGGTGCGGGAAAACGACAGTTCGAGGAACAATGGAGGTGGGAAAAAATAGTGTTATTTATATGGGGCTAATTTCGGGACCAAATAAGGCAGACGATACATGCGGGCGAACGACGGTAACGGGAACGATGGATAGAGGTTTCACTGTATACCATACTACACCATGTCACATCAGAAGACACATCAGTTTGTATCAAATGAATGACATTATCACATGATACTGTATCTGTATGATACACTTAATATTTTACCATTTCTGCATTGAGAAACATAAGAACTAAACTGCACAGAGAATATAACTTGTAATCACTGTGTCACTTTTGGCCACTGAACATTGCCTGAGATGTTTACATCTTGTTAAATATTTTGTTATATAAGAAGTAAATTTCCCTTTTGTGTCCAAACCTCCATACTGTGAAGGTGTACATGGAGCATGGAGACAGGGCTGCCCACCATCCAAACTTCCACACCACATGTAACAGTTATACCATTGTGACTCAGTTCTCTAGAATTAGTGCCAATTCCTCCACACCAGATTTAATAATGCATGAATTAAGTATTGTTATTTCCTCTAGACAAAATGTAATGATTATAACACTATGAATGAGTGCTGTTGAATTGGGTAGCCACATTTTCTCCACACCATATGTGATGGTTATACCACTGTGACTCATCAATCTTGAATTAAGTGGTGATGTTTTCTCCATAATATGTATAGTGGTTGTAATGCTGTGACCAGGCCTTCTTTGAGTAATGGCATTTTTTCCACACTGGCTATAGTGGTTATAATGCCAAGAGTCAGCCTTCTGGACTTAAGTAAAATAATGTCCTTTCTTTCACATTGTATGTAATGATTATACCACTGTTACATTACTCAGTGCTCTTGAATTACCTAGTGGTATTTCCTCCATACCATATCAAATAGCTGCACTGCTGTGACTCATCCCCCCCCCTACAATTAATAGTAGTATATCCTCCTCAACATATGTGATTGTTATATCACCGTGACTCAACCTTGTTGAATTCATCCATTTGCTAGATTTCATAAGCATTCGCATTTGTGCAACAGTAGCACTTTTGCTTGACAGTTTGAACAGATAAACACTTTGAAGTGAATTCATGACTAATTAGACTAGCTAATAGAAACAGCTAAAAGGAAGATGTTTGTATTATAGAGATTAATACTACTACTGCTGATACTTCCACCCATTCTATTTAAATGTGATATTTATTGAAAGAAATGCCCAGCTTTTACATATCACATGCTAAAAGTTTTCTGTGCATAAAGCTTCATAGCAAGCAAAAATTTGATGTCGTTGCAGTGCAAATAGTTGGATCTAATGTGGCAGTTACAGATCTTGTAAACTGATACTTTGATTTGTTCAAAGCCTCCAGTGGGGGCACTGCGACATATGTCCTTTAAAGTGACTGTGTATAAATTGGTTTGCAGTCAGAGCAGTTGGAGACGAGAAGGTCAGAACCTACGCAGATGGTTCATCAGCTCCCACCACTACACCTCAACCTCCCCATTTGTTCCTCAGTATGTTCTTCCCCTTCGCCAACACGTCCTGGCCTAGGTCGACAGTGTTTTTCACCAAGTATCCATAATAAGACTTGGAAAAGCCTTTCACCCAGCCCAACAAGAAAAGCTTTTACAACAAAGTAAGTGCTAAATTTAGTCATTATACATTATATCAGGGGTCCACAAATTTTCCAAAAACATAGGAGCCACCTCAAAATTCTAGGCATCAAACGGGCGATATGAAGTTCTATACTAAGGACCAACAAATATTAGGCACCAACATACAAAAGTTAAGTCACCTGTATGACCTGGCACCCAGGATCTGTGCCTCTCTGCAAAATATATTTTAACACCTGCAGTGCAGTATGGTTACCTTTTTGCTGTGTTACTGTGAAGTAATGCCCAGTGTTGTGCAGCCTCTTCTTTCACCAAGGTTTGAGTTGAGTTATTGAAGTTGCCAGAAACAAAATCAGTTTTGCAAGTAATATCATTCTTCAAGTTACCTTTGACAAATGCTTGTACAAGTCATTACACTTGCAGAAGCTCAGGACCCAAGAAGATAATGTGATGATGTTGGTTGCCTTCCAGAGTTGTGGCTCCTTTGATTATTATTGTGCATTTACATGTAAATAAATGGTGGGCTAAAAACACAAATACAACCATATTAACCTGAGGGTAAGATGACCTGACCTACAAACTTCAACAAAACTGTACTACTTAACTCCACATACTACTTCAAATAGAGTTATGTGTACAAAACATACACTTTTACCTGTTGTTGCTTATATGAACATGCAGACTGGGCTGTTACTCTGAGGGAAGAACAAAGATTGAGTGTGAGAACAAATTTCTGAGTACAGTATTTGGAATTAGATAAGCTAACAAATACTTACATTATGAGGTGTTGTTTTTATAGTCTGCACATTCTGCCCAACATTTTTAGGACGAATCACTCGAGATGGAAGTAAGTGATAGGGTGATATACATGTGATCGGACTTGGTATAAAATGGTTGTGTAGACAGCAGGTGGCTCAGTATGGACTGGAATTTGAAGATGTGAAGTGTCATAGGATAGGATAGGCTGTGAGGAGTTAAATTGTGATATAGCTCAGTAGAGAGTGGGATTTGAAGATGTGAACTGGCTTTGCACAATTTGTTTTAATGTGACATGTTTGAAGCAATCACCACAATCTCAGGTCAGACTGTAAGTCACGTGTTCTGTACTTGTATGTGTGGGTTACAGACGTAGCCAGAGCCCCATTGCTATGCGTCCTAGCTCTCTTGGTCCAGTGAAGCGGAAGTTCGATTTGGAAGAAGATAAAGCGGATCAGTATTTGTCTCCTCCAGCAAAACGACTGAATAGCTACACTGTGGACAGGGGTGGGCTTCTCATGGCCCATTCAAACAGGTGGGCATACAGGTTTTCCATTGACAGACATGTTAGTTTAAGTATGTATCATAGCACTTGGCATTAAATGGTAGATGTTTCAAAACACTGATCAGTCATACCTGTGCGCTATTTAGTGTCTCGATGGACGTGGAAGAAAGGATTTTATCAAAGTGCAAATCAAGCAAATGAAACCTGTTGCATCATCTTAAAATTAATTCTTCCCTGTGAAATATTTACTCTGTAGAATCATGTAGAGCATAGTTCATAGGAATCAGTACATATTTTAATTATGAAACCACAAATCTGCATAAAGGAGAAAGCATATAAATAGGTTTCATGTGTATCAGGTTCTGAACTGTAAAGTAAGATGAAAGTCCCTGTGCACACCATGAAGTAATATGGGGGAGTGGAGATATGGCTGCACTCACTATTAACCTTGGCACTATATGCAGGTGCATCATCAGCTTCATGCCAGGGCTGCTATACTGCTGGAGGAAAAAGCCTCTGGTGTCCAGTGAATTCTGATAGTGTTCTCATTCTTTATACTTTCATCAAAGTAAGTTATGTATGGAGTGTTGTCGAGTCTTGTGTAGGCTAAAACATTAAAGGACCTGATACAGAAAGAGAGGCATATGGCAAGAACACATGACAGATAAAATCTGTTTAATTACAAACACACACATAGCTTCCCAAATTTTCATTAGAATTTAAAATAGAAAAATGTTTTTACTTATGCTCAGAAGAGAAATGTGTGTAAGAATAGTTACCATCATGACTGATGATGATTGGGGTGGCTGGCATATTCCTTCCATTACTGCTAAAAGTAAACTGTTCTTGTTTTCTTTTAATTCTTCTTTTTCAGGCTTGATGCAACCTCAAGTCCACTTCCTGGATCCCTCAGTTCAGTTGGAACACCCGAGTCACTTTCGAGTGCGGATTCTCCCAGTTTCACATTCCGACCAGTTGACAGCCCTTCTCCTGGACGCCCAGTTTTGCCAGTTACCGATGAACCAATGCATGAAGAACAACAGCCAGAACTCTTGAAGCAAGATCAAGTGATGACCCCTGTGGAACAGAACCCAAGTTAATCTCCTACTTCATTCAGTAATTTCTTCCTTGCTTTGCCATCATGGCTGGCTTCTAGTCCTGACTCTCAAGTTGTTTCCTGAGACTGATGTAATATATTCTGTTAAATGCTGTTTTTTAATACATTATTTGTATCAGCATTCGATGACAGAGACAAGAATTGATGGAAAGATGTAATAGCTATTAGGTTGTAGAACATGTGCTATTGAATGTGTATTTTAAATTTTATTTACTGATCCAGCTGGGACAAATAATGTACAGATGAGAAGTGGTCTTCATATCCACCCGTATGTAAATCTTTCTAGTTAGAGCAGGGTGGTCCAACATCTTTACTATCATGGGCCACATGGACACAGCACATAACGTTTGTGGGCTGCATACAATAATTGTATGTTGTATGACTGCGTGAAACTATATGAAGGTATATTAGTATGTAAGGATTCTTACATTATGAAGCCTGGAAGATGCATGCTCCATATTCATCTCTATTCATCCACCATTAACACTATATAGTCTTAGATACTGACAGCTCGCTAAGTAAACTACAAAGAAAATAAAAGGACTGTTAACTGAACAGCTTTCTTATACAATGAAGAATATTATGATAGTATTCTTTTGTAGAGTAATGGAGGGGGTGGAGAGTATGTATGTTTGTTTCCTTCAGACATCCATAAAATGCGCATGAAAGAAGTAGGGTAACCGAGTATAAAGAGTAAAATAGTAAAGTTAAAAGACAAAAATTGGCATTAAATTTCTGGTATATGGATGCTAGGTTTGTGAGCTTTGGGGTTCTCACAGCGGTGACTCAGAAGAACCTGTTGCCTCCATTATCTCAGTACAGGGTACCCAGCAGAAAGCAGAACTGGCTCAGAATATACATTCACAATCTGCATTATATAATGTAACTCACCACACGTTAGAGCAGGTGTTGGAAATTAACCTTCTTCCACTCTGACATGCGTGACACCTGATGAACAAATTACTGAAAACTCTTAGAAGTTCTTGTTTATAAACTGTCAGTGCTGTGCATGTGATTAAGTTCCTCCTGTGTGTGTGAATTGTTCTTATATGCATTGTCTTCCAAACTTTCCCACAAAATATGGTCACATGGCATCAGATGGGGCAAATGATCAAGCCACAAAGGATGACTAATTATATAGTCCCCACAAATGCTATGTAAGGTGGCCACTGAATTATCAGCTGTATGGGTGATGGCGCCATCTTGCCGAAAACCCCCATATTCCCTCTCCTTGTAACTTAATTTTTTATAAAAATAATGCAAGAAGTCGTCCAATTTATTGTCCAAAAAGGTGGGTCTGATTATGCTTGTTACATAAACAGCACACCATATTCCAACTTAATGTCATGTAATAGCACTTCATGCATTCATGTTGATTTATGTGCTGTACAGTATTTGTTATTTACATGGCCATTTAATTAAACCATGTTTCATATGTACAATCAGTTAACAATGCATAAACTTCACCACTGGACACTGCTTCACAGAAGCAGTTGCAATACCATAATCTTGCAACACAGTGTGCAGCCAGGAATTTTTACACAACTAAATGTGTATAGGTTCAAACAAAGCTGTTTTCTGGCTGCATTCCTATGATAACCACCTTAAATATTTTCCTGGAATGCTTCTGATCGTGCTGCAGTATCTTCTAATGCTTCTTCTGAAAGAACATGTCACACCTACTGTCACTTCGTCATTAACAAGGAAACATTTTTTCACCAGTCACATTATTGTTGATTTTGAAGGAACTGAAACATTGGGAAACCATCTTCTAAATTTCCTATGACATTTTTTGTAGGATTTCTTCCTTATGTAGGTTTCCATAATATCTTCTGTATTATACTGTACTGCATATTCTTGAATAAAAACAATTTACCTCACAATGAAAAGTGTTGATGTACTGTACTTATATTTGCAAACCACAGAAGAGAGTTTATACATATTACAGCATACAAAACTTGGCTGTCTGCATGGATTACATGACTGTGCTGAGATGATGCAATGCAATTTCTGTATGCACAGCAGTAAACACTGGTGGTCTGCGACTCGTGCCGTGGCCATTCAGGTTGTGTTTGGATTATGCTTTCAACTGAATTCCCTGTAGATGAATGCACCCTGATGATTGAGGAAGTTCCCAAAATGTCTGTACATGTCTATGCTACACATCATCAGTAATCTTCATAATGCTAGTTTTATTCTAACCTACTAATGTGAGGTGTGGGACAAGGTTTTTCTTTTACCAGAATATCTACCAACATTGGTTAATGGTAGTGAATCAAAGGCATTTCATTTTTCCATTGGATTTTGGTTTTAGGTTTCACAGAAAATGTACTGCCACACACACACAGGCATGGAAGTAGCACCAAACACTGAATATACATTTGAGTGCAAAGTGTCTTGGCTTGGGGAAATACAACTTTCAAACCAGCATTAAGTGGGACTGAGCTTTTTGTAAACTGCAAATCTCTTGTCATATTCTTCAGGTAGTTTATGTGTAAAGCACGACAAGCCTGCATTAATATCATCCCATCTATTCACCACAACCCAAGTGTGCAAGATCAGTCTGTGAAACACTCAATAGCTGCGGCTTCTTAGGAAATCATCAGTATGTCCAACTAGCTGAAGCTGATTTGGATATTTACTTGTATTGCCAAGCTGCTCATTCTGAAGAATGGAAGGCATTTATTTCTCAAGAGTAAAGAATGCTCAAGTCTTCCCAGCACTAACCACCTGCTGCTTAGGGGGAATGGCATGTCATTCAATTCTGCATTCAGTTCATCAAGGAAGTAATGTATATGAATTGCTCCTATACTGAGAGTTATTATGCTGATGACATAACTGAATATGATATTTTCCACAGTCAACAAAAACACTTTTAACAATAACAACTACTACTAACTGCTACTACTACTACTACTACTACTACTACTACTACAACAAGGTGGTTATGTGTTTCTGTTAAAACTGTCATTCGGCCACAAACATAAAACATCAATGCAAACTGCTGTACAAGTTATACTTCGTTATTAGTTTTCTTATCAACTGTTACCATTACTCACTGTAACACCGTGCCACATAATGCTTCTTGGTGAATAATGGAGTACAATCCACCCCATTTTGCATAAGCAGACCAACCCACTTTACTGCCACTCATACCTCTTGCATCACAGTTACAAAATAGGAGTACCGTATATTCTCGAATCTAATCCGCACTTTTTTACAGTTTTAGAGGGCTAAAAAATCAGATGCGGATTAGATTCGCGGTCTAGAGCTGGATTTTGGAAAAATGATTGAGCTGCTGTACAATATAACAATAACGTAATTAACGTAATTAATAAACAACGTAAGAACAATACAATACAATAATCTATTATTTTATTATTTATTATTATAATTTATTATTCATCAGACTCGCCGTCATCACTCATAATTCGAGGAATGTTCAAAGATCTGGCCTTCTTTATCGCCTCCTCGCGAGTAGATCATAACTCACAAACAGTCCAGTCTTGCGTCTCTCTTGAAAAAACGTGAAGACTGCATCATCAATTTCAGGAAATCGTCCTTTCTTGGGTCCAGTGAATTTCCTTCGTGACGCCTCACACCCGCTGATCGCTGCCTTGTGTTTCCGCCATAGTCGAACGTTGCTTTCATCAACTCCAAAAATTGCAGCGGCTTTGCGGTTTCCATTCTCCTCTGCGCACCGAATAACTTCACGTTTGAACTTTGCCGTATATGAGAGTCGTTTAGATTTCAGGTGTCCCTCTTCCATAACTACGGTACACGACAAATTGGAACAAGCACCTCCCACGTTTCAACAACTAAAGATCAGCTGGCTTCAGACGAGATTGCGCACGTCTGTTGAGAAAGACCCCGCCTCTATCGGTATGACTCATCGGCCACAGGCGTAGCGTCGGATTTTAACGCATGGTAACATCCAATATTATTCAATCAGTCGCCCCGTGGGCAAGGGGTGGTTGAAGGAAAGGTGCGGATTAGAATCGCGAACTAACTTTTTTTCGTTTAAGAAGTCGCCAAAAACTGGGTGCGGATTAGATTCGGGTGCGGTTTAGATTCGAGAATATACGGTACTTTTGAACTCCACAGTGGTGGGAAACTTAAAACCCCTAATTTTCAATAATAAATGGTAATGGAAGGATTATGCTGATGTTACTGTTATACACAACAATAGAATTACAGAGCTTCTCATGCATATCATAACTTCCCCATAGTGCCTCTGTTGTACAACTGATTTGTGTGCCAGTTCATCAGCCACAGAATTTATCCATGGGTCTTCAGTTGGACCATCCTGATTTACAGGATAAAGCAGATGACGGTGGTACTCATACAATATAGAGGAACCCTAAATATACATTTTTTTCAGACTGTTCATGCCCTTGTACTAGGATTTACAAGTGTATTGAACTGTACCATCATAGTGTACAAGACAAGCACAGTGGCAATTTATGCCCCTTAGGTATGTAAAACCTTAAATGTTTCGGACATTCATCCATCTTCTGGGAAACATATACAGAAATGGTTATTTACCAAGGGTTATTACAGTACCATATTTACCCAAATATAATGCAAGAATTTTTTATCATTCATCATGTGAAAAAGTGTGGAAGATTTTATCTCCTGTAGAAGTGAGAACTTATATTACAATAAACATCAGTACAATCATTATTATTGTTTTTTCTATAAAATGAGAATATGCAGTAATTTGGTTCTTCTATAAGATATCTGTTGGTATCAAGGAAATTACAGAATTTATGTTGTAATTGTCCTGTGCGCTTGATTTACCTTACTCTACACAGAAAACAGCTGTGGATTTTTTCGTTTTCTAAGCATAGGATGAGGTACAGGTGTTACATGCATCTTCTGATTATTCTTATCTGATTTGTACATGTCCAAAGTGATTACAAATTAGCTGTAGAAGGGCAATATTCCAAGACTTGTGATTATCGTCCTGTTATATCTATTCACGCACAGGGCTTCATGGGTAGTATCTTATTTCTATTTGCTACATGGAGACGCGCGAGTGTGTGTGGGGGGGGGGGGGGGGGGGGGGGGAGAGAGAGAAGAAAAAAGAAACGACAGAATTATCATTGGATATTACACAGGTTTTATATAATAAAGTGTCAGAGTATACGTTCTGAAAAACACACCTTGTGAGTGAAGTTTAATTTGATGTGCCCTGTCATACACGTGTATTTTAGTGTACACTGTATTATTTTAAGAAGTGCATAAAATTCACCACCAAAATGTTCTTGAATGTGGGTATTGTTTCTTTTCTGGAGGTACATATGTAATTCTCTGTTACATTATTTTCCATCCCATTTTTGTAGACACAGTGTTTTCCAGTGTTCTAAATTTAATCATATGAATGTCCTGTGTTTTGTAAATCTAGTTTTAAAGTGTTTGGCAAATGTATACTTTACTGCAGTCAAGGCATATTAATTTGTATATGGCACTACTGTCAAAATTGGTGTTTTTTAAATTAATTTTAATTATCTTTGGATAGTGTTATGTTGATAGTTACTATGAAGCTGTATCTTTAAATACTTTTATGAAATTTCTGAGGTAAGGGCTACTGTAAGTGAAAGGTATGCACATTTTCATTGTAAGGTCCAATTTACATAATACAGGAAAATCTCTATTTAATGAATTGCTGGGGGATTAGAATATATTTCACTAAATCAAGGTTTTCATTAAATGGAGGTTTTCAATTAATATGGAGCTATTGTCGGGACATGAAAAAATCATCACCAAATCCAGGATTTCACTAAATGTGGGAACATTAAATTGGGAGTTTACTGTAGTTCTTTTGGAAAACAACCGTTTGCTGCTATATGAAGTAGTTTTCATTTCTTCTTTTTTGCTATTTACATGTCAAGATAACAAATCTAATATGCTTATTTAATGTAATACTTCTGGTTGAATTCCACTTTTGTGTAATGTGTTTCCCTGAAGATGGTCAAATGACCCAAACAAGTAGAAAATTTTGTTTTAAATAAAGAAGCATAAATTACCATTATGGTTGTAGTATAATGGTATAGTTTTGGATAGTGCATAATGTACAATTCTGTATCTTAATAATTTAAAAAGCAACTGATATTTGGGGCCACCAGCATTGATATCAAATGACATTGAAAACCAAAATATTTAATTAACCAGGCAGTACAGCAAAATTCCGTTATGATGACTTGCACATTACAAGACAGATGCTGAATTATGGAATACTGTGGATTATCAGATGGTACCTATAGTGACCCCAAGTTCTTACAGGTATTTTTTGTTACTGCTTCTATATGTGGGCTGTACAAACTAGTCAGAGGATTATTCCATTTGGATATCTCCTTCATCTGCTGGTTCAGGAGACAGGTTCAGGACATACCACAACGGTTAATGTACAGACACTCTTGGAGGCCTTTTTTGAACATGTCCCTGAGATCTGCCTGTTTCATTGATGAAGCTTTAAAACTTCTGTCTTGGGACTACTCTCCTCAAGTGCCGGATTATCGGGATTTCTGAACTATTGGACATTCGATTAAAGGAATTTTGCTGTATTTATCTCATATGATATGCTAAACATTTTTGGTGCTTCTAATATGTCACTTTAATAGGAGATACCAATGTTTACAGGGCAGAGATATTTTTGTTTTTGATATGGTAGGAAAGTTCTTCAAACATATCAGTGTGGCTAAAGATACTGGTAAGACATTAAGAGAACACTGATTTTGGCATACAGCATACTGTTATAACCGTGCACTTGAAAACTTTGTGATCTACCATAATTATTTTCTCTTTTAATGTACAATGATAACAATTTAAATGCAATCTCATTTTGTCTTAATAATAGATCAGTTTTACTGAAGTTGTCAATATTTATGTTACACAACCAGCAACACTTTTCATCAGATCCTGTAGAACACTGAACATCAAGTCTGTTTGTGTCATATATACTGTCAGAAAACAAAGTTCTTACATGCCTGGGAGATTATTCAGTAGTTGAAAACAATTTTGTTCATATACAATATACCTTTAACCCTTTGGCGCCAAAAGACGACTGCAGTCGATGTGCAGCATGATGCTGAGTAAATCAAATGTCATCTGAAGTCATTGGCCAAGAACACAAAGTAATTACAACCTGGTCTCTTGCAGAATATAATGGGCACCTAGTTCCAGCACCAAAGGGTTAACTGGGTTTAGCTTAGTAAGAATTAAAAAATTCTACATTCTGTCCACACTGTGTTTTGTATGGATCATAGAACAAAACAGCTATTACTTCCCTCTACAACATTAACCGACTGGTTTTCATAACCAAGGTAGAGCATGTTTACTGTACAGAATGAACTGAATCTTTAAATATAATTCACATTAATTTTCATCCAAAGGTTTAATGATATGTATTGAATAGCCCTGGTCACATGGAATCCTGGAAATTTACAAGTTGTCACAGACAGTATGAACTACTCTTATCCATTTGTTATCTTGAGCTAAAGACTGAATTCATAAAATTCAACCAATTTTCTTGAACATGAAAGGGTGTTTCTTATGTGGCACATGTCATTCAGGCATTCCTGTAGTTTGATTTTTGTAAGAACACAGTGATCAGAACCAGTGGTTGACGAACCGCAGGTGCCAGGTTGTTGAGTAATTTTGTCATGCTACCTAGTATTTTCAAGAGCAGCAACTCAGCCAGGATACCAGCTATCCTGGCTGAGAATGTTTGTGGTTTTCCTTAATTCAGACAAATGTCAGGATAGTACCTTGATTAGCCCATGTTCAGAATTCTTTCCCATTTCTCATCCTACTTTCCTACTTTTAATGGTATACAGTCTGTGATGTTATAAACCACACAACTGCTTGTCTCTGGTACTGAACAATCTGAACATCAGAATCTTTGTCTAGTTGGCAGTATCTGATTGCAAGTGAATGGTTGGTAAATGTTTTTGGTGTCACTGGATGGCACTACATTTGGCTTGTGTACTGATTAGAAAGAGAAGGCCAGATTGTACATATCACCTGCATATTCCGATGGTAAACACCTGTCTAGCTCCTAGTCCCAAAAAAAAACTGTCATGTTGACAACACATTTTCTTTATAATTCACAGGCATGAGTAGCCACCCTGTTATGCTTTATGGTCAATTTATTTTCATAATTCAATATAAATTATGTTCTGCTGTTACCATATCAAAAGGGCCAATGTTCTGTTTGATGTGCTTTTATACCTGCAGTTTTCGTTTATGCACTATATTTATGGTGGGCTTCATGTCAAAAACATTTGGGGTGCATGTGTGGTAGATTATTTGCATCTTCAACACTTTGTGCTGTGCTGCATTTTGATACCACCTAATATTTGTCATGTTGGTCATAAATGGGTTAATTCTCTACCTATTTCAGCATGACTGTATGTAAGACAATGCAACTGTTGCCAGTCTGCAGACCTATATACTACCAGTACAAAAATTTTTTCCAATCTAATACTCTATGAGTGGTGTGAAAAGTCAACTAATAAAAGTGGGTACTACTGAATATTATGAAACTTGTACTTGAAATCTGGTCAGACATCCATGAACTGCAGAGGATATGCAGTCACGTGCAACAACACACGGGTCATTTGCATATTCAGAGCTGACAGGTGTGTGGTCCAGAGATTGTCTATGTAATTGCATTTTAACTGCACTTTTCCACTTTTATGCAGTATGATAAGAAATTTGAAATTGTGTGTGTGCAGGCCTCTTGAATTCTCCAGAATGTTTTCCATATGAGAAGCCACTCTACACAATTTTTAAGTTTCCCGAGATACCAACTTTTTCTTGTAGTATGATAGTGTTCTCAGTTGTTAAGCACAATATAAATTCTCTCCATGTTTAAAGGGCAATTTAAAACTCATACAGGATGAATGCCAGCGCTCTGCTTCAGTGATACATGTCTCTCTGCCTGCACCATTTTGCTGATCATGAACATGTTTGTATGCTGATGGATGGTCTGTTCTGCCCTCATTATAATACTCACCTCACCATTTGCAAAGTCACAGCACCACTTCCACAACTGTTGGACAGACATCACATCTGCACCATATGCAACCACCATCTGTCTGCAGATGTTCATGGGTTCCATGGTGTACCCACAGGAACTGGACAGCAGCACACTTCTTCCCTTGTTCAGTAGGGTTGCCATTTTCCAACTGACACTGCACCAGCCCTGCATTTCCTGCACTGGGACCATATACCAACATATGACAAAGCAACAGCTTGCTGTGATCACTTGTTTCACAGGAATGAAACAGTAAAACTTACTTTCTCACCCTTGTACAGACAGTACTCCTTGCCTGTAGCTGAAGGTGGAGCATAGGGCCTAACAATGTTTCTTACAGCAATCTAGTGTAAGTAGTTCACCCATGCTAAGTGGAGTGTTAATATGGCTCTGAAAGCCAGGAAGACTTAGCTGCAACGTAAAATAGCTGTCCCTAGTTGGACCTTATCCCCCTGAAGGTATCCCTACTTTGATGGAGTGATGGGGCTTGCATGGTCAAATGATCCTGTGAGCTATGCTGGCAGCAGCATAGCTTCCGGTAGGGTCTCCCATGCCAGACAGGTCAAAGGTGATGATCCAGACAAAAAGGAATGCCCTGGCCCTCCAGGTTGGGGGTTGGGCGTGGGGCTGACAACCTCAACCCATAAGACAGTATTGTTTTGAAACCTCTGAAATCAAGGAGGCTAAGGCTTAACTTTGGCTGTAATGCCATTGCAGCAGCAGCAACAATTGGACCTTATCACAGTTGATCTGGTCATAACAGTGGGCCATAAAGCAAGGCAGATTTAATGACTAGGAAGGTCAAAGTGAGTTTCCTAAAGATAAATTATGGTCCAATTACAATGCTAGATCACAGCCTGTAAATTGGGTAACCATATATGAAAGCCAGTATATTCCCACTACAGGAGGTCTATAATGAATGACCTGAAACACTATTCAAAAATAACTACAGCATTTTAACAATTCTGTTCCATCTCCTTCTGTGTTTCACATTCGGAAAGCCAATGATACCTCCCTGCAATTCTGGTATCTGATGGGAGACTTTCAATAGTGACATCTGGATGCAGGGTCAGGCTGCAGTTTCCAAGCACCTGCATGGTTCACTATGAGATTGTGGGATGCTCATACTATGCAATGGTGTGTGTTATGGTCTTTGTACCAGGCTCAGGATTGAACAAGTCTTCAGTCTAACAATTATGACATACTCCATTTACAATTCAGTCAAATTCTATTAATAAACCAGTGCATGGACCTCAGTCTAAGCAAGTAAAGCATAAGTAACCTGCTCTTACCTTCCTCATTACACGATGCATCTGCTGCAATGCAATTCACAGATTCAATTTTGTTCCACTGCCATCTTGTAATTACTTCCCAAACATATTTATAGGGAACTGCATTTCAATGTTTTATACTACTTTAACATGCACACAAAGCTGAACATAATAGCTTCAAGTGTTCAAAAGATAAAAAAATCTCACTTTATAAATTTGTGTTGCCACCATGTTGAAATGGTTAAACAACAATGTAGATTGCCACAAGACTCTATGTGCTATTGGACAGTATCTCCAAGCCAAGTTTGGTTAAAATGAGTTCAGGTATTTGGAAGTTTTGGGGGTGTCCGCACATGAACAGAGAGGAAGGCATGGTTAAAACTCACTTGGGCCCACAAAGGCTGTTTGTGGAACAGACATGTAAAATAGAACCACAAAGACAGTACCGATTGCATTAAGCCTATTTTCTGTAAAGAAAGTAAGCTAAAAATGCCTGTATACAACAGTGCAGAGTTAACAGCTCATCATAATCACAAAACATCACCTTATGTAAGTTCTACCCTTAATATCAGAATCATCACTGCCCATATTTACCCCAGTGCCCATTTTCACAGGATGTTATTGCTTGGGAAGCAAGTGCATGATTCTCTTTATCCCACTGAAACAAACTCAAAACAAGCCCAACTTAACAGCCCTTCATAGATAACATGGATAACAAACAGCCTCCAGCACTACATCCTTGCAATTAATGTGCTTAATATAGGACATACAGCAAGCAAACCTCTTCATAGTGAATCTTACCCATATCCCTTGCACTATTTCTTAGCGACTCACAACAATACATCTGCCACAGCACAACTCCAACACACTAAAAGATTATAAACCACACTGTACAAAACTGTTATACTACACTGAATACAATATTCCATTTCCTACAATGTGTAAGCACACCACTGAATGTTAGCAGTCTCTACTGACTGCTACTAATTGCTAGTTCCCAGTCCCTGTAACACTTCACCCTTCACTTCAACTGCATTAAGCATAAAGGTAAAAAATTATGTCTGCTTTCTACAAAAACAAACCCGAGTACTTCCTACACAGTATGTATTCCTCAAAGTTTGTACACATTAATATAACTTCTACATGCATCATTATCAGTATAAAAAAATTACATTTCATGGTCATAAAATCAGTTTGTGACTAAATATGAAACAATGCCCTCAATGATTCTGTGCTACAAGTAGCAGTTTCTTTTGAAGTTGCTTACAGAGTAATTTTCATAATTACAGACAATATCTGGAAGAGTCACTCCCCCATATATCTTCACGGCATGGTCCTTAATTAAGTACAGAGACATTACCTTTAATGTTACTTATACTCTTGTGATTTGTATAATGATTTCCAAGGCAGAAAAATGCCTAATTAATAACAGTACCACACAGATTATGAGAGTTTTTATCATTTAATAATAATCGTTTTAAGTCTACACCTAGGCTGCAATGTAATGTACACAAAATTAACCGTTTTGCCACTGAAGTCAGTAGGAAGAATACAAAATTGAAATTTGTCTGAACAGACACTGATGAATACTTCATAAATGTGCTCACATAATTTGAAATGAAAAACATTTTCTAGCAGATACAGGGACATGTACCTCAAGCACACAAATCATGAGAGTTCATAACAGGTACATAACAGACATAATATCAGAGCATATAAGTATGCATTTAAATTAAATTTTCACAAGTAATTTTATTTTTAAAGCTGAAGATTATTACTCTTAATTTCTCAATGTGCCACCTAGTGCATCTAAAGAGCTTACTGCTAGCAGTAGATTTAAGCTTGTGACATGTGGTAAAATTTAGCAAACTTGATGAAAAAAAATATATATAAATATAAATATATAATGAAATGCACTTGTCAGGGGGGGGGGGGGGGGCAGCACTCTGTGAATACATTGGGATATCACACGTCTAAAGGGTTAAGACCTGAAATTTTATTCTCTGGTTTTTGACTTACTAAAAACAAATCCATTACGAAAGTCTCAGTGACTGTCCAACAGAGAACCTAACTGACAGTTAAGTTTCACTCACATAAGAAACAATTTTGAAAGAAAACTCATATTTCACATTGCTGCACATGATACTGCTTCAAGGAATGGCATATAACATGCACCACCTTTGTCAGATACATTATAATTGTCACTGCAACAGCATGATCTACTTTAAATTGCACAAGTACTGTATTAGCAATGTCACAAAATAATCATTATCCTTAACCCATTTTTAAAAAACATTATACTTCACTATGTTGTATAAAAGAAAAGACCCTGCATTTGGATATAAAAAAGGATTACACAATTACATCAAACCTTCTGGCTAAACCAAGATGTTACTGAAACCATGCTGTACACAATGTATGGCTGTAGTTATATTTAAGATTTTCATTTGTGGACAAGGGCTTTCTTTTATACCATACCGGAGAGAAACTGCTTTATAAAAACTAGAAAAAATACAATAAAATTGAGAAATAATGGAAAATGAAACTTAAACATTTCATTTTGACCGAGTTTCTAACTATATTAGTTCCAGGCACATCTATTACACTTCTTGCAGGAACGCTTGAACAGGTACTCGCCATCCTTTGTTAAATCTAAATACTGAATACAAGCACCTTTCTTTACAGAGAAGTACTGCTTGTACCTAACACATCCTTGGCCTCTGAACTGCACCTGTTTTATGATATGCAATTACCTATCACCATAATTACCATATTTCAGCAAATACAAGCCACATGTTTTTCTTTTTTGAAATCTTTCTCTCCTGAAACTAGGATGCAGCTTAGAAAATCAGAAGAATGTTATAGCAGTTTAGTGAATTGAAAATCGTGTTTTCATTCATTGCAACCTTCCCCTTTGAATTATAACATGAGAAATGTTTTGAGTGATAGATTATTGGTTATGTTACGTTTTTAAGATCTTACTCACGGCCAGGATCCAGCCAAGTGTCAGTTTTTAAGAATTAGCATTTCCTTTTGTTAGTAATGGAAATTTGGGAAACATTAATGATGGGTTGCATAGTAGAATTATATTGAAATTGCTTATACATAGATGGGATGTAGCAGAGTGAATACTGAACCCAGAAGGAATGGGATATTTTTTAGTGACCGGTTATGTGATGCCAGAATTAGGCTTTGGGTTTTAAACAAGGTTGAAGCTTTGATAAACAGAGGGACTATTATGCTTAAAAAGCAGTTTGTTATATTAAATTGGGTAGATATGTAGAAAGCAGAGCTAACTAAGGGTTATATCCATTAACAAGTACTTTAAAGTAAGTTGTTAGGCTTACAGGATAACACGTTGACAGATTAGGTTTGAAGTTGGGTTTAGAAACAGGTAAGCAGGCTAGTGATAGAGGAACTGCTTTGATTTTAGGTAGGATTTGATTTCTGTGTATGATATATGACTGACAAGTCATTACTTTACAATTATGCAGATAGAACTTTGAAATTTTGGGATTTGGTAATTAAAGAGTGAATGGAATTTGTAGTACACTTGTGCACGTATTAATGAATGCATTTTTGAGAAGGAATGCTGTTAGCATGTGTGAATTTTGTGTAACAAATTATTGAGTATAGTTAGGATACAGTGAGTGAAATTTTCCATATGCTGGAGATATAGAATTATATTTCACTTGCAGTAGCTGGCTAACACACACACTGCATGTTCAAGGTGATGAGAAATGCAATGGAGCATGTTTAAGGTATAGGATTTGCAAGCTTTGCAAAATCCTTATAAGGTAGTGATGTTTTCCATTGGTCAATTTATATACGGTTAATAAGTAATAAAATAATAATAATAATGAAAAGGTTGGAGATGAAGCAAGGAAGCCATGTTGATTTTGAACTAGGGTGTGGTTTTTGTAGTTAATAAAACAGGTGGAGACCATGCCTAGAGAGATCACTTGGCGCTAAGATGTGATACAGTTTGGACAGTGGATTTTAAATTTTAACTTGTAAAAATTTACTTAGAAATTATGATGTGAATTTAATTGTGTAATACTTAACTTTCTGTGCGAGAGTGTTTGATGGAGAAATTTGAAATTAACACAGAAATTAAGTTATTGAATTGTGAAATGGCAGTGCAAAACCTTACTTTGTGGATAAGTAATATTTTGGCAGTGAAAAGTGCTATACTTATGCACCAGTATGACATACAGGCAGGTTAAAGGATTACGAACGAGCAACTGGTGTTGTTGAATCCAAAGGAAGTATGGATTATTTTGTAACACAAGGTAAGGTTGGCAAAAAAAAAAGTTTTTAAATTTTTATATGCCTCTACTTTGAGAGAGGGAACTAGGAAGGAAATTTTGGAAATGTGTAACTGATGAATTTAATATGATGTGCTAAGGAAACACAATTATTTAATTAGGGAAAATTGTGTAAGGGTACAACCAGGTGTGTGTGGGCCAAACTGACAAGAACTATTTAACTTGCAAATTGCAAGAAAAACATTTAATTTGGAAATCGTGAAAGAGTTATTTAATTGGGTTAAATTGCACAGAAATATTTAATTTTGTAAATTGCAAGAGCAATATATAATTTTGTAGGAAAAGAGATGTTTAACTTGGGCAAACTGAGAAGTAACATTTAATTTTGAAGTGGGGATTAAACTGTAAAGAGATATTTTAACTTGGAAAGTGTGATTTAATTGTGAGTTAAACGAGGAATTTTCCTTTATAGAAAGAGAAATTAATGTAAAGTAATTGTGACTAAATGGAGAGAGATATTTAACTTGGAAATTGAGAAATTAATGGGAATTAATTTTTAATTGTTTTGTTTGTTAATTAGGATTTAGAGTGAAGTTAAATAAATTTTGTTATTTACATTTGTTATAAATTGAGAGTGATTTTATTAGTTTTATTAACTAAGATGGAGACAGATATATAAATCCCAGGTAAAGGAAGTATACCCAAGTAAATGACATAAATATTGCAATAAATAAAATATATAAGTAAATAAAGTGAATGTTAGTAACAGTATAGTTAAAGTCAGTAACAGCTGACTGATGGTATAGACATACCAGGGAAATGTAGGTAATGACTAGCTTGGCTATGGGCACCTACGGGGTTTTACTCGGTAGAGGAACCTACTGAGCTAAACACCCCATTACAGATTGAGGAGGAGCAGTTTTGAAACTAACTGGTGGCAGCACTACTAAAGGAGTTAGGATAAAGACGAACGCAGCGGAGATCTGCGAGGATACAGTATGGTTGGTATGGGAAATTACTGACCAGTTAGAGATGCTACTGAGGGTGACAGGCATCACCCAAATACCTAGTTCCCACATAGTAAAGCTCAGGCCACGTTTACCAAACGAAGGTTTTCTTCGAGCACTCCTGCTCGGTATAAAGAAAACGCTTCGTTACAGCAGTATGCACTGCAGGTGATTAGGAAAGGCTAAAATGTGTTTCTGATATGAAGAATCAAAGCAAGTGCAGTGTTTCTGGGATAAGAAGTTCGGTTCTGAAAGACACAAGAACCGATAGCAGCTACATTAACTGTCTGAAGATTAAGCACAGCCTGGGTGTACAAAGTCATGTTAATCAGTTATGATACAGGATATTCCCTTTTGTCATCAGAGTGCATAAGACTGGCAAGCCATGTGTGACAGTATGCCCAATATGACTGGTTGCAACGAAGTCAGTATAACCAATATCTTTCAAATTTAAAAAGTTTTTAAGCCTGACTAGCATTGGGAAAACTTTTGTGGCTTATGACTGATACTTTATTTTCTTTTTAATTTTCATCTTAAAACTTAGCTGTGGCTTATAATGCACAAATATGGTACTCTAATTACAGTCAATAATGAGAAGGAAACACAAAAATTAATATAGAGGAATCACAAAAAAATTCATTTCTGCTAACACCACAGTTTTAAGCAGCAATAAAGGGCTGAAAAAGCCTTCAGTCTAGGCAGATATAATAGTTTGAAGTCAAAACTCTTTCTCTTTTTTAAAAACAGGGGGTTCACATTTGCACTAGTTGATATTATTTAAAAAACAGTATCCTACAGTTCACAGAAACTATGTAACACAATGTCACCTATCCATGATGGAAGAAAAATAAGTTTTGTAAAGCTGATGGTATCATAAGCAACCAACCACATCTCCACACATTTTCTCTCTGTCCTCTTATGAATCTCAGAACGTCATGTGGCTTTTCAGTGTGCAGCAATATGAAAACTATTATTAGGAGGAGTACAGAAAATGTAAACAGTTAACACCTGAAACCATATGCACTTACATCCGTAATACATTCTCAGTGACAAGGAGACTTACTGTTCCAGTGCATTAAGAACAGACTTTCAAGGATACAGCATACACAAACAAAGACCTGAGAGGATAAACATTTTGCCACACAGATACTGATGGAAGTATAACACAGATACTTTCTGTATACTGTAAATTCCTTGTGAAAACAATCTACGGCTCCAGTATAGCCTCCTGTCACAGGAATAGTCTAGATAAGCAAAGAGTAAATTAATGTTTATAATACCACTGATTTAGAAATCGAAATGTACAGTATGTTTCCATCAATATTTCTGTGGGAACTCACTCTAGCAGGGAATTTCGAATTCCTCACTGGTCCAGTCTATATCCCTGCTTTGAATATAATGAGACTCTCACATACACAATATGGAAATTACACTGTTCTGAACTTGATCATAATGGGTGAAGGCTTCATCTCTCTCTCTCCTATATGAGTAAGTTCATAATGCAATGTACACTGTAACATACAATACGGTTTCATTTAGTCACATGAACACAATTCACCAGGCAGGGTGCTGGTAGATATACTCAACCACATGTTAAAATATGGACCTGAAAAATTATAAACACCAATAAGGTTAATCAGCATACCAGCAGCTACTTCTGCAATGACCATATACAGACAAAAGAATAGTTTTTTTCAAATTACCATACCAAATTAGAATTTCAAAATTATATTCAACATTTGTACATAAAATATGGAATTACATTCCTTATTTCTCCTACCATGCACAATGACACAGCATGTAAATCCTCTATAAAGATATTCATGTTTTTAAAAACTGTACACGGTCATACAGCACTTCACATAAAACTACTGCACACATTACAGGAACTATAAACAGTAAGAAAGAAAAAAAGCATCTGCATCTCTAATCTGTGATACTGGCATTAGACAGTGAAATGTGTATCATGCCTTTATAAAGAAAGTGGCACACTTTACAACTGTCATTGTTCTTATACACAAAATATTGTACCTGCTGATTTTTTTTTAACACACATGACAATGGTGGTTTACTTATTCTGCTGAGCCTGCTGTCCAGTCCCTGTACCAGCATTACCATAGTTGTAACTGCCTTGGCCATAGCCCTGCCAAGTTCCCTGCTGTGGATAACTAGCATATGTCCCATCTGTTCCAGCCTAAACACAGAAACAGACACGTATTTTTACTTGGGCATACAACCTTAAACCATATTCTGTGGCAGTCCACTCACGTGCAACAAACAGCAGCACACTGAATATTTCTTACTTTAAACTAACCGCTGTTTCTCACAACCTCTTTGCAAATGTGACTAAACATTGGTCATGATTTATCATACTTATATAAAATGGTGTACAGAACAGTACAATAGTGGACTAGAAACTTTCAGTGTGCCCTGACATCGTATACCTTTCATATTGTTATTATACACAGAAGCTGTGTATCTATGGTACAGTCACATCAGAAAAAAGTGTGCCCATATAATCACTGTAGCACTGACTAAATTTTATGCTGGCTTCCATTCACATCACTGTTTAGCAGCCATAACTGGAACAACTTTATAAACAGTTCAGTTTTAGTGCCAGATAAAACTGTTTGATTAGTCACCTTCAAATAATAGTACAAGATCAATTTTTTTTTATTTCTCAAAATCTGCACAACTATGAAGAGGGGGAAGTTATATATTGCTGAGAAAACTGTTGAATATATACATATACACTACGAAATGCTGGAAATAGGCTGAATCAACGTTTCATAAACTGCTGGCTGGTCCACAAAGTATCAACAGTAGTAGACTACTATTCTCCTAATACTTTAACACTGAAAAAACATCCAATTTTCTTTAAAACTGTACAAACATTACATCAAAATTTTTTTGATATATCACTATTTTGATTTCACTTGTGTTATGTGTGTGACGCAAAGTTCTTCAGTCCATTTCTTCGGGAAAATTTTAGCTTATGGGCTGGAAATGGTAGTAGCGTGGAGGAGATATGGAAAAGCTACAAGGAAATAGTCTTTGAGGGTATAGAACGTTTTGTACCACATAAAATTCTAAGTAAAAATCCGGATCCGGAATATTATACGAAGGAAGTAAAACGACTTAAGGTAAAGGTGAGGAAAGTTTACAATAAGCGAAAATTTGGTGGGTATTACCAAGCAGAGCTGAAACGTTTATCCAAAGAGTTACTGATAGCAAAAAAGAAGGCTCAGGAGACATTCTTAAGTTCGGTCTTACAAAACGAAGGTAAATGCTGGGCAGAGTTTTATAAGTATGTTAAAAGACGTAAAGGTAATAGAGAAAATATTCCTGCGATCAAGGGCATTAATGGAAATATCATCACCGAACCAATAGAAAAGGCCAACTCCCTAAACTCTTATTATGCGTCTGTATTCAGTTGCGAACGAAACACCCCGCAAATCCAATCGACAGATTCAGGAAAACCGTTCACCATTAGTATCAACATTTTAAGGAAACGACTATCAGCAATCGGGAGAAATAAATCCGTCGGACCAGATGGCATTCCTGGGGAAATTTTAAAGTTAGGTGGGGAAGCCATGATTCCATACCTCGCGAGATTACTAGATATAACGATGAACAACAATTCTATCCCAGGGGACTGGAAAAAAGCTATAGTGGTTCCTATTTATAAAGGGGGAGATCGATCGGTAGTGGGAAACTATAGACCGGTCAGTTTAACCTCAGTAGTTTGCAAACAAATGGAGCACGTTATAGCAGGGTATCTAAGGCAAGTCTGGGAAATGAGTGAGTGGTTATATGAGGGTCAGCATGGATTTAGACCAGGGTACTCATGCGAAAGCCAAGTAGTCACAGTTTGTCAAGATATTGCTGATTCATTGGACGAGGGAGTCAGGACTGACGCGATTATAATAGATTTTTCAAAGGCTTTTGATTTAGTCCCACATGATAGGCTGCTTTCAAAAATTGCGGAAACCGGTGTGGACTTGAGGGTAGTGGTGTGGATAAAGGAATTTCTGTTAGGACGTTCGCAAAGAGTTAGAGTAGACGGACAACTATCTCATGAAGTCAGAGTAACGTCGGGAGTGCCGCAAGGGAGCGTATTAGGTCCGTTGCTCTTCCTCGCTTATGTTAATGATATTTGGAGAAACATTGAGTCAAATATACGGCTTTTCGCTGATGATTGTATAATATACAGGAGAATAATCGATAGTAATGACATTGAAAATTTGCAGACAGACTTAAATAGATTAGGGGAATGGGCGGTTGAAAATGAAATGAGGATAAATCCAGGTAAGAGTAAAGCAGTAAGCTTCAATAGAGCTAGGGTGAAAGGTAAACTGAGGTATTGTATTGGGGATCAACTAATTCCAGAGGCAAATAGCTTTAAGTATTTAGGAATAATTATACGCAGCGACCTAAGCTGGGCAGATCATGTAAATTATACACTAAGAAAATCATGGAGGGCTCTTCATTTCGTAATGCGTATACTCAAAAGGGCAAATAATAATACGAAAAGTTTAGCTTATACGGCACTTGTGAGACCGATACTTGAGTATGGAGCGGTGTGTTGGGACCCATACAGAGAAGGTCAGGTAAGCGCTTTGAATCGCGTGCAAAAGAGAGCGGCAAAATTTGCAAATAATACAAATGAATCGGGTTGGGAAACATTGACACAGCGTAGAGCGATAGCCCGAATATGCGCCCTTTTCAAAGCATACACCGGGGGACGGGCTTGGAAAACAATAGGGGATAGACTGCTAAAACCATGCTACCTGGGTAGGGACGATCATAGTCGGAAAATTAGGATTAGGAAACAAAGAACAGATGTAGGTAAATATTCCTTTGTAAATAGGACCATAAAAAGCTGGAACCAATTACCTCCAAGCGTACTAGCGACTTTCCCCTGTAAATTAAGCTCTTTTAAAAAAAGGGTCAAGAACGTCATTACAAGCTAAGGATTTTTAAGTGGAGATTAAATAAAAATAAGGGATGTGAAGTGAAGGGGTGTGAAGTGATGTGAAGTGAAGTGCTCTGGTTTCGAAGTGAAGTGAAGTGAATTAAGTTCTTGGGGGATATAATTAGCATGTACTTTGGTCTGACTTTATACTGAGGATATTCTAACGCACTGAAATTAATTAATGTGTGGGTGTTTTTTGTATTGTGCTTGTTTAAAAAATTTTTTTTTTTTATTCTGTGTATGGGTGTTTTTGTAAGGTGTGGATGCTTTTGTAAGGTGTGGATGATTTGTAAGTTGTGGATGTTTTTGTAATGTGTGTACGGTGTTCTAATATGTGTACTTGTATTTACTGTATGTATTTTGTTTACTGTATGTATTTTGTTTTGTATGTGTAAGGGTGTTTTAGTAAGGTGCGTACGGTTTTCTAATATGTGTATTTGTATTTACTGTATGTATTTTGTTTTGTATGTGTATGGGTGTTTTTGTAAGGTATGGATGTATTTGTAAGGTGTGGATGTTTTTGTAAGGTGTGGATGCTTTTGTAAGGAGTGGATGCTTTTGTAAGGTGCAGATGTTTTTGTAATGTGTGTACGGTGTTCTAATGTGTGTACTTGTATTTACTGTATGTATTTAATTTTGTATGTGTATGGGTGTTTTTGTAAGGTGTGTACGGTGTTCTAATATGAGTACTTGTATTTACTGTATGTATTTTGTTTTGTATGTGCATGGGTGTTTTTGTAAGGTATGAACGGGGTTTTTCTAATATGTGTACTTGTATTTACTGTATGTATTTTGTTTTGTATGTGTATGGGTGTTTTTGTAAGGTGTGGATGTATTTGTAAGGTATGGATGTTTTTGTAAGGTGTGGATGCTTTTGTAAGGAGTGGATGCTTTTGCAAGGTGTGGATGTTTTTATAATGTGTGTACGGTGTTATAATGTGTGTACTTGTATTTACTGTATGTATTTTGTTTTGTAATTGTGTATAGTTTGTTTTGTATTGTTAATTTTATGTATATTTATATGTCCATTTGTATTGTGTGTACTAGTGTAAGGACTACTGCCACCGGGTGAAAACCCAATTGCAGTAAATAATAATAATAATAAATTACTAGGCAGGCTTACGGCCCACCATCTAACAGAGTTTGTTACCTACCGGTCCACATCAGTGTGAAAACCACAGGGCTAAGAAGTGAATTCATTGAGGACTGCTTACCAAGTGCACAATGTTTTTCAGACCTTAAGTACACGTCATATAAGATTCTGTTCTCTGTTACCACAATAAAATGTTAAGTTCTTACCTGCCCCCATCCCTGTGTTCCTGTGCCATATGCCTGGTTATAATACTGCTGCGGATTCCAGTTGGCATAATTGCCACCATTCCCATAACCTTGCTGGCCATAGCTCTGCTGGGCATAATTCTGTCCATAGTTGGACTGCTGGCCATAACCTCCTATGACAAGTACAGTTCACTCTTAATTCATAATTTTACTTACAACACATGAAACTTGCACAAAAGGCCAAAGTTGAAGACAGAAAAACTATCAAATGATCCAACACATTGTTCATAAGGGTAAAATATAAGCCACGTCATGTCAGGCCATGCCACGTTGATTGGTACTGTCACAGGAATGCAAAAAGCAATATATGATGAAAGTACCGATCATGTTTTGGAACTGATCAAGTGTAGACCAATACTCAAGGCTGTCTCTCATGTTATGTCAAATTTGTAGTTACAGCCAAGAACAGGAGCATACTGTCACAACAAAAAGCACAGACAACTCCTGTGAAATATAACTATGGCAAACCAAAAGGAGTGCCATCTTTGTTGACAGAGGAAGCCTCATTTTGTTGACACTCCTGGTAGCTGCATTAAGAGGGTGGACAGCACTGCACCTTCCTTGCGGACATTCCCAGTTCAAGATCCCACTAGCATTGATGCCCCCCACAATGTGGATCATCATCATCATCAGCATCATTATTTCATCGTCGTCGTCACAGTCGTCATCGTTGTAGTAGTAGTGGTGGTGGTAGTAGTAGTAATAGTTGTAGTTATTATTATTATTATTATTATTCCTCCTCCTCCTCCTCCTCATGGTTCTTCAGACACCACTACTTCACATCACTCAACTGGCTGTATATCCATCAGAATCAATGTCCAGGGAAAACTGTCCCTCAATTTCAGCACTGACAAGTTTCCTTCATGTAGCCATCATGGGCAGAACAGATACTTCAAACTACTGATACAATGAGCATATATTAAATGCCCAGTACATTTATACTGTAGAATGAAAGGTGATATACAAAGATTAACACTCGGCGTGCGAGCTCGTGGATGTGTGTATGGGTGTACATCTGTCTAAAGACAGAGAGAGAATATAATCCAGTTTGGTCGAGAGAGAGAGAGAGAGAGAGAGAGAGAGAGAGAGAGAGAGAGAGAAGAAATACAATCATTGCCATGTAGCCACTGGAACTCAGATAAACAAACACAAGCATCTCATATTACACACTATTGTGGGTGACTCAATCACATGTGATACAAAATACAACTCTGACATGGCTACACACATCTCATAATCCATGCGGTAGGTAAACATCCATTTCTACATATTCACGAGTCAGACTAACATTTTAGAAAGTAGTTAAAAAAAGTTCTGTGTGGTGACCAAATTTGTTGCCAATACAAGAGTATGCATGGCCTACAACCGATTCCCTCTAACGGTCAATTTAAAGTACAAATACACAGGAAAGGTTAAGGGTAAATAACCTTGTCCCTCAAACAAATGCAAATAGGAGGTACACTCTAATTAGATCCCATGGACCTAGATTAATTAACCTTTTAAAGACATGCATTCATGGATGAAAACACACATTGGAAAACACCCCTAAAATTCATTTTATATATTTAAGCAACAAGGAAATTTATTGCATTTTTAAAGGCATGCTGCACAATGTGTTTTGTTTTCCACAAATTTTGTTTATTTCATAATTTTATCTTTTTCTGTTCAAACAATACCCACATTTTTCATAAACCATGCGTTAAAATTTCAATAGCCACCCTGGTTGAATAAAGGTTAACCTTTCTGTGACAAGCATTCATAACTCCCTATAGTTTTGCAAAATCCTACCATCAGTGATAATCAAAGGCAAATTAAATCAGTAAAAAAATTCTGGTTTTAAATTAAGTGGAAAAGTCAGGTATTTCAGGTAATAATTTATATGCAGAACTCAATGCCTACTACTGTGTAGACTCCTAGTTCTACACATCAGTTGTTGTTTGTTGTATTTAATTTTTTTGGATAACTTATTACATAAAGAACACATTTTGTAAATGTAAAAATTTGTCAGATATAAACTAAAACCTTCACACCACTACCATCATAAATGTAACTGCTGGATTACAAACAACAGTGCAGGTATGCTTATGGTCAATCATTATGGCAGAATTCATACGCCTAACTCCAATGGCTCATTAGTTATCACTGAAACACTAAAAGATAACAAAAACTGTCAAATGACTGCCACATTGTTACTTTACATTTACAAAACCATTACATTCACAACAGTTAATTCCACTGTCTTTTACCACACATCACTTCAGACTGACAGTGCCATCTCGTCTCGTAAGTCATGCATCCATCATGTTGTTATTATTGTGTAGGAAATTACATAGAATTGCATGGAGTGTCCACCAGTGGCATAATGTGTGTACCATACGAGGTCTGACACAAAAAAAACGAGACTGTGTCTGTAACTATTTCTGTTTGACAAATTCAGCAAATTAACTACGATCGCCTTCAAAGTAGTTCCCTTCTGAGTTAACACACAGCTGCATACGATGCTGCCAACGTTCAAAGCAATTCTGCATGTCATTTTCTGTCAGACTGTTGAGGATCTCCGTCGTTTTTACTTTCACATCTTCTACCGATAAAAAATGGGTCCCTTTGAGCACCGACTTGATCTTTGGGAAGAGGTAGAAGTCACAGGGAGCGAGGTCTGGCGAATAAGGTGGGTGCTCCATCACAGTGATGTTTTTATTGGCTAAAAACTGCTTCACAGACAAAGCGTTGTGGGCTGGCGCGTTATCCTGATGCAAAATCCACCCGTTTTGCCACAATTCCGGTCGCTTCCTTCTCACACGTTCCCGTAATTTCGTCAACACTTCAATGTAATAGTGTTGATTTACCGTCTGGCCGCTAGGTACCCACTCTGCCATCACAATACCCTGGATATCGAAGAAAACAATCAACATGGCCTTGAACTTCGAACGACTCATGCATGCTTTTTTTGGTCTTGGAGATGATGTTGACTTCCACTGCATTGATTGTCGCTTGGTTTCCGGATCATACGTAAATATCCAAGTTTCATCACAAGTAATGACCGAATTCAACAAATCTGGTTCATCCTCAATGCGTTGCAAAAGGTCCGAACACAATTCCTGGTGGCGTTCTTTTTGTTCATCTGACAGAATTTTTGGAACCATTTTTGCACAAACCTTTGTCATGTTCAATTCTTCCGTTAGAATTCGTCGAACACTTTCCCTATCCAAATTAACTTTCTCAGCTACTGCTCGAACACCCAACCTTCTGTCTTTTCGAATCACATGTCGCACTTTTTCAATGTTGTCATTGTTAACAGCTGTGCGTGGCCGGCCTGGGCGATCATCATCTTTCACGCTTTCTCTGCCTTCCGAAAATCGTTTGTGCCACTCAAAAACACGTGCACGAGATATGCAATCTTCACCATAAGCCTCAGTCAATAATTGAAAAGTTTCCGTCGCGGATTTCTTCAGTTTAACAAGAAACTTGATGTTAACTCGTTGTTCACTTTTGCAGTCTGACATTTTCCGTCCGAGGGTAAAAACACGCCTATATTTGAAGATGCGTCAACTTGTACTGAGTGAAGCGATCGAGCTGGAACTTGTAACACTGTGACAGGACAGATCATGTTCCATAGCCGTATATTTGCTTCATCCCCCCACTCTTGGTTCCAGAGCTATAGGGTTAGTCTCGTTTTTTTTGTGTCAGACCTCGTATTTCATGAGAACAGGTAACCTGGTTAGAAAGGTGGAATGAGATGTATGTTACGTATAGGCATACATGTATATGTGCATATACATGCACCATGCCAATCTCAAAGGCCTACTACAGCCAACCTCAGTTATAATGGCCACATGTTTAACTATGCTTTTTCACAGTAGCTACCTGTTACACCAGTCTTCGACGTTCCTTAATATTGTATTTAGTTTTCCTTAGTTAAACACTTTTTGGCAAGATAATGTAAAGTTCCCAATGGTTAGTGTTTATTCCTGAATTTTTGGTGCACACTCGATACACAGCAGACTTGTAACTACAGTAAAACCCCGATTTAATGTTCGCGCATTTAGTGATGAATTTTTCATGTCCCAACAATAGCTCCATGTAAACAATATAAACCTCCATTTAATGAAAACCTTGATTTAGTGAAATATATTCTAATCCCCCAGCAATTCATTAAATAGGGGTTTTACTGTATGTAACTTCTACACATCCGTCATGCAATGGCTTAAATTTATATTTTACAGAATAACAAGGCACAGAGAGCTGAAGTTTTCTGCATAGCATAGCAGCCTTTTCAAGCGACCCTTAGGTATGAGCTCGAAGAAGCAAACACAACTGACTTTTATAAAATAAAACAAAACTAAGCTAAAATGGAAGTGTAATATGTGCTTTTGGATGTGCAGAGGGTATCCACGTTCATATGCAATAAAACTAAAAATGGAAGCAATTTAAACAGTATTAATTCAAAAGTATTTTTCAAAAATTTAACCAGACATCAGTGTAATGGACTTCAGTTATGACTGATTTTTGGCAGGACACCTCTAAAGGGCAACTGTATTCACCTCTTTTATTAAATAAAGTAGGCTTAAAATGTTTGTAGAAAACCATGTAATGTGTCTAGTTATCCAAAACGGTTATAATGAAACTCAAGTTTTACCTTTCCAACCCTGCTGTTGGTAGTTCTGCTGTGGCCAACCTTGCTGACTGTAGCCCTGGGTACCCCAGTTTCCACCACCAGCACCTCCCCAGCTGCCGCCACCACCACTACTGCCACTGCCACTGCCACTGCCACTTCCGCCGCCACCACCACCGCTGCCACCACCTCCTTGGTTGTAACCTCCCCAATTTCCCTTGAACATCATTTTTGTAATATATCCTATGCTGAGACCACTTATGGTTTGTACACCACTGATAAAAAGTAACAGTAAAAGTGAAGTTTGCCCTATTACAGGCCATAAAGGCCCAGAGGGTGAGTACAGATACAGCTCTACTTTCCTTAACCTTGGCACTAGATAGAGGTGGGTGGTTAACACCACACCCAGGCCGCTTTACACCCAGGAAAGAGATGTGGCACCCCTTGCACAGGAAACTGGGTGGGCCCCAGGGCCAGTCTGGACAGATACAGAAAATCTTGCCCATCGGGGTTCAAACCACAGACTATCCAGCCCATAGTGAGTTACTATACCAACTACACTACCCCAGCCATATCTGTACACCACTAACTCTTCCAGGAATGATGGAGAGATCATATGCATGATCAGCCTTGGATAATCATAAATGAATCATATATATCTATATATATATGTTCAAAATCAGGTTTCATTGAGTGTGCACACACATGTGTGTAGGTACACAAGCACAGGCACATGCATACAGACAGACTGAAACTTGGATTTTATGTTCCTTAATCTATGTTTTCCTTGCTTATATGCATGCTTTTACATGTCCCACCAAAACTTCCATAAAAACAACGTTACATTTTCCTGGAACACTCATTTCTACTTTCTACTCAGTTCCTCAATTATACATTCAAACTCAGCATGAACTGGCCTGTTGCCATTGTTTTAAGTACTTTCACTTGGAAAGCAAGGGTAAAAATTATTTCAAAGTTAGAATTATTCCCGTCACACCGTGTGATGTTCAAAACACTGAACTTCAGGTATAGATGGCGGCTATTTAATGGCCTTATGCAGCTCTCATTTAAATTCTGGTCTCCAGTACATCACACTGGGCATTTCACTCCTGGGCCAAAGGCTAAAGACGCTGTGTTACTAGTGCTTTGTGAACTACTGTGAAAACTAGCCTGTACTTTCTAAACGTTGCAACTCACGTTTCATCACGATAATTGAACCAAGGAAGTGGAAAGTGTTCTCTATTCAAGAAAAATAGACACTAAGCAAAATACATGCTAATATGGAACTATATGTTACATTGGCTGCCAGATTAGGAATTGCACTGTCAACACTGTACACTATGCTAAAAACAGGAAAATACCAAAAGGTGTTAAGCACAATTTATGGTTCAGTTCTGGTAACTAGAGACTTGGAAAGTATGTAAGGAATGCAGGCAGGATGGGGTGGGTATTCGCCTGGCGAGGCTATGTAACTTAGCGACTACTATCTACGCAAAAACACTAAAGAAATCTCCAAGTATTCTAGCAGCCCATGTATTTGGGACTGGTATTTTTCACTGACATCTGATGCCACAAAACAGGTACTAGCCTCATACCCTGTGCCTCCCTTTTCCTTTGTCCTTCCCCACTTCCTGACCCCACAAGTTTCAAGATACGGAAACTGGACTGTAGCTGGTTCTCTGATCAAACAAGGAGCCTAAAGCAGTCACTATTTCAAGAACTGGAGCGTCTGTTGGCTACACTGTTTAAACAAGCAGGAGTTGGCAATGCAGTAAGCACTGGCATACTGCTGATAGATAAGGCTCTTCATATTGCTACAAGGTTGGTCACTCAAGACTGAGAGTTGAATACATATTTTTGTATTTCTCCAAATTTAGATTTGGTCACAGATCATATTAGAGGAAACTTATTCTTAAGAAATGGCATGTGGCTCTGTGCTAAAAAGCCTTACATGCATTTACTTACAATTACACATACCAACAATGTCATCTGAAGTATGCAGAACAGTGCCATGGTAACTTAATGCACATTATGAGTGCAATACCATCTTGCCTGTTTACATGTCACATAAACAGGGATAAATTAATGTTTCCCAATCATTCCAGGTTGAGGCAAGAAATTTTTCCCTTCTCAAAAATGTCCAGACTAGCTCTGGGGCCCACCCAAATTCCATGCAATGGGTACCTTGAGTTCTTTCCGTAGGGGTACAGTGGCTGCGGCATGAAGCTGACCACTCACCTCCATCTAGAACCCAGATTAAGAATGAGTGAAGCTATACATCCATTCTCCCTACATGCCTTCATGGCATGCACAAAGACAACTGCAATTGTATTTGTTGTTGTTGTTGTTGATGATGATGATGATGATGATGATGATGTGACACAATAAACGTGACTATTATTTTGGACACTGCCTAATATCTTTTATTTTTCCAAACACATGTCAGAGACCCCTCCAATGGTATATCTACTTGCTGTGGTGGAGGGGCTTGTGAGTTCCAGTGACCCTGAGAGCTAAGCCAGCAGTAACATTGCTACCAGTCGGGTCTCCGTAGCCGGACAAGTCAAGAGGATAGGAACCAGACAAAGAGCGATGCCTAGGAGATGGGAACTCCGATTCAAATTCCTCTGATGTTGGAAGTAGCTATTTGAAGCACAGAGCAAATGATGCTCAAGATGGTTCATGATTGTGTAGCAACAGGCATGACCAGAGTGGTTTGAATGGCTGATGTACTGCGATGTGGAAAGCAAATGGAAAACAAACACGAGGTAAATTACTCCCCCACTCAAATCTCTTGGGGTGGGAGGCATATCTAGAGGAGACAACGCAGTAGGAGTTACAGGAAGAAAGAAGACAAGGAGAAACAGAAAGTACATCGCAGCATCAAGCTCGGAATGTGGAATGTAAGGACCTTGAATCAAGGAGGCAAGCTCCAGAATTTGAAAAAGGAGATGCAGAAGAATGCAGTGTCTGTTCTAAGTGTCAGTGAAGTGCGGTGGAAGGGACAAGGTGAAATAAGAAGTGGTGATTATACAGTGTACTATTCTGGGGGTGAAAGGGCTGAAAGAGGCATAGCAACAGTGATGCATAAAAGCATAGTGAGAAGAGCTGTTACAGAGATTGTGTGTAATGACAGGATCATTGCTCTTAAAACAAAGGCAGAACCGGTACGTATTTTTTTTTTAGTGCAAGTGTACATGCCAACATCGGAATACAAAGATGACGAAGTGGAAGAATTGTATGAGATGAGCACCATCATAATGGGATACTGGAACAGTGTGGATGAACATACATCATATCGAAACATTGTTGGACCACGCTGACTGGGAAGGAGAAATCAAAGAGGTCAAATGCTCATTGACTTTTGTGAAAGGAATGGACTTGTCATCACCAACACATGGTTTAAAAAGCCTAAGAGAAGACTGTACACCTGGAAAGCACCAGGAGATCAAAATCAACACCAGCTGGACTACATACTTGTGAAGCATCGATTCAGGAACAGTATGAAGGATGTGCAGACAATGCCTAGAGCAAATAATGACTCTGACCACAACTTACTGGATGCGAAGACCTGAACTAGACTGAAGAAAATCATAAAGTTCCAAAAAGGGAAACCAAGATGGGACGTCAAGAAGTTATATGATCGACAGAAAGTGCAAGATGCTCTAGAAGAAAAACTTGGAGCAACAGAATGTGAAAGTGGGAATGTGTAAGTGCAGTGAAACAATATCAAGAAATGTGTATTAGATACTATGAGTGATTTAGTTGGGAAAGTAGACAGGAAAGCAAGAAAGCCATGGACTACACAGGAAATGGATAAGCAAAGGAAATGGAAGAATGTAAACAAAGAAGGAATATCTTGAGAGCATATGTGATGAGATCATGGAATTTCAAAGAACAGGACGTTATAATTTAATGTACAAGAAGACAAAGGAACCAAGTTGGAAGAAAAAAAAAAACATGGGATTCAAAACATTGGCATTAAAGACTCTAAAGGGAATATAATACTAGATAAGAGACAAGTACTGAAAACTTGGGAGAATTATATTACAGAGCTCTACAATCGACCTAATCGACCAGAAAAAACTAGAAGTCGAATCTGAAGAGGAAGTAGATGAAGACGAGAAAGGCCCTTATATTTTGCAAAGTGAAGTGGAAAAAGTTATCAAGTAAATGAGGGATAAAAAGGCTCCAGATGATGATGTACCTGGAGATGTACTCCAACTGTTGGGAGAAGATGGTCTCAGAGTGATGATAACTGATCAACAACACATATGAAACTGGAGAGTGGGCCAAGTATTTCACTGAAGTTACAATGATTGCCTTAAAGAAGAAGCCAAAAGATACAAAATGCAGTGACCATCACAAAATCAGCCTCACACATGCAGCAAAGACAGTAGCTAAGATACTCAGACGACGGATTCAAAGGAAAATTGAGGACGTACATGGAGAAGATCAGTTCGGATTTCGAACAGGAAAAGGAAATGGGGATGCAGAGTAATATCAGAACAAACTTTGGACATAGACGAGGAATTATATACGCGCTTCACAGGCTGGCAGAAGGCATTTGACCACGTAAACTATACCAAATTAATGCAGATCTTAAAGGAAACTGATATCAATTGGTGCACAAGAAGATTGATCAGCAAACTGTACATAGATCAATGTGTTAAGCTAAAACTGGACAAAGGGGAGATAAGAAGTGTGAAGACTGGGAGAGGAGTTAGACAAGGATGCTGTTTGTTGCCAATTCTATTCAACTTCTAAAGTAAATACCTTACCAAGGAAGCTCGTGAAGGGTTTGGAGACTTCAAAATTGCAGGACAAGTAATTCGCACCATGAAATATGCAGATGACCTTGAGTTACTGGCTAAGGAAGAAATGGTGCCACAGGGCATGACTGACAGACTGACTGAAATTGGAAGATGCTAGGGAATGGAAATGAATGTGGAAAAAAGTACAGTGATGAGAATCTCAAGGCAAACATCCCCAATACAGATTATGATAGATCAAAAACAGCCGGAGAATGTGGAATATTTCAACTATTTGGGTAGCATGATAACAAACGATGCAACATGCACATGTGAAATTAAATCCAGGACTGCCATGGCAAAAGCAGCATTCAAGAAGGGGAACACTCTTTTCACCAGCAAATTGGACTTAAATTTTAGGAAGAAACTACTAAAGTGCTACATTTGGAATACAGCTTTTTGTATGGAGCTGAAATGTGGACACTTCAGAAAGTAGATCAGAAATACCGTATATTCTCGAATCTAATCCGCACCCAGTTTTTGGCGACTTCTTAAACGAAAAAAAGTTAGTTAGCGATTCTAATCCGCACCTTTCCTTCAACCACCCCTTGCCCACAGGGCGACTGATTGAATAATATTGGATGTTACCAATGCGTTAAAATCCGACGCTACGCCTGTGGCCGATGAGTCATACCGATAGAGGCGGGGCCTTTCTCAACAGACGTGCGCAATCTCGTCTGAAGCCAGCTGAGCCTTAGTTGTTGAAACGTGGGAGGTGCTTGTTCCAATTTGTTGTGTACCGTAGTTATGGAAGAGGGACGCCTGAAATCTAAACGACTCTCATATACGGCAAAGTTCAAACGTGAAGTTATTCGGTGCGCAGAGGAGAATGGAAACCGCAAAGCCGCTGCAATTTTTGGAGTTGATGAAAGCAACGTTCGACTATGGCGGAAACACAAGGCAGCGATCAGCGGGTGTGAGGCGTCACAAAGGAAATTCACTGGACCCAATCATTATATTATTATAATAATAAATAATAAAATAATAGATTATTGTATTGTATTGTTCTTACGGCACGAACAGCAGCTCAATCATTTTTCCAAAATACAGCTCTAGACCGCAAATCTTATCCGCATCTGATTTTTTAGCCCTCTAAAACTGTAAAAAGGGTGCGGATTAGATTCGAGAATATACGGTACCTGGAAAGTTTTGAAATGTGGTGTTGGAGAAGGATGGAGAAGATCAGTTGAACCAATCGTGTGAGAAATGAGGTATTATAAAGTGTTGAGGAGGAGAGGAATATTCTACAGATAATAAAAAGAAGGAAGACTAACTGGATTGGTCACATCTTGTGTAGGAACTGCCTTCTAGAACACGTTATTGAAGGAAAGATGGAGGGAAAGATAGAAGTGATGGGAAGACATGGAAGATGATGTAAGCAGCTACTGGATGAACTTAAGGAAAAGAGACGATACTGGAAACTGAAAGAGGAAGCACTAGGTCGCACTCTGTGGATAACTTGCTTTGGAAGGGGCTATGGACCTGTCATAAGACAGACAACTGAATGAATGAACGTCAGAGATTGGATGTTCCTGTCACCAAGGAATCAACACCAGCTCCACATAACAGGCCCAGCTGCATAAGAACTTTCCTGATAATGGAAAATGATCCAGTTTCTGGTACACTAAAAAATTAGACTACCGAATATTGCCCAAAATAATAGTCACATTTCCAGTTTAAAGGAACAAGACAATCAATCATTCTTTCATTACCTATCATAATGCAGCATTCAAGGTCCTACCATGTACACACAGACTCAGACAGTATCAAAAAACATTTAATAAGTGATCCAAATAGTTAAACTAAAGTAACTCCATACAGTTCTACATATGTAATAATCACGAGCCTATAATGTTCTTTGATATACCTACTTTAAATCCCTGGAAGGGATCTCATACCTTTCCTCCAGACTGCTGGTTACGACTGCCTCCTGATGTGCGGTTACGATCAAAGCCTCTGTTGCCATGGGAGTCACCTCCTCGACCACCACCACGGCCTCCTCTCCAACCACCACCGCCGCCGCCACCACCCCCACCACCACCACCACTTCCTCCTCCACCACCACTTCGAAAACCACCATGAGGCTGACTTCTAGAATGAAATCAAACCGTTACACGCTTTAAGAGGCAATGGACTGTATGTTGCATCTAACAGTGAACAGTGAAAGAATTGGACATTGCATGCCCATTTCACAATATGTAATGCTACATCAGCATGGCTCAACATATAAGGCATGTATAACTTACCAGTAAAGCACGTGGCCTGCAAGTTAGAAAACTGAAGGCATGACAATCAAAGGGATACATGAGGAAATGGTAATATACATGTCTATCACTAGGCACAAAGATACGTAAAATGTTTTAATATTAACACATTCACTGCCAAAGTCGACCATGGTCGTTTTAAGTATTTACATTTAAATTTGCCTTTGTCAACTTTAGTTGATCTAAAGTTTACTCTGCTCTTTTGCCTGAAATAGGCCACGCACACAATAAGTTCTGTCAGGAAACGTATTTTACATCTTTATTAATCCCTAGCTAACGTAACTAGAAAAAATATATGCATTTGGTCACGTACATTAGGGTAGAAAAATATCATAAATATGTCACAACGTTTATGTTTAGTCTCGAGCTGAACAAGTGATTTCTGAGGCTGCAGTCAGTAGAGTGTTTCCTTTTTGTGAAGTTGATTGTGAGTTTATTTATACATAGTGCAATATGGCTACTAGGAAACGAAAAATGCTTAGAACTGAAGCAGATATAGTGGCTTCTATTGATGAGGAACTTGCAAATGACAGTAATTCAGATGTAGATTGTGTCCCAGAAATATCGAATAGTGAGGACAGTGATGACGAGAACGACATTTCAGACTCGGGTCCAGGCCCTAGTGTAGACGGGTTTTGTAAAAAAGATCCGTCAACCAGATATTCCACTCTTCACAGGAAATCCAGTAGTACAATTTGCTGTTCAAAATGGAACAGATACGATGGAATAATTACATCACTCCAGAACTCATTCAAATTGTTGTCAACCAGACAAATTTATACGCACAACAATAGATCACGACAGTGCCACGACCCGTTACTAAACGTGTACGTAGTCAACAATGGAAACCTGTGACAATATTATGAAGTGAAGAAATTTCTTGGTCTGATGTTCCTTACAGGTGCAATTTGACAACCAAAATTAGAATGGTACTGGTCAACAAGAGGCATTTTACTAACACCCATTTTTTCACAAATGGTGTCTAGGAACAGGTTTCAAATTATCCACCTATACCTACACTTCAACAACAATACTGCAATAGGAACAAATGAAGACCGACTGTACAAAATTTGACCAATATTAGACACTGCAGTCAGTAATTTCAAATCTAATTATATTCCCGAGAGAGAAATTTCACTTGATGAAGGCATGGTTGGTTGGCGGGGTCGTTTGCGTTTTGCGCGTATACAACCCTGGTAAAATAACAAAGTATGGTATTCTGGTATGGATGGTATGTGAAAGTATGTCAGGTTATATTTGCAACATGCAGATATATGATGGCAAATGCGGGCCTTTGACTGAAACAGTAAGTCTTCTACTAGAGCCTTATGAAGGGAAGGGTTACCATCTGTATCAAGATAATTATTATAATAGTGTTCGTCTGGCTGAGGAACTGCTTCAAAAATCAATCCGAGTGTCTGGCACAATTAGAGTAAATCATGGTTTGCCCAAGGACATGATAGAAGAGGCAAAAAAGTTGAAGAAAGGTGAGGTCACTTTTCATAGGAAACAGGATGTACTATTGGTCACGCACCAAGATAAAGAGACTCGTAAACATGATTTCAACACTTCACACTGCAGCTGTGGTAGATGACTTGAGCAGATGTACTGGCGTCACAAAGAAAGAACCTAAATGCATAGCAGATTACAATACACACATGCATGGTGTTGATACAGCTGACCAATACCTTGCTTATTACCCCTTCATCCGTAAAACTGTAAAATGGCCTAAGAAAGTCTTTTTCTACCTTCTCCAATGTGCACTTTTCAATAGTTATGTTGTATTTACAAAATCCAACCCTAATTCCCACAAATCATTCCTAGATTACTTAGTGGATGTCAGTGAAAATCTTATACACACAAGAGAAGATGTATCAACACCATCGTCATCATCAGACGAGGCGCAAGACTCAAGCAGAACGCCTACACCAACTCCACTCAAACGAACCCCGAAAAGTGACCCACCTGGCAGGCTTGATGGAGAATTGAAAAACTATAAACTCATGCCTATCCCTCCTACAAAGAAATACAAGACATCTACATGAAGATGTCGAGTGTGTATACGGAAAAATATTAAGAAAGAAACGAGATTTGTTTGCGCACATTGCGGTGTTCCTCTCCATCCAGAACGCTGCTACACATGATATCATACTCTGAAACATTACTAAAGGTGCGCTCAAAATTTCAAATTTTTATCTCTTATAGTTTCCTCGTAATTGATTTTTTTAAAAGACAACACACTAGCTGTTTAACATTCAACAAATCCCTGGCAATTTAACACCCCTGGGGATTTAAATACCCTGCACTGAACGTGTTAATGGCTGTCAACAAGACCATTTGCAACAGCTATGATACTACTACAGCATCCGGATGTGAACAGCACTTTCAGTAAAATGGATACATACAGCAACTGTCCTAGATAGGTTAAATGCATTTTCATTCTTGTAGTTATCAGACTAAAAGTTGAGATGCAAACCCATACTTCAAGTTTTGATTAAAAATGTAGCTCCAAATGCTACTGGCATGCACTGTGCGATGCACAGCCAATGCTTTAAATTCAAGAATTTCCAACATGCTGAGCCTGAAACAACTGCTGATGAGCAGACCTATTATGTCATACACAGGTCAAAAGGGTGTCCAAAGGCAACACCAAAAAATGTGTACAGGGCTTGCAGGAAGAAATGAAAGAACTTTGTGTGTGTGTGTCAAATTCAAGAAACTGATTAGCCAATATATTTGTTTGGATTCTTGAGCAATCTTACTCTGCAAGACCACAACCCATCCTCAAAGATTTGCGTGACTAAATCAAATATTTTTTAAAAGGAACGTAATTTATAGATATCAAAGCCCGATGAAAAAACATCCTCGAAAAAAATTCTTACTGTTTATCTTGAGAGACATAAAACTGGTACTTGTCTCAATTAAAGTTTATGTTCAAATAAAAGTGCATCTGACAACTTTTGAAGCACATTCAAGATGTCTACCAGACAATTCAAACAAGCTTCTTCCTTTACGTAAATCACCATTCACATTTTACACTAGGATCATACCAGATATGCATAAGAGGAATTTTGCCAGTGAACTGGACTTTTCTTCCTGTTCAGAAACTCAATTGTAGGTTCCCAGACTTGTGGATTACACAGCACTTGCAAACACTGTTCTGAAAATGCTTCTGACTCTCCCAGCATCTTATGAGCAAATCAGATTTTTCAAGTTCGTCAAAATTAATATTAAACACAGGAAGTAGTCTCAATAAGGATAACTGTCAGAATCAAGAAAATGCCAGAAACACAAACTTCCCATTAAGCAGAACCCCCCCCATGTACTTCCCATTTCTACACTGTTCTATGAATACAAAGAATAAGGATACATCTAGCTGAAAACATTAGTTTTGTGACTTTTATAAATATATGTATGTTTTTGCTCTGTAACTTGACATAACTTCTAAACTTAGTTTGATGCAATGACACTTGCTTGCGCATGAGTTCACAAGCTTAAGGAATTGTAAAAATTATGTTACTGTTACAAATGGCCGAGAACCACTGCTCTATAGGTCTGTGGTAGGAAAAACAAACAAAAAAAAAAAAAAGCTTTTGAATTGTAAAACTTGCATTACCATTAAAAATGGCTGAGAACCACTGCTCTATAGGCATTTGGTAGGAAAAAACTGACAGAAAAATACACTTTAATGTATACTAGATACAGCTCAGATGTCCAATGTCCAACGTAACAGCAGTGTAAGGAATCAAGTACTGTCACAAACCTTTAATAAATCAGTATATGATCCTATACCTGTCTCTCCAGCCGCCGCCGCCGCCGCCACCGCTCCCACCCCCTCCTCTTGGCTGCCAGCCCCCACTGCGGTTCCTGTCTGGCCCACCTAATGTTTAAACACTGTATTAAAGATGATGGACTTCAACATGAGGGTACAAAACAACACCATGTTCCAGAGGTCACTGTCTATATTTTGGGCTTTGTCTGATTAAATGGTAACAGCCAGAATGTCCCAAATATGATAAGTATAGAATAACCTATACCATTTTATCATGAATCTCGTAAGTGCTGATAACTTCAATTTTAAATTAAAATAATTTTATCATACTAACTTAGATTACACGAAAAAATTGTGCGCAACATCTATTTAAAGATAATTTTATATAACACATATTTTAAAGTTCTGCATGAAAATTAACCCTTTGGTGGTGAATGACTATAGTTGTCACATGGTGCGAAGCTCAGAAAACTGGACGATGACTAAAGTTGTCGCCCAGAATGTATCAATTACAGCATGTTCTTGGACAGCCCTCAGCTGATATACAGTGGCTTGATATATGCAGCTGTCTCCACTCAAGTGTGAAGGCAAATTTGTTTATCAGAATGTTCCCCCCCCCCCCACCCCCTTAAATCCAAGAATATAATTCTGGCACCAAAAGATTAGTAACGCACATCTTTCCACTTAAAAATGGTAAATAATAATAATAATAATAATAATAATGTTTTTAAAGTTTAAAATTTTAGGCGGTAACCTCAAAGTTCTGTAATTTACAGGTTGTACGATATAACTGTTCCCATGACAATGGTGTCTGAATTCTGTCTTTCTCTTACAGGACAACAACATAAATTTCCTCCTAAAATTCATCATCAACATCAGGATCAGACATTTCACCCTTTTCCAGCTTCAACAGAAATCATCAATCATGTGGGATACCCCATTTGACAGTGAAGAGTATCTCAAACACTGAATGTTTCATATGTTATACATTTTTGACTTGCTTTCTTAACAAGGAATCACAATATGGACAGCTGATGCACAAATTTCCTTTCATTCTGCATATGTTAAATAAAGCCAGAGGCAATGTGCAGCCTTGTTTAAGCCCTAGTTAGCATGTGCTGCCTTACTACCTATTCACCACCTGCTGTCAACAGTGAATTCTGCATTACGGTGTATATTACCTAAGTCAAATGTCCTGTATAGGCCTTCCCTTGTATTATTCTTCCTAAAATTATCCATCTAAAATATGTGTGCACATCTTATGGTTCAGAAAATACAGTAAACTGCATATGCCAATGCTTCACTATACTGCGTTTCAAAATATTGCATTTCATAATTACTAGCATCTCTGATTATCCTGAAACATCTTGTGGTCATTCTGACAATTTTAACCAGACTACCCTGTCAAAGCCCATTCTTTGTGTTTTATCCATGCTGTCAACACATGGCACAGAATATTACATGCTACCAGGCACATAAAGACTATGCTACAGACTAGGATTTGCTGCAGCCGAGTTTGTGATCCATATTACTCACTCACAAGTGTTTTCAAAACTTTCTTTTATTTCCCTACTGAATTAAATAGTCATGTCACATGTTCACAACAGAACAATTTATTAGCCAAATGGTCAAACTGTAAGTACAGTAAAACCCCTATTTAATGAACTGCTGGGGGATTAGAATATACTTCACTAAATCGAGGTTTTCATTAAATGAAGGTTACATTGTTTATATGGAGCTATTGTCGGGACATGAAAAAATCATCACTAAATCCAGGATTTCACTAAATGCGGGAACATTAAATCGGGGTTTTACTGTATTTAGCTGCACTCTTCTGTGTTCCTCATTTAGACCATACACTTACACCTGCCAACTGGTCTCTGAAAATTCATTTCAGATGCTTGAAGTTCCAACTTTGTTATTTGCTTGTACATTGTCCAGACTAATGTATCATCTGTCTCAGCTGAATAGTAAAAGACCAAACCAAGACAAAATACGTCTCTTTCCAAACACAATCTGCACACAGTTTTGTCCTGTTGCTTGAAGATGCATGCAGCTACCTTCAAGATTCCTTCTACAGCAAAAGTTTAATATTCAGGTCTTGACCATAAACCATTGCAAATCAATACCGTACTTCCAAAAATGACTGGGCTGGCAAGTAACTCAGCAGCACAGTAGCTGAGAGTGCAAGTGTTAACAGCTAAAGTTTACATCTGTGTGAAAAATAAAACACTAGAACCAGTACCCATGTTCTGAATAATATACTTAATGAAATTACTTCCTTGAAGTCATTGTGGAATATAACACAAATGGAGACAATCAACACTATAATCCTATTATACCTCGTGGTCTGTATCCTCCTCGGAATGAGGACCTGTCCCTCCCATCACGGTTGTCATTTCGATGCCGCTTCTGTGACTGTCCATACCCAGCGTCTCGCCCTTCTCTGTTGTACTGCTCTATCAAGAGACGGGATTCTGCCTCTGGCAGTTCAGTGTACAATACTTCGTTGAATATGTCACCTACCTCTGGCAGCATGAAATTAGCTGTAATAGCAAAATTACTTGAATAAGCATCACTTCAATGATTTCCAAACACATCTCCTTAGATTCTTGAGGTATATAATCACTGATTAATGTAGCATAAGAAGTATGCTTCAAGGCAAATCAGTAATATTTGTAATGTATGAAATACTATCTAAATGTAACTTTTTCAGCATACACTACACAAAAATATCACACTTAATTTCTAAGATCACAATTGGTATGAAAATTTTCATATGGAAACTCATTAAACACAATAGCATGTGTGTCTATTACCAGAGCAGGAAATTATTCATATTTTATCATGACAATTTCGTTTACTCAATTTTCATGTTGTCTCTCAAAATATTCCTGCCTGTTTCACGATACATTCCTTATGTATTATATGCCATTCAAGAATCTAAGTGTGTTTGATTTCACCCACAATCCCAATCTATCATCAATACAGATGATAGAAACTGCAAGCTATAATGACATTATGAACAAGCAAGGGTTTGAATGAGCCATGACAAAGTGCAGGTATCATCAACTGTTCCTTGTATATGACTTAACATCAGCCAGGCAAAACATTTTCTGTGATGCCAGTACAAGAACAATGCCATTTTAATGTAATCAAAATGAGGTTAAAACATGGAAAAACCTGGCTGCCAACATGTCACTTCATGATACTTAATAATCTCTATTAACCTTTGGCATACGGCTTTTTAAATCCCATGTTTCTGCTGCAGCTGAAGCACTGTTCAATTCAAATGACCAATGTGGGACCTTTTCCCTTCTGGACGAAACGCATATACATGAAATAGGACAGTGCTGTCCTGTTCGTCTGTTAAAGGTTATAATAATGCATACTGGACATGTCTAAAGATATAAACCTCAACTGAACTGGCAAAGTTAATAAATACATTAATAAAACTATTAATATGGTACCCGCAGGATATATATTGTTACATTTATGCATATGATATAATTATTTATTAATTATTATTAATTATTTATGACAAATTATTAAACAAATTTCACTCTGGCTTTGCAGTCACCTTGCTTTACTGTACATGGTCTATTTCTTATACAGTTTGAGGGTATATGGAAAATTAATGAAATACAAAGGACCCATATTGTAAAGGTTACCATAAAATAAGTCTCCTACAGTGCAGACTGACACTATTACAGCACCTATAAGTTACAATGAACCATGTCAACAGCATATGTAGGTTAAGACACAAAGACACAGAAATGACATTCATTTCTATCAATCACCTCAACAGTAACTGTAAATAATGCTGAAACTCCAAAAACCTGATAGTGGGTTGCTGATGGAAATTGCATTTATATACAAGACATAATACACATCACAATTTTACCTAATACCAAAATCTTGCGATCATTAATTCATGGTATTAGACTCAAATAGCCTACTCTTAATAATAAAAGTGGCTTTGTTGCAGCTGTATCTAACAGTGTGAGAATACAACACATGCTGTAGTGGACTCATTTCAGTAAAAATGCACTTCAACTTACGAGTGGAAACGAATCATGTTACACATACACACAAAAAACATCACTCATATGAGACAGCTGATGTGAAATATACAATGGTCATACAGTATCATGAAACCTGGTAAGTAGCTCTGGTACCTCCTCACACATTTCATGCCTAGTATACAAACAATTACTTAGGCAGTATTCATGTTCAGCACTGACAAGAACAAAAAACAAATATTAAAAAATGTCACACATACAATGTCCAATTAAGTATACAGTAAATGCACATGAGTTATCAGGACAAGGATACAAGGGAGTATGGCTGTTAAGAATGGCAGTACACTACAATGGGCTGCCTCATCAATGAACAACTAATTGGTATGTATATAAAAGAGGAAAAGTCAACCTGGCCTTCACGTGAAGTATTACGGAAGACTGGTCCATTTAGTTACCTTTCATCTCTAGAACAGCAGAGTCTGGAACATCTTTGCCTTCCAGCTTCTCCCGTTTTTCAACACGCCTCTTGAACTCCTCGTCTGTTGGTACAACTACTACCGCTCGCCGTATGAAGCCCTCAAAAGCCCTCATTTTGCGTCTTTGGGCCGACGGATAGACATTGGTCTGTGTAATGTATAGGGTTGCAGATATGATTAAGATTCCATGCTGGGGTCACCAGGACCCCATCTCCATTTCCTTGATATACATTGTTAGCATCAACTCTGGAATGACAAGGGCTCAACACATGGGTTTAATAGCTGGTAAGACTCCAACCCTTCCCACCCACCTACCCAATACTCACCTTAAAGTTGAAACATCCAGAAGCCTGTCTTGGGAACAAATGTGAATGTTACAAACTTTATTATACTAGGCACATTCTGTCTGATACAGAATGATTAGTTTGGCTTTCTCCACATCTGGATTCTTGCTTTGAATATTGCTTATCATCTATCTCAAATGTCTTCACCAACTGACAATTCATACTATCACTATGTAAGAGATCTGTAAAATCTATTGACTACTGTTCTTATATACATCCTCCAGTTATGTAAACATATGCACTCTGATGCCTAAGTGTGTGCTTCTTCATATCCAGGTATGTTAACATATGCGTTCTGATGCATAAGTGTATGCTTGTTTGTGTAACACATCCTGACACCTACACATGTACATACCATTGTCACTACAGCACTGGGAAGATCACAATCCCATTTTTGTGCCACAAAACCTCAACTTCCTGGATCTGACTAAGTAAGGCTTGGCACAAACTTGTGATTCTGAGTCCATCATTATCAAAACCTTAACATAAATGTGTAGAGTAAATGAGTAATATCTGTGTGTTTCTGAAATCTGCTATCTATAGATACTATTCTTGTTACACAGTGCCATTAAATATCATTCTTCAGAAAACTAGGTCTTGTAATGTGTGCTGCATAGCTGTGCTTCACAAGAAGAAACTCTAACATTTACAATAAAAGTAATACTAGGACTCACCTGTCCATCTACATTTAAATCCCATCCAGTGTGACGTTCATTTTGAAAATAACAGGAACTTACCTCAGTTTATCTGCAGACTTACCTTGCCATTTTAGTGTGAAGATCCAACCTTCTACTTACCAAAATGTTTAATCTTCTTGGAACTGAAAATTGGGCTGCATAATGATTAAACACCCACCTTTCCTTAAATATTAACATAATTTCAAAACTGGTGTAAGTCAAGTCATACTTGGTTATGGCTCTTCATGTGCACCAACAAGCATGCTTTCAAACACTGTAGTTCTCATGATACACTGCTTTACAGATACAGGAGAAACTGCCCAAAAAGTAGTTGTAGTATTAACACATCCCCTACATTGTGATTTGGTGACAAACTGTCGGCATGTACCAACCAATTCTGCATGTCACTTTCTGAATACAATTAAACAGCTGTGAATCACATTTTCACCTATTCCTTGCCATTTACTGGCAAAATAATCAATATAGTTGAGCATAATTACTGACAAACATTCATTAAAAAGTACTAGAGAAAAGTACTTAAGGCATGTCTACATCAATCCTGGCAATTCTGAGACACGTGTTACATAGAAACAACAATCCTAGTAATCACCAAAACCAAATGGAAATGTGTTAAATACAACGTGCCACTGATCCCATTCTGACCAACAGCCGAACTATTACAACACTGTAACTGCCTTTAAAAGTGGATGTCATCCTATACAGACATGCACTAAATCTATTATATTTTCCGCTGGAAAAGTCATTCCCTAAATAAACCAATAAAGCATGTAATCAATAATGCAACATACACAGTTCCTAAAGACCTATAACCACAATCATCATCTACAGAATGTATTTTGTATTTTATATAAGGATTTCAACAGTAGCATACAGAATTTACTGCCTACAAAACAAAGTTTGCACCTCTGTTATGAACAGCAACAGAACTGCTTAAGTAGACAATACATTAACCTCAAAGAATAACAGAACACTTAAAGATATGATACTGACCGAGCTGTGGGAAATTACAATCAACATCTTCCAAGATCACATAATATACAATGCTTTCAAATGTAAGGTTAAAATACTCAAGTCATAAGCTTGCTGTCTAACATAATGCAGAGTGACCACTTCTGTAATGATAAATGAGATGGAGATACGGACATTAAAGACAAACACATTTATTACTCCTTTTCACTGCTCTAAAACAAGGCAGAGTTCAAGCTCACCATAACTACACTGTGCTCATTTAAAAGCTAACACAAAATTGTTTGGCCCTTAGGTGGAAGAGACAAATTCTACCTGTGTGAAATTGGACAGCAGACTTTTAGGCTGTTACCAGCCTCAACAAACGACAAGCCTATAAACATTTCTATGTCTCTTCAACCAACCAACTAACCAACCAAACAACCAACCAATTAACTAACTAACTAATTAACTACATGGAGAAGAGTCCTTCCTGAGAAGCTAACAGGTCTTCAGCTAGTCGAGAAACTCACTGCATTTTAGGGAACTCAAAGGTTCATTAACAAATTCACAAGCGCCCGCCACCTGTCCCTATCCCAAGACAGGTCAATCCAGTCCATGCCTCCCCATCCAACTTCTTGAAGTTCCATTTTAATATTACACTCCCAACTATGCCTAGGTCTTCCAAGTGGTCTTTCTCCTTCAGGTCTCCCCACCAAAACCCTGTATACACCTCTCATCTCCCATACGTGCCACATGCCCTGCCCATCTCATTCTTCTTGATTTGATCACCCAAATAATATTTAGTAAGGAGTACAATTCATAAAGCTCCTCAATATGTAGTCTTCTCCACTTCCCTCTTACCTAAACCCTCTTGGGCCGAAGTACCTTCCTCAGCACCCTATTCTCAAACACCCTCAGCCTATGTTCCTCCCTCAATGTGAGAGACCAAGCTTCACACTCATACAAACAATAGGCAAAATTACAGTTCTGTACATCTTAATCTTCATATTTTTGGAAGACAAAAAAATCTGCACTGACTGATAGCAAGCATTCCCCGACTTCAATCTGCTCTTAATTTCTTCACGAATGGAACCCTGATTTGTTATGGTTGTTCCCAAATATCTGAATTGTTCCTTCAACATCATACCAAAAATCCCCGATAAGCTACTGCTAAGTAGGTTTATATGTAATGCGACAGATGACGAACATTCGTACACAACTTCAATTTCAGGAATTTTCTGGTAGTTTGTGCTGACATTTTTGAAAGCCTGGCCTCGTGTGCAACGCCTGTCAGGAACTTTCAAGAAGAATGATACAGACCAGTCCAAGTTCCATTTAATTTCTCTGCAGATGACACTCAGCATTTTGATTTACTTCCTGCCTGTTCCATAATGACTCTTTTGTTTTTGTCTTAATTCAATTATAACTTTAATCCCATAATTTATAATAGAACCCTCTCCTTCCCTTATGCAATAATTTTTTACATGGTATTTAGACACAAGTAACAGGACAATACAGTAGCAGAGGCTATGGACTATGGCTGGTATGTACAGGATGCTTAAGCCCACTTCATGGTACATGTCAAACAGTTTGTTGGAGTGATGACAATGAGAAATTGTAATGTGTATATGCTCTTTGGTTTGTCAAGGCTGCTACTAGTCCAAATACTCTTACATTCATCTCTTCTTCCTGCCTGAGCAACTTCTATTCCATGCATAAAATCTATTATGGTTTATGCTGGCAGTGCAATATTAAAATTAATAAATTAAAGATTAAAATGACTTATCAATGGTCTGCAATTACAATCTTATGTAAAGATCAGATTATCAAAATTTGTAAAATTATAAAAACCTTTTTTTGACTGCATCTCATTCAGTTAACCAACAATATAAGAGAAGAGAATTCAAACACAACATTATTTTACACCCAATACGCAAGGTACTCCGGCTACAACTTTCAGCCAGGTAACTGGCCATCTTCAGGTCTGTTACAAGAATCACTGCCACATTGCCTGTGTCTGTGTCAATGTGTTTTTTTAAGACTGAGATCTGTGTCTTTTACATATTAACATACTTTACATTAATCTGGGAAATTAAAATTTAAAATGCAATAACACAGATTATGATTATTACAATATTTCCATTGTGTCCTCTTGGGTACATATAACCTTTTGTAATTATAAACATCAAAACAACTCTGTAAAAGTAAATCAATTTGAGAACAGAACCCACTTATTTGTGTCTCATGGAATGTATCTTTCTGTTATACGTCGTCTTATTGTACTCCTGATGCCTTCGGTTTGCAAACTGGAACCCAAAATTTCCCCAAGTCTATCGTGTATGTGCTCTTCATGTGATCGGGGAAGAACAGCTGTATTAATCTCTTATGGAAAGGAAGTTCCTCAGTAAAATTCACAGACACAATTTGCGGACTTCTACGATGTAAGTTATCTTAATCTTCTGGATTATTCTCTATCCTGTATTCTGGCAAATCACCTGATCACTACTGTGGTTGGTTCTAGAACCAGATACTGTCTCTGAATTTGTTGTATTCTTCCACAGCAACAATACCCTTCAATATTGTCTCGTTCTAAAATAACTGTCAGTTTTACAGTCAACATAGCTCTGTTATGTAACTTCACTATGCTACAGGACATCAAACACACACAGCACCATGCCATTTGGATAATCTTCTTTGACTTGGTGCTTCAAAGCAGATGACACAAGAACTATTCTGACAAAGCAGGGAAGTTCTGACCATTAACACAGAACCTACTTTGTGTACAGCAGGTACAACTCCCTTCTTTTATCCAATAACTGCTATGTTAAACAGCTCTTTTTAGCAACAGGACCCTACAGTATATAATTACTTTACATCCAAAAAATCAAATCAATACTATTCTCAAATTTAATTCATTCTACAAACTACACAGTTTCTGCTACACCTTTCAACTGAAATTTCAACACCTTCCTCTGGGCTGTGGCCTGAGTTTCAGAATTTGCCCTCCTTGGACTGACCAGTCACCAGTAAGATACAAAAAGCAATTAAATCCATGAAACAAGAGAGCTTCATGAGAAGATGACAGTCACTTATCTAATCTGAAAACTCCCTATCTCTTACAAAACTTAAAAATGTTATTGTGATCACAAGAGATTGCCACTTGGTAACATCCCAAGCCAACTGCATCCAGCCAACAACTTCAACACCTACTTCTTTTAGATTCATATAAATATGACCCTCCCATTTAGGTCTATGTTTTCCAGGTGGTCTTCTTGTATCAAGTTTTTACAACTACAATGTACAGATTTCCCACTTCCCTGCGCCTGCTACTTGTCCATCACTCACTCCTCGACGTTATCACCGTAATGCTATTCGAGGAAGAGTGAAAACTATTAAATTCCTGATTATGTAACTTCCTCCATTACATTAGTTCCTCTCTCTCAGGTTCAAATATTCTCTGCAGCAGCCTTAGAATATAACTAAGTTCCATATCCATATAATATTTAAAGAGGTCTGTACATACTAACTTTTATGTATTTAGATAAAAGACATAAAGAAACGTTTAAAATGTGCCTCTGTTAATAATGCACTGTACTAACACAATGGCTTCTAGTTTCAGAAATTCACATATCATACAAGATATATGTGTGTGTGAAAGAATTAATTTCTCTTCCATATATACACTCTTTCTTATGTTACTTTTGTTACTGTCTGGATATTAATGTCCTGCATACACAAATCACCAGTTTACACAGTTAGGCAACAAATACTGAATGCATGGTACAGTGCTGGTTTCTGTGGCTGCTTGTGTCTCAATAATGTTCACGTTAAAGGGACCTTCTGATAACCTGACATAAAGCTACACATGACTGTATACTGTCAGACTGAACAGTGAATGGTGTGTTAAGAAGTTAAAATATGGCACAAGACACATGGGTCTGCAAGATCCTAAACAATGCAAGTAACGTAGCTCAATCAAATTGGTGTCAGTTAATAAAAGAACACATAAATGATAGGACATTACTGTGTGATCACTCTACAAGAGAACTGAAACAGTGCATACATTCTGTAGAAAGATGGACAGGTATCTAAGCAAAGAACCTTTGAAACCTTACATGAACAACAAACCTAATCCCAAATACAAACAACTCTGTATGTCATGCGCCAGTCATACCTGCCTGCCAGAGTGGAACGAAAGCCATTTTTAAATATCAGTGTGTCCATTTTAGCTAAAGAATAAACAAAAAGAAGTAACAATTACCTGATCAAGGATGTAATTCCTCCTGCGACGAGATGCAACTTCTAGCAGCTTCACCAAACACTTTGTACACTTGTCAATAAGCACATCCCAGCGCCCAGCATAGTTCCTCTTCCTTGGCAGACCCATCATCTAAAACACGTCACATACACAGAACACAAAAGAATTACTTTTTGTACTAGCAGCATCAATTTAAATTCACAACAATATATGAACAAGAAATTACAATGTTCTGAATGCAGGCTAGTCCCCTTACCCCCCCCCCCCCCCCAAAAAAAAAATCTGAAAGACTAGCATCTTCAATGAGCAGCTTTCCATAAGCCAAGACATCTGTATCCATGACACCCACATTAAAATTAAAAATCACTAATGCATACCAAATTTCTCAGAATTCCTCTCTCAAGTTCAAGATAATATGTAGGTGAAACAATCTGGGCTAATAATTATGGATTTTGGTATAACAGATTAACTACTCATCAGATTCAGCTATTATGCAACTGTCAAGTACTGTGGAGAAGAATGGTGTACAATGGGACAGTACATATCTTACCTGCAAATTTCAGGAAATGCCGTAACTCGGTTATGAAACAAGTACTGTATAACATTCTCACTGAATTCGGTACTCCCTTGCAAACACGTAAGGGAAATTAAAATGTGTGAAATGAGCCCTACAGTAAGGTCTAGATTGGTAAACATTTCAATGCATTTCTTGTTCAGAATGACCCGAAACAGTAAGTTCACCATCACTGCTTTCAACTTCACTTTATATGCCAATAAAGACGTCATGTAAAATTAGAAGGGGCTGTAAATGAATGTTGCATATAATAAAATGTCAGCTTATAAAAGAGTGGAATACAGTGAAACCCCAATTTTACACTTTTAATGGAACCACATAAAATAAACATGGACTCACGGGGAAAAGGAATAAAACAAGAATATAAATGTGGGTGCTTTATACCATATCTTCAGCAAGCCATTTAAAATATAAAAACATATTTAAACACAGTAACAATGTAAATGCAATATACTAACATCCATACCATGTTACTTCTTTAACCAGTAACACAGCACATGAACTTGCATCATTACTTAACCTACATGCTTTCCAGTTTGCTCTAGCAGTTACATTTCAGCAACACCCCCCCCCCCCCCCCCAAATTAATTAGTAGATTGCCAAATTCACACACAATGCCTATGACCATGTAGATATCAACTTCCTGCTACAACAACAGATTGATAGGTCACATGAGGTTCAAAAACTTTCAAAAGCAAAGATACGCCTACTTTACTAACGCAAACCTCCAACATGAGCAGAACAATGGCAGTGTTTCCTTCAAACTGCTGAAATACATCACTGTTCATGAACAATCAGGTACATGGCCACTCTCACAACTTGAAGGGGGGAAAGAGAAGAAGAAGAAGAAGAAGAAGAAGAAAAAAAAATAAATAATAATAATAATAATAATAAATAAAACTAATTAAAATTAACACTGTTCTTATAGCCAATGTCCAGGTCCAAAAACAAAGTGAGTAAAATCACATGAAATATAAATCTGACAGCATAAAATCCAAGTTCCACTGTATTAAATTCATACATAAGAGATGTTTGCAGTCATACGTGATTGGCGTGCCTACAAAAAAGCCACATAAGTATAAGCAAAAAACAAAGAATAATTTGCAGAATCAACAACGTATAAACCGAAAAGCATTTCTACTAATATTAGAATGGAAATAATCTAACCTTCATTTTATCAATCAAGTTATTTGTTCCAAGGATGTTGTATTTCTTGTCCAGATGCTTTGCATAGTACTCATTGGCCCACACTGTCTTCCCACTGCCAGGCAGACCACACATCATAACTATCTGAAGAACCAAAAAGAAATACAGGTTATCAAATACTGTGCTATCAGACATAAACATATTACTTCCAAAACACAAGCTAAAATGTACCTCGCAGTCCTCCCTCTTTTCTGGACGTTTTGCACCGCTAACTCTCTGGTCCAATGGCACATCGGCCACAAATGTGTAACCTTCTGGAGGTGGAAACCAGGGGTTTTCAGCACCGAAATTACATTTAAATTTGGTATTCTTGCTCAAAATATGTGGGAAGAGAGCCCTATCTTGAAGTTCAGAGTAAGTAATGCTGTATGCTATTTCTTGCATTTCTCCATTTACAGTGAAAGACAATGTAACTACATCAGCATCCAAATCCTGCAACAAAATCACACAATAAATACAAACATTGAACCATTCTGTCAACATTACATACAAGAATGTCACAAAAGAACATACTTCAAACAAAGACTTTTAAATGATAATGTACATTCAGCACTACTAACTGCTCCATGAACAAAAATTAACTTTCTCCACCAAGAGAAACCATTTCTGATGCCTGTCTTTAAGTAACAGTTACAAGATATGATGAATGAATAGCACCCAAGGACATAAAGCATCTCTTAACCTTTAAGAGCCGGCGATTTAAATGCCCTGTACTGTCAGCGGACCGGAGTTTTCTCTGGGGATTTAAACGTTTGTTGCAATGGTTAGGAAAATTTTGAATATCTTGAAGAATATTAACGCTGGATCTGTGAAATAAATCGTAATTACTCAAGTGAAGCATGGAGAACACGGTAATGTACATCATAGTTTATTATAAAATATTTTGATGCAAAATAAGAATGAACCACTTCCCTAAGAGACAGAAATTTTAGTCTTCTTTTGTTTCTTTATCGTGTCTGGACCATTAATGGAATTTGAGTAATATGTTATGTTTCGTTCTCTTTAGCCTTAAATTCTGGCTCCTTTCTCCTGAATTCGTCCCCACTTTCAAGGGAAAATATTTCTGTGAGGTTATTTTAACAACAGCGAAATGCTTTTCGTTGGTGTGATTTCTGTAAGGGTGTACTTACAAAGAGGTTTACAGTTTTACAACCATGAGGAATCTGACCTGCGAAAGGAAAAGTACGTTTCTCGGTATTCCTACCAGTGGCCACACTCTTTCAGTGTTTGTCGCACAGTGCAGTGACCCTGTCGCTTGTGAAAATTATTTCTTGTGAGTACATAATCAGCATCATGGCTTGTAGAAGGCATATTCGTGATGAAGATATTGAATCACAGCTGATCTGTGATATTGATTCGGATGAGAACATCTAATAATAAGGTATGTAATAATTTCTGTAACAAGTAACTTCCTTCTGACGACGCATCATATACTGCCTTTCTCGGGTGAGCTATGTTTCATTCTTCCATCAAGTACGTAAGGGTAAATACAGCCGGAAGCTTTTAATTTCTTCGTATATTTGGACAAATATATTGTGAAAATGTATTGAAAATTTTTCTGTGAGTACAAGCACGGGCTAGAACAGTGAATAAGTTATACGATCACCAGAAAGGAGATCAGGGTTCGGTTCCCGGAAAGTACATAAATATATCTATAGACTCGTATAAATCTTAACTCGATTCTACCGGCTTTTTAATCGATGGGTATCTGGGGAACATGAATGTACAGATGCTGGAGCAAGAAGCTGAATACGCTCTAAACAGTGTTAAATACATAATTTTATGGTATATTACCTCCGCGCCCCAATACGCCCCCTTGATATGAGGCACAACTCTAAAATTACCTTCAAGTCTGCTGTATGTATACATAATATTTACACATGCTTATTGCCCCGCCAATATCGTATTTAATGCGAAAAGTTTACATATATCTTTTTGGACAAAAATGTCCGTTTCGGCATTCTAACCTACACAAAACGATGGACAAATTTGTCCGTTTCGGCTCTTAAAGGTTAAGTCATGTGCTATAATGGAAACAGGCAAAATGATAGTCACTATATGAACCACCGTAATGGAGTTGAAAAGGAAAAGATTCTGCAGAACTGTACTTCTAAATTTTATCCATAGAAATAGAAAATGCAGCTTTTCTTCAAGTCTGTCAATGGGAATCCCCTTCCTAATACCACCTTATAGCCAAAGCCATCTTCTAGTCATGTAAATACAGTAATATAGTATATGCATCTTATAGACAGTTACAGAGGGGTTTAAACTCTACATTACTCATGCACTCCTGTGGTACTATCATAGGTATTCATCTGTATGCCATGCATCAGCATAACAGCCCAAGAGCCCAACTCTTGGACAGTCCTACCTATGTTCTGCAAGCCAGTATCATACACATGGCAGTAACCTTTCCCATCTACGCTGACAGTGTTTCAGGATTATACTCAAGGTTGTGCCATGACTCCAGGCAGTCACTGGCTTTGCAATGCAGCAACCCCAAGGTCAAATCCAGGTCAGTCCACGACAGATTTTTGGCGGACAAAGTGGCACTAAAACAGGCTTTCCCTCCGTACCTTGGCTTTCAGCTCACAGTGTCACACCAACAGTAGTACCTTTCATTCATCCACCACCAATGCTAAATACTCTTAGCAACTGACAGCATCGTCAAATGAAAACCCCTCTCTCTGACAATCAATGTGGAACTGTGGTTCAAGTAACATTTTTTATGACATTTCAAACATTCCCCAACACTCAATTGAAAGCCAGCAACTCATAAACATTCAATGTTTTGCTAGGTTTCTCATGTTAAAGCAGAAATAACAATTTTTCACTGTATATGTCAATGAAGGACAGTTTACTTCCCCCCCCCCCCCTTTTACACTCATGCATATGCAAATCCTGTTTCCTGCTCATACAACATCCTCCTTCTTGAGTAGAATATCCTCAACAAGCTGTTCAGCAGCTTTAAAAAAGACAGGCAATGTATGCATAAACACAACATTGAGGCAAGTTCACGTAACCATTGTTACCATGGCAAAGCAATATTACATATTCTGAGTGTGTGTCTGTAGCCTTAGTTATCCAGCACGTAAAGCGCACGCACTGTATTATACTGTCCTGTGGCCTGTCTGGCTCTACCATATTTTTCCACATTATCTCATAAACACCGTAATTTCTGGAAAAAAGTTACTGAACATAAAATGTCTCTTTTGATTTTCTCTACAACTTTTGCCTGACACATTTCTCATTCTAAGAATAATTCTGCGAGATATTATCAGAATGTACATACGTCTTCAGCTAAAGTACTTGTTATTCTTGTCATATTTTAATTAAACTTGAGTTTTCTTTACAGATTTTCAAAAAATGCTCAAATGTCAAATTTCATGAAAATCCACCCAGTGGGAGCCCAGTTGTTCCATGTGAATGGGTGGACATGAGGAAGCTAATTGAGGAAGCTTTTTGCAATTTTGCAAATGTGCCTAAAAATTCATAAAATGTACATTTTACTTTTTCTTTTTACTAAAAGTCAAGTTTAAATTTTATGTTTTTGTATACAGGATAACGAACACTATAAAGTATGATCCCTGTCATGTACTTCACTGTATACCATGTGTACTCTGTTTCACTGCATTTTTTTCTGTAAGTTCATGATACCATAATGTTATTGTAAAACTGCACAAACCCGAAGTTCATAACTGAACTCTTGCTTCAAGAACTTTATAAACTCGGTTTAAATCCTATGTGGACAGGTTAAAGATACTCACCAAAAGTGCACCAACAACATCACCAACGTGGAATGGCTTTCCGTAATCCTTGAACTTGCAATCAGTTGAAGCTTTACCAGTTCCACCATAGCCATATGACAATGGTTCTTCTCCTTCACATAAAACAAAACAAAGGTTAATCATTCACACTCATGCATAGACAACATTATGTGACTATGAGGAGTATTTCAGAAACTTCCTGTGTGACAGTGTCAGTGAGGAGGTATGTCCTGTGTGAGTGAACTCCTCTTAGATCTGATCATTATACATAGCAGGAAGATGGTGCAGTGGTTATGTGTGCTTACACGATTGTGTGCCATGGCCCAGAATTAGGATGAGATTCAAGCACAGGAATGTGCAAAAAGTGATCAACTTCAATCTTTTTTAAAAAATTTCACTCAAATTTCATAACATACTGAAGGAACACAAGCACAATTATATGAAATTGTTCACTACTTCAGTCTTTACAGAATAAACACAACACTATCTTCATACTCCTTTTATTAGCCTACGATATGTTTCGGCCACAACACTGGCCATCATTAGTTAGAAACTCACAAAATCATAAAATAAAAGTACACGTTGATGTGGGTCTCCCCTTTACAGATAAAAATTGAAATTATAAAATTATGAAGACATATAATCATGTACTATTCCCTGTAAGGAATAATATACTACTTACATATGTTTCCGTAGTTGAAAATCACCCGAGTATGGCCATTACAATATATTGGATGGAACAGATCTCTATATTTTACTTAAAGAGTGAGTAGTGGATCAGTTCAATAGTGTGTACGCAATCTTACCATAGACGTTATATTATTCCTTATAGGGAATAATAAGTGATTATATGTCTTCATAATTTTATAATTCTACAATTTCAATTTTTATCTGTAAAGGGAGGCCTCCACCTCAACATACACTTTTCTTTTATGATTTTGTGAGTTTCTATGTAATGATGGCCAGCGTATGTGGCCAAAACATTTCACAGGATAATAAAAGGAGTATGAAGATAGTGTTGGTGTTTATTCTGTACAGACTGAAATACTGATTGTATATACGCACAATGGGATAATGATTCCAAAAAAATTATTCAGTTTTTAATAAACGCCAAACACTTGTGACGAGATGTAGTGGGGGGGCAATCCCCCACCCAACCATTTCCACTGATCAGGCAGTGTGAAGCATGTGCAGCACTTTGTGATCAGCACCTTCAGTGAAGTGGAAATCATGTCAGCAACCATTTCATGGAACCTGGACATTAATAGCATTACTCTGAAGGGGATAACATGCAAATATAATACATACTTTTCATAATTAGTCTCATCATAACAACCACAGCATGTCCTGTAGAATGTGTTGCATTAACCATTTACCTTCATAGTTCAGCCTGGCAACTTTTTATTTTACAATAAATGCTACAGTTTCTTGAGCTAACCCAGCCCAGAAATCATACACAGCCCACCTGTGGAATAAGCAACACTGAATTGTAACTGGGAACTACCAGGCCAGCTGAGTTACAGCAAGCAGTTAACAGAAGCAGGATTTCACAGATGACACACGCACTCACATTCCTATCCTAACACATAAAACAGATAACACCAGTAGATTTCAAGCTAAATTAACATCTGGTATCCACGAGAGCACTAAATAACAGTGGTGCAATTAGAACTGAACTGTCCAACTACTGCTACCACTTTGCACATTTGCAGCTTGACAGGGCACTTAACAAGTACAACAAGTGGTTAGCAGCAACTGGTAGTTAGTTGCAAGCAACAAGCCAAATGATACCAGTTGACATTAAAACTCTTTGAACCAAGCACTGAAACAGAACAAGATGAAAACATGCTTCAAAAATAAGTTTCACCAACCACATGACATTGCACTGTATTATGGCAAGATACAGTGGTGTGTTACTCTGGAAATTAAACTGATGCTACATGGTAGATCTGAATAAATACAATGAACGAATGAAATATCTTACCCAGCTGCATTGAGGTGTGATCGGCAGACCAGCCAACTCTTACGACATGGGGGGTAGGTTCATCTTCCAAGTGGGACACATCACAATTCTCAATCAACTGCAAATACAATTTGTAATAATTTATCAGTTCTGCCATTAAAGAGGCTTATTAAAGAATCTATAGCAGTATTTCACACTCCATGGTAAGCCAATACATGACTGCATTCTCACCCATCTTCCCCTTGAGACACAATCGCAACACTGCATCCTTGTTTCAAAATTAACCTATACTTATATCAAGATGGTGGATCATGGAAGGGTGACATTTAGATTAGGTGTTCTTGGGGGAGAAAAAAAAAAAGGGGGGGGGGGGGCTTATGTGGAAACCACGTCCATCTGTGCGCCGCTCTGTCTGCTACCTGGCATCAGCAGCTACACCATTTGCTGGATTTTCAGTGTGACAGCAACTGTCAAGTTGAAATGAAGCCATATCACACATCTCATTGGACCACTTTCCCTCCCACCACTTTCTATGTTCAAGTGAGGGACATTGGAAATCAGTAGACACAGACTCTTCAAATCCTACTTCTTAAATAATAAATTACAAAAGACATTTGGGAAACAAAATTACTGGATAGATGGCAGATAAGCAAGATTTTAAGAAACACATTAATGTAAAAAAATTTACTTACTTTAACTTCAAAAAACACCTTTCCTTTCTGGAACCCATACGTGGCTCGTGCTCCAGCCCAGATGTAACCAAACCCATGATCATGCATGGGAGCAGCCAAAGTGAAGTTTTCTTTGTCAATAATGAGGTTCATATCAGAGTCATCTGAAAACAAAGTAATGTATTTATCCGACTACAAGATGATATTTGTTCAGATAAAATTCTTAGTCAATTCTCAGGACAAAAGAAAATCCAGCTGCTCTAGTTTCTTCATATTTTGACATTTATTTTTTCCCCAAGACAATCATCTGTTTCTCTACTTAGCACATAAAATATCTACAATAATAATAATAACCATGGCTCAACAGCCCTATATGGGCTCGGGCCTCCTCGTTCCGAGGTTACTGGGTCGTGCGCATTCGTGGCAGTTGGTGGCTGGCCAACTGGCCACGCTGCTGTTCTATCGATCCTGATGTGACCGCCAGAGCCATCTGACAGGCAGTCAGGAGACTTGGGTGAGAAATTGGGGTTGAATTTTGCTTACAAAACATTTCTATTCATACTCGTAAGGTTCTATTACATGCCGTAAATCTACGACATGGGACCGACGGCTTTACTTCCCCTCCAAAGGAAGCGGTGCTCCGGATTTTTATCACCCTTAAAAATCCGTCGACCTCAGTCGGGATCGAACCCGCGAACCTTGGGTCCAGTGGCGAGCACGCTAACCACTAGTCCACCGAGGTCGACACATAAAATATCTATGTAGGTTAAAATGATCACATTCACAAACCTTATTCAGAAGGGCAAGGTAGCAATCTAAAGACAAAATATGTAAAACCACAATCTTATGCACATTCTTTTCACGGATCTGAAACTTGATCTCACACTGTATGAGACTGAGTCCCTCCCAAGGACAGGATGCTGAGGGAATAACTGGACCAAGAGAGAGCAAGTAACAGGACCATAAATAAATTTACATAACAAAGACCTTCATACTTTGTACTCTTAGTATTATTGAGGTCATACAATTCAGAAAAATAAAGCAGGTAAGGCACAATAGAACATACAGAACTTTAGTTGGGAACCTAAAAGGAAAGGTCACTTGCAAAACCAAGACAATGATGGATATTACATTAACCTTTACATGACCTGCGTTCACATATGTGACTGCATGTAAAAAAAAAAACACCCTAGATGTTAATTTCGTATATTTAGGCAACAATCATATGTACTGCATTTTTAAGACATGCTGCACAATCTTGGTATCATTTTTCACAAAATGCCATTTATTTCATAATTCTATCTTTTCCTGTTCATACTTACATTCTGCATAAATCATGTGCTAAAATTTAAATACCAACCCCATAGTTTAAAGGTCAATCTTAAAAAAAACTGGGTGTGGGGGTGTGGACAGGACTGAAGTGGTGCAGGAGATGGTCCAGAGGTAGGCTCTTCTCAGTAATGAACCTGGTTCTGTCAGGTACTCCCAACCTCTCCATGCTCTCAAAGAAGACTTAGCTTCAAACAATCAGCGTATGAACATTGTACAGATTTATTCGTTGCCACTATATTTAGACTGGCTCTGGATTCCACTTAGCTTCCTATTAAGCTTTTCGCTCGCACTAAAGTGTATGAGTCTGAAGCTAACTACTTAATCTCCATTAGTGCTTATGTAGACATTTACCACCACATCCACTACACACCTGAAAGGTGAGGTCCTTCAGTACAGGGGCAAATTTACAACATTTTACTCAGAAGCAGGCAATACATCACCACTAACACAAAGAAAAACTGTAACCACCAGAAATTTAAAACCCAATTTTTCCCAGCAGCTCAACTTACCTTCCTTCACAGGAAAGTCTCAAAGTGCCTTCTGTCAGGCCTCACACTTTCTGAAAATATTTCTTGACACATATGTTGGAGCTTGTCTTCAGCAATTTCTCTTTCAATACTGATTTTCAATTCTTGCAAAGAATGTGGGTTCTTCACATGCATACTCTACCTTTCAGTTGCCCCCATAAGCAATAATGTAAATTCAAACCATCTGGTCTAGGAAACCACAACCCCAAGAGTTACAAACCATTCATAAATCTCTCTTTTAGTAGTCACAGAGAAATTTGCTATGTGGGCCACAGCCTTGCCCTACATAAAGTAACCATACGTTTTCTGTCTGTTAATTTCCCAAAGGTATCAGAATGGACTGAACATATTGCTCAGATTTATCGTTTCTTTGAAACAGGTCCTATGATTCTGCGCACACTCACTACACACTTTCATGACTTTCAGGTCATGCAGAGAAGTTTATCAACAGCATGGGGATCTTCAGAACACCAATGTCTGTTATTCTAGCTGCTTATGTTCCTCCTTAATGTAATTGATGTCTCATCCAAGAAAAACACAATTTTCATACTTTATTTTCAACCAGCACCAGCTGTTCAAATTTCTACACTATTCTGTATACTGTTTGTTCACAAGGTATTACTAAGGAGAGATTTTTATTTTACTTGGTGACCTTTTTTCCCCCATGACACATCTGTAATTTGCAGAAGTTTTGCAAATGAATATTCACTGTTCAGTCAGTACATTTCATAAGTGCACCACAACTACCTGAACTCCATGAATGATAAAAGATGACTAAACATCCATAGCCGAGCTCAGACTACAGCGGTGACAACATGGTAATTGAGTGTGCTAGCACACCTACACCAGGCAAAACCATATTAACCTGAGTTTGAAGACTAAATAAATCTAACACCCTATAGTATACAGAGATTGTAGGACTTTTTCTCTTTTCCACTTCATTAAAAAGAATGCTTCTGTGCAGGACCACAGTGCTATTTTATAACATGTACTGCATATGAAAGCAACACATTAAAAGCATATAAGTGCACAACTTACACCAACTCAGGATAACAGTTGTTTCGTCATACTCTGGTTCATCATCTGGTTTTCTTGGAGGACTCCTGAAGCAAAAAATAAACAAAAAAAAAAAATTAAATATTCAATACACCAACATAAAACTGATACAACACTAACTAACTAACTCCATGGAGCAGAGTCCTTATTAAGAAGCTAACAGGTCGTCAGCTGGTCAAGAAATTCGCCGCATTTTATGGAACCTGAAGGTTCATTACCGCATTTACATGAGTCCACCACCTGTCACTATCCTGAGCCATATCAATCCAGTCCACGCCCTCCCATCCCACTTCTTGAAGATCCACTTTAATATTATCCTCCCATCTACGCCTGGGTCTTCCAAGTGGTCTCCTTCCCTCAGGTCTCCCCACCAAAATCCTGTATGCACCTCTCCCCTCCCCCAACTGATACAACACACACACAAAGAAAAGTATAACTTAAAAATTAGCATACTTCACAAGACTTCAGTACCTTCTGCGGGGAGGACTGGGGGATCGTCGACGTTTCTCACCACGACGTTCCTCTCTATCCTTGCGATCACGATTTTCATCTTTTGAATCAACAGCCATTTTCTCTTGTTGCTCATCTTTTACTTCTATAATCTCAGGTACCTTTTCTGTCTTAATTTCTGCTGAAGGTTCTGTAACATCCAGCTGAGAAAAAAATTACAAACATTAAACCTTCAGAAAACAAAACACATTCCTTACAAATTGTTTCGGTTATATAAATCAATACCCAACACAATCTTACAATTACAGCTTAAAATAAGATGTTGGCACCAGAATTAAATGCATGGTGTGGTGTGAAGGGAATCAGAATTTAAATGACAGCTGCAACACAAAGGCCATTAAATGAATGTCACCTTAACTTCGGTGTTTTGAACATTACACTGCATGATGGGTATACCTGATGTTAGGTGCCAGAGGGTTAGGAATACCTCACAATTTTTAATAGCAAAATCAAAATCTAGTATAATTATTAAATCCAAAATGTACTGCATTTTTATTTCTCTGCTGACATACGCTGTATGTTAACATACAGCACAGAAAACCTTTCAGGGCCTTCAGATCTGTGACATACAAAATTTAAATAAAAAAAAAAAATCTCTGATGCTGAGCCTGGTAACATTCTGTACTTGAGATGACATAAGTGAGAAGTCCATCTAAATTGAACTGGCAGGCCATATGTGACCCCTGCACTACGTGTCCCCATATTCACTTTGAACCGCAAATCTTCAAACTTATTCAAACTTAGCCATGGAACCAAAAAGAATCTTTCCTGAAATTCCAGTTTCACAAAACTATCTATTATGTCTACTACCTATATGAAGATAACACTACCTGATCCTTAGTCTTCTCTTCAGTAACAAATTCTTGTTTTATTTCTTGCTTAATATCCTCAGACGAGTCATCAGATATGGAGGCTTCTTTGGACTCTTCCACTTTGGAAATCTTTGGTTGTTCAACTTGTGCATCAGGTTCTTGTTTAACCTCAGGCTCTGGCTTGGCTTCTACTTCACAGCTTGTGTCCATTTCTGAATTCATTTCTAATTCAGATTCATTCTGTGACATTTCCAGGTTTGAGTCTTCTGTTGCCTCACCCTCAGGCACTGCACTTCCTCTAGCCTCTTGTTCGACTCCTCTGCCTTCGTCTTCCTCTTCTTCTTGAGCTGAAAACAGATTGATTAATTCATGTCAGCAATGAGCGATAAAATAAAAAAGAAACATATACTTCAGTATTTATGTTCTTGATCATCTACCTTACCAATTAACTCCCCTAATTGCAACTCTGGTCTTTCATTTTACAGCTTAAGCATTATTACATTTAATGAAGCAAAAAAACCACAGTCAGTTACAAGCCATGTACCTTTTAAATTCTGAAAGATGCAATCACAAAACAATGACGGTCAGACAGAAAGGAGTATGACCTACTTCATATAACACAATGTACATCATACAAGAAAGAAAATTACACAGTACATTGCCATAATATTGCTGAATACTGTAACCGGCAGTTTGGGTTCGAACCCCGAACATGTCGATTACACGATGTTAGTATTTATTTTGGCATTCAAATTGGGGTTTATGAGTACAACATCCGGCTTGAGAAATTTGGGGAGAAAAGTAAATTTAGAAACGGCAGTGGCGACTACCACTTCAAGGACGGTACGGACATGTCGCGGTGTTTCTTTGAGAAATCCCATGCTCCACAAGGGAAGGTTAGTAGTAAACCACCCCAGGATATTCATTTTTTTTTGCGAGCTTGGGGTCTTCCGACCGAGATGAGAGCGGTCCAGCGAGCCGTTTGGTTTAGCCAATCAGGCTTAAAGATTTGAAAAGTATTTCGGCCAATGTAGAGCAAAGTATGCGTGAAGGGGGAAGAATTTCGTTAAGAGAGTTTTGAGAAGCGGAGAGATGAAGACGGACAAGACTGGGGAGTAGAGGCTAGGGGCTAGTGTTCAAGTGCCATCCTCAATCATAAAACTGAAAGCAAAAATTGTATTAGATTTGCCACGTTACAAATCTACCAATAACGCTTTATACATAGTTATCACTTATTAATTGGACTAACTGGTGAAGTGAGTGTCGGCGCTGAGTTACCTCCACGCAATAATCCCATTGATGATAAGACCTCATGACACCAACATCGAGCTAGCAATGCTACCGAACTGAACGGTAACAACACCATTTTTCTGAAAACCTTCCCTGTCCTTCTGAACAGTTTTCCTCTGTGTTGACTTTTCTTGCTCTGCAGAAGTATCTCGCCTTATTGTTTAGCCATAGTCATTCTGAATTCTCATTGTTTAGCCACAGTCAATCTGAATTTTATAATCACGTCAGTGATGCAACACTGATGTGGGGTCAGGCATTCCCATAAAGCAGTGATACTTGCTTTAGTTCCAAGACTGACCCATTTTTACAGTTCCTTAAATCCACAAATCCATGCATAAGAAAATGACAATTGTTAAAAAGCTTTTAGAATATGACAAATTAGACAGCACAAATGTGCATATGTTAAAAAAACACAAAAATATGTTATTTAGCCTGATGCTATACTTACATTCTGCTTTTCATAACTTACATGCAACAATCCTTAATGAAAAGTCTGTTTTTGTTTTACATGCCCACCAGTTTCTTGATCCTTGGGGTAGTTCAAGCAAGAACACATTATAAAGATCACCTCCAACAATGTGTCTACTTCTGTATTCAGTGTTAATTTGAAGTAAATTCAATCTCATAAATTATTTGGAAGAGTTGAAAATTCTTCAAAATAATGTGCTGAATAATCCATGGGCCTGCAAACCCAAAAACTTTTTTTTTTGGGGGGGGGGGGGGGGTTCCAATTTCATGCCAATGCAGTGCTATTTATTATTAGATAAACTGCTCATTAAATTTCTGGTACATCAAACACAAATATAATGGGCAATCTGACAAAGCAAGGGTTTATTTCATACATCCAGTAAATATTTTGAAACCCGCCTTTAAAACTAAACAAATACACTTTCACTTCTGAGTTTGAAATTCTGAATCCATTTACATTCTAGGACTTTCACCGAACATGAATGTTTGTGATATCCATGTATCAAATTTCCGAGGGCCCGTCCTGTAACTTCACTGAAACAGTTCTATACACTGGGGCAAGGATGAACACAAGTTAACTACAGTAAAATGAATCAACGTACCCGAATCTACAATCACGCAACTGAAGAGAAGGTTATCTAACCCAATGTAACCTAAGCTATGCTAACCTCACCCAAACCAACTTAACCTATCCCATACGATACTATCTAACGTAACATAACATCACGGGTAAATGGCTACCTTAATTGCAACGCCAGTTACACTCCAACACGAGGTACGCGAAAATTCCAGTTTAGTATTTCATGTCACCACTTAACACAACTTATTGCCTTCAGCTGAGGAATTGGAGCCCGAGTCGTAGCTACGATGCACTAAACCCCAAATATCTACGACATAAAACACGGTGATTTCCGTAGATAATTCTAGCAGGAAACGATTAGCCCCAGTTGGCAATCCTGGCTTCTTGTCGCCAAGTGAGTAAAATTACAATCACAGATTAACCGAATCACTATATAAAAACGAATGCACTACTACTATCCTGAGTTCAGCATCACTACTAACCTTCTTCCCTCTCGAGAGCTTCCTTCAGCCTGTCAACTAGAACGGCTTTGTTTCCTTTAGTATCTAAACCACGAGATGATAATTCGGCCCGAAGTTCCACAACCTTCAGTTTTGTTGGATCCATGCTAGAGCTCATTTTTGCCAGTTCTTTCAAATGAAATTACGGACTTGTCAACAACGCAAGATACTAAAAATCAAACAACTTCACGTTATTATTTTCAGTTTCGCGTCTGCATTGAAAATGGCGTGCTCGTTATCACACGTTTGATTTACGTTATACGGTAACTTGTGATTGGAGCAGGATGCGAGTATAATTAAAGACGCCAATCCGTTGACCAATGAAAGCATCATTTACAAAACAGCCTCGACATACACCGCTACTTCCATTGGGTAATGATGAGCGCGTTCCGCTACAAATAGTTCTTACAGCCTTTTCGTTACCGTGGCAACGGGTTTGTTTACAAATGGACGAAGAAGGTATGTTCCATGAATTTTAGCTACCACTTTATTTTTTACAGTATATTTTCTAGCTGTATATGCTACTGGGCATCAGGGGTTAAATATCTCCGCTACATATACAATTATCTTACCCGATTCAAGTTTTCAGGTTTCCACGGCGGTTGTTAATCAGATGATGGTCTACTCTTCGGTTTCTGAAGAGTAGTGGCTAAATGTACCGACGTTTCGGAAGAACGTGCTGCCTCCATCTACTGTAAAGACGAAGGCAGCAGGTTCCTCTAAAGTGTTGGTAACTACCTACCAGACTACATGGTGTTATAAATCTACATTTTCAACCCCCAAAATGATGATCATTAACCCTTTGTCCTTGTCTGACGTAATGTGTATTAAATATAAAGGGGCCTTATCCCTTCTAACGCTATAAAATGTCATTCACAATTCACACATCCAAAAGCACTCAGCTGCAAGCAAAACATATTAGTGCTCTAAACTGAATTGGCAAAAAATTAACTTCCACATTATATATAATTGACCCTGTATCTGATTGTATTTTACAGAGGCTTTAACTGTCCTGGATAAAAAAATTTTAGAAGCTTTTATGGTATTTGATCATACAAGCAGTAACACAGTTGATGTTCGAGAAGTTGGTACAATTATACGTTCCCTTGGTAAGTTAATATTTTTGTTTTGTTTAAAGCATTATAGATGTAAGGTAAGACAAAAAGTGAAAGCTTCCGATACACCAAATATCTCTGTAGGTATGGTTCAAGTAGGCAGCTGCTAGCCTCTCACCAAAGAGGCCCAGAACAGATCCCAGACCAGTCCATGCAGGATTTGAGGTGGACAAAATGACACTGGAACAAGTTTTTCTCAGAGTACTTCAGTTTTCCCCAATAAACTGATTCCAGCGGTGCCCCATACTCATCCACTCATCTGTTACTGATGCTATATGACCTTCATAATCAACAGCATTGTTAAGTAACACAATCTGTAGGAATTTCTGTCTGTGACAGTGTTCACTGATCCTTGCAGAACCAACTGAATAAGTGCAGAATTTATTATTATATTCCACGTTTGTCTCACTACCATGGCATGGTGCATCCCTTCTTACACGTGGAATAAACTCAGACACAGAACTGCAAATATTAAGAAATGAATAGTCAAAGGTAACAGCAAGGTGTGGTCCTTCATTTTCGAGATTGCACATGGAACTATATCACCCATCACTACCATTAATAATAAAAAAAATGTTGTCAATACAACTATTTATTATACAGTATAAAGCTACATGTTTCAGTTTCACAAGACCATCATCAGGCTAGGTAAGAAGAATTTCTACAAACAAAAAAATAAAATATAAAACTATATATAATTCATGTGAGATTATTAATGGTTATATAAACACAATAGGATGTCCTCTATTAAGTTAAACCCATCGCTACATACAATTTACAAACATGAGCAGTACACCACAAGACATTGCAGTTTCTGCTTTCAGAATAAATAAATGTGTTAACATGCTTCAGGAGAGTAGTGATGATAATGGCACTTTTATGATTCTGTTTGGAAAGTGGAATAATAATCAAATATTGGCAAATTGTTCTTTGGTGAGACTGCAAATACCATTTCAGGAAGCAAAAGCTATTGTATTTAATACTTTGGCTGGTGTAAAATCATTACAGCAACTACCGTCTCTAAGAGGAGATAAAAGTGATGACATATACGAAGGGAACTTTTCACATTAGAACATACACACTTATAACATTCACAAATATCACCAGCAAAGTCTGTTAGTAGATCCCAGTTCTAACATTGGACAGGAGGACATTTTTAAACCAAAGGAAAGTTTATGGGTTTACATGAAATTAGTAATGGCAATGGTATCAGATTAGTTGCCACACGAAAATCTCCAATATGTTTACAGTTTGGAAAGTAACAAAGGTAACAGGAAATCGTACATTATGTTAAGAGAAGAGTAGATTTCTCAATTTTTAAGAAATTACCCTTTTAAAATGTAATGTTCTGGCTGTATGTAAGGTTTTACCTTAAACTGGTGGAATAATACTCGCAATATTAACATGGATCTTAAATAGGATATGAAGGTATGAGTAAATGGGTTTACAGTAGGGTTTAATAATGCACAAAGTAATGAACCTTTGGATCCCACAAAATACATGGAATTTCTTAACAACCACAGTGACCATTAGCTTCCAAAGGACTCCATTCCATGCAGTTAGTACCTTAACTTGTTCTCAAGTTTTACAAGCCTTATGTCACGGCTGGCCAACATGCGTCCTGCAGGCCACATGCTGCCCTCGAGGAAAGTATTTGCAGCCCTCAGTCCCCTGAATAGTTTCAGTAATATAATTTAAGAAACATAATGTAATAGGTCTACAGAACATAATATGGCAACTTTATTAGCAGAAAAAATGTTTAGAAACTGTAACTCATCACTTTTAAGGCAGCACACAGCAAACCAATCATTCTTTGTGTTTTACCAAGTATAGTATGGGCTACTACCTTGTTATTCGACCGTACTTTTAGTGTAACTTATTGCTTGTAAATATCAGCCTTCTAGTTAATTTAATCCGCCCCCCCCCCCCATCCCTTTTCTATATATGCATACACACGTGTGGCCCTCAGGCAAGTCCATAACGAATTATGTGGCCCTTGTGTGGGTTGAAGTCGGCCAGCCCTGCCTTATTTAATGCTGTATATTTATTTATTCTACACCTTTATCATCAGGATCCACAAAAAACACATTCTTAATTAGCAAAATAAGTAAATACACTGTGTAAATGGAAGTATAATTCTAGAATGGATCTTAAAAAAGGAGGTTATGATTGTGTGGATTAGACTCTTCTTGCTTAAGACCGGGCCAGTGGCAGGCTCTAGTGACCAAGGTAATGAACCTAGATTTAAATTTTTGAACTTGAAATCAAATCAAGCTTGTTTAAAGGTCAAAAACAGTTTGAATTTAAAAGTGTTTGTACTTCCTTATTTTACACACGTTCCTCTTTGCTGTAAAGCATATTTTCAACCTTACAAACATGGAGCTGTCAATTTATAACAAATTTCAGCAAAGTCAGAAGTTTGAATTTCTGCAATGGAATGGCATATAGAAAAGGTACCTGCTACTGGTACATGATTTCTTTGGACTAAATTAAATGACAAAAGGATTCAAGTCCAAGACTTTCTGAGGGGCTTCAACGTTCCTTTTTATGCTGACAGGTGTGTACCACCAAATTCAACATTTATCAGTGTCTGCTAATCCTTATTCATCTTATTTTCAACTGCTTATATGAAGACCATCCCCTCCATGCAAAACCTGACAGCACACTTTGCCATGGTGAGAAATTTTCAAGTACTACTGTAAGTTAATCGCATCTGCCTTAGGGTGCTGTCCCAGTGAGGCTGAAATTCAAGAGATCCTTGTTGCAGCAGAGGATGAGGAAACGTCTGGAAGTGTCAAATTAGACAGATTTTTGTCCACTGTATCACATATAATTCAAGAGAAGAGGTTTGTATCTAAGTAAATGCCTGTTAAACCATCACCACTGGGGGGACTATATTTGAACATTGCCACATCCAAAACATATTTGCCATGGTTGTATAACTGAACACATCTGTGGATCAGGCACTAGGATGTTTCTCTGACATTAAGTTAAGACCTCACACCGTAGTTTTTACTATTCTGCCTGGGTCTTAAAGATAGCTTGACACACATGGTCAACACAAAGTGAAAGCTAAAAAACATGAGACAACCCTTTGTCTTCAAATTCCTTTCCTTTTAGTATCAGTGTTAAGTTAGTTACCATATAAAAAAAGTTTAGGAAGTCATGGTCAACTTGTTTGAAATAAAAAATAACAGTAAATGGTAATAATTCTTCCAGTAGGAGGGCTTTGTCCATCTCACACATGTAGATGGCTTGGCATCACTGTCACCCACTACAACCCAATGGGAAGGCAGTTATGCATATAAAATTGGTTGTTTGGTCATTAAGCTGAATACGTAACACACTTGACTCAAAATATCACTTTTAAACAAATTACTGTCATGACCCTGATGAAGCTTTTTCACTCATAACTGAAGTCTTTAACTAGGCACATGCAAATCTGCATCACTCCACACTGTAGTTCTAACTTAGAAGGTTCATAGCTAAATTCAATGAAGTCACTGTACTTACAAGACAATTTAGGAACAAATTGAAATTTAACAATTAAAGTGTCAATACACACAATCTATCACCAGCCAGTGTTCCATGACAAATTTAGCATACAAATTTGTGTGTGTATATGTTAACTTTAAGCCTAACAAACTAGAAAATTGAAAAATACTCCAAACCACTTCATCAAACTTACTGCAGTGAAGCAATCCAATCTGTATCCTCCATATGCTGTCCTTTTATATATCACCAGCACTATTGATCATATACCTGTATCTCTTAACACTGCACGGCCCCACTGACCCTAGCCACAACCCAGCCAAGCTAGTTGAATCCCATTCTCTTTTCTTTTACTCCAATGGTAATGGTCCTAAACCCTGAAACATGATTGTGCTTGCAGGTAGAAACTATAATTGCATGCAGTAAATTCAATCAGCAGCAGTTTGGTTATAGCAGACTGCTAAAAAATACTTACAAAATTCTAACAAGCACATATATTTTATAGACTACATCCTGCATCACCAGAAAAGCTCCTGAAAGCTTTCTTAACACTTGATCGTGACAGAAAGGGATATTTGACCAAGGAGTTTCTCGGTAAAAGTATGATGGAGGAAGGTGAGCCATTTACTCAGGAGGAACTAGATGAAATGATGGCTGCTGCGATTGATGGAGAAACAGGAAACATTCCATATGAGTACTACATCAATCAGCTCATGGTAAGAAGTGTGCTGCAAAGGTAAAATAAGGCAAAGTTGTCCCTGTCCATGCCATGAAAGCATGTACGGAGTATACAGGTATAATTCCACTCATTCTTATCCTTGGCACTAGGGAGAGGTGAGCTGTCAACTTCATGACCCCGACCACACTACATCCTGGGAAAGGACCCCAAATAGCTGTTGAATAGGAGGCTGAGTTGGCCCCAGACCTGGCGTACATGTTTTGGAGAAGAGAAAAATCTCTTGTCGCTGCTTCGCATTGAGCCCTGGATCCTCCATCCCATAGCCTAGCACTATACTGGCTATGCTGTCCTGACTTATAAGAAGTGTGGTGTGGTCTGAACAATTGTAGCCAAACACTGATTGGGTTCGGGTCCAAGTCGGGCCACCCCCAGCATGAAAAACGGGGAAACCTTTTTTTTTCTCTCTCCCCAACCCCAGCATGAGGATGGATCCTCCGGCCCTCCTACCTTCTTGTTTCACCCATTTCCCTTCAGTCGTGATAGTTATGGAATCTGTATATATAAAAAGAGAAGAAGAAGGAAAATGAGCTGGGTAGAGGGACAGAGCGAATTAAAAAAAAGGGGAGGAGAAGGTTGGAGATAAGAGGAGGGTATGAAAAAGAAAGTCGGCTCAAGGGGGACCAGAAGAAGACCCACCACGGATGATAACACTTGTTTTAAAAATCGTTCAAATGTATGACACGTAAACTTCACTTCATATTTATAACCTACACTTTATATTGGTGTACTTGCTACTGTATTTGAGTGCTATTAATGAAAAAGAACCCATAAATTCATCTACATAATTCAGATAAATCTGTCACGTACGTTGTGGGTGCAAACTAGACTCCCAATGGACAGCAACACAATATACTTCTCTCATATAACTCTTCCAAGCCAAATTTAGTCTAATGAGTTACCACCAACAGAAAGTAAAAGTAAAATAATGAAACGACTGTTCTGTAAATATTACAGAGAAATGAATAAACTGCTTCAGTTTCTCCACAAGCCTTGCACACAGCTGCCAAACTGTAATATGGACTCGGTCATCATCAGTATAAATTCTAGTATTTGAGAGAACAAAATTACCTTCAATACAGAAAACAGGCAAACCAATCTCTGAAACCTATACTTGACTTACAACTTGCTAATTGTTACTGACAATAATATTTAATGCAACAAAAGTGGACTGCTGGTAAAGATTAGGTCTTCTGAGATATGACGCCACATAGTTTGGTAGGCACATACCAATGTTTCTGAGGAGCCTGCAGATGGAGACACCAAATTCCTCTGATATGTTGATGGCTGTCTACCAAACTACACAGAATTATATCCCAGAAGACTGTAACCTTAATACTCACCACCCTGAAAACCTCAAATCTCAACTGATTACTGGTTAGCAGATTTTTTGCTCATATTCTTCCCCAGGTTCCAAAACTGTTAAGAAAGAGCAGAAGATGACACATGATCAAACTCATACTTTTAAGCTCCAAATAGTTAAAAAGACCAGTTATCTCGAACTGTATGTTTTGTGTGTGTGAGGGTGTGTGGAAAGTTTGTTCCACAACAAAATACACACATTTTTATCTCTGATTAGGCATCCCCTTGTGAGTGGACACAAACTGATTTACAAAAACACGAGGGCCTGTCCAACATAAAAATTGTTGCCCAACTTTGGGCCATCATACACATTATCATGGTTTTAAAAGTTTGTCATAATGATCTGGCATCAGCATTTTTTTTATGTTGTCTGCTGCCTTGATAAAAATCTGTACGTGTTTTGGAGACCAGCCTTGTTTGTGTTCAATCAAAATAAAAGGGCATATACCCATCTGCTCATTAGATAAAGCCATTAATTACATGAATGTAAAACAAAATTAGCACATTGATCTCCAGACACACACAGAACACCAAACACACTTACAGAACCTTGATTTCAGGCTTTCGTCACAATGTTGATGAGATTCGCGCTCTTCTGGGATATTACACAGTGTCATGTGGTAATTGTTTACTGATGTTTCAGGACAATGTATTGGTCCCATCTTCATGTTGTCCCGAAATGTCGGTAAACAATTACCACACAACACCACGTAATATCCCTGACGAGCGCAGATCTCATACTTAAAGCAGGCCACAAGGTGAATTTGAATGACGGCACTATCCTACAGATAATACACAAAGAATTAGCTCACATAATCTTTTCCAATGTACACATTTCACAAATATGGGCATCTGTTATTCAGGTAAAAGTTAGTTATTTGGACTAAGCCAACAACAGCATCTGCACAGTGTAATCCCAAGCCATGGCTAGTTCTCTGTTATCAGAATACAGGTTTCTGTTTTCCTAGTACATTTTTTTTGATCTTGTTTGCTGGCAAACATCTCTTTCTGTGTGGTCTTTCACACCTTCATGCCTTCTTGTGACATAATCTGTGTGGCTGGTATCGCTATGCTCTACCACGGCTTGCATGCCTTCCCCTTCTGATAATTTTATCCAACTCTTCCTATCTGAATATATATACACAACCAGCCTCTAAAATGCCAAGGTAATTTTTATCTAGAAAATGGATACTGTCCAAAGAAAACTCTTCCCTGACATATGCATGAGCCAGCAGCATTCGAGAAGAAAACTTTCCAATCAAAAAGGCAGTAAGAATTTCCATATGACAGTTGTTAACCAAAAGTGTAACACAAGCTACATTAGTTGTCAATAAATAAAAACTTAAGTAAAATTTTGTACTTGCAGGTTAATCCAACTGATGACAACCTCATTCCTCAACAAACAGGAATCTCAAGAAAAGAAAATTCCAATCATTAAAAACAACGGCAACAGCTTAGCGAACACACAAGATTACTATACTGTACTTTTATAGATTATTACAGCTAATCAAGCAAAAATCAGCCTTTTATATGATACACAGAAACTAAGAAAGGCCAGTTCAAACATACAGAATAAGGCACGTAAAACCAAAAAGCTCACGTCATAATACATAAATCAATGAAACAATGCCGCATAACATCCCAGAAGACCAATGACCAAAAAGAGAGTTCAAGTCAGGTGCAAGAAGTGTGATGTGGGAGTTTTCAAGAATACCACACAAAACTGAGATTGTGATGGCAGGTCCTCCAAATCATAACACATCTCAATAAATCCGTATGTAACAAAAGACTTACTTCACTAAGTTTCCTAAAGCGCACTACAAAGTAAACACACAGACCAGCATATGGCATGCTAGGCCACTTGCCAGTACATTTTAGGGACTGGCATATGGTTGCTAAAGGTTAAAGATATGGATAAACATAGATAAACATATGGATGTGTGTAACTCTTCAAGTTGAAAGCTTACCGGTATATACAATCCAAGCTGTGCAACATGATAACCATATTTAATAAATAGAATAGAACAGAATACGGAAGGGCGGGCACCACAGTGTCCCGTGCACTTCGACCGTTATTGATCTTTTGCGCAACCCTTCAGCTCATTCATTCAGCATTCCCACACCTTGAACAAAGTGCAGTATCTTACTCACAGAGATGTCTTCAAAGTCACCTGGTTTCACAAAATGATGACCCAGACACCTGCTTGCATCTATTACACTTGGGACTGTTTACCAGCCCGTTTAAATAGGTGTCCTTTTAAATGAAAGTGTCCTGTCAGCAACCCTGTGATTATTCTTAGCTGGTTTCTGCTCAGATTGAGCAATTCACCAACTTTTCTTGCAGAGGGTTTTTTTTAAGAAAGCCTTTAGCCTGCCTTTGTCCATGCATGGACTGCCAATGCTCCTTGTGTTTCCCACTCGTCCAGTCCCTGATCACCCCCCTGGCAACCTTTGCAGATATACCAAGTGGAGGCTCAGGTCATATGAGTGGATGTAAGGAGCCTTGTCTGGCCAACTGATCAGCTATTTCATTTCCATCAATTCCCATGTATCCCGGCACCCATACCAGATGGATCCTGTTAAGTTCTGCCAGATTCGCCTGGGATTGATGGCAGTCCCAGACTAATTTGGAATTTATCTGGAAGCTGTCAAGGGCCTTGATGGCTGCCTGACTGTCAGAAAGAATTTAGATGTTCCTACCTGTGTAGTCCTTTTCTATATTCTCTATTATACAAGCCTTAATGGTATATATTTCAGCCTGGAATACCGTGGTGTGGAGCCCAAGACTGGAGCTGTGCCCCCTTCTCAAGCCCCATCTATACACACCAGCACCAGTGCCTTTATTGGTCTTGGACCCATCTGTGTACCAGACCAGGCCCCTTTCGTTGTCTGGGTTCAACCTATTCTGCCATTCATACTTGTCAGGCAACTTGACTGTGAATGGCTTGTGGTATGCATTCCTTGGAAGGATCCTGTCAGACCCCATCTGTAGGATGGGTTCATGCTCTATATCCCGAGATTTTTTGGTGTGACCTAAAGTTGGTGGGTTTAGGTTTCCACTGCTGGTTACACATTAGCCTGCAGATCTCTGCCTGGGCCTCCGCCTCAATCATCACATGAAGAGGAGGAAGTCCCAGGAGGACCTCCATTGCAGCTGTTTGGGTCATCTTCATAACTCATGTAATAGCCAGACAGGCTAATCTCTGTATCTCACGAGTTCTGTCCTGCTGACATTGTATCTGATCCTCGGCCACCAAACCGTGGAGCTGTACGTCAATATGGGTCTGATCACCATGGTGTAGATCCAATGCACCACCCTGGGTTTTAGACCCCAGGTTTTATCAAATGTGCCCTTACAGGTCCAAAAAGCCCTGTAGGCCTTATTCATCACATTTTTCAGCTGTGCCGTCCATGTCAATCCCTTGTCTAGAATAAATCCAAGGTATTTGACCTCAGCAGTCAGCTGCAAAGTGTGTCCAGAGAGGGTTGGTTCATTTAGGCCCCTTAAATCTCTCTTCCGGGTGAATGGTACTATCACCATCTTTTGTCGATTGATAGACAGCTGTGTCCTATCACACTACTGCTGTACCATACTCAAAGCCTCCTGTAGAAGCTCTGAGACAGTGTTTGGGAATTTTCTGCAGATAAAGAAAGCAATAACTTTCAGTTTTTGAACGAACAAATGCACTTTATTATTTTCGTATTTCTGTTAAATTCACCCTACATATGTTTCGGCCATCATCAGGGGTACAATTGATAAGTTCACTTCACTGTTCACTGGTCCATTTGGTATTATCACAGAACCGTTACACTGTTTAAGGCTGTTATTTACATTGACAATCACCAGTATACAAAATTTCTTCAAGTTGTTTCTTGAAATGTCTTGGTGTATATAGTATTTATTTTGCGTTTGAAGTATAAAGTATAGCACCATAAATTGTGAATATAGAGCACCATGTTGTTGATAGTGGTTGAAATCGTTAAAATTATTAAAATTATTATTATTAAAAATTGTTAAAATTGCTGGCAGTTGGTCTTGTATAGATGTTGACGTCCGTATCCTGCTGTTGTTATTGTCCTGTTGCGTGATTGTGACTGACACAACTGGAAGGCATAAATACAACGGGATGCTGCCTGGTGCCCCGAGGGGATCGTTAACAGCACTGCTATCACCACCCCAGTACCATGCAGCCTTTGGCACAATGCCTCACACCTTGGCTTGGGTGAACCATTGCCCCTGTCAGCCGCTTATAGACGTTACGCCCCTCTGCGACGGGGACACCAGAGGTTAGATTTTGGAGGGGATATTTAATAAATACTGAAGACGTCAGTATACTGCAGTTAGATTTTAGCTGAAGTAGATTCTTTTTGATATAAGGTGCACACAAATGATGGCTAGAAGTATAAATCTGCAGTAAAGGTAAAGGTCACCCCCATGACATGCCTATGCAGGCACAGAGGGCAGGTGGTGGTACAGGTCCTACCCATTTGCAACCTGGAACTAGGAGGTGGGTAGTAGCACCACGTTCTGGCCGCTTTACACCCACCATTGTACAGGAGGCTGGATGGGCCTTGGGGCTGGTCCGGACAGCACAGAAAATCTCACCCTACCAGGATTCGATCCCGGACTGTCCAGCCCAAGCAAGTCGCTATACTGACTATGCTACCCAGGCCACCACAGAAACAATGTTTTAGAAAGTTTTAACACATATCATACACAAAACATAGGGGGCACGCGGTGGGGCAGTTGGTTGAGGCACTGCGCTACAAGCCGGAACGTCGCGGGTTCAATTCCCGATGGTGTCACTGGAATTTTTCATTGACATAATCGTTTCGGTCGACTCAGCCTCTAACAGAAATGAGTACCAGGAATCTTTCCTGGGGGATAAAGGCGGCCGGTGCGTAGGGCTGACAACCTTACCACCTTCATGTGCCGATTGTCTAGAAATGTGGGAGCCTCAACCTCCTGGAACCCTAAGGGCCTGTCCAGGCCTGTAATGGGATTGCTTTACCTGCTTTTATACACAAAACAAATATAAATGTTTAATAGATTACTGTGGACACTGCTAATTTCACTGAACTTTGTGAAAATGTATATCGTGATGATGGTCCAGAAGGACTGAAACATATCAGAACAGCAATACAAAGGACATGCTATTAACACCCATCCACATGTATGTGGAGGGGGTTTTTATTTACAACATTAAAATATAACGTTTAAATTCCCTATCAGCTAGGTACTAAAAATATACACATGTTACAACCTTTTGAGAATCTGTTTTTAAAAATATGTAGAATAGTTGTACTTTTTTTTTATGTGTCACACACTATGCAGAAAATATTGCTCTCCTTGCTTATGATATTATGTAGTCTGGTAACATGGAGACAGTTGATTCCTCCAAAATGTTGGCACCTATCTAGCAAACTACGTGGCATCACACACCAGAAGACTAATTTGATACTCACCACCATGAGAATCTCAAATCTCACATAAATCATAAACGATAAATAAACCAAAACTTCTTTTGTGATTACAAGACTGGAAAATAAATTTCCTTTCAGGCATCACTCCAGTTTTTTAACACAAAATTAACTCCTGGGATGCAAACAATAGACATTCCAGCCTGCACACAGGCTAACGCCACTCTTCAACCATGACTTCCTCACATTATTTGTCTGCCAGATCTTAACTACAATCACTGACATCCAATTCCTGTACCCTTGCTTAAATCTCATTAGTGTAGCAAATTGGTATTTTGTACTGGAAACCAAAGGTACAAATATTACAGTACGAATTTATTAAATTCTGAAATATGCAGAAGTGTATAACATTACAAAAGTGTGTGTATATATATATATATATATATATATAGAGCAAATAATTTCAACAGTAATATTACTTGACTGATATTACAAATTCACTGTCCCTACTGAAAGACAGTGCCACATCCCTCACAACAATTTTTGTAGTCACCACCATGAGAATCTGAAATGTCACATACCCAATTACTTCAAAGCTTGGAGAATGTTGGTGGAGGACTCTTAGTGGCTTGTGCAACAGTGGCATTAATGAAGTCTTCACTCTGAAGCATGGTCATGTTCCAGTGGCGCTGAAATTAAATTAACACTAGAATCAGGAATGGGCCTCAAAATAAAATAAAGTCTTCTCAGGTGACCAGCCACTCTTTACCAACGCTTCAGACAAGGCACTACAGATCGGTGTCAGACAGCCTGATGAAGGTTAACTGCAAAGTTACACACTGTGGTCAACTTCTGAGTTCACATATAAATTGACAACTTCTCATCCTCTTGACATCACTGATGAAAGTTAGAGCTTTCAGCTAAAACACCTGTGCAACATATTCATGTATAGTGGGCAACAGCCAATCCCATGGAATCAACCCAATGGAATGTGGTGCACTCAACCCCTTAGTTTTATAAACAACAGGAAGATGTGGTGGTAGACCTAGGCACATCTGACAATTTGCATCTATCTTGTACCGTGATCGAGGAAATCTGGAGTATTTCATCCACTCCAACTAATTGAGTTGGCTATGACAACTATAGAACTTGCTTCTCATTCTGTAATTCTTCGTTGATTTGCTGATGTTAAGTTTTATTTAGCATTAGTAGCCATGCTAAATTTGTTTTACTAGAATAAATGAATCAACAAGTAACAAATGTGTACCTTGACCTAGTTACCACAGGTGGTGCAACCTAACAACACATCCTTGAACTTGCCTGACCTTGCTGAGGCAATGATGGCATGAGTCATGTGTGTCCATGCTGCATGCCTCCTGTTCTGGCATGAAGATATGCACATGAATTGACAAGCATTATGCCAAAAGACACAACAGTATGAAATACCAGTAAATACTACATTTCAGTAGGTAAGCATTTTGTAAAGACAAATTTGAAAATGCAACTGGTATTCAACATTAAATAATTTATCATTATGATGCAAACAATGACAATCTGTTGACTGAGAGAGGAGGTACTGTCTAATAATTATTTAGATCAATACTTGTATAGAACGGTACTCGCTTCTTATATTTTAGCAGAGAAGCAATTGTAAGGACAAATTTAAATGTGAATTGAACTATCAGTTATCAAATCACGTAACAAATAATTTGACCTTAATGATTCTAATAGCATTATAGTGATGAAATTATGATAGATGTGCCTAGTGGTGCTTACAGCATGCAAGGGCAAAATCAGAAATGCACGCAAGGTTCTAACTGAATAATCCACAGGAAAGACACTGCAGACATCTAAAAACACATTGGCAGGATAACATTAAAATGAAACATGCATAACTATGATGTGAATCTAAACCATCATATGACTGAGACAGTGAGTTACTGCTTTATGTACTTACTACATGATCAAGACCTTCTTGAACAGTGTGATCCCTTGAATAAACAAGACTCCTCTTTGTTACCTGTACCGCAACTGGACTTTTAGCCGCAATATCAGCAGCAACTTCTATAGCTCCCGTCAGCATACTAAAAGAAAATAATGTATATCACAGCAGTATTTCTTAACTAGTATTCCATGACTACTTTACATCAGTCCACAAATCCTGGCTACTATTACATTATATCTGTTATACTACTGCTAGAAAAACTACTATTTTAAATAACTTTATATTATATATACCGTGCATTTCAGTAATTAATTAAATAGTGCATTTGTTGGAATGAAATAATTAATTAATTACTATTTTAAATATTCATGTAATTCTTCATCCTTTCTAAACATTAAATATTTCATGTTGAAAATTATTAGTTTTGTTCTCCTCTCTGTTTTGTGGCATTTGCTGGTAGGACTGGCTAAGTGATAAAGATGAGGGTACACACTTATGGAATTAAGTGCTGCATTCTCAGAAATGAGAGGGAAAATCACAAACCCCAGACCCTTGGAAGATTTGTGGTCAAACAATAAAGATCTGGGACTGATGCTGCAAGAACAGATAAAAAATAATAATGAGGTGTCCCATAGAGGCAGAGGAATCTGCTTATAGTATCAAAACACAATAAGCATTCATTCAGTAGTTATTCAATCCAACATTACAGTTCATTTTTTGAAGTTTTGTCATGGGTGCAAAATAAAATTCATATCTGACTACCTTCATAGGTCCCAGAGGACAGGAGTAGTTAATCAGAGCCACGGATGGGGAAGAGGAGACTGAGCCCCAGATAGGCCAGTGAGATCTCTATGTCCTGAAAACAGTAACTTCTGCAGGCCAGGAGGAAGGGGAAGCTAACAAGTCCACAAAGATCTTTTAAAGGTTATGGACACAGAAAAACAAAGTTAAGAATTTCCCTCAAAAAAATGTTCTACCATTTCTCCTTCGGTGTGTCAAAGAGAGGCTTTCCTCAGCTGGAATAAATGAGCACAATGATGGCAGGAAAACAGGTCTTTCATCTATGGCTCACATACAAGCTATCAGAAGCAAAGAAATCTGATGTTTGTGTCATGCCAGACTTTAGAAAGCTTGTGGTTAATTTATGTCTTGACAGATGTCAACAGCCATCAGACCTACTGGAAAACTCACATGGCAGACAAAACACTATCTCAGTACAATTCATTCCTCAATTATTTTTACAAAGATACATCACAGCTGGTTTAAGACTTCATCCATCATCTAGATTTATTCTTAAACCACTATATTTTGGAAAATGGTTCTGTTTCCACCTTCAACAGTAATTCAGACCCTATCTTTTTACTGGAACATTCACATTATACTCACCCTTTCCTCAAAATGATAACAGAACCAATCATTGAAATGCATCTTTATAAGAATAAACCCAAACAATGGTTACACTCCTATATATCAAAACCAACTATCTCAACATGTTTAACATGAAGAGAGAAAAAAACTGATGGAAACATTTATGTCACATTTCTAAGCAGCAAAGCAGGTGGGAGAACTTTGTCTGTACAGGGGAGTGTGTTTCACAAGACAGCACTCTTTCAGACACTTCTAGACATGTTGCAATACAACACTGAAAAACTGCACACAACCTGCACGTAGTGTTAGCTTAAAATGGCACATACTGCTGCAAAGTGGTTGGCTGGTGCAGGTAGATGGGCACCAAGCAACTCAGACATTAATGTAAACAAGCAATTTCATCAGGAAACCAAGCTAAATGAAGTGATGTACTGAATAATACAAAACTCAACACCACAAAATAAGTAATGACATTACACAGAAAATTCCTTTACCTGTCTTTGTCATCATACACTTTACTGACAAAACCACACTCCTTGGCTTCAGAGGCCAACATTTTCCTGGCTGTAAATGCCAGCTCTCGAACCAGACTTTCACTGCCAATCACACGAGGTAACCTCTGCAAAGTCCCCACATCTGCTGCCATTCCTGTACAGAGATGAAAGTAATTTACATCACAAAGTGCTGCAGTCTTCCAGACAGAAAAATCAACAACATTTTTGGAACAACTGTAATGTAGATTACTTCAGACAGCTATTTACCACAATTTTTCTCTACTATAATATATTACACATACATTTCTGTTCTACTGCACTATTATCAGTCTCCACATCCATCACATTTCCCATTTCTTCATCTGTTAGCCATCTGAAATACTGGATTACCAAAATGCGCAGATGTGGCATCTACACAACAGATCATTGGCCCTAATGCATCTTTCACACTACCATCTTACACTGCCATCATCTGTCATCATAAACCAGCAAAAGTTTCCATTACACTATTGCACAGTTCAAGTACTACCAAATATACAAGATCTGGAATTATGTGATATTATTTACTATGTTTGCAGCATTACACGATGAGATTGTCTTAATATTCAAGTTCATACAAAAATAGGGGTTTGCCTCACATTTTTAAATGAGAAAAATGAGAATCAGTGACTTCTGTGAAAGTAAGCATATGACAAGAGTGGCACACATTGAAACTGAGCTGTGTTGTGAGAACACTCATGTGTGGACTAGATCCACTGGGAATTAGGTTGGAAACACTGACTGATGTTGCTCAATGATGACATAAGTAGGAAAAACTGTTGTGTGAGTAATAGTGAACCATTCTGAGCTTGCTCAACCTTGCCTTTCCTTCTGATTTGTTCCTGCTATTGGAGTTTATAAGCCTGAAATCTCTCTGAGTTGTCCTTGAACCCCATCCAGAGACAGCCTGTTGCACCTAGTTGGAAACAGCTGTACTACTTGTCATTCTCCGTCCTAGCTGCAAGTTCAGGAACTTTTTGATAAGACGTCATATTACTTCCACCTACCTATATCAACCTCCTTCACCTGGAACCATGCATCAGTAGTGCAATATCTGATATCAGCTGCTGTGATTAAATCCAATGCACCTCCAATACATGCACTATGAATTGCGCTGACCACCGGTTTGGGGCACTGAAAGAGAGATGTTAAGGAAATAAAAATTTCAATAACATAATCTACTGTTTCATGACAGAATTAGATTACATACACTTTAGTTCATTGTAAAGACTATATTCAAATATATACATACACATAAGTGTACTCCAGAGCCTCATATAAATTAAGCTGTAGACTAACAGTGATTACTGTTATTCCACATATTGCATTTCCAAAACAATTTGATAGGTTTAGACAAGAGTTAGTATGGAATGTCTATGCTAAAAGTTGTCAGAGTATTTCATTTTAGACAAGACTGAAAAATTAAACTCTTATTCTACAGGCAGCAGTAACATTTTTCTTACATTTCCTTAATGCAGTTAAAAAAATACTTGTTAAACCAAAGTGCTTGGGATAAAAAATTGGTCTCCAAATTATGTGGTTTTGAAACAAGATTTCTTCAATACACATTTACCTGTCATATGGTTGTTTGAAGTCCTAATATTATGCTTTAATGGTAATTTTACTTAACTGAGTAATCAGAAGATCCCATCCTCATACTTATTCTTTAAATGCCTGCTCCGTAATTTAATATAAATTATATCAAAACACAAGCCACGTTTGTTAAACTTTGATCTTAGTTCATTGTTTTGTAAAATAAAACTCAATCAACCTTTGTTCCACAGGTGCCCCATGTTTAAAAAAAAAACAATTTTTTATGCGAACTGGCAAGTAAATAATATAATACATTAGACCTTCAATGCTCCAGCACCAATGGGATTCAGGTCATGACGGACTATGAGGAAAATCTTTAAAACCTCTAATTTCTTTGTCACTACAAATGTTACCAGCTTTCTGGTCACATTTTTACTACCACCAGCACCTTCATTCACCTTTGATATCATTACTACAATCAAATGGTTATAAATATTCAAAACAAAGGTATAAAACATTTGAGAAAACATACACACTTCCAACCATAGCAACGGAAAATGGCAACTTGATATCACGTGAGATGGTGATGAGCTCACTTGGTTTAGCTCAGTATTGTTTGGTTCTCATCCATGGTTCACCGGATGCTGCTGTGTCTTGTTTTTTTGCCAATGCTCACTCACTGGCCTCACCAATTTTTATGCCAGACAATCAGTAGTGAAACGTCACTGGATTCTGGACAATTGGAGTTTTACCGCCTTTCATATTGTTTAACTTTTATTAAGCAATGCGCTGTAATATAGCTCCAAATTACAACTTAACAGTTTTTTAAATTAAGCACATTAAAAAGTACACAAAATCCTAAGTTCAAAGGGGGCGCATATCACACGCTTCAAATTATATGATATTTTGAATTAACCGCTTTAAAGTTAACAAGGTTTTACTGTAGCATAAACATTTATAACATGCTGAAATGAAGTAAGAGGCATAAAACAATGCTCAAACCACCAAATACAGCTACCTTAAAACAATAAAATCACACATGAGCATTTCATACATTCATGGTCAAACATCCAACATGTTTCAACACTACTATACCTTAATCAGGGGTAACTACTGCTTTAACCTTTAAATGACCAGGTTGGTGTTTAAATTTTAGCACATGTTTTATGAAAAACATGAGTATTATTTGAACAGAAAAAGATAAAATTATGAAATAAATGGCATTTTGTGGAAAATAAAACAGATCATGCAGCATGTCTTAAAAATGCAGTAAATTTCCTTGTTGCCTAAATATATAACATGAATTTCTAGGGGTGCTTTATACGTGCATTCTTGAATGGTTATACGAATACTAAATAATGTCAACTTTATAATTCAAAGTAGCTCAAATATTTAAAATTAATCACTATTGTCTTTATACTTATCCAGTTAATTCATTTATGTAATGCTGTAACTCTATGGTACTTCTGTTGGAAGTTATTCCTGTTTTAAAGCAGGGATTCTTTCTTTTTCTTGATCACATCATGTTATATTCCTAGTATAAGTGTCTATTGTGCCTTGTGTGTGTCCCACACATCATGTAACATGACTATATATATATAGTACGCTATGTATGTACGTATGTATGTACGTATGTAACAGTAACAGTAGAGACAAGCAAGGAATACAGACTCAGCACAAATCCAAGGCAACTGAGTATACACTCTAATCCTACAAACTATCAAAGAAATTTAACTGCAGCAGAATTAATCAAAGCAAGCATGTAATTTTCACATCTATTTTAGTAACAAGCTCCAATCATCAAGTCTCACTCACACACAGTACTTACATGAATTATTCTCTAGTCCCTTTCATATAAAGCTTAGCAGGAAACACTTTACGATTCAGGAACGTCACTTAAATTCCACCACTGTGAATGAACAGTACACCAACTTCTTGTATTATGAAAGGCGTGTGTTCCTTGGGAAAAATTATAAATATTATTTACATATGTTAGGATAAAACATTTACATGATAAACTCACATTACCTTTTCAAGAGATGTCATTGCATCCTGATATAATTTAAGTCCATCATGTAGAACTTTGCACCTCCTTGCTACATCTTCATGTTCACCTGATTTTGCACCAATCTGAGCTGCATCAGCCATGTCAATGCCTAAATTGCAATGCAATAATATATATTAACAGAGTGAACATTCATGCATACCATAAAAGTGTTGACTAATATCAACAATGAAAGAGCAATAACACATTTCATGGGTCACCCCATTGCATAACACACATATGCTAATTTTACAATGTCAAATTAAGGAAAATAAATAAATTGCTACAGATTTCAAATATTTATGTAAGAAAGATAATAACATTAACAAAACGTTCTGCCACAAAAGTCTTAACTGACAGCAGTAGCTATAATATCCAAGACAGCAGAGAGCAGACAGGCAAGCAGAGTGAGCAGGGATCATTGTCAGTCATTTCTACACATCACATAATCAGCAGCATGACCTTGAGTATATGAATTTAGTCAGATAACATGCTGCATTACATAAAACAAACATGATGAGTAAAACATGGTAATTAACAAGAAGATTCAAATAGAACTCATACAGCATTCTTTCTAAGGCACAGATTTCTACTTCCACAGACCTATTAACATCATTATTGCTGTTCTTTTACTCCATTTTATTTTTGTGAATAATGTTCACAATTCAATTATTTTTGATTTGCACTTTTGAAGTATGTGCTCCTCCTAGTTGCCTAACACCAGGACAGGTGCATTATTCCCTAACTAAACAACAATCAATACTCTCACATCCTGTCTCAATTCACATCAAAATGAAAGTGTGACACTTCACAGCACAGGGTCAATTAACCAAGATAAATTACAGATCTTCAGTTACAACTACAAGCTCCAAGGGTGTGTAATGTGTCACTGTGTTACAGACTCACCAGCGCTGAACACTTTTCCTGCACCAGACAATACAATAACTCGGCATTCAGAATCATCTGCAAGGTCTGTGAAACACTTCCCAATTTCTCTATGAACATCAAAAGTATCACAATAAGAACTGTATAAAACCTGTACAGATAATAACAATACTAATAATACTAATAATAATAATAACAACAAAGAGAGAGAGAGAGAGAGACGTAAAACATTAAAGGCACTTTCTGATTACAAGCTCTGACAAAAGAATCATGTGGTTGTTACACTTTCTTTTTGTGTGCGTAGTCACTCTCCTCTGAAATGAATTCGTTCCAACAGTTCATAAGATTCATATTTCTACCAGAATGTAAGTTACAATGATTTTCATTATCACCAGAGGCCTTGCAATGCTTCCCTCAGGGGCCATAAGAGACAAAATCAGATTTCCCCAAGTCAGAACTGTATGGTGACTGTATGGCGATTCAATAGTATGTGCACCATTATCACATTGAGCATTATCCTGAAGCAGAACATCTCCCAAATGAAGTGTGTGCTGCTGTGATTGAAAAGTTAACTTCAATTTGTTTTGCAGCACATTGCTGTACTGAACATTGACCATTTGTCTCTTTAGGAAATGGAAATGGACTGTCTAAGATCAGTGCAACCCCAGAAAACCACCAAATAATTTTTCTTGCTGAAGGCTGAAAATTTACCTTTTTCAGCAACCAGACAGGATGTGTACTTCCAATGGGTTTTTAAAACTTCCACCAATTTGTAAACTCTTCTCTGGCTCACAGAGTTCTTACCAAACTGAACACTCAATCTCCTGTACATTTTACTAGTTCTCACACCCCATGACTGCCAAAATTAGGTCACAGACTGTTCTTTGATGTATGCTGTCAAGAGGACAGCTATGTTAAATATGTCAGTGTTTTCACTACCCAAAAGACGATAAAAAACCAACAAGGTGCAATGGAGAGAAGGTTCATAATGTTTATATGTGACATCTTTTTCAGTGCTACCAATGTAAGTTTTAAGATACAGTAAAAATATGTCAGGACACTACGACTTTTTCAACACACACATGCACACAAAATCCCATGCCTAACTTGGTCATTCCAGTATACCATACACACTTTAACCTTTAAATGACCTACACAACATACCATACACACTTTAACCTTTAAATGACCTACACAACATACCATACACACTATAACCTTTAAATGACCTACATTCACATAAGCAAAAGCACATAAAACAACAGCCCTAGAAATTTATTTGATATATTTAGGCAACAACCTCGTCATCTGAAGGTTAAATAAAGTCTACTAACAAAAAACTGTAAATAAAATAACATAATAATAACAATATTAACAGCCTTTTCACATGTAGGAAGTTAGGAAAATGCAAAATACTTTAATACAGGTATCCTTAAACTTGGGGGATCAAAACTTTAGTTCCCTATAATAATACATAAAAAACTTCTGAGATTTGACATTCTTGCAGCAGTGACTATGAAAGTTGCTTTCTTCAGGAATGTGATACAAGAAGCTTGGTCGACAGGTACCAACAATTCAGAGGAATGTGTTGTCCCCCATCTTCAGGGTAAACAAATCAAGCAGAATGAGATAAAGGTCTAGAGAAGCACACATGGAAGACATGAGAATGTTAATTGAAAAACCTGAAGAGAAAAGACCACTTGAGAGACCTACACACAGACTGGAGAATATTAAAACAGATCCTCAGGATACAAAATGAGAGGATAAGGATTTGATTCATCTGGCTCAGGACTGATTCCCTGAACAACTACCGTATATTCTCGAATCTAAACCGCACCCGAATCTAATCCGCACCCAGTTTTTGGCGACTTCTTAAACGAAAAAAGTTAGTTCGCGATTCTAATCCGCACCTTTCCTTCAACCACCCCTTGCCCACGGGGCGAACTGATTGAATAATATTGGATGTTACCAATGCGTTAAAATCCGACGCTACGCCTGTGGCCGATGAGTCATACCGATAGAGGCGGGGTCTTTCTCAACAGACGTGCGCAATCTCGTCTGAAGCCAGCTGATCTTTAGTTGTTGAAAAGTGGGAGGTGCTTGTTCCAATTTGTCGTGTACCGTAGTTATGGAAGAGGGACACCTGAAATCTAAACGACTCTCATATACGGCAAAGTTCAAACGTGAAGTTATTCGGTGCGCAGAGGAGAATGGAAACCGCAAAGCCGCTGCAATTTTTGGAGTTGATGAAAGCAACGTTCGACTATGGCGGAAACACAAGGCAGCGATCAGCGGGTGTTAGGCGTCACAAGGAAATTCACTGGACCCAAGAAAGGACGATTTCCTGAAATTGATGATGCAGTCTTCACGTTTTTTCAAGAGAGACGCAAGACTGGACTGTTTGTGAGTTATGATCTACTCGCGAGGAGGCGATAAAGAAGGCCAGATCTTTGAACATTCCTCGAATTATGAGTGATGACGGCGAGTCTGATGAATAATAAATTATAATAATAAATAATAAAATAATAGATTATTGTATTGTATTGTTCTTACGTTGTTTATTAATTACGTTAATTACGTTATTGTTATATTGTACAGCAGCTCAATCATTTTTCCAAAATCCAGCTCTAGACCGCGAATCTAATCCGCACGCGAATCTAATCCGCATCTGATTTTTTAGCCCTCTAAAACTGTAAAAAAAGTGCGGATTAGATTCGAGAATATACGGTATTTGCTTCTCAAGCAGGGCTCTGATCTAAGCAGTGATTTACTTAATAGACACACACACATACATGTATACTTACATCCACATGGTGTTATTCATTGCATTTAATTTCTTAGGTCTGTTAAGTTCAACATGGTAAACAAATGGCTTTGGCACAGTAATACTTAGAGCCTTAAACTGTGACCTTTGTTCTTCTGCAGACGTAGTCAGCATGGCTGTCTGATTCAGTACTAGGTTCTCTGAGAATGGAAACAGCAAACATAATGCCTTATAAGTTTTCAGGTTTTTACAGTGGTTGTTTATCAAATGACAAACTTCTTTTGGGTTTCTGCACTGTGTAGTGGTTAACCACATTTAACCACTAGATGATGCAGAAACCCAAAAGAAGACCATTTGAATACAATGTGAATATGAACGAACATTATTTGAGGCCTTCGCTCTTCTGGAATGTTACATGGTGTATATTGGTTGTTGGTTACAGACCTTTCAGGACAGCCTATCAATCCCATCTTCAAAGGTCTGCTTGACTCTGCAACACCCCAGAACAGCAAAAGCCTTAACTACATGGTGGGGGAAGCCTGACATCTTGCAAACATTATTTGTTCTCAATGATTTTAACAATGTAAAAAAAAATTCTGATCTTAACCCAATAAAGTGTATTTCTTTGAATACATCATCCACCTCTCGAGTATCAGTTTCAGTCCACTCATTCTGCAGTTTGACTTAATTTTGTTCTACACATGCCACATATCACTTACAACATTTACCCAAACATAAGATAAACCTGCATATAACATGATCACCCTTCACAACCCTCTATTTTCAGGAAAATACCTACAGAATATACTGAAGTTTGTGCATGATTATCAAGCAGTCTCTCACTTTTTGGTACCCTCGGTGGACTAGTGGTTAGCGTGCTCGCCACTGGACCCAAGGTTCGTGGGTTCAATCCCGGGCGAGGTCGATGGATTTTTAAGGGTGATAAAAATCCGTAGCACAACTTCCTTCGGAGGGGAAGTAAAGTCGTCAGTCCCATGTCATAGATTTACGGCATGTAAAAGAACCTTACGGGCATGAATAGAGATGTTTCGTAAGCAAAATTCAGCGGCCATTTCTCACCTAAGTCTCCTGATTGACTGCTAGATGGCTCTGGCAGTCATATCAGGATGAGTAGAACTTGTGCAGTCAGTGGACTGGTCACTCACTACAGAATGCACACCACCAGACCAAGAAACCTCTGAAAGGAGGCCCTATGCTCCGCAAGGAGCGACAGGAGGTAAATAAAAAATAAAAGCTCACTTTTTAAATTATGACTCAAAAAAACTCCCATCTTATATTTGCAAAAAAAAAACTCCCATCTTTTATTTGCAAAAATATGGTAGTTTGTTGTAATACTGTACACTAGCTACAACAGGCCTAACAATTTTGATTTCAGGCTTCCACCGCGATGTTGATGTAATCTGTGGTCTTTTGGGTGATTACACGGCGTCGTGTGGTAATTATTTACCGACGTTTCGGGACAACGTGTCGGTCCCATCTTCACGGGTCGAGATCCAAGAAGGAAAGGATCTCGACCCGTGAAGATGGGACTGACACGTTGTCCGGAAACGTCGGTAAATAATTACCACACGACTCCGTGTAATCATCCAAAAGACCACAGATTACAGGCCTAACAATTCTTTTAATTAAACTGCACTGTAATAATGTTTCTATAAAAATAAAAACAACTACAGAAGCAATAACATCAAAATCATTTTAAGAAGTAGTTAATGATATATGAATATCATGAAGAACCTCAGTCAAGAAGCAAGCCAACAATAATGCCACAAGCAGCTCTGGTGTGTGTTCAGTGCAACATAACTTGCCAGTGACTGAGCTGGTAACAATTTCTGGCACACAGAAAACATGGATATTGACCGTTTCTTTGACCATAACTGCACCAAATCAAGGAACAAATTCTGAAAGATTGTAAATTTCTTACATTAAATGTGGGTTATCTACTAAATCAAAATTCACTACATACAAGAAAATAATACATTGTTTACATCTGGATTTGGCTGGGACCAAAAAATCACTAAAAAATGATTTCACTAAATAAAAGAACACTAACTTTGGATTTCACTGTATTTCATTATTACCCTTCTTCCAAGCACTTACTGCAATGCGCCAAGTAGAACAAACTTTACAGCATGCAACCAAGCAACAAGGCCAAATTTCAAACTTTCCCTACACACCCTGTATACAATATTTACTGTATGACCCTTTAGTGAATCAATCCCAAAGATCACAATCAAATCCTTTCCACAATGGTGCTCACGTTTTGTTGCTAATGGCATTCTCGTTACTCTCTGCATGAGGACTGAATACATTGTGAATACCCTTCTGTTCACGTCTGCAACTGTAAAGAGAAAATGTGCAAAATGTACCTTTTCAAAGGCTGCCGGCAGAATGCAATTCTCAGTGTCCAGGTGACTGATGCACTTCCAGAAATGTGGGTGTTTCATGAGACTGCATTCAAGCAGCATGATAAACTGGAGCTCTGGGCTCGTGGGGGGCTTACCACAGAGACATTACTTCAAAAAGGCTCACCAAGGTACAGTGACTAGAATATATGAAGCCACTAAATGAGCAGTCTGTACACAGCCAACAATAACCATCCCAAGTAGGTCTACAGTCCCAAGCATGAGCAGTCAGGACATCTTCAGAGGTATACACAGGTGTTTTTACCAAAATCACATATAACCACAATCGGCATTCAAGAATTGTCTATTAAGTTCACTTAAGTAACATTAGTTCACTAAAAATTTCAAATTACCCTACTCATTGCCAGGCACTTATATCACTTGTATCACTAAATACAACAAATGCAATCACTTGAACTGGATAAATAAATGTTTCTATTTTAAAAAAAGTCAATAATGATCATACACTTTGATTCTCCTACTTTGGTTGGGAAAATCTTGTGAAAACATACCAGTATAGATTCAAATACCTTTTGACAAATAAGCTGCAAATATGTGAACTTGGTAAAATGGGCCGGGATTCGGTTCAACTGGACTGCGATCATGATTACGGTGAAAAAATTGGTGGAATTCCATGATCCTATGACTTTCAGTGTACTGCTGAAGGAAGACACTGTAATGTGGGCTTTACAGTTATCACTTTGTATGTGAAAGTATTAACTCTTTTCTAATCCATCTCTGGCACACATAATTACCACTTATGCGTGCCGTCTGCTTTACCGTTAAAGAAAATAATATTTGGTCCACCACTTTTGTGGAGTTTGTTCCGATACCGATCGTTTCCTACCCTCACTAACCAAAAGATCTTCGTAACGATGATGCGACGTTGTCTGGGAGGCACGAACCGACATTGAAAATATTATTTAAACAGTTTACCTGTCATTTACGTCTGCTGACGTTTCAAACAGAATATAACCTCACAAACATATGTTTATTATCCGACGAATGTACACTTTTATTCACTACTAATTTGTGAAACACAGTCCTACATGTTTCGAACCTTATCCTGGTTCATCTACAGGAACCAAGATAAGGTTCGAAACATGTAGGACTGTATTTCACAAATTAATAGTGAATAAAAGTGTACACTCATCGAACAATAAACACAGAACAGAAAATGTACGGAATGAATAATATTAAGCTCACAAACATACTTACTACCCAAGACAATTCAACGAACAGCCACTTCTTCGCACTCAGGTTCAACTATTGCAAATAACAGAGCACCAGAAAACACAACACAAATCAATCGTCCGTGGTACCACGGATTTATGTTCTCCACGTCGATTCAATTACGTGAGCCACTTGCAACTGGGGAAAACATTGGCAGTGATTGGTCATCCTGAAAGAACGTTTCAAACTGAATGAATCCGGGGTCTCCAGAAGGGTTCCTACTGGTCATGGATCTTACCGGTCTTCGTGTTTCAACTACACCACGGATCATACGGGTCTGGTTCACCCGGTCACAGTTAATCAACGCGTCCTTTGTTCCTAATTCACCGGCCACATGCACTAGCTGTCGTGTTTATTAGTTAACAATGTTGACTAGCATAGGCCTAGAAAATAGATAAGGATTCCACTTCGTCCGTGTTTATGTATGTCGAGGACACTGTTCTTCTGGAATATGACGCCGCGTTGCTGAGTAATCGGTTCCCAGTGTGTGGAATAAACGTGACCTTCGAAATGTCGGGCAGAGGTTACTCAGTGACGCGGCACAGTATCGTAGATAAACGGAGTATTGAACCACACCGCCGTGAAAACTTCAAGACTCCATGCATGGATGCGGATCCCATTCGTCCCGGTTTTCCCGGAAGACTCCCGGTCTTATTTATTTTAAGAAACTTTGTCCTGGTGTCCTGCAAAGCTACATAGAAATGACTCTATTATCTATGCACCTGTATACTTTTGAAAATTCAAGCTGCATGCCAAGATACGAACATGTGTACACTGACCATGTCTTTTCTCCAGAAGTTTGAATGTTTGAAATGTATGTACTATGTTCTTTTTATGTCTTATTGCACCCCTTCAATATTTATGTTTGATGGATTCATTGCCTGTAAACTACCTTGTTCCTAATCTGTGAATTCTTTTGCAAGTTCTAAGAACAACAAGAAAACTGCTTGGTTTATTTAATGACTCAGTTGCTCAGATTATACAGCACTGAATACGATGATGAGTGAAAAATGAATTTGAAAGGATTTTTGAACAAAGTTGTCATGACCTTGTTTAAGGTATGTTCTGGGACAAAGTTGCCTGGAAGGACTGAGGAAAACCCCAGAAAACCTCGGACCATCTTGGCCGATGATAAACCGCTTGGTGTACACTCAGGTTCATCAACCTTGCATGCAAGGGGTAGAGCTACTTCTTTGCAACATTTTACAATTTACAGTAAATATTCAAGTCACATTTGTCAAGGTTACAATTATAATCACAATTACATTTCTGCAGTAGTGTAGACTTTACTTCATCAATGAGAATATATATTTGTGTGTCTTTAGTATGACAAAATACCTATCCCCTCCTTTATTTAACTATTTTGAAGGCAAAGAAAGGATCCAAAAACAAAAGGATTTGGTAAAAGACAGAAAAGTAAATTAGTGTAAAATTTTACTACAGTCAAAAATTGGATCATGGCAAATATAATGCTCATTTGTTTGTTGCTGAATCATCAGTTGCTGTCTACAAACAAACACACTAATTTGTAGGGTAGAAAGGATAGTGCAGGCTTTAAAATCAGAAACCAAAGCAACAATGTGTGACATACCACCAAAAGGGCTATTGTAGAACGTTACAAAAATAGCATATCTCCTGGGCTTTTGGTGGCACCTCAGAAGACTGACAGCAGTGTCTACATTCAATACAAATTTTCTCATGGTGACATAGAAAGGTAAGTATGATATCTCAACAGTATATATGTGCGTACACACAGTCTCATAAGTGCATTAGAATTGAAAGGTAAAAAAGACATTGTAATTAAAAGAAGTAAAAAGAGTATCACAAATCTATGTCTAGTGGTAACATACATCCAAAACCAAAACTCTGGTAACAAACCTACAGAACAATAATTATGCAAATCATATAGGCATATTGCATAAACATTTGTGTGTGTTTTGCTTTTGTGTGTGAACTTCTGGAGATGAAAGTTTCTGCAATTGCAGGCTGTTACAAAATGGGCAACATAAGTATTAAAGTGAAATAAAGAGATGAAGCATTCCTGTGGGAATAAGTTTTATATTGAACAGACACAGTATCATTTATACTGCTCACAGCTAGGTTTGTGTGGCTGTCTTTGTTTAAACAACTTGGAATGGTACAGTCAACTGTGTGGGGTGAGGTATCACAGTCAGTCAGTGGCAGTTCCTTCCCCACTACAAAAAGGAACTGAAATGCCATTGAATTGGATTGATTTCTTTCATTGAAAACTGACAAGCAATGGAATTTAAGAGATTTTGTAAAGAATCTCACAATTACACAAAATATAAAACACTCAAGCAAGGATGCTGGAGACATGTATCATGTGATGTTTGCATCATGCTAGACAAGGGAAAGCAGAGATGACACTGAATAGTTTGATCCTTGTCATTACAAAACTAAGTGTATTTGTGTATTACACACCACATTAATCAGGAAACCTGCAACATTGCAGTATATGTACGGACTAAATTCACTGTATCCTTTCATAGGAGAATGCTGCATATATTAACAATCAAATATCTTGATTCAGAGTAATAATACTAGAAGAGAATAAAAATTTCACATTTGAGAAACCTTGTGGTACACAAGTCCACACTTTGAGTACTGCCATTCATCAGAAAGGAATGTAAGAAGATACAATTCTACCTGAACACAGAACTTTGTTTAGTAACCATGTTCTACTTAATTTATTTAGGCTTAGCATTACTGGGCCCAAAACTTAAATTAGATGTGTTAGGATGTGAATTTGGAAAGTGAAAGTGGTTTTCACTTGCCTTCTACCTGAGAAGATATCAGGGAAATTCTTGAAATTTGTTATCAGAATAATTTTTGTATAAAGTGTTATGACCATTGGTATCAGATACAGATCTGTCTGATCAGGAAAAGATTATCCAGAAAAGTCAAGAAGCAAAGGCTGTGGTCACTCTTAAAGTAGCCTTCGGTGTCATTTGAGGCTAAACACTCTCCTGACATGTGCTCAAATAATGATGCCTTCTATTATTTATTTAACTTACTGTCATTTCTATAGTTTAATTTTTCACACATTTGTCAAAATGAGAGAAAAGATGTACGCCATTGGAGTATACATTTTTGAAATGTATTCTCTGTACATTTTCATTCTATAATTCTAACACTTATTTACTACTGATACAAATCAATGTCTTTGGTTTATTTAATCTTACTCATCTTGTGCTGCACGTTTTGTGTACAGAAAGCACTAATTTGTACCATAGAGCTACATACAAGTTTAGAGTTGATGCAACTCATAAAATTATATGGATACTTTATGTTTCCTTTGCATTTCTTGAACATTTCAGTTACAAGACATCATGTATAGGTATTTTCCTTTGTGAGCATTTTTTTTAAATTTAGAATGATATTAAAGTATTAAACTTTATTACTCATTTTTATCTTCTTCACCTTGCACTACATTCATGAGGCAGAATCACCAGTAAAGTCTAAAATACTGCTAATACAGTTATACATGTCTATTGTTGAAATGTACATACTGTACTTTCTCCATTCTATTTCTTTAAATATGAACCTCTTTGAAAAGTGTTCAGATTATGCAGTAGATCTTTATTGTATGTATAATTTAGGACACATAGTGATTTTTTTTTGATTGAGGTGCTTGATGAAAACTGATGAAGTCTGATTTCAGGTTCACATAACAGAAATCAAATTTGTCTGACAATGTGTGATATAGACATGAAAAACTAAATTTAACTGGAATATATTCACTACTTCCATAGCTGAAAGATTTATGGGTGAATGGAGAGACTCCACCTTCCAGTTATGCATTTATTGTGTACACTTCATGCGAAGAACACACAAACATGTATGAGAAATTTCAACAGAGAGATGTCATTATGAGCTATGGATAATTTAAGATTGAGGATAAGGAGGCAGTGGAGGAGGAGGAGGAGGTAGAAGAAGAAGAGAAGAAGAAAACAGCTGTCTAAATTGAAAGAAGAAAAAATATAGAAAAGACAACCTTTTAAAGGAACTCATGTATCCTGGAATGCAGTTTCAAGTTACTAAATGTGAAGCCATATTGCACACTTAATTTTCTCTTTAATGTTATAAACATGTAGGCAGCACAAGGCTCTGAGAGTCATTTCAACTGGATGTGTGGGATAAAGGAAACCTACCATTTAAGGAACAACTTACACACACATACACCACACACACACACACACACACACACACACTAAAAAAAAGCCTCTGTTTACTTCAAAACAACCACTCCTGGAGAATAAACGTGTTCAGTCCAGTCTCCTCATTCTAGTTGCTTGAGAACTGGTGAACAATGTATAAAGTGAAACCAAAGTTTCTGCTGCTATCAGCAACAATAAAAAACAAAGTACTAACTGTGTGGAAATATGTGTTATTTATAAATAATGATTTACAGTAACTTTAGCCTAACAAAACATTTGGTGGTGAAAACAATGAATAAGACAGCCAATCAAACAGGATGCTGGACATTTGAATCTTGAAATAACAGAGATACACACACCACTGTCACAGCGAGCCTCTTTGAAACAAGTAAGACATCATATTTCAGGATACCAGCCCTCAACTGCAACAAAACTTGCAGATGTGTATTTGTGCTCATCCTGAATGAAATACAACTATTCAGTTTCCAAGTATTTCTTACACTTTCTCACTTATTTCATTCCTTTGTATCTTCTAATAGCACAGGAAAATAATAATGCTTGAATCACTGAGGATCTGATGAGAATTTATAGTGATTATGTGTGCATTTATGAATTTGTACTGAAAAAAAACCGTGTGCTTAAAAACAAATAATTCTGCATATGACATGTAACTGAGAACTGGTACATTTTTTAGTAACAGAAAATATTCTGCAGTGATATATGCATAAAATGATGATAAATTTTGCAGAAATCTGTGGAAATTTAGTTACTTAAATATGAACCTAAGATATGTCTCTGAGGTAGTATGATATATTGTATTTTTATATTTCAGTGTCACATCTGAAAATTTAAATTTTTTTTTCTGTTGCACACCAGACTGACAAGGTAACCACTCAACTGGTCACATGAATACATCATCTGAAATTCTGGACATTGATAGTACCTGCCCATTAAAGACTCTGTGTAAAGTTCCGGCTACAAATACGTACTGCAAGTGTCAATAAAAATCGCGAGTTTTGACATAAAATCAATATCAATCACAAACTGAGAAGTTAAATTAAATAGTATAAACAGTACCAGGTAGTGTTCTTAAAAGGAGTCCCTATCAATCACAAACTGAAAAGTTATATTAAATAGTATAACTAGTACCAGGTGGTGCTCCTAAAAGGAGCCCCTGCTTATGTAGTTTATTTATACTGCAAGCATATTTCAAAAGCTGGTGCATGCATGTATCATTTTCATAATCGTAAGTAAATTATATGGGATACTTTTAAATGTGCCATCATTTATCATGAACACAGAATGTGTATGCACCGGCTTCAAAAATACACTCACAGCTTGAGCAGGGAGTGCATGTAAGGTCTACTTTTAAGTGTGCCACCCAGTATAAATTAATTACATTCAGAAGGAAGAAAACGAAGTTACAAAAGTGTGAAACATGAAGAGTGTATTGGAAGCATGTTTAAATTGCACCAAGAACATCAAATAAGTTAAGTCATTTGACATTTCTTCACTTCACAGATACTGATTATTCTGTACATGTACAATTATACTGGTATTTCAAACGTTTGTGGATACACAATGATATATTCTGTTGTGTTTGAGAAGTACCTCATGAGGCCTCACATTCAGGGCACAAATAACTGAAAATAAAGAAATGACAGTAATTTCAAAATACTCTCTTCTTGAAATAACTCAAAGTTTATAGTTCTGTTGCAGAGAATCTTATCAGGCAAGTTAAGTTAAGTGGTTTTCATTGACAAAAGAATTCTTTATTCAGTCTGTCCAGTTGTCCCAGATGGAATTTCAAAGATTGTCATGTGCATCCACAGGCCTAATAATAATAAATATTCCATGTTTTCTTTGTTTATTAAATCTTGTTCGTAGTGCAACATTGACTGCATTCTTCTTATTCTTAGTGTGTTCTCTTGTACCATTCTGAATGACATCTTGCACATCTTGCAATTTCTACACTTTTCTTTGACACTTATAGTTTGTAGTGACAACTGAGGTTTTGCACAGATTCTAGCACTGCAAATTTTCATGAGAGACTTGCCACTGTTAATGACAAGATCTGTAGTGTTATGAACAAATTTAAACTGCATTTTTTTTAAGAAGGTTAAAACTGAAAATCCTGATGGGGTTGTCATTTTCTTGTCATTCATTGCTGTTCTCATTGTAGCTTCATATTTCTTAGATGACACAAATTCTTGAAAATATGTTTACCTACAAAGCTTGTATACAGATGGATGTACCACCTTTGTTGATTAATATCAAAATTTGTCCACTTTTCATTTATTCCTTTATTACAGCTTACTGACTGACACATTCAGTAGCTCAGACTCCGTACTGTTGAATGGTAAGATGATTTGTGAATAATGACTTGGAAAGCATAGGAAGCAATTGTTGCCTAATTTGAGGTACTATCCTGGGATTTGTCTGGAGGAATGGAGACAAACCACGAAAAAAAATCTGTCAAGACAGTCATTTGCCAGGTTGATATTTGAACCTGAGACCTCTTGAATAAGAAGCAACAATATTCTGTATGACCACAATATTAATTTCATTTTCATTTCATATAAAAACAACATACACAATGAAACTGCTGGTCTGCACAGCTTAAGGTTTACTGTTTGGTCATGGAATGCTTTGTTATTCTGTTATACACATTGTATTGATGTAACATAGGCTCAGAGATTGAGTCAGTCATGTGTTGCTGCAAGTGTGGAGAGCTGTCATCTGAAAAATTGTCACTTGTTTCAGATATAACACTGAACACTGCTGTTGGGATTGGTCCACTCTAGCTGTAAGCATACCCCAAATTTTCTTCTCCTTCCAGAATTGCATGAGATTTTTTTTTTGAACGGAAGATAAGAGATTAAATGGTTTGAGGTAGTTGTGAGATCATTTTTCATTTTTCAAAGTACTTGGTATGAAATAAAACCAAGTATGAATTTGTTTAACAGAACTGTTGTACCTTATTTCAAGCAAACCAAGAAATACCATTTGAAAAACCAGAAGTAAATGAGATTGAAGGGAATACAGTATATTATAAATTTCATTCTGTACCTTTGATATTGCATATAAAACTGATACTAAATTGTTTGAAGTATGACAGATGACACTACCCATTACACAGTTGCCAAATCTGCAGTAGGTAGTGACATACAGTGACACAATGGCAAGGTTACAACACAACAAACAAAGAATGGATGAAAGTTTTGTACTTTTGAGACAGGATTTGGGCAAGTGTTGTCTAAAGCTTTCACATCAAATCAATCAAATACACTACACTGTCGGCAATGATGAAGCTGCATCTGGTTAGCAGTTAGCTAGGAATATCATGCAAGATGCCATGACTTCATGTCTATATACATATGATACAGTTGCACATCTTGGATGACAATATCCTGCTAAACGTGCTGTCTTCCAGTGTCATGTCACATATGATACAGAATAATTGTGTTTAGAAAGCCTTGCTGTATTTCCTCAAGCATCTCAAAAGTTCTGTACAGAGGGCCTTAAAACCTTCTCAACAATAGGGGCCTACCATATACATTTACACTATGTACAGCAACAAAAGAAAGGGGGTTTCAGGTAACAACAGTAAAAACTCAATACTCTCTGTTCTGAGCAACATACACTGAACAGTAATTATATGTAATCGAGTAACACCGAATACAGTAGCAAATGTACAGTTACAGTTCAATTGTCCAATACCACCTGCTTTATTTTCAGAGGGAAGAAGTCTTGACAATATTTGGAGACAGGTATAAGCTTCAGGATTCACAAAGGAAATTGTAATCATTTAGTTTACTTATCTTACTCTGCACATCTCACAACATTTAAATGTTTTGCTAATCATAGGTAGCTTTAGATTCCTGATAATTGGCCGACAATACAAGTAAGTACGTGAGTTAATAGGTATGTCCAGTACCATATCTCAGATTCTCATTGACTTGACAACACATACGTTGCATATTTTTGCACACGTGTACACAGAACCCTCCTACAGGTGTAGTATCACAGTGAATCATAGTCATGGGGACCATGGGCCATGCTGTGTCCCCAGATTGCCCCAGCCCAAAAACAAAACAACGTTGAAGCCTGACATTCACTTGGCCCATTCCAAGCAACAACCCGGTCACACACACGCACACACACATATTTATGTATAATATTTCAATATAATAATAATAATAGTAATAATAATATTAATAATATTTTTCTCTCCATTCTCGTCATTAATCAATGAGCTCATCTATATCTACACTTCTCTCCATAATTTAAAAGAGATCCAGAGCCACTCTTGAGTTAACACTTTTTCATTGGCAGCTCCTCCAATTGGATATTGAGCTGATATAAAACAAGATATAATTTTTGGTACCTAAACTTACTGAAACATTCAATGTTTTATCAAATATTTAACATGTCTTTCTCTCATCAAATATCTCTGTCATATCCTTGTTTGTCTCTCTTCTCTCTTCAGTAATATATAAAGACTAGTTTCAAAATAGGAACATTGCAGCCACAGTGATTCAGCCAGCACCACAGGCAGGTGTGATGAGAAATACCAAGAAGCCACCAACTTTATGCACATTCATACATCAATCCAAGTTTAATTAACAGTTAATTAGATATGTGTTTCAGTAGCTGTGCCTCTTCATTGCAGAGGCACAGAGCAGTCTCATGCAGCCAGTCCTTCTCCCCTTGTGGCTGTTTGTGGGTGAGGTGTCACATGACCAGGTGGCGATGGAGATGTGTCCACAGGCTCATCGTTGTTTGCACTAGATGGCTGTCTATCATAATGTAGGTCCCATATTCCCCTGGGCACAACTTCCCGATCTGGAACCTCATTTCCTCCTGACTCATGTAATGAAGGAGACCCATGGTGAGTTGCCAAGGACAGTGATAATGGTGGTGGAGATGATGGAGGCTTGTCTGACAGTGGAGAATTTGGCTGAGAGTGTGGAGGGTCTGATGTAATTGGTTTGTCAGATCCACTGTATCCTCCAAATCCCAGCAAACTGGCATATTTACCACCAGGTGGACTCAAGCCAGTAGCACTGTTGCTATTCACACTCTGGATCACTGAGATCTCATTCAGCTGCAACAAGATCAATGGACTATAACAGAAAAAACAGGAATATTCACATACACAAACAGAAGACAACTGTACCAGAGATAATTATCAGATGACTGCAAACTGAAATATACCGTGTTCTATTTCTGGGGTGGATTAATGTACACAGACTGAAAGTGTTCACATCAAAATATCATCATCACCACCATATTGTTATTATTATTATTATTATTATTATTATTATTTGTTATCGCTTTTATTGCATGGCATTTACAATTATGTACCTGAAGCAAATCATGTTTATAGGATATACAGTTTTGCAGCTATTGTGTATTTACAATTTATGCTAAATGTAATGTTATTTCCCATGTTAAATGTTTTGTACTTTTACATTAGTACTTTCTGAAGTAAGTGTGCAGTGCCCAATATGGCTGTTTTTTGTAGTTCCTTGATTTCGTGCTTTCCTGGTATGTTGCAAAGGTATTTTCTGAATTATTTTGAAATATTTCCAGTTGCCCCTACTATTACTGGTGTCACTTTTGTTTTTACATTCCACATGCACTGTATTTCTATTGTAAGGTCTTCATATTTTACGATCTTTTCAGCTTCTTTCTTGATCACATTTCTGTCTCCGGAAATTGCAACATCTATTAACATACATGTTCCTTTTTCATTATCATGGATTATGATGTCCGGTTTATTGTTAGGAATGGTACTGTTGGTTTGCACTTGTTAATTCCATAATATGGTTACCTTCCCTTCAGGACTTGTTTCTACTAATTTTTGTACATGCTCATACCAGTGTTCATTATTATTATTATTATTATTATTATTATTATTATATTATTGACAGTAGTAAAATGTGTCCATTAGTAAAACTGTGCTCATGCTGTGGTTACCTTCTGCTGCATGCCATTAAGGAACGGGGCTGGAAGATAAGGGTAGAAAAGATCTGGTCTCCGTTGCAGAAACTCTGAATCCTTGGGCGTCATGGGTATCGGTGGCAGATCGAGAGACATGCGCCGGCCGCGGCGAGAGGCCCCGTTGCTCCACATGTGAGTGCCCATGTGCACCTGCACATGAACCAATGTTTGCCATATGGGTGTTTCATACAATATTTTTTCCTTTGTGATATCATGTATATTGCTTGTTTAAGAGACAAAATCAAAGTATGTGAATGAGATTACATGACACGTTTGATAAGCTCACATATTTTACTACAACGTGCTTAAAAACACTTCAACAATCTATTATGTAGCCCGAAAATACAAATCAAAGTTGTCTGCAACATACAACACCCAAAATGTTCATGTCTGAAATGTTATGAACTTTACAGCTGTATGATGTATATTTATTAGTAAGCTCTGAAAAGCATTAGTAAAGCCAAAAGCAACTGACTACAATGCTGGATCTAGCAGGAATTCATGCAGTACTGGAGTTTGTGTGTGTGCATATTTATACACTGAACATAAGTTATGTGGAATGGATCTCTTCTGCAGCAAATTAAGGAATTAGATTTCAATGATGAATGATTATTTAGCCTTTCATTTCTGGATACCCACAAAACAGTTATATTTGCAGTAAGTCAAACGTATAGACCTATGATGTGAATTCTGTTTCATAAGTGCAGTTAGCTGCACACTGAAACTTGCTACAGCTGCTCATAATATTTTCTGGATACATTTTGACATTTATTTGCATGGTATTGTGATGAATTAGAAAGTTTAAATTTTTATCAAATGCTCATGAATATTATATAATAGCAATACTGCCCAGGGTTTTTGGTGCCCTGCATAAGAAACAACAAAATCTTATGCTTGTCCAAATCTTTGGTTGCATCTTTGCCTTGCTAAATTTGAAAATGTACTTTAAATTCCGAGACATAGAATTAGTACTTGAATGTGAACCAGCAGAAAGCACACTGTTCATTGAAATTCCTAACTGGCTGAAGTGAGATTACCTTTGCTTGCTACGAAAAAATGTAACTTTAAAACTTTCATTTTCTTGTTCACACCAACTAATGCTGTTAGCCACACTAAAATACAATGTAAATCTACTCACACTGTTAATGCTCAGTTTGATTGCTTTTATAATTATGTGAAAAGTAATTTTATATATACATATATGATTGTTTTTTAACAAGAAGTTCTAATAAGGACTTTTAGTACTGAATTAGAAATAGTTAATTGGAAAATGGAGCAGCAATTTGTTTATAGTCTCTAACAGTGGTATGCAATTTCCCATGTTTCTAGGTTTTGGTATACTGTGCCTTATTCATGTAACAATTTCAGTTTAGATTTTAACATCTTGTTACTCTCTTATAATTCATGTTACAATTTTCGTCCTATTCCACCTATCTCAAAGCCCAATAATATTTGAGCTCACATAAGGGCAAATTTTATGAAAATGACTACACTTCCGTGTGTGGCCACTATTATTCAGGAAGATATTTACCTTAAGGTTGCCCTTAGTGGTGAATGCTTTTTGACAGATTGTACATCTGAAAGGCTTGTCCCCCGTATGGGTGCGCATGTGTATCTGCAGTGCCGATGAGGATGAGAAGTTCTTATTGCAAACATGGCACAAGTGCTTTGGCAAGCCTGCAAACACACACACAACACTCCTTCAGATCAAGCATCTTGCATTCACTAATGTACAGTTATGTTAGAGCATTACATGCTCATTGCAAGTTCCCTTTCACTGGGGGGTAAGTATAGTTATCTAATGTGCTGGGAGCAGAAGGTGGGAAATAAATGAAAGCAAAGTAACTGAAGAGTTCCTGTATATATACTTATATCCAATAACATTCCTGGACTTTGAAGTTTTAATTAACAGATGCTTCAGTTGTCTTGAAACACAGAATAGCTAATAACATCTAGAATCCAGAAAGTCTGGTGAGAAAGAAAATATAACCCTTTAGTAAGATTAATGCAAATTAATGTTTTAGTTTCTGGTTGAGGGGTAAAGCCTTCTTAAAAACTGCTGAACCTGGTGAAAAATTGATCCATATACTTCTATAAGTCAAGAAGATAATTTTCCACCAAACTCTTTTTAAGGCAGCTGCAGCAATTATTCATTAGCAGGAAAATAAATAGTAGTTAGAAAAGTCACACACAGTGAAACAGTTTGCATCATACCTGGTTGCCGTTTTGGGATGGGCAGGACAGCTTCTCCTTCAGGTGGTGACCTTTTCATTCCAAGGTCTGGCTTGAGTGGTGACTCCAAAGGTGTTGTGCGCATTTCTTCAGCGTTGCTTCCTTCATCATTATTTGGGGTGCTTACTGGAGGGGGCGGTGGTTTGCTGGTCTCAAAGAGATGTGATGGCATGTCCCGGATCTTGTGTGTCAACATATGCTGCTTCATGTTGCCCTACAGAAGAAATACACATGACGTAATTATACAGGTCAAGTTAAAATGTCAACATTTGTTTTGCCTATTGCTCTACAACAGAGTAAAAGTAAGTGCTCCCTGCTGCACTAAGTAGTGAACAAAAGGAATTTAAATTAACTGATCGAGTAGCTTGACAAAAGATGTAGTGAATTTAAATGGCACAATAAAAAGTTAATATAAAAAGTAATTCTGTTAAACAAAAGAGATTTAATTGCAATTAAACAATTTAGGGAAGCACTGAAGCCTCCGACAAGTAACTGAGGTCTTTGGGGTTTAATGTGGCTTTTCTGAGTTTGTCTTTCCAAATGCAAAAGTTTGTCTTTCCAAAGAAGCCTGACCATTCTCCAGTATTATTCTTTAGTGATATCACCTTGGAGATGTGTGAAGGACTAAAAGGAAGGAAACAATGAAGATGTACTACTAAGCCACCAAATTCATCAATTTTCATCACAGAATTAACTTTCAAACATGCAACATCAGCAGTGTAAACCTCAACGTGACTGTCAGATGAAATTAAATATGTGTCATAAAGTGTGTGGCTACTTGGAGATATAAAAGTTTATATGTTGGGTACTTGTATTTCTTTACATCAGTTATGAGAAGCATCATTAGAAACAAATTCAATTATGGGACATACGTGTAATGTGTTTTAATCACAAGTACCATATCTGAATATCTGTAGTTGTGTCAGCACTTAAAACACATTTGCTGGTGGTATAGAATATAACATTTTGATATTGTAACATACCCATCCCACTCCCACCCTCCCCAACAAAAAAAATCTGATTAAGACATTTTGAAACATGTTTGCATTTTCCTCACAATATGGAATAGTAACTAGTAAAACACTGGGTTCAAAATAATTAACCCTCCACACATAAATAACATTTTTAAATATCAAGTATGCACTGTCAAAATACAACCATTACAATTATATATATGTTCATACACAGGTTACATACTTTAGCCACATTCTTTGCAAAAATTGTATTTTGAATTTGTAAACCTGGTACTTAAAGTTATATTGGCTGAAATAGTAACGAGGATGCCATAATTGAAATAAACAGCATCCTTAATTATTCTCTCCTAATGGTGTCAAGATGAATGTCACCCACAGCAATTCAAACACAGAAATTCTTGAAAGGTTGTGGGCAAACCAAAAACACACTGGCCTGTACCATGAAACGTGAAATCTCATGCTAGTTCAGCAAAGCTGTCAAAGTGACACCTGCTGATGATCTGCTGGAAAGCAATTACGGAGGGGGATTGGACATTCTCTCCTTCATTGTTAAATGCTGGACTCATTGACTGATGATTGAATGCTAAACAAATCAATGTAACAGCCACCCCAGTCTCAAAGTATAAACACTGTTATTTAATGAGTAACTGAATACGCTTTACACATTACATTGTAGATTTCAATGTGCACAGAGGTTACAGGTACATGACTTTGTTGTGGTCATGATAAATGCTCATGTGACAAAACACCTGAGATTCAATAAATGTAATTGTGACTGTTTCTTGAATCTAAATGGTGCATCCTGCGAGTCAGAAGAGGGGGAGTGTTTCAAAACACTCTTAATGCAATGAAGGATGATACCTGATTTATACATTTAATACCAACGTTTAGAACTCTATTTAAATAAAACTAAACTGACTTGTATATTAGGAACATGCAGTCATAGCCTGAATAAACAGAGAGGAAAAAACAGAATTAAACTGTAGCATGAAGAATAAGTGTATTTCAAAAACATTTCCTCCCACGCATAGATGGTTTTAGGCAGGCACTCGCCTAGAATTTTTCATTGGGAGGGGGCTGACCATGAACATATATATATATATATATATATGATATATAAAATATTTGATTTTAAAAACTATGTTGTAAAAATCATATCATAAATATAACTGATTGCCATTGCACACGTGCGCGCACACATACACACACACAAACTGCATGTTCCATGACTCACTTAATTTAAATCACATGGGCTAATATTCTTGGTTTTTAAAGTTCATTTAAGCCTTCCTAATCGTTTTGTTTTATTTTTCAAAACTGCAATGTACTGGTCATCAGCCGATTTCAGTAGTTGATTTAGGCTGAAGGGTAAATCACGTAAAACATTTGATATCATCATGTCTACAAAATCAGTTTTTTTTATTTCGTTTTGAGGGAAGGCTGCAGCCCTGCAGCCCCCACTTTGGGTCCGTGCCTGGCTTTAGCAGGGAGCTCTCACATGAATGTACGCTTCTCCACCCCCCCCCCTTTTAAACCAATTATGGAGATATTTCTACCACATCATAATGGAACAATTTCATTTCGGTCAGTTTTCAGCATTGGGTTAAAGAGCAGACATCTTTTTTTTGGTACAATTTGCTATTCTTTAAAATAAAAAAATGATAAAAGGGTCGGTAGATTAATTTACTGTGGAAGGAATAACACCGTCCCTCGCTTCTCACGGGGGTTAGGCTCCAAGACCCCCGAGGAAAAGTGAAAATGCACAAAAAATTTCTCCACCCTGCCACAACAATATTTTAGTATTTTTTGGTGGTTTTTACCTTTCAGAAACATTGTGATGACAGCTGCTTCCCCCCCCCCCACCCCCCTCTCTTTTACTCCATGGAACATTATGTGGTATGGCTCAAAGACGTGTTCGATTTGTTGAACAATTTTGGTGCTCCTATCCACTGAAGCGCCCAAGTTATGTATTTTTATTCTTGAAGCAACCTCACAAATTTGTACAGCTGCAAAATACAAACCCGTGAAAAGTGAGGGATGTGTGTACTCTCTTTGATATCTACACAAATATATGGTATAAACGTTTGTGCTTCCTGGGCAATGGGTCAATGCAGGACAACAAAGAGAAAATATGGCACACATTTTACAGTCATTTATTCATATTTTGTATAACAAACCTACAAAATGGGAATTCTGTACAAGAAAGCAACAATCGAAAGTAAATCAAAGGCAATAGTGTTCTTTTAATCCCCTGTTACAATAACAGCAGCATTCCTGAGTAAGACCAAGCAGTTTAATTAATTAGGTTCCACTTTTCTGATCCAGATCGATTTCTTAAATTATAGTGTGTCCCCATTTCTGGTATTCCTTGGTACAATGCTCAGCACTTCCATCAATTTCAAATACTTTTAAATGTGAATTCACTTTATTTAGTATGATATTGCTGATGAATATGCAACTTCATTTTAGGTAGGGCATAAGAATTTGTGGCCTGCTTTAAAGTAGAATTCCAACACTTACTTCAGTTTCCAGAAGGGAAATATAAGAAATCCCCGTTAGGATATTCAGTCATACAGTCGAGTACATTAAGTTTGTAAAAGGACCGTTTGGCACCTTTATCAAATTTCCGCACTAACAGTGGGTTGTATTATCATCATTACCGCTGTCACGCTATAATTGTTGTTTGTTTGTTTAAGACCTTGTTTGTTTTAGGATTTTAAAAATGACAAGAGAAAATGTATATACATTATGGGCTCTCGTAATTATTCAGTTATTTAGAGCTGTGAATCTGTTAATTACTGAGATCAAATTTTTAAGCAGCAAGGACAGATAGAATGAGAAACAGAAGACAGAATCCCGGCGATGATTTTCAACATGAAATTATGATGAAAATGCCCAAGAGGAAGATCAAGATCAAAATGGAATAACTGGTTAGCAAAGATGGTACACAGAAGGAAGGAAGAATGTGGAAGGAACAGGAACTGTGAGGAGGCAGAGATAGATAGAGAGGCTTGGTTGCTAAGTGAACCACATGAAGAAGAAGAAGAATTACTATATGTAATTAGCATTTTATAAAGCTGATTAATCAGTTACGAAACACAACTTCATACCAATTATTTTCAAATTTCTGATCTTATGATTTACTTTACTAGAATTATACAATATCTCTCCAGAAATATTAAGGACAGTTTCTCTAGCCACTTACAAACATATGCAGAAAATGAGCAGAGTTACTATTTTCTAGTTCAGGAACTTTTCTTCTCTGTTTCTTGAACTTTCTGGCTACTGACCTTGAATATTCTATTGACCATTATAGCTCTGCAGTTGATGCAGTCCCCACATGAACACTGATGTCATGCCACATAAATTAGAAGTGTGAGGTGCTTATGGAATTTTTTATGACTAAGTGGATACTCTATTGGAATCTAATCTGAAAACATAGTTTAAGGCTTTTAAACAATAATTCTGCTATATTTTCAGATACCTATTAAATACAGAAAAAAATACATTTTATGAATACTAGCTATATGTAGATGTTATGTGACGCGTGAAACAATTAATGCTACACTAGGATTATTGTAATCATCTTTCCATAACATTTAAAGTTCCTGAGAATGGATAGGCCTTGAGCACACACACACACACACACACAACATAATTGCAGGAGGGAGTAAGTAAGAAGAGTTTGGTAGCACTGGTACAGAAATATTTAGGACAATTATAAAACTAAAAGATGAAATAATATAATTAAGAAAAATGTCTTTTAAAATGCTACACCTTCATTACACTCTTAAGCAGAAAATAATTTGTAAATAATAGCCTACAGTATGTGAAATGTTTAAAGTTCTCAGCTTCTCCAGAAGTATTCTGCTCCATGCAGTTAGTTAGTTAGTTTGGTGAAATGTTAAATTATGGTGCGTTCTTGTGAATGTTGGACATGTGTTATCCTATGCATACACAATGTCAGTAAAATTTTGATACTGCAAATGTTGCAGCATGGTGAATGGAGCAGAAAGAGACATTTGAGAATATACTGAAGAGAAAAATATTGCGAATGTATAGCATTATAAAACCCTCATTCATAAATGAAATCTGTGGAAAATGTCTTTTATTCATGCCCAATACTGTGACAGACACATTCTCGCTACTTAACTTCCCTTATTTATTTTTCTGTCCTTCACAAACATGCAACATTTATATGCATTACAGTCGGCATGTACTTTTCATGCAAGAGATCATATAAGGCTTATCTTTCTAGTTGGTGACACACCAGCATTAGCAAGTAGTTGGCTTGTCACTGCAATATGTGTCATGCACGTGCAGTCTGTAAGCAGCACTGGCATGCAGATGTTGTATATTTACTTCGCACATGAGCTGGAAAAGGTTTATCATCCATATGGATGGGACCTGAAGGACATATCTTAAGTCAACTGATGGCCTTTTTCCAGTTCAGTAGATCCCAATGTAATTTGGTCATTTGACAATGGAATATTCAGGCTGAATTTTTAGTAGTAATAAAACATTACCTGACGTTGGCAATTGTTATAGATCTGAGAGTATTAAATTATGCCATCATAGAGGTTTCGTTAAAGCTGATTTCAAAATAATATTAGTTTCAAGTATAATGAAACTACATTACTGAATTTACTATTCAGCAAAACACCCCGACCATGTGCTTTGTGAACACACTGTGGCTGCAGAGATTGCATCAACTAGTATGCAGATGGATGGATTATCACATTGTCCACGCTTTAGATAAAATTCTGCACTGGAAAAACTTTATATTAAACTGCAGTCCTTTTATTTAAAGCTTAAACCACAGGTTCCCCAGGCATTTCCCACACCAATCATTGACAAGAGCCATGCACATTTTCCAACCCTATAAGACATTCATTACTATGTAAGCACTAACATCTAACAGAAAGCAGTGGGAATAGAAGATGACAGCAGTTGGTCAGTATTTAATTTTAGTCAAGCAGGAGAAACAGAATTGTTATAAGGATTTTAATGCCCTATTTAAAATCAATATATTTCAATGCAAGGATTTTTTAATGCCTATGAATTGAACTAATTATAGTGTTTAACTTCCAGGCTATGGTTTATGAACTATAACGACCAGGATGTTGATCAGTGATTTGAAACAGAATCTAGTTAAAATGTATTTGTGCCTATCTAAATATCAGGTATAATAATATTAGAATGTGTACATTTTCAACTATTTGTTTCGTGTTACTGGAATATATATTTAATTGATAAATGAATATCATGGCATGATATTTATCCCAACCAATTCAGTACTGCACCACATGCTCTTCTCTTCAAATTAAGTGGCAGTAGTGTTACAATGCAACAAGCAGAATTACACCAACTGCAGCCAAAAATTATGATGAGAGACAGAGGAGGACCCTTACCAATAAGGGGGTCCAGTCAGCGGCGTATCCAGGGTTGCATAGCAGAGGGGGCAGCCATGCAGCATACTTCTTTCCGCATCCATTTTTCTTATGACCCTCATTTCTCTTTCTCACTCTTTTAGGCTTGAGGGGAGTGACATTGGCTCCATGGCCTCCACTATGGTCCCCCTGCTGGATACGCCACTGACCCCAGTGGTCACAGATACAATGAGGATTTTGGTGGGCATGGAGTGCATCTGTATTGCTCTGAAATTAATCCAAAATAACATTAGGTAATTGCATTTCATTTCAAATCACATGCTATTAGGCATAAGAAGGAATTACATGGTATAACAATAATTTACAAAATGAAAATTTATAGAATGATGTATTTTATATTAACATTAGGAGTCCTAGATATGGGTATGCACTTCAGTCTAACTTAATACAATTTCATTTAACAGGCTTTTGCATTTATTTTCACAAAACAAAAGCAGAGACACTTCAGACAGAATTTTTAGAGAAGGTGGAAGAGTTTACAAAATTATATAGAACTCACAGTAAATAAACAATAACTGACTTACAAGTATCTTCCCCAAACAAAAAATGCACATTGAATGGGTGAAAATAAATTATATAAAATGTGTACTAAAATATCCCACAGAAATGAACAGGCCAATGAAATGTAACAAAAAGCCAGATTTTTTAGGCACAAATAGACAGAATTACCTGCTGCATGAAGTACAGAGGAAGAAGAATGGGGGGTTGAGGAAATAGGAGAAGGAGGAAGAGATGATTTTTACAGTCAGTAAAATGATGAGAATATTCCATGGAAATGTTATTATAGAAAAGTTATAGGCACACAAAATGGTGCAGGAAGCAGATGAAGTGATATTCTAGTACTAAGACTATGTTTGAATGAAAATCGTTGAAAATACTGTATAAGTTCCAGGAAGTGCGTTAATAGTGTCAGTGTAAAGAATGTCACGTGTGTGTTGTTATGGAGCTCACAGAAAATTCTTTTTGTCTTATCTTCCCATCATACAAGTATGAGGACTCTAGATGACAGTAACTGAAGGAATAATTTTGTTGCAGATTTTTCTTGAAGATTGTGGTGCAAATATAGTACAGTTTAGATACAATGAAGGTTACACAGAACAGACTTGTTTATAAACATGTTTAATAAAGTTGCCAAAATGACCCAGCATTGATGACTGATTCTCACACTATTTAATGGTTCTCAGATTAGATGGCATAAAATGAGATAAATTATTTTAAGCATCTGGAAAAGGATGACCATGGTCTATCCGAGGTTAATATCCCAGCCTTCACCTGGAGGGGCTGAGACAAGCCTTGATCCTCAGTTACAAATATGATGGCTGGTCTCTGGGCCGAATTTAAAGCCAAAACCTTCTTAATCTCTGCACGCCAGAACATTGAAACAGATCAATTTGCATTCCCTTACTTTTACAAACCCCGTCAACTGCCACAAGATCCATTAACTCCACAATAATCTAAATAAACAGCTAAGCCATTCTCTGTGAAAATCTAGATGTTCAATGCTTCTAATATAGAGGCCCAACAGTGGGCATTATCCAAAATCCCTTCTTCACAACCTATTTCCCTCAGACTCAGGTTAATGTTATCCTCAAATCTCACTGGTCTCCCAGGTGGCCATTTTCAGGGGGGTTCCCCACTAAAATTATGTACACGTTTCTTACCTGCCCATCCAAGTTATGAGTATTATATTTAGATTATCATAACCTCCCTAATCCCATTACACTAATAACACTATGTGACCTATAGATAACAGAGTTCCTCATGACATAATTTAATAACAGAATATTCCAAATCCATAATCTGCACAACAAAGAAGAAGTACACAAACCTACAGGAATAAACAGCAACTCTTTTGTGTCACATTTCCAGAGTTTATAATCAATAGTCAGTATTTATTTTCTTGTGCCACATTACATAAAAGGTTTTTCAGGTGCTTGACAACTTTCAACACAGATGACTAATATTAACTGTGTCCACAAATTAGCTTACATATTGCAAATCTCTTTCTCCATTCACTCTATGGAGCAGAGTTCTTCCTGAGAAGCTGATGCTTGCCTATCTGGTCATGAAATACTTACCCTTTTATCGAGGCCAAGAATTTATTTTCATATTCAAAAGAGAACACTATTGGACGCCAACCAGAGCCAAATGAATTATGTTCACACCTTCAAATTCCATTTCTCTAAGAGCCTGCATTATGTTAGTGCATCAAAAACAATACCGTTTAAACGGGCTACAGACTTTAGTTAGGAGAGTGTCTCGACTACTGAGTTGTGTCTGTTTGATTTTCTTCTATGGACATATGATTAACAAAATAGGAGTGATCACACCTAACTCCAAGGAGCAGAGTCCTTTGTTTACAGTGACGGTACAGTTGTGATCCATTTTCACCATCTACATTTTGTTTTGTAAATTTTAAATCACTTTCAGCACTTGTAGACATTATTATTATTATTATTATTATTATATATTATTATTATTGAATTACTATTACAGCTTTCACTTCACGGAACAGCGCAAAAAATGGCAATTTCTGTAGTCGGTCTCAAAGACGAGAGTAGAAACAGGGACGTTCAAAACATGAGGGAAGAGAATAAACAGTTATGCAAGATGTTTGTTACCTTGATTTTTGTTTGGAGGGAGTTGTGCACTTCAGTGTTCATAGTAGACCGCTTTATTTTACTGATTATGATAACCAATAAACAACAACAACAACAACAACGTCATAAAATGGTTACTTAAGAGGGTCTCTAAGCAGCGCTTGAATGCTTGGAATAAAATTCCTTGTGACTTCGTTAAATACGGACAATTTAATTATGATGATGATAATCAGTAACAACAACAAAAACAAAAAACAACACATTAACAACAAAGCATTAAAACAACAATGACACAAACGTCCAATAAAATTGCAGTGTCTTACATTATCACAAAACGATATGTGTGAAGATTACAGCCAATCTCTGCGCCTGACTGACTTGATCTGCTTGACGCTATGGCTGCTTTATTATACGAGTGCACATGGTACGAGCATCTGATACCCACAGCCAGTCTGGACGTGTTTGCCAAGATGCCATCCGCCCGCCGAATATCAAACTCCGGCCTTCAGTTCACAGTCATCCACAGACTGACGTATCCCGACTCAGGATAGTTGCATTAAGATAATATGTATATTGACTAAACTATCTATATTTATTTTTTTATTTACAGATCGCTTCGGACACAAAAGGCATTTCAGATGAGGCACAACGTAGAACATACTTGAATGCCAGACCAGTTAGAATGAAACGCAACGGAAAACGGCGCACTCAGGAATAAAGAACTTAAGTGGGAACTGAACCTGCAGTCTCTAAGATTACTCACATTCGCTGTTAAAATATCAAACGTGTTTTTAACGCAGCTGTTACTAGTCCTTGCCAAGCAGTTAGGAGGGAGGTTCATATAATAGCCTATTCTCAGTGAGTTTAGTATTCCATGGAACTAGTTCGATTAATAAAAACGTGCTTAAAAGAAACCTACAGTAAAGTCCGGATAAGCAAACATTTGTCAGATACATTTCACATTCAGAATGGCCTAAAAGAAGGAGATACCTTATCGACATTTCTTTTAAACTCTGCCTTAGAATATGCCATTAGGAAGGTCCAAGCAATCCAGGGGGCACTAAAATTGAATGCGACACATCAATTTCTGGTCTACACTGATGATGTTAATTTACTGGGCGAAAGCATACACACTATAAACAGAAATACAGACGCTTCATTAGAATCTAGTATGGAGGTCGGTCTACAAGTAAATGCAGAGACAACTAAGTACATGTTTATGTCTCGTGAACATAATACAGGAAAACTGACAACATAAAGACAGTTAATAAATCCTGTTAAGTGTCGCAATTTGATGCAGTTATCTAGTTAGTTATATAGTAACTAGGCCTATGTAGGATACACTCTTCACATATCGAAAATACAGCATGCTTAACGCAGCTGGCACTAGTACTGGTACGCTGTTACACACACACACACACACACACACACATGTCGTTGTCGAATATCCAAATCATTTGTAATGCAGCCGATACTGTACAGGTGTATCACGCTTTATGCGTGTTCTTTTTGCGCAGTCTTCATGCAGAGAGACATGCTCCATTTACACGCGGCGGCCTCGAATTTACGGGCCGGTTTCTTTCTTTAGAAATACCAAGATGAAAAATAGGACTCTGTTAAATCATGAAAAAAATTGGCTTACTTATCTTCAGAACTATAATTGTTTGACTGCTTATCAGAAGAGACCTGTCACTTTTTAAATTAACCCCCATAAACTTGCTACCTTCTTAATTTAAGTTAAGTAATTGTCGGAAGCATTCTTGGTGAGCAGCAGTCTAGTTAAATGCCATGTTTATGGGCACAAACAGCTCACCAAAGTAGCAAAGAGGCTACTTCTATTTTCTGCATCACGTCCAGACCGGATCTGGAAACAACGGACCCTCTTGCCCTAGCAGTACCGGAGGGATAAATCGGCCGGATTCTGCAGCTGACTACTGCTTTCTATCCGTGGCCAAGGTTAAGAATGCCTGGAGCTTTATCTCCATATTCCTATACATATTCATGGCGTGGTACTAATTTCAAGCAGACCGAAAACTTTATAGGCCTCTACCTACACACACACATACATACTTACTTACGTCAGCACCCACAGGATATTTTTGCAAGGTGGTGCACATTACCTATATGAAAAGTGACAAGATCGGTGCTGGACAAGGTCGTAACATATTTATCGTTTAATTATAATGATGTTTTGTTAGAATCTTTATTCTTTGATTTAATAAATTATTGGCCGTGCCATGGCTCAGGGGGTTAGTCGCCGGCCTCTCACCGCGGAGGCCCGGGTTCGATCCCGGTTCAGTCCATGTGGGATTTTTGGTGGACAAAATGGTACTAGGACAGGTTTCCCCCCCCCCCCGAGTACTTCCGTTTTCCCCTGTCAATTTCTTTCCACCGGTGCTCCATTACAAGGAAAAACGAAAAAAACTTTAATCTTCATCACAGGGTTGCTCAAGAAGCCTTAAGGCTGCGGTGCGTCCGTAGTATCTGCTGCGGGGCCTTTCAACAAAAAAAAAAAGTAGTTTACTTTATATATATATATATAAAGTAAACTACGTCAAAATCCCAAGGTGGTCTAATGCACCGCCTTGCACCTCGCTGCCGGTGCCCCTGCATACATATATACGTCTAGTTCATATTGTTAAAACAATGCAAATTAAATCTTAAACGTTTGTTATAGACACAACAGGATTCATTTGTGTCAATCAATTTCACAGCGTCCCGCAGCTGATTTTCTCAGCAACATCATATGTAGGGATATTTTTAAATTAAAACGTTTGCTATATTTCTTAGTGAAGAGAAGGACGAATCGTGCTGTTTCAGCTCGCTTCATTTGTTAATCTATCAGAATTTACAGGGACAAGAATACATCAGTCACTGGCCGTTTATGAGTTTACCGTTCTGATGAGATCTAGGCGACAGGCACATCGTGGTGTTTCCCTTGCTCACAAACTATAGATTCATCGACAGTCTGAACCTGCTTGGGACGCTTCCAACGGCTAATTTCAGATGGAACAAATCCCCCTCTTCCATCTGTTTTTATCCCCTCTACTGCTATTCTATTGTATCAAAAGAACCAAGAATAACCTTTACTTCTCTCACAAATATACCGCGAACAATACACTGCCCGATCAGATCCAAATCATGCGACAGCTTTAGAACCTGCAGTCATAAGCAAACACACATTAGAGCACCTCGAAAACAAAGCTGCCTGCCAGCTTCGCAGTCCTTATATTCTGCTACACTGTAAATTGTCAGTCATTTTGAGGTTTTAACATTCGTTAAAATCAACTATAAGTTGTTAATTCGAATTAATAAAACTGTACTGAATAAGAAACCAAAAGAATTAAAGGTACCTCCACGGCGCAGAGTCCTTCTTCAGGAGCTGAGAGCCGCTCAACTGGTAAATAAATGCCCCTCCATGTATAGAACTCAAAGTTTCATTACCGCACTCACAAGATCCAGCTAAAAGTCCCTGCCTTGAGTCAGACTAATTCAGCTTGCATCCCTACACCCTGACTCTTTAACAGAAAGCTTTACATTATCCTCCCATCTACGCCTAGGCTCTAAAATGATATTTCATGTTCAGTTTTTCTGGGTAATTTTCTCATTTCTCTAGTGCGCATTATATCACTGTATAATGCCTGGCGACCGGTATATGTACGAAGCAACTAATTATTGAGGCCTTATTCTTCCTCTCTGTTAAGTTCTTGTCTTCAGAACTTTGTTATCAATCAGACTCAATCTACATTATTCTCTCAGCATGAAATATAAAGTCGTACCTCCATATGGAGCAATAGATTTTAGGTTTTAGACAGGAGACGAGAAGACAGATTCTGAAATGAACGGTAGCTTGTATCCCCCAATTCTAACATTTTAAGAATATGACAATGATATGTTACTGTCACTCAAAATTATTTTCTTTGCCTAATTCGAATGACTTATTACCTGTCTTAACGTTATGATTTTGTTCTGCAATCTGGTGGCGAGACATGAACAGTTAGTTCCTCTACATTTGCTTCTAGACGAGCTTGTTTTACTAGAGCCTAATATAAATCGCGTGTTTCTTTGTTTATAGTGTTCATGTTTTCGCTCAGGAAGGAATAGCACAACAATCACAGGCCAGGAGCTGGGCTAACTTGAATATAACTCTGTTTGACCTCATCACTAACAGCCACGATCCTTACCTATTCCGAATCCAGCTCAACTTTCAACGGCTCAGTGTAAGTTTTACATGCTTTGCAGCTGAGACAGATTCACAAAGCAGCCTAAGAATCTATCATATAAATCAATGTTTGAATACTTCGCGTTACATTTGTACCCATGGCAGCCTGTAGACGCCGACACAGTGACTAGGCCATGGGCTAGACGACCGAGGAAAAGGGGTTTGATTCCCAGTTGGAGCAAAAGATTTATCTCTCCTCTAAAGGGTTCACATTGGCCCTGGGGCTCATCAGGAGCATTTTTCCCGAGGGTAATGCGGCTGAGGCGTGAAGTTAACCACTCGCCTCCATCTAGTACTCAGGTTCAGAAGGCGTGAAGTTATACATCCTCCCCTCCTCAGCAAAAGTCTTCACTGCGTGGTGTTTGATTAAGCACAGGGGCAAATTTGCCTTTACTTTTGTCCTCACGTGTATAACTAACAGACATTTCAACATTCAAATAAGTGTGAATATGAGTGTCAGGGTAAATAGGATCCAAGACACGGAAAGGTTTGTGTGTACCTATTGAGAAATCCGGAAATGAAGAATGTGTGTTGTGTACTGCGTCTCCAGGACTCGGATTATTTACCTTGGTTGAAAAGCCGCGGTCACAGACAGTGCACTTGAACGGCCGCTCCTTGGTGTGGCTGCGATAGTGGATCTCCAGTGCAGAATTACAGGCGAACGTCTTGAAACAGATGTTGCAAGTAGTGTTGCCTGGGCGCACTGCAAGCACACAAGCAGCGAGACTTACACTCACAGCACTAGCCTGTCTTGTACGTTACGTCTTTATACAGCTCTTATGAAACTCTGAAGGTAAGAAGGTCTATCTCACGTAACTATGCAACATCTAGCCAAAACACGCGTTAACAAAGACTGTAAGTTTATACATACTAAATACTCGTACATGTCTAATGCGCGGAATATGTTAGATACAAATACCATAAGCTTACTTCATTGCCAGTCAGAACCATTTCACCTCAGCAGCAATAACGGCATATGAATAATAATTACTACAGATTAATACGTTTAACATACAATTTGTTCAGCATATTTATAAACTTTAATTATAGTACTTAAGAACAATATATCCTACATAAAATAAATGGTGATTATGTGTGATTTCAGGCTTCCGCCGCGATGTAAATGAGATCTGCGATCTTCTGGGATTTTACGCAGCGTAGAGTGGTAATTCTGTACCGACGTTTCGAAACAAGTCCAAGAAGAATGATGGGACCGATAGGTTGTCCCCTAAACGTCGGTACGGAATTACCACTCTACTCTGCGTAAAATCCACAGGAGCGAAGGTCTAAAATTGTGATTACATTAGAAAGACAGTAAGTTCTGATCACCTTAACAACAAATCCCAAGAAGAATTAAGTAAGTCAGCAATTTAGGATAATACATAAAGAGAAACTTCGTGATCTATACAGGTCACCTAGTGTTGTTAGGAAGTGCCCAGGTAATTATGACAGGCTGCATATGTGACTAAGTTTGGTGACACAAGGAATGTATGCAGAATTCTTATGGGAAGATCAAGATGAAGAAAGGACAATGTTAAGAATTATCTTTTGAGATATAAGTTGTGATTATGATGGATTAATACATATTGACGGGGGTTTGAAAAACAGTTTAATATCCCCAAAATCATAGAGCGAAGACAAAAGTTTAAATATTTTGTATATGTAGGACATAGTTTGATACTGTCAGATGTCTTTTCATTTACACTGTCTGTACAGCTTTCTAAACAACTCTCTGTTGTTACCTCCCTTAGGTTTAGTTTCGCTAATACTAACAACTACGTCATCATTTCGGACTATAGGTTTATCTTAAGTTCCATTTTATAATCGAATCCGTTATGAATATAGTTTAAGCACAGCGTCGCTAAAATTAAGATCTAAAATTAAGAAAATCAATAAAAATGAGGTGGGCAGGGCATGTGGCGCGCATGCGAAAGGAGAGAAATTACAGCATTTTTTGTGAAAACCTGACAGAAAGAGACCGTCTGGAAAGCCTAGGCTTAGATGGAAATATAATATTAAATGCATTTTAAATAAATGGGACAGGAGGGCGTGGACTGCTGGATTGCTATGGCGCAGGACAGGAAACAGTGTAAGGATTTTTTGAACACGGTAATGACTTTTAGGGGGGGGGGGGGGGTAAAGTTCATCCTAGAACAGGCCACGAAGGCCCAGAGGGGGGTAGAGGTATAGCTCTACTCTTTCTTTAACCCTGGCACTAGATGAGGGTGGGTGGTCAACTCCACGCCCAGGCCGCTTTAACCCCGGGAATGACCCGGTACCCATTGTATAGGAGGCTGGGTGGGCCCCAGGGCCGATCTGGACGGGTGCGGAAAATCTCGCCCCCACCGGGATTCGATCCCCGGACCGTCCAGCCCGTAGCGAGTCGCTATACCGACTGAGCTATCCCGGCCCACTTTAGGGGGTGAGGGAATTAATTAACTAAGTGACTAGACCTACCATTAGCTTCCCACAATGGATTCTGTACCATGGAGTTAGTTACTTAAGTGACCACATTAATGAGGAAGTATCCAATATTCAATAGCCTACCTTGGATGTATCAACTGCAGGAACGTAAAGAAAGAAGGCCGCATATGTATAACTGACTAAACGGAACAACACAGAACGCTGTTAAACACAAGATGAGAAGCGGCATCCTATTTCAATTACACATTACAACAGCTAAGCCAATTTTATATTTAGTTGGAACTTGGGGTTGCAAAAGTAAGAGAAGGAGGAAGAACAGAAGTTGCGCATATGAAACTTCTTAGGTCATTACTAGACTAATTTGTAGAAGAAGAAAAATATCACTTAAACTGAAAAAAGAAATGTAATGTAAACTGCAAAACAGCGGACTACCAAAACTGGCACAGGTACAGCATATAAGTCCAAGGATAAAAGACGTGGAAAGGCTCAGGAATGGACGGAAAGAGCACTTTCAAAACATCGGAGTGGACATGCAGCACGAAAACCTTGAGCTAGAAAAAAAGAGTTCGTATTATTTGTAGGGTTGAATATCTTTTATAACAATATGTGTCTAATATAAATCAACATTTATTCTTTTCTTCTCTCTGTCTTTCCTTCCTTCATTCGAGTTTTCTTTCCTTATTGTTATGTTCTTTCAAGAAAGAATCTGGCAAGCACGTGGGTCCTACACTTCAGCCTAGATAACTGAACCGCATTGGGGATGCTTGTTTTGGCTGAAATCTTGACTTGCTAACGACGACTGAGCCTAGGCTGCCTGCAGTGGTCATGACATCGCACGCGTACATAATGAAAACCCCTTCACTCTTGATTTGGGGATTTCCGCCGTCACCACTTTGCTCTCACAAAGAGTAGCAGCTCCAAGCTCATTCACAGGAAGAGTTAGCATCCGAAAAAAATGGAACGATCTATAGCAACTGACGTCACATTCGAGTGAGCAGTAGGCTACTCTTGCTTTGTATGGAGGAGATCCTGGGTTCACATTTCGGCCCGACGACCGGTTATCCTAACGTTTCTGTGATTTCCCTGTCCAGGTAAATGCTACAGTATTACCTCATATTACCTCATATTAAGCCACGACTGCTTCCTTTTACCGCATTCCGAATTCAATATTCAGTATCGATACAATTCAATAATAGTCGCTGTATAGTCACAGATAGTGAGTGACAGCGTCATTAAATAAACAATGTACAAAGAGCCAGCATAAGCAGCGACTGGATTTATGCTGCCTAACTAACTTAATGCATGAAGATGGAGCACAGTCCTCCTTCAGACACCCACAGGCACTCAGATCAGGCAACTGAAATTGTTCGTGAGTCCAAAACGGTTTTCAAAGAAGCGATAAAGATCGTGTCAAAAAGTCCAGACATATCCTAGAATCACACAATATTCAGTCCAACAAAATGCACTCAATTGTTTTCAGATATTATACACACCAACCTGTAACAATCACCGTGCGAAACATCTGGTAACGAAAATTACAAAATTCAATATCTCAGCAACATTACTGATTTGTGAACGAATCCACTAGTATGCAGCTTAAAATATTTTTATAAGACTGATTTTTGAAAACTTGTCCCATTATTGCAGTACGAACCAGAATTTCATATGAACGCTTTCGTTATAAGAAGGTGAACAGATACGAATGCACTGTAAACTGATGCCATCATATGCATCCTCTAGGGAACAGCGTGTTGATGGTGAGGCAGGCAGAAAGCGATTGTGCAGAAAGGTGCTTAAATACGTGGCCTTGATCGTAATGTTGTTATGTTTGATCTTGTAATGTAGAACACTGAGCTTACGAAAGATCCACAAACACTTGAATCATGTAAAACTTAAGTATAGTTATGCAATTCTTGAAAGAGAAATTAAACCTTATGTATGGCAATAAGGTGTCACACGGAGGGCGTGGACTAGCAAATAAAATGTATTCCATCAGGAGAGGGTGCTTTAAAGACCTTTGCGAAACTCAGCAGGTACATCGGTCTTTGCAGGTAGCCTGATACAGCCAGCGTATGCATGCGTCATCGGGATCTGTTACCAACTTACTTAGTCACGTTAGGCGGTGTTCCAGCCGAGATTCTAATCGGAAACCTCGTGAATACAAGTAAGAAGCGTTGTCACTGAGACAACGTTCTCGGTTTTGGTGTTACAACTGAACGTTAATGTTTCATTTATGCGGTCACTCATAGCCACATTTCTTCAGTTTGCATCAGGCCTAACTGGCTGCTTACTGTTTCATAAGAAAGGAAATGCACTGTACGATACAATTTCGATTTTCCACACTTTTCCGAAAGTGTTTATCGTGATTTTGTTTCTCTCAGTGATCTTGAATTTATACACGCGTTTTAAGTAGGCATAAAGGTAAAGGTAAAGTTCTCCCTATAACAGGCCATGAAGGCTCAGAGCGGGAGTAGAGGTATAGCTCTACTCTTTCTTTAACACTGGCACTAGATGAGGGTGGGTGGTCAAATCCACGCCCCGGCCGCTTTACTCCCGGGAAAGAGACCCGGTACCCATTGTATAGGAGGCTGGGTGGGCCTCAGGGCCGGTCTGGACGGGCGAGGAAAATCTTGCCCCAACCGGGATTCGATCCCCGGACAGTGTTAAGTAGGCGTACACATCATATCTAAAAATGATTCAAACGCAACAGATTTAATTACGTGCTCATTTAGTCATGTCTAATCTTCAAACGCTAATACGTACATTCTTAAGATAATGGCAAGTTTGATTTCCGTTTCATGTTCAGTAGCTAGGCCCTACATGTTGTCGTGGCTTGAACAATGGACAGCCGGACCTGTCTTTGGACGAAATTTCTGACAGGAAATGACAATGGCCTCAAGAATAAAACCCCGAATTGAAGTAATTAATTCGTGAATTACTCTGTATAACCGGAAGCTTCGTTACTGTGTTCACAAGAGCCGATCAATGGACGTATTCCATTCAGCTGAATCCAGTCCATGCCATTACAAGTTACATCCTTAAGATCCACTTTAATATCACCCTTGATGATACATTTTGGTCTCTCAAGGAGTCCCTTCAGGTTTTCTGAATACAATTTTATAAACATGCCTCACATGACCGTTTGTGCTACATGCTCCTCCCATCTTAACCACCTTCATTAGATAGAATACAACTCCGGTCGCTCAGTCCGCAGCCAGCCACCTAATCACTTTTCTTTCTGAGCTACTACGGCTCATGGACTAATCTTTTTGTTCAACATGCCAAGTGACTCATTGAATAACGCTTTTTAAGGAATCATTTTGATTATTATTTTTCTCACTTGTTTCGAAAGTAACACAACCTAACTTTTATCTCATACAGTATTAGTTATTATAAGAATACCAGTGACAAGCTAGATCAGAAAATATGCCGTGCAGTAGTTGAAAGAAATAACGGAAGCCGTTTGTACCATTTCTGTTAATAAAAGTTCAAGTGCACGAATTCAATTTACGTGTTTTTGTGTACCTTTTATGCAAGATAGTCGTTGTTTATGCTCGTTCATTTACCTTACTTTACTTTAACATGTCTTCACACTATTTTGTATAACCTAAGCACGAAGGAACAGTTAGCTTGCACATTAGCTGAGCGGTCTGACAAGCAAGTGTGATGCCCAGACGGCACGCTTCCACAAGAAATTTACTTTCGGTCAATTAGAATTCGGAATACACAGCTACACATCTACTAGCCAGTCTTGTCTCATTGTCAGATACCTAAATACCCATTCTTCCCAGATTATTATACAAATAAACTTCACTGCAATAATGGAACTTACATTAAGTGCAGCTACACTGACCTTAAAATAAACTTTTAAGGTCATCTCTAATAAGATAAACAATAAATAACAGGGCACTACAACCTCTTAAACAGCATTCTGCATGCCGTGAACAAACTCACTGTCTGATATATCGTCACGTGTAAAGCGATTCATCGCTAAATCACTAAACAGTTCTTAGCATCCATTATAAAATGTTAGTTGTAACTGAATGTGGCCATGGTAAAGGTAAAGGTAAAGGTACAAGTACAAGTAAAGGTAAAGTTGTCCCTGTGAATGCCATAAAGGCACATGGAGGAAGAAGGTGTGTAATTCCACTCATTGCTAACTTCGGCCCTTGATGAAGGTGAGTGGTTAATTTCGAGTCCCGGCCGCCTTACCTTCGGTACCCACTGAATAGAAGGCTGGGTGGGTGCCAGAGCCGGCCAGGACGTTTTGGAAAAGTGAAATTTTCTTGACTGTGCTGGGAATTGAACGCCTGACCGTCGAGACCAGAGTGTAGTCATGGTACCCACTACTCTATCCCGACCACAGTAATACATGTTATTGCGTGTGACTGTGGCTGGGCTTGAGAAGAGCTGAGTGTTCATTTGCACAACACGTGACTGACAATGAGTCACTATGTGATGTAGCAACAATCTGTGGGTACTTCTGATGGTCCAGGATACTTTAAAGTGGAGCGTCATTACTGTAAATATTCTTCACTTAACTCACCAGAACAAAAATCCTCGAAACAGGGCGTGCTATAGATTTAAAGGGAATATGTTTATTGAATAAAACTAATCTAGAGAATGGGCGGCTAAGCAGGTGGGAAGGACAGCCTACCTGCGGGTCCGACCGCCAGTCCGATGGGACTGAAGGCTGTAGACGTTAGTACCGACGACGTCAGCGACGAGAGAGCCGAAGTCATGAGCGGCGAGGACCCAGTGGTAATGGAGCCAGGGGGAAGAAGGCCGAAACCGGAGAAGACGCCGGGACCGAGGCCGGTCGGCGGGACTGGACCCGGGCCGGCTGCTCGCGGCGTCAGGTCAAGCGCTCCTAGCGAGTTCGACTCGGAAGCTGCAGGACTTTCGGGCTGCTGCGACGAGGGAGGCCTCGGGATCTGAATAGGGGTCGGGGGCTGTGGAGGTGACGGCGAGGCGCGCACCTCAGAATCAGTGGGACTCCCACCAGGTATTGGCGACTTTTCCCCGTTCATTGGCGTCGGAGTCGACGTCTTGTTCGCTGTGGCAGTGGAGTTGTTATTACAGAGCTCTTCAGCGGACCTACTGAGCCCCGAAGCAGATAACTGAGACGCCATTGTAGTGATAGTTCGAACCTGATTCTCAAGAGCAGCAAGAGACGTCGAGAAAGAGGGAAGTTGTTGCGGCCCACTGCTGTTCGTATTGTCGTCTTCCAAGAAGTCGACCTTGTTGTTGAAGCCCTCTTTCATTTCTCGTTCCCGCTCCCTGTCCTTTTCTCGGTCTCTGTCGCGCTTCTCTTCGAAGTCCGGCTTGAGGCCGAGATGAAGTCCTGGTGGAGGGAGTGGGGACATGCCAGGAAGCGGGAATCCCTGCGCCAGGAACGGACTCATGGAATTGTGCAGTGGGAATGCGGCCGGGGGAGGGTACTCTTTGATTTCAGCTGCCTGGATCTGCTCTGGAGTGAGGTCCGTTGGCTCACCGGTGTGTAGTCGGATATGTTGCTGCAGCACCAACGCGTTCGTGAACTTCTTGTGACACACAGGGCACTGATGCAACACGCGCATGGGTGGCTTCGCGCGATGAACTCCCATATGCGTTTTCAGGTTGCCCTTAGTAGTGAAGGCCCGTCCACAGATCTTGCACTTGAAGGGCCTCTCACCCGTGTGGGTGCGGTAATGCATCTGCAGGGCACTCTTGCAGGATAACACGCGGTGACAGATTACACACTGGTTTGGGTCCGTCAATTTGTGTTCAATATTGTCCACTAGCTGTTGCAACTTAGATGTCTCTGACGTCTTAGTTACCTCAATCAAACTCTCCCACGAATTGTCATTACTACCGGGCCGAGGCAGCAGGTTCGTGTAAATGGCTGGATCTTTCGCGGGGTCTACATCATTGGGGAGGGGAATAGGCCCGATTGGCATGTGGAGTGTGTTTATACTGCCTGAGGATGTGCTGCTTGGTGGTGACACCGTGTGTGGGAAGGAGATGGAAGGTGGGAGACGCTGACCGACTGACACGCTCAGCAGTCCGCTACCTGATGCACTTTTACTCGACAAATTCTCGGGCTGTTCCTGCAAACTATCGTCATTCTTGTCGACAAGCGGGCTGTCGGGGTCGCCCATTAGCATGTCCTCGTTGCTGTACTTACTGTCTAGACTGCAGTCGTCATAAGGAGGAGGGGAGGAGTAATGCTCCATTTCCATATCACCTTCAGGTTCAGGTTCGTGGTCCGTCACCGGTTCCTGTTTCGGACTGAGTCGATCCGCACCTCCATCCTCAGAATTAAGTCGTTCCCTCTCGGAAGATTCTTGCGTTTCATCGTCCAAGGGTTCTTTCTTGTAGTGCTCGGGCGGTGGAGAGGAATGTGACGAGTGTTGGCTAGGAGGTTTACTCAGGTTCTCGGGCACGTCTTGCTCCATGCGCTGCCCAAACATTGCGGGATGTGGAAGGAGAGGTTTAGAGTGTGGTTGGGGCGTTGGAGCTGGCTCGTGCGGCTGCCGGTGCGGGGGAGGATGGAGGTGGTGTGGTATGAGATCATGAGGTTGCGGAGGCCGGTATAGTGGAAGAGCTGTTGGAGGGAAACTCGTGCCGGTATGAAAAGGATGAGGTGGGGGATGATGAGGGTGTGGCGGCATGCCCGGAGACATGCTTTGGTGTGACCCCATCTGCGCTAGGAGAGGTGGATGATATTTGTCTAGATGTTCCGGCACGGGGTTGGGATTCATTTTGATGTGCGGAAACTTGGCCGTGTGCCTCTGGAAGTGAACCTTGAGGTTTCCCTTCGTGGTAAAACGACTCCCACACACATTGCACTTAAAGGGGCGCTCACCTGTATGCGATCTGATATGTATCTGCAGTGCTGAGTCACTGCCAAACACCTTCCCGCAGTAGCGGCACCGGTGCTTAAAGAATGGCTCATTCCGGCCTCCGGACTTGGAGTCGTACGGTGACAATGAGTTGGACTTGCCTCCACTCTTCCTGAATGCCAGTTCGTCCGCGAGATTATTAGCCAACAAGCCTTGGCTCGCGTTGTCTAGTACCTCCTGGGCCCGTCTCTGGAGCATCTCTAGGGTATTAGGTTCGTTGAGTGGGGGAGGGTCCGGGTTCGTAATAATGGATGCAGCTAGTGAAGATGAGATGGAACACATGGGCAGTGGTGTTGCATGAACTGGCGATGAGGTAGTGGGCGGCCTAGGTGCAGTCAGAGGCTTCGGGGTCGTGGAGGGCAGATGAGACGGTACTTGCTGTATTGATTGTTGTTGCGGAATAGGTTGATGTTGTTGTGATGTTGACTGTTGCAGTTGTTGCTGCTGAGAAGGGTTGTGTGAAGGAGGTATAGACTGAGTCGTGGGCGGTTGTGGAGGTGAATCGTGTTTTACAGGGGTTGAAGGTCTGGAGGATTTAGCAGGTGGCTGTTGTGAAGGAAGAGGCAATACAGAGGGCAACTGTGGTGGAGGTGACACTGGACTACCTTCCTTCGAGCGCGTGATCTGCAGCTGATGCTGCAGCTGCTGTATGAGAGACATCTGCATGACTTGTTGGTGCTGCAGTGTGAACAACGTACTCTGCAGAACTGCCAATTCCTGCAGAGCCGCCGCGTTGTCTGCGTTGTTGGCCATAGCTGTAGCAGCAAACTGAGCCACTGCCACTTTTGTGTTCTGGAGGGCCTCTAATGTCACGTGACCGGCAGCGGCAGGGACTGGTGGCAGTGGGAAAGGAAACCCGAGGCGTAAGTCACCTTCTTGCATGTCGTTCTCACCCTCAGTCTCACCCTCGCCACTATTATTGTTCTCCGCGTCTTGCCTCTGGCGCCTCTCTTCCTCCAGGCGTTTACCGCCCTCTCTGCTGACACCATCTTCCTCATCCTCGTCTCCAGTCGCCATCATATCCTCTGGATCTGACGAAGGAGGCTCTTCGGCCAGACCCAGAACAAGTGTCTTGCGGTCACAATCTTTCTTGTGTTCTAAGAACTCCGACAGATCTAAAAATTCGGCATTACAGTGACCACATCCGTGTTCGTCCCTAGACTGCCTTCGAGCAGACTCGCTGTCTCTGCCTCCACTGCTCCCACCCTCCTCTTCCGATCCCGATCCGGAGCTTTCACCTGGAAAGAGACGGGATTTTCTTTAGCAATATGTAACTAGACATGCACAGGTAGGTCACAAACGCAGCAGAAAGAATGAAAATTTACAGATACGTGAGTGCATGTACATAAACACACACACACAGACGCAGAAAGTAACCACCTGATCTCCTGGTCCATATCAGATTTACAGGTTATAACGCCCTTGCTCGGGCTCCACAGCCCACTTTTTTCAGAAAAAATGACTTACTACGCCCCACTTCTTATATGCACATATGAAGTTGATACAATTCGTCCAAAAACTATACAGAAATCATGTAGCTTGTGTGATTGAAAGGGTTCGGCTTGAACAACTACTATATATACTGTATATTTCGCAAATAGGCCTACTGCTTCATCACCACCTGCGCAAAATAAAATTAATTATATCCGAAACTAACAGTAAGCAAGTGATATGAAGATCAAACCTCAGCTTCTCTGTCAAAAAATGAACTAATCGTTCCGGAATGCGTTCATTCTAAAAACGTCGCAGGATAAATTTCTATCTGAGAAGCTGATAGTCGTGCAGATAATCAAATATTTTCCCGCTTTTTATACAACTCACATCACTCATCAGTGTGCCCATGAAGGCACTCGACTGGGACCTAACATGAGCCAAACGAATCTCATGCACTCTCTCACAACTTACATTTCATTACTATTATCCTAACGACGCTGACTGGCCCCTTTCTTATTCAACATCCCCTTGCTTTGGTACTCTTCTATTCAAAAAATTTCCTAAGCACCTTACTGTCCAACATATTGAGTCCCCGCAATAGACTACTATCCTGTGTTCCCACCTCGAATAGCCGCTAATTGTTCTTCACGAACACTTGTCTCCCAAAATCCTGCTTAAACTTTAAATTTTCTGCTTCACTGACAGCGAAACATATCACCAGCTGTCAGCGAATTTTATAAGTCCATCAGAAACGCAGAAACTATAAATATCTGTAACAATACGAGGTCAAATTTTCTAAGTAGATTTTAGTAAGCATTCGAAGAAAAGCACAATAAACCGTGCAGATTTCTTACGTTTCCTTTCATAATGCGTGATTGGCCTGAAAGGTTTGATGTATAATCTACATTCAGTACAGAAACGTTGAATAATTGTAAGTGGAATGGCCTTTAATAAAATTAACAGTGGTCACTAAGCCGTAGGGACTATTTATGTTTCTCAACATTAAGAGACTATAAACAAATTATGTTCGCTTTTCTGTAGAATCGTTTTTACTCTGCACTCTTAAAACACTTCCCAGCATTTCTACGCGAAATTATTTTGTTCTCGTACCTCACTATCCTATATATTTTTCATGTATGCATACAAAATGCTGAGCTGACGAAACACAAACTCTCCCCGACTTGTGTAACAGTTACGTTCCAGAACTGAGTATACGTAAGGTGTACTATATATATATATATATATATATATATATATCATACAAAGAGGTCCAGTTAAAATCCAAACTCCAACACCCTGGAACCTGATTGGCAGCGGCATGATCGCCCCGCCGCCTGAGTTATCGCCCAGCAGTATTCTTCCGCCAAATTCGTCTCATTGCGCTCTCTTTCTCGCAACGAAAAATTAGGCGAGCGCTTCAAAAATAAACTTTCGGGTTCCAAAGCGGGGAATTTCTTGGCTAGCTAAGAAAATATTAGCTTATCAAGGACTTTGTTCCATGGAGTTAGTTAGTTAATTAGTTATAGCTTCCCTGAAGTTTATAATTGGGTGGCTGCAAGTTCAGGCTCTTTGGCCACTATGAAATATCGTCCCTGTATCTTGGTGGTCACGATGGTACTGCGATAGAAGGGGTAGACGCTAAGTGTACCATCAATGTCACAAACGCCATATCTTTTCCAGAAAGCAGGAAAGTATTCAAAGATCCCCAGACTGAAAACTGGACACATTTCTTAAACCGGCAACGTGGTTTTACAAAAGTCGTACCAACTAAAAATAAAAAGGCAAATCTGCCTCTGTCACGCGCTTGTAATGGAGGTGTATCAAAAGATACCGCCTTGAATAATCTGTATCATCATCTCATCCCATAAATGGGTCAAGACGACACATGATGCATGGCAGAGGCAGTTACTTGATAGATACCACAGGCCTAGCTTTACGCACTTCTCAGTGCTAAGATCATGTAGGTAAATGCATGAAGTACGTGCCTATCCAATAAAACTGTCAGTCATGTCAGAAAAATAAAAGTTAATTATACCAACACCTGTGTTACGTGCACCATCTTTGCTTCGGCTTCCCGTATATCCCAGGATTTTTTAAGATGCACTACTAAGCAATTATGTCTCTGTAAATGATCATACAAGTGTAAAGTACAACTACTCTATTGACCCCTGTAGTATTATTTACTCTTGTTCATTCTTCTCGCTTTCCAAGTAAAAGAGACTCATAAGTTGGCAACATAAAAACAACGTTAAGATTATGTAATTACGTATACACTTGCGCAGCTTACAGTGGTGTTATTGTCCTTCATTGCTGATCCTTTGTTACCGTGTCCCTAGCAGCGTGTGTGTGTGTGTGTGTGCGTGTGTGTGTGTGTGTGTGTGTGTGTGTGTGTGTGTGTGTGCAGACAGGAAGATTCCAACGACCGCCAAAAATAGCTGCTGTTTCCCTCCCCACTCTCAAAGCATCCCACCTCAACAGATCGTGAAATAGAACGCAGTTTTTCTGTCAAAATTCTGCACCCAGTCTTCAAACACAACATTATGTACGCACGTCTTATAGATAATGTATGGGCAGAAGATAAAAAAGAAGGGTCTTGTGAATTTTGTAGTTATTCTTAGACTGAGCGGCAATGAATGCCGCTCAGTCTAAGGCTTCCTACAGACACAGACAAGGCCAAATGTTCACGAGATTTGCTGCATATTTCTTAAAGTTCAGGGAACATCTCTACGGTTCTTAATTTTACTCTAAGCGTCAGGCAATGTTTTCTTTCCTAAAAACAAAATGGGCTGAAATTTTCCCCCTTGTTAACTTCTTTTGAAGAGACGAGGCAAGTGGTATAAACTCTGTTTTTAAGTGCCGGACGGCAAAGTATTCCCTCAGGTAACACGAAGCAGTTGTCAGAACTGACAGAACGAGGAATAAAGATCCAAACATTGCTCCTTGCTGCTTCTTGATGACTAAGTTTCATTCAAACGTGGCAAATGTGTCTGTTGAAATAAACCTACAGATGCAGGCAGATATCACAACAGCAGATATCACAACAGCAGATATCACAACAGCAGATTCTCATTTACCAATTTATGCTGCGAGTGGTGAACACTGCGTCTAAAGCAACAGTCGAACTTGCTATTGTTTTGATCTCTTTCGTACGGCTACATGGAGTCATAGCATTCACAACTAGTTACAGAAAGTACAGTGAAATTAGTCAGTGGCCTAAACCTGGAAGACTTTCGCTCCCCGGACCGAGCTACGATCTTTCCGTTCGCCACAACGTTTAGTCCCACCAGCTTCCTATGAGACCGGAGTGTGGGGAGGGTTTCTCGTCCTAAATGTGTCCGATACTGAAGCTGACCAGTAACGTCCATTTAGCACCAAGGTTAAGGAGACCTGAAGATATACCTTCATTTCCCTATACGTCACTGCTCCGTTATGCTTAATTAAGCAATATTTTACCTTGTGGTATGCGTGTTTGTATGCTACAGTAGCGAATGCACCATAAGGTTTTATTTCCCATGGCAGGAGATTTGAAGAAAGAAAGAGACTAACGCAGGCCTAATTTATTCCAAATCAACACTGCACCTGGCCTTAAAGTTGAAGTTATCTTAACTCTTTCTTGAGCCTATCTAGGAGCGACTGCTTTATGTCGTCACATATTTTCGGTGTGTTGGCGGTTTGAACCCCCTTCTCCGTAAGCCTAGCCATTAAATATGGTACAGTATCCTCCCTTTCTTGTGCTTAGCCCATTCTTCGTTAAGGAAACGCCAACACAACGCGGCCGCACACAAGCGGAAAAGAAAATTTCGTGTCGACATATCGACATTAGTTCTTAATCAGTTAAAGCATACGACAGAGCAGCACGGCACAGTATCGACTACTTTTAATCCTACAGAATATTATAATAGTCGAATATTATTCTACGTGCTTTGCGAATCCCTCAGAATAACACTGCACTAACTGAAAACTACATGACGCAGGTTCCTTCTTGAGAAGATTAAAGTCGCTCAGCTGGTCAAGATATTAGCCACTTTCCTAAAAATTCATTAGTGTGTTTACAAGAGGAGGGATTCGCAGTCAGATGAATCCAGCAGATAATTCTCCAACGCCTATAATTTACTTTGCATACATTTCAATATTAGCATAGTTTCCCATTGTCCTCTCAATATTTGCTTCTACATGTTGTCATAAACCATTCATTTATACCATGCATGCTACATGCTCACGCTCCTGTTATCCTCCTTGATGTTATCACCGTAATAATATTCTCCTTGGTGAAGAGTTGGTCTACAGATTGGGAAGCTCATAATTAAGTAATTTCGTACAGCTTCCTGTTATTTGGTCTATTTCAGACACAAAGCCTCGTCACCACGCTCTTCTCAGTCAGCTTCCACCCACATGCTTCCCGCAGAGTAGAGTTTAAACATTTCGTAAAACCAGAGAACTAAAGACTATACCGTTTTCTTCAAGTCCGTTTCAATTTCTACGTTGCTGTTGTTCCCTATTCTTATTAACATTTTCATTTTGGACTACGTAAATATCACTCGTTTAATTGACTGTTGTGTCGGGCGGAGTTCCAAAATTAAAAGTTGAACAAAATAACAGGCTATCTCCCAGACCTACCTCGGTAGGCCTAAGTATGATTTTATAAAACTGTGCTTTCTTTCCCCAGGCATATGCCTATGACATGGAGAAAAGTTTATGGCATACTTTGATCACAAATCTAGCTTTTCATTAAATTCTAGGGCACCAAAACTGGCTCTTACATCTCCCTACTGTTATAGATAAATCCAAAATAAGACTCTGCGTGTCTATCCTTGTAGTCAGAAAAAACTCCCTAACAATGATTTGTTCCTTTGGAAACCTGAAGGGTTATCTTCAAATTGCCCTCCTTCCCAATTAGAAGACTTGGTAGCCGCAGCTGAGACTATAATTAGAAATTAGTCGAGAAAGAATTAAAGCTCTTAACCGAGCGTGTATTCGTTACTATACAGCTCAAATCAGACTGACGCAATTTTACAGCGGACAACCTGCACTAAATCATATATATGAAGCTACGTGCTTACTAGCAGGTAGGCTGCGATTAAGCTACCGATAATGAGCTTCCAAACAGACCTAATATGTTATTCAATATTAAATAAACAATTATTTAATCCAAGCATTTGTCACGTAAATAACAATTCACAATGTACCACACGTAGCCTCTTATTAAGCATCTCTATAGCCCAGGCAGACGCGTGTCGACTTAAACAAGTCCCAGTCGGTGTATACGTGTCCTATTTACACTGAATGCATGCCAGTATTGGTGAGCAATGTAACAATTGAAATAAATTTGACAATAAAGGCAAATAAAGTACCCCTAGTCAACAAAACAAAAACAAAAATGAACATTTAAAATATTGAAATATATCATTTGAACTTCTTCCTACCTGGATACCCAGTGGATATCCAATGTACTGTCGCATTGCTAGTCACATTATATTAAAGTTAAAATGCACTTGTCTACCCCACATAATGTTGTGTAATAAAATTATAGTTGGTACATTTAAAAAAAATTACTACGCTAGAACTGCACGAAACGTACATTTACAAGATTTTTCACGTATTTTTTTGTTATTTGGTATGCTTTATTTCCCTCATAAACATTAATTAATAATCATTCTGCTTAAACTTTGGACATGTAGTATGCAAGATGCAGTTAAATACAAAATTTTAGTCCGACACATGATGCGAAAAGACACCTATATATATATATATATATGTATAGACGGAAGGATAACATTAAATTCAGTCTTAAATATTGTGTGAGGCTGTACACTGGATTAAACTAGCTCAGTACAGGGTCTAGTCATGAACTTTTACGAATAAGGTACTGAACATTTGTGTTCCAAGAAAACGAGGAAAAGGTGTCATTTTTGAATAGCTGGGCGAATAGCAGTTTCTCAAGGAGTCGCCTCCATGAAGACTTGAGTGGTACATTCCATATCTTACTGATCACATAACACAGCCTCACGTCTGCTCCTCTCTGTGGGAAGAGAAACTCAACAACATAGCCCAGATATCCGACCATGGGCTCTTCCAAAAGTGTCCTCTCGTTATTCCGTTCAGTCGCAAGGATAATTCTTGGGCAACGGCTTAAAACAGGCCACGGCCTTTCTTTCCGAGCTTATCAAACATTCATACTTATCGCCCGTATTTGCAGTATTTATTTACCAACACCACGAAAGACTGGTACATGTGTACCAGAAGTAATATTTATGAGTGAACACAGGCTACTTACTTTTTTTTTGCCATGCTACTCCAGTCACGTGCAAAAACCATATCAAATTAACGTTGCCAACATCGACAGCACGCGAATGAAAATCGATTGATGTCACAGTTTTTGACAACCGTGACATCAATCGATTCATGTCTGCCGAAACACACACACACACTCACACACTAAGTTTAACCTTTATTTACACACACACAAACCCAAAAGAAAACCTTCGTTTCTACAGTCTACACACACAAACCCAAAACAAAACCTTCGTTCCTAAAGTCTACACACATAAACCCAAAACAAAACATTCGTTTCTACAGTCTACATACACAAACCCAAAACAAAACATTCGTTTCTAGTCTACATACACAAACCCAAAACAAAACCTTCGTTTATACAGTCTACACACACAAACCCAAAACAAAACCTTCATCTCTGAAGTCTACACACACAAACCCAAAACAAAACCTTCGTTCCTACAGTCTACATACACAAACCCAAAACAAAACCTTCGTTCCTACAGTCTACATACACAAATCCAAATCAAAACCTTCGTTTCTAGTCTACATAAACAAACCCAAAACAAAACCTTCGTTTCTACAGTCTACACACACAAACCCAAAACAAAACATTCGTTTATAAAGTCTACACACACAAACCCAAAACAAAACCTTCGTTCCTACAGTCTACATACACAAACCCAAAACAAAACCTTCGTTTCTAGTCTGCATAAACAAACCCAAAACAAAACCTTCGTTTCTACAGTCTACACACACAAATCCAAAACAAAACCTTCGTTTCTACAGTCTACATACACAAACCCAAAACAAAACTTCGTTTCTACAGTCTACATACACAACCAAACTCGTTCCAGTACAACACAAACAAAACAAACTTCGTTTCTACAGTCTACATACACAAACCCAAAACAAAACCTTCGTTTATACAGCCTACATACACAAACCCAAAATAAAACCTTCGTTTATACAGCCTACAAACACAAACCCAAAACAAAACCTTCGTTTCTACAGTCTACACACACAAATCCAAAACGAAACCTTCGTTTCTACAGTCTACATACACAAACCCAAAACAAAACCTTCGTTTCTACAGTCTACATACACAAACCGAAAACAAAACCTTCGTTTATACAGCCTACATACACAAACCCAAAATAAAACCTTCGTTTATACAGCCTACATACACAAACCCAAAACAAAACCTTCGTTTCTACAATCTACATACACAAACACAAAACTCACTGTGCAGTTTGTATGTTGGCAATGGTTACGCGAGTCTCTGTTACCCGCACGGAGCTTGAAAGCCTAACTGTACTGTATTGCATTTTGTATTTTGTTTATGTACGTTGGCAACTATGACTTGAGCTTCTATGGCTCTGCTGGTGGGCAAACGTGAACTACATAATGTGGCGAGAATTCTATGACGCGGGATGAAAGGAAGGCAAAAACGAAGACGGACGTGAGTATTACACTTGCATGTTCACTTAGTATGTATATGCTGCTTTGGCTAAAGAAATAACACGAAGTGTTTTGAAATATTATTGAAAGAAGCATCCTGACCTGTAACTGGCAGGAGTGTAAGTTTTGCCGCTATTCTACTTTGGTAGGGGAAAAACATTCGTCCTTGCTCGGAATCGAACCGGTGAGTAGCTTCCGCTGAAGGAGCAGACCGCCCTCTTATATCCATGCACCGCACGCGTGCGCGGGGTCGCGATGACGGAGTGCGGGTCGGCCCCGCGGCTCGCGGCTCGGGCTGGTTATGACAGGTGGGCGGACCCTCCACTCATAAATAACACACTTGTTGCTTTGCTCCATAATCCCCGCCCTCTCGTTGCTTTCGCAGGAGTTCACGAGCGAGACGTGTTGTTACTGCTGGACAAGCACACGATAGCGGCAGTCACTGACAACCGAGCATGGTGATGCCATTCTAGATCAGGAATCAACCGTATGCCCACGGACATCTTTGCATCCTCGGAAGTGTTTTGAACCCCAGTGAGAATTTAAAAATATTCATACCGCTGTCGTTTGAAATGAAAAGTGTAGTCTGGTAAAAGTGTATTTAAATTTCAGAGCGACCCTCCTGCCTCCATCGTAAGACGATGAAGCAGGCATCAGGGTCGTCTGTGATGTGATGACGAAACGTCGGTACACTTCCACCAGACTAAAGGGTGTCACATCCCAGCAGGCAGCAGCAGCGCCATCAGATCCTTCTGTTTCACAACTTCTTACATGTTCGCTGACGACCCATCAGCACCTGCTGAATCATGCACTATAAACCGATTCTCTATTCAATGTCAAGGAATTTCAGTTAACTGAGGGGTTTGGTGTAAATGCGTAGGTAATGGTAAAATATTCTAAGAAAATGGGGGAAAAAAATATTTGCTAAATAATTCTGTGAGGCAAAATACGTCACATGAATGTTTCCGAAAACGCCTTGATGTGGAAACCCAAGGTGATCGAAATAAGCCGCGATCGCCCCTTTCCTAATAACCATCTATTCAGATTTCGTTATCAGCTGCCCAGCTCTTTCGACGCTGTGCAGGCCTGCACACTGCAATGTCTACAGCGTCTTGCAATACGCTGATCTATGAATGAGTCAACACATAATTTGAAACTTAACATCCACTGTTCCGTAAATAGGCCGATTTTTAAGTAAACACAGTTAGGCCTACAAAGAACTCGAATGAATCTGCATGACATCACTCTGACAGAGCATGTTTAAATACAACAGTCCTCCCTTCAATCCGAAAATAGGAGATGCACGTGTAGACCAATTTTTAAGGTTCATATTGCCTCTGTGCCAAAACATCAGGGTAAAATGGTGTAGGCCTACAGGATTTAAGTTGCCCTTTCAAGGCTCAGTGGTAACTATAGGTACCACCTGCTGTAACATTAAGAAATCTGAATTTTACCACACAGTGTATTTGTGTCTTTCTTATGATAAAACAAAGATCCTTTCCCCCTACATATCATTTACCTATTGGGTTTTATAATGACAGGGAGTGTTCTCTCTCTCAGGTAGTAACTGATGTTTTTATATAATTTAGAAAGGGTTACAGCTTTCATTCGTAAAGTCGACAAAATACCTAGATGGAAATGTGTGGTCAGTTTCCGGCACCAAGAAGATATGAAGCAGAACAAAAGCCATCCATACCCAATCTGCACGTGGTGGTGACGAAACAGTTCCCGTTACTGCGTGGAATCAAACGAAAATCCTCAAGCTGGCAACCAGTCATTCTGCTGAACAGCTGTCCATTTAGGGACAGTTGTACAGGCTAAAAAGTAAGTTATGAAATGCACGTTTAGCGCAGCAACTGTGACGCTTCCGCTTGCTTATTATCTCGAAAACCGTAAGACTTCGAGAAAAAGAGTACGGGCTATAAACACGTGTTTCATCCTTATCTACAACACTTGTTCCTAACATTTTATCTGTACCTACAACACTTGTTCGCAACATTTTTCACTGAGACAGGTTTGAACATTCAACGAGTTACATCTGAGTTACGTTCAAGTTGCGAGCAGAAACGCATGCAGTCCTTCATTATTGTTCCATTTTCTAGAAGACTGGAATCTGCCAAGAAACCAGAAAAAACATCCCAACAACAGATCTGATGAAAATCCGTCCAGGTGTTCTTCAATTGTTTGTTACGAAGTACATATGGAAGATGTACGGACAGAAATGTCAAATATAACTGGCGCAATTTTGGAACTCACCATTGCGAATGTGCGCAAAACAAACGAAATTAAAAGTGCCTGCATCAGCTACTTGTGTTACACACTGTGCGACGACTAGAAGACAATAGCATTTAAAAAGCCAGGGCGACCTGGGGCGCGGGATTTCGTGAACTAGACTAGCCCAGAAAGTACATTTTAGACATGTTTCGTCACGGGAAACCGTCAGTATGCAGCAACTTCTCTGACACAAGCGTATGGCGTTTAGTCTAAACGTACACCCACAGGGGTAATGTCCAGCCGTCAGTAACTACCTCGTTCATCGTTCTGGTATAGAGATGGACGGACACATTGCTGACAACGGCAGAGGCGTGCAACAGAATACAATATATAGGATATGGCTAATATTTATTAGTTTTGTCAGTGTTTATAGAAGACTCCGTCCGCTAACACAAGACTACTGCAGGACGCAGAATTTGTGTCTAGTTTCGTAAGCAATATTCTTAACAACAACTCCCTCAGTCTACCAGCTATATTTACTAATACAGACATGCCCTTCTACGTTTCACAGATCACATACCTGCACTTTAGGATTTTTAACATAAACATTGACTTCCTTCTCCTCTTAACAACTTTCAACTAATGTTCTTATTACCTTGTGTTGTGTTCTGATAGTCTTCTTAATAAAGTTTTACGTTCCTGCAAGTCAATTGACAGTTCTATCAAATGCAATAAATTACTCCGTCATACTTCTTTCTGAATTTAATACGTTGGGCTCAACTTACTAGATTAACCATAAAATACCATTTACATTTCATACCTTCCTGTTACATCACTCTCTCTCTCTCTCTCTTCTCCGCTGTATTCCTTACTTTTTTCAGGTTCTCTTTCTTTTTCCGTTCTAAAGTTATTCTCCTTATCTCATTCCACCTAACAATCTATCTACTCGTGCCTACCTTTCGCTCTTTCCGGAAAATTCTCCCTTGTTGATATAATTACAAATAGGCCTATTTCTTTCCAGAACTGTGTTTAATTTAATTTCTCAAGTATCTCCAGATAGCTAGAGACCCATAAATTGAGTTTTGCGCAGCGCCTTCCTTCACAGTGCCAATCAGACAGTAGGCTACTCAGGAGAAGACCAGAAGTGAGGTGTTTGGTAATGACACAGCTGCGTGGAGTGGCTAACAGCTGCACGGAAACCTTCCAATGTTGAAGCTCATTTAGAAGTACTGTGGCTGAATGGAAATGCATGGTAGGAAAAATCAGTAGTAATTCAGGACACCAACATACGAGACCTTTGGTCAATACGGCAAAACGTTATTGCATTTTCTACAAACAGCTGTCGTGAACAATTTGCAAATAGGATCACTTTACCCTTTGAAGCAAAATTATTAGCAAGACAATGTTAGGTTACGAAAAACAGAAAAAGGAATCTACCCTAATCAATGATGTCCCGTTGTGATATTCCTATATGAACAGCAAAAGGAAGTACAAACCGTCAGCCACAACAACTAAATTTATATCAGGTATGAGTGTTATTGCTTGCTACATGTTTCAGCTTTAGTGAAAAGCCAGTAAGACATTCCTTTTACTGTCATGCCCATTTGTACGTATTCAGTTACAATTCAGAAAGTTGAACTTATCGAGACTTATTTTAATATTGAAGACCTCCCCTTTCACACCAGAAGTACTGGAAAACAACTTTAATATTTTAATATGACGTACGTTTACTGTATTTTAATATTTTAATATAAAATCTTGACTTTTTTCTAGTTTCGGCTCATGCAACTCCAATTTATGTAAAGCTGAGATCTCAGCTATCCGAAAATGTATAATTTTAATGGTTTGTATTTAATTGCCTTTCTTTATGCATATTTAATTGCCTGATGACAGCTTTTCACTAAAGCCGAAACATGTAACAAGCAATAAAACTGATATAAATGTAGTTGTGATTGACGGTTTGTACTTCCCTTTTAAGGAAGCAATTTAATTCAAATATTTAGGAAGTAGCTACAATTAGGAGTGCTTATTCAAAATTATACAAACCATGTCATGAAATCAGCTACGAGAGCGAGGTATGGACTTTGTGGTGGTATATGCAAAGGAAGGACAGAAGTGGTAAAAATGACAAGTTTAAGGATTTCGGTTGGACATAAAGAGACACAAATAAAACAAATGCTGAAATACGTGACAAAAATAAGTCGATAACGCAGAACTTTTCCAACAGACGATTCTTAATAGGAAGATATAAAAAGACCAAGCAGAAAAAACTTTGAAGACAGCCGAAGGTAGGTAAGAATTATAAGCTTACAGGTCGTCAAGAAAGGAAAAGTCAAAGGACACACTGGAAAGATATATTTGGGTCAGTGTTGGCATTGCTACCTAATATGAATACAAGATGAAGATTTAAATTTGTAGGCGAAATAACGCAAGTCACATTTTTAAATAAGATTAAATTCTCCCATGTGGACCAGATTCCGAAAGAGCTGCATACAAATAACAAGTCCTCTTGCTGTTACAGTTGAGCACTTGGATCACTTCAGTCAGGAGATAATACCTCGAGTATATGGAGCAAAGTACTGACCACAGGGAGCGGAATCCGAAACTGGAATACAATTTCATACCAGAAGGAATACGGATAACGATATTGCCTGTCATACGAAACGCCCTGAATTACGACTTAGGTATCACTTAATGAAGACGTACAGGATCCCGAGAGAATTAAACCTTTATAGAACATAGTATGCTCACACTGCTTTAACGTTCAGCAAATCGATATTCCCCTCCCCCCTTCCTTAGTATTTATTCAGGATCTCATTTGGGTTTTAAGACCCATTATAAACGTAAGCGGGCACTTTTAAATTTTAGATGAAAATATTTACGTATAGGCGTAATTTCTCCCAAAACAGGCGTGAAGCCCTGTAGATACATTTGTCCTCAGATAAGTCTGAAATATTTGGGGGGAAATTTCATGCTCCAGAAATGTGCAATTCTCTGATCCATTAAACACAAAATATCTGGTTCATATACTGGATTGGTGGCCGCGCTTCCTGCCTGAGGTTTTCGTGTTTTTTCTCAGTCATTTCTGGACAGTATCTTTAAATAGTCAACGACTGCCAATTTATAAATCTTTGTGTGCCTTCTTACCATTCACGCATGTTAATTACCCCGTTTCATTTGATAACTACAGTTGAAACAGTCGTTAAATAACTTAAGCATCAATCACAGAACCTACGCCAATCATGAAATGCATCGCTGATGCAGATGCCTGATGTGCTCAAACACTAAGCCATGAAGGCGTTTGAAGGAGTGGAGATAAAGCTCCATACATCATATACCTCGACACTATATGGAGGGCGTGGTCAGATTCATCCACCGGTCACTCCATCCCTGGACAAAGAATGAGGGTACACGGACAAGACGTTCGCACACAGCCAATGTGGACGGGACCGGGAATTAAATTCCGGCCATCCAGCCCACAGAGAGTCGCTTTATTTAACTAAATGGAAGGTATTCTGGGTCATCGTACAGTCTAGGAAATTTATCGAAATCATTCAGTACGAGGCACAGACAAGTGACAGGTACCGCCCTTATCAGACTGAATATGAGCATAGTGACCGCGAAACCTTCCTGAAACTTAATATCCGTGGAACTGCACGGAAATGAAGGATATCTTTACATCTTCTGCAGTGTTATTATACGTAATGGAATATTCCAGACACGACAATTAAGAACCAGCTTGTTTCAGAAGCCATGTAAAAAGCAGTATGTATAGGCCTATTTCCGATTGTTTCAGTCAGCTAAGACATGAAACCTAATAGGCTACACTGGCCTACACCACACTTCCGCACAAAAGCGTGCCTGACCTTAACGTAATCGTACGGCTTCCTAGTGCAGCAGACAACAGGCAGCGTACATACTGACATAGAAGGAATAGAAATCCGAGATGAGCGGGTGAAGAAGAGAATTGTGAAACCTCGCAAAACACAATAATAACATTACATTACATTGTTCCCAGTGTTGCCAGACGTCTCGTTCTCGTGCTGAGATGTGGCGACGTAAGCATAAACGCGAAACAGAACTGTTTTATACTACCTCAGATGGCAGTAATATTTCAAGTTTCTGTCTTCTCTGTGACCAGTGTGATGGACTTGTCTCCGGGTTTCTTCATGCATTCCTCAAATTCCCCACCGGTCACTCACTGTCCGCAAACGTACACAACACAGAACAGACTCTGCGGCCAACATTTCTTTAACATCTTCTTATATTCATGGATTAGGCAACTTCGGACCGCTGCCTATAGCAGAATATTTTTCCCAGCATCTCCTTTGTTGTCATATTCTCAATTCCTACTGACAGCATACGTATCACAATATCAGGAAACAGTTCATTGTGAAATTATTGCAAATTCTTAGGATTCTGTTTTCTATGAAGATTTAAGAGGTTAAATCTTACTTCGCTTATTTATAACACTAACATATTTACTGAAATGTTAAATGAAACTACTATATGAAAGGAGTAGCATATTATTTTTCTACATTTTCTGTGTAATTTCTGTATTTTATTCAAACTTCATTTATTGTTTGTTTGAGGTTACTACGAAGATTACTGTCCTCTGTGATTTACTGCCGCCTGCTTTCATAGCTATGTATCAACATCTCGTAGCAAAATGCTGCCCTTATCTTCAGGTTAGAACAGTTGCTCTGAAGATGAAGACAGCACGCTCCACCGAGCATTCGTTTCTGTCTACCAAACTAATTGACTTTACACCACGCAAGAGTGCAATATTTCCTTATTGGTCTCTTTCTAAATAGTATACTAATACTTTATAGATGCTGTATGTCTAAATATTTTTGTGTATGAAGACGTTCAACTGGAAGTTAAACTGATTGCTACTAGTTTCTTTTGTTTCTTTTCATTCTTCAGTTTGTAATTTGTCCTTTAGGTTTGTAATTCCATGCTGTTCAGCCACCTGTCTTCGCAAGGTCTGTATTCATATATCCATTTATTTACCTCAAGTTTTTATTTTAATATGTGTTCCCTGTCTAATCGTATATACATCTAACAGGCTTAAAGTTCTCATTTCTACAACTCATATTCTCGAAAGCCGTGACCTATTTGAAGGTTCTACCCCAGCACTTGCGTGAACAGACTGAGGAAACCCATGAATGTCCTCACATTACATCACAGCACATGCAGATTACACTATAAACACAGCATTACTGCTGCGCTGCTTCGCCCGGCTAGAAAATGCTGGACATGCCTTCATATCCCGAATTACTGATCAATATAACACTTTCCATCCGCACACGCATATTGTTAAAAGAAGAACTTGGTTTTCGATGCTTGACGTCTGCCGATAAATTATTTAATTCTTCCAGACGTAAAAGCAACATGACTTCCTTTACATCTGCTCCTGTGTAATTGGTTCTGTTGGTATAAAAATTTATATTTTAAATTGGGGAAGCAAAGTAGAATGTGTGTATACAGAGGGGGTGGAAGCAGGATATACAGAAAGAATCTCCACGCGACTTTTACGTACATAAATACATATGAACATACATACACACATGACAAGTTTCAGACGTTCCTCAGCAGGGGTTCACGCGTGCCTGGTTAGTATTTCCTACTTTCTGGAAATGGGGTGTGTGGAATCGGCTGACTTGCCATTCATAAAGCCATATGTGTATACGTAGAGGGTTGCAGAGGGGGGGGGGTTCTCATGTCTATAACCAGATAGTCTGGATTGTATGAAAAAGACGGAAGTTCTATCGTCACATAATTTTTACCCTGTTATTTCTCACGAAAATCTCCTCAGGGAAAAGAATCCTCCCCCATTTTGGCACGAGCAAGCCATTTCTTCCTCCGTTTAGAATTCCACTAGAATGCTTGGATATGGGAGTCTGTGAAACAGACGCGTGTCTATGATTTAACAGCGTTAGCTGAAAAGGGAACATCTTTCAGGGAATTTAAGCTCAGATAATGGAAGGAACACGTCGCATTGGGGTCTTTTATTGTGACCCATTTGTCTCTTGTTTAGAACTTCTTATTTATATTTTCGTAGTGTTGAACACTGATACCAGAAAAATAGACTTAAATCACTCAAGCGCGCAGAAATGAATAAAATTTTACAAACCCAAATTGAATACGTCTTAATATAAGTACAAGTACGACACAAAGAATGCCACACGTATACCTACTCTGTTGTCCGATTAGTATAGTCCACCATTTCTGAAACCGCCAATTATTTATTTCAGTTTATGTACTGGAACAGCCATCCGGTGTATTGCCACATATCCTTTTTATTTTAAAACAGAAAAACTATCCCAAATATTACAGACCGACGATTACAATTCTAATATTTGTACCCATACTTGTTACTGTCACTTTTTACAATTTTAAGTACTGAAAACTGAAAACTTTTCTTATTTTCAGATTTCATGAACTAGTCCCCCTGGTCTCTTATGATTCAGAACTAATTCTGGCAGTGTGGATCCCTGATATTTAGCAGATATCCCTGGATGGGGAATCGGCCTACCGCACCCAGAAGGAGACGCCAATTCTCGGATCTCGTATTCCAGAGATTCAAGAAAGTGGCGAATTAGATTTAGAAAGCTATGAGTTCAAAAGTGTAAGCCAATGGCTTTACATTTCCCATAATAACAAAGTGAAATCATTTATTCTCAGAGTACAGCTCCATCGCTTATTTAATACATTTTACTACTAATTCAATAACACTGTGCAGCAGGCTCCGTAAGAACAACACGCACCCCGCAACTGACCACGTTCCTAAGTCAGGCACACATACCCCCTACACCAACAACCTATTTTACTAAGGTAAAAGTGATCGAACGCCGCTTTCTCGACCGCCTAGCCCATAACCTAGTCACTATACCGACTATGCTATTCCGGTTCCTAAGACGTATCTGACTGCTGATCTCCTACCTTCTCGGTCTTCCAAATGAACGTTTTTCAATTAGTTTTCTGTTGAGAATTCTGTAAACTTAGGCCTACGTAATCCATGTTGCTCTAGTGTACGCATAACGAGGTCAAAATGTGGGCGACGTATTCGTACTGTTACACAGGTTAATGGCGCTCAGCAGGTCGCGATTAAACATTACTGTTGCTAAAACTTACGGCGTTTAACAGAGTTAAATTTCGGTTCAGAGCAAATGTTCTCACTGGATGAATAAAGATATTTCGTCTGTGCACCACCACCCCCACCACCACCACCACCATCAACATTATTATCATACACATTGTTTGACATGCACCGATACCGCACAAGTAGTGAAATATTTTTTCCGTCTCTTTGGAGACTTTCCCATTGTCTTCTTACTTGACGCAGGTTGTCAAATATTTCCCTAGACTCGATCTATTACCACTCACGTGGCATGTCTCAAAAGTTTCTTGTAATTTATTCTATAATATTTGTGCGAAGTCTTATATGCCACTAGTTATTTTTGTCCTTATATCTTTGTTTATTTTCATGTCCATTATGCAATAACCTCGCACCGATGTCAAGAAATGCATCCCTGTTTATTCATTTTTCTAAGTTAGTCTGGAGGTAGAGTTCAAAGGTCGTCACATTGAAGTTGATTTTTGCCTGTTGAGTACTTTTCTTTTAATTGCCGCACATAGCCTATTGAATCTAAGTCCAATGATTCAGAATGGTCATTCCTTTCACCTGAGGACAGGAACAGATTAAGTTCCAGAAATACTGCGTCTTTTGCTGAGTTGGAAACGATGCAGAAAGAGCAGAAACCTACCTCATAGTGATGCTGAGTGTAACAAACCATCGGCAGGACCTTAACAATTGAATTAGCGCAATTAGCCTGCAGGATGTGAGGTTCTGACAGCATTGTTGCTGAACACGCAAGTCGGTTTCTGTCATCAGCTGGAGTGTTAGCATAAAATAAGGAAGCTAAAATCGAAGGAGGTAATATAGCAACCGTCAATCACAACTCAGATGTATAGTTAGTTAATATCAGATATACAACTTGTGTCGGCCTTAGTGACCATCGTCAGTTTTTTTTTACATGGTGAAGGGCCCCGCAGCAGATGCTACGGACGCACCACAGCCTTAAGGCTTTTTGTGCAACCCTATGATGAAGATGAGCAGTTTTTTACCAAGTTTTACAAGTAATGGAGCACTAGTGGAATGAAATTGACAGGAGAAAACGACAACTCGGAGAAAAACCTGTTCCAGTGCCACTTTGTCCACCACAAACCCCACATGGACTGACCCGGGATCGAACCCGGGCCTCCGCAGTGGAAGGCCGGCGACTAACCGCCTGATCCATGGCACGACCTCCATCGTCAGTTACTAATAACTATGAAAATATTTGTAAGAAAGATGTTAAAACTTTTATGTGTTTCCAATATGACTGTACAAAAGTTTCCTTTGCCTTACCTGACGCAAGCCAAAGCCATGAAATCAGTTGTAGGTTTACTCACTCACTAACGACGATCCAAAAAAAAAAAGCAGTCTATTTAGCCATATGTCTACTTCCTCTATCCGTAAAGTCAGCAGACACTTGGAGAATCTTGGGACGGGATGAATATACAGGAAAATATATGCGAAGGGAGAGGAAAAATCTCGTGAGACGCCACAAATGCGGAAATATTTCCCCTCAAACACCTTGTCTGTCAGCTGGGTACGGAAGGGGGAGGGGTGACGTCAGGATTCTCCAAGCACGTCTTGCGGAATGCAATAGGCTACACACACACACACACACACACACACACACACCGAAAAGACATTTTCTACCATCTGCTCGGGATATTCATATCCCCATTTCACTGTATGATTATTCTTACTTTTCCTTTAAGAAGAGATTTCCTGTGTGCCTTTACCACACTTGACTTCAGAACACGTCGCTCATAACGTAAGCATGAACACGATCTTGCTGTAACTACAGTATTATTGACTTTACACCCAAAGTTCCTATTCTTTGTGCGGAATTTTCTAATACCTATATCGCCAAAAATTTCTATCAGTTCACGTTCTGCAAAAACTGTCCAGGGTGTGGCAAGATATTCCTCACAGTTCTTGCATCCATATCCATGCAAGGGAACTCTGTTTTTCTATAGTCTATAAACACACACACACACACATACATACACAGCCACACAGACCTACACATAGGCTACACATCTGCTTATAGGTCTACATCATATGCTTTCATCCACTGTCTACATTACATTACAAAGTTCTAGAAAACTGACGAATGCAAGCAAGCAGTGCAAGAAGCCTCTCGACGGACAATAGAATGCGGGGCCTCCGAAAATGAAGTCCGCGAGCTACTGTCACTATTACACTTCGCTGAATTATGCGTGGATGATTGACATTGAGGACATAGGCTGTATAGACGGGTAGGTGATCTTCTAGCATTCGTAGGAATGTCATTCATTCTGCAGTCCTGTCTTACGACAGGTCCGTAGTCTCTTCCAAAGCGAGTTCTCCGTACAGTGCGATCTAGTGCTTCCTCTTTCAGTTTCCAGTATCTTCTCTTTGCCTTAAGGTCATCCAGTAGCTGCTTACGCCTTCTTCCTCGTCTTCCCGGCACTTCTGTCCTTCCCTCTAACTTTCTTCAATCACGTGTTTTAGAAGGCAGTTTCTACGCAAGATGTGACCAATCCAGTTAGCCTTTCTTCTTTTTATTTTATGTAGGATATTCCTCTCCTCCTTGACCTGTGTAATACTTCTTCATTTCTCACACGATCGGTCCAATTGATCTTCTCCATTCTTCTCCAGCACCACACTTCAAAACTTTCCAGGTATTCCTGATCTACTTTCCGAAGTGTCCGTAGGAAAGTATGGTATAATAAAATCGACTGTGAGTGAGAGAGGATATCTCGGCCTGCACTGTCACCATGCCTACGCATGAGGTTTGATTTTTGGCAGTAGTGTAAAATTGGTCATGCGCTACTATTTGGTGCTACGCACCTTCATGGTGCGGGTATTATGAATACTAATAATTTATCTTTATCGACAAAGAGGTTTTCACGAAATTCCCCGTTTCCTTAAGACTAGTGCCGCACTTGACAACGACCGCCTCCTTCTAAGTTCTTGACTACCCACAATTTATGCTCCATTTGACTGAGCCAAAGTTCATTTAATATCTGTGATTCAGAAAACTTCGTTAAGTACTAAATAACAAATCACTCAGATCAGCATTCTATCCAGAAACCTCTACAGTGCGAGTAAAATGCATCATCCCTGTGGTAGTGCGGTCGGTTGCAGCCTGAGACATCTGGATCTCAGTCCTTGCGTCAAAGCTCCATATTGAACATGACAAATAGGGATTGAGAGGACATACGGCCATTCTTGATATAAAACACTGTGGCACGGAGTTTGCTCTGTTTCAATAACGTTATATTGCAGTCCGCTTAGAACAAACAGATCCCACGTGAAGAGGGAGGCTGGACTTATGAGGAGATAGATGGCACTGGCCAGGGCTCCGTGATATTAAAACTGCCAGCCTTCTCAATATATAGAACCACAGAACATAATACTGTGGAGCTGATATTGGTTGCTGCAACACAAACATTCCCTCCCCACCCCTTTCGACCTGTCGGCCCAGCCGTTTAGACAATAAGCCTCCGGAACGTTATTGGTGAATGTGTGAACACGGCCGAGGGTGAGGACTGGGCAAACTGAATTGGGGCACGAACGTAGGTATATTGAACAAGACGCCGACATTTTCAAGTTCCAAATCAAGCAGTTTCAAGACCGTAGAACGTATACATATGTTACACGTTCTGTGCGGTAGTGACACAAATTGATTGTCTTTCCTTACAAGATGGCAGTTACTCAGCTGGTTAAGAAACTTCCTGTCGTCGACGGAATCTGCAGATACATTGCCGTGTTCAGACGAACTCGCCACTGGTCCCTATCCTAAGCCAGATGAATCCAGTGTAAAACCTCACATCCTATTTATTTAGAATCCATTTTAATATTAGCTTCCCGTCTGCTCCTAGTTATTTTAAGTACTTCTTTCCTTCAAATTTTCAAACTGATGTGTGAGACATACGCGTATCTAATCTCTCGTGTGCGCATTCCATGTTCTGCCATTCCCACCCACATTCACGTCAAACGCAATGCTACTACAGGCTGCTAAATAAAGAGTACACCTTATGGACTTCATCATCATGTTACTGATACACAGATAGAGAGGGACAGGGAGGAAGGGGGACATAATTTAATGTATTCCCTTTAAATAACTTTTCCTAAAAGAGTCAAAACCAATAAATAAAACGAACAAAACTTTCTGGGCCATCCTACATACAGGTAAATTCGGGCCAGGCACAGTGAATTAGAAAGTGCCAGTTGATTAAAGGACAAGGCTTTCTGTTATGGACACAATTAAGTACAGGAACGTTCTTCCCTGAAGACGTAACTCTGTTAGACTAACATAGCTTTACTGCTCTCATGTATGTTCCGTAGGCCTATATTCAGTGCGTAAAATTCAGGTGATAGCACCAAAATAAACTAGGTATTATGACTGATTTATAAAAGTGTTTGTTTGTCCATTCCACTACAATGACGGTGGAATAAAATATGACCAGACACGCTGATGAGTTGGTGTAATGGACAAGTGATGTCAGGTATGGCCTGCAGGTCGCAATATAGGAGGTACATTATTGACTACACAACTTTATTAATGGCATAGGCTGCTGATATACATATAATATATATCAGTGCGTGGAACGAACATGCTCATACATGGAGCACGGAAATATGACCTCAATGGGACTGCCTCCTCAGGCGCTATACAGGTACTATGTACCATATGAGACCCACATTTAACTTGGATCCTCTACCATTAATACCTTCGCGGTTTTTGTACCTATGTTTTGGCTATACACAGACAAAATTTAATCCTTAGAACGCTTATTTTTTTTAGTTCAGATATTCTTTACTCACGTGCACTTCACAATCCACTAAAATTAAATATAAAAGCAACAATTGTTTAACTTTTTTGTGTGTGGTCCGTTAATCTGAAGGGTAAACACAAATTCCATCTGCCAGAACAGCAGTAACTTATGAGTGGGCTAGGAATAGAGGGGAGAAGGTGGTGACCCCATGAAGAGAAACTTCACGATTCATGTCGACCACCTAGTGGGCCTACATATCTCGAGTTGTGGAAACAGGAAACGTAGAACATACACAAAACTTTGGTGCGTAAACTTCTTTAAAATCAGCCACTCGGGACATCGGGAAAAAGATGTAAGTATAATATTAAAATGACTCTTAATTTGTGAAATAAACTGCAGTGCTGAAGAACGGTGTTCAGTGGCGGGTGTACGTGCTGCAGTTCCTCAACCTGCAGGTTCTACTGCCTGAGCTATAATTACTTAGTTACTTATAAATACGCAGCTTTACTCTCTTAGCCAACACTGAACTTTTATCATTACGTGTGTTTATTAAACTTTCCATGTAGCAATTTTCAGCACAAGAACAAACTTCTCTTATATTTTAATAACAAGTTATGAATTGTGTTTGCCAAATAATACAATTTGTACCCTAGACTGCAAGCAACTGTACTTTCAATGGCACAAGCAAGCGTTATAAAGGCAAGGATAGTCATTCTCCAATCGATAGATCTTGCGCGTAGCAATGGAAGTATTACTCACACAAATAACTCAACTTTAAGTACATGAGTGGCATGAAACTTTCATCTGAACAGTTGAACTTCGGCACTGCATTACAGAAGCTCTTTCAAACGCTTTGATTGCTGGCAGGAATATTTTATATCATTCGGAATACAGGATAAAGCAAAATGTTTCTGTAATGCGTCCAAATGTTTTCTTGAGCACTTCGACTTCAAACAGGCCCACCTGTAGTGAAAGACCACCCTTTACGCTCACACAGGACTGGCCGGCCAAACTACAGTGCCTACCAGATCACAGAAGAATACAAATCTGCGAAGAACTCAAATAATGCGTAATGTATGGCCTACGTAAAAACAAGCACAGAATCTACGACAAACTTCTCGAATCCTAAAGTTCAACAGTGATTAGCAGAGCCTGCAGTCTTTATACGGCCCAACAGGACTGTTTAAATGAGTATATTGTGCTTATAGTAATAGCAGCCAAACATTGGAGTGTAGTGATTAGCAGATCTGTTTCATGTTTAGGAGGTCGCAGCTTTGAATATCTGGAATGGCACCGGGTGAAATGGGTGTGCTTTTATAAGATTTTAACAGGTTTTCTAGGTACATGCTGGGGTTATACTTTGAGAGAGGCCAAGGCAGCTTCATAATTGGCCTAAGACAAGAAGAGCTTACATAGCTACTCACGTCAGTCCATAAACGAAAAAAAAAAACACACACGGTAATTCCAATCACAAAATTAAAAACTCTGCTTTATTGATGTTTATTTAAACATAATATCGTATAAATTACAGACTGTACTTGCGAAAGCATAGCTGCCATTACGTGTAAGACTAATTAAATTTTAATAAACTGATAAAGAAATTTTACCACAGTTTTAATGTGTTATGTTACTTTCGAAACGTCTTACTTCTATCTTGGTTGAGACTTATTGTGCTGTCTGCCAAACTGACAGGCAAAAAAGCTCTTTCACACACAGCAAGCAATATGTCATTATGCGAACCTATACCACTATTCTGCCAGGTGCACTTAGCTTACGTATCAAGATATTTTAGGCATGCTTATATGCATAATGACGCAATGGTGTATTCTTTAAACATGAGTTCTAGTGTTTTTGTTACCTTCATACTAGCCTTATGGACAACAATGTGTCACTGTAATCGCTTACTCAGATTGGACAAACAACATTTCATTTGACAGTTCTGAATAACCAATTGGCATTGCGGATTCTTATCATGTAAAATCGGAGTGAAGTTTAGTTTTTTTTCTTTTTATTCGAGTTACCCCACTTTCAAAGAAATGACGGTACACGTTCTAATACCTGATCTACAATCACGTCATGTAGGAGTTGTTGTCTGCCGGGATTTTCATTACTGCAAAAAAATGGCGTCTTTGACTAAAAGGAAAATTCAGTTAAAATTAAAGTGTGGAAGGTTCTTAAGAACTCCAATATATAGGCCTGGTTTTAAGCTCTAATAAATTGTGCTGATTTATTATAACAGTTGATGCACACACAACCGAAGTCTGATAATATACACCGCTTTCAGGATTCCTGACGATGATCTGTAGGAAACCAGGTCACGGAGTAAAGCCATTTGTGTCTGTAGAACACGATATAAAATAATACTCTATAATGGATTGCAAGCGACAATGAGTAAGAAAAAGGTTTATATACGACGCATGGGGAATGTTATTTCCTATCTCAAGAAATTACATACCGTGAAATGTAACCACGTGTGCCTTCCAATCATATTACAGCAATTTAATTATTTGTATTGAGAGGGACGGGCAAAATACGGCAAGCAAAATATTCTCATGTTCAGATATGATTACGTATTCTCACTGTATATTACGTAGTTCAGCCAACAATGTAACCGCAGACAGCCCCAATAGGTTCAAAACTAGAGAGCTCTGGACAGTAGAATGCATCAGTCAGCCTTTCCTTTAAATGGCACGTTCAGGCCCAGTATCGTGAGCGTTGGAAGAAAGGTAAATTAATGCTTACACAACAAATATAGCATTTTCTGTGCTTAATTTTGAAGTTTTAAATTCTAACTACATTAAATTTTCCACCTACAGACCTAAACAAAAATTTCGCAAGTTGCCACATGTGAAATTACTATCACAAAAACTGCCCCGTACAAAATTTGAAGAAAATTGTAACTGAACGTTACACAAAATTTCACGCGTCTAGAACAAATAACTTATGTATTTAATATTGTTTTCACCGTGCATCTCGTATATATCAAAAACCAAGACCAACTAGATGCAGGTACCTGACCGAAACATGTCGGGTTTAATGTAACACTACTATTAAAGTTTTAAATAGTGATTGTGCATCCAGTTGGTCTTGGTTTTTGAAATAACTTATGATTCACCGCCACGAAACAGGAAGCTAATTATGGGTTGCAAGTGGCTAGAATAATGTCATTGCATATTTTGCGAGTATCTGTCACGTCTCAGGTAATACATTAGGCCTAAATGCCAGTACGCCTAGTGATGTTTCGACAGCGAAGGCTTGTACAAGCGCAGTATCGGGAGACAACATGAAATGCCACGAAGGGCACACGTTTCATGAAAATCGTCAACTGGTGACAACTTTATTGCTAGAAGAAAGACACGCTCGCGTCATAAACGCAGTAAGCTTACAATTCCTTTAAAATGAGTATTCAACTAATCGAAAAATACAGACAGGCCTACCGGAAAATAAAAGTTTTTATGGTAGTGTACGCTACTGTTCCTGTATTTGCCCATTTCACTTACTGTACTTACAGCTGAGTTTGACGAAAAAAGAACTCCAAATTTGTAACCTTGAGAATGTTCAAACTAACTGTATGGAAATAGATCCGACTGAGAAACTGACGGTAGCTCATGAAATGACCCACCCTTCATGGAATCCGAAGGCCCTTTACCATGATCACAAGAGCCGTCTTCACTGAACTGAACCGCGATTCAGATCAGTCCAGTCCACATTTCTTTCAGACCTATAGTCCTGTCTCCCCCCCCCCCCCCCCCCCCGTCCTTCGTCTGGGCCTAGGCCAACAAAGTGCTAAACCTTGAGGTACCGCTATATCATCTAACACTTTGAACGCATCTCTCACCTTCCTACACGTTACACACTATCCCATCTCAGTCTCCGTGTTATGGTACGATACCCTTACACGGTCATAACCAGCAGAGGCTGTAAAGCACGAAGCTCCTCAGTATAAAATTTCCCAATGTTCGTATTTCATATTCTACGGCGCGCTATTCGTCGCCTCTTCACGGACGTTATTTTAGGGTGTTCTGTTTTACAATTCTATTGTGGAAAAGCCCCTCCCTTAAGAATTTAGCGGCAGGTCTCCTCATTTGCCATATAAACTGGGATAAATTTTTTATTGTTTAGACATTCAAAAGGGCTACACTTTTATTATAACCTCAAGCTTTAACCGTCAACACAGACGAACACAAAGGTGGCAGCCCGGTAATACATGCACAGTCTACATGCAGTGCCGTCACGTTCTGCAGCGCTTGCGCAGCCTCGCGGGCAAACACAGTCCGTGACTTGTTAACGCTTATGCAGGTGAGCCTCCCCGGCAGACATACATGCACTGGCCTTTATAATGACATTTACAGATTGTTATTTTAGGTATTTTTACAGGGGCATTTATACGTCCACAATTCTCCTGGCAAGACTACTTGGTGTGCCATCACTTTGAAACAGATACATGTAGGCCTCCAGAAAATAACTTTCTACCCCTAGTATAGGCCTGCAGTGTTATTACAAAGCAGGTGGCAAGGGTCAGCTCTGACCACTTCTGCATGGTGTGGGTGGTTAGGGAACAGCTGCAGCGCAAGGAGTTCGACTCACTCAGTTGAATAGCTTACAAGACTGTCCACCAACCCCCTAACCCCATTTCTCTCTATTCTTGTGTCCCTGTACGCGTGTCCAGGAAACGTTTGAAAGTTGAATTGTTCCATCTACATTGTGCGTCAAGCCTCTTGACCCCTGCCGCTCTTCACTCACGTCATATTTCGAAATCTTTGTCAGTGTTATAGCCTACATTTTCACAGCAAAAAGAAAAATGGCAGGCAAATTTATTACCATTTATTTGAGGCTATGCTACAGCTAGTTTTGTGGATGAATGTAAAAGCACCCCATGTAACATTTAAAACTAGGTTATTTGCTATTTCAGTTGTAGCAAGTTGAAGGGCTCTGGAAGACTAGGTCTTGCCGGTGTTACAGCCTGCCATAACAGCAGCACGCGTGGTTACACAGTTCACATTTCATATTTCAAATCACAATTACGTGCTGTTAATTTACGTCCTTCATGCTAACGGCAGAGTACACACGCAATATAAGAAGAACCCCACACCAGAATATTTGTAACCAGCGCGCGAGACGTAGCAGGAAAGTGGAGGTTCGTAATTTGCAGTCAGTTTCGCCAAGTATGGCTCAGGGTAATGAGATAAAGAAGGACGCCGTGGGTAGGACATGTAACAGTCATCTGTGAGATGGGAAATGCATACAAAATTTTGGTAGAAATAACTGAAGAGAGCACACTACTTGAACGACTTACACGTAGGTGGGGAAGTAATATTAAAATGGATCTTAAAGAAATGACGTGTGGGGGTTGTGACCTGGATTCAACAAGACAGACAAGGACACGGTAGAAAGTTTTGAACATATTATGAACCTTTCGGTTTCATGAAAGGCGGGGAATTTCGTGACCATATGAGTAAATATCAGTCTTTCATTGAAGATCCAGTAACATAAAGTTACTTAGAAATGTATTATAGTTTCGAAGTTTCAAAACGTTTGCAAGCAAAGAGAAGCAAAAATGTGCCCTTTTGAGATCTAGCAAATCCAAAAACGATGTAGCCTGACACTCAAATATGCCCAAATGGACATTTTTAAAGTTATAAAATGTGAAATTCTTCTTAACAGAGGTTTGGCGTTGGGGCACAGATATTAAATTTAATTGTCGGAACCTTGGTTTATTTACAGACTCCTTTCCAGCATCATAGATTACATACCGTCGAATGGCAGGATGATTCGAAAATGCAGAGATGTGAAGGACAAGGCAGGAATATCTAGGCCTATCTTATACTGAGGTACAATTGTAAGACTTTTATGACAGGCAAAGTAAAAGGCACGATAAACCTCAATCTGGCCGAGGCACATCCGAAAGCTAAAATCACTGAAATGAATGTACAAAACACACAAAAGCAGCAAAACTTATTGTTCCAAAAGTGTTTTTGAAAGAATATTTTGACAGTATAATATACGCAATTTACATCAGTCAAAACACAAGTGTATTTAGACAGCAGAGTTTATGGTATGTGGGTAAACCCATGCAACATAAAGCCGCGAAATCTTAGGAAACAAATTACTACAAGATACGAAGTAAAAGTCGACCACGCTACATACCAACTACCCTTCAAAGTATGAGTTGTTTACAAGAGTTGTCACCATATGCCGTATATCCTCATGGCGACAAGTAGATCGGCCCACCTTAGATTAAAAACGGAAATTACAGCCTGTAAGAAACTGCAGCAATTCTGAAAACCCCCTGTGATTACATGACTTATTTTACTTGTGTAGGCCTATGACTTCCAATATTAGATTTTTTCACTATATGTAATCAAACTACTATTTGTACATTATTTTCCTCAATGTGCTTTTTAGAAATGTTGTGAGCTTGAGAATGATCTGTCTTAGGTCGAAACGTGTCGCTCTTTTAGACACATAAACTCTGTTCTCTAAATATATTTGTTTTGACTGATACAAATTGTGTATATTATACAATCATTAGACAACAGGATGTCACATATAGAGAATAGTTTTACAAAGTCCTCTGAGAAGCAGCAGGCAAAGAACACGATACCATATCTTTCCGCATGTACAACACTGACCGACCACACGACACGACGGCACGCAGTAACTGTACGACTGAAAATGCAATGCTGCCAGGTCTCGAGTATACTGTGTACAGTGCCGCAATGGAAACCCAATTTCTGCCGAAATACAACTGATGATCAGGAGGCTTTGGTTCACTTTTGTAGGCAGGCAGCGAGACTTTACGCTGACCGTCATGACTGAGGGTCTGTGTATGAGCGAGCAAGCATTGGCCATGTCCTTTCTCCTGCTGCCCCACCTCCTTCCAATGCCATTGTGGAAGGGCTCTGTAATTACCTTCCTTGTTCGAGTTAAACTTGCACCAAACTCCAGCCACGTAATGACCCACGACAATGCACTGTCATATTTTACGTGTCACTCCTTCATTGCTTCTACAAGGGTAGTTCAATTCGTTTCTTTCTCGTCAAAGTCTGTCAGAAAGTTTTCTGACAGGAACAAACGAATTTGTCATTTTAATGTATTTGCCAAGAAGGAAAGTATAAACATAGTTCATATGGCCGTGGCGTGTGAGGGAGTTTTCACAGTTTAAAAAAAACTGAATACTGTATCAGAATCAGATAATTCTCGTTACTAGAGAGTGTAAATTCCTGATGGTCCTTTCATAACGTAATACAGAGAAAATTGCAAAAAAGAGACAGTCATAAACTGACTGGTCTATAATAAAACAAATATAGGTCTTTCCAGGTTCACAGTCAGCACAAGACGAAAAAAAAAAACACCTACAGGTCTGCGCATTAATGTGACGTGTGAGTGATTTCCACGCTCAAAACACAACACTGAAGTGTGGTTTGAAAATAATGCCAGTGGGCCCATTGATTGCATAAAATAAAAATTTCGCAATTGATAAAGTCAAAGTTATTTTAAATTACCGAGAAAATAAAGGACATAAAACGTAAAAAACAATTTTAAGTACTAAATAGGCTCATGAATGTACATCACCCCAGCTTTGTGTTGTGACTGATATTCGTAATTCGTACTCTGCAAGTCATGGGTTTGCAATCCGCCACGAAGAATGTTTGATGTACCTTAGGTATTTCGCGATATTTATTAGGTTATCCCAGCAGATTCTGGAACGATAGGGCCTACACTGCTACAGACAAATACATGCACACTTGGTCAAGATGTTCCGACAGACGACACAGTGATTGTTCCAGTTTCAGTAGTGTTGAGGCACTCGTAGGTGCGGAGTATCTCCATGTCCAGATTTTACTATTCTGTTAATAGCAATGGGTGTTTTGTACTAAAAGCCGGAGCGGACTTTACCAAACATTATGACTGAGTGACAATCACTCCTGCTCGATATTCACGACGCCAAAGGTTCGAAACTCAGCTCGGAGAGCATATTTCATAAATCAGGATTTTCGTGGTTTTCTTAAGTCTCTCCATCTAAATGATGAAAATGTACCTTAAATTAGGCTACGTCTTCTTCTCCGTACAGCCTTTTTCAAATCAACATTCGAAATACCATGACAGTTCGATCTCTTATAACCTATAGAGCTAAGAAAGTGTCGGTAAAGAAATTCAAAATTAAATTTACTGAATAAAAGCCACCTTAAAGGTGACTAAGCGAACTAAATATATACACACATATAAACACGTAGGTCTATATCAAATAAAATGCGATGTTTTCAAATTGGCAAGGGGCTGTTGGAGCCTATAACAATTTATTAATATATACATATATATTCATACGTGCATGCTTATATACACACATATATACATAGGCTACACATACATATATAATTATTTGTCTTATAAATAATATTTAAATCAATATTTTCTGTTTGTAAAAACTCCAACAGTTTAGTTACTGAAGTAAGAACATCTAAAGTACTTTATAAAGACATTCATACACAAAAGATGAAGACAGGACACAGAGATTTGCATAGGATTATTTTCGTCTATAGATCGCCTGCTATGCAGGACACTCCTCTTTACCTCTACTCAAGTTTTTGAGTCTACTAACATTAGATCACAAATAGCGGGCCTATACCTAAGGTATTTGTCTAAAAGATAAACATCTCAGATTTCATTTTTAGCCATACTTAGTTCTGTCTCCAATTCTGTGCTACAGATCTTTATTTTGAAATGCTTGGATTCATCCAAACGAATGGACAGACGTCTACACACAGAGACAGATGAAAGAAGACGACAAACAAGGGAGAGACAAATGTCGTGGATTACATTCCTCAATAAGCCTACAGAACTTTCTTGGAAAATATTCGTCTGTCATTTTGATCGGTTCCTTGCGTATTCTAGTAATAACATGTAGGGATGAAGAGGATAAACATCTGTTCTCTGCCGGTACAAAACGAACGTAAACACAGACACATTCAGCTGCACTGTTACAACGACCACGTCCTGTGTGTATTGTTACCAGAATACAGATAAAGTGAGGACCTGAAAATAGCTGATCAATCAAAGCGAAATCCAAGTTATGCTTTAACATATAAGAAGCCTGTACTTAAAATATGCAGTTAAAATTTGGATTTAGGCTTATGACGAAGGGAAGAGACGGCTTGGCAGATCTAGGCGTAAACGTGTGGTAAGACTTCAATAAAATGCACTTAAATAACTTGGGTGGGAGAGTGTGTATTAGATTCTTGTGACCCACATCAGGGAGCAGTGGGGTGACTTGTGGATACGGTCGTGAACGTTCAATATCTATAAAATTTAAGGAATTTCATGATTAGTTGAGCAACTGTCAGGTTCTCAAAAAACATGTGTTCTATGCACTCATTGGGCCTAAGTTTTTGATTCTTACGCTATTGGTGACTTGCTGCATTGTATTTAAAGTGCAACTACACATGACAGCATCCAGGTTGAAAAAATCACTTCTGTGGTATGGAACTAATCACCTATAGACAGGCCACAATTTTGAAATCGTTGGCCCTTAAATTATATACAGGCTGTCTATATTTCTGAAAGCAATTGCTAATTGTCACATACTGATTGACACTTTAGAGCAGCAATGAAAAGTGGGGGGCAGTTACACCTCACCTACTTCATCTGTCTTTTCCGTCCATCAAGATCCATTAGCGGACACAGGACTCCCCTGCTGCTGTCTCATATTGAGATAAAATACACTGACACCTAGAATGCGACACAGAGTGAGCAAAATGCATTTAGCCAGCTTTGAAAACCGGTCATTTTCACTAAGCAGATTTAGCCGCGACAGAATTTGGATTCTGGCTAACTCATTTCCTTATGAATTAAACTTCTCTGTCAGAAAACTCAGTAAATTCTCTCTCAAATTCGATTTGCCTCGTATAAATTTCGATATTATAAACGTTGGTGATAATACTGTGAACTATATGTTTGGGCCCCACATCATGATGAAGTCAGCAGAAACGAAACGGCGAAAATACTTTTAAAAGGCTTCTGCAATGATATACTCGTAATTCGTTGGGAGAAAATACAAATAAAATAAACAAAAACACATAAATGATATTAGACACTAATAAGAAGGGCACAGTCATGTCTCACAATTAAATTGCAGGATAATATCATAGTGTACTGTTAATAATTCATTTTAAAATGTGGGAAGTTAAAATACGTGGGTAAAAGCGTAACAAATCGAAATCTCATTCATAAATAAATTAATATCAGATTAAATTCAGGGAACTCTTGCTATAACGCATTTTGGAATATTTTATATCTCCTCCAACTATTTAAAAATGGCCATAAATTTGCCTGTTTTTATACAGGTGTAAGACTTCTTTCAGGGCAGTAACCAGAACAGAAACGGGAAAGGAACTAGTGGAGGTTGAAGCGTGTATAAGGAAGGTTTATAATCTATACTAGTGTAGTAGTAACAGTAGTAACTTACTGCTATTACTACTAATACTACTACTACTACTACTACCACAAGATTTCCATTAAATTGGCTACTGAGGACTGCAACTTACTCGTCGAAGTCGTTTTTTCCTATGCTATAGAGAAGGGGTGCACAAATTTTTCAAAAATCTAGAAGCCACCTCAAAATTCTAGGCAGCAGAAGGGTCACACGAAGTAAGTTTCATACCGAGAACCCACAGATATTAGGCGCCAGTGTACAAAATTCAGACGCCACGGCGACCTGGCGCCCGGTATTTGCAAACCCCTGGTTTAGATTTTAACAGCACTGAAGATTTGTGTCGCAGTTATCTGGCTTATGACACTGTGTAGTGCGGTTAAATGTTTATAGACTACCAACTACCAGCCTACACGGTGTCATGACCCAAAACACCACACTGTGAAACCAACTGGCCTGCGTATGGATACAGTATTATTTGTCACTGAGTTTCTCATAAATGGCCATCGTGCAACACCTGCTTAGGCCTACTAGACTTTTTATTTTTTATTCACAACTTTTTAAATATTTACAATATGCTAAATATTTAAAAATATGCTCACAAAAATTGTATATATGTGTGTATATATACATATACATACATATATACATACATACATGCATACATACATGCAAGCATACATACATACATGCATAATGCATCAGCATACACACATGCAAATATACATACATACATACATACATACATACATGCATACATACATACATGCATACCGTCTCTGTAAACTACGTGCCTAACGGCAATAAAAATCGCGGTCTGTGTGATGTACAGAATTGTGAAGACTGTATTACCGATACACTCGCGTCTTACGTAGACACAGGCTACTGCATCAAATCCGTAGATTGTTTTAGGATGGACTTAATTAAATGTGAACTGGAGTCATCTGGCTCAGGAAAGGGTACAGTGGCGGAATATTGTGAACATGACAACAGACATGCAGTTACCATTAAAACTCGAGGACATCAGGACTAGCCGAATGACTGCTCAAGATAGACTCTGCTCCATGCTGTTAGCTCGGTACGTACAGAAAAGGTGCAGCTGAAAACTGTCATTCTTTCCAAATGGGAATAATTTCACAAAATAATATCAATCCAGTAATTTATAGCATGAACCACGAAACCAAATTTAACACAAATTGACTGTTTTTCATTACAAAATTATAACATTTGAGCTACCATCTTTATGGGGAAAACCACCATTTTTTTCTCAGCTTTTTAGGGCTGGCGGTTATCAAATCTTTATTGTCTAGATACTCCCACACATGTCCGTTGTCTCGAAATAACGCACATAAACCCATGTTACTGTCTGGGTACTACATGCGCGTTGCATTCTGTACATGTCCTCTATTCGTCCGATTAACCCACCTACACGGTTCAAATGTCCAAACACATATGTGTCAAGGCACCATGTTCCCAGGTTTCTTGTTCGATTCGGGTTCCTGCAGAGGTCTCTGCCATTGTAACATGAATAGTCGTAGCTTGGAGGCATTGTCAGCTGTCAGGCTGATATAGGTTAGGGTTGGCAGGCTCCGACTAAGAGCAACGTAAGACTCTCTGCTTGATAATTCGTAATCACAACTACCATTTTCTTGTACTTTTTACCGAATAGGCGTTTTAATACCTTTACAGGCCTCGAAACAATCTTCCCAATTTTCCCTCTGCCTGTTCCTAATACATACAGAGCACAATTATAATCCCTAGCTATATTGGACCCTTTCTCTTCAACCATTCATTTTGCAGTGTTTTACTTCTGTTTTTACAGGCATACTATACATTGGGGTGACTAACTTGGAATTTTAAACTCTGATTGCTGTTTTCATGTATTAAAACGAATCTGAAGTACTCAACTGTAAAACCCCAAAACGTAAATTAGTAAATAGACCTAAGTGTTCGAGGGGTTCAGAAAGTTATATTTTCCTTAAGAATTTTCTTTGCACCTACTATGCTTCCTGCTACGTTGTGTACAAAAATGTAAAAAACTGACGAAAACCGCGTTATTAAAAGTAAGGGGTCTCATATGACAGTGATAAATCAATTTCTGGTACAATATCACCATCTGTCGACATGAATTTGGTGTACCAATAGATAGTGAAACTTCATGGTAGCATAAAATGACAGTGATTTATTGTAAAGCACCAAAAAACATTAATTTCTTCAACTGCAGAAAAAATGGAATGGTGTACCAGTTGATTGTTAAAAAGGAATAAATATGTACGATTAATCATGTCAGGTGTAACACGCAGATGAAAGGAAAGGACATACAGGGACATATTAAGACAAATTCTGTTATTCATTTAACTATAACAAGTCATCGCAATTTACGTTTAAGTGCGACAGTTTGTAACACAGAGAAAAGTATAGGCTTATAACATTCGGTTCTGAAAGCTATTAGATACTTTAGGAATTAAAAAAACTGAAATCCTTAATACGATTCGTTATCGATATATACAGGCGCCTTCTAATTCGACAAGCATTTCATATCAAACGACGTAGTTACTGACAATATTAAAACAATACCACTGGTGACAATTTATTTTATAAGCCACACTGGGCTTGAGAGCCAGTTTTCTCACTTCTGTTCCGAATATTACTAGGACATTCAGTATTACATTCCAGATAAGTCCACAGTAATGTCTCTTTCTTAACAGGACAAAGTGACTCAAAACAGTATTCAATCCGCGACCGCAAAGTTCAGCTCCGCAATATTACCCATCATAAAAAAGATTAGCATCCGGCCCTAGCTTTTAATTTCCTTTTAGAACGGATCTAGTTTCCCACTTGTATTGCACTCTGCAGCACGTCCAGGCCTTGAGAATGCAGAGGGGAAGGGTCGAATGTCACTGCTATTGTGTCCAGGAAGAAGCCTGACAGCCCTTCAGCCCTTTGTGTGAATGTCCTACAATCCTAGCATTGACAGTGTTTACTTTACATTCTTATTGTCATCCGGATCACATGTACTAATTATTTCGCTTGAAAAGTTTCGTACAGTCTCTCAGAAAAGCACACGGTGCTGTCAGGCTATCCAGTTTTAGCTGCAAGGACCAACTTCTTTGACCTGCAAATCTGGGTCACAAACAAACGCAGTATGGCAGTTGTGTACTTTAACGTAAGACCGCGAACAGAAACGTAAAAAGGAAACTTGAACTTTAAGAAGGTGTATGCGTTACTGTACTCGAATTTCTCCCACTGAGTTCGGTGTTGCTATTAAGATTTATTGCTTACTTAATTAATGTTTAAGGTGCTTCGCATCTGACAAGTACTTCACGTTTCACATTAGATTCGTTTTACATATTTTTAACACACTTTCATTCCTAAAAGTAAAAAAGCAGACTTACAATATCACAAAACGGCCCTGTGTGTGTGTGTGTGTGTGTGTGTGCGTGTATGTATGTATTACGTACGTATGTGCATGTATGCATGTATGTATGTATGTACGTATGTGCATGTATGCATGTAGTATGTGTATGTATGTACGTATATGTGCATGTATGCATGTATGTATGTATGTACGTTATGTGCAATGTATGCATGTATGTATGTATGTATGTACGTATGTGACATGTATGTATGGATGGATGCATGTATGTATGTATTACGTATGTATGTGCATGTATGTATGTATGCATGCATGTATGTATGTATGTATGTATGTACGTATATGCATGTATGCATGGATGTACATTTTCACGTATATGTGTATGTCCACGTAGAGATAATAGACGTATTCCTGAAGGTGCATGTGTGTGTATTTCACGTAACTTAATACTGTTCTACTGACCATTTCGTTTGCATGAGAATTTCAAAGTAGATTGAAGACTACTGTATTCAGGGATGTGACGCCATAATGTCTGGTATAAATGTACCAAAGTTTCGGAGGGACCTACTGGCTTCATCATCAGGGTCTCCAAACACACTGATTGCTGAAATGTATGCCTACAGCGAAATGTTATATACAGTGACATTCGAAAGTTCTACTTGCATATGGTCAGCAGGAAGCGTTTGATTATTGACCTTTCCATTATTAAAATTAAAACGCTTCTTCCACTAACGGAATGAAATTACGGGGCGTGAAATACAAGAGACGTGGCGGGCGAAACTCATCTTTTGACTCAAAAGGTTTGCTATTATATTCCAATTCTGCTCGTCTGGGTGGAAACATCACAGCTTCCTTTGAAATGATATTAACATTATCCATACCTACACACAGCCTATATGTAACAACACGGCTCTGTTGAAACAATTCTTCATTTTCAGAACAGCATTCCATTTCGCCATTTAACTTACAGCACGTTTTCACGGTCTACCGGCTAACATAAAGGCTGATTCAGAACTGAAAATTTAATAATGAAAGATATAAAACTGTTATAAAACTACATATTACGGCCCTATAGTCGACAAACATAGGTCATACTAATTTAAGTGGTATAGTCCAATTTCTACGTCTGTGTTGAAAGACAAGGGTCTGGAAGTCCCACTTCTACGAACTTAATGTACCGCTAACACCTAACATGTCTAAGAAAGGCATGTTTACAGAAAGCAATAATGCATATAATCACAGAAAGTGCCTGGAGGACTGGCGGTTTAATGGCATGAGTTTAGAGTCGCTAAAGGCAAACTCTAGGAAAGTTATACTGTAGTACTTGACACGACACGGAAACTTGTAATAATGAATGAAAATCCTGTTTTGAATTTATAATACTATACTGGCATAACAGCCATTTCATGGTCGATATGAATTTAGAACCAGACCTCTGCTGTCAAATATGATTAGTCTGGGTCTTAGCAGTACCATAGTACACAATGACGTCAGCTCGTCAAACGTTCGCAAGGGGCAAGAGTGCGACATGAAGTCTTCAGTAGAACGACATAAGACTGATCGGAGTGACAATGTGTCTGGCTTATGGTCCTCGCCTGTAATTGCAACCTCGTTTGCGAAATAAAGTATGGTGAAAGGCGGTATGGCGTAATTTTATTCCTCTCGGTGTTATTTTCGTACATTATGAAAAGCGATATTGGGAAAGTAAAGCACGTAATGTGTGTGTGTGTGTGTGGTGTGTGTGTGTGTGTGTGTTAGGCTTATTACAGAACTCTAAAAGTATGACCTGTTAAGTGTACTATTCTGTCATTGCTTGTAAACAATGACCCGTACCGATAATAGCAACTTTTAGGGAACAGAAAAAGAGAATTATGGGGCAAGGTGCGCACAACAGCAAGGGACAAGAGTAATAGACTGTAAAAAGTAGTTTTTCATGCTGGCATAATGGTTCATAGACCCATAAGACTACACGTTACCGTAACCAATTTATTTCAAAATGTATACTTTATTGCCCCTTCCATATTATTCTGTGTTCAAGATCATTTGCATTATCACTGACTAACGACACGCACAGTATTATAAATACAATTCTGCGGCTATACTTAACTTGTTCTGTAATAATCATACATTTTATTCTTGTAAATTATTTTCTTCCTCCATACTATAATGTATTAAACTTTTACTTGCATACGTTTGTCCCCACACATGAGGCAAAACTATGCATTTGTGATACATAAATTGCATAAAAAACACCAATGAAAATGATTGCGTCATGTTAAAGTTTTCTCTCATGCAAAGTGCGTAAATTCAGAAACCGAAGTGCATTAGCATAACTGTGGCCATCAGTCTCAAGACGACTACAGCAAGGGTCTACAAACTTCTGCTAAATGGATTAGAGTTTTTTTTAACATCAGCAAAGGTAACCGAATTCCACACAACAAATGCGTACTTCGGTTTAGGTCTAACAACAGACACGTTTAACATCAAGTAACTGTCAAGAGCCGAAGAATAAAGAGTAACATAGGAATAAATTACGAATGGAAAAAAATACAGCACAGTCAACATGATGATAAAAATATAATTTGAAATCAATAAGAACTCCCAGATCATTGATAAAATCGGTAGGTGTGATATAAGATTCATAAGTTTGTATTTTTAAAGTGTTTCTAGAGAACGCAATGAATATAGTTTTTCTACTACTCCGATTCGTCACATTAACTGCATATGAACCTTGTACAGAACCGACACCTGCTTGTAACCGAGCACAATAATCCGATAATCTAACACGAAAAAAATTCATATCTGCGAAAACGAGGGATCTGGAATGACTAGCTAACACTGCATTTATCTTCAATAAACGTATTACAACGCAGAGGCCAAAATAAAGAGCCTTGAGAAACGTAGGAAAAATTGTAACACACGACGAAATACACACCACAAATTTTAACGCACGATAACAGTAATCAATAATAATAATAATAATAATAATAATAAATAATGCACACAAGTTAGTTGCACAATCTACTGAGTATGCTTGTGCAGAGGTAATGACGTACCCACTTCGCATCTTGGCTCGGATATAGTCCATCCCGACAGAGACGTTTTATGTTTCCACCATCTCTCTATATCAGGGGTGCCAAACCGCGGCTTCCGAGCCACATGCGCTCTTTGACATATAATGTGCGGCTCGCGGAAATATGTTGGCTGAGCTCCTTTTTGCATTACAATTCATATAAAAGGTAAATAAAAAATTTTCAAGCTTTATAATTATTTACCGGGTATAAACTGGGTTAAAACGTAAGTTTAATGTTCATGGTGAATAAATATATTTAAGAATTTTTGTAACAAAATGTGCATGTAACAATAAAAACGTGTGTGTAATACTTGTTCATGTCTTGCGGCTCTCAGACATCTGAAGTTTATCGTATGTGGCTCTTACGTTAAGCAAGTTTGGCCACCCTGCTCTATATGAACGATAGGTCAAAGCTTCAATCACGTTACGTCCTCCTTTATCCTTGTTCATCATTCATTATCATATCCCTCCCAACGTACGAACTTCTGCAGTTAAAGAAGCATTAACGAATAACTAAAGAATAAATCGCCACATAAGTTGTATAAAATACAATATGTCGGCACGATTCAATGTACAGGACGACAACAGCAACGATGATGAAGCTGACTACACTAACGATGAATAATGTGACCTTTAGTACGAGTTCGATTACGTTGTTCGCAGTTTCAAGCAGGCATGACTCCGATCCATCAGACGCATGTAGAGTTACGTGGTCCTGAGAAGGCAGAACTATTCATGCATAACAAAATATCACTGGCAGTCACCCGATTTTCAACTGCATACAAGTGCTCAATAAGAAACATGGGTGCAAAAACGGACTAGTATAACCGCCAAATTTATGGTCACGTCAAAATGAAAACACACCTTGCTTCCAAACACAAATCCTTTTTTTATCGAGCCATTAAAATTCTTCTTCAGATATTTTCCAAGCAGTTACTATCAACTATGGATCTAACCTCTTGTCCAATTTAACCACAGGCAGGACAAGGGGGACTCACGTTTGTAAAGCTGTTGATATTGACCATGTGTAAGATTTGAAGAAGCATGCTAATAGCTCGATAAAACTTAGGATAAAGATTCTCAAACAAGCCATGTTTCAATGTGGTAATAAATTTTGAGGCTATATGAATTTGTTTTAGCACCTATGTTTTATATATAACCACGAGTAAGTTCGCTTGTGCACGTACATATTTCTTTCCCAGAATCATTAACATTCTGGCAGACATGTAGCCTTCATACAGTATATCTTAGCTTATAAACCCGCCTACATTGGACAAGAAGGGTTTTATGTATGGCCATTGTAACTTCGAAGGAGGATAAAAAAAGAGCGTCTCCCTTGATGTCACCTATATGAAGACAACGAGTTTTGGACCCAACCCTAAACCAATGAGCCCAACATTTTTTTTATTTCGTTCCCTCATTCTTACTTAATTAAAGGCCTTGAAATCACAAATCGAGAATGCGCGCTGGTTAGCAGGAGATTTATAACATCAGTCCACATCGTCTATATAATAAATAAATGTACGCCGTGAGATAGCGGTCAGTCTATGGGAAAGGACGCGTCATGCTGCACATCGCTATACCCTGCAACAGAATGCATATTCATGAGAGATCCTTTGTGTTGGACACAGTTTGTAAGGGTTGCAGATCAAAATTGTGATTGGCTGCCAGGATAAATTCTTTCGTCTCTCTTAAGTATTATTACGCCTTGTACGTAAGATACATGCTATATGTTGGTTTTGCATTCAGACATTGGACCATGGTGTAATTTGTTTCTTGTGTCAGAGTTTAAGGCAGGCCCAGTTTATTTGACCGATATTCAATACCCATTTCTTTCTAAGAAGCCTATAGGCAAAATAAATATTAAGATAACTACACAGTAATTAGGCCAATTTATAACCAAATGCACAGTCCCTTTAGGGAAAACATATGAAAGTCTTATCACAATTTTTGCCATTTTTCTTGTACCATTGAAAAATTAGAATTAGAATTTTAATTCAGAATTTATGATTATACATTTATAATAAAGCTGAGAATATTTAAAGTGCATCTATAATAACAGATTTCTGGGGGGGGGGGGGGGGGGTAAAGCAGCCGGGGCGTAAAGTTAACTGCTCACCTCCATCTAGTGCCGAGGTTAAGAATGTATGGAGCTCTACCTCTGTTCCCCCTACATGCCTTCATTGCGTGGACAGTGAAAACTTTAACTTTTACCTTAGCTTTTTACCTACAGTAACAGACCTACATATAGCAAACCAACAATAATCAGACGTGTGTGTAACGAATTGCTGGCGTGTTCACATCCCAGAAGATGCTTTTTGAACTCATTTCTTCTGTCCATCTGTATGCAAGAAGCAACTCGTGGTTAACTACACAGCACTGGACACTCTGCATGGTGTCCCGCTCGAATATGTGCGGGCATCTCGAACTTAACTTGCTAAGTATGTGTCTGCGCGAAAAATGTTTGAAACAAAAGTTGTATTAAAATGCAACACACATTTTATGGTCAATGCACTTTTTCCGTAAATCTTACACAGACAAAGAAACAAGGCGCTAGAACTGTTACACTATTAGTGTTGCTAACGAAGGTGACCTGCAGTGCACACTGCTCGGTACTGGACCCACATTTCCGCATCTGCCTACATCGTACGGAACATGATATAACATATAGTCGAATGTAAGTTTTTTTTTGTGGTGAAGGGCCCCGCAGCAGATGCTACGGACGCACCGCAGCCTTAAGGCTTATTGTGCAACCCTGTGACACAGATGAATATTTTTTTTTTCGTTCTTCCAAGTAATGAAGCACCGGTGGAATGAAATTGACAGGGGAAAACCGAAGTACTCGGGGAAAACTTGTCCCAGTGCCAATTCGTCCACCACAAATCCCACATAAACTGACCCGGGATCGAACCCGAGCCTCCGCGGTGGGAGGTCGGCGAATAACCGCCTGAGCCATGGCTAAGTAGGTATATACTAAGTACTATAACGAAGCCGATCCTAGGGGCCGCGCGGTTTAAGGCGTGAGTCTGCGGCCGCTCGCTTGCTGGTACTCATTTAATAGGAAACTATGTGGGCCCCAGAGCCGGTCTGGACAATTTGGAGAACAGGAATGTCTCTTGCCCCCACAGGGTTCGAAATCCCTATCGTCCAGCCCGCAGTCTGGTCACTATACCGACTACGTTATCCATGCTCTGTACACAGTAAATTACTTGTATCTTCAACATGCTTGATAAATAAAGCATATAGGCTCATATTAAGACGATCCCAGTGGCCGCGCAGTCTAAGGCGTTGGTCTGAGGCCGCTCGCTTGCTGGGATTGCGGTTTCGAATCCCGCCGGCGGCATGAATGTGTCTCTTGTGAGTGTTGTGTGTTGTCAGGTAGTGGTGTCTGCGTCGGGCTGATCACTCGTCCAGAGGAGTCCTATCGAGTGTGGTGTGTCTGAGTGTGATCGTGAAGCCTCGATACTGAGGAGGCCCTGGCCCACTAGGGACTGTTGCGCCACGAAAGAAAGAAAAACATATTATAATGAATTAGGCTACTTTCAGCAACATAGTGATACAGCTGAACAAAACTGTAATTTTAAGTCAAGAACAACATTCCTGTAAGTCCACAGAAAGTCCTGTTTTACCAAACTGCCCACGTTTCTTCTGAGCCCTTCTAATGTGTCGCACGTGTTCGGCAAATACAAGAACAAGTCTAGTATAAAAACTAAAACGCGAGAGAAGACTGCTAGCAATCAAACGCACATGACGACTGAAAACTGTGATCCACCGGAGCCCAACTAGCAGATGAGTAATTCCTGCTGTTATATAATGGCAAGCAACCTAATACAATTAATTCATATTACGCACAACTTGTCATGATTGACACGTACCGTTACACAAGGACGCGCAATTTGACAAGATTAACTCGCACTGTTACTGACGCACAACGGGGAACGATTAACGTGTACTGTTACATAAAGAGACGATTAACTCGCGGCCATTTGGTTACACAGTTAATTCCAAATTGGGGCAATTAAGTCATCGCTATAAAATGGAGCTAAACTTTGGGGACAGTAACTCTTGGGTACTTGGAAATTGTTTCTGAGGCATATATTTCACGCAAGAAATTATTTTCAAATAGGATATTTGTGAATAATAATCACAATCAAGTTATCGATGTAGGATATGTCGAAAATATTGAGTATTTTAACATAAAACCCTTTCACTAATTTATCTTAAAAGTACTCACACTCAGACTTCCCTACCTAAAGAAAGAAAAAAATTATTTCAATACAAGAGCTTGGATTATCTCCTTTATGTGTTTCAGAAAGCGTCCCGCAAGTCAGACTTGAGTAAATAACACAGCCTATCATACACAATGATGTTAAAGTAATGTTGGCCGACAATTTTTTCAGCTTTATGAATGTATGACTGCAATGGTGTCATAATAATTGTTGAAAGGAAAGCTTAAAACGTAAAGTGAGCTCTATTCCACGCTATAAAGGCATACAGGGACAGAACAGGTATAGCTGAAGCAATTCTTAACCTCGGCACTAGATGGAGGTGAGTGGTTAGCTTCACGCCCCTATCGCTTTACACTCGGCTCCCACTGAACAGGAGACAGTGAGTCCCAGTGTCGGTCTGGACTGTTCTGGAGAAGAGAAAAATCTCTTGCCCCTGATGGGAATCGAACCTCATACTTTAAGTCCATAGTGCAGTGACTACTGCGGCTCCCGGAAGGCTTAAAAGGGCCCAGACAGAACCACAAGTTGTCGAATTCACAAGCATGAAGAATGCAAGTTGCGTATGCACCACGCAGTGGAACATTTGGGGGCGTGGAGGTACGTACCCAGTCTACACATTCTAAGACTACACCTTGACGCCAGATAGACATGTTGTTTGTTTCAAGTTCTGATCACAACCCTGGCAACCATTAGTCACAAATTCACTATAAAGTAGCCACATAAAAACATCCGAACCTCAAGGCCAGAAACAGAATTATGGTTTTATGGGCTATTAAGGATTTATGAAATTCATATTTTCATGCAACGGAGTGCTTCAATAGCAGGTAACAATCACCCAGCAGCTCAAGAAATTTTCTCCTTTTAGGAGATCCTAGGTGCATTACCGTGTTCACAAGGCTCGTCACTGATCCCTATGCCAAATGAAAAAAAAAAAAAACCTACCAACATATAATTTATACGAAATGGCTATGAAGTAATCTACCACGCAGAAAGTTGGAAAGCTCCACTCCACATCGAAAGTATGCATTCGAGAGATGCCTACATATTATCGGAATTATGAATTCAAAACAGACAGGCGGTAAGATTTCTTGGATGGGAAACCAATCTCTCATCATTGACAGGAGTAGAACACTTGACAGATGAAGATACAGGTGGAAGAGCTATATGAAAGAACTTTTAGTGAAACACTGTAGACTACGAAGTTGTGAACTGGACTAAACTGGCTGAGAAACGGGCTAAAATTATGACATTTAAAGGGAAAAGAAGCTCAATTTTTAGGTGCTGAAGAAAGGTCCTGTAATTTATCAGGGAGTTTATTCTAACTACAGTCCATAGGCCTACACGGTCTACGCCGCTTGGAGCAGGATCACTGCACGTGTCAAGATCAAACAAATCCCGAATTTATGGCTGTTGTATATCACGTGGGACATGTTCCTGCCTTGTCAGTTGGTGCGCAGTGTTGCTAAGAAACGCTGGCTGTAAATCTGCGTGGCTCGGTGATGAGATCCAGCGTGGCGGGTTTCATAAGAGGCGAAGAATTTCTTGACTAGCTCAGTCAATGTTAACTTCTCAAGAACAAGTCCGTTCCGACGTGCTGGTCTGATATCTGCAGTGCTTCTGGACATGCAGCAGCACGCAAACTGAAAGCAACAAGCATCGACCCCAAAGGTCTTCAAAATTGCATAGAATGCGTGTGGAACTGCACTAAAACGCAGGTTTCTTCAAACTGAAGTACACTTTTCCCTTTCCATTCTTACAGTAAAGATTAAGCGAAATTCTGTAAACAGATGGGACATATTACGTTGTCGGAGGCCTGTTACAATTCCTTTCAGGAATGTAAAATGTACAGAAGATCTTTCGGCAGAAATAGCTAATAGACTTATAACCCGTGACCTTTCACGGGGTCTGGGCACCTAACAGCTTATTGTATCCACGTGGCTCACAGTCGTAACTTACGGCAACCCTCACATTACCCCTAATTCGAGGGAAACTTCCGGGGCTGAGGTCAAATAGAAGCGTGCTACCTCCCTCCCTGCGAGAACATCTGGTAACCAATCAGGGGTAGGCTGAAGTGTAGCAAATCATTCACGCTGTTTTGCTTTTCTGTTTCAGGAGGAACAGGAAGAAGATGCAGGTGACAAGGAAAGACAGCAGATGAGTTATTGTTTACTAAAAGTCAGACACAAAACAGGAAACGCAATGGTTCGTCACCAGCAACAGCAGGATCAAGTCTGCACCGCGATGAAAGTAGGCCGTACCGTGGCTCAGCCCGTTAGTCGCCGGTCCCTTACCGCGGAGACATGGGTTCGATCCCGGGCCAATCCATGTGAGTTTTATGGTGGACAAAGTGGCACTGGGATAGGTTTTCGTACAAGTAGTTCGGTTTTCACCAGTCAGTATCTGTTCCACCAAAGTATGTTCCACACTCATATTGTTCACCTACTGCCGATGTTGTGGGCCGGGATAGCTCAGTCAGTATAGCGGCTCCTTACGGGCTGGACAGTCCGGGTTCAAATCCCGTTAGAGGCGAGATTTTCCGCACCCGTCCAGACCGGCCCTGGGGCCTACCCAGCCTCCTGTACAATGGGTACAGGGTCTCTTTCCCGGGGGTAAAGTGGCCGCGGCGTGGCCTTGACCACCCATCCCCCATCTAGTGCCGAGGTTAAAAAACGTTGAGCTGTACCTCTACTCTCCTTCTGGGCCTTCATGGCCTGTTCTACAGTGAACTTTACTTTACTTTACTTTACTTTACTGCCGATGTTACATAGGCCACAGCGTCAGTAAATAAAACACTTCTATTTCTCTTCCACATGGATTTAGCCTACAGTCCCGTTCTTCATTATGTCTTTTAGCAATCGCTTATGCCTATTCTTAAATTAAATTGGGATTAATTTAATTCATTTCAATTAATTAATTAATTAATAGTCTTGCCTCTAGCCTCCTGTTACTACATTCACTGACTTAGGTTAGTTGAAGGAAGTGCATGCAATAGAAGTATTAATATTTAGATAAGTAAACACGACACCAAACTATGTAAGTAATTTTTTTGTATTCAACAATATCGTCCTTCCTTGTAAAAATATTTTCCGAACACTATTTTCAAACATTGTAGGTTCTCAGCATTAGGAGCTGTAAGTCACGGAGTAAATCACCTTCAAGTTACGGAATAGGAATACCTTATTTCCAGTGAGAGTGCTTTATGGGTATTAAATTCTAAAAACCTCAGTTGGCACTCTTGTGAAAAGATGTTCACGACCAAGTTATGAGCAGATTAAATGCGGAGAACAGTTGCTACTATTCAGTACGGAAACATTTTTCGTCCGTCTCGTATCTAAAACCTGAGACCAAAATAATTGTACAAAAACACAGTGTCAGGCCTACCTGTTGTTCGGTACTGATGTGAAACTTGGTCGCATTTACAGAAGAGCAGAGATCGAAGATCTTTATAAAAGTAAGGAGCTAAGAGTGTTTAGGTCTAAAAGGGAGGAGGTACAAGCGCCTGGAGAAAATTACACAATGAGAAGCTTGAAAATGTACACACTCTCCAGCAAATATTACAGACTAAGGGTATCAAACAGAGGAGGGTGAGACAGAGCATGTGGCACATACGAAAGAGATGAGGCATGCACATTGGGCACAATCTTTGTCAGAAAACCTGATGAAAAGAGACGGCCTGGGAGACCTAGACCTAGATAGGAGACAGGGGCGTACATGTAATATGAAAACAGGTTTTAAAAGAAATGGAGTATCAGGACGTGGACAGGATGGGATCCAGTATCGGCGGCCTCATGTACATAAATACAATAATAAATTTTCTGGTTCCATAAATGTGGGTAATTTTTGAACAGCTGGGAAACTATTACGTTCACAAGAAGAATTCTGCTCCACGGTGTTAGTTTGTTTACAGGCGCGTTACTATGTCTAGTTACTGGCTTGCTAGTTTCGGCTTCTCGAGGTACAAGACTTAACGGGAACAACGGCCGTATATATATGCTGCAGCAGACAGTGACCATGCCCAGATAGTACTCTGGAATGTTCCCCTCCATCATGAGTGCCACAAGGACGTGTTACTCCACTACCGTTCCATCCACGAATTGTGACGCTAATTCAAGGGAACAGAAACTTTCAGTTGAGTCTCTGTAGATGCGTCATAACAACGTCCACTTTAAATATCTACTGTTCCTCAGCACATTACTTTATACCACCATGCTTACGTGACGCGGGTTTGCATTAATAAGTCTGTAGTTAACAACCCAAAGATGTAGGCCTATTACATTGTACATACAATTCCGCACACGAAATCTATCGTGAGCCAGCTCACTCAGTTGCACATTTTACATCTTGTTTCTCTAAGATCAATTTTAATATTATTCATGTGTCAAGGACTTGATCTCCCAAAAGTCCGTTTCTTAAGATTTTCGACTACATTCCTGTATTTACTTCTTACCTTGCCCGTGTCACATACCCTGGAAATTTCGCGTTTCCGAATGCAATGCAAGGAGAATATTTGGACCTATTAGTGAAGAAGTAGACTGCATAAACAGAGGCTGTACATTAAAAAATTGTAGTCGGAGGACCTGAAGGGAAGACTCCACTTCAGAGACGTGGGTGTGGACGGGAGAATAATGCTGACTTATAAAGAGATCTTAAGGAAAGAAGGCGATGTGGTGTTGATGGTTTGATACGGCTCAGGATACGGTCTACGGTCCTGTGGGCATATTCCTGTAAAGGATCTTCAGTTTCTACAAAGGACGGTGTTTGTTGAGCTTCTGAGGGCCAATCGGCTTCTCAAAGACTCTGGTATAAGGCATTGGCTGGGCAGTTAAAAGTACTGAGGCATATGAAGGGTAGACTTATAAGTTAGGAATGTTCTAATTACGTAATTTTCTGCAGACGTTAGACAGTTTCTCTCCCCTGGGTCCAAACATCTGTCTGAAAATTGTTTCATTTCTTAAATTCTATTCTAAAACCGGAAAGTGAGCTGATTACAGACGGCTGTTCGCAATATTTTATTCAAAGACCCCCCCCCCCTCGACCAGAAAGTGTTTTACTTACAGACACTTTTAGTTTAACATATTACTGTAGGATTGTTCTTGGGGGTTATTGGAGTAACATTCATGCAATTCTATCGGCGCATTTTCTTCTTCTAAGCGTGTTCTAAATTACGTGTACATATTTTATAATTTTCAGATAAGGTTGCAGGGTGTGGACTAGAATGAGGTGTCGCATGGGCTTTTGTTAACACGGTAAAATAATTTCGGGTTTCATAGAAGTCGACATTTTTTGACCTCACCTAAGCAACTATCAACTACTGAATTATATGTGTGTGTCGTTGAATTTGTTAGTTAAAAAGACAGAAGCTGAATATAGAACATCCGTCGAGAAAATGCTTATATGTTGTACCGAAACGTCGGTAACAACTGCCAATCTACTACGCGTAACATCTCAGAAGAGCGAAGACCTTGACGTATTTTTTATTTTATTATTATTCCAAGCTGAAAGGTAGGCCTACAAAGACCTTTTTAAATAGAATAAAGCCAGGTACACGCTTTATATATTGCCATTTTAAAGCGCCCTTATTCATCCTTGTTTTTTGAAGGAGGAACGCCCTTTTGTTGAGACTGATCCCAGTCGGGTCCCAGCACCACACATCGCCGCCCGTATAACATCCATGTATCCCTATTCCATAAGCATGCGTCTACGCGGACCTTACATTATGCACATCAGAGACAATGGACTTTGTTCAAGCATCGGATTTTGAAATTTATGGACCTTCACTGACACTAAACTTTTAGAGACACATCGCTCGTTGCCGCTTCTTCTTCTTCTTCTTCTTAGCCTTGAACAATTCGTTCATCGGACTGTTACTCATCGTCAGGAGGACATGGCTGTTAACAGGACTGTAATTGGCAACTGCGTTTTGAAACTTCAAACTAAAGCCAATAGTAGGGGTCAGACTCATCTTTGAGATATCTTTGACAGGCTTATAAGCCTAGAGTGAGAAGCCAGGATATAAGCTTGCTCTTGGAAGGCAGAAAAAGAAATACAAAAGTAATAGGCCTAAAGGCATAACACGCTTCGCGACTGTCAGAATTATCAGACGAGTTACGGGTTCTTCGTGTTACTTCATGGGCATAAGTCTGTTACTTCTCGTAAGCCTATTTATTCGCGGGAATTGCTTGTCCTAATATTCTTCAAATATGTTTAACATAGTTGCTCTTTTTGTACAAATAAAAAGTCAAATTTCTGAAATTATTTTTATTCTCAGAGGAAATATCCCTAGTCTTTTGTCATTACATAAAACTCTTCGTTTCATCTGTTAAATGTTCTGGCTTAAGAGACTCGAAGCTAGCAATTTGATTTCGTATACGTCGATGGGGTGGCGCAGTCGGTATAGCGACTAGGCTACGGGCTGGACGCTCCGGAGTTCGAACCCCGGTAGGAACAAGTGGGTTTTCCGTTTCATAAACGTCCAGGCCGTTTCTGGGACCCACCCCGGAGGTATAGCAGTTGGGGTGTAAAGTTAACAATTCACCGTCCTCTAGTGCCAAGCTTAATAATGAGTGGAGCTACACCTCTACTCCCCCCTATATCCCTTCATGGCCTAGAAAGGAAAAAATCGTTAAGTCGCTAGACCAAGAAAGGCGTGTTTCAGCAAATTCTATTGAACATACATAAAACAAAAGCTTACAAGACTTGACAGGTGACGACATAACAAGACACTAATAGTCACATTTAAATATTTAAATTCCCTCTATTTTGCAGACGACCTATCCAGAAAATTTACAGATTCTAGGCTAAGTAAATTAAAAGCGATTACAAATACTGAATTAAAATTTTAATAGACAAATTAAGAGCCATAGGCTTATCAATCAGAGAGGCGACCCTATTATAAATAAAAACCGAGACCGACATTAACACGTGCCGATATGCTACTAGAACTAGGCCGAGGTATGCTGGACACAGTCCACAAAGAGGCTTACACAAAATTTCGGGAGTTGGCTTTACTCCTGCCTTCAGATTGCTGCTAGCCTTATAAAGACAGACTCTACTGTTGATTTGGTCTTATTTTAAGAATAATGTCGACGGTTGGGAATGACCCTGGGACCTTTAAAAGAGCTGTCACTAGCCTACAGTTCTAGCCTCACTGTAATTGCTCACAGATTAATGCCAGCTCCCAAAAAGTTATTTGTATAATATTAAGTAGTGTGGTCTTATACTAGGCCTGTGTTTAACTTAACATTGGCAGACTATAGACCTTTAGAGAATAATCAAGATACCAGCAATAACAGTCACTGCCTTGTAATTCATTACCATGTGCAGGTGTAAAAGTCTTAGGCCTAAGTATTACATCACCCCTAAAACCGCACCCCAACAAGTAACGCGCCGTAATTATAAAATGCAGAAAATTACGATAACAAAAATCTATATGATGTTAGCTCCGTTGACTCTCGTACAGGATATACACAAAAGAATGGTGCGGTTTCAATAGTTTTCACTATTGAAACCGCACCATTCTTTTGTGTATACTCTGTATATGCTACTAAAACTGATAATAGCAGTGACATACAAATTCAGAATCGCAGCTGAGGAGAAAAAATTCGTGGAACGGACAGCGAAATTTTGTGGAAAGACTACAAACAGAAACAACACATTCCGTATAAGGAATATGAATAGTGCGATAAAAATTTTCCACATTGCTCGAATGCGAGAAGATTCCATTCCATGCACTGGTGTCATTGCGGCTCGAAGGAGTTGGTGTAAGTAATTTACAGAGGATGGGTAAGAGTCCATGAACGGAGGACTGGTCCCTTCGTACAGCCTCTGCCTACACAACAGCACACAGACGAACATTCATGACCTGCGAGAGATTCTGTCCATAGTTCAGTGTTCGAGCGCTAGAAGACAGCAGGCAACGCTACACGACTGACTGCAGGCTCCACACCACAAATTACGGTTAAAGCACAGACCGGCTGGTGGGCCTACCGTACGTACAGTGGAAGAACGACAGTCCAAGACGTTAGGTGAGTCAAACAGCGCAGGCGAAAAATAAAAAAAGGGCACGGTGGTTTGGCAGCTTGGTTGTAGTTGTTGCTGCTGCTTCTCACGTAGGGTACATTTACTGGGGCACAGTTAGGACTACGCTGGGACTGAAGGTTATTCATGACTTGTAATATTGCGTGTATCCAGTACAACGTGTTTTTGTTGGCCTAGGTCGGGTGGTATGGGTTTTCAAATTATGGCGCTGCGAACATGCTTGTAAAAGCGAGCCGGCCTAGACTGGTCCAGAGCTTACGCCGGACTTGCGCAGTGTCACGTAATGAAAACCCTGTAGTTCACAGTAAGGCCTGCAATTATGTGTTGTGCCAAGGCACATGGGGTGATGCCCGTTGCTGATAATGCAATGCGCTTAATTATCAACACATTCATTATTATCACCATTATGTTGGTAGCCGTGATTTCCACGTACAGAACGACGTTTGCACGGTGCTGCGGCCTGCTATTGCTCTCTTGCAGCCAGCAATCTCGCTGTCTGCTGACAATCCACAGCATCAATATGTTCCTTATGGGTTATGATGTGATATAACATCCGTCTCATGCCCATTGGCTAACTACCTGGTTACGAAGCCACTCCCTTCCCATAGCATAGCTCCGCCCCCCCACCACTACAATACCACAACTCCCCCTTTTCCACCTCCATCCATATGTATAGTCATAGCCTTCTGGTTTTATAATTCCCTTCCCCCCTTCATCTTTTCAATGCAGACACAAAAAAGAAAGAGTGGGAAAAAGACAGTACAAGGGGAAGGAGGTCTTGTGTTCCATACCTGGGATTCCCCCTCTTTGGTGTCTAAAGACTCCACCCGTAACTGGCGTGCTGGCTGGACCACATCTCATCTTGCCACCTGTCAGCACAGGGCCAAGGCAACCAGCCAGACAGCTACAGGGTGATTCCAAGTGCGAACACAACATACCGTCAACTCGCATTATCATAACGGCACTCGTGTAATGTTTCGGGGTGGTGTGACCTGATACATGTCATTGTGCTTCAAATTAGCACACATTCTGGTTTCTTTGTACCATTCTGAAATGGGTGACCCGTCTTCCCAGCAAATGAAACCTTTATGAAAATAACCACTATTTGCGTTCAAATAACAATTAATAACTTTACAATATGTTAGTCTATGCACGTTTCATCCAACGAAGTTTCCGAAAGTAGCCACAGTCTTGCAATTTTACAGACAATCGCACTAAAATGTTCTTAAGTTGCTTCTTGATAGACTTGTCTCTTCTGCATTTTCATTACACATGCTATGAACAAATAATATTTAACAGCAGCAAAACTTACTACTACTACCACTACTAATGCAGCTGGGGATCAATAGGCCTACCTATGTTTCAAAGCACCGTCGATCTGAGCAGCGTAATTAAACCAAAACAACGGTACGAAATACAAGAACAATAATCTACAGTTATCACTCTACCTCTCCTCCCCTCCCCTCTCCTCACTTCTGGACAACGAAGACAGAAGACAAATCAGAAGACAATCCGGATCGCAGCTGCCGAGATTAAATTCGTGAGCCGACAGCAAAATAAATACGTCTATTTGAATAAGCTACACGAGGGACCAATATGTTTCAGACGAATTACACCTAAACACTGAATCTGCATAAGCAATTGGCTCTGTATTAGACTGCAGAAACAAAGGTTTCGCCACGCTGACAGGGTACAGAGAAACAGATTTTCCAGATCAATTACGAAGTAGCTACACACCAACTGGAATACAAAATCAAGGGAAGCCCATGATTACAGTCATCTCCGAAACAAAAAGGTAGCATTTTCCCCAAAAAGTTGGTAACCATCTACCAGATTACACGGTGTCATAACCCAGAAGACCCCAATATCCTACGTGTATATATTGTAGGCGTACTCGTGTACAACTAATGCTGGAACAAGCAAACAGACGGCCACCATCGTTGACAGTTTTCTTCTTTGTCATCTGTCCATTGTCTGTCAGTTGGGCAACAATGACAACGAAGTTCGCGCGGTTTGTGTGTTAGCAGACGCCCAAACTAAACTACGAACTGTGAGGGCTGCTGTCAACTTCGCATAAGCAACGACTGCAGTACACTTGCTAATAAGGGAATTACACTGTCTGATTAACCTGCATGTTTTGTAAGCGCTGATACCAACAAAGTCTGAAATACCGATTTTGGAGGAAATTAATATGCGAGGCGGTTGAGAAGAACCTCAATGCTTTGTTTTGAGATTTTTGTAGTTATTCAACTGTACATCGACGAATAAAATTATAAAGCAGCTATAATATTAGCACTTCGTGGAACCTGAAGGCAAAATTACAAAGAGCAGTTGCTTATAACATACGTAACTTGCTAGCCCCACGTCCAACCTCAGGGCTGCAGAACCAGACTGTATTTGACGTGCAGATCTAAGCCTGTTCGCAGCCCAACCCTATGTCTGCAGGCCGTATCAGCAATACACAACAAGAGGACGCGCCATGTCGTCGTGAGAAGACCAGCACAAATTCCAAGAAATTAGGCATAATACAAACAACGTAATATAAACGTATACAGCTTGTGCATATGCAAACAGCTCTGTGTCATGAAACTGCCTGTAGGCCTAAAAGAAGCAAAGCACTTCCAGCCTTATTTATTACCACATCTATTTTGCTGCCAAGCAAACGTCTTAGGAGTTATAGGATAACATGGCGATGCATGATGCTAGTCCAAATTAGTTATCCCTTTGCTGTTTCTGCGACAATAGCTGGAGCGCGTACGTACTGACGTCACGTTTTGCCGAGGCATGTCATACCGCGAATGTAGCGCGCTACTGTTGCGACGTATGGCCAAACACAGGCCGTAATTTGCCTCTACTGTTTAAACAGCTACAGACACAGATTCCTCTAATAGGCCCCAACAGCCAGTGTTCAAACTACGCGTTGCAGTATACTGATTACACAGTGTCGTGTTCAAACAGTTCGTTCGTATTTGGGAGGCCCTGGTGTCAAAACTCGGTCCGCAGACTGACTTTCCTGACTAATGGTGCTCGTGATTGTCTTCGTCCTTGCAGGTGTATGTTGGAACAGTGCCATTAATTAGCATCTCTCCACGTATATGTTGAAGCAGTACCTTTCATTAACATCCCACCACATACACGTTGGAAAGTACCCATCCAGGTAGCCTGCATGTTGGAACGATACCATTAATTAGCATCCCTCCGAGTATATGTTGGAACAGTACCATTAATTAGCATCTCTCCACGTATATATTGAAGCAGTACCTTTCATTAGCATCCCACCACATACACGTTGGAAAAGTACCCATCCAGGTAGCCTGCATGTTGGAACGATGCCATTAATTAGCATCCCTCCAAGTATATGTTGAAACAATGCCATTAATTAGCAACCTTCCAGGTGTATGCTGGAACAGTGCCATTAATTAGCATTTCTTTAAAATATCTTCCAATTCATCCTTCCAAAACTGCCCTTCTATACGATACTACACCCATTAGTGTAGTTGTAAAGCGTCGATAAATAAATCATGATCCATCAGTAGACATGAAATTGAACTTAACAATCCTTCGATCTGTAACATTTGTCCCAAGCATGTTCCTAGTTCATAGCTATCGTTCTACTGGGTTTCCAGCCCTACGCCCTTAAGATTCAATTTATGATGAAGTTGGGAGTCTTATTATTCATTCGATCAATTCAGTACGTTCCTACTCTGTTGTTCCATTAAGGCTAGTGAACAAATATCCTACTGACGCCTGAATTTCTTCAGTTTTAATTTTGTATTATCTAGCAGGCTACACGATTTGCCTATCTGATATTTTTAAATTTAATTTCCACGTCTTGAATTATACTGACATTTTGTTCACTTAAAATTTCATTGAATAACGCCTAAACATGAAGAAGCTGCCACCGATTTATAATATTTAAACTTCGTCCCTTTCTCGCTTCATTTATGTTTCGTTTGTGGATCCACTGGCTCATTCAACAAACCTTGGGGTGATCACTGGGACATCTACAGTACGTGGGAGGATGAGAAGGAAGACGGTGCATTGTTTTAGTCTTGAAGAGAAACGCTTTTCTCCACAACGTCCAGACCTCTTTGGGGGCTCACACAGCCTTATATTCAAGGAACAATGGGGTGGTTCCCTCCGGAGTAAAGCGGCAGTGACGTGAAGCAGATCACTGACCTCCATTCAGTACAGATATTAAGAATGAGTGGAGCTACACCGCTGCTTCCCCTGTATGCCTTCATGGCGTGTACAGGAATGATTATACTTTAAGAGAAGACATTGCTTGGGTGACGGGCATGAACAGGTTGGACAGATGTATTTGTCTCAGTGCAGGGACTAGTAGCGGGCTCCATTCAAGGCAGAGAATTTTTTTTACCAGTTAGGCAACTATCAGCTTCTCAAGAAGCACTTACGTCATGGAATTTGTAGTGTCATAACAGTGTACCTAATATGATCAACTACATTTCACGTTGTATTCACCGTGAATCTTGTTAAACAATTAAAAGTTTTATTAAACCAACACATGCACTATATTCTTATAACCAAGTCAATCACCCCTACATATGTTTCGGCCTATAACAGGCCATCTTCAGGGGGTCAAAGTTTTTTACACAGACTTTACATCTGTTGTTCAATTTTAAAAGAGTACATCCACATAAAGTGGGAACTAAGATTCATTTTACCTTTATGTGGATGTAATTTTAACTTTATGTGGATGTAATTTTAACTTTATGTGGATGTACTCTTTTAAAATTGAACAACAGATGTAAAGTCTGTGTAAAAAACGTTGACCCCCTGAAGATGGCCTATTATAGGCCGAAACATATGTAGGGGTGATTGACTTGGTTATAAGAATATAGTGCATGTGTTGGTTTAATAAAACTTTTAATGATCAACTACATTTATCGAAACTTGTGGATTAGCCTGTAGGTACACATAGGGTGTCGCACAGCTATCGACGACGGCAAAGCGCAGACTATGCTTCATAGCCAGCAGGCACCTCGCTTGTAGAGGCTTTCTTTATATTCTTCATTTTGGATTAAGGTCTACTAATTTGGATCTACCCTACACTAGACTTACGACTTTTCTTTTTTGTCAGCATCAAAATCATATTTCTTACATGTTTCGTTAAATGTACACACGTAACACACACAACTTTAAATGGTTATTTGATTCGAAGAAACAAATGACCGACCGTGGGTACAGAAGTATCTAGAATTGTAATGTTGTATTAACGTCCCTTAGAGCGCACCATTTAACAGCTATATCCCTAACACAATAGCCTAGAAACGACCTGCTTAACATTTGCCTACAGCCCACTTCAAATAAACCTCCAGAGCCTACATATTAAACATAACAGCGTGTGTCATAGACCGATTGCCTTTGGCAAGTGAGCATGTTGGCGTGACAGAGGCACCGATTCGAATCTCTACCGATTTGTCGTTACCTCACTGAGACTTATTCTGGTTTCCTTAGTCTTCCCATGCGAACACCTGAATAGTAGGTCTACGAGTATGCTAAGTGAAATAACCAGCAACCGCTCTTCTAATCCTTACTTATTCAGCATTAATTATCATTTTCCGACCTCAGTCTCTGCTAATTGTTGTAGTTGAAACGCATTGTTAAACAACTGGAGAATGAATCATTGAATAAATCTACAGACACAGGCATCAATTTCTTACCACACAGCCTAGATTCGCGATGCTCAATGCCTGAAATGTTCCTTTAAAACTATCAGCTGTAACTTACTTGAGAAGAAGCCGGTAGTTTCATGATTTCTCCAGCAACGAACCGGAAGTTCAACTTACCTGAAACAAAGACATTTCATTTAATTTAGTTTCAGATAAACGCTTAGTGTGGATGTGACGTCTGCCTTAGAGAGACGAACTCAGGGTGAGTGTTTCAAAGCAACGTGACCAGAAGCACTCTTCGGTTAAGTTTAAAGCTTTCGGGCGCGACACGCCTCAGTGTTTAGAACCATTCCTTTGGACTGTGTATAAACACTACTAAGTTTCGAAAAGTGGCTGTGCTTCCTTCTTCATGTTGAAACAGTATGAGAAAATTCTTACTCTCTTCGGCGCTGAGGCGGAGTCACTGTCATGCTCTGAACCTAATTCCACTGCTGAGATAAATTCACCGTCTTGACTTCCACTCTTTTATATTCTATAATGTGGTGTTTAGGCACAGGTGTGACCTGCGATATATGGCAGGCGGACAGATTTTTGTCAAAATGAAGGAAGGATTGTGTGGAAAGTCTGTGTTTTGGCTCACGCTCCCATATTATTGTGCATTTCGACAGCTGGATGCATGAATGTGCCTGCAGGCTACACATGACCGAACAACGTGAGTTAATGAGTGTCTGATAGGTGAATTACCGAGTACGTGACTGAGGAACTGAGTGAGTGGCAAAGGATGCATGAGAGAATGAACGGTTGACAGAGAAGGGAAATGAGTGGCCGGAGAGTGAAATGAAAGTGTAATTCAGTGACTGAGTGTCAGAAAGTGTTTCAGTCAGTGACGGGAAATATTATTAACGTACTTAATGTGCCGACTCCCATGTACCTCTTTCAAAATGCAAACCATTACGAAGGAAATAGGCCCTAATTTCGAAACACGATGTCGGACACTTTTCTGCAGATGTGCGGGATGTACGGTGAAGCTCGAAATATTCAGGTCTTTACTGAGAGTCGGCATCACCACAAGGACTTTCCGCATCTCTTCTTCAAAATGGGAATTAGGGCGGTATAGATTTTTATTTCATACACAGAAGAGTTTGGGAGGATAATAGAGCTCTATTGGGACCCAGGCCACTTACTGGTCGCTCTAGTAAACCATTCGTATTTCTAGTTGTTGCTACGACAAACGAGGTATCCTGGGAGGTCGGCACAACTGTACTTTGTTCCCAACAGCCCCCTCCCCCTTCCAGTTCTACTAACCACCCAATCTCTTTCCTAAAACTCATCGCGGAACTAGTACATCTCTTTCATACCACTCATAACGGGTGGGTGAGATGCGTCTCATGCAGCAATTTATACTCTAATGGCAAGCTACCCCTCCTGTAGTGCACGTCTTTCTGACAAAAGAGGATCTCAATACAGAGTCATGTTTCTATTGTGAAGGAGCTGCAAGTATCCACGTGATTTAAAAAAACTGTCATAATTACAAAATCCTTACACGCATACACTGTAACCTACCTAAACGGAACATAGGTGTAACGTACATGTGCCCTTATCGCAAATTTCGCATGAATATGAGGTCTGTTCGAAAAGTTCTCGGCCTCATTTTATACAAAACATTACGTACCAGAACAATTTTACTGAATATTAACTCCTTCGAAATAGTCCCCTCCAGCATTAATACAACAATTCCAAAGACGTGTACATGTTTCCCAGGCTTCCATTTACAAATATTAAGAAATGCGATTTAGCTTAGACCTTTAGCAGTTACTTCCTTACGTCAGAAAACATTAAAATAGCTCTAAGGAATTTAAACAGTAATTGAAACAAGAAAATACAATGTAAATTTTGGACAGCAGAAGGATCCACTCAGTCAGTTACGTAGCGTCGGCAATATCAATTGTAAGGAAAGGAAAAAAAAAAAAAAAAAGAAGTGATGGAATAAAGTTTAGGAAAATTATAGAATTCCACACACAAGAGATAAGTTTAACAGCAATGCTGCACACCCAGTCTTATATCCCGCAGGTAAACATTTCGAATCTTGGCCGCATTATCGATAATCTGTCGAACTACGTAAAGATACTTCGTACATTAAAATACGCCACGACCGTCCCCTTTCGAAACCTTATCCACTCACCATTCATAATCATCTTCTTATCTTACTTGAAGCGACGTAACTTCTGTAGTCCAATCAGCATTGTTAAATAAGCTAACAACGCAGAAACAACTTTCAAGAAAGCCTAAACCAGCTAATTGACGAACGGCGTCAGTCACGTTTTGTGTGAACGGGCCTGTACACTGCAGCCCGTTTTCTTTCATCGCCCCCCCCCCACCCCCTCTGAAAGCTACGGACGGTTTCCTCAAGCTTTCTTTCAGGAATCTTTTCAGAGGACAAATGTGAATATGTGAGCAAATTTCACAAGAGTTTGCCGATAAAGGAAGACGGTTTGCACACAAAACATGAAGTCTGAACATTTTGTGAACCAATGAAACCCCTCAAAACCACAAAATATTGTTCTAATTGGTTGGGCAGATCTTCTATTATTTGCTGAGATCGAAAGACCCGAAGCAATGTACGTCTAAGTGGTTACCGTGCCGGATGAAGGATGGACAGAGGGTCCGTGAATACACAGTAACTTCTGGGAATAACTCATGACGTGGATCAAAGCAGACAGTCTAGCAGGATTTATATTTATAGTTGTTAAACTTCACGATCTCTTTGGTACACAATTCCTACCCCCTCAAATTCACACACGAAAAATTAGTTTAGCCACATATGTTACTGTATTAGCCTGATTTACAGAAATTTCAAGCTAATAACTAACGACATGTTTAAGATGATGGCACGCAACGGTTTAAATATACGGTTCGGTAAAAAAAAAATTGTTCAAAATTCTGGATTTCACAGAACACAGCTAAGAACTGACGCTCAAAAAGGTCAAAACGCTGTGCCCCAGTCTGGAGTACTCATATTCTGCAACTGCTGTAAGCTGTTGTTACAATTTTGCTTTCTTCATCGGCCTTCATCCCGACGGTAATAGAAATTCGGGTTGCATAGAGGTCGGGCATTTTTTTACCAACAAAATTATTACTGAGCATAGATTCTCAAAAGGAAATCCGCTCCATGGAGTTTGTTCGTCAATACAGTTCACAACACCCTTACTATAGACATTTCAAAACCTGGCAATAACATAACCTTTGCAATGGTGTAAAGTAAAGAAATATGCACAAAGCTTGAAGTGTGTACTATTATGAACTGTTCCACCAAAATAGGTTAAATATATGCACACTAAATTTAAACAATGACAAAGAACAGTAAAATGCGATCCGCGATAGCTCAGTCGGTAAAGTTACTTGTCACCAATTGGGAGACAGTAGTATGATTCTCTCAAAGACACTGACCAGCGGTTGGAATGTAGTCTGATCAGTCTCATTCATCGATTGAATACACATGATTTATATTCTAGGACTAAAATTAATCACTATAAATGTCTGTTACTAATCCATTACTATAAAAAAAGTAGTTTTCTACTAGATCTGGTTAGAAGCTGGGTTAGTAGGTACAGTAACAAAGCTATGAACTGGCGACCGAAGATTCGTGATTCAGTTCCCGGTAGGGGAATTAAAATTTTGTCTACTCCAAAGCGTCCACACTGGCGCCGGAGTCACCGAACATCCACCAGTTCAGTGGGCACTTAGGGCTCTTTCCTCGGAGGGCAGTGCCGACAGCAGGAATGAACTCGTCTTCCCCATATGCCTTCATTGTTTGCACAGCGTAATTTTACCTTTTACCTTCACTAAGTCTAGATAGTTCCTCAGTTTCTTCATCAACGCTTCCTCAGTTACATAGGCTCCTATAGCATGGACGCAGAGAATGATATCGAATGTTGAATTGGGAGGAATATTAAATGCAATGACCTCTGTTAATACCAATGAACTGCGTAATTTCGGTGTTTACCCTCCGACAATATAGACAATCTCTGGACTGAGTACCGAAGCCGGGGCGTGACGACTACACAGTGCTAACCACTACACCTCTAAGAATGGTAAAATTGTTTAAATTCGTCTGAAAGGTAGACCTATCGACAGTGTTGTTTACGTAGGCCTAGTGGACAACTATATCTGAAGGAGAAAGTAGACTGCAGACTTGTCTGTCGTCAGAATATTTAGTGCATCGACTTCTCATCTCGAACCTATATAAGTAACTTTAACTTAGGCGCTAGCTGCCCTGTTGTTTATACGAGCATGAATGTGTCTCACTCTAATGGAAAAACAGATTGAGGGTATTGGGCAAAAGGTGATAGCGAGGATTTCGTGACCTAAGGAACAGGAAGCAAGGAGAGGTCACAGAGAATCATACAAAGAAGAGCTTAGTAATTTAAAATACCATCAAACATTATGCACATTTGTTTGACCAAAACATGGAAAATAAAAGAGCATATGGGATGCATGCAAACTTTTCTTTGGGAAAGCGTGAACGGAAGACGCCACTTGGGACACCTAGGTGAAAAGGGAGAAAGTCACTAAAGCACATCTTAAAGAAATTGGGTGAGAGTGGACACCGGAGTCATTCGACTCAGGATATGGTTCAATGAGAGGCTCCAGCGAATAGGGCAACGGACGTTCGGGTTTCAGAAAAGGCTGAACGATCTTCACCTGCACAAGAAGGACTCTGCTCCATAGAGTAACAAAGTTAGACAATCAGCTGGCTACTTAGTTGTGTTACCTATCGTACGAGCCCTTAATTCTTTAGTTCTTTTCATGCAGATTTGCTAAAGTTGCTCAATCATCTCTCTCACACACAAAAGAAAACCAAAGGAACTGCACTGCATAATAATTATTGTGACTAATGTTGGGGAGAGTCCTATAGTTACGTAAACTTTCATAACGTCATTTAAATAACATTATTTTAAATTTCATACGCTGAATATTCTGAGACATATTTCTGCTCGTCTACCTGTACTTCACGAAAGGTAACGTGAACAGAAACAAATCTGTACGTTTCGGAATAAGGAACAGCCTCTCGTAGATTGAATAAGTTCTGCGGGCAGGTATCCGATCTTAACACAGCGACTGAAACGTATCTGCACCAGACGGAGTTACAAACCACTGGTAAAAGGACTACAAATCACAAATAAACCCGAAATCTTTCCTTTTTCAACTCTGTATCGAGTTCGAAGGTACAGGGTCTGTAGGTTTCAAGAACTATGCATTTGCGGGCTGAAGTAAAACAAAAACACACCAAAGAAGAATAAAGACTGAATAGTACCACTGCCATTATTTCATTTGCAAAAAAAAAAAAAAAAAGACAACAGCAACAAAAAGGCAATTGATTGTGCCCAAGTATGGATATACGAGGTGGAAGCAACGGATTATGAACCATTCAACGCAACAAACAGATATGCAAAAGAAACAAGTGACTGCGGCCAGAACATCTCGTATAAATATACACGTCAATTAAGGATTCAGTCTCTGAGCTAGCACATATTGGTGCTCCATCTCCTGGCTGCCTGTTTGGTTAAGACCGGTTTGTTTTGCAAATATCGAAAGATTTCGTTGAAAAGAAATAAGGAACAAAAATATTCGTAAATAGAATAACAATATAAAAATTACACAAACATGAAAAATGAGCTTTTGAAATATGCTGTACATTGTTCAGCATGTCTATTAACTTTCCTTTTGGAGTTAAAGCCATTTTTACATCAAATCTGTTTCGATGAGAAAATATGCACGGTGAGACTTGTCAAGTGGTGGCCTGTCACAGCAGAAGTAGGACCCAAAGCAAAACAACCGAGGGCAAAATAATGGGTCCATTAAGAACTGATTTATCGTGTACTGCAGCTGCTCCTGGCAGGCCAATGTTTCGGATACGCATTCTGAATGTGTACATGAAAACCAAGTTTACAATACAGTATGTTCACTTTCGGAATGAATCTCTAATAAGCAAATAATATTTTGGATGGTACATCGTGTGGATTAAGCACGAGAATGACTGTCGCTGGAGAGCAATTCCACCAGACCTGGAGGATAGCTGCAAATCGGAAAGTGAACTTGGAATGTCAGAAGCCTCTTCAGATTAGGTTAATTGTCTCAGGACATTTTGAGGCAGACAGAGACAATACTGTAATGGATTTTACAGAAAGAGGGTGTGAGGTTGTGGACTGGATTAATCTGGCTCAGGAGGGATGCAGTCACCGATTCTTGTAAATATGGTAACGAGCGTTCGTATTTTATTCACAGCAGAGATTTTCTTGACTAGCTAAGCGAGTATTAGTTTTTTTTAAATTAGTGTGGCATATTCAGTTACTTTAAAATAACTTTCGTTTGTATAGCTACTAATATTGAAATAACTGATATCGTTATGCAATATGTAATTGTTTTGAAGTACAGTTTCTTCCCACATGTCTTTGAGGTGTCACTAAGCGTTCCACGTTCGCAAATAAGTAAGTTCACTTCCCTTCAGCTGTTATCTGCTTTGGGCCATTCTGTAGAAAGCTGAATGTAATCGGAGTAGGAAATGCTTATTTAAGTACTAAAAGACTACAGGTGGTGCTACAAAAACGAAAGCACAGTCGGCGAGATAAGATCTCAGAAACTTTAGGAGGGGCGTTGTCCTTCTGCTCTGGGTCCTCTCCAGTGCCTTCCAACCCACCCCGCATAGCCAGCAACTACAGGAGGCGCCGCGGCCAGGCCACTTAGACCTAAATCACTCGGAACTACTTAGCGAGGGGCAGCTGCCGCCACTTCCTATGATTCTAATATTAAATAAGCGTAATACGTTTGACGACAACACTACGCACAGAATTCTTCCACCATGAAAATGGAGTCTGGAATTTCCTCCAGAACGTTGTTACCTATCTACCGAACTACACGGCGTCACATCCCAGATCATAATCTTGCACTGTAAATAATAGCACACGGGGCCCTTAAATCGATTACTGAAGGGGACCCCAAAATGTTCCCAGGCGGCCCTAGTTACTGCACAGTCCATGTGTAAATGTTTAACAACCTGCACCGTGCTGTACTGCCCTGCCCCACAGCTTGCGCCCATCCATACGTCTGAGGAGGAGACATACCAGCAGATACCCTAACATATTAGTTTATGGCCCCCGACGGCCGTTCTTGAATAGAGCCATAAACACATAATAACACCACAGGATGCAGAATATGATGCCTGGCTGCATGGAATTAATAAACGTGGGCCATAAAGAGGGGGTAAAAAACTTAAGCAAGAGTTCTCCATACGTCGCGCAGATCTCAAATATACCGCACCCTCAAGGCCTTCAGAAGTTAGTACTTTATTCCCTCTTAAATATTTCAAAACCTGTATACGGTCCTACGTTCATTGCTGTAGCTTTTACAATGAGTTATTAAAAGCATATTGCAGGTACTACAGGCAGAGGATACAGTTTATATATGGCTGCAGTAAGGGTATATGGCAAAGTGAACTATTTTATGAGGGTCTTCGTAATATATTAGGATACACGTAGTTTCTGAAGGGTGGGAAAACCATGCCTTTTGTGAAACGGATTTTTTAGTGGACTCTTCTCTGGAGATGGTTGTCTCTCTGCCTGAAATAGCTTCTAAGCAAGAACACATGAGTGTCAGCTATGCAGGAACAATGAGTCCCTGAAGACCTGTGACAGTGGTTGATTCATTATACCAATACTATGTTGGACAGTTTCCATTGCACGCGATATATCTGATACACGACGTTTCGAAAGTTGGCTTAATTCCACTTAAGGTAAATGAAATTACACTAACAATTTTTTAAGCATAATAAAAACCTGCAAGTAGAGAATGGCAATAAATCAGCTGAGTACGACAATCAATTAAGGAAACGTCATACATATTCCAAAATTTAGGCTAACCTCGGATAATGAAAGGTAGAACACAATACTGACAGTCTTCAGGCCAGTGTTCTTATGGATAATACCTTTCCTACAAAATTTTTTGACTGCACATAATACGGATAACCTCCTCGAGAAGAGAGGAGGGACGCATGAGATAGGGTCTACTTCAAAACCTGCATTAAAATGGGTATGGCGAAAAGTGAATTAGTGCCAGGCCCATGTACTTTACACCTTCTAAAACGTTTCTAACAAGAACAGTAAGAACTTAAAACCATATACACTGAGAATATAGTAAAACTAAAGAATCCACTTTTTAACGGCAACATTTACACATATTCAGCCTGCACACTTTGAATTGGGTTCTCACTTCAGTAATACAATTTCAATTCTTCCGTGTATAACGTTTTAAAATTTCTGTGTTGAGTTATATGTTCATTTTGAGGTAAATTGACTTAGTGGTTTGTGTAACTAAAGCACTGTAAATCGCTGTTTCTCTATATCCTCCGAATATTAAAGCTCCAAAGAAGGACTAAGAAGTATCAAAATAGCCTTACACAAATTTTATACATAAAGGAAGGAAAGAAGGAAGGAAGAAAGAAGGGAAGGAAGGAAGGAGAAGGAAGGAAGGAAGGAAAAAGCGTGGTTAAGGCATAAGGCACAGAAAGGACAATGTGTGAAGGTTTCATGCCCCTGTATCGTGCAGTATTATATAAAGTAACTTATGCTCCTTTCAGCCAATTACTACATAATGCCAAATTAGTGAGTCCCTTGGTTCAGTTACCGGCAAATATAATAGCCAGAACAGGAATAGTAATTGAACAACATTTCGGAATTTTTTTAGTATTGCTTATACCGTGCATGTTTAACAATATAATGTCACAGGTTTACCAACACATGCACTTTCACTATTAAAAGTTAATACTATTAACTTTTAATAGTGAAAGTGCATGTGTTGGTAAACCTGTGACATTATAAATTTCGGAAACTCAGTATGAAAATCATGCTTTTGGAGGTCATCTCATCTTGGTAACATTACAGTTGCCATCAATATGGCGATGGAATAAACTTGTGCGTTGGAAGTAACGTTTGTCATATTCAAGGCAGAAAGTCGATCCTTGACATGTTGTGACAGTTCTATGACTGAGTGATTAAGGTTATGACTAATCTATTCCAGCCGGTTAGGGTTTGTATCGTCAATCAATGCAGTGGACGCGGAAGATGCCGTCGTTTCCGATTTTTAGGTAATATTGAAGCATTTGCCTGAAGAGACTGACAAGTAATTAAAATCTTCAGTGACGATAGGGCCGCGTCCCATTCGAGACGTTTCGAACACAGTCACGGGTGTCAACCACTCTACAGCGATGTTGGGTTGATAGCTTTTTAACTGATTCACGGAGCAACACTGAGTAATTTGTAAATTATTTAACAACACTTCTTATTGCAAAAGTAACATTGCGATAGACGGGAAGACAAGCTGATCACCAAAAGCGACTAGAAAGAAGGGCGATGTGGCTTATTCTGTCGAGAGATTCTTCTGGAGAGGCTGAAGAAAAGCACAGAAAACTAAGTCGTGATTGTTGGTTGCCGACTGAGATTCGAAGTGGGCACGTCACTAATGCAAGACAAACGCTTGCTACTTCAACAAGTTCGCTCCTCGGATAAACGTTTCAGGAAGACTTGTAATTCGTGCTGTTGATCTGCACTGCTCAACAACTGGCACCGAACCTGCTGCACCTCTGGGCACTGTGCGCTTCCGTGCCTTATATACTAATGTAATATGATTATACTCTTATTTAGTTTATGACTGTCGAGTGTAAGTGATTAAGGAATGATATGCCAAATTAAGAAAGGTTTCAAATCTTTGTATTTAGTTTAATGGCCGCTTTTAATGCACAGTGCAACCACATAACAATTCTAATCTCATACATTATAGGCTAAGTTTTTGCTGGTGTCAGACTGCAATGGAATCTCGAGATTTCCGTCACGGTAAGCTTGTGCCCCTTCTTATGCACACGTCTTGAAGGTGTGTAAGAGGACGTGGAAGAAAATCTCCACGCAGGTTTAATCTCGGACTACCTCGACGTTCCGGTAGCTGTGCCACGGGCAAGCAGTGTGTGTACCGTTTGTTTAAATTCTGTCTTCCTTCCAAACTTCTTTCGTTTCCAATCTTACATTCTTTACTGATACTTTCTTCTTTCCTGTCTCTATATTTTTGCTTTATTTAATAATAAGACTTCAAGATTTATTATTGAAGCTTCCAAGGTAAATCAAAGATAATCCCGGTGGCCGAGCTGCCTAAGGCGTAGGTCTGCGGCCACTCGATTGCTGGGATCGCAGGTTGAATCCCGCTAAGGGCAAGGATGTTCGTCTCTTGTGTTGTTCTGTGGTGAGTAGGTAGCGGCCTCTGCGACGAGCTGAACATCGTTCAGAGGAGTCTACTGGGTATGGACGTCATCATTGTGTGTGATCTAGGAACCTCACAGTGAGACGGCTTGGGCCCGAGTTGGGCTGTTGGCCACCCCCATCCACACACACACACACACAAAAGAGCAAATCAGTTGAGGCGAAGTTATCCATAAGCAACGAAAACGTCACATCGCCACAATTATGCCAGTAATTATAAGAGCGTGGAAATTCGCCCAGCACATTCTGTCATAACAGTTAGATCTACTAAGCTATGATCTGACCGTCACAGGCCTGAAAGCTGTCGATGCTAGAATGGCGCGCCTATGGGATGTGGAATGACCCTATTTGATTGGACATTTTGACAGAACAGTGAGAGCACAGCAAGTGAAATAAACATACCACGACAGTGAGTAGTCGTTTCACTCATTAGGTCTGCTTTTAGACTACGATGCACATGAAATGTACATGTATTCAAATGGGGAGCGTTTCAGATTGCTTCATTCTGTTATGATGCATCGCCGCACAACTCATCTGGAACTATTTTCCCCTCTTCTAAGTGCGGCAACGCCACGTCAATAATGTTGCAATAATATCGTTCAGCACAGGGGCATCCAGACGCTTTTAGCACAGTGGTATTTAACTGAGCAAGAAATTCCCTGCACGTAACGAACCAAAATACAGGCACAACACAAAATTTCAACACAAAACCCCATGCTGAGGTAATTACCAACAAATATTTTATGAATATTGTACCTTATTCAAATTGGCTAATTAAATGTCTGACGCAGAAGAATTCTGGACAAACTGATAGTCACTCACTTAGAACCTTTCAAAACGGAATAAATAGTAGAGGATAAACGACAGTCATTAGTAATAAATAAATGTTCACTGACAAAACCCTGGTATTACTAGTCACATCCAAAGAAATGTATTTGAAACTCAACTAATAAATTTGATTTCATAGTCGCTCAGCGGATGCAGAAATTTCCGAACTTATACAGAACATGGAGTTTTACAACAGCCCACTAACAGACCTAATCCTGACTCTCTGATAAGTCACATTCCGACCATCTATGCCTAGGTCACACACGTGGCCTCTTTCCTTCCGTTTTTCTGACTAAAATACTGGTTTCATTTCTATCTCCCAAGCGTGTTACGTGATCGGTCCTTCTAACTTTCCATGATATTATCAGCTTAATATTTGGCGAAAGTTCAAATTATTAAATTCCTCATTATGCAACTTTTCCAGCTCTTGTTAATTTCGTATTTGTAACACCTGAAGGAAATTAAGAATTTGAGGCCCCTGTGCGTTGTGAAGAACTGAAAATAAATTTAAAGTTAAGCTTGCACATTCACTGGTTTCTTCAATAACTAAATTATGTTCCATGATTCTTTAAGTTCCAACAGAAATGTTCTGAAACCTTTCCAGTACAGTAGCATAGAATCTGTTTAGAATTTAACACCGTAATTTACTCTGCGTTTGCCTGAATTCTGGCATCTGTTAGGTCTCACTTTCAGGTCCGTCGAGGTAATAGGACACTCGTGCGTGGGAGGATGGGGTGTTACAACAATTTGACGGAAACAATTGCCACCCGGCCAAATGGACAGGGTTGACTGTGAATAGGAAGAACGTAACAGCAGCATTGAATTTTTGGGTTACACACCATCGTTAAGAGAAATGTCACTAGATCTGTATTGTTGGGTTAACTAAAGGTGACTGTGGGCGTTCTGGGGTCAGATATCCTCCGGTCACGCGCGTGTTCGAGGACGCAGGAGCAGGGATTTCTGTGCGTCACAATAGAAGGGGAAGAACAACATCTATCTTTCTTTTCTATTCTTAGTGTCCAGTACTTTAATTGTCGACTAAGCCGCTTGCAAGACAGACACATCGTCCTACGTGAACTAAAATACAGTATTTCCTACAAAATTGCTTCATTATTTACGGAATATAAATAGTAAAACAGTCTCAAAGAAGTGCTGGGGTACTCACCAGCCATTCCAAGTTCTTAAAATCCTAGATGAAATGTCTATTTCGCGCATCTCAGCTAACTACCTAGACAGCCAAATAAATAACAAATGAAACACAGCTAGCCAATTTGTGATTAAACAAAATGACAAAATATAGACTAATTTTTATACCGTACTGAACCCGTTAAGTTTTAAAATAAATATGTTCCTATTTGCGTTTACATGTTTTAATAAGATACAAAGTACCCGAATCCCAAGATGACAAATACTATTGAAATATGTCACGCTTAATAAATTAAGGTGATTTTAATGGCGCGAGATTTGAGGTTTTCACAGCGGTGCTGTTGAAGATCAAGTCTTCTGGGTTGTTACGCCGCGTATACCTGTAAATAGTCAGTCACCCACGTATCAAAGCATCTTAGCGGTTACATCGTCATGGACAAGCAGTCCAAACGTGCTTGGCTACTGGACTGCAGAGTGCAGAAGCTCTCTCGTGATTGAAGACTGCAAAGAGGCAAGTTTCGTTCTCAGTCTCAAGATCCAAAATTCGCACACGGTAACCAGCTTCCAAAAGAACTCTCCCCAAGCTCCTGCAGTCTAATAATAACATAGCATACCCTACAATAAATAAGTTTTTCTGTATTCGCCATTACTATATAAGCTCAGCATTTTGTGCAGCGACCTTGAACTACCTGACCTACCAGAACAGACTGAGTCAGTACCATTCACACATTTCTCATGAGTGGATGTTATTCGAAAATGTAAAGCCAGTTGCAAAGTTCAAAATGAAACTGATATTTCCGTACAGCCTACTTCTAGGTTTTTTCATAACTTCTCCTCCGGGGGCAATACACACTTATTAATTCTGAGGATGCTGTAAGCCTATCTCCCAACATATATTTTTCTAATTTAACTGTTTTCTTTGTAATCAATTATGATTTTAATTTGCTCCGTTTCTTGTTCCTTAATTTTGTGGACAGTCAATTGTATTTAGCCCTGCTACCATTAAATCCTCATACCTTTTGCCTTGACCATCCACCTCCATCTAGCGCCACTCTGTGCCTGCACGGCATGTTACGGGCATGCCTTTACCTTTACTTGTGCTGCCTGTTCTTTTGTCATTCTCTCTCTCAATCCGTGTTTCACTTCCGAAGCATAAAATAAGCTCGGAGAAAATATCATTTTGGTTCTGAAATAAATAAATAAATAACCACATTTTAAATTAATTGATTGTATAGAATATGTAATCTAGCAATCCAACGTTTAAAAAATATTTAAAATTGTTCACGAATTAGACCGTTTCTTCTACTGAGATCCACGAATGTTTACGCATTTGACAGGGCTCATCAGAAAGCAGATTGACCCATTGAGATGCCTTTACCTGCACAGGATAGAAGAACATCATACTTAGAGCGGAATCATACCCTTTGTTCCCAAGGCCCAAGGCTGTACGTATATTTTCATTTCCTATGTCACAAATTTTTGTGGGATGTTTTTCCAGGATCATGTAAGTTTCCTCAGAAATCTGGAGATCCACTTGTTCCCTTGTCGCATAAAACTGAGAGGAGAAGCGACTACCACTCCAGCTGGACAGCGATGTGCCATTATAGTGTTCCTCTCTTTACAATAGCCGAAGATTAAAAGAAGTGGCCAGATTTCCGTTCTGTTAGCAATACGCCACACTTAATAGCTGGCAGCATTACCTTTCTCCTGTTACAGTGTTTAGGTGTCGCAGGGTGGGTTTATGACAGGCTTATCCCAAAGTTCTTGCTGCAAGGATATTGCACATTCAGTATACACGGAAGGGCTGAAACAGTAGCTTACTCGTATTTGGTTTACTTTACGATGCCGTATTATTTGCTCTGATAACATATGGTCAAAACACATGACTGTATACTGGCGGAATGGGAAGAACCGTTCTTCGCCGATTTGAAGTTACATCAGGCCGAAGCGATATGGGAGAACTGTTCGTGATTTAAGGTACATTTGATTGAAGTGACTTGGGAAAAACCCATCAGTGGCTTGTTTTAAGTTATGTTATTCGCAGGTTATGGGGGAACTGTGAGTGGTTTATTTTAAGTTACATGAGATAGGATGTGTACGGAAAGAACTTTTCGGCGTTTATTTTAAATGACTTTTATATAAGGCTGCAGGAATAACGGTAGCACCGCCCGCGGCTTACTTTAATTTACATCATACCGGATAGGCATGGCAAGAACCGTTGGTGGTTTATTTTCTAAGCTAAGGGGATGTGGAAAGAATAGTTCGTAGCCTACTTTAAATTACACGACATTGGACTGATAGAAAAAGAACTGGTCATAGAATACTTAAAATTATAGTGGACTGGAAATCTGATAGTTGTGTCAGGCTGGACGGATATGGGAAGATCCATTCTTGGTCTGCCTTACATTAAGATGGATTAGCCTTGCTTATGCCTATTATAATATATATTATATATATACATATATATATATGCCTCCATGGTAAGCAGACCAAGATTATTCCAATTTTCACCACACAGGTGACACTCACAATGAAATTTTTTGTCCTGTCAAGAACAGATAAATACTGAGTAACTCACCTATGCCAGTGTTTTAAATGCTTAGGTTGTGCAGCGTCTAGAGTAAGGCAATCTGTGAATTACGAATGTTAAAGACCGTTGAAGCAAACAGCTGTGTCTTAATGCGAAGTACCATCCTGGAATACGGACTGAGGAAAATCACGTAAACTGCTGTCAGGTCGTCCGAGGTTTGAACCAGGTATTTCCAAAATACAAAGCAGAAATGCTAACCACGCCACCACAACAAATGACTAATACAGGGATGTACAAATTTTATAAAAATCCAAGAACTACCTCAACATTATAGGCGCTAGAAGGGCGACATGACGCACGTTCCATAATAAGGATCCATAAATATTAGGCGCCACTGTACAAAATTTAGTCGCCACGGCGACCTGGCATCCGGGATTTGTGCACCCGCGGAATAATATGCTGTTTACAAAATTTCGAAGACAAGTTGGTTGAATTATATCCGTAAACAGCTTTGTTAAAAGAGACAGAGGAAAAAGTTTTGGCGTTTCTATGATCAAATGCTTCAACATTTCACATTTTTGTGCTTAATTTTAAAAGAATGACAAGAGATGAAGAAAGATTTTTTTTTTGCACTGCTATAGTCAAGCAAATTCCACTGACTCTGCATGTCTTTAGTTCGCCAATAAATGCAGCCAATCGAGCACCAAACGAAAAGTGAAAACAGGTTATTTGGCCAGAGACCAAAAGTCGTTGGATGCGTTACCAGTGCATCTCTTCTCTTACAAGAATCGTGACTTCCAAGTAAATTAAGTGCCTGTGACTTTGAGAGCCAGAGCACTGTCTTATTTTATACAGGCCTGCACATCGACTTTACGCTGTTCTACATTATTCCCTTACGGTACGACGTTCGGCCTTACGCTCTCCCATAGGTAATGTCCATATCTGGGATTTCTTACGGATCATATCCATACCATCCGCCCTCAAAAATGACGCAGATCTGAAAACTGAAACATGCAGTTACCAGCTATATTAGTAGGCCTAACGATGTTTTGAGAAGGTTGTGCAAAATGTCCTTGTTGTGTACAGGCCGTGTTGTCTATGTGGACGGTGAACATCGCTAGCAGGTTTAAAATGGTGGAGATACTGAGCACCTACACCACAACTCCTAGCTTCATGTAGGCCTACCTGACCGTGGTTTTACTTCTGCAACATGACTGGTCAAATACAAGTTACGTAAAACATAAAACAACCAGTCTTTTCGTGAATATGTCTATGTTTGCGAGAGTAACCTGTGCAAGCGATAGACATCCACCACTGCTTCGTTGTTTGGCATCAAGCAATCACCATGCAGCATCACAGCGGTAAATAGGCCTAAAAACAATGTGAGAAATGCCACATTCCTTGCCTTTGTGACTGGAGTTTAACATTAAGTAAGAATAATTATTTGTTTCTTGCAATATGGTGTCTTTCATGTGCCAGTTAAAGGATAAATTTACGGAATATTGGTCTCCAAAAGCCTAAGACTGTCACGGTCATCCCACGTGTTACTGTGGTCTGAGCATTTTAATCTATTGTGTTGGCGTTTAAAGCGCACTGTTGTAATTAAAGGGAATTGTAAGTGTAGGTACAATAAAATGTACTTAGTAAAGGATAAACTACTGTCGGACTCTCGAAGGAAATTACGCCTACATTGCTATATTTATGTAAGCCAAGTTTAGAGTGTCTATAAAGCAGGTCATAATGAATAATTTATACTTTGGTATTTAATAATTTTTGAAGTATATAGTTACTGTAAATACGTCCTGCTTTCGGTCTATCGTGGCCATATCGTGGCTTATGTGATTAGTTGCTGGCCTCTCACCGCGGAGGCCTGAGTTTAACTCCAGACCATTCCAGTGGGATTTATAATTGACACAGTGACAATGGACAAAGATGTTTCTCGGAGTACTTTGGTTTCTCTTTGTCAAAATCATTTCATCAGTGCTTGATGATACTCTTAGTCATTCATCTATCATGGGCCCCATGCAAGCTTAGTAACTGACAGCGCCGGTAAATAAAACACTTGTGAATATCAGAAGTATCTGTAATACTCCATCCGTTTCTACTTTTCATTCTCTTCTCCTGTCTATTCAGCCGCTCCTTTGCGCGATTCTCTTGCCGTTTGTGAAATCTCTCACCATCGGCAATGCAGTGTTCGCAAGACAAGTGTGTTGCTGCAGCAGTGTAGAACTGAACACAGAAAAGCTAGGTTTGTTTCCCATTAACCGAATTGAGGTGCCAATGTTATTGTGATCAACCAAAGCTATTAAACTCTCTTCAACTTCAAATTACATTTTGTTCCACAGATATCTGTCCAAGAAGTGCAGCGTTCTAGGATCGCCTTCTGCAGTCATTCTACTCAGTGAACTATGATGCTGCCATCGAGTTAGCAGCCTTTCTGTACGGTGCTACAAACACCTACAGGCTAAGACTGCAATGGCATTGGGACTAAATTGACGAATTGTTATCGTTCTGATAGACCAAGAGCCTGAGAGGCTAGAAACAATTGTCTGCTGACACTTTCTTTTCTTTATACCATTTTTTCCACATATTGTTTTGCAAGTGAAAAAACTTGCCAAACAGATGTAAAATTAGCCGTATTCTAAGCATCAAACTTGGGACCTGAATAATTGATTTCGCAGACAGTTTTGGAGTACACTATACAAAGCTGAAAACCCTTTTATTAATAAACTAGACAGAAAGCTTTCTACATTAATTACTTATTGTTTTCATCAGAACTAACTTTATTCAGTGAAGTACAACTTCAAAATCCGACTGTTACTCCATATTGACAAGGATGGATGGGATCCAGTTCATGTCTTCATATCCCCTTCCATAAGTCTGTTGTGGGAGTCATGGCGTGTTAAGATTACGACCTCCTGGGTTTGAAGTCGTGCTGTCTGGTAGACAGTACCACTATTTGCCAGGCAACTGTTGCTTCTACGTTCAGGTTGAGTGATTTTAATAATACCGTTCCAAATTAGCCAGTCGAGGTAGCTCAGGCTACAGTGAGTGCCTATGGGCTGAAAGACCGCAGTTCGATAGCCGGTAATGGCAAAAGATTTTCTCTTCGCAAATATGTCTGCACAGAATCTGGGGCCTACCCGGCTTCCTTCCCAGTAGGTGAGGGGTGGAAACTTACATGGGGGTATAGACCCCGAGGAGTGAAGCTGACCACTCACGACCACTGCGTGCCGGGTTTAAGAAGGCGCTGAAGGGTACCTCTACTTCCCTACACGTTTTATAGCATGGTACGTAATTAAGCACAGGAACTTTACCTTTACCTTCGCCTAGTTCTCGCATGTGGGCCATTATCATCTGGTTTTCACATTCATTCAATTTCTTCATGCGAATTGCTCCTAATTTTCGTCACTGATCTTAAAGTAGTACGCATTAAATTTAAAAGTCTCTCGGCAGACTCCACAAGATATTTGAAAACAACTTGCTTGAAGACATCAGTAGAAGGCAACTGCCAAAACGTTGTGCAGGCCTACATGAAATGGGCCTATATTTCAGATAAGGGGCAAAACTTTGGAGATTTGTTGGTTCGATGTTCAGAAACACAAACCAAAGGACACCATACGGGCACAAGTTGCTAGAAACTTGTGTGTTTAAGCTGACATAACTGCATGTTTTCTAAGTACTGTGTTACACGGCTGCAAAACTGTGGAAGGCATTTAAACGTAAAACAAATTAAATATTTTGCCCATTTAAGTAAATCTTATTAAAACAAAATAAAAACAGGGCCTACACGTAAGGCAAGTATAGTAAAGCTACTATTATAACGGAATATGAATTAATCTCGGCTTCTATTGATGTTTTTCTGTCAAATAATTAGTTGAATAGTATTCTATGCAACACTCTGTCAACGATGCGAACTCATGCCAATTAAGTCGGAATGTGAACAGAAGTTAGATTAGAAGAGATGCCTCACCGCCAGGTGTTCACAGATGCCCTCGTGGTTGTCTGAATTTGAGCGAAATTACGTTGTTATGCTTTATGAACGCATTATGGAGATGTCGTATTCGTTATTTCGTCTGCTCTAAGTTATATACATCGCCAAAAGTAATGAAAGGATTTCCTGGTAATTTGTTACTGGCATATACAGCTACCAAAATAAATACAACGCTGTTCGTATCTGCCCAGTATGTATGCTTACGACTACAAGCAGCACACTTCTGGGACTAATGCTATACGGCAAGTATAATTTCGTGCCCTAAGCCAATTACAGCCTGTATCTGTTAATTCATGTTACGACCGCCAGAGATTAAAAGTTACAGCTCGCTCAGTTAATCCGTAGCAGGCCCGCGCGTAAGCTGTGTTTCTCTTTGTTTTCATAAAGCACCGATAGAAAGGCAACTTTTGTTTCAAGCTCGGGAAAATAACTACAGCTTGACTTCGTAGGTATGTTTAAGCGGACTTCAAAAGATTCAGGGAAGAACGTGAGAACCTTAAAGAGGAACCAAGAAGTGGGCGGCCGTCAATTGCTCGAAATCCAGAAACAGATGCAGACGTGTGTAAATTGGTGGCCACAGATCGTCGAATGACCCTAATGTTGATGGAGGACCAACTGCACAATAACCGGGATAAGATTCGTCGGATTCTTCATGAATATCGGAGAAATAGGAAAAGCTGAGCAAGTCTGTTCTACACAGTCTCCCGGATGAGCAAAAGCAGCAGAGCCACAACTTTGTGCCTGAAGGAAAAACAGTAAACATTGAATTAATTCTAGGTATCGATACTGAAAATTTATTGGAACGGATTTTGAGAGAAAGGTAGTTGGTTCCTTTTGCACAACAATAACCATGCTCAGGGGCCTGAGGATTATACTGCCTTGTACAGCTTGGACGTTGGGATTGTGGTTCTAACGGGGGTCTTCCTGCGTAGATAGAGGCCTGGGTGATGACCGGTCCTCCATCTGAGGAATCTAGGAATAAGATATCACAGAAGAGCGAAGATCTCAAGATTCATAAACTTGAAATGGAGGGAGGGGAACGGGAAGAGGAAGGTTACAAAAATCTTGAGTAGGCCTATACATTATATTGAGACGGACAGGTCAGTAACACCTTTACTAGTAACCATGGCAAACGGCTGATATTCTTTTTGTGGTGAAGGGTCCCGCAGCAGATGCTACGGACGCATCGCAGCCTTAAGGCTTATTGTACAACCCTGTGATAAAGATGAAGAGAAAGATGGTCAGTTTTTTCATTTTTCCAAGAAATGGAGCATCGATGGACTGAAACTGACAGGGGAAGACCGAAGTACTGTGGAAAAACCTGTCCCAGTGCCACTTTGTCCACCACAAATCCCACATGGACTGACCCGATATCGAACCCGGGCCTCCGCGGTGGGAGGTCGGCGACTAACCGCCTGAGCCATGGCACGGCCCAACGGTTGATATTACGAGTGCTAAAAGGCAACATCGTGTTTCTAAAAGCAATACAAGTTGCAATAATTTACATAAAATATACTGCAATGTCATGGCGGGCCAAAAAAATCTTTATTGCGAAACAATGTGTTTTTATGACTGCCCGCACTCTACAAACACTCCATGTTAATAATCATATCATTATGCGTGACACATCTGTGCTCCTTACGTAATTTTTCATACTACGCATTCCATTTTATACAGTAAATGACAGATGGCTACAACAAAGGAGCTAGTGATAACTAAAATGGCCCAGAAACAAAATACTAAGATAATTGATAGAGTAACAAGCGTTGCAAGGTGCAAGCTATTTCACTTTATAAAGGTGTCGTTTGATGCTTTGCACATCTCAGTGACTCAGTCACTTTGTTGTGCATTTAGTGCAAGCATAACTTTGACGTTGCAGAAGAAACTCCTTACCCACACGATAGATATCACAGGCAGAAAATTACTGTATGGAGGGGTAGGTGTCCGTATGTCGTTGATAGGCCTAATACCCACGTTGAAAAAATGTTGAACTAAAATAACAGACATTACTGAGATACTCAGGCTACTTTATGTGACGTAAGGCTTATTATTCTTGACCGATGGATCTTCATTTCCGTTTGAGACTTCTTATCAAATACGAAAGTTACAAATAAAAGTTAAATTAACCCGAAAAACTTAGGTTTAGGAAACAATATCTAATTTTAGGCAAGTCCGTTCGGTAATTTCGGACATGAAAATATGGGCACCAAAATACAAGGCATTTATTTTCGTTTTATGCATTTTGTTTAAATAATGAAATCTATGTCCTTAGTAAACGCTGAATATTTAACAAAGAAAAGCAAATAAATAATGTGAGAGAATATTTTACGCGGAACCGACCAGGGCAGAGAATGGGGCGGCGTTGACGGTCGCTGTCAGCTAGGATGTTGTCCGCTCTACAGCTAGTAGTCCCGCGACAAAAACACCCTGTATAATAAAGGCTGATAATGTGTACTATATGTGTGGGTTCGTAGATTATAACAGCGGGGTATCGCTTTAAGCTGGGCATCCTGTATCAAAAACACAGAGGTAACTGCGAATAAACAAAATATGGAGGCAATAACAATTTAACATTGCGCTATATAGGTACATGAGATGAGAAGACAGGGATGAACACGATTTTCTGCTGTTGTCATACTTTGTGCCCTACTTTTAAACGTGTAGATACGTATTACATTAAAAATGTTTGGTCACAATTCAACTCATGTCGCGACACACGACTTGAAAACTGTAGCGTACATTATAGTACAATCCGCGAAGTATCCCAGACGCGAGGCATGTAACTACGGCATCCTTTATGTGGACGCTCACGGTCACTGCTACGTGAACGGGACAGACATGAACTACCGGCAGCTTGTGCCAACGTTAAAATCTCGTGATGCATACTCGGCCGAGTCGGCATAAAAGACCGAATTTCTGAAAACATGCCAACTGTTCGGCCCTGTCGCATGGGATATGGGCGTGACGGTGGGCAACAGAAAACCACAGTTTTCCCATGAAACTACTTCAATACCACACAGTCGTACATAAATTCTACGGGCCTAGGAATTTTCCTGGGACTGAATCTCGACACCTCTGAACGAAGCCAGCGTGTAACCACCTCAGCCAGGACATAAATACAGACTCTTAACACAAGCATACTCTGTATGTTGAGGTAGGTAAGAACAGGCCTCTGAATCCTCATTTCCGGCCACAGCTTTCCTTTCCGCTACTAGGAGAGTGCAAGTTTATATAAAACCAGCGCAGTAACACGCCTCGTGCCAAGTCTGGCTGCAATCGCTTGTCTGGACTTCACATTCCACATTTTTCTTCTTCTCATCTCTTCTCTTCAGGTAATACTGTGTTGTTTGTTTCTGTTTTAAAAGAACTATACAAAAAGTCTGGGACATAGCCAGTACAACATCCTTCGAAAGATGCATTTTAGTTTAGTTTTACATATGAAACATTTCAAGCACCTTCATACCTCTACTGTATCGTGCAGAAGACACGCGTAATAAGCAAGACATTTTTTAATTAGAATCCCATACTATTCGCATACCAACTGCGCCAGTCGGTAATTATATGAGTAGCCTGTAGTATGGGGGGGGGGAGACGGACAGAAGAGAATAGTCTACTTTGGCAGACATACGAAAAAACAAGCATTTTCTGCGTTACTACTTTGTGCTGATATTTATTCTGAACTGAACCCAGTGGTGGAGAGTAAAATAAGGAGATGAGAGGAAAGAGAGAACGAAGAGGTTGGGTAAGAAGAAGGTAGAAAACCGAGAAATGAAGCAGGGGAGAAAGACAGGCATATATTACACGGCGTCTGTATCAGACTCCCTTAAATCTGATTTCCGTGTGTTGGTCCTACTGTAGAAAATAGTGTGTCGGCATAAATTCCGAATCGCTGTCGACTTTAATTTCGGTGTGTGACAGTTCCACCTTACTCTAGACCACGGAGACCTACACGCAAAGTGTTTCCTAGTGGCTGAGCACACGGTGTTGGTAAAAGCGTGCTTTTCCACGAGTTGCCGTCTGCTCCTCTCCAGCACATGCATCCGCCTGCATGTGCGCTAGCACTAGTGAAAATTTGGATTTCATCTGGATAAAGTTACATAGGGTTTTGTAAGGGTTAAGTTCTAATGAGCTAGTTGAGGTCAGGTTAACATGTGAATAGTTTTGATTTCTTTTAGTGAGATAATTTAAGCTGCATCGTGTGAGGTTATTGTCAGAATGGGTTGGAATTTATTTCGGTTTCTTAATTTGCCCATGTCACCGGCGTAATGGCATGTGCTAGTATATCACTATTACTGGCCCCTAATATACGTCAACTGTCGTAGTGGGACCAGGCGTCGAGAGCCCTTCAGGCATCGGCTTCTCAATATTATCATGAAATGCGGGGCAATATACTGAGTTATTCCTATATGCTGAAAGGTCGGTGTCGGTACAGACGTGTTTTGCCATTAAAACACATTCTCCGTTCCGCTGACGCAAGCGCAGCTGCTTCTATGTGTGTCCGAGGCTTAATTAATATTGTATTCATTAAGTTTCGACGCAATTTTGTTACGTTAGATTTGGTTACTTCGTCAGACCGAGCTTGTTATAGGTCAAAGTTATAGTCTGTAACAAAATTCTCAAATTTTGCTTATAGATGTATTGCTTGTTTACATACCTATGTGTTTGTCACTGCACGTCCTGCCATTGTCTTCGCATTACTTCGCACCAACGTAGATGTCGGCGTAGATTCTACTTTCACATGGCTTTCTTGCTACCAAATCATTCCCAAATGTATGGGCTTACGCTAAATTATTCCTCGAGGCCGAAGCGTCGACGTCGGTAAAGGAGATTTGTCTGGCATTATTCAAGACTGAGCTGATACTCCTTAAATATCACTGCGAACCTAAATATTCAGGTGTACTCCACCTACGTGTATTCTGGAGTCACTGCGCTTTGTAGGAACGTACTTGTAATGCCTCCATCGTACTTCATGTACCTAGATTTAAAAAAAAGTGGGGAAGGGGGGAGAAGTTGGTTTAAACCATTTTATAACGTACATCCGTTCATTTCTACTCATCAGAATGGGTAGAAACCTGTTGGGAGTGGGGGATAATATTTGAAGAGTGGAGGTTGCATGTTATTCTTGTTGGCCTTGCTTGGGTCTACCCACGAAGAGCAAGGACCAACATGTCATACCACTTGCAGTGGGCCTTGTATTGGGTTGCATGAATGGATGAGAAGTAGGAGGGACTTTGTGCTTAGAGACCGTAGATGAAATGTGGCCTCAGAATATTCTAAGCAAATGGTAGGACGGGACGAACTGCTGAAGAAGTGACACGGCCAAGCTGTCGTTTAGTACACAGAGTAATGTTACGAAAAAATACAACTTAAGAATCACATTCCACTACTTAGATGCAAAAATGAACTCTTGTCCATAACTCTTCGTTTCAGGAGGGTGCAGGTAACGAATTGTCACGTTAAGTATTCGAATAATTAACATCCCTTACCCGGTAAACGATCACACACCAAGCGACTCCTCATCCACACACATCGGAACCTCAGATATTAACGTCTGCCACGCTATGCACATCGCCTGCCGGTGCCGAATTTTAGGAGGTCAGCTTTTTCTTCCATATTTTGCTCCTTTTTCTCCACACGATTCTTACTGCCATTTCATGTCCATTTTCTGTTCAACACAATAAAGGCCGGTAACTTGATTCAAGCAGAGTCCTTCCTAAGAAACTGATAGTCAGTTAGCTGGTCCAAAACTTCCCGCCTTTTATGTCACATGAAGATTGATCATCGTGCTCGTCACATGAATGCGGTTACCACTCCCACAACATATTACTTTATCAACAGTGTTTTATCTTACCCTACACATCCCGTTGTGTTAATATAATATTCTAAAGAAGTGACTTATTACCACCAACATAAGTATTTACTGGTATTACTAACACATCAGATTATAGAGCAACGTGTTTCGACCAAGATTAGGTCGCCTTCAGGCCATTTCACAACATACAAATAAAATAAAATTGCATATTGATCTATATTTAAGTGGATTGAGATATCAGCCTACTTACATATAGATCAATACGCAATTGTAATTTATTATGTTACGAAATGGCCTGAAGATGACCTAATTTTGGTCGAAACATATTGCCCTCTAATCTGATCTGTTAAAATACCATAGTAAAATAGTTGTGATGACAGTAATAAATTACTAGTTTATAAACTCAGAGGTCTGCTACAGGTATCCCGTTTGTCGCGTCCCTTAGCTGTCACCGGATGTCCCGGCGAATGCAGGCTTTCTACACGATAAAGATGTTGTGCTTAGGAACACGGTATTCCCGTGCAGGCATACAGCCTAACATGCTTGTAGAAAAATTCGAATGTGCAATACCGCCAACAATCTTACCAAATCCCAAAATTTGACACGATCCTTGAATTATATCATCTACCGTCCGTCGTCAGAACTTATGTCATGTTTATTCATGTTGATATGATCACTACGTAAAACAACCGCTTCAAAGACTATTAATTAATTACTGGCAGGGAAAATTTTCGTTAACCACAATTCTACGTTTACTACTCACTGAAGCTTGGAACAAATAAATAATAAGAAAGACTAAATAAACACTGGATTTACGCCAAATGAAAGTGCATATTCGAGTTATATGGGTCACATGTTAATCTCGGAAATGCTACATTTTGAACACATTTGGGTGTGGCTCGACTTTCGCTTTTATTATGAAAGTAAGTTGCTGATATTGTGTTCAGTTTCGTGCTCAGTGGCTGTTGTTCGATTAGAAGGCAGTTTCGGACACGCCACACGAAGAATGTCTTGATCATGAACACACTATTGTGTGGCAGGATTGAAACGTGGGCACCTACACCACGGCGAACCTCAACTATCCGATAAAAACAGATTTATGGTCAGTAAACTCCCGGGTCACAATGCTGACACAGAAGCAACAATACAACTTTTTCAAATTGTATATACATATAAACTTACACGCAGGATCAAGACAAATTCTACGCAGGATACAGTGGGACTGAGATCCTACAATTTTCGAGAGAGGATCATAATTCCACGGAGAGATTTCCTCAGTTCATCAAGAAATTACATTACGTTTACAGAACAGGAGGTTCCATTTGCGTGTTCACTGAAATCCCGCCAGAAGACACTACCCTGAACTGGATAAATCCATTCTGAATCACTACACGGTATCACACTCTTTTTCCCTAACGTTGTCATAGTGTCTGTATTGAAATCACCCTATGTGACCTCACCTTTCAGGTTTTCCTCCTAAAATATATGCATTCCTCAGCTCTACTATACATGCCGCATGGACAGACACCACGCCCACCTCATACTCTATCACTTAATCTCTCTAATAAGAAGAACTTGGCGAAGAGTGCAAATTATGGATTTAGTAAGTTAGTCCTCGTTGAACTTTGGGGTTATGTCCCTCAAAATCGCGACATACAGCGAGACAACGTAGCGCGGGGCATTTCTGTTTTCAACATGAAATAAATGAAACGCCCGCGAGTCTGATCGTTGAAGGTCCCACCAGCTGCAAGGGAGAACAACGCTAATCCGAGTCCCAGCAATGTTCATCGAAAAGTGAGTCGTTAAAATCTGTCAGCGTTAAAGCGTAACAACATTTTTTCGGGGCAACGTTGAACGAGGACAGACTGAAATAAAAATTTCTTCCTCTTCCTCTCACTCCTTCAAGACCTTGTGCTCAGATACTCTCAGCTTACTTTCGTCTCCTAGACGTGGTTACCAGTTCTATTATTTTCGATGTGGGGTACAAGCAGTGTTACAATTCACCAGCCAACTTAATGGTAATTGTGTCCATTTGGCATCTTGTAATTACTAACACTTTAAAGCACGCACACAAATTTTTGTCGGATAACCTGAAGGGTACATTAACTTGGAAGACAGTGATGGGAGGTTAATATGAATCTCAAAATACTTGGCCTAAATGTGTGGCCTGTATTCATCTCCCTCAGAATAAGAGCCAGATGCAAACTTTGTAAACACAGCACTGAAACTGCGGGCTTCATAAACAGCGAGGAATTTCTTCAGCACCTAAGTGAATATATCTTTTCAAGGAGCCTATGTACTACGAAGATAGGCATAATAGTGAAGACAATGAGAAAAATTTTAAAAAAATCCAATTGAAGTTGCTTGAATCATATTTTAATTAATGCGGAAGAAGATGAAGAACTTCTGACACCTTGTAATGGTTCTGCGAAAGAAATTTCGTCAAAACCCTCGTAGTAACCTCGGGGATGAAATATGCAGACAGAGAGACACACGCGTTGTTATAGGACTGCTTTAATTATGAATTTTAATAGCTGAATTATACTTTTTATTAAGTTTTAACGATATGTACTGAAGAAGAAATTTCTCACTATGCTTACGTTTTATGAACTTCGTGGAAACGCACAGCCTGCAACCGAAATAATCGGCTCCCAAATCGTGACCACGTTTGAAGTCAGCGTGACAGACTATGCTATTCTGTCAATTCAGTACACTGTCAGTTGGTAGTGACAAGTAATTGGTTGCCTAGGGTACAAACCACAAGCTTGGCAAGCCTGATACGTCGTACTCGTAATAATTGATCCGCCAGTTCTCGAAATGGAAGTCAGGCCCTGATATACCGCACGTCTGGCAACCAGTCTTGGTTACTGTACCGTAAGAACACTTACATGGGATGCCTTACTACCTGGCTGTGATTTGTTTCTCTTGGTATGTGCCGAGAGCAATCTTTTTTTCTCACTCGGCTGCTGCAGTTGCTAGCTCAGTACTAGTCACAGACCAACCACGGCGTCCACACCATATCGGAATTGCGCTCAGTTGCATGCATCTGCCCGACTCTATTCTCAAGCTGCGTACATTTGTAATTCAAAAGAATTATGGAGTTGAGTATTTGGATATAAAAATGGTGGAAGTAACAGGGAGAAGGAGAATATTACACAATGATAAGCTCCATAATTGGAAGTTTTCATAAAAATAAACAGGATGATCAAATGAAGGAGAATGGGGTGGAACATGTAGCAAGCATAAGAGAGATGTTAAGTGCATAAGAACTGAAAATGAAGACGTAGAGAGAAGGGACCATTACGAGACTTGGACGTAGATGGGAGGATAACATTAATGCGAACCTTAAAGTTGTGGAGTGTGAAGGTGTGGACTGGATTCATCTGGCTCAGCGGGATCTTGTAAACAGGATAATTCATCTTCGAGTTCCATACAAGGCGGACAATATTTTGACTAACTGAACGACTATCGGCTTCTCAAGAACATTTCTGCTCCCCGGAATTAGCTCTTCACAGATACAAGATTCGTACGTTAGCCGGTTCATGCACGGATGTAATAATGAACGATGCGATCCAAATATCTACACAGTAGTTTTCGTGTTCCAAACAAACATGTCGAGCTATAGACAGCCAATGTGACTCTGTATCCCACATGGTTATATCTTTTTCCCCGCCTCGAAAGGAATGACCATAACTCTAATAAATGGCTTACGGCCATCACTCCAATAAGGTTTCCGACCCTGGTCAGAACCTTACACACTATCGAACATTCTCTCCATTACTTCTCTTCGATAAATCGAACTTATATGGGTGTTCCATTTCCTAATGAGGTTTATTATGAATTTATGAAATCATAAGAGTGATGGCTGCTTTCCTATCTCTTAGTAGAGTTGGAGGGCAGCATCTGTTGTCTTTATTATTGGAGGGGGCTAGTGAGGAGTGCATGCGGCCAGGTCCGTATTTTACCGGGTGACAGATATACGACGGAGGCTGCTTCTACTTTAGGGGCGAGAAAGTAGCTGAAGTGAAGAGAATTCTGAACTCCGTTCCTTAAATGTAAAGGAACAGAATATTCTCAAATTAATAGGCACATAAGTTTTCAGTTTAATGGCATTGTTGAAATTTATAAACACCTTGTTTACACTTGTCTTTCACTCTCGCGCAACTGCCTTAGGTTCGCTCTTACAGAAGTACATCAGACTATGATTTCCGCGATTATTAATTCGGTGGATTACCTTTCACAATGGTTGTAGTTTGTCATGACACTGACATGAATGCTAAGTGAACAGCATTCACCCCTGCCCGTTGTTCAAATGTCACTACGATGGCTACTGCCACAAACTTAGGCATTCTCCTAGTAACAATTAATCATCACTGTCACATACTAAATACATAGGACAGGTCCCTTTTGAGAAGCGAATAGTTGCTCAGCTAGTGAAGAAATTCCCCACATTTTACAGAACCAAAACTTTCATTACAGTGTTCACAAAAGCCCGCCATTGGTCCCTATTTGCAGCCAGATGAATTCAGTAAGACACTTCCATGCTATTTATTTAAGATCCATTTTAATATTACCCTTCCGTACAAGCGTTGGCCGTGCACGTGGGCCCTTTTCTTCAGGTTTTCCTAACCTGCATGTAAATCTCTTCTCTCGCATGCGTGCGTGCCACATGGCCCGTCCATCCCATCCTCTTTGATTTAACCATCCTAACAATACGGAGCGAGCAATGTAAGCCGTGAAACCCCTCAGTACGCAGTTTTCTGCACCCTCCAGATGCACTCCCTCAAAGCGACAGACCAAGATGCACACTTGCACAAACCCACAAGTAAAATTTCACCTTTGTACATTTTAATATTTGTATAGTCATCTAGAATGTGACGCCACGTAGTCTGGTAGGCAGGTTCTGCTTCTCTCTTCAGCTTCCCTGAATACGAACGCAGTAGGTTTCTATGAAACGTTGTAACTAGCTACCAGATTACATAGCGTAACTTCTCAGCAGACCTTCTGACTGTGCGAATTCGTACTTTTCCTTAGTCAATTAAGGCGAATAAACTGAAACAGGCGACGACCCCCTTTACGCAAATCTTTAACTACTCTCCATTCACAACCACATTCCCATAACACTCCGCGCTATATAACCTCCATAACTGACAGACCGTTTTAAGTAATCTAAGAATCTATGAATCTACTTTCAAGGCTTGCACTTGATTTATCGCGAATAATGACGTCATACTTTACAGCGAGAAAAGACAATATAAGAGGCGACTCTATGCATGAATAGACAAATTATAAACGAGCAATGACATCCTAAACTGTTAGCAGAAGGCTACAGCCCAAGAATAATGGTGCTTATTTTTTTGGATCAGTCGTAGCGTGAAGGAGATCGTCGTGACGGTAGACTGCTAAGAACCATGATGCAGGAAATTAAAGATGTATGCCCACGGTCACGATGGACTGTATGGGAATAGGCGCAATCACATGAGCCAATTACAAACGTGATGACTCGGTTGCGCTTTTTTACACAAAAAAGTAAAGTGTACTATACATGAAGCGAGACCATCGTGTTTGACTGGCTGCCTCGACACAGGCAGAAGGGATGGGCTGAAGAACCTGTAAAGTGTATAGAAATTAACAGCTTTCTGCGAAGTTCTTCGATGTCCTTTTGTGTTGAAATAACACTAATAATTTGCCAACCCCATGGAGCAGAATCTTTTTAAAGAATATGTCAGTAGCTTATTTGTTCAAGGAATTCATTGGTTAATCATGGTATTCTCAAAAAGCAACAACCAGACTATATTGTAAATCAAACTGAAATCACATAGCATGTCCTTGAGACTCAATATTGCCACGTTTGCAACGAAAAGTTTAAAAAACGCGTCTACTAACTTCGCCACATCTATTTATACGTCCGTCCGGATGCCCTCATGTGACAATCAAAACTCAAGAATCATCCAATAGACTGGCACAAAATTTTATACTGGGAACTTTCACTAAAATCTGACTTAAAACTTTAACTTTGGTTGACATGTGACAAGATTTACGGATAACTTACGTAAAGATATAGGCCTATGTACACTTCGGCGGGCATTTCGAGCGTCAGTTATTAAATACTAAGAGCAGGGGAAACGTGTCGAACAGACGTACAGAAGACTGAAGAACATACGGCATTTTATTAGACACATCACACATAATATACAGGCCTTTTAGTTAACAAAACATGTTTTTGAATAATCTAGATACAGTTAAAAGTTTTACTCATTTCTCTCCTAATTAGTTTAGTGCTACTGAAAATAAATATATTCTTATTAATTCGTAAAGTACGATCCTAGGTTTTCCGATTCAATAAATTGTAAATAACTTAATTTTGATTTAAATAGAAGCATTAGACATCAAACAGCCTGTTCTTTGCAGCAATTATCATATGATTCTGGATATTTAGGATGCATTGATGAACCACAGTGGAACAAAGTCATCTTCAAAACACGACCGAAACATCGATACATAAGCCAACTTGATATTATAAAACATATTTACGCAGGAATCATTTTCACGCACTGCACGTAACGTTGCTGCATGTGCCAGCTTGTATTGCCAGTTACTTGTAAAGTTTTGGCCTATGTCCTGGGGTATGTAGGCTGTTATCGTCTACAAAAAATCGTAAATAAATTATTTAACAATGATTTGTTCATGAAACGGTCCCTTCTTCTTTTTGCAAATAAAAGGCGTCATCAAAGCAAACGAATTCCAGATTGCTTCACTGCAACGGCAGATTGACGACTCGGTATGTAAGCACAGAGACGTGATCTGAAGCAAAAACATGACTCGATCAGCAAGTAGTGATAACCATGTGGTCACATGGCGCCTCTGGATGCAGTTTCGCTTGTTTCAGAATATCAAATACTTGACAATTATTTACAGTCGTAACCAAGACAACTGATACTTCAGGTCGCAGCACCTGTTTTCCCGCCATAGACTTTTGTACAACAATTCACTTTCACTGAAGGGAAGTCATGTCTTCACTGGGTCTGCTGCTTCTCCCTTGCGTGTACAGTTTAGTAGGTGTGAGTATTCAGCAATGACGACAAAGATGGGTTCAAAGAAAGCAGGGTGGGTGGTCGCACGGGTTCGTTAGACAGTTACAGTCCATACAGACAAATGTGTTCATATTGAAAGTATTGTTGTAGAAAAAGGTTTCTTTCCCTCCGTAAGGAAAGACTCACACACGTCTATATTCGTAATTTCAAACTTAAAAGTTAATATCTCATAACCAAGTCTGTGTTACCTTCAATACGACGTACCGCCGAATTGTTCGAAGCTGGAGGATCGCCCCTCGTCAGCTGGTCGCCAGTGTTTGTTCAATAAATTTTTATCTGTGACTAAGTTAAAGAGACAAACTGAATTGAGGGTAAGTAGGCCTATGTTAAAATATGTGTGCACTACTCCAAAGTGCTAAAGGCTTGCATCTTACAGTTCATTTTATAGAGTTGGAGACATTAACATTCGTGGAATGCAACCGACGGTAGCCGTCATACTAGAACCGGATTAGCTGTGGTTCTAACTGTTGTCGCGAGAGTGCGTGCATACGTCTATTCTGAGCTAAGTAATTTGTTTTGTTGCTTTATTTCTGTTTCTGAAAGACTTGCGTTCAGCTCGATGCTACTGTTTTCGTATAACTTGGCTGCTTCGTATTAATTTTATTTACTTACTTATTTATGATGCAGCTATTTAGAAGGGCAGAGTAAAACAAATAAAGCTGCCCCTGGCAAGCCATGAAGCTATATGAGGGAGAGGAGTGCAGCTGCACTCATACTAACGTCGGCATAAGTTAGAGGTGAGCGGCGAACTTGGCGAATGGCGGGATGTTGAGTGACAGGTGAAATGGAAACAATGCACCAAGCAGAGTTTGTGACCTAATTTGAGATAATATCCTGGAATTTGCCCGGATGGGCTGAGAAAGACCACGGAATATCTCAGCCAGGATAACCGGTTTATTGGTCAGGATTTCATCCAGCTTCTTCCCGCGTACGAAGCAAGGTGATAAGCCTCTCAATCGCGCCCCACGCTGCTTCATACTTGAACTCAGCACTATGTCAGTCAGCAGTAAAACCACGAGCTATGATCCTCAATGTGGAAGCGCATTTTCTTTCCAAGTCAATGTAAGAGAGTAAAATTCCCGTTTGCATAAGTACGACGCCATTAAGGCGTAAGTATAGGTGGCATAGACGCATTAAAGACCTTGGCGCTGTAGGGAAGTCTGTGTTCACCTTCACTCTGCCGACTCTGCAGTCGTGGTACCCAGTGGATGAATGGCTTTGGGCAGGAGGGGGGGGGGGGGCCGCGGCGGCGGCAGTGGTTAAGTTACACTAGAGAATTTACTTACCAACTTATGACCTGGCCTACAGAGTACTTCCTAGCGAGGCTTTCTGGCCCGCGATCACGTAAAAGTAGCCGAAAATACATCCACAAGTACGAATAATTCGCTACCTTTGACCCTGCAAGGCTAGACTTCGTATTCTAACAATTTCGCTCCGTCACGTGAACCCGTAGGAACAACTGCGCATCCTTCGTGAATGTTCATGATAGCTGCAGTAGGCCTACTCCAGCCTTCAACGATATGACGCCATGCAGAATGGTACAGTGGTACCAACGTTCCGGAGCAGCTTGCCGCTCCATCTTCACAGTAGTCGAAGCCTACTCTGGACAACCTTGAAAATGGAGACAGCAGGCTCCCCGAAACTTTGGTACCCACATACCAATATACACGACGCCACAAACCAGATGACTGCAATATTCATCACAATTACTATTTATTTAACTCCGTTTAGCAGACACGGAATCTAATCGAATAAATATGCAAAAATCACAATATTTCATTATGCGCTATTATCTAATTAAGTGCTTCAGATGAAATTTGTAAACTACGCTTATTCTCAATCGGTTCAGAGTCTGTCTTCCCGTCTGCTACCTAAAGGTGTAGACATTAAAATACAAAAACTATAAGCTTGTTTGTTGTTTTTGCACGGATGTGCCACTTGGTCTCTTACAGTGAAGGAAGAACAGAGTTAGGGTGCTTAGGAGGAGCTTTGGGTCTAAGCGAGTGATAAAGCGGCTGCGGACTGATCGCTCACCTCCTACTAATGTCGAAGCTAAGAATGCATGGAGTTATACAACCACTACCCCCGCACGCTTTCATGGCGTGCACAAGGACAACTTTGCTTTAGCAGATACAGACTGCCATCCGTACAGCTAACCAGTGTTTGAACTGCAGATACTCTGCCAACCGAGTGTCTGTGACGTGTTGCGGTACCGAATTTTGCGACATCCGACTCTAATAATGTCACTGTTACTGTAGAAACAGTAGACAGTCGGTTTCAAGCAGACTGTCAGAAAGCACACTGCAGCAGACTCGGGAGTCTCGTCTAGCCGTGAATAATGACCAGCAACAGCTGCCCTCTCCCCCGCATGTTTACACCCGACGCCCCCGCGAAATGACGGCTCTCAGCAGTAGCAAGGGCAAGAAAAAGGAAGCTTTCTCGCACCTGTTTATTCAAGCTTAACCTCCAGGGCCAGCCCCATCCAAAAATACGCGGTACGGACTAGTGCTTTGTTTGAGCGTGTAGATGTATAACGGAAAGTGATGTAAAACAGATATGAAGGCGAAGAAAGCACTGGCACCTCACTCTTCAACACCCAGGTAATTAACAGAACAGCACACCGTTTTAAGTTTGGGATTTTGAGTTTACTACAGGCCGACTGTTAGACGCTAGACTGCCAGCAATAAAATACCAATGACTGGCTGCTCTGAACAGTTCATAATCTTCAGTTGGTCAATAAAAGCGCCGTTTTTAACGAAACCGGAAATTTCATTACCATTTTCACAAACCGTGCCATTGGACTCTATCCTGAATTAGTTGAATCTAATCCATACCCTTACATTATGTGTTCTAGACGAATTTTAACACTGTTTTCACATCTACATCTAGATCTCTCAAGCTCCTTCTTTCGTTTATGTTCTCTAAATAAAAATCGCGTAGGCATTTCTCAGTTTCCTCATGCGTGCTACATGTAAGACTCACGTCGCCCTCCTTCTTTTAATCACTACAATAATTCTGTATGTAGAAAATAACACACGTGAGGAGCTTTTTAAACTCCTCACTATGCAATATTCTCTCACCTCTTATTTCCTCTCCGTTTAGTCAAATATCTTCTGAGCACTTTGCTCTCAGAAATTCCAATCCGGTCTCATCTATTCGAGTAAGATGGGCACAGGAAACACAGGGGGATAAGTATATGAAGCAATGCTACTATAGATCTCTATACCTAAAACAAAAGAAGACACAATTCTATGAAGATCTGTAACATACCCAACTATTAATGTTGGTTTCTGAGTCATCTGAGAGTGCAAAGTGTCGAAACGATTGACACATGCCGTTCAAATGACCTAGCTCTACTCACGATTTTGTTTTTTCAGCACGGTGCAGTATCCAAATGACTCTTCAGTGAACACGGTACACCGTGAGAACCTCAAGCCTTAGTACAGAAATGCTGGCACCGGAACTGGTCACAGAATTTAACCAGCAGGACCTACTGACAGATGCTAATAGAGATAAAGTTAGGAGGATCGTAAGTGTCAATACATTCCAGTTTATATGGAGCACTTTTGTAAAGTCTTAAATATATTAATAAATGAGACTAGCCTTTCGAGAGGAGGATATTTTACCTGCAATATGTAAATGCGGTTTCAGTCTGTAAGTTAACAAAAACAGCGTACAGACCGGCCTCTGGAAAGGATAAATGAGGACCCCCACTGTCACGAAGCTGTGGTGAAGTAATGTGTTGTAACTTAATCAAGTTTATGTGTTTCAGTAGCAGATAAAGGTTCAACTTTAGCGGACTACAGAGACACCTATTCAAATAAATACATGAAATATATATATATATTTTTCAAAAGTAAACCCTTAGTAAAATTACGCATTACATTCACACACACAAACAGAACCAGAATAAAGAAAAGTATTGTTTGTGACTTTCGTGCCCTCTGCTTCTTCTGAAATAAGGATTTATACTGTGTTCATTACCCATGACATACACATATATATATCGGTTAATTTTTTCATTTTAATTTTTACAAAAATCACGGTAGCAGTAGACCTATATGAACAATGTCTTACGAGTCGGACCGGTAACAGGCTATTTACAAGCACAATCCTGAAGGCAGCCATGCCAAATTCCAAATTTTTTCACAAATCACAGGCTATGTCTTGCCCCTTAAAATAACAACTATGCACTTTTTTAAGTCACTAGTTAAATAACAAACAAAATTTCTCCCTCTGTAGGACAAGAAGGCATATGGGGCAGGGGAGTTACACTTTACCACATTCTTAACCTCGGCATTAGCCGGAGTTGAATGATTAGCTTCACTCACCAGCGCTTTGTGCCCAGGGAAACAGTCCCGTTACCAGCTGACTAGGAAGTTGCGTAACTTCCAGAGCCGGTCTGGACACTGGAAAAGAGAATAATGTCTTGCTCCTGCCGGGGATCGAACAAAAATTCCTTGGTCGTCCAGCCCGTAGCTTAGTAACTGGATCGACTGCGCTATCGCGGCTTTTTCTTGGCCGGAAAAGATGAGAAAATCATCTTGATTGCTGAGTAGGTAAGAATGGTAGTGAGACCTTCAAGGCGAATAACTTCAGTCAGGACAACCAAAGATTCGAACTAGACACTTTTCGGATATTCCAAATGTCACTGTCACACCTGAGTGCTCGGAGTCAGTAAGAGAACAGGGGTTAAATACCTAAGTATTCCTGCGCTACAATGTACCCTTATATTGTATTACAATACCTAAGTATTCCTGCGCTACAATGTACCCTTATATTGTATTACAATACCTAAGTATTCCTCGCTAAATGTAACCTTAATGTGTATTACACATACAAGTATTCCTGCGCTACAATGTACCCTTATATTGTATTAACAATACACGTTATTTCCTGAAGGAAACTCTGTGATCTAATTCACTGGCCACGGGATGCACAAAGGTTCGATTCCCGGGAGAGGCAGAGATATTTCTCTTCGCCACCACGTCCACACTGGTTGGATCAAGCCTCCTGTTTACGAAATAAATTCGCCGGAGCGTAAATCTAATTTAATGCCAATATTAAATATGTGCGCAGTTCTACCTGCACTTCTCATGTCCTTAATGCGTGCCGCATAAGCACAGGTCCACGGTACACGCATTCCTGGAAATGGACTCCGCCTCGGTAACACAAATAATGCATAAAAGCACAAAAATTGACTACGAACTTTGTGTGTATTAGACTGTTGCAAGGAAGATGTACAAAATCAAACGACTTAAAGATTATTTGTTGTAGTTTTGTTATTATAAGAGGAATCGAAATATTTTGTAATACTATATTATGTTCGGAAAGTCCTAGACGGCATCTTCTCTCAGTATTTCCTTACAATAAATAGTGATGGCTTTGAGTGCAGGTGAAAGCTCGCCTTTCGTGTTTTCCACTAGTCCCTCGAGTATTGTTAAGTTATATAGTAGAACTTTATAGGCCTGTCCCAGCTGGACGTGTCAGGAGACACTCATAAACCACAAGAGACTTCATCCAGCACTCTGGTTATGGTTATGGATATACGCTATCTGCTCTATGAAGAGACTTCCACTCCTATCCACTACAATGGCTTCTCCAAAAGAATGGTTATGGGGCTATGTGAACTGTAAAATTTTTCGCGTGCTTTATAGTGCCCATAAAGTGACCGACGCACCCTACATTTCCTGGAGTCAATACTGAAAGATAGCTACACCTTCTGCATCTTTTTAAGGCACCACATCTCTCAAACCATCAACGTTGATACACTTTCGTGGAGAAACAATGGCTGTTTGCTTCACAGGAAGCTGAGTTTTTTTTATGAACTGTTTGAAATATTTTGAAACGAATTCATATCCTAGTTGACTGGAGTGTTTGATGGTCAAGTCGAGTGCCCAAGACTTCTACCATTCACCATGTTATTTTTATGACTTGGGGTTCGTTCGTCTGACAAGTTGTAACACTGCGATAGAAATACCTGAACTGGGTCCCAAATCGATCACACAACACAAAAAATATGTTGTGTGAAAGTGTGTGCTTTTAGAAACGCTTGCACAAAAATGTTTTCTGTGTAGTTTATTTAACAGCGTAGTCAGTAACTCGGACCACATAGCGTCAACAGCCTACAAACAAAGGCTGTTTCTGCATTGCGGGTTCCCACACAAAATAATGGTGGGCGCTAAGGAATTTTAAATTTTAGTTATACATACTGTATGGTTAGGAAAAGTGGTCTCTTACTCTGAGGAAAAAAGGCAAATTGAAAAAACTTCAAGTACGTCTTTGGACCTCAGAGGTTTAGAGTACTGGAGCAATTTACAATGCTGACACAGGGAGGAACTTTGCATTTATAAATATTCTGCGATTCAAACAAGAAGGCGTGTGGCCGTGAACTGAGAGGTAACGAGTATTACCACGCGGTGGGAATTAGAAGAATCAACGTCATTAACCCTTCGTTATTGTTTCTGCACATTTTCTCTCACGGCTTTACAACTTAACAGTCTACAAGTTTTGTATTCAGATTATTGTTTGGTACTAATGAAATTTTATTGAACTTAGGACTCCGAAAAATGAAGCGCTAAATTTTGAACAAACAAGCTAGGGACTTCATCTCTTACGTTGTTTAATCAGTTCGACATTAATAACGCGGATATATGTACAGTGTTTGAAAAGTCGAAAAGCACAGCTGACGCACGTGGTTTCGATCTAAGGGAAGTTAAAATTTTCAGCTTAAAAACTGGCAACGCCAGTGTTTCGGAGTCCTCCTCGGAGCGGTGCCGTATTTTTGAGTTCTACTACGAGTATTAAGGAGTTCGCCAGTTACGACTTCCTTATCAAAGTTAAGTATTTGGACGATTGGCATCAGTATCTCAGAACCTGCTGACTTATATTTCTGTGACACTTAAGGACTGTCTACAAGAATGTAGAAATTCTCAAGTTATCTGAATACTTGTTGCAATTCAACAAAGAAATAATTGAGATCTGCGTTCTTCTGGGGTATTACGCATTGTTGAATGGTAATCCTTTACCGACGTTTCGGGACAATGTATCGGTCCCATATTTAAGACTTCTTGACCCTTGAAGATGGGACCGACACGTTGTCCCGAAACGTTGGTAAAGGGTTATCATTCAACGCTGCGTAATACCCCAGAAGAGCGCAGATCTCAACGACATCGCGGCGGAACCTGAAATCACGGAAATAAATACTTTATTTGACCTATAAAAACGTTTAATAAAAATACACCTCTGCAATTCAGTGGTCTGATTTGTAAATTTAAAAATAAAGCAGTACTTTTTACAATCACAAAATAAATTTATAATTATGAACAGTCTCCGTAAACTTTTAAATATCTATCCACACTGTTTTTTTAAACGGCCCAAGTTGGTGGGTAAAGGAACAGGTATGTGCAACTTGTTCAAACCTGTGTTATGAGCGAACACTTTTCGGAACTAAGACTGGCGATGACAGTACACTGAGCCCTGCATTAGCTGAACTTCAACCTTAGTAGACCTGTAATTTGTCGGTACGAATAGACTCCACCAACTCTAATTACGGCTGTGTCTTCGCAATGTTTCACACACTTCGATGAAAAACGATTACTCTACTGTAGTTAACATAACAGTAGCTGTTATCGTTCACTGTAACTCTACGGACGATCCAGTTTCCAGTGTGTTGCTGACATTAGAATATGTATAGGCCTATATATACATACATACATATATACAGGCTGTATTCAAGTTACATCACTGTCTCTTATATTTACAATTAGCAGCCGACTCCTGCTGAAACTATCACGGAGTGCTGGCATACAATCTGAAGTTTTCTGAATGTCGAAAAAGGGCAGAGCTAGGTCCTTGGCCTTAGAAGTTAAATGTTTCCCTATAAACGTGAAATTCTTTAAAACAAACGCAAGAAGTTTTTGTTTGGGCAAATTAAATATTCAATAACCGGGACAGTTAATTTATAACAAAAGGCCTTCTACGGACTGAAAGACCGGACTTCTATTCCCCGTGAAAACACGATCGCAAACAGACCGACGTTGGTCCCCACCCAGCTGCTCAGCCTACAGCGTGTTGCTCTCCTTAGTCTATCGAGGTAAATGCTGCGGCAGGAAACTTAAATGTTCTACAAAAGATTCCTTATGCTTTATTTTCCAGTAATCACATGAAACCAGCTTCCCAGTACACAACACACAACACGCGCAAGTGACGCAGGTGTCATTGAACATAGCAGTCACAAATACTGGACATCACATTTCCATACTGTGTTATGGACACATGCTTGTCTTCCAATTTAAAAACTCCATGCAGCAAACTCCGTCACAAGTTCATGGTCGCTCAGCAGGTCAGTTACTCCCTATTATTCGTGGTACCCAAAGGCATGTTATCGTGTTGGCACCAGCTCGTCATTGGACCTTATCCTGAACCAAATGAATCCAGCCCACATATTCATACCGTATTTCTTCAAGATCCATTTCAATTTCACCTTCCCGTTTCTTCCTAAACGTTCCAAGCAATCTTATCCCCTCCAGTCTCCCTCTGTTATGCTTCCTTAAGTCATTGGTGACGAGAATGTTATCATAACAAATTGTACATTTTTTGTCAATAATTTTCATTATTAATTAGGAAGTGAAGTTGCTTATACTCGTACACAATTCGAAGACAGAAAGCAACATTAGAACAAAAGCGCTATCTGGTATACGTTGTACAAATTTACTGGCAGGTATCCACGATGTAGGTAGAATCTATATGACGAACAGATCGTACTTGTTGATAGTAAGCAGGATATTGAGAAAGGGAAGTGAGGAAGGATTACACAACAGCTTCATTCTTCGTTCTCAGTAGAGTCTTCTTGATTACACAGCTGCGCTTTCCTAAATCAAGCTCATTTCGCAAGAACGTCCACAGTTGCAGAAAGAGTCAAAACAAATAAACAATAAATTTATTTTATTTATTGTTCGAAAAGGGTTTACGGAGAGTCCACTAAAAATTGCCTATATTTAGCTTAAAATGAGTTTTATTAATGTAATGCATCTCTAAGTAAAACATTTAATATTCAGAATTCCTTTTACCATTTCATTTTGCCTCAGTGAACAAATACTTTAATCTGAAACAAAGACAGTTCCATGTAAAGTTATATAATATCCTAAGAACTTAATTAGAACATGAAAATCCAGTTTCTTTCGCCCCTCCTACAAGTACGGACCTGTACGAAAACTGGACCTCCCCCCCCCCCCCCCCCCCGCCCTAGCCGCCACGTCCTATAAAGTATAAGCTCGCTTCAAGGCTGCCGTGTCTCTAAATTCACTTACGTAAACAGACAGCACAGATTTCAAAACCAAGGAGGTCATTTACAAATTAAGGCATAAAATTAGTATTTATTTTTATGTGTTGAACTAAAATCGTTCTGATGATGTAAGCGTCACTTATCTACACAACTGTAAAATCAAGACGATAAACTGAATTAGATAGTAGAAAAATGATGCTGAATTATGTCCATGCAATGACCTGATATTTTCAGACATTATGTGTTATTACAGGCACTTACGTGTTACTGTTAGTGCTGTTATTAGTGATATTAGTGCTACTATAGTAATCACCAATCTTAACATCATCATCTTAATCGTCGTCATCTTTATCGTTTGCATTTGCCTCCTCAGTCGGTTAATTTCAAGAGAACGAAGACGGGCTGCCACTGAACGTTCTAAATCACGTACATGTACACAATGATGACGTTAATTTATTAGGCCGAAACATAAATATCATAAAGAATATCTCTTAAGTTCCTGCATAAATCAGTAAACGAATAGGTTTAGGCGTAAACTAAGACAAAAATTTGTACACGAAAAGTCACGAATCAAAATACTCCAACAAAGTTATAATATTGTAATAGCTAATAAATCATTTGTAAATGTTTCAACATTCAAACAACATGAACAAACAATAACATAAAAATAAGATTCACAGCGAAAATAGATAAAAATAAATTCAGAAAATGCGTCATACTATTCACGTCAGCAAGTATTATTCTCTCGCCTGTTTCAAGATACACTGGATGTTGAGATGTTTGTACCGGATGTTGTGTTAAGTGAGTGATTGGGTCGAGGTATACGTAACGACAGGCTTTCACCTGAGAATGTTACAACTTTAAGTAAAATGAGAAAATTATTACGAGCTCCTAGTAAGGGCAGGAAGATGGTGGTCGAGAGATTCTTGTGGGTGGACCACTGTTCCGCAGTTTCCCTCGATAGAACAAGGAAAGTATTGAAAAACTTGTCAGAATGGCAGAGCAGCACACTTGAGATTTGAATCGGATACATTCCGGATACAAGTACACAGCGTTACCGTTGCAGTAACTTGCTTGATGGTTGTGGGGTACCTCTTCAAAATTTAACACGTACATTTGCCAGCTACTGTTCTGTTTCTACATATAACCCTTTAACATGATCACTCTTACAAATCATACTCTTAGTGGGACACCAAAATAATGATTTTACTGAATATGCACGTTGTAAGACTGAAACGATTTTAAAAGGCATCTGTATAGACTAAGCATAAATAATAATAATAATAATAATAATAATAATAGCCCAGATGTCTATTTTCTCGGGAAATATCGACGATGTAACACAGTAACTAGCTTGGTGATTGCGAAACGTTCTTTTACTGTGACGGAAGTACGTACACTGCAAATATTTGAAGACAAAATGCCAAGAACAATACCTGAACATAACAGTCATTAACGAAGTGCAGAATGATGGGTTCTGCGGGAAGAGGAACTTCAGGAGCCTGCGGTGAGCAAGTGAGAAACGAAAGAAAAATGTGCAGAATTTTGGTGGGAAAAGTTCTCGAAAGACAGCTAAATGGAAGACAGAGATGGAGTTCGAAGAGTAATTTTAAAATGTAGTGTTTTAAGCATGTGGACTAGAATTGAGCGGCCCGAGATAGGGAGTATGGGCGGGCGGGGCTGAATGTTGCATTTGAGGGTTCTGCTGCTGAGCGAGAGGTGAAGGGACTGTGGACATACGTACTGACTTATGTACAGACATCCATTCGCGAGGGAGAAGACAGAAAGTGTCGGCGAACTTCACAAGCAAGCCCGAATAATGTTCAGAAGGTATCAGAGATAAGCAGATACATTAAATTTGCGCTACGGTGGCTTGCAGGGTATGAAGGAAATCGTCAAAACCAAGGACGACGGGAAGAGAAGCCGAGTACCGTTTAAACACAAATCAGATGCTTTAACGTCAAGTTGACAATTTCGGTAAATAATAGTCTATTAGTGCACTAAAATATAAAAATGGGGGGACATAGCATAAATATTTATATATTTACAGTAGCACACAAGAACTGGAATCCCCAAAATTTTGTATATTTGCTTAAAATTTGCAGATTTAAATGCCGTACTTTAAATTATACACCAATAATAAAACTATCCAACGCAGCTACTCGTATTCTAACAGAATATCATATCAAATAATCAAGAACACTTTCAAAAGCAAAGAGGATTACAGAAAAACCAGAAACTTACAGCTTCCCTTAAATAATTATATATATATATATATATATATATATATATACGAGTATGTTGAGGATCATCTTCAAGAACTTCAAGGTTGGGGCATTTTGGCCTGTTCCATTTTCAAGGGGAATCACTAATCTAACACTTATTTCTTGCCCAGTGTATTTGTAGGGTACGTAGTCAACGTGTCCTTCCGCATCTCAAATTGCATTCACGCAGGTGGCTAAATTTGCAGCAAATTATGTTGTACTGTCCAAATGCACATCACAGTAAGAACTTGCAGAACGTGGCACGAGCCTATAAATAGTCTGGCGCTGTACCATGCAGGCAGACAGAGTCATTTGATTGTCTCTTTTCCCAAATAATCGCCTCAAAGTTCAATGACTTAAACGCCCATATATGCAAAGCCGTACTAAAACGTAGCGTGATGCTAATGCTTCTGGGGCAGCACAGACAGGTGTTTGCTGCGAACTTACAATGCACGGCATGACACAGGAGTGGTGTGACAGCTGCACTGACCACCACTGTGACGCCGGAGATAATATCGCCACTGATGACATGTTCTCTCACACTGACTGAATTTTGGGTCCACGTGATAGAAATTTAGTATAATCTGAAAAGAATTAATTTAATTCACTCTGTGGTAACTTCCTTGAATGGCTGAACTACTAAACAAAAAACAACACAATAAGCAAGTACCTCAGTTGAACAGAGTTGTTCTTAAGAAGCTGATATTTTCTTATCTGGTCAAGAAATTCTCTGACTTTAAGGGACAAGAATATTTATTACCATGTTCACTAAAGCTTGCCACTGAGCCAAATTCTGAGCCTGTTGCATACAGTACGTACCGTCACACACACTGGCACCCTATCTTTTAAGACCCATTTTTAAGCCACGCTCCCCTTCTCTCAAGCGATCCCTTCCTTCAGAGTAGCCAGCCCAAACCTTAGTACGCCCAAGGGTTTCTCACGTCTCTGATGCGTGCTACACGCTACGCCTACCTTAATGCTTAATTGAATACTTTCGTCTTGTGAAATGACACGTGTAGGTTGGTATAAAAATAGCAATTTTTAGGCGGTATTTCTGACCTCTAGCTTCAAACTACAAGACTACCCTAACCACATTAATAAACAGCATGAAGTATGAAGTTCCACAGTAAGCAGTTTTCTACATAGTCCTATTTTCCTTCCTCTTAATGCCAAACATTCTCCTCAGAACCTTGTTATTGAACGTTCAGCCATGTAGCTAATAAACCAACTGCCTGAAACCTAAAACTACACACACAAATGTCTCCAACAAAATTAAAAAAATAATTAAACAAGCAACTAAGCAACCTCTTAACAAATAAACTAACCGACCAACCAACCGACGCATCAAATTCGCCGCAATCAGTCTTGTTTTCTTAACAATAGCTTGTGAGTTGTTTCTTGAGAAGTTCATGTCTGGACAACTTACCTTTCTGTAATAAATTGCTAATTATTGTAACTGAGGCCTGTACACGCGAAACAAATGCAGAAGAGCGTTCCAGCCAAACGCAACAGCACAATTTCCTTCCTGGTGTTAGTATTCTAATTGCGTACACTTCCATGCGGATGTGAAGCGAATTTCCTGTTCTCTGTATGAGCCTGAAAGAGAAGTATCCGGGTCTTCATGCACGTCTTGTGTTAAGTTCACTTAACCTAGGTAGAAAACAACACCTGTGAGTTTAACGCAGCAGCAGCGGCATTTATACACATAAATACATGCACAAAGGTTGCTGGCGAGGAAGTATTTGGTGTAACAACAATAATAATAAAAATTTATGACAGTATTATATAGGCTATATTATTAGTCTAGGCAGAGCAGTACTTGACGTATATGTCGTCTGTATGAAAACCAAATAGAGAACTAATGTCCGTTAGTTCCGATACGACCTGCAGATGGCAGGATCAGGCTAAATGGCTCTGTTTTATTTGGTATTATAACGTCGTGCATTAGGCCTACTACTTCGGTTTTGAAATGTTCTGAGAAAAGGTACTATTAATTATTATTATTATTATTATTCGTGATTTAAGGCTTCCGCCGCGGTGTACATGAGATCTGCGCTCTTTTGGGATTCTACGCTGCATAAAATCCTAAAAGAGCGCAGATCTATTATTATTACTATTATTATTATTATTGTTATTATTATTATTAAATACAGCTATCTTTTCAGAAAATTTCAAGTTCAGTAAAATCATGAGTCCAGTTTAAGGCAGACTTGATGAAATGGGTGTCTGTAGAAACAGTAGCTACAAGTGGGAAAAGGCAAATTTTGCCGCTGAATTTTCAAAAAACATTCCACTGGTAACAATAAAATGTATAAGAAAGCTTATGTGAAGATATGACTAGGAATATGCGTGCAGCCTACCGTTTTGCATTTGCCACTAGCCAGATTACAATCAAATTACTTCCAATCAGGACACGACTGCCCATCGTGCGGAAGATTGTGAACAGAATATATGTACATTAAGAGCAGGATCTTTGATTGAGTATATATTCCTATGCAGCTACAGTGAAATCATTTGCCGTAACAAGCAAAATATGAAATATGATAAGGTAAATTACAAACATTCCTAACATTCTTAATTTTGTGTTTTGTTAACTTCTGATGACACACTTTATTCTAAAAACACCGTGCACCCCTGAGGACGGCTCATTGAGGAGCCGAAACATATGTCGGGTTTTATTATAATGTTTTAAAGAACTATACAGTTTTTTAAAATAAAAAGTGCATCCAGTTGGTGTTTTTAAATAGTGATTCTGATGACACATTGAGAGCTTTCGGACTTCTAAATTTATACTAACTTTTTTACTAAGGTCAGCAGGTTTTATTGAGTTCAGCCGGGTTTGCTTATATATATATATATATATATATATATATATGGATGATTTTACAAGAAGGTGTTTTGATTTCTTCCCTGTATTTTTTCATTTCATTTTCGAAAGACAGACATTTCTGTTGGGTTGCAACACTAATCAGCACTTCAGAATATCGTTAATACCAAATACAGTAGTGCTCTCTTGTATTCATTATGCGCATACAGCAGCAAGCATACCGAAATTCTGGCCAATCACTCCGTTTTCACCGGCATGCATCATTGTTAATTTCATTTCCCAAACGAGCAGCGTGAAAATTACGATTCGACTGTGAACTTTTATAAAAGAGAAAGTGACAAATATTTTTACAGATACAATTATTTGCAAAGGAAAAGAAATGCTCTAGACAATAATGCTTCTTCTTCTGAGTCAAAATTAGCACCCGTTAAACAACCTTCTGTCTGTCTAGTGAAATCATTCTCCATTTCTTATACTGATTTCAACACTTATCACTAAATACCGTTAAGAGGCTCTTACAGAAAAAATATAACAAACATTCACACGTCACAACTGTTATCTTTTGTTACACACTGCGCCCATTTGGAGAACAAAATGACATACTAATGCTTACGTTTGAATATTATTATTTTACAAGCGCAATTCCCGTTGAAAATGCAAAGAAAATCACTTCCATATTGTATTTGTTTATTTATTAGATGTACATCAAGACCACCGCCGATGTCAATGGCCGCGCGGTCTAATGCGTGGGTCTTAGGCCGTTCGCTTGCTGGAATTGTGGGGTCGAATCCCGCCGGGGGCGTGGATGTCTGTCTCTTGTGAGTGTTGTGTGTTGTCAGGTAGAGGTGTCTGTGTCGGGCTGATCACTCGTCCAGAGGAGTCGTACCGAATGTGTGGTGTGTCTGAGTGTGATCGTGAAGCCTCGACAATGAGGAGGCCCTGGCCCACTAGGGGCTGTTGCGCCATGGGGAGGGGGGGGTGACATGAAGACCACCACACTGCAAAATGTTCACGTTCGTATCGATTTACCAAGTCAAACATGTTTCCAACTACATACACATATAATCTCTGCAACCGACTTATAAACAGACTAATAGCAGATTGGCTAAGCGGTAACATACGTTTATACGAGGTTTATTTCAGGAGGTGCCCTGTTCAGTGTCGGGGAAATTCCGTTTGCCTTTCACGTCGCGTGTTTTCATCAGTTATGGAAGGTAAATGACGGAATAACATTTTAAAACTGGCCAAAACCGCTGCTGCCGTTATACTTCGCAAATGAACAGCATTTGTTTGTAGGTAACATTTACATTTTTGGAAAAAAGTGCACTTGGAGCTTGAACATTTACCACAATAAACGTAATGTGAAGCAAAAAGTTCATAACATGGCAGATTAAATACTCGTAATAGGAGGATTTGAAAGCAGACGATGCTGGCGTGGTGCATGTTCATGTTCCGAATGATTGAGCCACGTACATTTTTAAATGAGTTGTCATATTTGCAGCTTATTTCTACGGGGTCACCACACAATGTTGTCGTGAGAGGAATCTTGGACAACTTGTAAAGAGGCAAAAAAATGAAATTATTTGAAACGTTATTCGACACGAGACGAAAATAAAGACGCCAGGGAACACAGTTATTATTATAATCAGCGTCATAATTACCACCATTCTTACAATTCTCTTCGCGCATTCTCATCGGATATCCATTTCTGTGCCCGAATGCAGAAATCATAAAAGTAGAAAGTTTTAGTAGTTGTACTTTAATCTTTAAACAAATGGACATAAATTACCATAAAAAGTTTTATGAATAATATTCTTACATGGATTTTCAAACAGACATTATTGTATGTAATAAACAATCTGACAGTGTTTCAAAACTCGAGCGGGAACAAAAATAACAAATAAAAATGACAGGTTCGTGATGACATTAGGAGAAGAATACATTACGGAAATAATTCTTTTTTCGTTCAGTTTCAAAAACTCTTTCGTCCAGTGTCTGAAACTACGAAGATCAGAACATATTAAGTTGATTGTATGGATATGAACTGTGCTCTGAAACGGTAAAAGGGAAGAACGCAAATCAAAATTCCGTGAGACAAATGCTCAGAAAATATTTGGAACAAAGGACAAAGTAAGCGAGGAGTTTAGATAATTTCAAGACCAGGAACTTGTGAAGCTCACCTAATGTGGTTAAGGTAGTGAAAACAAGGCGGTCACGACAGACTGGGCTTACACCTATGAAGATGGCGAGCCTGAAATGAGTTCAGAATTTTGATGGTAAAGTATTTTGGGTAAGGACCATCTGAAGAATCGAGGAGACTGGAGGATAACGCCAAGTTGGCACGATCCGCGTTGAACGGAACTGACTCAGCAAGGTGTCGAATGAGAGACTTTGGTATTAGCGACGTTGAACCTTCGGGTTTTGCTACCACAGTATTAGATGGGTCCATAACCAAACACAGGCCTAACGGTAATTAGCGCCGGAAGCTGTCAACTATTCGTGACCTGAAATAGCAGAGAATAAAAATAATAAGTTTAGTGAGGGAGGAGGGGGGCCAGTGCCTTAGGCTACATTGTTTACGCATTCACACACACAAATACAAACACGGTGAGGGGAAGTACTGGGGCATTCATTTCTAATTGATGGCGTAAGCTAGCGTCTTATAAAGGCGGAAGGGTATGAGTACGAACAATGCATTTATATGTGGGTACGTTCAGTAAAAGCAGATGAGCTACCCAGATAGTGTTGGTATAAGCAGCTCGCATATAAACACACACTGATACAGTCTGGAGCGACACCTCCAAATAAATTGTGTTCATGCTCTTTCTCCCTTCCACTTCCCAAGCGTACAGGAGATTATAAATTGGGTTTGCACATAATACAGTGTACTTTTTTAAAATTCCTGACACCTAGGTTCTTGTTTCGATTGCGATAACAATTAGGGCTCCTGTTACCGTGACGTTGGGCAGAAAGGAAACGCCATGCTAGCACGGTGGGCCCTGCAAGATAGTCACACTCTGACCGTCAGATGTGATATGAAACAACTGCTTCATACCTTGCTTGTTACTGCATCCGTTATACACCGCACATTGCTGCTGGAGGCACATGAATCCAATTATGGCTTACAAAGACCTTTATATCAACTTCCTACGAAAATAATAAACGGAGTCGAAACTGGAGTCCAAGTTTTTTAAAGTTAACTATACAAAATCCGGCTTTTTTTCACAATTGCCAGTTTTTATTAACACGCCATGAATGGAGAATGTTTGAGGGTAAAATTCTAGAGACAATATTTGAATCTAAGAAATGAAATTCGAGAAGTAGGAACAAAATTACAAAACAAGGTAGGCAATGTCCACAGAGCGGAAGTCTCAACCATACCCGGTTTTCCACGGTTACGCTACAGCTTGGGTTGTGACGTCACACTCTGGATTCCACACTTAACCGAGTTTCCTAGGGCAAAATAGACCTTGGTTTTTGCGTGACGTCACAACCCGGTTGGTTTGTTACGGTAGCACCACCAGACAGCAAGAGCCCGACTGATGAACTGCTGCTTGGTTTACTCTCAGTGTCCGACAGGTGACATTAACGCTTGGTTTGTGAGTGAAGTCACATCCATGTTAAGGCTGACGCTTGAAAATTACGTTGGGCCAATTTCTGTTTGTTCGATAAAAGCAGGAATTGCTCGAGCAGCTGAGCTTGGTTCATAGTGTAAGAACATTTAGTTGGTAGTGAGACATTGATTTTTCTGAATACTTTCTAGTTTCATGTTGGACATCGAAGCAAGACTTTGTTCCTTATTGCCATAAGTTTAATGGATATATAAATAAAAGTAACAACTTATATATCTACAGGAAAGGGGATTCTAGGGCTTAAACTAGCACTAACGATAGGTCTGGCACAAGTGTCAGAACACCCTAATCTCCTATTTTATGGCTGTAAGAGCTTAATTTTAACATTATCCTCTCACATAACACGATTACGTCCAACATGGTTCTAAACTTACATTCAGCTAATACTGATAATTTCCTAGACATTGTGTGTGACGCTCAGTTGGTGGCGATGATACCACACACAAACTTCATACGTAGCTATGTAGCATCAGATCTACAGGCGAAATATATCATGTACCTTCTTACTGTCTTCACCGAATCAGACAGAGTTGCGGTTCTCATATGGTAGACACTCCCTTTCTGTGTATAGAGGAGGCCGAGCTCGCCACCCTAGCAGTCCGCGCGGTTCGATAGAGAATGATGACTACAGCATCGAGTTTTAGCAAATAAATGATTATACGTGCACACGGAAGCTACGTATATTTCCTCCGCCTATTGCATGTACACAGGCGCCACGGGCAGGTTAGGAAAATTCAGCGGGACCTGGTACCTCAAACTCTGTCCACCTGTGAAGTGGTGTTATGTGGTAATTAACTGAAGCTCATGGTTCAATTCAGACCATTTGCCAGACACACGTGGGTGAGTTCCATACCTGAACTGAAAAGTCGCTGGCCGAAAGGACGGGAAAATTAACAGCCACTGTCGCTCGTTGATTAGGTGCTCATTTGTTTTCGGGTACGAATTGAAAGTATACGACTAAAATTAAAAAGAAAACATGTTTAAATATTTCTAACCAGCTACTAATGGAAATGCGACTTGTGCTAACAGCGTAGAGGGACAGAGTTACTAACTACCGGGCAGTAGAACCCAAAGCTTCAACATAACTCATACAAAATCACTCTATTAGACATAATTTATGATATCAATTTCACCTGTCTCCTATTTCAATAACCCCTAAGATCCATTTTAATGTCATCCTTCTCAGCAGTGTTATTTGTCACGACGATAAAACGCGTTGTTAGTGTACTGAAAACAAACAGTGCGCAGCCGGGCTCACTTGTGATCGAATGGTCATTGAACACACACACACAACAAATACTGCGAAATGCCCTGTAATGGTCGAGCTCCTACTGATTCAAAGGATTTCGCACTACGACTTCCTGTTCGAAGCCATCCAGACAATGCGTCTCGATGATTTGGGCAGCGTCCCCTTAAGCAAGAATGCAACCCTGCGGCGCTAGCGAACGCAGGTTGCCCACGGAATGCACGGACAACAGCCAATGCAAATGTCACAACTGAAACTGCGGAACGAGAGGCGTGGAGCTCACGCGGTATCGCACGAGAATTGGCAGTATCCCATGCAAGTCACCGAAGTACTTGTTCACGATCAGCTGGATCCACACCGTTACTCGCGTAATGCACATATGTCTCCAGATAATGGTTCTGTAAGTGTCACTGTTTAGTCACTTGATACGTTGCGCCGTCTAACCGTGACGTGTGTCTCGAAAAATAACTGTCTCAGGACACACGTTGTACAATATTTGCCACTTATATTTTAACAAGGAATCACACTGTGGAGAGCTTGGGCACAAATCTCTTTTCACCTCTATATATTCATCCTAGAGTAACTGCCTACATTTCGCTCTTGTAACGACAGACCCACTAGGTAACCTCTGTAAGTCACAACATTCCTCGATATGTGTATAAAGGCCTACCCTGGACTTTGACTTCCAGCCCAATCTATTAAAAATTGAACTTATTTACTCTGTACCAATCTAAATGCCGGGTCAGAGATGAAGCCCCCGTGGACCTCAGGGGTTCACATATTTTAGGGACCTTTGTTTAACTATTTTTCTGGGTACTTTATTTATTTACAATACAGTAAACAGCTCAAACATTTTTCGTAAGAACCAAGGTGATAGTATGTAGTGTTCATGCTAAGATACCGTACAGGAAAAAGGAAAGTAATAAATATTGGAGCATAAAGAATAGAAATACAAGGTCAACCTGTATTATATACCGCTGTGAAGTAGGGAAAACAAGTTTTTAAATAAATACCCGTGTTTTTCAATCTAAATATATGTAGTCATAAGAAAACCATTCCTTAGATTTTAAATAATATATTGAGAGTTCTGTCTAATGCAGCTGCCATACGATTTGTGTCTGCTCTTCCGCCGATACTATGTTCACATAATTCTACAGGAGTAGTAGAATGGCTTAGACTCATTTATTAATGTAGTCTTACGAACAAGTACATATGCAGGACGTTCGAAACGTCACTGGGTAGTTCTTACTACCAAGATGGTTATGTAGTAATGTACGACCTAGACCAATTGGCAGAGTGCGGCTGGTGATGGAGCAGCACAACTGGCAATGCGACGACATGCAGCAAATGTACGCATAACAATTTCTCGTCTTCGTTCAGTATTGCTTAATTATCTCGACAATGGAACAAGCACACTGTACACTACGCATTCTCTGTGTTTTACTCTTCCTACGTTGTTTACATGCAATAATTTAATTCTGGAAAAGTGCTTAGGGATTAAGTATGAGGCATCTGGAGAGCACACTTAGAGTTTCAGGGGAAGTATCCTTCTATGATTCGATTTTTATCCAAATTGAATGTTGGAGCAAATTTTAGTAAAATTCCCAAAAGCCAAATTTCACGAAAATCAGTTTAGCGATTCTCAAGTTACACGCGAATCAATTGGCACAGACAGACAGACATGGCGAAGTTCATATGCGCATTTTTCAGTTTCGCATTCTTGACGTGCCGAAAAAAAAACACGCTACATATTTATTTCATAGAACTAATATTATGACTAAGAGTAATCAAGTAAATGGAACTCTCCTTAGCTAGGGGAGCTTGCCAATTTCAGGGAAATAATTTCGCAGAGAAGAAAATGTTCATCCCCTGAAACTGAAGTGCTGATTCAATTTTGTGGTGACACGGAGAGAGCCACCTGTCACAGGGACGACACAAACAGTTCCGGACTGGTCTACCAGCACACACTGCTAGATTTTCGTAATCGCCGAGTTCATTAGGCACGCTTATAATCGCTTGAAGCATAAAAAGCAATTCAATCACGTAATTGGATTCGCGTTTGGAAGATGAGGGTGGCGGACATGCATTACCCTACTTGTCGGAGTGGTGTCACAATGTCCCAGGAGGTTAGGCATATTGATCAGACTAATAATGAAAATCCAATGTACAACTACTCTCTAATTTCCACGACCCCTGCGATCCATGGGTTAATACCCTCGTGCACATAAAACAATGGTTACAGTGACACATGGCAGAAATGTGAGGGCGGCTTTATACCTGGTGTACCCAGCACGGGGCCCAAACTGATACCCTTCTCTGAATTCTGGCCGTATCCAGCATCGTGACCAATCTGATATGGTTTTCTAAGTTGCTTCCTCTCAGTCTCCATATAAAATTAAAAACTGGCTACATCCACGAACAGCCCGATGCCAGTAATTCTGAATTCATCACTAAGACCAGCACCCGGATCATCAGCCTTTTTGATCAGGAATAACAAAGAAAGCTAAACTATAAAAAAGAGACAAGAAATAAGCCTATGTATTGAACACCACAGAGGTGTCCATCTCCATCAGAATATGGTGCAGTGACAGCCTCTTCTGAGCACGGAAATGAAGGATCGGTTTAATTAAATGCGGAAATTTCTTGACTAACTATAGGACTATGACGCTTATCGAGAAGGCTTCTCTGCTCCATAAATTTATTAATGCGAAAATTACCAAAAATCTGTCGTGGTTTGATAACCGTGTCTAAGGACACATGCCTCATGCAGACACTAGAGTTAAGTTAGAAAAGAACAGTGCTTTCGTTAACCGCTGTGCAACAAATCAGAAACTGCAGTCTACTGACGCAGTTCGAGATCTTGCAGGACATGCTGCTGGTAATTTCACATACAGAGAGCGTTAATATGACTTCTGCATATTTCGACTATACACACTTTTAGTGTTACTACATATTTATGGTGGTTCACAAGCAGAGTTTGGTAGATACCCTCATTTATTTTATCAAGTGCACTGATAATTTGAAGCTCACAACGGTGGATGCATGATTTTTAAACTGGGTGAAAATTACGTTTCATAGAGAATTTTTTTAAATTGAGTACAGATCCGGGATTTACTAAATATATTAAAATTATGAACTTTTACAGACGCACAAGCAAAATAGGAAAATAACATTGTATACACAACTCACAAAATAACTGTTTCTATTTTGGGGCTAATAGGCCTACACAGAAATACGTACATGTAAACTGAAAGTACTGCACGTCTGGAATGTAACTGCAGGTCTGCATACAAAGCTAATGCAACAGACACACGACGTGATCCCCTTGCAGATTTGTTGGCAGTCAGTGTCAGTCATAGTTAATGCAGTAACGAAGACTGCTTTGACGCAGGTTATGACGTTATGAGTGTGTGTCGGTACAACTCACAGGCTATTGCTATAAACGCAGCACGTTGGACAAACAAATTCATTCAGCAGTTGTTGAACATTAGGCATTAACAATAATAATTTTACTTCCTGTTTTGTTTGGCTGTGAAACGACTTCTTTCTCTCTCTCTCTCTCTCTACAGGAAGAAAATAACAGAATGAGGGGCTTTGAGATCAAGTTCTCAGGGTAAAACACGGACATAAGAACAGGAAGAAGGAGAAGGAAAGAGAAATGAACACAGTAATTTTCACAATGTGCATTATTTGCCTTAAACTGCTAAAAAGGTGATTAAATAAAAATAACAAATAGGCGGGGACATGTTGCGCCAATATGGGGTAAGAAATAAACATACAATTCCAGTAGCAAAATTCAAAGACAACAGCATATTATCAAAATGGATATTACCGGAAAAGGATGTGAATATGTGGATTGAATTCATTTGGCTTAGAATAAAATTAGTGTCCTAAAATGGGTCCCTGTAAACACGCTAATAAATATTTGGATTCCATAACGAGTAGAGAATTTCTTAACCAACACTAAAGGTTATTGAAAGCTTACTGGACGAATTTAGTTCCGATTTGGGGCCCGCTATAAACTGTACTTTTGTGAAGTTCAACTGAAGTTACAGTTTGCTAAAAAAATAACTGATTTTACGACAAATGGACCATAGCATTAAATACAGAACTTATTACGATCTGTGATTTCTAATTGAAATCCGATCTCAGGGAAAGGCTGCAAGATTGTGCCCACTGAATTTGTCACATCTGTCTGTCCGTCTGTTTGTCTGCACCCAACATCTCGAAAACCGCTCAACAGATTTTCATAAGCCTTTTATTGATGAATTTTACTAATTTGTCACATTTTAAATTACAACACCGGTGACTATGAAAATTGCTGCCTTATGAAATGTGACACCGTAGGTTTTGGTAGATAAACAATGACGTTTCAGAGAAACTTATTTCCTTCTCCTTGAGGGTAGCAGGAAGCAGAAGGTTTTCCCGAAACGTCGGCATTTGTGCATGAGAATATACTCACATTCCAGGAGGAAAAAAGAAATCTTCTTACTAGAATCTGTCGATAGGCCTACATTCCCATTTTGGACAAAACCGGACAAAATAAAGAATACTGCATGGAGACCTATACGTGTTCTCGAGTAACTCAGTACACATTTACCGCAGCGGAATGTTTTTTTCGAACAAAAGTGGAACAGAAGAAGATACACATATCTTAGGTGCATCCTGTTTAGTCTTACCGTTTTCGAGATAATGGAAACGGCGAATGCCACAACACTGCTAGACTACATTTAATAACTTCTTCGTTTGGGGTACATTTACTGCAACACAAAGAAACAAAGCCTAGTTCCTGATTGTCCAGTGACATCTGCTTTGTGAACAGCTTTGCAACAGGGGGTTTACAGCTGTAAAAAAGGAACACGAAGTTCAACGAAACATTAAAAAAATCATGCATTTGCAAAACTAGGCCTCCTTTGTTGGAGTACTGATCCTTTCTGGAGTGGGGATGTATGTGAGCTGGTGTTAGACACCTTAGCAACGTGACCTCGACCCTAAACACAGAATAAGCTCTTTGAAGAAAGGATGTCTACGTCAACAAGGCCCTTTAGTTACTCCAGCACCTAAGTATTAAATTATCCGCAAATTATAAAACAAAAAAATATTTAAACATTCACTTTTACTTTATATTATATACGCTGTGCATCTTGTCACAATCTTCATAACAACCAACAAATGCACTATTACAATGTACTTTAGGGTCTTTAATATACATTATATATGTATTCTATCTAGTGCATTTGTTGGTTGTTATGAAGATTCACTCATACGTTAAATTATCGGTCTATATATATTTTATATGTTTTATGACAACATTCAGTCATGTGGCAATACAAGAGAAATTGGTAATAATGCATGGAGGTTATATATGACACCGGAATGCCTTCAATTTGACGCTGACACTGAAATATGTAGTCTTACAAATATTTATTATTCAAATTAAATTCGGGACTTGGAAGCTACAGTAACAAATTGAAATAATATGCATAATGAGGTATCTACCTGACATATATAGGCCTACCTAAAGATTAAAATATGTAAATCTGCAATTTTAAATGTTTTCTTTCTCGCTTTCGTGTAAAGCTTGGTCTCTTATTATGAGGATTGAGGGCACCTGTAAATCAGTGTCGACATGAACATTTGCGTCCAAGACAGACTGTATAGAGTTAGGCCGATGTACTAATATAGTACCTTCACCTAATAGACTGATTAAAAAAGGGATGAAATGAGCGGAACATGTAATACAAACTATGACAAGAGAAGTGCATACAAAGTTTGATCGAAAAACCTAAAGGAAGGAGATCAGTTGGGAGGCTTACGTTTCGGTAATATTAAAATGTATTTTTGGGAAACAGGATGCGAAAGTGTGGAGGGAAATCAGTAGTGAAGCATGGATTTCAGTGACAGGGTTTCGTGAAAAACAAGCACAAACTTTTGGGTTCCATAATAAAAAAAGTTTTGACTGCCCCTTAGGTCAATAAAATTCTCTACCATCCAGTCAGTTGTGACAGATGACATTTTGTGAAGTCAAAACACTAAGACTTTACTTGTGGCTTATACTCTGATACTACAGTCTAACTTTCTATTTCTGATCACTGTTCAACTGTTCAGTGCACGAAAACAACCCGGAGGAAGCAAAAATAAAAGTGTCAAGATATTTCTACATAACATTATGTCTGTAATTTAGTAGCTCTGTACACAATCTCTTTGGAGTCACGAATCTATATGGCTGAAGCTTGTACATTACGTCTTGCTCATGAGGATGCACATTCATAATCCGCGAAACGAGGTCATGTACAGTGTAAGAAGACAGCGTCACTCAGCTATCAGAAGTGGTCTTATGCTGCAGCAGTTCGTATCAGTGGTGGACCCGAGAGGCCGACAGAGCTACATTGGAGAGACATGCAAACAGAATGCAAAGTGATAAGAAATGTCTCACAGATTTTAAACTCATGAAACATTCCTTCAACGTGTGTTAGTACTAAAGGTCTCATTGCGTTACTTATAGTCTTCTTTTTCCTTTTTTACTACTGACCTAACAAATTTTGTAAAACGAACTAACTTCACGGCGGAAGTCCGTCTTCAAGGTGTGACATTTTAGGTTATCATGGGGGTCATTACATAGGTTACAGTTTTCTGGTAAATGACGCCGTGTACTTTGGTAGATGGTTTTTGTCGGAACCTGACGTCTCCGTCTTACATCCTGAAGATGGAGGCAGCAAATGTTTAAGATACGATCGCACCCATATACCAAATTACACAGCGGCAATTCCCACAGACCTAATCTTGACAATTTTGTTAAATGCATTCGCCAAGTTGGGAAAAGCGACTGCTAACTTTCTCATGTTTTTATGTCTGCCTCTCTGTCCGTCCGTCCGTCCGCAACGGCAACTCGGCTCCCACTAGACGGTTTTTCGTAAAATTTTATATTGGAAAATTTCACTAAAATACATCGAAAAATTCAAGTTTGATTAAAATCGGACAACAATGTTAAGTACCTTACAAGAAGGGCTCAGTAAATTATGATAATACCTCACTGAATTCTTCTTGGGTTGACAGAAGTTTGAGACAGAATTTGTACAGAAATTTAAGACACACTTGTCATGCCAAACATATTACGTTTCTTCCACAAATTGTGTCGTAAAATAATTAGGCCTACAAGTAATAGGAGAGAGAGAGAGAGGCTAAAGACGTAACTACCTACATATAGATTTGCTGTGTGACGTAATAATCCAATAACGTTTAATTCGTATTGTTAGCTCACATTACTAGGCAGTTACCTGTTTCTACTTCGTACGATTAGAAAATGCATCATTTAGTAAAATGAAAACATGGAATCGTAATATTTAATATTTATTGATTACATACAGGAACATGAAACTTGGTATGTAGATACAATACGAGTACACCTACAGATTGTGTTCGAAATACTGTTTGTAAATCAGTAATTACAGAATATTCAAACGGGGTGAAGATTCGTAGGTCTAAATTTAACATAGGCAAAATCAATGTAAAGGGTAAAGCTAACTCATTACAGGTCTGGACAAGCTCTTAGGTCTTCAGGAGTTTGAGGCACATGAAGATGGTAAGGTTGTCACCCCTATGCACCGGCGGCCTTTACAGCCCAGGAGACATCCCTGGTACCCACCTCTTTCAGAGGCTGAGTCGACCCCACGGCTACAGTGCGGCCAGAAGGATTAAGTCAATGAAAAAATCGCAATGACCCCATCGGGAATCGAACCCGCGACCTTTCGGCTTGTAGCGCAGTGCCTCAACCAACTGCGTACACCAAAATCGATGTAGACATATAAATAATAAGTTCTCCAAATAAATATAACAACAAACCCTAATAAAAGCAACACTATTACATAATATATCTGTGAACAACAAAAAGTGTAACAACCATATAAGGCTGCAAAGATTCCAAAGCGCCTCAAAGTTACATTATACAGTACGCCTTGTTGAGGTTATAATCGCTCTGAGGATCAAGAAATTCCCCGCCTTTAATTGAATCCGATTGTTCATTACCGTGTTTAACACAGCCAGTCACTAAGAGTAGTCCTGCAGTAAATAAATCTAAAGCAAACTTCATACTTAGTTTAAGCAAGATAATTCAAAACATGATCTTTCCATCTACGTGTACGTACCCCACGTGGCCACTTTCTTTGCGATTTCCAGACTAATATCTTACATTCTTTTATCATCCCCATTGTATGCTACATGGCTCACTCACCTCACCCTCAATGATTTGACTATCGTAATAATATTTAGTGTAAAGTTACATACGATGAAGCCACTCGTTATGCAATTCCCTCCTCCTTCCTCTTACTTCTTCTCCTTTAGTCCCACAATTTATCATCACTGTTCTCACGACCTCTCAATCTATGTAGTTCCCTTAGGGCGAGAAAACAAGTTCTACATCCACATAAAACAGGTAAAGTAACAGATTTTTATATTCAATATTTGCTTTTTCAGATAGGAAACAGGAAGACAAAAGACAATTATAAACTAAAAGGTACAATACTTTCCCCGCATTTGATTTGTTTTTAGCTTTGTGGGCGTACCAGATTTATTGTTACTAATTCCAAATATTTGAAATTAGCCACATTCCGGTTTTCTACAAATGTACTGCAATCTGGTCGTGAAGCATAACAACATTTCTCTCTCTGTCATTTTACCAAAGGGTCTGTAGATCATTGCCCTCACTTATATAAATATTTGATTTTACTTTTAAGATCGAAAGAATTTCGCACATTGCAATTTGTTCAATATTTCAACTTACATTTTTCTTTTATGTGACGAATTGACTTTGTCCTTTAAAGCTAAGTGGAAAGTATATGTACCACATAGTTTAGTATTAAAATGCTCTGATTTCGCTCACAGTGTCGTTATGTGTTTCCTGTAATAAAATAGTGAAATTTCGCTAAACAGCATTTGATCTTTGTATTGGAGCCGCAACATTTCTTATTTGACACAGGAATTGCGTCTTTGAAATATTATTTAAGTGAACTAGAGCTATATATTTCAGCGAAATAGGCGCGTCCCTCTGAAGTCCGCCACTGCATAAAACCGAGCAATACGCTAATAAAGAGCCCCTCGGTGTGACGTGAGCACACGCGAACCTGTGGTTTGTAGGAGGCGTGGCGTAGCGTGACACACACATGTACGCACCCCAATAGTCCACTATGCTAACGACGCATTCGTGACAACTTGACAACAAAACATCATATAACAGCAGTTTAAGTTACGACTTCATTAATTAACTTACCCTCCAGTGTTTATGTTGCGTATAGTCAGATAAGCAACGTTACTGTTGTCTGGGTTAAACCATCCATTTTGTTATTAGTTTTATCTGCATTCCCCTGTTTCAAGGCTTCATAAATTTCACACCTTACGTCCATGTAATGTGATATGCAATTTCATTCCAATTTGGATTAAGACCAGATATTATTAAATGAAAAGGAATAGCCCTTTTCAATTAAGTAAAGTAAGTTCTGTTAATGAAATAGAGAAGCAGGTGTGGGGTGATCACTGACTTAAAAACTTAAATATTGACCACTTTAATTTTGCAGGGTTGGAATTAAGCGAGGTTTCCCCAAAACCAATAACTACCATACCTACGTACATTAATTCCGATGTAACACATTTATATCTCAATCAGAAATTTAATCGAAATTAACTGACATACATAGGCTTATAAACGTTCAAGTTCTCTCCATTAAGGTTTAAAGAAATTGTCTTAATTTATTCAGGTTAGCATAAAGAAGCAGAGTTTTTAAGAAGCTAACGGTCACACAGCTTGTGAAGAAATTTCCTGCCTATAATGGGACTTGAAAGGTTATCACAATATCCCCAAAATACCACTACTGGAAGTGTCTTGAGCCAGTTGAATCCAGTCTCCACTCCATTTTTAAAAATAAAATTTCTCCCTTCTTCACCTAGGCCTCCAGATTGGGCTTTCCCCTTTAGGTTTTACAGCCAAAATTTTACATGCATCTTTAATTACCTGCTACGTGCTGCAGGATCCACCCACTGCACCCTTTTGGTTTCGGGACCCTAATAATTTTCAGCCTTGAAGGATTTTGACGACGGTGTATTGCAGTAAGCTTGATTAATGTGTTGGACGCCGTTCATTGTCTTCATTCATTTATACCACAACGTTTCCAAACTAGGCCTGCTTCCGTCTTCAGCTGGAAGAGGCTGGAAGGAGGATCCTAATCTGTTGGGCCCATTTCAAAGAGCTAGTCGCTGTCTCTGGAATATCCGGTCAATTGCTGTTTCAAACGGGCCCAAAGCATATGTCCCATCTCCCCATCCACCCGAGGAAAACACAGAGCTCTTACTCGAAATTTGTAGTATAGAACAATTCATCGTGGTGCACAATGTCAAGTACTTTGGTGAAAGTACTAATTATAGAACCTTTCACTATAAGTTTTCTCCAGCCTCATGTTATATCTTTTCTGTCACGTCAGATACAAATATTCTCCTCAGTAACGCGCTTCAAACGCTCCCAATAAAGAAAAATGTCATCTGTTACTAAATATCATGGCGTATTGTAATTATTGCTCTATGCATCAGGTTAGTTCACTGCTTATAGGTCTTGTGACTTATCGCTACCTACTAATCATAAGAAAGTGACAGAATAAATACATTTGAGTGTGACGTAACCAAAAGCAACTTACAGCACCAGCTTGTGTCCGCTCAGCAGGTCACATTAGTGGGGCCACTTACCTGAAATACAAATAAATTAATTATTTAGATTGCATCTGGCACATACAAATTCTGCAATGTGTAACTTCTTCAAAACGAATATGGAGTGAATCTAAACCGGGCCGAGAAAGCTTGCGTGACACATAGAACTGAAGACGTCTTTATTCAAATGGACCCCATGAAATACAATCTCCCTTGCGAAGCCGACAGTCGCTCAGCTGCTCCATTCAGAATGCTTTATGCATAATTTATATCACCCGTGTCCCACGGAGCTGCAGAATCTAACTAAAACGAACAAAAAACAACTTCAAATAAACAGATGTTTGCGAACCACAATTTGTAAACCATTGAAGAAGAAAACTGTATAAGAAATACTTTAGCCATTTTAGAACGATAAGAGCCTCTAAGGTATTGAAGCTAGAAATTGTTTTAACTGGGAGAATTATGGTACGACACGGAAACTGTTAAAGTTGGGATCTGTGTGATATTACGATAGACACTTAACGAGGCCGAAAATTGCGTGCTATGTGCATGAGGTGTCGAACTTGTTAGGAGTCTTGGCCTGAGTACCACCTGTTCTGATTAATTTTTAGTTTTCCTCACTGTCCAAGTAAATTCCGAGACAGTACAATTAAATGGGCCAAGGTAGAGTTACGTTCTTCCAAACCCATTAACCTATTTACCATCCATCATATTCTCAACCCAATCGCAAAATCCATTCCGTATAGGTGGAACAGCGTTTCTAACCCTCATGAGACTTGATGTATCGCCTGTTTTGCCATCGAGTATTTTGGATTAGTGGCAAGAATTTTTTACGACCTAAAATCACTTCAGAAATCCAATTGATATAAATTACAACCATCAGTACATTATTATTAACTTAATTATCCTAATTATAAGCAACAGACTGAATTATTATTTCTCTGCATTGTTATAATTAACATTATTAAATTATGTATATATATCAATAATAACATTTCATGTTATTATGGTACTTATTATCTAAGAATAAAGTTACCACGGGATCACGACGTACCCTCTACAATCACGTTATTTATATGATTAAAATTTAGCTTTAATTAGTTTAGTGGTAATATTTTATTTGTTTTTCTTCTCCCTTCTGTTCTTGCTTTACTATTAATTTAACTATGTTAATATTAGTCACTTCGTGCCTGATGTAACTTGTTCTGCTTTCTGCGTAGTTTTCTTTGTGGGTTATCTTGTGTAAGTTGTTTCTGTTTTTGTGCCGTCTCTCTAACTGGAATTGTGACTGTTGTGTCAGCACTTTATTACTAAAGAATGAAACTGAATTATTGACACATATTTATACCCACTACTATGTTCACACTGTTGTCACTATCGTTAAAAATATCGCGTATTAAAATTACATTAATTAAACTGCAAAATGGCTCCAAACCAAATTTCAAAAACAGAAAACCACCGTGCAAAAATTCGCATTCGGGATATCCCTGATCCGAATTTCTGTCGGGAGATCGACTACTACTCTACAGGTTTTTCGCGTTTTCCTCAATTCCTGCTCACGAATACTTGAATAATTCTTTGCAGTAGGACACGACAGCTTAGGCCCTTATTGCTTACATTTGGTCGTATTTAGTCTACTATGTTTGTTTAGCGCAGCAAAACTTCATAAATCGATACAGCAGTAACAAATAACAAATTAATAACATAAATAATTCACAATACACCAAGGTTAAGTAAACCAGCATTCAATTAGCCATACTTACATTATAATTTGTTTACCATTGAAATCACATTTTGCGTTTCATGCTAATTAAAAATTCCTTGAACTTGATGGTACACACTGTACTACTCTGTTGCCATAAAGAAATCGTACAATAACCAACTGGGCGGATGTAATAACCACAATATATTAATTGTTCCATACCTCCAGTACACTGTACTCGTATAAAGAGCGCTTTGATTTCGGCTTGTTGTATGAATTAACCTAGGAATTCTCAGGCTGGGAAAGAATAAATATAATTTTATATTGAGAACTAATTAGTTTCTGGACTTCGTCCATCGCCCAGAAACCAATTAGTTCTCAATGTTACATACCATCGTCAGAACCTCTTAGAATCTATAATTTTATACGTATACTTCATCCAAAAATAAAAGAAATCAGTTAGGCCTACTATGGTATATAAATTTACATACATTTGAGGTATCCAAAAGCGAATTCTAGCGTGGTCGTGCTCCGTGTGTTCTTCATCATAGCTGCCCAAATAAACTGTGCTCTCGTTACGAACTGGAAAGCAACTGATGGACAATTGTGAGACTAAATCAAAGTCCGCAAACCTAACACAAACCTTAGCCAATTATCTCTACACCAACCTTCTCACCTTTTTCCTTAGAATCCATCTTAATGGCACATTTCAAACTCCTTGTCGATATTCCAAGTAGCCGCTTTTTAAAGAGAAAAGCCAAACAAAATTACGTACGAATTTCTATCACATACCATCCAACCCTCACAGGCCCACTTACAATCAGCTGATCTTACTATTCTAACAACTTACATTTATCCAACCCTCACGGCCACTACATCAGCTGATCTTACTATTTCTAACAACTTACATTTATCCAACCCTCACGGCCACTACATCAGCTGATCTTACTATTCTCAACAACCGGTTTCCCATTTATTTACGATCTTTGTACACGACAAAGTTATTTGGAACTTTATTGGTAAACAACCTATTGACAGAATATACGCGTATTTGCTGTGCCCATAGAGTGCGTTTCGTACGTGCATCGCTAGTGCACTTGCACGTAGGTATGGGTCTACTTTCTTTAGGGGCTATATTGCTATCAATTCACCATACAAAATACCAACCTTTAGAATCTGAGAGCAAAATCAAAAGTGAAAACCAAACAAAAAAGAGGCAATTTTATTACTACAGACCTGTATTTTCGAAGTTCCATATTGCCCTGTCTTTATATTACTACTTATTTAGCCCTTTATACTCTGAACGCACTGTTGTGCAGGTCAGGACAATGTTTTAGTAGGCTTTTAACGTAATCTTTTGAAAAATGTAGTTTGTCTTAGTACAATTTAAAAATTCGGTTCCTCCTGTCAGAACACACACTGCATCTCTATTATGAGGTCAGTCGGTTACGAATGCATATTCAAATAACTGCTGTTTATTAAGACAGTCACACAGAAACTACAAATACCTCTGCGGACAAAACCCCAGAGCTCTTAGAGGTTAATAACAGTAAGAAATGGTACACATACTTACGGCTTTGTTTTAAAGTGTTACTAGTAGTGGCTCAGCTGGGATACTACAGAAGTTAACAAGATACGGAGAGACTTATTTTCATGACTAATTAATGAGGGAATTCCGTTCTTTAGAAAGTAAACTGAGGCCACTCTTTGGGCTAAGAGTGAGCACAGTGGGAAGGAGACCCTCATGACCCGAGAATACTTGATATGCCTATTGCAGCTACTCCAAATATAAACCAGCAATAAACGAAAACAACTGTGGCGTGTTGCTTTTGACTGTCCTAACATCAGTTTATCCAATTAAAATACTGTTTACTCTCGATCAGCAGTTACACTTTCTCCGCATATTTATGCTTTACTGTGTATACTGTGTAAGTTTGTTACTTTCAAGTACTCATACAGATTCTTTTATAGTATTTACACTATATCAAACATCTGGAATAACAGCAGATCACGCGTTTCACGTTGCATGTGATTTTAATACAAGCTGTGTACAGTTTCTTGTTACGAACGAAGTGAACAGTCATATGCGTGTTGTCATAAGCATGCAGAATGGCTACTTACAGCTGCTGCCTTGAAACAGGGCCAAGACTAATATAACAAGAAGGATGCCCATAACTCACAAGTCAGAATGAGATGTTTTAATATGCGGCATATGCGGTGTGTCCCACAAAGCAAATAATCATACAGCTTGTGTGCTTGTGTTATGAAAATATATCATTCACTTGACACAGCCCGCCCCGTCTCATCGCATACAGTTCTGTAAGAAAACAGTTCCGTAAATAATTGTCAAACTTTTCATGTTTCATAAATGACCGTGCCAAACTATGTTCTAAACCTAATATGAAATGACGCTTTGCCAAATAAAATAATTTATATCCCAAGTTGCTGAAAGTGCGGTACGTTAATATGAAGCTAATATCAGGCACAGAGACTGGCTTTTGATACATCATATTTTTTGTTGTTTCATGTCTCCGTCTCTTTCTCTCTGGTATGTTTGCGATAAAACCTAGCTTTGTTTCTGTCTCTCTCTCTCCACAAGGACTACAGGCATCCAAGTGGAACCAAACAGTTTAATCGCATTAAAACAAAGGCGACGCCGACAACTGTTTCCGAATAAAGGGGGTTAATAAAGGGCTAAAAAGAGCAACAAATGTGCGTTGCAACTTTTGATATCTCTTAGTTTAGTATTTTATATATTTCGTGACGTTTACTCAACTACATAGGTCAAATATCTTTGAATGACTGGATGAATTTCAATGAAGAACTGGAAAGAAAATGGCAGGAAGCGGTCATGGTCTTCGTCAAAGTAGTATCTCGCCATTTGCAGAACCACGAAAAGTGCCGGTCAGGATAGCTGCCTCAGGAAAGACTGATGAACATCACGGAAATTCGGTGATGGAACCGGATTATAACCGGTTGCATCTGGACTGCAGGTCAGCCGTGGGGTATGGACGTTATGTTCAGGTCTCGTCCTCCGATTCTGACCCATTAATGGTCTACTATCCATTCAAAGAAATGCAACAGCTGTCAAATAACTGTATGATGCAGACTCTTTCTTGGGAAGCTGAAAGGCCCACAGATGGTCAAGAAACACCTCATTTTGTGAAACCCGAAGATTCATTACTGTTCTCACACGACCCGACGATTTTCCCTATCCTAAACCAGATGAATATTGTCCGCGCCGTCCTATCCTGTTACTTTAAGATGCATTTCAATATTATAGCCCCATGTGTGTCAAGGTCTTCCAAGTAGTCCTTTTCCTTTAGTATTTCCCATTAAAACCCTGAACGAATTTCTTTTCTATCCCATAGTGCTACATACACCGCCCATCTCATTCTCCTTGATTTGGTAAGGGTATAAATTATGAAGCATTTCATTACGAGATTTTATTAAGCCTCCTGCAATTTCCTCCCACTTAGGCCCAACAATCTTCCACAGTACCCTAAAAGATATGCGATGTTTTAGACGAAAAATTCTTCGATCTAAAACGTTAAATATTTGCGGAAGAAATAAGAAAGATAAACGAAAAGATGGACCTGATTTACATTTGCTCTTATGTAGTGGTTATTCTTAATAAGATTTCCCTGTTGTGTACTACACATGAGTGGGAATGTGGTCTCGTACCTCAAGGGACGAAATTAGATGGAGGGTGTTTGTGAACAAAGTGCTGAGGACGATATCTGAGCCCAAGACAGTGAAAGCACCAGGAGGCCGTTGAAAATTGCAGAAATATAAGCTTTACTATTTGTACTATTTAGACCTGACTAATATCTTTAGGATGATCAGATCAAGAATAAGATGAGCGGTGCATATAGCAGGCATAGGCGAAATAAGAAAATACTTTCAATTTTAGTCAGGAAACCTGAACAGAAAAGACCAGTTGAAAAACCTAGGCGTGTATGGGAAGATAACATCAAAAACGTTCACGAAGAAATTAGTATAAGAGACTGTGGACTGAATTAGTGTTATTTAAGATAGGGACTAGAGGTAGCTCATTTAAATTCGTCAGTGAACTTTCGGTTTCTGCAAAAAGTAGGGATATCATTGATTTAAATACATATTTATAGGTGTATATGTATATAGTGATTTCACGACTGTTAAATGGAAATATGACAATCTGTAGCTTCATTGCAATGTCGATATTCAACTTCCAAAGGCGTGAAATAAACACCAGCTTATTCATAACTAGCGGGTCTTTTGTGATGTAAATGCCTCTACAGGGCAATAAATAATCAAACTCACTCTTGAAACAAGCTAATTACAGAATATAATTCAACTATGAAAGAGCGTCCATAAACTGGTCTGATTTTTTTAGGCTACATGACTTGAAATACAGCACTCTTAAGGTAATGAAATTCTGTGGCCACTGATATCCTATAGGGAACATAAGATGAAGAATGCGTGTGTGTATTAACTGCCAGCTGACAAGAATAGGTCATTCAGGTGTCATAGTCATTCTGAAGTCACACAACCAGCTGACCAGATCCTTGCTGCTAATTTTATATTTAGACCCTTCCTCTTTTCTTGCGGTAAAATTCTTAGAAATGCGAGTAAAATCCTGAAGTTTTTATCAACTGAGTGGAAGGCATGCAGGAACTTGAGATTGTGGCTACAGTCATTCAAACGTAAAATGTAAGTGTCATGGTGAGCAGCAGAAAATACATGACGCTCCTTCTAAATAAACAGAACGTAAGAGCAATACTGTAGTAGGAAATAAACATGACTATCTCGCAAAACAGTTTTGTATTTCCAACCTTCTGTTTACTGAAAAGAAATAAATGACAATCGGCGTGGTATTAAAAGCAGATTAAAAGCGAAAAATTCTTCTATTAGGTTCATAAAATTTATTTTTCTTGTGTTTTGCCTAAAAAGCAGAATTAAGCTTAAAATATCATTAACGCTTATTAACATCAATATAATACATCCAAAGAACAGACCCTTCCAAATAAAAGTCTTTAATTAAAAATCTCCAAAATACATGGTGAAATATACAAAACTATAATTCTTCACGTCACTTTATACGAGTGTGAAACCTTGTATGTCAACATACACCTATAAAATATTGGGTATCTTTCAGAACAAGGTACTGAGGATCACATGTAACGTGAGGAAAACGGAGTAACAAAGCAGTGGAAAGGATTATTGCTCAGAACTTCGCAATTTGTGCTGTACACCTAAGCCGGATGAGACTGGCGAACGTTGGTCCGGAAACGTCAAAGGAAGAACCCAGTTGGGAAATTTAGACACAGAAGGGAGAACAATGTTGAAATAAATCTTGGAGAGAAATGTGTTTGGGAGAGACAGAGCGAGACAGAAAGCCCGTTTCATACTGATATAAACAGAAGATCAAATAATTGTTATAAGGCTATATTTTAATCTTTTAAGTTTTTACGTAAGATTACTGCAGTACTTCTCGATCAAATCTGCCCTTGACTGTGTTATGGAAAACGTGCTTTAACTTAGCAGGGTTTGTGGGATGCAGACTCACCGTTCTTGCTACACCCCACGATCAGGAAATGTGAAGGCGAAGTTACGTAAGTCTAGCTATATTTCTTTATGGGAGCACCTGTGGGATGAAGATTGGTAGAGATGAAGCGATTAACTCGTTGAGAAATTTTATTTACCACATATCTTTGATCGACTTGCGTGGAATTAAACTCAGATCTCCATGCTGTAAAGCAGTCTAGTAATTAGGGTACTAACATAATATTCAAACAGCTCAGACTTCGATCACAACAGTCAACGCATAATAAAGTGAAAGTTGTAAGAACTCCGTTGCTAGACCTACGCTGACAACGAACAGACGGCGGGAGCTGAGCCAATTACAGATTCGTTGTGTACATCAAACATACCTCAGACAAAGGACAACGTCCAACACAATATTCGCATAATAAATTTCCGAGCTCTGATGGCATAGTCTCTTGGTACTCAAGTCTAACTGAACTAAACAGACAGAAAAATAATATATATGGGCATTTGTATAAAATCACAATTAAGCATTTCTTTATGGTTACATGGCATGAGTAGGTAATGATAAAGCAGGTAGATTGATGAGAGCTTTCAGACGAAGAATAAGTGGCCATGTGCGTGTGTGCGTGTCACCGTTGCGTGTCTGTATGTCTACATTTAGAGGGAAACCACATTTGTTGAGATCCTGTGTTTCGCCGCATTTAGCGACAGACAAAATAAACATACTTTAGTGAACTGCAAGGCAGGAACACCTTAAATCATATACAGGCAATCATTGGCCTAGCAATTTACCGTTTCCTAGAGGTAAACGTACAGTTTTACGGCTGCATAATCAAGCGACAAGCCACGAAAACCTATCCTTGTACTTCATTAAGCTAGACGTCATGGTGGTTATAGCTCCACTTCGGCATTATATCGACGTAAGCGTCACATTAAAGCCACTTTACACCCAGGGCAAGAATTACCGGTGCTCATTCATACGAGTTGAAGAAAAATAATTTAAACCCTTAGACAATGCAAGCGGTTTCTGGGCCGAGAATCGAAGGTGGGAGTCCAGAACGAGAACCAGCAATGCTAAACGTTTAACCGCGAAATTTATTGAAAGTAATTTAAAAAATTAAGTAAATCAACGTCAACACAGTCCGTAATATCAAATCGTGTTTCTTTAGTTTAAATTTTAATATTATCACTTTTTGTGATGGAGGTTTTGTTACTTTCTACCATGACTGACTAGACCCACCTTCAATCCTTATTACGAAGAGCCTACAATGACAGTCTATACTTCCCGACGGTGAAAACCTTTTCAAATTGTCTTCAACCACTACACTTCGGGTACATGGATTCTGATCGTCTAGTGACACATTTATAACAGACCCACTGCTGCAGTACAGATTATTAGGCATTGTGTGTTAACAGCAAATACTGTGACCTAACCAACTCCATGGAGCAAAGCCATTATTTTGAAGCTTATCCCTCAGCTGCACTAGAAATCTCCCGTCTTCCACCGACTGCGCAGTTTTTGACTGCGTTCGTAAGAGACAGCTTCTGAACCTACCTTCAGTGCATCTTGCCTTCACACTACACTTCTTTCACATCCTATTGACATTACCCTCCCATCTAAGTATATCTTCACTTTTTTCGATTAAGAGTGTAGGTGAGTTGTCTCTGTGTATGCTGTGAAGGGATATGGGAGGAGGGTGGTTGTAGCTCCAATCTTAATTAACTTCGGTGCTAGATGGAGATGAGAGGTCAGCTTCACGCCCCGGCCGCTTTACTCTCGCGGAAAGGGCCCCCGGTACCCACTGAAAAGGAGGCTGGGTTGGCTAAACCTATAACCTGTATACTATATTCGCCTCCCCCTTACGCGCTACATGTCCTACCTATCTCACCTTCCAGTGTTATCGTCCAATCAGTATCTGGTTAATAATAAGAATAATAAAACTTGCCAAATATCGCTCTCCATCCTCCTGCTACTCCCTTCGTTATGCATTACTTGCAGACAAACGCTGGGATAGTACCTTACTCTCGGCCACGAACGCCTCCTTCCAAATCATTCATAATTCTTCATTCGTAATCGTGTCATATCTCATTCGACATTACGACAAACAAAGCAACTGAAAAAGTCTCATTACAAAATCAGTCGGTTCCCGGAAGTGCCATTACGCTTGCTGTGCGCATCGCAGTGTACGGAGACAAGTCCTGATCAGACGCCACTCTGTTAACATTAACTGGCCTATTCTTGGATGATGCAGGACAACTGTATACGCAAGTGATTCCCGACCAATGATATATTGCTGGCAGGCGCCACAGCTTGCGAGGGGTGGGTGGCCAGAAGAATGTGGTCTATGTTCTGCCTGATGAAAGACGCGTTTAAACATTCAAAGCTGATTATATACTACTACATAATGTTTAACTAAAATGTGTTAACCGCATGAATTTTGCCCTTGTTTTGCAGAATGAACTGTCGAGGAAAATGCACTTAAGAACTGAAGAAGGGGAAGAATGATATGCTGAAATAATTTCAGGCCACAGCTGCTGCAGGACTGTATAACCCATTTTCTGTTTCAATTCTGCTAGACGACTACAGTGCCCGCATTTATACAAGACCGAACATTGCAAATATTTTCAACACTAGCGGATGTTCCTTATTTTGTTAGCAAGTAGGGCCGTCAGCTGGTAGCAAGGTAAAGGTACGCCGTGGTTAGTCACCCGATTCTCACCAAGAAGACCTGGTTCGACCCCAGGGCAGCATATGTGGGATTTGTGGTGGACAAGATGTCACCGGAACTGGCTTTTCCCGTGTACTTGGGGTTTTCCTTATTAATTATCATGCCATTAACGATACATAATCACTGACTCGTCAACCTGGGCTGGTAAAACAGAAATATTAGTAGCAGCAGTATCAAGGGGCTATCTCATCCGACCCCTTCTAAAAAAAAGTATAAAAATAAAAAAAAGGTAAAGGTGAAGTTGGCGAGTGGCTGATCCCCGGCCAAGGAGTCTTGCCGAATGAGTCGATAAGTAAGCTTGGAATTTAGGCGGCAAGGTAACAACACCACACCGGGAAAACATAATAGGCCTATGTTCAGAAATGACACAAAGGGCACTTTTTATCCTACTTTTAACAATAAAGTATGATACAAAGATATCGACTGTAGTGTCTGAGCTTGTTTGTTTCAGCATTTTCCATAAAATTACATTTAAGGCATGTAAAGGAGAGAATACACGTTGTGACTCAAAAGATTATAAAAAGATGGAAAAGAAGAAACCGACATTTTATGAGAGTGAGAGTAGCAGTACCTGTTGAACTGCAATCCTATCCTCTGCAGTCTGAACAAAAACTTGGCACGTCCCCTCCTTCAACCATCCATCCAGTTTGCCAGACAACCTCTAACTCAGGCTGACGGCACAATATTTTTGTCCTCCATTCTTCACTACTCTCTAACTTTTCCGTCTTTCTTTCTTTCCTCATTTCTATCGAACCCTACTTGCTAGCAACGTCTCACTGTCGATCCGTTCATTTATACATCCTATAAACAATTATAAATATTAAGATATGAATCTCTAAACTGTTTTTTCAGGCACTGACTGGAAATTACTTTTGTGAAAATCATATCTCCGTACTTCTGAACTTCCTGCTCCGAAGAACACCTACATGGTGTAAGCAGAAGGGAACACTAGTGCTGTCTTAAAGCAGCGACTTAGAACTTTTGGATCATAAATGTCTTTAAAAATAACCAACTACTGTGTCTCGAGGACGGGTATTCGGTGCGGGAGGACTCGGATTCATATCTCAGCTTGAAACCGGATGTCCTAATTATTCCTCAAGCACTCCAAACAAGGGCTCAAATAGTAACTTAACGATCGCTTTCTTCTATGTCTTTTTCAGCTCATCATAACATTCGACCATACATAATCTAGGCCAGTGGTTCTCAACCTTTCATTAACTGCGACCCCATTTTTACAATTCCTGAAACCCGTGACCACAATAATAAGGAAAATGTCAATTGCTGAAAGTGTTGTGACTAGGGTAGCATGAGACAAAGAGCAAGTACGCACAAACACTTACAAAAATGGCACAGTAATTTTACTTAGCCAGCCACTCAATCAATATACAGCGTAGCCGGGTAGGGTCAAGAGACGTATCTCTTCTCCAAAACGTCCAGACCGGCTACGGGGCTCATCGATCCTCCCAATAAACGGACACCGTGGGTTATTTCCATGCTGGCAAAGCGGCTGGGGTGTAAAGCTGACCATTCGTCTCCATCTAGAGCCGATTTTAAGAATGACTGGAACTAAACTTCTACTACCCATACGCCTTCATGATGTCGACGGGGACAACTTTTACCTTTCCTGAGAGTAAACTTTCGTTCAGGCTTGCACCATTTTCGCTTTATTCTAGGCGAGTAGCAAGAAATGGAAGCAAGCATCCATTTGTCCTTTATACAAAACGGTTTCATTTAAAAACACTTAACTTTGTCATAACGGCCTGTGATGGACAAATAATAACCCTGTAGGTTAACATTTTTTTTTGGTGAAGGGCCCCTCAGCAGATGCTACGGACGCACCGCAGCCTTGAGGCTTATTGTGCAACCCTGTGAGGAAATTGATTAGTTGTTTTTCGTTTTTCCGAGTAATGAATGAATGAAATTGACAGGGGAAAACCGAAGTACTCGGGGAAAAACCTGTCCCAGTGCCACTTTGTCCACATGGACTGACCCGGGATCGAACCCGGCCTCCGCGGTGACAGGTAGGCGATTGACCGCCTGAGCCATGAGCTCGGCCTAGGTTAACATTAAATTCACTCAACTAGCCACACATATTTTCCAAGTACGCGATTCCTTCTGTTTCTCAATTTAGCTGTATTAAATCTTGAATTAATTCCGTTTTCCCCTTTTGGTATAGGAATTACTTCAATTCTTCACATAAGCCATGTCATACATTTCAAATGTTTTCCCTTGGACAAGCATCTGACATCTGTATGAATCGGAAACTTTGTTTCCTGAAGGAAATAGACCACTTGGAAGAACTTGGCATGGGTGGCATAATATTAAAATGGATGTTATAGAAAAGGGGATGGGACGATGTCGACTGGCTTCGTTGGGATCAGGATAGGGATAAGGGGGAGGAGCTCTTATGAACACTGCAATAAACCTTCGGGTTTAACGAAAAGCGGGAAATTTCTTGACTAAGAAAATGTAGCTTCTCGAGAAGGGCTCTGATCCATGGAGTTAGTTGTTAGTTAGTTAGTTAGTTAGTTAGGTAGGTAGGTACGTAGCTAGTAAATGCAGCGTTTTTTCTGAGCACAGATTCTCACAATTTCTTGACCCGGACTGCACAGCATGTTTTGTTTCAATCTTGGCGGTAAGACTCTCGCAGCCAACACCTGCCCCTGGCTCACGCAGTGCATGCAAATTGCATTGGGAACTTCGGTTTTTATCGGAAATTGAAATCCAGACCTGCATCCAAACTCAGAAGAGGAACCGTCATTACTCAAGCTTTTACATTCAATGCCTAGCTCTTAAGATCTTACAACAGTAAATAAATAAATAAATAAATATTAAAAAATCTCTTGCCGATGTGTTTTCCAGAAGTTTGCATTATGGCAAGTAACTGTTTTATCCTGATGTAGAAGAGAAAGTGAGCTCGAGTTGCTGTATTATTTGGCTAGTCAATGTAAGACGAACAAACCATTTACCAACTTTTTACGTCATCATGTATTTGTTATAAAATATCATATGCTATATTTTAGGACTAATCCTTCGCCTAATTCTATATGTAAAAACAGAGTGTGGTGCAGGTTAATTAAAAGAATCGCTTCCTGTCAGATAATTAGCACTAAGAAGTACAAATTCTTTTGCTATTGTGTGCGAGCCTTTTCAATTAGCCATGCAACGAAATCCTAAGCCTCTTTTTTTTTCTGGTAGCACCCAGAACTGCTAAGTAAATTTGACCCTGCCTTTTAAAAAATACACATCGCGATCAGCAGAGATTTGTACTGTGTTTCGAGATGTAGGCCACAAATTAATTTACCTCGAGTCTCTCATTTGTTAGCACTTCACAGTGTATCAGACACTGCGGTTTCTCTATTCCACTAAAAACTACCGCGGATCGCCAATTCTTGTAACCTCTTCTCAGTACTCAACGTCAAGCAACCCGTAAGACACTGAACCAGACAGTTGAAGCAAACCGCATAACCCAGCAATACAGAATTCCGATAGAATGCTTAGAAATTCTATTGTCGTGATTTCTAATGTTTGGATAGCGAGGCAAACATTGATAACTGCTGTTCTAACCATTAGAATTGAAGTTGTTAAATAAATCACAAATCTATCCATCGAGAATACTACAGCGATTGTCTAAACATAAATAATAATATTTTACTCATTATACTAAATTTATTGTGGGCACTGTCCATTGTCTGAGGTAGATTTGAAATACATACGACGTTTCGGGAGTTAGTTGTAGCTCCGTAATCGGACGCAGTGTAAGTTGTAGTTGCTGTAGCCGATCACAAATGCCGTTCTATTATTCCGAAGAACTGTAACACCGGCTACAGCGCAGGCCGTGGAGGAATAACAAGTATAATAAAAGGAAGGACAAGAAGAGGCGAAAAAGAGGGAGGAGATGGAGGAGCAGCAGCTATAGAAACAGAAGAAAGATAAGAATTTTCCCGACGTGCGAAATAAACAGTTGCCGACCATCGGGCAGGACGGCGGTCGGTGTCTGAAGAATCTACTGCGCCCGCGGGTACGGTCTCTCTGGCTGCAAGGATTGTACAGAATACAGCGTTTGATCGTCACTATGTTAACGAGATGCGGGTGCATTAGCACGCCAATAAAACGAAGAACCCGTCAATACTTGTTAGAAGTGTAGACATGTATCTCCGTCAAGTAGGCACGTCGCCAAGTTTATGTCCGAATCCTGATTTTAGACTGAAATATAAGGGTCAGTATTCTGTGGTGGGAAGCGAATATCAGAATAAAATGTACTTTACAGTGACCTCCTTGAAAGCTAATCAAATTTTTTTTTGCTACTAGGGGACCCGAAATTTCTTTACTGTGTTCATAACATTCTGCTACTCAGCAGCTGAAGTAACTTCACGAAGCGGAACCTTCTTGAGAAAATAGTACCGCCTCTGGTAGTCCAAAATGATCCGCCTTCCATGTCAGCGCGTTATTCACAAGAGTTCATCCCTTGTTCCTGTCCAAATCCGGATTAATAAAATTCATATTCTTAAAAACACAACTATTTTCTCTGTTTCAATATTATTGTCCAAAAATAACTGCTTAGAACCAGTTAGATTATTAAAGCATTTTCTCGCCAAGATAATTATTGCCCGAACATGGATGCTTAACTGACAATGTTTACATAACTTGCCACGAGCTATTATTCATTTTATTCCATGTTTAAAATTGAAATATAATTTGTTCATTCCTTTCAGATTAGCAAATATCTCTGACGTATGTGCTGTTATTCTGAAATTATCACACACAATCAGCTTCGAGGGTAATATCTGTCAGACTCCAGAAATACAGAAATAACTAAAGGGCTTATGTTTATGCATGGAAGAATACACAGGAGTGCACAAATTTTCCAGAAATCTAGAAAACAAGTCAAAATTGTAGGCGTAGGAATGGTGACATGGAGCAAGTTCAGTAATGGGGACCCACAAACATTAGGTGCCATCGTACAAAATTTAGTTGCCCGGGCGACCTGGCTTCCAGGATTTGTGAACCTTGTACTAACATAAAGGAATACAGTGTGATGTTGAGGACTAGGTTCAACTGACAAAACATAGGGTACAGTGGCGGGCCCTAGTGAACACTGTAATGAACTTCCGAGTTACATAAAAGATGGGAAATTTCGTGAGCAGCTGAGCGATTATCAACTGTCAACGAGAACTATGCTCTGCCTACTGAAACATGTGTCAATGTATGAAAAACTGCATTACTTCTGCTGTTTAAATGGTATCAAATTACTTTCTCAGTCCGAGGGAAGAACACAAAGTGAGAAAAAGTACTGATGACAATTATTTTGCACTCTGAAGCGATCGCATAAGCATCGGAGAGAATTATAAGAAAAGGAGTTTCATAATTTCCATTCTTCACCTACACCCTTTTATTTCGATGATCAAGATGCAGGCACGGAAATAAGAAACATGGCCTACCTAAGACTTCGGTCGGAAAGCTTCACAGGCAGATACTACGTGGATGGGAGGGTAATCATAATATACCGTATACTGTGTAGGAGGGTAGACCAAAAAGGTGCGAAATGTATTGAACTGGCCGAGGTTCGGGCCAGTGGCGGGTTTTTGTGAACACGGTGATGAAGTTTCCCATTGCATAAAACCGTAGACATATCTTACCGAATGCAACAACTATCCACTTTTAAATCAAAACTGTCTGCCACCGAAGTAGCATCCTGCTGTGACTGCACGGCTCATAGTCGTTCTTGTCGTGCGTTACGTCCTAACGCTCGGCAATATTTCATACAACAGTGGGACTACAAGACAATTTTACGTTACACATTCTGCACATGCTGCAACATCTTTCCTTGAAATTTCTGACTGATTGAGCCTTGTTTTGTCTCAACGAATCTGATCTAGAGAAGCGAAAAAAGTCGCCGCGTTACAATGCGTGAACAACTTGTCGGTGCAGCCATGTAACTCCACAAGCTGTCACAGACTGAGTTTTTTGTTCACTTCGCGTGTGACGTTACAGTGGTTTACCTGTCAGCAGCGGAATAAAAGACAAGAAACTGTAACACCCGGTGTATCGATCCCTTGGGATATCCAAGAAGCATGTTGACAAATTAAAATAATCTAATTTCTTAATCTCTAGTTTCTGTGATAATGGTTGATTCATTATATCAACATTACGCTGGACACTGTCCAGTGATTTAGACACAGTATTTCGGCAGTTGGCACTACTGCTGCCTTTAGGTAATCTATTGTCAAAACAGTCAGAGATTTCTTATTTTAAACTTAGCGGCGACCGCTGAGGTCGAATCCAGGATGTTTTGAATATATGTGATGCCGCAGGGGTGGTCTTATGGTTAGCATACTAGCCTATAAGCGATTTAAAACGTACCGGGTTCGATCACAACCATCGTCAATATTACAATGTTAAATAATAAAATGTGTCAGTACAAAAGGAGTCGATCTCCTGAAGACGGCAGTGGACTATATACTCGTACTACACAAAACAAGTATTCCTCACACTACGGACAGTTTCGAATATAACAAAACTACAACCTTAATTCTTGATAAGGCCTAACCATTGATGACTAAAATCACTTGAGGTCATTCAACAACAGCCTTGGACTTTTGTTTACGTCAAAAGTAAAGACATCTAGTTGAATTGATAAAACTTAATTGTTGTACGTGGAGAGATAATGGCATGTAATAAAATTTAACTCCAACAGACTAGGATGCTTTTTAAGAATTACAAATTTCAGATAACAAGGTCCTGTCTTAAAAAGTTGACAGTTCCTTTTGCTGGTTGGGACATTCCCTTTATTTTATGGAACCCGTAAGTTCAGCATCGGATTTACGAACCGCCATCACTGAAAATTTGTTTTGAGAAATTTGGCCCTAGCCCACACTTAACATCATTAACGTATAACATTCATTTTAATATTATTGTCTCTCATACGTTCAAATTTGTCCCGTATTTGAGGTATTACGATCAAAACTCTTAAACGATATTCTTTCTCATCTCCACTGAGTCCAACGTGTACCTCTAACCTCATTTTACTATCTTAAAATCTGTAAGCCTATTAGGTAAAAATTAAAAATTATGAAGCTCATAAAGATTTACCAGTATTTTAATCCAGCTTTCTTCGGTGTCAAAATTGTCCTTGGCACTTTATTATGACACACAGTCTGTCTGTTTCTACCTTAGAATAACCCACGCAAGATACAAGAGACATTCAGGTTCTACATAATTTACCCTTTCAGGAATGACAGTCGGTCTCGGTTATTTATCAGATAAATGTACAGTGCTGGGAAATGCCATGTGCTGTGTCGTATCACAGAAATGTACAGACTAAAGGCACCTCAATGAAACATTTGGCTGTTAACTTTCCCTGAGCACAATTTATTTTCTGACACTCTTTGTTTCAGGGAAACCTAAATGTTCGCAGTGTGACTATTAATAAAAGTAAGCCACGTCCCAGGCAGTTGTATCGCTATCACAACATACCGACACGATGCCTCTGGTTGATACCACACAAAGCAGGCGTTTGCAGACAGATAGTTCGGATAACTCATGTTCTGATGGCAAGGTGAATAACACACATAAATTTACAGTATTTTGTTCTTACGTTTTAGATGGAGTTAGCTAAAAGAAATCACGGGAAAAGGTTAGCGACTACAAAATTAACATATGTTTTGATGCAGCCAAAATGTCCCAGAAAAATCCAAAGCTATTATTAATATTATCTTGTTATAAATAGATAAAGGTAACTTTAACTGCGCTGTTTGTAACTTACATTGCCAAAATGTCACGCCACTAAATGCATGCAGGGATAGGCATGGAAAAGAAGAGTGTGAGGATAAGGTACGGGCAGTGGAAGGTGAACCGGGCGCAGAGGCTGAAGAAGAAGACGTTAAGGCCACAGAGGCGGGATTTTAAAAAATGCGGTCAGTTTTGCTCTATTTATTGTGGTCATTTGAATGTTCTGTTGGTTACTGTGTACTGTCGCAAGTTCTTAATTAAACGCGAAAGGCATCAATAAAAAAAAGTTTAGAGGGGATGGTGACATTTCAGTATCGGTTTTTATGACGAAGAAATTTTTAATGCACAAATACTGAGATTGTATAGCGCAAATTTAACATAGCCAGAATCTACAAAACTATCACACAAATGAATCACTAAAATTAGTAGCTAACTCTTTTGGGAGCACAGTCCGCATACAAAACAGGGTAGTCGCTCGGCTTGTCAAGCAAATCTAAGGGCCCGGAATGTTCATGGCCATGTTGACAAGAGACCTCCACTGATCCGTGTTCAGTGCTAGGCGACTCTAGGTCACTTTCACATATGCTACGCATTTACTTAGGATCAATTTCAATATTATTCGACAGTCCACGCCTAGATCCTCTAATTGGTGTGCTTCTTACGAAAGCCTACTTAATACAATGTGGCAAAATTATGGTAACAAGCAACTGCGTAATTTCGCAACTTCCGTAAATCTAATAACAAACTGTTAGCTCTCCCAACATCACAGTGACGTTAGATTTCGAATGAATGACGTACGCTTTCGTACGCTCTTCCGTTCCCTCACAATTGTAACTGGGGAGACGCTTACAAAACTCTCTGCAGTCCTTCAGATAACACAAAACCAACTTTCATGAAGCGGAAAACGTAGTTATCCCTCGGTCTTTAAGCACTCATATTAATTTAATTCTGGCTCATCCATTCATCATTTCCAGGGTTTTAAGATATGGCCCTCTACCCTCTTCTAATCAGATAACTCGTTATGACGTGGGACTTATGGTGCAGGGACCGTCATATCACCCTCCATTGCGATCTCATAATTTTACACTCCATTACCCTTGCCTCTTTGCAGAAAGGCGTGAGAGGAAGACAAATACACCCCCCCCTCCCCGATTCAAAGGGAGAAAACCTTTAGTGGGCAACATACAGAGGAAGAGAAATCATAGAAATAAGAAGAGAAAAAGAAGATCCAGCATAATAAAAAGTCCTTGGTTATCATTTGTTTTATTGCAATGGGTAGTTAAGTCTTCCTTGGCAATACGCCTACATGGGCAGGAGAAGACACAAAGCTTATGTAAGTACCAATGAAAGACTGAACAACTGACTGATTTCACAGAGCATACGCCTTGTAAAAAAGCTGACAGTTGCTTAGATAATCAAGAAATTCCCCTCTTTTATGAAAAAAGAAGAACATTATCCTTTTCATAAAGAGTCCGCCACCACATTCTATTTTAAACCACATCCTGTGACTGTAAAAGCCGCTTAAATGCACAATACGGAACATGGACAATCCGTGTTACTACGTCCTCAGATCTACAATTACGCACGCACCTCCAGCAATCTTCTGCCACCTTTCTTATCTATGTAATGCGCATTACTTGCCTGCCCATCTGAAACTCCTTGATTTGATCACCAAAACAGTATTTGGTGATTCAACGAAATAGGCTAGTTACAAGCAAAAATAAGTTACAAGGACGATATTTTCGTACCTTCCGATATGCGGCAAAAGTATAAAACAAATCACCATTCATTGTTACAGAACAACCAATTATGGTTGAGTGTTTTGTAAAGTTTCGTACGTATGTGTTTTTGATGTACGTAGATCTTACAAATTTACATGCCTAGGCATACGTATGTATGTATATTTGTATGTATGTACGTACGTATGTATGTATGTATGTATGTACGTATGTATGTAGTATGTATATACGTACGTATTATGTATGTATGTACGTACGTATGTATATACGTACGTATGTATGTATGTATGTATGTATTATGTATGTGTGTATGTATGTATGTATGTATGTATGTTGTACGTACGTATGTATATATGTATGTCTGTACGTATGTATATATGTATGTATGTACGTATGTATGTATGTATGTATGTATGTATGTCGTGTTATGTGTACGTACGTACCTATGTATATATGTATGTACGTACGTATGTATGTATGTATGTATGTATGTAGTATGTATGTATGTATGTATGTCCGTGTGTATGTTGTACGTACGTACCTATGTATATATGTATGTACGTACGTATGTATGTATGTATGTATGTATGCAAGCTAAACTCCAAATCGTGCCGAGCCTCAAAATGCACTAAGTTTCATTTCCATAAAAAAAAGCGTGGTGATTAAACACAGAAAAACTTCCTACATTATGTAAATCTAATACGCAGTGAGCAAATTTGACATATGGGAACTCACCGTGAAAGAGTTATACTCGAGAAGAATGACAGATATAATATTAATATTAGAAACGACAATTCTGGAAAAAGGTGCAACAGGCTACTTAGAAACGTCATATGGCTTACTTGCTGATTGAAGTTTACATCTTAAGGCAACAATAATTTAACAGTATAATAGCAGGAGAGGCGGGTGGACTAACACAACAGGATAACAATTTGTGTAAAGTCCTCACATGTGTATTAGCCACGGCCCCGTCATATGACGGGATTAACATAATATTCACGCGCTAATCCACGGCATCTCGAAATATAACACATCAACGAATAATTTCGTGTATATTATAGTCCTATGACAAACTATGAAATGACAATTCCACTGAATTTTCATGCCACAAATTCGAAAATTTCCTTAAAGCTCCCGGGCAATTTTTGAGCTAGTAGGCCCAAATTACAATAACCCATAACCCCATTCCATTCACGGTCATCCTATCATTAAATGCTATAACTATAATGTACGCAGTTGAGAAAGTCTCGCTAACAGAACAAAGAAACAGCTGGGTAAACGCATGTTGCAGTTCAGCGACACACCAGATGAACCCCTCTGAAGAGCTAAGTAGCATTCCGCATTAACTTTTCACTACAATAGCAGTAAGGATTAGCATTTTCTTTCGTTCTGTTCGGATCAGCACCTTGTCTTGTTTCCTGACTGACACGTGGCACAACGCCAGAAGAATATACCTCGAGGAGATAATTAGAAACATCTTAAACCATTATCCTCTGACAGATTACTGACACAAACACGCAGTAGCCCCTCAGATGCTGGTAATGGTCAAGGGATACTGCCCGCGTCAGTTTATGCTGTTATACTTGATTGTTCTAGAGTTGTTTCCACTGTCAACTCAGCTAGTAACATTACGCTCCCTGTATATTCCTCTTGTGGCTTTTTGACGACTGAATCTCGTGCTGCCGCAATCTTGCAGAATGACAGCATAGGGAGGGCATAACAGCAAAACTCTTCCCACGGGAGCCACTCAGTCCACGCGGGAAAACTGCAGAATTTTCGTAAAACATAACACGAACTTCTGTGTAACCACGAGTCTTCAAGTATTGGAAGGTGTCTTTTAAGTTCTACGTTGCTTAATTTGGGATCAAGAAGTAACTACAACACTTAGTATTTTACTAATCTACATCGTTTGAAACAGTGGCAAAGTCTGACGAGCACGAAGAATGATAGTAACAAATGGAAATGAAAACGACAATAAAGTTAAGGGCAGATTAAGTTCAGAAAAAAACTTGCTAATATTCCTATAGAAACTTTTTTCCTATTTGAATAGGTAAAGATAAAAACACGGTATATAAAACCCTAATTTATCTGTTGTTTTGTACGTAGGCTTGTGAGCAGGAAAACGACCTCTCGTCGTAAGGGTGTCTGAGAACAGGACGCCGAATACGCGCACCTAGAAAGAGAATGTAACAGAATGCTCGAGGAAATTACATTATTATAATTTGTAAGCTACAAGTAAATTGTTACAGTAATTACAGGAAGACTAAAGATAAGAAGATGTAGAACTCATAAAGGAAAAGAAAAAATTATACAAAACTGCAGTCAAAATAATTCAAAGTAAGTAACCACTTCGAAGACCTAGGCGTAAGTGGGAGGACATTATCATTGATCTTAGCGGTATAAGGCATACGAATGTAGATTGGACTTAACTGGCTTACGAATCGATTTTGTGGGTTTTCTTTCTGAAGACTTCAATGACACCGTGAGTTCCATAACAGCAGTTTAATAAGGATCAACTACTCAAGAAGAGTGGGTCCCATGGGGCTAATTAGTCAGTTAGTTCTAACGGATGCTCATATTTTCTGCATTTTACACACACCTACCCCATTTTTGAAAGAATAAATACTTTTAGAAAATGCACCAGAATTATTTTAATGAGCCATAACTGTTAGTGATTTTACTAAGTAGTGTGAATAAGAATGGGTCATTTACTCCAGAACATCTCGTTTACTGTTACCTGTTCTTTGTTGCACACGTTGAAAACAAAACACCTTAAGACACAAATCTTGCAAAAATTAGAATTAAAAAGTGAAGAAACGCAAACTACTTGTGTCCACAAATTTTTATTTATAAGGAAAGGCCCGTAAGTCGTGGTAAACTACGAAGAACAGGCCCGTCCTAAGTCGACATTTACGAAAATAATGTTGACTGTAACATTGAAAGTATAATTACGCCTACTAAACTATATGTCAAGGCGACTGGTAAGTTCCACCCTCCGGCCATTTATCTCCGAAGAAGACGATCCCGGCACCCACGTATAGGAGGTCAGGTGGGACCCAAGGGTCGGTCTGGAGAGAAATGCCTGCCGCAGCTCGGAACCGAGTCCGTGTAATCCTTGCTATAACCTGTTACTATACCGACTGAACTTCCACGTGGATAATAAACGTTAGAATCTGTAGTGCAAGGAATTAATAACAGTTTACGAACTGACTTGCACATGAAGGGCCAAGATAGACACTTCTTTACAAATGTCGATAAAAATCCATATATGAGCTAAGTTACAGACTGCAATATGGCTCGAAGCCAGAAACTATTCACATAGCGGTCACGAAACTTCAAAGAATGCACGCGTTATAATACGCCCACGGCGCAGCCAATGTGTGTGTGTGTTTTTTCGTCAGAATACAATATAGAGGAAGACGTTTGGCTTATTCAAGCGTATGAATTGCGTTGAAAAATTCAAACCTCCCTCGACCAATATCGTGGTGACTAGTACATGCTCCCCAATATAGGGGGCTGGTCTGCTTGCTATAATTAGGGGGATGCAGCTTGCCACATTCTAGAATTTCATATTTGCTAAGTCAACACCAGGCGGTCGAGTTAACTTTGGCTTCACAAAACGTAAGCTAAAGTTACAGTCACATCAAAAACGTTGATTCAAGACTTACCAATTCCTTACAAAAGCATTTTTTATTCTAAAACATTATTCCACCTGAAACACATTATTTCTCGGCATTCTTCATTTGCACGTCTATAAACACTAGTGGCCGCTCACTTACTAGGATTGTGGGTTCGAATCCCACCGGGGGCATGGATGTCTGTCTTTTGTGAGTGTTGTGTGTTGTCAGGTAGAGGTCTCTGCGACGAGCTGGTCCCTCGTCCAGAGGAGTCCTACCAGAGTGTGGTGTGTCTAAAAAGTGTGATCGTGAAGCCTCGAAAAATGGGCGGCCTTGGCCCCTAGGGCTGTCGAGTCATTGAAAAAAAAGGACACTAGTGACAGTATGGCGATGCAATGGATTGCAGGTTTGACACCCGCAGAATGTTTGTCTTCCCTTGAGGGGCAGGTGCCTGATGCTTAGTGTCCCCCATCGCAACAATCCTACCACGAGTCTAAGCGGAATTTAGAAACCGTTCTGAGGCTGGATAAGCAGAGTGAGACAACCGGCAGACACAGGAACTTGTAACGTCGCCATGGCTCACACAGCCTGCAATCTGCTCGGTACTATGGGCTGTCCCCCGATATAAGGCGGCAGAGGCGTCATGCTAAACACCCACACCCTTACGGTACAATGTGTGGAGCTTTACCATTACTCCTCCATACATCTTCATGGTGTGGTTATTGAACAAAGCGGCAACTCTGCTTTACGTTAGAGGATACGAAAGCCTCAAACGGTCTCCAGTGCGAAGAAAAAGACAAAGAAGGAAAGGTGGAAGAAGTTGAGTGTTAGTGAATATGTTCCGAAGGCCATCTATCCTTGCCCTTGTAAATGCTGGAAGGTTCTGAGGTTCCCGTCGTACCAAGCTAGCGCTGCCAAGAGAGACTACGTATGCCAGAGAGTATTACAGTTTTATTTCATTGCTGTTATAAAAGTGTGTGATAATCGCAGTAGGAGTATTATCTTTGGACGTTGTGTGTTTTCGTAATAAAAGACATTTGTAATACGGCGCATCGCCGGCTGGCTCTGTTCGCGTCTTCGGTTTGAAGGAACAGGTAATACCAGATGCAAACCCAGGCTTAATTAGTACTTTTTATCAGAATATGCCACCCACTGCATAATCCCAAGTGATATTCCAGTAAGTTCCTTACATAAGTGTAAAACGAATGGCTAGTGGGGCGTAAAGGCGTAAACATAAATTTTGTTTTCAAATTTCTACACTGTCGTAAATATTAAGCGTGTGCGCGTGCGTTTATATACATATATATACACATATATACATATATATATATATACACACACACACACACGTATATACGTACGTATTGATCCACAGTCTGTTTCGATAAAGTTGTGCATAAAGAGAATTAGTCGGATGTAGAGAGGGGCATACTGTTTTTCGATTGTACTACATCTTGTAAATTGACATTTTGTATGTGGTAGGCCAGCTACAGTGAGACTCTGTAGCCGATGTAGACGTAAAGCTCCACCTGTGCTAGACCACCATACGGTAACGTTTCGCCGGCCACTGTATCCGAGCAGGAAAAGACCAACGTACCGCTGCGTAGGAAGCTGAGTGGGACCTACAGAGACAAGGAAGTAATGCCGAAGAAGATAGTTCTGATCTGTCGGAAATTCAATCTCGAACTATGGCTCGTAGGCAGTCAAATTGCTGGCTGATCTATCCCACTCAGCGCAACAAAGTACTGAATAAAAAGAATATGGAGTCAGCCCACACGCAATAAGACGTATTCCCTCTGTACATACGCGCTGTTAGGAAGCTGACTGCTAAACATGGTCAACTGGAGCTCTCACGGAATAGTAATTGAGCCACGCCCTCTTTTCTCACCCTGAAACAATTGACTCTCTGATCACGATTCTTCTTTAGTTATGTTTCCTGACAGAAGTGCTATTTCGCAGCTGCCTTACTTATTAAATCTTTGTTTAGATTTACAAAATGTTGTCATTCTGATGTCAACTGCGTATTGCTTACGTCCGGAAAATATTCTCATATCTTGCAGATGCAGCCTACATAATTCGGCCTGTGGGTCCAAGATTTACAGGTACGTAATTTTTAAGGCAGATGAAGACTGAGTTATATTCTAATGTAATAATTTTTGTGAATATGTGATAGACCTATAGTTGAGATTAGGAACGCACGTAACAACAGGGCATACTGTCACTCTCCTTTTCGTCTTCATGTCGTGGTGCTTACTAAACACAATCTTCTCTAACACAAAATCAGTCTTCTCTCTCTTCCCTTCCGTGGCTTCTCTCTGGTCACCCACCACAGAAGTGACAATTAACAAAGCCATTCGCTGACATTTTGTGTCTAGGCAAACTTGTAGGGTCTACACGTAACTGCAAGACTTATCAACATGCAGTGTCGTGGCGGTAAATAACATTTAAGATGTGTGAAGTCACATACTTTCGTTTCGCAACTTAAAGTTTCTGAGAAGGAAGAATCATTAAGTGTCTGCCGCGCACCAAATTCCAGGAGCCTCAAGACGTTAAAGCACCTGACACGGAGGATTCAGTTCTTTGGGATCATGCTGCGTAGTTGGATCACTGGTTCCCGACGTTTTGAAGGGTGGCTGTGCCTGCCTCAAAGCAATTTGAAGAGATAGTAAAGGTTTGTAATATGTCCGTAGGCTAAGAAATATGAAAGTTAATTATTTCTGCACATTTTGTTTTAGACCTCGAGAAAAAATGAGTAATTTTGCTTATTATTGTCATCATCATTATCATATTCATTGCAGGCAAGAAAGACAACGTACCTAAATATGGACACGGTGAGGCGCACAGCACCACGTGTTCGAGTTTTGCAGCCACAGCAGCATGACACAGACCGTCACAAGATACAGTAAAAACCAACAGCTATAATATTCTCAGCTTACATTTATTACGGAAGTTAGAATATCACTCGGATTAATTCATTTCGAGTCGCGTCAGAGCACTGAATGAGATGAGGACTGAATCTGAGGATTTCTATTCGTGTAATAGGCCGATGTGATATTGATATAAGCCCCAGTCTCCTGTGAGTAGCGTTTCCCTATCCCACATCATCTCTTCATCCAGCCCCTAGCGTGCAACTCAAACTTTCATCCCTCGCGACTCAAATCCAATTTCTCACCTCTAAAGAGCTCATAACTCGCTTCCCCCGATCTGTTATTTATCGGGTAACAAGACACGACTGTTTGCGCATGGTTCCCTCGACACCGTCGCCACCAGTACGCATATTCATTGGAAAATATGAGGCGAGAAGACTCACTAAAATGAAGATGCTTTTGATTTGTTTAGCTTTCTAAGAGTTGCGTTTATTCAACTATGAATTAGATGAATCAGGTTTATAAATCAGGGAATCGAACCCAGGGGATAGGCTGCTTTAAACAAAAGTAAATGAAAACTGAGTTCTGTGCCTAAGAAAAAGTATACAGTCAGTGGGGGTAAAATTCGGCACCAGATGATGCCTCAACGTCGATCTCGGTTAGGGCCTACATCTCACGGTAAGAAATGGGAGCCTCAGACGGTGTAAATGTTGTACGAAGACAAAACTTCCAAACAGTAGTTAACATACAACTTCATCATTTTACTGGGCTATCACGGCTGAAACACTACTTTCAAAGGCAATACTTTTCTTGCCTCCAGGCTACACGGATTGCTGTCCGTCTGTTCAGCATTACTCCATTTTCTTTATTAAGTTAGAGGATTTCATTCTTTCTGCCCATACCCACCATTCAATAATGCTGCAAGTAAGTATTATTGCTCTCACTGCTATTATTGCCACTACAATAAAAGTAAGAGACACTAGACATCGTCATAACTCGTTTCAATTAACTGAGGTGTGTCTGAAAACAGCAACCATAATTAGAGGCAAGAACTTAAAATAAACCAAGGTATTTAAGTAAAAATTACTCGTATATGGTAAAATACAATGAGTATAAATCACATGAGAATAGGGTCCACGTGAACAATACAGGTGAACTCTAAGGAATCTGAACTAAAAATGGTGCACATACAGTGAAGCGTTATTGAATGAGTAAAAGAGTGACCAAGTGACCACAGCCTCTGTTGAAGATGTGAATGTTACTGCAGCTTACAATACCGACAGAGAACGGAATTTGAAGTGATGGTACACATTGAGTGGCCTATTATATGATTATTCTAGTAGGTGTCTATAGACTGTTAAATCCAAGAAATGATCACACTTATCAATATCCAGAATAAATAAACAACTAAGTTTTTTTATAAACATAATGAGAAATACGGCATAGAAGATTGAAACGAGATAATGCTTGCTATCATTCGGTTCAGAACCATTTAACACATATTCTGCCTAAAACTGTAAGCGCTAAAATACCGGCAGGACGAAGTAAAACTACAATTATGGCTACTGTATAGTAGGGGAGTGACACAGTCCCTCAGGGCAAGGGGAGAACACAGAGTGCGCAGTGATAGGGAACAGGGTGCTGAAGACAATACGTGAAAGTAAGGGGAACAAAGTAACAGGAAGATGCAGGAAGTCTCATGATGACCGTCATACTTTGCATTGTTATCCAAGCAGACCTGTAGTTAGAGCGATCTGATCTGGGAGGATGAGGTGAACGGAAAATGTGACAAATAGACATCAGAAATACATGTAGAATATTGTGAGGTACAGCTGAAGGACAGAGGCCACTGGGAGACTTGGGTAATATTACAACAGGATATTCAAAATTAGAGTATGAGGGATTTATCTCGCTCAGGATTGAGTCCAATTGTGGGTTACTGCAAACATTGCAATGAAATTTCGGGTTTCATAAAAGGCGGGAAATTTCATAACTTAAGCGGATATTATGTTCTCAAGCAAGACTGATAAGCGGACCACGCATCAAGCAGTAAGCCGCGTTGTTTTACTTAAATACGTCTATCAAAAACTATCAGCCTTGCACACTAAGCCGTACACTGGAAAGTAGGAAAGGAAGTATGAATTAACAATGAATTCCGTTTATTTTGTGAAGACCTCGTAGATGGGCACAAGAACAAGGCACGTGCGCCCCACGTGATGGGAGTACAGAGGAAGGAAAAACGGATTTAACTCGTTGCACGGCTAGTCACACAGTTCTTCTATTGTTGAACACAGCAGTTACACTTCCCGTTTATCCTACTGTAGGCATCCCCATGAAGCCTACAGATCCTACACACTCACCGCAAGGCAGCCTCAAGGGAGACCTTGCAGTACTGCAGTGGCCGCTCAGCAGCAACAAACACGCGAACTTGAACCACTTCCTGTCAAATTCTTCGACCTCAAAGGCACTCGTCAACTAATATCATTAGGGTGACTGAATGGCGCAGGATAAGATGCGCTTGTAACACATAACTGAGAGAGAAGAAATGCATACGAACATTTAGTTACAAAACATCAAGGAATAATACTACTTGGGGGACTCGTGCGTAGATGAGAGGATGTTATTAAAAAGGGCATTACAGCAACAGGGTGTGAAAGTGGGCATTGCTTTGAACTGTATGAGATTTGAGGTGTTCACGACGACTGAATGCAATGAATAATTCAGCGGTAAGCAGCCTTGTCAGTACGGAGTACACTTCAATTATTTCTCAGAGCTTTCATGATGAGGAACTAACATTAAGGGTGAAGAAAATTGGACTGAAGTGCTCAGGACAATGGCGAACGGCTGATTTAGTTGTCCACAAAAGCAGGGAAGTCTTTCATCAGCTCTGTAACTATCAATTTTCACTAAAAATGTTTCGCCACAGAGTCAGTTTGGCCGAATTGGTTTTGTGTGTGTAGTGTACTCAGTCTAGCAGAAACTGCAAATTAGCACGTACATAAATAAGTTATTTTTTCTAGCGCAGTTTTCATTAGCAAATTTCTTAGGACCTAAGCGAACACAATGTACGTAGAAACACACGGCATGTCGCAAGGATCTGGCTGGCTGCGGTTTTCGCCTGTATGAATTATCCCGCCATTACCTTGCAAACCGCGGGCACAATCATGACATATATCAGCAAAAGAGTAGCCCGCACGGATTCGAACTGGGTACATCTCGAACACTAACATGTACTTCTACACCAACCTGCTCGTTGCAGTATATAGAGTTAACAGGGTCAAATTTAACGATCTGATTGCTTCAACATCGGTCATACCTCCCTCTATGAAAGAACTGACTTAGAACTTGCCTGGACTTTATAATGAAGACAAACAACTGCAGCTTTCGGTAACAGAATGTCTGTCCCCCAGAGCGTTGTTAGTCATTTTAAGAAATGAGCAGTCCCGACTCATTAAGGACATTATGCTGTAATTGACAAAAAGACTCAGACTGCGGTTCACCGGGTTTCGAAGTCGCGTGGTTTGCCAGATACGTTCCTTTGAAACGTCGGTAACTATCTACCATTCTACACGGCCGCACAGTCCAAAGACCGTAATTTGAATACCCACCATACAAAATGCAGTCGCCAGGGTGATATGGTGCCCGGAAAATTTTCACCCCTGGTCTGAACGCAACGTTTTCATTCCTCGTGGTTACTACACGTACCGCCAGTTTTAATACAAAAACTCTGCTTTTGCCCACATAGGGTATTTATGTATTCCGTACGATTTTTAACATAATTAACAATTATTTCCCTATACAGCATCCGCCGATTGGTCTTGCTAATATATGCAGACAGTCTTATCTGTGAGGTACAAACTGACTCTTCATATGCAACGTAGAGATTCGTCTTTTTGTCTTCAAAGGGCTCATGTGTTGCCTAGACCAGTGGTATTCAACCCTTTTTTTCGCGTACCCCCACATATAACTTCTCTTCGACTTTGTACCCCCAAAGTTGTTGGTGCATAATTCAAGTTATACATAGTCTATACTCTAAATCTAAAATAAGTTAAATAAATTACATCCAAAATAATGTATTAAATAATAAGATTTAAATGAGAAAAAGGACAGTCAAGCTATTAAATAACAAATATATTATTGCCTATCATATAAAAATTAATAAAGGAACAAAGGTATTTTAGCAAAATTATATGCACTATGTGGAATAAAATGAAACTAGCCGCCCAGATAAGAATCGCATAAAGAAAGAGAGAAAAAATGGCGCTCCCAAAACATATGTCCTTACGTCCGGATCTCTTGTGGACTAACCCTAAATCTGGCCCTGATTATTCAGTTTCTATCATGAAATAATATATTTATTTTTTTTAATTTTACGTACCCCCTAAGATGTCTTCGCGTACCCCAGGTTGAATACCACTGGCCTAGACAAGGCAGTCGTGCACACCAGCCGGCTGTGCTAGGCGAATGTGGAGCAGTAGTGCACCAGTGGCACACGACGATAGGTCTATATAATTTCCAAATCACGGTCCGAGGTCCCGGATTCATGTCTCGTCCCGAAAAATGGCTACTCTGAGAGAGGTATTTCGTGATTTTACTCAGTCCCTATTAGAAACTTCCGTGTTAGTATATTAAATTCCACATTCTTTACAATTCTTTAGTCAATTATTCGACGCTGTAAACTATTACTGAAAGCATCGTCTAATGAACCATAGACGTGTTTATATATAGACTATTTTTTCTGCAATTGGACGAACCTCAGCTTCAATCAAGTGTCCCGGTCCTGACATCGGACTTCCCGTCGTACATCCACTGCATCAGCTCTGCTTTTGCGGTCGTGCGCAGTAACAGGTAGCCTCATAGAACCAATCACGAAATTCATGGTTCACTGAAATAAGCGTCGTATAAATTTCTTTCTTAAGAGAAATGCTTATAATCATGACTATACTATTTCTGCAATGAAAATAGCGTTTCCTTTCTAACCGGAAATCCAACTCACAGTAAATGCAGATGCTATATATTTTTACCTGGTATTGCCACTCTCTCACTTTGTACGTTATTGAGACTGGCAGGTGTGTTTAATATATTATTGATTAAAAAATGCTTCCTCTATTACTGTATTTAAGATATGTCGCTCGTTCTGTCGTTCGTCTACAAATAAATAATGACGTCTTTGTGAAGCGGTCAGTGTATGACACGGATCAGTGACCTTTGCTACCTCTGAAGACAATTTTGTTTAATATTTGTAAATATTACAAGTAAACACTCCATACATCTCCATACTAAATCCCATAGATCTGACTCAGCATTACTTTCACATGACACTGATCATAAGTCCATATGCACCGTTATTTACAATAACAATTTCGTGACTTTAAAAGGCACTGATGGTTACTGTGTTTCGCAGAGCTGTAGGACGATCGGGCACAAATCACAGACATGTTAGTCGCAACGGGTACGGCGTCTACCGGTGGTTCACCCCCAGCGGTGTAACTGTTGGTACTCTAGAGTTTCCGGTTCGACCCCAACTGTGGCCACTAATTTTAGATAGAAATATGTCAGTACATTGACAATTACATAAAGAAGGAAATTTAACTGAAGAAGAGCTGGCCATTAGATTGTGTCCTATCCTACTCTATTCTGAACCACACCACACACACACACACACACACACACAATACTCCTCCCATCAAAGCCCGAGTTTTTTAAGCGATCTTTTCCCTCACGTTTTCCGACTAAAAATTTGTACGCATTCCTCTTTTCATCCATGCGTGTTAAATGTCCCGATTTAATTGAAATCACAGAAAAATTCGAGATTCGGATTTTGGTGATTACATGTTACGTTTGCTTTCACACAGTTTAGTTCAGATTCGAAGCAAATTAAAACCACAAAAAGATACAAAGCTGTCATTTATGATCATTAATCAGAATAAAACGACAGGGACGCGACACTACTACTACTGTTTATTGGATGCAAGCGATATTCAGAATGTGTAAACATTAAGACGTCTAGACACTGTGGTTGCAAAAGATGCAGGAGGTTCTGAAGGTAATAAAAGTTATATAAAGGAGACAAATAAAACCTTAGTACAATTATACCCAACGGAAAGAGTAACCATTTCGTCAAAGTAAACTAAGTGAAGAGTTTTGATAGCGAAGATAATGCTGCTTTTTTATACCGCTGTAAACACGAAAGTGAAATCGAATTACTCATCACACATGGCAAAAGTTGTAAACTGCATCTTGACATGAATTATAAATTGGCCAGAGACGATTTCCAATCAAGAAATTTTGTAGCAAAACAGGACAGGAAGAAAGTGTACTGGAAATAAAAAGAAAATGTAAATGTTTTGGAAGGGAAAATGATCGTTAGAAAGGGAACCCACTGAACTGGAATCCTCAAGGCATTAGAGGTGGAGGAAAATCAAGAGTACTTTGTCAGATAACAATCGAAGTGGAAGGTATATAAGAAGGCAAAACATGGAGTTTAGTTACAAGTTTTGGTGAAAATATGGTACAATGGCGGTACTCTGTTCTTAGGCAGACAGCAGTAATGACGAGGAAAAAGAGTACAAGTCACGAAGCTTCTTAAAGTGTAATTTCCTCCAACTCCTGCCTCTAATGTCCAAATAATCACCTCTGCACTTTGTTCTAAATATGTCTCTGTCTTTGTTCTCCTAGTGTAAGAAGCCACATTACACACCCGTATATAAAGAAGAGGTAAAATTACACTTCTGTACTTATTAAACTTATACTTGATTTAACGACACCGTCAGCAGTTAGGACTACGTGGGACAGTAGGATGATATAGGAACAATGAATTGAAGAATGTATGGATGGAATCCGTCGAAGGTTATTTTGAAGTATTATTCCTGCATGTGCTTGGAAGAACTGAGAAAAACCACAAATGTCACTAAGAACAGCTGGACTTAAGAGCCAAGATTTGAAACCTAACCTTCTTAGTATCAAGCAGGACACAATCCACTTGACCACAAACATCGAGTGTGTGCATGTTTCAGGTTTCGATTTTTGGACAACAGACGTCGAAACAAGAAGAGGTTCTTAAACTTTATTCGCTTTATTTCGTCAGGAACATATGTGCACTTCTTGAACTGCTAACAACTGTCATATTAATGTTCACTGCAGTCAGACAACATGCCGTTCCTTCCTTCGAGAGGCAGATCAAGCTAGCCACTAGTTCCTGTGCTCTGTCTAATCACAGGAGTAACGGAGAGAGAGGATTCAAAATGTACGGAGAAGAAACAAGATAGGCAATGTACGCATAACGCAACATTGTGGGGAGTTTACGTAATTATTGTTGCAGTAGAAACACAACAATGCATTCTGTGTGTGTTGTTGAGCTGCACGTCACTGTTAACTATATAAAAATATTGAATGTTGCACAACAATACTTTTATGGCAAATTTATGTCGCCGGCAACAATAAAACGTACGTAGCTCCTCATGTAAAGTGCCAGATACTGCACTGACACATACGCATGTTCGTTTGCTAGTGGCCTTCTTTAGACTACGTACAATTTGGCTAAACAGATCGTAATGACAGGTACGTCGTTGCGCAGTTTCTCAGTTTTGTAAGTGTTGCCGTAAAAGATTTTGCGAGATCAGACGGAATTAATCAATTACGAAGCAATAAGTATTAAATATTATAGAGTGTGTGTTTGTATTCTTGCCTTAGTTATACGGCATACCAATTGCATATTTTCTGCACCGCATTATACTCGTATTGTCACCTGTGGCCTGTCTGGCTGTACCTTATTTTTCCATATTATCTCATAAAAGGCACGATTTTCGAAAAAAAAAGCTATTAAATTAAAATGTGTGTTTTGATTTCCTCTAAAACCTTTGTCTCAAGCATTTCTCATTCTAGGAATAATTCAGCGAGATATAAAAAATGTGCATACGTCTTCATGTAAAGTACCCGTTATTCTTGTCAGATTTCAAGGAAACGTGAATTTTCTCGACAGATTTTCGAAAAATCCTCAAATATCAAATTTCATGAAAATTCGTCCAGTGGGAGTCGAGTTGTTCCATGCGGACAGACAGACAGACAGACAGAGAGACGGGCGGACAGAGAGACATGACGAAACTAACCGTCGCTTTTCGCAATTTTGCGAACGCGCCTAAAAGGTGATAAAAATGTAACTGTCTCCAAGCTTATCTAAATAAGACAACATGAAGATATATGTGACGTGGTGGTATACCTCCATGCAGTCTTAACTTTGACATTAGACTTAGGCGAGGACAATAAAAATATTCATTCATTTCAGTCCATCCTTATTTTCTTCAGCCTACCTTACGATTGACACTGGACTGTCAAGGCGGTAGCCCTTCCCCGTCAAACAACCTATTATTTACAATTACTGTATCTTATCACACCACTTCTACCCAGACCCATAACCAAAGCTTTATTAGTACACCTTAATGTTTTCTTATCAGCTACCCCCTCGTTCATATCCAACCATTGTTTACTCAGAAATTCCGTTTTTGTCTAGTTTCTGAACAGATCAACAATACGTTTGACATCCTCTTTGAGGTGAGGAGTTAGCCTTACCAGCTGCCTCCATTACCTACCTACTACACCGGAGTCTGGGTGGGTCTCACAGCCGACATGGATCTGGCGGTGAAGACGAATATCCCTGCACTGCAAGGAATCGAACCTGTGCCGTGCAGTTCGTAGCATAGTCACTGTACTCACTGAGCTTCTCCGGCTTTGTAAAGGGGTGGGGGCAGTGAAAAATGGGATTTGCTAGACATCAAGTCTCGCCATCTTAGAACATCAATTAAAATAACGAGTCAATTTAAACCGAAAAACTAATAATTTTTAACGTTGTGTGGGCTTTATTAAGATTTGGTTCCATTTCAAGTCCATATTTCATTCACAGCAACATCAGTGATGTCACAGTTATCGTCATTCGTCATTACAATTACAACGCTCAACCAGGGCCTCCCTTTTTAATCAGAGTCTACTGACCTTTGTGCTTCATATTTAATTTTAGCCTACGGGACAGATTTGTATGTATATTTCACATGAATTTCACGAATACTTTCGGTAGCAGTAAAGACAAGGCTGAAGACAACCAACTAGCCTACGTGTGTGTTCTAAGCTCTAAGTGTAGGACACTTTGGGCGGACTGCACCGCGAAGCAAACTGCTATTAATTAATACTTGTCTTTATCCCTGCGGCTGCGAACAGCAGAAGCAGTTTGTCATATGCGAGACGTAAATAAAGAACAAATGAATGTGTAGAAGGGGGGAATATGACACATGGCCTCCTCAAAAGAACAGCTACAGTTATGTCGCCGAGTGTTATGCTATAGTGTTTCATAATGCAGCAGGTGAATTTATACTGTTCACTGTGAAAATATACAACTCGTTGCTAAAATCCGTCCGAAATTTGGGTGTTCCAAACAGCAAAGTAAGGTTCGTTATCGTGTTCACACCAGCCCTCTACTGGATCCTATACTCAGTCCACACTTTCACACCTACGATTATAAGATACTTTTTAATGCTCTTCTCTCACCCAAGCCTAAGCCTCTCAAGTAATTTCATTTTTCCCTTAAGGTTGTCCTGCTACAGTTCTACATTCGTTTTTCACTTCTCAAATATGTGATGTGAGCTGTTCGCATTAACAGTCTTCTTGACTTCATCACACGAATATTTGGTGAAAAATATAAAATTTATCATGAAGTAATGTTATTTAGACCCTGTTAATTCACCTTCATTAGGTCAAAGCATTCTCATTCCCCTGTTCTCCAGCACGACCAGTTTCTGTTTCTTTCCTTTAGGGCAATAGATCAAGTTTCATACTGATATACAGCCAAGGGCAGAATGTTTTGTGTATGTTATTATTTGTATTAGAGATTTAAATTGTTTTCTAATGTAATGCTGGAGCATTTGATGGATAGATTTCTTGCAGAACAGCCTGCTTTCAGAGATTTGTCGCACTTTAGCTCCATAGATCGTGAATTTTTAACAGTGTTCTGTCCTTTTAAATATTATTTAAAATAACTTACAGTACTTTTGTGTTTGTGACATACACTGCAGAAACTTTACGTTAATCTACAGATTAATAAATTTAATTGAACTCAGTACTCCATTTATGTGTTGAACCAACAGCCTGATGGCCAGTTACAAAGACAACACTATTACAAAGAGAAGACAACAAACAAAATGAATACCAGAACAAAGCCTGGAAAAAAAATTAAAATTAATTTCAATTAAAAGTCGAAATTAAGAAGAAAGAAAAAAGTATTATGCATAATTGTATAGAGTATATCGTAACCCATATCCCAGTGGCCGCGCGGTATAAGGCGTGGGTCTGCGGCCGTTCGCTTTCTGGGGTTGTGGGTTCGAATCCCGCCGGGGCACGGATGTCTGTCTCTTGTGACTGTTGTGTATTGTCAGGTAGAGGTCTCTGCGTCTGGCTGATCACTCGTCCAAAGGAGTCTTGACGAGTGTGGTGTGTCTACTGCGTGTGATCGTGAAGCCTCGATAATGAGGAGGCCCTGGCCCACTAGGGGTTGTGGTGCCATTGGAAAAATATCGTATAGTAACATAAAATGTGATTGATAGAAAGAGAAATTGTTCTATAATATTAATAAGATGAACACATAATAATAATAATAATAATAATAATGTTGTTAAAGTAGCTGTAAAATATAGGGTTCTTTAAAAAGAAAATGTATGAAAAAATTTAGGGAGATAAAAGCGATTACAACGGAATACGTTTTTTCATCTTAAACATCCCGTTGTGTTGCATAAATTATAAATAATTACTGTTCACCATCAACACAAGTAATTATGTGTATTATATCATATTATATATCATATAATGCAACAAAATTAGTTGTGTTGATGGTGAATAGGAATTACATATTTATAATTTGGAACACAGTTTGCTCATGAACCAAATTTACATTAGCTGTAAAGAATACAACTGGTTCAGAAGTTACTCTAGTGCACCCCACAAAAAAACATGATGTATTAAATGCCGATCCCAGTGGCCGTGCGGTCTAAGGCGTGGGTCTACGGCCGCTCGCTTGCTGGGATTGTGGGTTCGAATCCAGCCGGGGGCATGGATGGTCTCTTGTGAAAGTTGTGTGTTGTCACATAGAGGTCTCTGCGACGGGCTGGTCACTTGACCAGAGGAGTCCTACCGAGTGCGGTGTGTCTAAAAAGTGTGATCGTGAAGCCTCGAAAAATGAGGTGGCCTAGGCCCCCTAGGCGCTGTCGAGTTATAGGGAAAAAAAGGGTGATCACAAACTAAATTGCGAGCCCCATGTGACTCTGCAGTACTTACTGAAATCCCTCTGAGGTAATTAGAAAAGTTGCGGCAGTAGGCGACGTATCACAGCGACATTTAAATGTATCAATTTATAAGAAGCAAGCATTCCATTTAGTCAGTTCCGGGGGACCCTCCTCTGGGACAGAACAGTCGGAGCGTGAAGTTGACCACATAGGCCTGTCTCAATCAAATGCAAATCTCTAGAATGTGTGGAGGTTTACCTCCCACAGTTGAAGAACAGCCCGAAGTCACGGCTCATGTATCCGATACGTAGAGTTCGTTGCACAAAAGTACATAAAGAGGAAAGAGGGAGGTACAAACCGTACATAAAAAAACAGCTCAATCAGTCTATCTTCACACTCCGCCTATCTTCACACTCCGCTTACCACACAGTTAGTGGAAAACACTACTCTTTTTTATTTTTGGGGTCTACACAAAAGTTGTCGAGGGAATTTTATTTTTGCTTCCGTCTAATAATTAAGTACTAGTATACCCTAACATTGACGGAACTAAAATTGCGCTCATAAATTTGCCAGCTGTGGTCAGTCACAGAAAGAAAAACTGACGAATAAAACAAAACACAAGAATAAGTTAACTTGAATCTAAATGTTTAATTTGAAGCAGGTTTCCTTAGAGCATAGGCCTCAAATTTATTTAAATAAATAAAACAAAAATATTATTCACATAGACATATTGTTGTTCTATATTTGTCCACAACAGAGCTTCACATGAAGTAAATAAAAATCAAGATCAATTACGAAGTAAAGAATAAAGTACAAGCATTTTTGAAACCCCTTGTATTCCAAACTAAAGAGACAGCTGACAATTAATTCTAAAACTGGCAGCCTTGGCCAGCCCTGCAGGGCAAATATATGGGGGTCCTCTTCTGTACCGACTCACTCACACTGGATCAATTTACCTAAAGGATTCGTTCCGCGCTAGGGATGGGACATGCACGGGTGTCCTTCCATTCTGCGAGGAACAGAAGGGGGCGGGAGAACTCGAGTATTCATGCTTCCTACAGCGGAAAATTTGTCCCGTTACTAGATAGACTGGTTACATCTTTTTCTAATGTGCTCTATTAAGTTCTGGGTACGGCTACCCCCTGGCTGTTTATTGTGTCGCACACTATTTCATACATTAGGCCTACTGCCTGCTGCCGTGTACTCCTATTCTCCGTGTTCAAGACTGGATGCATGCCAGACTCTGCTCGGCATTTAGAAACGCTGTGAATTAACAAATCGTTCCTCAAAACACGCATCTCCTTGTATTTATTTAGCACGGAAACCGTTCTAATTCAGCATACGCATCTTCGCAAGGAAACAGAGAACAAATTCCATAAATTTGCTTTTATTTCTCAAATAAAAATTAGTACTAATATTTTAATACTCTGACTTGAATGTGACTATCACAACGACACTGGCTCTGAGTCCAGAAAACCTCACATTAAGTCAGAGCCAGGTGCTGCTGCCCAGAGTACAAATCAGCCGGAGTGTGAAAATTATGACGCACTTAAATCTTAAAAATATAATCATATTTAGCTCCATGTTCCCTATAGTCTGCCATTACGTGGCACAATAAAACACCTTCATCTGTCTTCAACATGATAGAAGTAAACTTGCTTATCCTAACGTCAGAATTGTATATTATGAATTATTGTCAGTAAGCAGAACATTGTTTCTATGTGATTATATTAAAAGTTTCTGAAAAGTGATTATGGATAGGCCATTTAAATGTTTTCTGACAAACAATGTGCCGTACTGGTTTCATTTTTGGGCTGAGAACGTGTTCACGATACGATGTTGCGACGGAGTTAACGAGCGGGTATTTCGAATGGCACTCCTCAAAGCGACGCGCTGCGATATGTGACATTATCCGCCGAAATAAAACCACACCGTGTTCGAATCTCCTGCAGAAGACCGACCAGGCCTAGATTAATATTTTACAGGTTTCATTTAAATCTCCAACTTAAAATTGGCCACCATCGCTCTTTTTCATATCCCTTCAAACTTATCATACCATCGGACACTAAGAAACACGAATCCAAGCACTTCAAAGCCTCCTGTTAAACGCGCCAAGGATGAATGAACAAGCCTAACATTTACATTGCAAGACGATGAGCCACAAACATATCCTTTGCCACAACTACATGTGAAGGGACGAGAGGTGACGTAAAGCTGCTCCGTATTCATGCATCGCTGAAATGCTGTCAGTGTGAAATGGAAAAAGAACTGTGAACGAGCCAAGACGTTTAAATCTTCATGCCCAATACTTGGTACTTCACAGACCCAAGTATGCAGGACATAACAAACTCCGTGGAACAGAGTATTCTTCCGAAGCTCACAGTCAATCAGTTCGCCAAGAAATCCGTAGCCTTTATGACATCTGAAGGTTCATTAACCTAGTAAATGTAACATAATATAACAAAATACAATATAATAAATATGATATAATACAATATATCAATTTCTTTAATAATCACACATATGTACACCTACTATTAATCTGCCTTTAACAAGCTACAGGGCTACCTTTTCCGACAGAAATTCGACACGAGAATATTCGCGGAAAATTTACGTAATGACAAATTTCGGACTACTACCGAAAAAATGTATATGATAACTGGAGAAATGAACTAAGGGTTCTGAAAGCCAAGACACCTAACAGTCTTGTGTAAGAGTGGTATCGAGGTTTGTACTATGAAGGTTTCAGGTTCGAAACTTGACCAGACTAGCATACATACTACTATAAGACATGTTTAATAGTTGTCCTCAGTATATTCAAGCAAACTGTGCGGCAGGACTTTAAAATAGGTCACGACAATCACCAAACTGATATTACTTGCATTTCTTAAAGCCACATTTTCATTATGCGTGATGTGACTACTAAATAACGAAACTGCGCGAGCAGCTTCTGGCCTTCACCGTTGATTACCGAAGTAAATGTGCTTATACGAGTTGCAATTGAAGTGTCCCCAGTCGCATAACAAAACCACTTTCCGTTATGTTGATATAGTGTCGAGAAATAATTGGATGCAATCATGCTTTACAAAAGTTGAGTGACGTGTAAATATAAAATTTATTGTAAACTGAAGAAAATTGCCATTGAAACCTTAAATTTGTTGTGCGAGGCACGTACAACGGACGGCAGTGTTGCGAGTACTTACAGCATTCTCACAAAATGACTACAGTGGGTGCCTCGAAGCCTGAAGGATCGTATTAAACAGTGTGTAGCTTCGGAAGGAAATTACTGGTAAGGGGGAAAATGTAGACACAATACTGTCATTAATAACGTACTTCTACGAAGTAGTCTCGTCGTTTAATAGCCACACCTCGTAATATCTCTGCAGCCGAAACAAACTAACTATATTACCTGCCATAAAATAAGTTCACACACATATTGTCATGTAGTGACATGTCGGAATATTTGGTAATTTACGCACGATTGTGGTGCATTTGATTCGGTATGGAAGTGAATGAAATTTGTTTCCCTACTTGTGGATGCCCTGGGACTGGAATTATGTAGGTACTCGTACTTAGACATGAGTACTTGGCTGAAATTTCAAACTGGTTTCAACCGGACTCTATCAACAGTTGACATTAGCGGACCTAGTATTCATTGACACCATCCCCTTATGTCATGCAAGTCACCCCCACCACGGTATGTTTTGTATAATATTCACATCCAGTACTCCACCCCGATGTTACTCACCCTACGGAATGGGATACACATGGCGTTGGCTGACGACAAAACGCTTCCTTACTATGCAAGAGGTTTAATATTCTGGCAATGTTCAGTGTTCATAAGCCTTTTCACTCCACTTGCAGCTGGGAATGACAGCATCCAGTGGGATCCACTGAAGATGTGACTTAGTGCATTTTTAAAACCTTGAGAACACCAGTGGACGTTTAGAACTTCATGTACGAATTAATGTTAATGATACCTCTCTTATGTGTCTTGTCAACAACGAACGTCTAATCACGTCGAGTAACTGATAATTACTGAATTCCTTAAGCAGAAGTTTTCTATGAGATCTTCGAAGCAGCGCCATCCGATCCATACTAACAACAATTTACCCAATCCCGTAAAGGTAAAGCTATCCCTATACAGGCGTGGACAGGCTCTTAGGACTCCAGGAGGTTAAGGCTCCCAGAATTTCTAGATAATCGGCACATGAAAGTGGCAAAGTTGTTAGCCCTACGCACCGGCCGCCTTTACCCCCAATGAGATACCATGGTACTCATTTCTGTTAGAGGCTGAGTCGAGCCCAGGGCCATAGTGCGGCCGGAAGGATAAAGCCGAATCAAACTCGCGCGACCTTCCGGCTTGTAGCGCAATGCCTGAACCAACTGAGTCACCGCGTACCCCATCCAATCTGGGTAGAGCTGCAAAAACACGAAAATTGTTTTACCATTTCATTCATCACACCCAACCGAAGTCACCGTGCAACATAAATTCTAAGTCTTTTTAACAAAAATTTATATTTATTACTTCCTTCTAACAAACTTCCCATAAGTTCATAGCACTGCGTCAGGTCAACATATTTTATTTGCACGTAAGGTGCAGAAAGCAATACGAGGTCGCTTAAAATTGCATCAAAAGGAGTCTCATAGTTTGAATTATTCAACAGAGATTATTAGTGTTATCATACCAATGAGGAAGAGATGGGCTGCACTCGTAGCATGAATATGAGAGACAAAAATATGTGAAAAATATTACTCGGAGATCAGAAGCAAGGGCCACTTGCAAGAAGATAGCATTAGCATGCAAATTGTGCATAACGTGTACTTTATGTAACTAGTTCAGGACAGCGTTCAGTGACACACTGTTGTATTGCATACTAGGCGAGATACTTCTTGACTGGCTGTAAGACTGCTAAGAGGAACAGTCATCATTGCAGTTCGATAAATCTGTTTTGCATCAAATCCCAAGATTTTAAACCACGGACCATCTGACAACGCTTCAGGGCCCACACTTCAAGAAGAAGTACGGATAAAGCAAATCAAATGCACTATTGAGCTTTAGTAATTTCCAATTCTGGTAGCCCCGTTTAGAAGATTAGGTTATTCTTAGTAATGTTACAAGGGCCAAAGGGGGGCTCACAACAAAAGCACCAGGGATATCAGTTTCATCTCACACTGCGCGAGATACAAGGACACAATATGCGGTCCTCTGTCCGGAGATACCACTCTAATAAGCCGGCTGTTATGTAAACGATTCTCTTTTATTCAGGCAAGCAAATAGATATGTCATTAATAACACATACGCTGAAGCCATGAAGCATAATTCATAGGATTTTTATTGTCCTCGCTCTTTTGTGTTGTGTCTACGTACAATAAGATGAAAGAAACCAAAAACGTTCTGTTTCGCCCCAGACACTCAGGTTCATAACAAAGAATGTGACATTAAGTTACGCGTTCATCTTTCACCTGCGTGTCACTTTCACTGGCTGGTCACGAAACACCACCATTGCTGGTAGAAGCCGATTATGACTTCAAGACTAAGAAGTCCTTCATGTTGCCAACATAACATGTGCACAGAAATATCAAGACTGTTTTCACAAAATTATCAATTCTTATTAACTTACAGGTAACAGTTTCCGTAAGTGTGTCGTAATACAGCCCCAGACTCCAAACAGTTTACACCAAAGCACGCCACTGTACATGATCCTGAGCCTTCCTTCCTCAAGACGTAGGGACCACTCCGAATAATGTAACTACTGCCGTTGTGAGTTCTAAGTACCTTTCTGTCTTTGTGCTGTAACTTCAGTAGCGTCGCTCAGGATCTCCCGCTCTTGGCAAGGTTCATATTTTGTATATTTACTTTGCTAGTCTCACTCCTAACCTACAATCTAAAGCACACTCCCTATTCTACTGTTATTGTTGGACAAATGGAAAAAGAAGAAGAAGCATTGCTCGGATAATAGTATGCAAATGCTAAATGATGCATCCATCTGTTTATCAGTCCATCAGACAAGGGATACAATGCTGGCCCGCCATTAATGCTTCATCGTGGGACCCTACAAGGCGAAACAGCCCTTGCTACCCTTGCTAAATTGTAAGGCCGGTCTAAACAAAATTGAGTGCTGAAGCTGTTTAAGGGCAGCCGCATGAATCCGTGTCACCGACATGTGTAATAACACAAACAGAGACAACCAAACTCATAAACTAAGAACCCAACATTTTGCAGTATTTTGCATCTCAAAATTAATCTCATTTCACGCGTATTACAAATATGACAAACGTTATAAAACTCCCGACATGTCGGGAGTTTTATAACGTTTGTCATATTGTACTTCAATATTGTCTATGAGTTGGGTGTAATACATGTGATTATAATAAGTACGTACACGGTGTGGACAATTTTAATCTAATTTCGTTCTTTGAATTTTTATGGTTGAAACGAGAGAGGCATCCTTTTCCAGCAAAACATCAGCGACATATTTATAATGTGATCTTCCTTCATTTAAGAACACCAGTAACTTCTTTTTGGCGCGTTCACAAAAGTGCGAAAAGTGACCATTAGCTTCGTCATATCTGTCTGTCTATCAGTCCGCCTGTCTCTGTGTCTGTCTGTCTGCATGAAACAACTTGGCTCCCATTGGAAGGATTTTCATAAAATTTGATATTTGAGCATTTTTCGAAAATCTGTCAAGAATATTCACGTTTCCTTGAAATCTGAAAAGAATAACGGGTACTTTACATAAAGTCCTATGCACATTTATGATAATATCTCGCTGAATTCTTTTTCGAATGAGAAATATTTCGGATAAAAGTTGTAGAGAAAATCAAAACACACATTTTATGTTGAATAACATTTTTTTCCGAAAATCGTGCCGTTTATGAGATAATGTGGAAAAATATGGTACAGCCAGACAGGCCGTAGAGAACAATATAATACGGCGCATGTGCGCTGCGTTGTGGATAAATAAGGCTACAGACACACACTCAGGATATGTAATACTTATTGGTTTTCCACGGCAACAATGGCTATGCGGACGCGCCTCAATGTTACGTTATACGTACATTGCCTGTCGTGTTTATTCTTCGTCGTCTTCCTACTCTTCCATCTCGTTCGTTAAGATCAGACTGAACTAGATATAAGTATTTCTGCTCTAAGTTTTCAATGTAGTTTTTCGTTAGATATGTTGCCCGCAGGTTACAACCTGTGTAAAGGCATGTATTGTACGTCTAATGAACATGTCGTGGCTTCTGTGCGGTAAGTGTCTGATTCGAACATTGGCAACGGAATAGACTATACTGACTGAGCATGTTCATAGTCTTAATCAGTTCTTGAAGAAGAATATCGGAGTACTATATTTAAATAGACAACGACAACTCCCCCCCCCCCCTTGATACTGTAACTCCAACGAGCATTATCTACTTCTGACCGCATTAGACATTAAAAACTACTGCAAGTGGTATAGCATTGTTCAGTAATCTAGGATTTTAAGTTGGTTTATCGTATCATCTGCGATTTATTCATAGGCCTTTAAACCCATTAAACAGTCAAGCTGCAGACTAAAGTTGAGTTGATTAATATATTTTATGGATCAAGTTAACAAATCTTGTATGATAGTCCGTTTTAGCGCTCACTATGTACTGGAATTGACAGTAACATGAAACAGGCTGATGGTAAAGTGCATACAGTTTCAGAAAACCTGAAAACTGAGGCTTTTGTAGCAGGTCCGATACAATATAAATATTGTGGTTGGGAAATCGCGGCTCTGATGATGTACAGTTATTTATACACGAGAATTTGTTTTATTAGTCATTCTGTAGCAAGTATTAACGAGTTTGACTGCTATCATTTATGCATGGGTCATCATGCTGTATTGTTATCTGTTCGTGTGTATCGATCTATCCAAAATATAACGTACAGGATATCCATAAATACATTTACAATGTGTCAATACCATACAAATTACATTTCACACACATCAGAACAGAAATCTGACATTACGTAGGCTACATGCCAGCTTCAAATTTATTTCGTCTGCATTATTTAACTTTCAGTTGTCACTGCTGTTAGACTAATCAGTAACAGAATTGCACCGTGGTTATGCAGCTGTACTGGAGATGTGGCACATTTGAAAATGTAAACTTTATATTGAATAGAAGTGTAGAATTTCCCTACGGTAAAACTCAACACACGTAGAGGAACAGCTCCGTCAGTATTTTCCAGTGGCTACGCTGTCGGCTTGATTTGGGGCAAGGATTTTACTCGCTTCCACCGTGTTCACACTGGGGCCCATCCAGCCTACTCTGCAACGAGTCGTTCCACCGGGTTTAAAGCGGTCCGTAGCGTGAAGTCAATTACTGATTTCCATCTATACCTCCACTCCCCCATACGTCTACATGAAAACGTGTTTAATAACGACGGCAATTCGCTGTACACGATTCCAGTAAACGCGTGAATAATGAATCACAAGTTTTTAAAGGCAGCTAAATAAAAATGCCTCGGGCTTATTTTCTGCTAGAACTTACGTTTAGAAACAAAGAAATTGCTTCTGTGATATACCTATGTGTTTCTGCGTGAACATAAGCACATTACATGTTTATATAAAATTATTACGGTCATTAACACCACACAGCCCTGCTAATGAACGTTACTGTAGAGTACAAACAAGTACCTTCATTACCACCCGCCAATAATGTCACTGAGAATGTTAAACAGATCTCACGATGCGTATTGGGAACAATAACATAAATCATTGCAGGCCCTAACAAAAACATTTAACACATTTTAAAATATTAAATGTATTCATTTAATTAGATAGTCTGCTAATCATATTCTAAAGTCACCATGCATGGTTCTTAATATTTTATCACGTGCTCGTAATTAACACATACGAACATACTGGTGTAGCTGTAATTCCCTAGATCTGTATTCAGGCGGCAACCGGCCACAAATTTTCCTCGTTGAGGATTTTCGAAGGTTTCCTCTGTTCCACCATGTGAATTGGAGATAACTTCAAAAGAGTCACGACAGCCTCTGTTCAAATCCTTACTCACATTTCACAATCACCTACCCATTTGGTTCAGAGCTGCACTCCGTACAACGACTGCAGAAAAAAAAACATAGTCATTACACAACATAATCCAAGAGTCGATTTATAAACATATTCTCTACTGAGGCTCAAAACGTACGCTGTTTTTATAATTTAATGGCGAGGCGCTAAGGACATCTTGCGGAATGTTGGCAACGTCCATTTCAGCGAAAATAAACTGTAACTGTACATTCAGCCTTTCGAATATACATTCGAATATACGAATATAACCAGTAGAGTTGATAAAGCGTCATTAAACTTAGACGTAAGAAAAATCCACCGAATAGCCACTGATAGCTTTTCATTCGAACTGTGGCATGTGAGTCATCCTTCGACTGCTCAACGTTTCTTGGTCTCTTACCGCGGAGGCCAGGATTCAAACCCAGGCCAATCCGTGTGGGATTTGTGATGGACAAAGTAAAACTGGGATATGGTTTTCTCCGAGTATTTCTGTTTTCCCCCGTAATTATTATTCCACGGATGATCCATGCTCGTTCATTCATTCACTCATTCATGCATCTATCACCGACGCTGTGTAACCTCAGCAATTAATAGCGTCGTTAAATAAAGCACTTAAAACATATTATGGCAGTTCTGACCAGTTGTTTGTCCTCCACCTGCGACCTAGAGAGTCGTCTGTGAAAGACAAAGGACATCGTCAACAGCGCAGTCATTAGTCATGAATTTCACCAGGACCAAGTCTTTCACTCCAGTTTTACTAACAACATATACGTTTCCCCTTAAATATAATATACGCTATGAAATTCCCATTACTAAAGCTGGAAACCTAATTACTGTACTCCAGTTACAGGTGTTTACAAACATGTTATTTGTAACGTGGTTTTTCTTGTAAATGAAAGCTACTATATTTTATAACAAGCAAAATACACATGAACCAGTTTGTTTCATTATACTGTATAATTCAAGGAAATGTGTCATTTAATATTACAGTTTCAGAACCTGAATTCTAAGTTCTCATAAGTGGTTATTGTGTCGCCACATGTCAAGCTTGTTTTTTTAACAGGGCAATAAGTAATTTGGTACAATGAAAAGACTAAAGGTCAGTTTCAATTTTCGCAGGCCTGTGTCTCTGTCTTGTCCTGCTTCATCTACTGTACAATAACTAACTTGGTAAGTGCACAACAGCAGTGGTTTGAATTATCTGGGTTTATGGAACTAGATGATTGCAAATGTCGTCTAGGCTTTTGTGTTATTTAACAGAGCACTCTATTCATACAAAATAATTACAACTTTTGGAAATTAATACCATCATTAATAATGTCATTCGAAACAAGCCTATTACAGGAAAACGGCAACCTAAGACATGACCTTTCCCTTGACAATGAGGTCTAAATGAGTTGCTTCCGCTCAACATGATATAATAAAATTATTTCATCTTTCATTAGCATAGTTAAAAAAGAACCACACTACAGAAATAATTTTGTAAGTTACATTATAATTATGTAATACAGAGCAGGGAGGGAAGTGTTCTTTTAGTTTGCTGCAGCAACACAGATTTGCTGCCTTCTTCGTGAAAATGTTTAATCAAGCTTCCCTTTTTAAAAACTATATACAATTCTTACCCATTTATTAAGTTCCAAATTGTGTTTTATTCTAAACATGGCAAATATACACGTATATCTTTACTAAAAACATAATTTCTTCTATGTACTTGAAAATGATGCTCTTACTATAAGGAACGAACATGATAACTGAGGGTTTGGTACAGTGTTCTGAGGATAATATTTGAACATAGGATAGGGAAAATAACAGTATGATGGAGAAAATTATATAATAAGGAGCTTCACAATCTTTACTATTCGTGATATGATGCAGTAACCAAATAAAGGAGCATGAGACGAACAAAGAAAGGCCTGCATGCAAACGTATATTGTGATTTCTATACTTCACAGCGTCTGTAAACAGACATTTAAATGACGGTTAGTTGTCAGGGTAACGCATTGTAATTATATCGCTTAAATAATGCTTTCGTTTAGGTCTACACTATAAGTTTTTTAATAAAAATAAACAGTTCTATTTTGAGTTTTAATAAAGGTTTTAAAACAAAATTATTTATTGGTTGGCAGAAACTAATCTAAATAATTTATTTCGTGTGGATGAATCCGAATTAGTCTATACATATTTTTTATATTCCGGCTGGTTGTCTAATTCTCATAAAATACTGATAAATATTAATTTATAATAATTAACACATTGCGCATGAGCTACCAAAATATGAATGGCGTACGTTTTAAAGTGCACGATATATTTTAACGTTTCTTAAATTCTTATCTAAAATAATTTTACCTCTTCATTACTTTAAAGAAACTGACATGAGAAGTTTAAATTACTGGCTTCAACAAACACATATTCTACGAGATCTTAAAAAACACAAAAATACAGCGTAAACACTGCCAGGTTTGAAAACACAAAAATCGTACGTGCCCTGATAATGTTTATGTTCAAACACGTATTTTTAAAGACAACAACAGAATATAGCCACGTCTTTCTCAGTATAAGAAGTGGGCTTGCCGTGTTCAAGGCGTGACTTAATTCCGAAATATTGGAATCCCATTTATTCTAGAATGATAAATTTTCTTTGTCTATTATAGTCACGAGCATGTCGTCGTCGTTTCGTAAAATTTTCGGAATGCTCCAATTCTGTATTCCACAACTTATTTCAATAAATACGATTATTATAACAACAACTAGAGTCACAGCCACTCTTTATCGGTAGGATACCACTAAAACACAGGAAGAAATATTAATACAGAAATTTACTTTGGTAGTATAAGTTTAGTCATATTCATAAGGAAATAAACGCATTACGGACATAGCATGTTTGCATATCAGTCCACATGCTTTATCTCCCATAATAGTCAACAACTTGCGCCATTTTTTGTATTAGGTGCCTGATCTGATATAAGGCGGATCGATTTAACTTTTGTCCCTGTAAATCGACGATATGCAGTTCAGCCTAATTTTATCAATTTTATTGCAGAACAGAACACACACTTGTAGTCCTCAGATTCATCTTTATTTTCCTTCTCTTCTCCGCGAATTAAACTCGGGCTTCCTACAACTCCACAACCATATTTTGTACAGCCTCATGATACGAATACAATAAGACAGTTCAAAAGATAGCTGTGAAGTCGGTACAGGCCTGAGCCAGATCGGCGTAGGTTCAAGCCTGTTCTGTCTTCATACAAGGACTCAGTTTTCCATAGCGATAGACTTACTGAAGTAGGCCACAGAGTTAACTGACATATAAACATAATTTGAAACACTTTTTGACATGTTTGGGTCTGAAGTGATATGATAACGTATTCAATATAAGACTGTATTACCGATTATCTCTCGGTAAAATAATTAGGGTTACGTCTAAAATGCATAAACCTTAAGACCAATAAGGACGACACAACGCACAAAGTTTTGGCTTGGTTTGTTTACATCCAATCGGGGGAAGCTTTGTGCAAGCGTAATCAGGGAGCAACAGGCGGACTGACTTCTTTAAGAAAAACAAACAAGACTTTCAGCCACACTGAGGAAGCACTAACGCCATAGAGCAGAGTCCTACTTAGGAAGCCCATAGTTACTTACATCGTCATCAATTTCGCGCCTTTTATGAAACCCGAAGTTTATTAGCGTTGGCGTAACAGCCACATCCTGAGCTAGTTAAATCCAGTCCACACACTCATAACTACTTTAAATAAGATGCACTTTAATATTATCCTACGTCTAGCACTTCGAAGTGGTAATTTACGTTTAGTTTCTTCAATTATCAATTTGTATGTATTTTTCATTTCCTCATATGCGTTACCTGCCCTGTGCATCACGTCCACTTTATTAAGGTTAGTCTCATAATATTAGGTGAAAAATGCAAATTATGCACTTCCTAATTACACAGTTTTGTCCACGTTCCTGATACCTTCTTTACCTCAGGTTTAAATACTGTCTGGTCTGTCCGCTGTTCTGAAACACCCTCAACGTACGATCCATGGGACAGTGCCATAAGAAGTACACGCGGTGTTTCAGCACAGGTTCATCACATAATAATGCTAAGAGTCCCTTCATCCCGTCTTGTATAAATGCTGCTGTTGTTATTTTTAGTCTGGATTCTCTAGAAGAAGAAGAAAAAACGCATCCACACGCACTCACTCACGGTAAATTTATTTGAACGTCTCCACAGTCAACGCGACTAGGTTTACACATCTTGGCCACGGCAAGGACAGTCCCAGTAAAAAGTGAGGTGGCTGTCAAGTGTGAGCCATAACGGCATGGGGCCACTGTTTCCCAAACTTTTATACAGCAGGATGGTAGAAAAACCGCTGCGGACCGGTACTCAGCATGCCTGCTTATTAGTGAACTAAACTATATTGTGTCACAACATACACATGTCAAGATGCAGAATAACAAAGCTGATTATTTGTAAGTGTCAAACATAAATACAAATAATAGTCAATATCTTGTGACCCTTCGCGGACAGGCAGAAGTCCGCGGCCCACACTCTGAGAAACACTGTCTTAGGGTATAAGGATCCAGACAGCTGTGGCCTAAAATTTCAGTCACAGATATGGATTTTGTAAAGAGAGCTACTGTGGCAACTGGATGGCTGGACAGATGGACTGCAGAGCTATTACAGATATGAAAGGTTTGAAGCTTCCACGGCGATTGTTTGGTAGTCTTCTCTGACGATCAGCAGTGTCAATTTGCAATGAAACTGTCCACTACCTTGATGTGATGTCAATCCCTGCTGGCAGTCTCTGAAACGGTGGATACGGGAAAGACAGGTCAAGGTGCTCGATGAAGGACAGACGAATTGCAGTAGGAGGCGGGATAGCTTTGCCAGTATAGCGACTAGGCTGCGGCTGACTGACCCGCAGTTGTGTTTCAATTACCAACAGGCACAACACACTTTCTCTGCTCGTAAGCGTCCTGAAGGGCTCTAGGGCCCATCCAGCTTTCTATTCGGTAGTTACCAGTTGCTCCTTCCCTGGGGGTAAAACGGCCTGGGCGTGAAGCTGACTGCTCTCACCTCTGTCTATTGCCAAGCTTAATAATGTGTGGACCTGTACTCAAAGCCCCCATATGCCTTCATGGCGTCGTGCTTAATTAAGAACGGGGAGAAATTCATTTTACCGTAACCTTTTACGAACGGTAGAAACTGCATGGCGTAGAAGTACACGAGACGATGATCACTTAATGTGAACTGACCTGATTCATGATACTGTATCACCAGAATTAACTTCGAGGCTACAGAGGAGCCCACGAAAAGGGACCGTCAGCTGGTCAGTGCCACGGCCGTTTTTCAGACGTAGCTTCCTTCATACGTGATTGTTACAGCAGGCATCTTAATCTTGTCTATCGCTGTCATATCTGACGAATATCGGTTACCACTGCTGTGTCGTATGATAATTTACGCGTACGGGTCTCTGGTATTGTTTTTGGTAAGACTGATTTATAATTATTTTGCATAGGCCATAGCGCCCATGTCTATAAACAGGTACACAGGGAGATAAACAGACACTACTAGAAGTATAATTAATATACTGAGCACGGCCAATTATAAAACCTGAACGGAAATACACATACACGAATACAAGACATTTATACAAACAACGAATCACAGAAAAAAAAGATGAGGTACTTTCCAGTGCTGACTGAACATTTTAAAGATTCTTGTCACACTACAGCAGAACAAAAGTCAGTGCAACAGAAGACTACACTAATTATACTATCACTACTACTACTACTACTAATACTACCACTAATAATAATAATAATAATAATACGGTCCTGTATTAGTGGAGCCATCGAGATGCACTGAACGTCTCAGTCCAGAGTGTTCAAAGACCGGTCATGTTGGTTGAGGATTTTATGGCAAATACCTAATAGTACCTCAGCCTGGGCCACGACCGTTTAATTTCAAATCCTTTCCAATTAATTAATTGCGCCAAAATGCGACCCTACATATCTTAACAAGGTCATTAATTAAATCACAATAAACACAACTAACAAAACTGACGTGCGTAGCTTAACTACAAACCTTGTGAACTCCAAGCTTTTAACTGAAGACATGGAGCTCGGACAGAAGCTGATAAGATCAACTCTTCTTTTTCACATAACCGTCTCAATTTATGTTTTGCTCACTCCCATAAGCATGTGACACGTCCAAAGCGAAAAAAGTTACATTACATATTTACATCAAATCTAAAAAGCTATTTCTGTGTCGAATAGAAAACAAAATTTTACTATTACATGCCTTTATCGTTGTCACTTAGGCTACATAGAAGTAGCCATACTTCTTGCGATTTCCCTGTACTTAATATTTCACCCCACTGCTTTATGCAAACGCCACGCTTTCAGTAACCCTCACTCATACCACCAGAAAGCTTCCGGCGCGTGAGGGATCCACGTGCGATATTGCGATTATAGTGACGCGCGGATGACACTAGAAATCGTATTTCAAAGAGACCGACCTCTCTTCATTAGCCACGGTGACATTTAATTGCAACCAGCGGACTAGCTTATTATTGCCTGTATTGGGTAAATACTGTTACCAGCTGAATCACTTCTGCTGAGAATGTATTACCCATTCGGAATATCCAGACTTGCTATTCTGATTAGACTTGCGTTGGCCTTCCTCACTCAAATGAGTAGACTACTGTGACAGGAAACACCTACAAAATTACCCCAACTGTAGGTCTGTAATTCTTAGTTGCCTTGTCACCAATACGAATCGACGATCGCAGAGAACAGTTTAAAACCCACTGTTTCATTTTAGATCACGGACCCAAGTTGGTTTCAAGGTGCGAAGGACTTCCATCCTGACTAAGGATATTTATGGTTTCCCCTCACCTCCTACAGACACTTAATAGAAAATTACCCTTCAGTCAGGCCACATCCGCTTCATTCTACATCGTATAAACTTCACCACTACCCGTTTTATCTCATTCCTGTACGAAACGTTAGACTCTGATCTTGCAAACACTGCAACGAAAAAGGTGGAGGATTTCTTGATTAGCGTCTGAAGTCGGACATTGGTCTGTGGATGTGACAAACGGTAGGTCGACTGCTTGGACTTGGGCTGTGTGTCACATGCCTCACATCTTCACAGCAAGTTGGAGACACTTTGTCGTCGTCACCATTATCATCATAATCATCATCATTACATGCACGGACAGTGTGAACTATTGTTCATCACATAGCGACAACTTTACCTTTACGTTTAGCCCAAGTTAAAATGTACTTTGCCGACCATTTAACTGTGAACCCCACGGCAGATGCATTGGCGTGCGGCACTCACGTCAACTGGACAGCGCCAGGCACATACAGTAGGCCTACTGACTGTGGCGTGCATCTTCGGAGTTCCCTATAACTGAAACTGTGAGCAAGAAAGCGAAATATACAGAAGCTTAGAAATAGAGAAACAAGAAACCACGAATGACAAGAAGACCAAAAAGCAGGCAAGAAAGCAAGAAAAGATGAACAAAGGAAAGAAAGAGGAAAGGAAGGAATGAAGGATGCAAGCAGGCAAGCAAGCAAAGCAAGCAAAAAAGAACAAAAAAAGAAAGAATGAAGCAAAGCAGAACAAATCACTACAAAGAAAAAGAAAAAAAAAAAGGAATGTAAGTAGGGAAGATGCTGGAAAGGGAATCAAATATAGGGCGAAGGAAGGAAGAAACAAGAATGCGAGAAAACTAAGAAACGAAAGCAACAGCATAATTCCGGAGAAAATTAACTGCTAATATCTTGCAGTTTTTATCTCGCTGAAAGATTGGCGTCTTCATTATTTTCGTAAAACTACAGTAATTGTTAACACAAAAGAGATGGTACGATAAACCATGAAAACAAGCGTACTTAATTTTGTTAAATCTAATTTGAATATAATTAGCCGGCACTATAAATTATCCGTTGCAACAATTGTGCATATTTGAGCCATTTACACGCGCACTCTTACAGCTCACGCTTCAAGAATTATTGTTTCATTCATATTATATAAACAAGCTGGCAGTTCAAAAAGTTTGGAGAATTAAGACGTAACTTAAACACGTTTCTTAGGGAGACTAGAAAGGGCATGTGAGGTAAATTGGAATTGTTTAGTGTTGAGTCTTTGTCTCTCAGCATTACTTGTTTCTCCTAACCATACAACTGTTTACTGTCCCATAATCGGCAGTGACCAAAGTGCAGGTGTTAGGCACCAGCTTGCACTTGCTATTTTGGGAATATCTCGACAAGAGTAAATGTGTAATTCTTGTCGGTATGTTAAACACTTTGTGACACGCAGAGCTAAGAACTTAAAGTAATATTTGGGAGATGCAGGCGTAAATGGGAAGGCTAATGTTAAAATGGTTCATAAAGGATCAGGATATTGTGGTGCTGACTGGGTTCTTCTTAACCAGGAGGATCAAATGATGGGATTTTTTAAAAATGGTAATGAACATTTAGAAACAACAACATGCAGCGCACTTATTGACCAGCTGAGCGAGTAACAACTTCTCAAATGGGCATCTACTCCATGAAGTTAATAAATCATCACCGAATAAGGAAAGAAGCAAACCAAATGGCATTCCAGATCATACGTGATTTAGGAGTCTGCATTGTAGCTCTGTGATAATGTGTTTGAGTGAACATAAGGGAACAAAATATATTTTTATTGGAGAAAGTTTATAATTCAGTTTTACCAAGTATTCCGGCTAACTTGCAGGAAATTCACTGAGATGCAGCAGAAAAAATGGCGCACAGCCCAGCATAAGTGACACAGTAATATTAAACTTTAAACCCTTACATATATCACAATGCGAAATATCCCAGCAGACGTTTCGTCACGAAAAGTTATTAATTTTTAACCATTTTATTTAATGAGTTAAATCAATATACGACCAGCAGTGGTGCAGCATGGCTCTATGACATAGCTTAGCATTTATTATTCCAGCGTCACCAGACGTGGACCCAACTCCATTTATTTCTTTACTTATGGATGAACCCTCTTGTTTCTTTGCATATGAGTCATGCTCAGCATGTGACGTGATGTTCCATATTTGCAACAGTAATTTCTTCGTCGTTACGTTTTTTCATACGTATGGTATAGCAAAAGGTATGTTTTGAAAATGACTATTGCAGCTGGGCATGTTGAACGCATTCGAGGAAGAGAATATATGCGGGATTTTGGTTGGAAAAACTGAAGGAAACAGACCGCTTGTAAGACCTAGGCGTAGATGGCAGGGTAATATTCAAACGGATCGTAAATCAGTAGGATTGGAAGAGGTAAACTGGATTCACCTGGTTGAGTGGCGAACTCTTGTAAACACGGTAGTGAACTTCCGTGTTACATAAAGGCAGGGAATTTGTTGACCAGCTGAAGAATTATTAGCTTCTCAAGAAAGATGTTCCTCGATGCAGTTGCTTACTTAGGCTACAGAGGGAAGCAAGTTCCGAAAACGACTGGTGCAACACACTCAGCTTCAACAACTGCAGAAAGATTGAAACCTTACAGCAATAGGCGTAGTATATCAACAGAGTAATCTACTTATTCAATACTTATAACAATTTTAGTTTTCTCTACTGGAAAACTGTTAGCATTAAGCCTGAGGACGATGCTTACACCACGTTTGTTACCTGCAAAAATATGATTAAATTACAACTGTATACGTGTACTGGAAGTTGCCCGTTGTCTAAGGGCCATTTGACACACATGGCGTTTTGGGTATCGGCTCGTATTATTATAACATAACATAACATCCATGGAGCAGAGTCCTTCTTGAGAAGCTAACAGGTCGTCAGCTAGTCAAGAAATTCCCCGCGTTTTATGGAACCCGAAGGTTCATTACCGCACTCACAAGAGCCCGCCACCTGTCCCTATTATTATATTATACTGAGAGATTATATACTATTTTTTATTTTACGTTAAGTGGCGACAGTTGAAGTACAACAGGAGAGCATTTTTGAATAACAAACTATTACGCTAACCGCTACACCACTGACTTCAGAAGGTTAGTATAGGCTCTGCCAAAAACCTTAGGACAAGGGTACAGCCACATGTTGAAACGTGTTTATATCAAACCTGAATACAGGGGCACAGCTGACGGGCAAAAAGTGTGTATATCAAAGCTGAAGACAAGGTTCCAGCCCAAAAATCGACAACTGTGTACATCAAAGCTTAAGACGGAAGTACAACCGACGTTGTGTACAATAACTGTACCTCAGACAATAAGCAGTGTGAGACATAATAATGATATAATGAATAAAGGACTGTCACAAACCTTAAGCGAAGCAAGTTCTAATGATCTGCACAGAATTTAGACCACTGTCAAATCACCATACCAAATTACACACAAAGTACATGGTCCAACAGTTACTGCTATCAAACAGAAAGCTAAATACAGGCCTACGTTCCTCACGGGCGACAGATTTTTCACATTTTAAACACCAATCTGACCTTTTTCTTTTAACGAAGCTAGTATCGCGTCCATCTCAGCAGTTGACACAATTCCTATGTCAGTATCACTAATGACATACAAATACGATTTCAGCAAGGCCCTACCCATTCTATATTTTCCAAGGTTATCCTGTGTTTTAAGTCCCTTCGGTTTATACTGCAGAATCCGTATCGGTATTATTTCATCACTCAATTTATGCAACTGGTTTATCATATTCTGTATTCATCTACACTTTAACTTGTACTGACGATACTTTTCTAGTATAGTTTAGTCTAGTGAAACCTGTATCTAAGCTCTACTGATTGTACTCGTATGTCTATGTATGTCTCTTGCTGTAACTGTCCAACATTAATTAAAATTTCAAATTTTCTTAATCCTAGTCCCAGTTTTTAAGACCCTCCTTAAGACAACACACATTCGATCATCTACAATGAGTTTGTTCTTACGCAGGGTAGGCCTAAATCTGTCGAATGCAGGTTTTATGACATTTTCTAGAAAAATAAATGAGATATATAACCATACATTTAGCAAAGTTTGCGTCGCTTACGCGTCAGCAGTTCACCCTCGTCCTATTTCAGTATTACTGATGGTAAAAATTTACGTTACTTGTACCGTACATTTTCAACCGTAATTTCAACAAAAGAGCCCCTGAAGATGAGCCTTATATAGGCTGGAAACATGTTGGGCAACATTTAATAAAAATTGTGTTAAATAACATATACTGTGTACATTTGTCTGCATAACATATATATGATGGTAAAAAATTAATATTTCCGGTTGCACTCCAAAGGCACAGCGTCCGTGTAAATTTCCATACCGTCTACTGATTCAGCAGTCACGTGGATGAATAGGCACATCGTAGGCACATGCACACGAACTTCATTCTGCAGAAAAGAGGCTACCTCCCTTCTTTTCTGTTGCCTGTACGTAGGATCTAGACTAAATAAGAATCGTACGACAAAAATCAATCCCATTTTGTCATTTTATGGGGGACATTTGCAGGTGATGTTATCATGTGTAGCAGGCGTGAGAAATGCAGCGACCACACAAATGTCTGGTCAAATTATTGAAGGTAAGAGACCACTTGAGATTAATATGCCTAGATGGGAAGATAATATTAAAATGGATTTTAAAACATTTTGTTTGAATTTATGGTCGAAATTAATCTGGTTCAAGATAAGAAATATTTACGGGCCACTGAACTTTCAGGTTCAATAAAAGGCGGTGAATATGTTGTGTAAATGAGCAATTATTAGCTTTTCAAGAAGAGAAAGTTTTGTACCAAGTTAAGGGCTGGGACAGCGGTTTAACTAGCAACAGACGCAGAAATCTTTCTCTTGGCCAACACGCATAACGGACTCATACATCCCACCCCAGCCTCCTATGAACAGGGTACACGGAATTAAAGTGGTCAAAGCGTGAATTTGATGGCTCATCCCCTTCTGGTGCCGGTGTTATCATGCGCTGAGCTTCACGTCCACTCCCCATACATCTTCATTTCATGACGCTTAGACACAGGGACAACTTCAAATACTTTAAGTTTTCTTTCAAGAACTTCCGGACTACCGTGAGAAAAATCTTAGCCCCTTAACTTAAAAACTTCAAGCAACTCTATATTCCTTCTTTGGGCTTTCTAAACACATTCCAAGATCAAAGATATCTGATGGAAAATCTATCCCTGTACGCGCCACCAAGTCTTGTGGGGGAGTGGAGGTACAGCTCCACTCAGTCTTTACGTCGGCACTAGATGTTAAGTAGTGAGATTCAGGCCCCGGCCGCTTTACCCCCGCGAAATAGTTCCCGTTACACAGTGACTAACAGGATGCGTATAATGCAGAGCCGATCTGAGCGCTATGGCGAAGAGAAAACCCTTTTGCCTTTGCCGGGTGTCGATCCACAATTCCTGTGGTTGTCTGCAGTGTTATGATTTTCGTACCAGATTTTATTAAAATCTGCTACATTAGAGTAGTTAATAAGTTAATGGGGGTTGGAGGCGTGGACGGACACGATGATGTGATAAAATCGTAACTTTGTCTTTGCGCATAACGTCAGCAAAGTAAGTTACAGCGTGAGGAGAGTTTGAAATGTAAAGGCAGTGTTTTATGTTTGGCAGGTAACAAATAATTGACTGGTATATCGGCGGTATATTGCGTATGTGAAATAACTTGCCAGCAGGACTAATGTTTTGAACTAGGCTAGTATCCCCGTCATAACACGGATTACTTTGATGTTGTGTACCGCCGCTAGGTATACATACACAGTTCATACTTAGAGTGGTGACGGGGGTTGAGTTCGTGCCGGATTATCCACAACGTTTGAGCAATCCTCACCCCTTCAACGAACGCATGCGTAGAGCTCCGCTGTCACGCATATATTGTCACGCAGATTAGGCTCGTTTAGAACAGTCGTGTGACCCTCCCAGCATATTTGCATTGCATGTTGCATAACATGGTCGGCGAAGGTCTAATGAGATTATGATGCCAGCAGCCAGCAATGGGGGAGAAACAATATGGCGGAAGGGTTCATGATAACTGCCAGTGTCCTTAGAGGTCTGCAGCAGACATCCTTAAATTTGAACGCACAAGGAATGGACGAAACTTAGCGCTTTAACAAGGCTTGTAGAATAGGACAAACTCTTGGTGAATGATTAGAAAATGGTAAAGGTTAAAAGGTAAAGTTCATCCTATAACATGCCATGAAGGCACGGGGGGGGGGGGGGGGGAGGAAGGGTAGACTTATACCTCTACTCTTTCTTTAACCTCGGCTTCAGATTGGGAGTGGGTGGTCAGTACCACGCAACGGCCGCTTTACTCCCGGAAAAGAGACCTGTACCCCTTGTACAGGGGGCTGGGTGAACCCCAGGGTCAGTCTGAACGGGTCCGGAAAATCTCGCCACCACGGGGTTCAAACCATAGATCATACAACCCGGAGCGAGTCGCTATACCGAGCACGCGATCGCGGCCACCATTATAAAATGGCAAGAATGAAAGCAGTAAACCACATCCTGTGAATTGACAAGCTCACCGTACATAATAAATACCAAAACACGTAGGGCTATACAACTGTCAACTTTTAATTAAATTGTGTTTTCCAGAAACTATGTGAGGATATTTAATCATTATAATGTTCGAGTGAAAATCAATTACTGTACCTATAACTAAAGCCGGGATGAACAAATTTTACAAAACTCTGGGAGATATATTAAAATTATAGGCGCTAAAAGGTGATACAAAGCCACTTCCAAACTGAGGACCCACAAATATTAGGCGACACCGTACAAAATCGGTGACCTGGCGCTCGGGATTTGAGCACCCGTGATGTGATCACTCCAAAACTCTGCGTACATAAGATAACATACCACAAAATATCGGGCACATAGGAATGATAATTCTCTGCTTACATAGACAGACACGTCAAAGAAAGATAGGCAGGCGAAAAACCCAAATTCTCTACTTACATAAAAATACATAACATATAAGTACGGGCACATAGAAGCATGCGTACAGCGGACTTGATAATAAGAAAGCATTCCATTTGAAAGCGTTTTGTTTAACAAGACTGTCAACTTCTAGGATATTATAGTGTCGATGGTAAATGACTGAAATGGAGTATAGAGCACTGGCAGAATAATTCTGACAAGGGAAACCTGAAGTACCCGAAGAGAAAATTGTCCCAGAGCCACTTTGTCCACCGAAAATCCAACTAGGACGCAGAAAGGAACATCAGTAGGCGAACATGCCTAACCTGTAGTCCGTAGGATCTTTAATGTCGATGTGTCATAGATGTTTGTGTAGCTTCGAATGACAAAAATATGTGGGGGCGACGAATACAGAAGTCCGATGAAGGACTAAAAACTGACTCCTATTGCAAGATACAATTCCATTATTCAACTGGCGGAAGGCACAACAGTCCTCTTATCAGGATATAAACTGAGATTCGGACCTCACACCTCCCGAATACGTAGCAGCCGTGTTAACCACCACCACACAACGTTCGGTGGGCTGTACTTTAGTCGTTGTTGCTTGATTTTGTTACTGACGATTTGTCAAACACGCAGGTTATTTAGATCATGATGTCAGTAAACGGTGGGTTAAGAAAGCAGCGTCTATAATCGCTTGGCATTCTGTTAGATTCTGAGTGTTAAAGCTATTTGCTTTACGGCAATAAAATTAGTTCAAATATTTCAGATTAGATGCAATTAGATTCCTTGCAACTGTTCTGTCGTGTGGCCTATTACACTTAGCTTGTTATTCAATAATCGCAATGGCTTTTCTAATTCCATGGGACGGTTCTTCACATGTGTGACAGTACTTTGCATCACTGGAACGGGAAGACGCCCAGTGGCCTTCTAATGATTCCAATTGCATGCATTTATATCTCAACATTTTCCTGAAGGAACTGATAAAACCCCATGTAAATTATAGTTCGGTACAACCGACACGCGGACCGAGATTTGAACCCGGGACAACATTACGAATACGGAGTAGGAGTGTTAAACACAGCAGCACGACGTGCTGTGTTATGGTACATACCGATATAAAAGTACAATATCGGTATGACGTGTCAGTAACGCACAGTATTTTATTGAGCAGATTGTGGTCTGGTTACTGGCACAGCAGCAAGGTGGGATGTTGTGACATTCGGACAAAACCCAGCCTGCGTGAATGTTATAATAAAGGTAGTAAAACATAGCGTATAGATCCATTGCACGTGTAATGGGTCGCAAGAGTGGTCAGAATTTATGATGATGCCATCCGAGTGGTTATCAGCGGTAGCAACGGAGAACTTGGCATATTCATGAATCATACAAACTGTAATGGAAGCCATCATACCTGTAGAAAAGAGCGGGGGGCGGAGGGGTCATTTCGAGAGCTGAACACAGAACAATGGGTTTTCGTTTCACTTTTAAAAAAGCGGAAGTATTCATAATATAGGCTGAGGCAAGTCACAGGTAATTGGAGACGCAGCACAAAATAGACAAAGACAGGGTAGGACTGCGTCGAGTGGGTGGACGCTGAAAAATTGGACTGCGCTCTGTGTCTGGCACAGATTTTGTCATTATGACACGAATACTAACTGCATGCTCATCAGAGAACATCCTGTTTTGAGGCAAGGTGTCTAGGCTGTCACACGTGCAAGTATCACGTAATTTTATATCGTTATAAGACCCCCCACATTTGACATAATTGATTTCAGTCCATCTTATCACGCGATTATACGTCATCATCATCACCATCTAAGTCTACAGAGAAAAGCTCTCCTTTAAATGCTGACAGTCGCTCAGATACTCAATAAATTCCACGCCTCTTACGTTCCCAAAGGTTTTCATCTGAACCAGTTAAATCAGTCCACATCTCTAAATCCGTTACTTTGAGACCCATTTTAACATTACCGTCCCATCTACATCTAGTTTCCCAAGTCGTTTCTTCCCTTCAGGTCTTCAACAAAAATTATGTATACATTTCTCATTTCTCTCTATGTGTAAGCCTAGTACATGCCCTAATGCATCGTCCTTGATTTAACAACCCAATTAATGTCTGGCAAAAAATACGGACTAAAAACACTTCTCTATACGCTGTTTCATAAGTCGGCCTGTGCTGTTCTCTGTTAGGTCCAAATATTCTCCTCGTTTGAGACAACGAAGTCGTGAAATTTAAGTAGAGTGGTGTCCCTTCTGTGGAAATGATTGGTCTCATCACGGCTAAGTGATGAAGACCTGGAAGGTGACTTGTGCTGGATCCTTCATCCTGGGCAGAGGAACATACCTCTTCGATGACGAAACCAAGTTCTCTAGTACCCACTCAACTGTCCCCTGTAATTCAACAGATTTATGTGTAGGCATACAGTTAATTTACTCGAATATTGCTTCAAGTAGTACGCCATTTGGTGTTTTCATCATAAAGTAGCAGGATATAAGAGAAACTAACTAGAATCAAAACATTTTTAGTTAACGGTGTAAATATCCAGAATACCCAGGCCACAGAATATAATAATGAGAAGAACATACTCTCCAAACGTTACAAAAATATGTCATTGCCTACACCAACGATACAACGAGACGTCTGTCTGTACACAAACAGGTTGCAACAGATGTCGATGGCTCTTAGGTTTCTACTTCCAATGTAACAAAATTAAAGTGTCCGTGATGTTCTTCACGTTGGTGCTCCTTTTTTATGCGCAATATATAGAAAGAGAGACCATATGCCTGATGTCACAGACAGTGCAACAGGCACACACGAGTACTTTGATGTTGCTGCTGTCATCAAAACTCCAACCCAGACGCCCACTTGGCCTGTTACAACGAGTTGTACGGAGTCCATAAAGCATCTGCATTACACGTAAAGCCACACATTTAATTACAAGTCTGTCGTCTGTGGAGTCATGTCTGAACTGTTTAAGTGTCAGTTCTTTTGGTTTGTATCCTGAAGCAGGTTTCTGTTTACTCTATGCGAGTTTGCACTTTAGGTGCAGGCAAAACTGAACAAGCGCCCGAGTACAAATAGGTTTGAATGAATTTTAATCAAGAAATGAAGAAATTGTTTCAGTTCATCCCGATTCTACTTACTCTGTTAACATTCCAAGCCTGTCATATGCAAGTGAAAAATTAATCCAATTAATATTGGCCCTGTTACTTTAAAAATATTGGTAGGCGTGTGCATAAATACGAAATGTGTTGTTAGTGAATTTGAATTCACCTGTAATTCCGGTCTTCATTTACTGAATATTCCAGTCACTTTTTTCGGGTATGTTGTCCATCATTAATCTGCTCAACTCTCTTGGCTGAAATAAAGGTACGATTTTCTGACACATGTCTCTTTTTGACGAAACATACCAAGTACAATGATGCGTATGTAATGCGTTTCTTTGCACCTCATCAAGTACCGTATTTCAGACATCACGAAAAAGAAAACTTTAAGTAGAAATATTTCCAGTTCGGATACAGCATAAATTCATTAACTATGCTATTTATTTTAACTGTTTTGTATTGTCCCGAACTTTAACGGCGGCTATAAGAGCTAAACATTAATAACAAAGACGCACATCTGCTGCGAAAGATACACAGTTCTGCAAGTACAATTTGTTAAATGTACGTCCTACTTAAAATGGTTTTAAAACACTTGAAGACGTTAATGTCATACATGTTTCACACTAAGTGCACAATCTGCAGCGCGAGAGATGTTTGAGAAAACTGATAAGACTTCTATTTCGGCTTCAAAATCTGCAGAGATTATGTGGGGCTCGTATGTATAAAAATCAAATTTTTAGCTCAAATTAAGAAAAAAACTGTTTAATAGTTTTGGAGCTGAACGAGATAATCCTTCCATTATACGTTCATTTTTTTAAATTACTGCAAGAATCTAATGACAGCAAAGGCAATTCACAAGAATGCTGTAGATTATTGCTTATGGACGGTGGCGTAGAAAACTCGTGTTAAGAAATTTACAGAAGAGTGTTGTTTGGGCACAAACAAGTATAAAGGAATTAAAGTTAAGAACAAAAGCAGCCTATTTTGATATTCCAGAAGCCTGACAATATATGCCCCCTCAGTTGGCCATATAGTCCTATGGTCATGCACGACAGGCTGTTAGGTCCAGAAATAATCGATTAGTCTCATCGTGCAGGGAAAGAACTACATCGACGTCACGATTTGTCACATGAGCACTGTCAAATAGTGAGCGTTATCATCACAGTTCTGGTGTGAAATGAAGCGTGATCGATTTGGATGGCGGCATAACTTGAGAAGAAAGCCCCCACCTCCTCCGAAATTACACGCCCGCATAAACTCGTGACAATAGCCGAGCCGTCTTTTTTGTTTGCGAGATTGTTTCCAGCTATGATTGGTCGGTCTGCTGCCAAGGCCTCAGTTAACAGCAGTCATATGTGGCTTGCAGACCTCAGAATGTTCGTATAGACCTATTACGTAATTTTATATAATGCTACAACTTTTATTTTTCTTCCCTCTTCGATACCACTTCTTACTTTATTTATCAAACTCTTTCTTCCTTTTTTCCCCATTTCTTACTTCTTCTTTCCTTCTCTGTTGTTTATCTTAATTTCTTTGTTTCGTCTTTGTCTCCTTTGTTTACGTCTTACATATTTCTTTCATAACCCTTTATTTCTCTGTCATTCTCATTGCCTTTCCTTTTTCAATCTCCCGTTCTACCTCCCTCTCATTCTTTTAAAAATAATCTCGAAACTAGGGCCTGTGATACACAGCGATGTGAAACTGATCCTCGACGCTCAGGGTAATGGAATGTGGTGTGAATAAAGTAACAATAGATATTGAGGAAGCATGGTCGATTATCTATCACAATGAGAAGCTTCCGTAAAAACTCCACAGTCAGCACTGTACAACACATCTTGTAGCTCGTACCAAATATTTACTTATACTTTGGAAAGAGTCATTTTAAACATACTGCAGATGGAGTAACTGATTTTGTTCAAACTTGTTATCTGTGATAAGAATATCTAATTGACGTCACGATGCGGAGGCCTTCGTGAAAGCTAAGTCACTCAGCTAGTCAAGACAGTCCGCCACTTGTCCCCATTCTGAACCAAAGGAATCCAGTCCACACCCTAACACCATAAGATAATTTTAATAATATCTCCCCATCTACAGCTAAGGTGTCTCATTTGGTCTCTCTTACAGACATCCTGAACTAACTTTATTTAAGAATTTCTTACCTCCATTACATATATTTCATGACCGGCCCAACCTCGATCATGTTAAAGGTACAAAGTTAAAAAGAAACTCTACTGTCATTCCGTTGCTTCCTCAACCGCAGATCCAAATATTCTAATCTTATTTAAGCCTAACAATGCTGTATCAAACACTGCGGTTATATAGGACTGAGAAGAAAGAGGTTGTGGACCTTCTTTGGATATTACACTACTTCTAACTGCAGGGACTGCGAACAACCATGAAAATTTCAGTAAGCTGTCCAGGCCGAGAATCGAAAGAAACGCTTGCTAAATACATAAAGTCAGAAGCGTCAGGTCCTACCTCTTGGGATAAGAAGTTCAGCAAGACTTCGTAACGAGACAGCGAATACAGGTAATGATGGTTCACGATATATGCAGTTAGAAAGGGTCAATAAAGTATGGAAGTCGCGAAAAACACATTCGAAAATGTGTACTCGAACTGGAGCAGACCTACAAGTTCAACTTTCTTTCTTTTTTCTAACAGGTGCAAGCGTTCTGTTGAGCAAAGGCTGCCTATGCTGCGTGTAAAACACAATATCTAAGAGCGACACAACGCCTTCCTACTTCGTATTGGACCTAAGGATGCAAAGTTCTGGCCGGACAAGTTTATTACGAATCGACAATTGGTCGCCTAAATCCTAAGGTAGTTAAAAATTTACGCAGAAAAAAAATACCGAAATTCAATTTAATATTATTCTGTTGGTAGACCTATCATTTGCGCACACTGCACAAGAAACTCCCCGCCTTTCAAGGAGCCCAAAGTTACGTGATCGTGTTCGAAACAACCCAATATTTGACCCCATCCTGAGCCAGCAAAATTCAGTCCGTCACTACATACAATATTTCTTTAAGATCCAGATTCATATGATTCTCCTGTTCTGTTTTGTTTCTGTTCACGTTTCTCGAATAAAATGTTGCAGTTCTGTTCCTTCCGAGGTGCAGGCCTACTACATATCCATCTCATCCCACCCTCCTTGATTAGATTTCCCTAATAATATTAAGTGATAAACACAAATTATGGAGCTTTCATTATGTGATTTTCTCCAGCCTCTCGCTTCTTCATCTTTCTTGCTCTCAAACAATCTCCCCAGCGCTTGTTCTCAAATTTTCTCACTCTGTTTTTCTCTGTTAATGTGGGAGACCAAATATCACTTGGTAAAATTATAGTTGTGTATACTTATATTTATATTTTCAGACAGGAGACTTTGGATCTAAAACGCACTGAGCAGAAGTGGTAGAGAAATAGACGGCACAGGCCTACGGCTCCCTGCCTTTGTTTTCTTTGCAATATAAAAAATTTAAATGTGCAAGTACATCAAGGACTTCTTTCTTAATTGATCACTGACATTTCAATGGATTCACGTGATAAACATTCTATTAAGTACGACCTGCGATCTTCGAAAACGGTACGCGAAATCTTCGGCTATTCATGGCTAAAGTCGCATTCTGTATAAGTAATGCCTTCTAAACTACTGGCTGCATAGCACCATGCAGAAGCAATAAAAATTGGTAGTTATTGATCTAATTTTTGAAACATGATCCGCATAATAGCTCCCCTGTCGGAAAACATGGAGGGTTCTGGACACGCGCCAAAGGCCCCTTCTCACCTGACCCTTGACTACAACGTTGTTCAGACTGAGGGACCCCACGCAGACACAGGGGACTGAACAACTACTGTGCAGAAGTACAAATGCATGATCCTATTTGTGCCTTGGACTACATTCGAAAGAAACATTACTAGGGAGAAACATAAAACAGGATATCTATCTGTCTACGCTGTGACGTGATTGAGTCACTCGTTACCTGTGAGTAACACGCTTCAAGAGAGTGAGATACGTGCCCGAGCATCCGTTTTGGTGTCATTAATTAACCCCATAATGAGGAGCACCATTTTCACAAAAAAAGGAAATATATTTCTATAAAATGCAGGCGCCGTGGATTTCACCCTTAACGGTGAACAAGTGGTTTTTACCGCCAATCGCCTATCTGATTAACATGAAATATTTTAAATGTCAGTGTGCTAGACCGGACAGAATTACAATTAATTTATACGAAACAAGTTAAATATTTATTCAGTATATGGGACAGAAAAGACTTACAAACAACGCTAACAGAATCCTTTGTACATCATACAGAAAGTTAACAGACCACACTTTTCGCCCGATCACCACCCCGCAAGTTCAAAATGATACTGGTGGCATCTATTGGCAGTAACTTCAAAACAAATTCCATAACAATCAAGAAATTGTTTCAAAATTATTTATGAGGGGCGAAATAAATCTGACACTATAACGAAAATTCTTCGCTTTGTTCACGGCAATTCCTTGAGAACTTGATATGTCATATTATGGGTTCCATTACCGCGAAGGGCAATATTGTTTAAGTAAGTATGGAAATGTAAGTTAAACAATTATCATACATTCATAAAGGAAGTTACTGATGGTTACACACATTAAATAAACCTCATTAAATTAGACAGTTCCAGAGAGGCAGAGGCACATTTCAACACACTGAACGGAGTGGCGCTTCGCAGGGGCGGAGAGAATCAAACTGCGCAAGTATGAAGTTGTTGGTGTGACTAGAGGGGAAGAGAAACTTGACTGCAAAAGCAGATTTGAATAAAGTGGTCAATTATGAATCAAACTGCGTCTCACTCAGTCTTATGCTTTTGTTCTCTGCCTGTGGGAAAGTAACAATGTTCTTTGAAGACTGTATGCTAACAATTTGCCTGCTCTTAGACCTACATCGAATTTAGTGGCACAAAGATAGTCCTTACCCTTACATTCTTACCGAATCGCACGTACGATCGTTATTTGCATATTGTGACAGCTTAATTATGTTCATTCATGCACAAAATTAACGAATTTGTTTAGCAGTGAAATCGTTGTGTACAAACTTTTACTAATGCTACATATTGTTGAGAGCTATATTGTATTCTAGATATAGAGACAACAGCAAACATTAGCTTTAAAATTATTCTTGTATAGTAATGATTTCTTACAGTAGTTGTTTCCCATGAATGATGGCATGGTGCTCCGCATACAACATGACGGCATGGTGCTCCGCATACAACATGACGGCATGGTGCTCCGCATACAACATGATGGCATGGTGCTCCGCATACAACATGATGGCATGGTGCTCCGCATACAACATGACGGCATGGTGCTTCGCATACAACATGACGGCATGGTGCTCCGCATACAACATGACGGCATGGTGCTCCGCATACAACATGACGGTATGGTGCTCCGCATACAACAACATGACGGCATGGTGCTCCGCATACAACAACATGACGGCATGGTGCTCCGCATACAACAACATGACGGCATGGTGCTCCGCATCAACAACATGACGGCATGGTGCTCTGCGTACAACAACATGACGGCATGGTGCTCCGCATACAACATGACGGCATGGTGCTCCGCATACATGACGGCATGGTGCTCCGCATACAACATGACGGCATGGTGCTCCGCATACAACATGACGGCATGGTGCTCCGCATACAACAACATGACGGCATGGTGCTCCGCATACAACAACATGACGGCATGGTGCTCCGCATACAACAACATGACGTTGTGGTGTTCCGTGAAGTGAGAAAGTTTTGAAACCAATGCTGTAAATATTTACGACAACTACTGGTTTATCATACCAATTTGACCACTGTCCTTAATGTATTGGATATATAAAATGTTGTGGGAGTCGTTTTTACTCTTGTCTTCAGGTAAGTGTTGTCATATACCAGCGACTGTTTGTTTTAATAACAGAGGCGAAGGTTCAGAACGAACCCGGGACCCACTGAATACTACATTCGAATGCCAGATTAATGGGGCGGTCCTTAACTACTGCGTCCTTAGTAACTTTTTTTTGTGAAGGGCCCCGCAGCAGACGCTATGGGCGCACCGCAGCCTTGAGGCTTATTGTGCAACCCTGTGATGAATATGATGATGACGATTTGTTTTCTTTTTCGTTTTGCCTTGTAATGGAGCACCGGTGGAATGAAATTGACAGGGTGAACCGAAGTACTCGGGGAAAAACCTGTCCAGTACCACTTCGTCCACCACAAATCCCAAATGGACTGACCCGGGATCGAACCCGGACCTCCGTCCTTAGTAACTTACAGTAGCCACACGTCAGTGTAAAATAGCTTAGTCAACGGGTCAGTTCAGTACGAATTCGACTGCGTGAAATAGCCAACAGAACACGAAACCTTGAAATGGATCCTACAGCTGTTTCTGTCATGCAGTAGGGGACTTCAGAACGGCGCATTTAGATATTATAGTGGCTCAGTAAATGTAACACAAAAAATACTGAAATAAAAAAACAAATTCAGCAAGCGCATGACATGACTAGTTCAGTACTAGTTCAGTATTCTGCGGGTTAGGCAGTAGTTCAGACTATTTTGGCCTACCGTCAAATTCTTTCTATTTTAATGCTACTTGTTTCGCCGCTGTATTATTTGCAGTAAGAAGGTACAGAATTATGTATTTATTAACAAATAAAATGCAACCAATAGTTCAGAACAAATCCGTACACGTTCGACTGTATGCTCATCTTAAGGTCACCAACGACGAACATTAAAATGTCTTGAAGGCTACAGGCCTAACACAACAAATACCAAAGCGCATCATCTAAACTGTTGTTATCTTTTATGTCTTTACAGTCAAAACCTGTCGGGATTTGTACACCTTAATTTTATAAATCAGACAGAGGATTATTTTGATTTAAAACATAAAATTACTATAAGCCACAATTTCTGCAACTTTCTTTTCTAGACCTGCAGCCAATTACTTCATCGCTTAACAAAATTATCTGTTGTAACCTACTTGTAGAATACTCTCTTTTATGCTCTCATCCAGCACAGTAGTCTGAATACCTGGAGCTGTTATCCGGTCGTAAAGAGTTTTATTTAATTTCTATGTTTCACTTTATTCCGAAATCCCTATTAATAACGAACTCACGAAATGTTTTTCATTATATAATTAATACTTGTACAGAAAAGTTACAAGACCCAGACAACTGTCCTGAATACAGAATAACTGCTAATTAACTTGGGAGTTATTCATCGATGGGATATTTTCTGAAATTTCTCTAGTAAATCCGGTTACACGCCTTTTCTCGTAAATTCGAAGGTAATAAGAAGTAAACTGTTAATATCAGTGTTAGTACACGTATTGAAAAACTACCTCCACAGCAGTTAAAAACTAATTATATTATTTTTAACTGTAATAGCTTGATTTTAATATTTTATTCAATTGTCCACAAGTTTCTAATTGCGTTAAAAACAATGTTTCGGTTTCAGTGACAAAGTAGTAAAGTTAAGGGTAAAGTAAAATTCCTTCGATTTGCTGCTATCCCTCGTAAGTACTTATTTTCAAATTAAACACACACACAGAGTCACAAAGGCCAATGGCAAGGAAGAAGAAACGAGCATACAATTGCATTATTATATTACACACTCCGGCTTCAAATTAAATACATATAAAAGCGACAAAAGAATGTTTATATCGCGACGTTACTAATCCTGAAAAAGCAATTAAACTGCACAGTGTTTAGCCGCTTCATATATGTGACCCCACAGATACAAATCTGAGGAGTTGAGGTCTGGAGATCTGGGTGGCCAATGTTCTTACCACCACAAAGGACGAGGGTAGTGATGATCGATTATTGACGCAAACAATGATAAAGAACGCGGTAAGAAATCACAATTAACTACGCAATTACTAATAACTGCCAGTTCGGTTCTACGCATGCGTACGGTAGCACTCATTGCTGCAAAAATCCACAGTTCCGTGACCCCTGAAATTTCCTTCTAGTTTATGATCTGATTAATAAGGTCCTAAAGTTCAGCCCCTGAGCCGTGAATCACCCTGTACAGGCCTATATATACACATACACTATCTCAATATAAAAACACGCAAGCGGTATGTCATTTGGATCCTTTCTCAACATAACTAAATATTGTTTCAAAGACATAAACCTAGCACGACATTCCGCTTCGTCAGTCTTGGCAACCACCACTATATTTGCTAAAGGTCTAAAATAAATAGTACTGTGTTATGCTAATGAACGCTATATAAGATACATCCTGCAGACAGGACTTCAACTCTGAACTTCAAATCACAGGAATCTCCACGCAAATATCTGAGCTCCATGACCGGAACGTACGTGTAAGTATACCTTCACTTATATGCTGTGATAACATGAAGTCCTGAAGACAATTAAAAGGAATCACAATCACATTATAACGTAACGCAGTCACAAATCTATTTCAGTTCAATTTCTAATTCTGTGTGTTTGTTTCCTATCCCCAAAAGAAACGTACCCAATTGAGTGGCTCACTATTCTGCAGATAAGATACTGTGATTTCCTATTTCTGCACACCCTAATTTGTATATCGGCCGAATTTCCTTATGCTTTATAAAGATTACGTAGACAGTTTAAAAAATATACAGTAGTTGAAAGTTCCTTCATTAAAAATATTTAAAAAATACCACGTGTACGTGATATTTGGTACGTTGTAGTTCCCTACAGGGCCATAAAATTCTGCAAACTATTATCTCCCCTTTTCTCTAAAGCCTTTCAAAGCACGAAAGCACAGATGTATGGTCCAGGATATTATTTACTGTCAGGCCAAGACATTTTCGTGTTTGAATCTCGTATTGCTCTCATGTTAAAATTATTACTGACGTCTGGATATATTTATGCCATGTGAATTCGCTACAACCCAAAGAAGGAAATATATAAAATGTCAATATTTTGTATTATTTTTGTGGGCTATTTTAAATGTTCAGGAAACCATCAATCTCTATAAATGTACCGATACATGATTATTTGAATCAGAATTCATGAAAGTCTCGGAGTTTTGCCATACATTATATTTGTTACAATCGGACGTACACTGTAGGACAGGTGTATTGAATTACAAGAAATGAAATAAGCATGCTGATGTGGCAGTAACGTACAGCACTCTTAGTCGGGAAGTAGTCGGTCTGAATGGACGTCGGCCTATTTACTGGCTCTCGTGACTGAGATATTTCGTAACTTTCTTCAGTCTCTCCAGCGAATGATGGCATAGTAGATCTAAAATGAAGCAGGCAATACCAGCCACAACCACTTCTTTCCTCTTCCTTACTTATTCGGCAACATTCATCAGCTCTCCGTTTTATTCGACATCTACATAACCATTGCCGGTGACAGCATTGCTGAATAGCCACAAAGTCATTATGAGAAATGAAGGTAACAGGCACATATTGGACAGCATATGTTCAGACCAAATTTCACCCAAATTAGACAAAAATTTGGAAAGTACGGATAAAAATTCATTTAAACCTTTAAATAAAGCGTAGCTGTCACTGTGTATATTTTCTCGAAATTCAGATTTACCCAATAAATTTATGTGGACATTTTCTGTACCGAATTTTATCCAAGTTTTGTGAAAAATGTAGAACATAGGGTAAAATTGTATTTACCCACCTAGGCAAGTACGCCTTCCACTGCAACGGTTTCCACGAAACTCATCAATTCTCAACTGCATTGCATGAGATATATTTTGTATCAATTTATCCAAATCGGACTAAAATGTAGAAAGTATGGGCTAAATTTCATTCACGCCCTTAAGACAATTATGTCTTTCGCTGTAACGATATTCATGGAACTTATTACCACTAAACAGCACCGTGTTAAAATATTCTGCATTGAATTCCCTCATATCGGCCAATAAATCTGTAAATTACGGGCATAAATTCATTTACGACCTTAAGCAACGTATGGCTGTCGCAGCGCCGATTTTCATGAAACATGGTCGTACTCCACGACTTTTCGTAAAAACTAATAAGTCGCTGGTACTTGCTCATGAACAGACTGACAAGACACGACGGACTAACGTGGTCTCCACTCTCTATTTTACTTCGTACAGAACGCCTAAATTGGGTCTTAACATAACAGAATGTGATGACTTGGTTCGCATTCGTATGGATCAGTATAGGATAATAAAGGAATCTTATGAGCAGGAAAACAGACCTTAGGGGTCAATAAAAGACGGGCACTTTCTTGACTAGCTGAGTGATTATTGCATCCTTGAGAAAATACTTTGTTCTATGCCGCCAGCAAGTTTTTACTGAATCCTGTTAGATAACTTGATCTACGTAGTTGAACGTAAGAATGATTACTGTGGTCTGTTCTACCTTTCGCACCAGCTTCAGCCCATTTAGCCGATTACAGAACACACTATACGCAGCTTTCTTCAGCTGAACGCTCGCCGAAGAAAATTCGGCTCACATTCGGCACAAATTAGGAACAACTTGTTTCATTTTGTTAGGTTACTTTGAGGAGAGGGACAAAGTTTTTATTTAGTATAAAAGCACTTAGATTTATGATAGTTCCGAAACTCGCCATTGAGCAAAACAGCAGTGCTTAGTTACCTGACGTGATTTGTGGATGAAAACAAAAGATTAGTAGCTATTACGTGAACATGACAGATGCTTTCATATGAATGGTTAATGCTATATTAGAACTAAGGAAATTATTCGCGACTTTCTCAGGCATTAATGTGTAATTAATTTCCAACACCTGCATGTACTTAGACGACATAATTCAGCAATGCAAGGACAATGGTACTCCTATGTAAGTTCACTCCCTTTTATATAGCGCATACTTTTATATAAAAAAACAAAATTTCGTTTTCAGTTGGTCACCCAATATTTTCGGTTAAAATGCGAAAGCTTACCTATATGGAACTCTGTATCCGTTTATTTTGAGGCGTACATCGAAACTGTTTATCGGTTTTGGACTTTTTAAATTGTTTCAGTAGCCTACCTATTTACATTGAGATCTAAACACCGTATCCTACCTTATTTTAACACAAAGGTACATCAATATAAACATAAGCCCAGAAAACCTGTTAAATATCCACTCAGTAAGTTGTAGTCTCGGGCCTATACTCCTTGTTTTCACTTTCTATACGCCTCAATAGCTATTATGACTATCGCGGATTTTTCTTTCTAATAACCACTCAACGCAAACGCTTCCCTGAGTTTTCGTTTATAGATGAGAGCGAGTAAATTTATTTTATAGTGACGTTTTTGTGCGCCGAGCAGACTGGCCAGAAGATGATCAGCTGCCTTGCCAGCTCCAGTACACCTTCCTCGCAACCTGTCAGCATAACCTACAACGTTGTTACTCCACACACTTCGACCCCGAAGAAGGAGGCAGAACGATCCTCTGAAAAGGGGTATCGACTAATAAGACTACATGGCTCAACAACCGAGAAAGCCATAAACTGAATCACTTTATATTTAGTGTAGTCACCTGGTTATTTAATAAGCCAGAAGTTTGTGTAGAATTTATCTGATAAAGCATAACCATTACACCCTCATTCCATGTCACATACTTTAGCCATAAAGCATTGCTTCGGAAATGGTTGGCGATTTTTTATCAGAGGAAAGAAGCCACAATGTAAATTATCTTTGCAATGTCGTTTCCTTCGAGATAAATAATTACATAACAAAAATACAAATTTTATTTGAATTCCTCAAATTTGCATGTTACCCCGATAAATGTGAACCCCAAAAATTATGTTTCTTTACACAACTGTGCTTTATGAAATCAAAGTTTGTTCGTCTACACGTGATGAAGGTATGTGGAGATTGGAGGTGCAGCTCCATTCATTCTTGAGCTTGGCACTAGATGGAGGTGAGTGGTCGGCTTCATGAGACGGAAGCTTAACGCCCAAAGCTTCCTGTACCCTTTCAAAAGAGGACGGTTCAGCCCCAGAGCCGGTCCTGACATTTTGGAGACGAGAAAAATCTCTTGCCCTTTCCGGCAACTGAACCACGATCCCTCGGTTGCCCAGCCCGTAGCCTAGCCACTATACCGAAAACGCTATTCATAATAAGTTTAACAAATTCAATAATATTTTAAACCTGCGTATGAAACAACACTGAGAGTACACACCGCCGCATATTTTAACAGCTAATACATTAGACTAATATTACATATTGATAAATTTCATACATTGTACTATTCATCAGATATTGTTAGGACGGTTACGTCAGGAAGAACTAAAGGTGTGGGTCATGTTGCGTGCATGCAGTGTATGAAAAATTCATACAAACGTTAGACAAAAAAGTGCAGAAGAAATAGACAGCTTGCCAAACATAGACATAGATGGTACAATAATATTAAACTGTTTTTAAATGTAATAGTATGTGAGAGTGTCGACTGGATTCAACTCACTCAGGATACGATTGTGTTGCTGGCCCTCGTGACCACGGTAAAGAAACTTCGGTTTTCAGAAAAACCGCAGAATTTTGGCAATTTGAGTAAATAATTCTGTCCCATGAAGCCTGTTATTAATTTTATGCGTTACGCCACTTAACATAATTTTCATTCGTTATGCTTATAGCCGGTCATACTTCAGATTCACTCAGTTCTACTCAGGTTTCCTCTCACGTGACGCTCATTGGGTCTAAGCCTATATCTGTATATACCGCTCTCTGCATATTATCAATATGCTCGTAACATGAATTAGAAACAGACTTACTCGTGATGCCAGTCAGATGTGTCGCTTATTTAAATACGTTTTGTCAACTACAGAGGGTATTCAACGTCAAATGTTCCAAGTAATCCTAAGGCCAAGTAAAGACAGGGAATGCAGTTGTCTCGATCTGTTCCGCAATAAGCCTGGCATCCCCGTTGAAGGCAAAAACAAGAAGCAATCTTGTCTGAAACCGAATAATATACAAATTACAGTAAAATTTCAGTTCTGAAAGAAGATTTAGATTGTTCCAACCTACTCTCTGCAGAAGTTACACAATTCCTACACATTCTATAGTTGTAAATAGAGAAGTTAAACTGCATAATAGACCCACATATTCCTGACTTAACAATTTCTCAAACCCATTTCGATTGTGTATCGCGAATCTTTACTAACCAGCAGCTTAACGCCAAGTTGTTTTAATCTGGAACTGGATAAGCTGATCTATATAAGTGGTAGCACTTTTAACTTTGCAAGCCACTTGTCTTCCCTCTTCCTTTCTCCGATGCGACTGAACATTGTAAAGACAAATCCATTACTGTATCTTTTCGCGTATCTCCCTTAATTGTGTCTCTCAACCTGCACCTCCTCTTTCACAGACACAGACACAGACAACTGACCAGGAATCTTGTGCTCGCTGTTCTAACTTTCCACTTCCCGTGATGTTTGTTACATCTTCTATCATATTACGAAAATAAACACATACATAATTATCGTAATGAAATAATTTCTTGAAACATGTGGGCTTCTGAACATGGCAGTTTCAAATCACAACAAAATTGGAAATATTAGGCGATAGTTAGTCTACATCTAATTCCAGAAAAAGCTATTCATTACTCTCAAATTTCCAAGAAGTCTACACATCAGAACACAATTATTTAGGCAAAAGACCAGTAGGTCTGCATAATTTAGATACTGTCTATAACAAACGGCAATTTAACACACGAATTATAAGAAAATAACACCGTTGATACCCCGCAGCAAATTATAAGCATTTTGTCACTAATTAAGGCGAATGTGCCTGTAACTGATTACGTTTGATATTGTATATTGTGTGCTGTACGATATGTAGGCTATTTACAGCTTGTATGACGTTTACACAGTTTGTTCTGCTCCCGTATACAGGTGGCTGCCATTACTTTGAGATATACCAATTTCTATTTATTTTTAATATTAGTAGTAAAGGACTGATATCGAAATCGAAGTGTATTGAATACTAGACTAGAAGACATACACTAACCACTAAAGCAAGCGGGGCTATAGCTTAGACAATCCATATTATCCACCATAATGTAATATATGATACAATGGATCGACCACAGTCACATACCTTTAAAATAACACAGTATTTGTAAGCGACACGACACTGAACAAAATTGTGTTTGCTCATTCAGCATAAATTTAAATGGATGAATATAAACACAAGAATAGGAGAATATCAAATAAGACAGCTGAAACATTTAGGCAAGATGACAAATCCCCGTATCACTACAAGATTTCTGAATAAAAATTCACCAGCAGGTGAGACCTAAAACGTCCATAAGTTCGATGGAGAGACTACTTCAGCATTGTCGTGCTTGTATTTCACAGAACGTAGGAACGAGATACTCCAGAGGCCTAACACTAGTGTTGCTAAGTGTTAAGAATCACGTTTCGAGTCGGAGTGGGCCTATGCATTGAAGATAACAATCAAAATAATTGCTTCTCCGCCAAAATTAAGCTCAATACAAATTAAAGCGCTGAAACAGATAGAATCCCCCCCCCGGCCGAAAACTACTGTCATTTCAGGGAAAAGAGGAAATAAAAGTTTGGAGAAAACTGAGCAATAAAGATCTTCATAATTTTCAGGACTATACTTCACAATGTATTATTAGGTAAGATTACATGGAAGGAGAATTAGGACGCATGGAGCAGCTGCAGCTTCATACAGAATTTTAGTCTGGAAACCTGAAATGGAAGGACCACTTGGGAGACCTAAGCCTAGATGAAGAAATGACATTAAAAGAGAACTTTAAGAAACAGGATGTGGGCGTGAGCTGCATCTATGTGGTGCAGGATAGGGATAGTGTCCGACAGCTGTGAACACTCTGATAAACCTTCGGGTTCCGTAAATTTTGGAAAATTGTTAACCACTCGGCTTCTGAAGAACTGTGCTCTGTGTTGTCAGAGAGTGCGAAAAGCTGTTCCAGGTATTCTAGAATACAGCCCGCCAAACACTTAAACCAATACTGCAGAAATATACTATTATTATGAAGAAATAAGTCGATCTTCAGTGTTCATTTCGTATCTGAAAGGTACTTGCATTTAATTCATGTTTGTATCTCTCTTAAATCCAGTACCTAAAAAGGCACAAAAACAGGCTCTCTTTGGCAGGTAAGCAAAACTCTTCTGTCACATATCACTGCCGCCATTGACCTTGTACCAAAGAATGAATCCATAATGCCACAAACCACCACATGGAAATGGCACTACACTTCGGCCCACACTTATTTGCTGGAAAGTTTGTGTTAAACTATCCAGCTATATTAACCGCTACTTCATTCAAGACTTTACATTCTTAAATAAGCAGGCCTAGCGATTGTTTTTTGTTTGTTGATGCTATTTGTAATGGCGGATATTTTCTGCGGTTAACTATTGATTATAATTTGTTTAGTGACAATACGAATTGGAGCTCCTGACTTTATGTAGAGTCCATGATCTTGAACACTCCCGGGCGCTCCGTAAGTGAACACGCTCGCTGGAAAAAGATTATGGAAATTTACAAAAGACAAAACAATTTTACTCTACACCGCTCGAACAATGGGATCGTGGGTTCGAATATCGCTCCGGAAATAGACATAATCTATGTCTGACTTTTAATTTGTGTTTACTATCCTGTGCCTTTCGACAGAACGACCGATTCACCGTCCAAGGAGTCCCACAAAATGTCTGAAGATAAAAAGGTTCAAAGTTTTTCCGAATTGCAACCGGCTAGAGGGAAATATCAATGAATTCTAAACACGACTAAAAATAATTGTACTTCATCATTTGTGCCTACTAAGAGCGTGACTAAACTGTGGATTTCAGGTTTTCACGGACATTGACGCAAACTAATTTTACATTTAAAAAGTGGCAATTAACCGTCTTTACAAGGAGTAACTTCGCAGAAGCAGTAAGAGTGGAGTTGCCCGGTCCAAATTTGTCAAAAAACTTACTGTCCTAACTGAAGTTCTTCATGTTTCCCCACCCCCCTTTCAGGCGAATGTCGGTACAGTAATTGCCTTAAAACGGGGAACGGTTGGCTTCAAGCTTACCGAACGTCGTCATTCCTTAATACGCACAGACCTAATATTCGAAGCTGAATAAATTCTGCAGCTGATACTGGCGTTAAATAAGCTAAGATTCTTCCATGTAACTGCTTTTGGGCGTGTCTGTAGGCCTAACCCTGCGCAGCACATACCAAAATCGCGTTTTCCGTTCGTTTGCCATTATATACGCCTAAAAGAACTCGACAACCGGTGGAAGTATTTTCATTAAATTTAATGGCTAATACATAGTTCAGCTTAAATTTATATACCTCGTTTAATTTTCGTTTATATTCGACAATTTTGAGGGAAATTTTAAGTAAAAACCTGAACACATTTCTGCGTGAATCTCGAGCGAACCTCGCTAAATATTCACCGAAACGAAAAATGTTACGAACAAAATTGTAGCAGAAACTGAAGGACTTACAGCATATACGTCCAACAAAAGGTTTTGCGCAAGTCGTATAATTTTCGAGATAATTAGACAAGAAGGATGCTACAACGGTTACTTTATTAAAAGTTGAACACATTCGAAGACAATAAAGAGAGGAAACGTGCCAGATCTGGTGGGCTAGGGGAAATGTCAATGTTGTTACTATTACCTCACACTGACGAATTAAATTTCATACAACTACTAATTAATTAAACATTTAATGAAAATAAATTATTAACTATTTTATGTACGGTAAGAGTATGCAGACTACGAATGCGTAAATAGGCGTGGAATTTCTGAGATTGTGTGAATTCTAGTAATCTAGCTCAGAATAGGGGCCTGTTGCGGTCTCTTGCGAATCCTCGAATTCCACACTACGCGGGATACCTCTTGACCAGGGGAGTGACTACTACGCTCTCAAGAAAGACTTTTCCTCCGTGCCGGTAATTATAAGTAGGCCCACAGAAAGATATGAACTCGTAAGAAAAGAATGGAAATGTTGAATTGGAGGACTGGAAGGAAGCAACCAAACGATAAGGTTTTTTATCAGTTATCGCTTTACGGTCAAAAAGAAAAGGAAAATTGCGTTATTTAAAGACGGCGTTTATTGCTAAGTTTATATGGCGTCGGGAATAGATGAATGAATGAGTACGAAGTGTGATGGAATAATACTGGCAGGGGAAAACCTAAGTACTCGGAGAAAAAGCTGTCTCGAGTGATGCATGTTGCACCACAAGGGCCACATGGAATGGTTTGGGATCAAAGCCGGGACACCACGGTGAAAGACCGGTGAACAATTGCCTGGACCACAACCCCCCGCAGAATACAATCGTGGAAATGGAAGGAATACTGGAGATCTATAGCGTACATACATTTTCCTTGAAATTCATGTCAACACGGAAGAAATTTCGATCTCTGTTGAAGAACTCAATTACAACACGAAACAAAAACGTCACATAAAGAATTATCGTATTATACCAGACCACACTGAGAAGACTGTAATCTTCACAGTTACGGCCATGAGAATCTCAACTCTTGCACCTTCCTGTAGGTCTATATTCAGTTCCAGACTTATTAAGACGATCTATTTAATAACATTCTTGTGGTAATAGTGTTTCTTTCTGGTTTCTATGTCACTAAATTAATATTTCGGTCGAAAGCAGCAGGCATATGCGTACTTAGAGGGAGAGTGCTGTACAAACCGACTCTTCCGTCTGAAGTTTAACTTCCGATTTTGGAAAGAATAAAGTATTGTAATACTAGACTTATTTGCAAGACTTTTGTTTTAAACAGCTTTGATATTCAAGACTCTGGTCTTCTGGGTTACTATTATGTTTAGCCGGGTTAAATAATGTCTATGTTTTGAAGAAGTATAGTGCCTCCATCTTCAAGATTTGAGAGGACGGTTCTTGCTGCACGATAAAATTAGAGAACGTTATAGAGATGTTATAATTCGGCTTATGCAAACAAACCTCAAATACTTACTGCCTTTACGTTGGGCCTCTACAACTCATCAGTAAATCTAGCAAGTATCGTTACAATTTCACTGTCCGTCCATAGGCTATTATGGCATCAGAGATGCCAGTCATAATTGTGAGTGGGATCTGTGATGTAGGCAGCGAACAACAGACTTGTTGAGCCTAGCAAAATTGTTATTTCGGGTAGGCCTGTTTTCTTTGAACCATGTAGGCCTACACATAGGCCTAGGTTAAAAAAAACCCTACTATAGGGTAGGGTACACTGTATTTTTGCAACATTTCTGGAGGTCTGAGTTCGAATATCTTGCCGGAGACCAGCTGTCCTACACTGTGGAGTTTCATGGTTTGCCTCAGTATCTCCAAGCAAATTTCTGGTTTTCACGTAAATTAGGCTGCGGTATATAAGATTTTCAATTCATTATTCACCAATAAGTCGATATTAGGGCTGTATGCTTAAATATGAGAAAATACAGCTTCGTAAGAAGCCATAAATAGACGAATAAATAGAAATACAACAATGTAGTCTCTACTCCATTTAGCACCATCATTCCAAAAAACTTTGCATTAATCTGAAATCTCAAATATGCATTCAGAAAACTGTCAGACACGCTTATCCTCAGACGGCAATTAGGAGCAACTTACTAAGATGTGGGGTAGATTCTTTAATTGTAGGAAATGCAGGTTATTTGAAAGTTTTCAGAAGAAACAAAGATTAGAATTTCATTCACGATGGGGGAGGGGGGGGGGGAAGGAAATGCGGATGATTTAAAAAATAATTGTGCTGACAAAAACCACCTTCCTTAAGTTACAGGTCTATAGTTTCTCAAACCAACTCCTTTACTGGCATACACGCTGTGTCCTCCATAACTAAATATTTCTTTTCTAGATAAGCTTTGTAAGGTGAAATTCGTGCCGGCGTGCACACAGTCTACATACATGGGTTATTTACACAATCTACCTTATCAAAGATTATTTCTGTTATGTTAATTTTTATGAAAATCTAAACAGTCCTACGACCATTTTAAGAATTATTAACGTAAAATTTTATCAAAATCCATCCATGAGTCTTCGAGTTGAAATGCGTGGGGTAGTGGACAGACGGAGAGAGACGATTGACCGTACACGCGTATCATCCTGCACACTTGAAGGAAGATCTGATCTCGTACCGTCGCGTTTATCTAGACTGAGAGTCTTAACTCAGAAACAAGCCATAGACCCTGCATTTTCACGAAATCCTGATAGACACATAGGCTTATTTGCTTATCCTCTTTTATCGTCTACTGAAAACAGGTCAAACATAATACAGGCCTATATATAATTACTGACTCCATGGAGCGAAGCACTTCTTAAGAAGCTAATAGTTGCTCAGTTAGTCAAGAAAACTTCGCCGTTTATGGGATCCGAAATGTAACTGTAGCATTCACAACAGTCCGACATGTTTATATACTGAGTCAGATGAATCCACTTTATTACCTCACACCCTGTTCCTATACGACTTGTAATAGGATGTATAAGGTTCGATTCCCGCCAGGGGCATGGGATTTTTCTCTTCATCACAAAGTACACACCGGCTCTGGGGCCCACCCAGCCTCCTATTCAACGCACACCGGCGTTACTTTCTCCTGGGATAAGTCAGCCGCAGCGTGAATTTAACCACTCACCTCCACCTGGCCAAGACACACTTCCACTCCCCTTATGCCTTCATGGTGTCAAAAGAAACTTGTAATAGGTTACGTACAGTAGGCTGCTAGGAGTCGTTAGTCTCACAAGCAATTGCGTCTGCTAGTCACTGTCATGACTACTGCCGCAGTGTGTACAGTCACAAGCAAAGTCACAATTAATTACAATGGTTCAACATTTGTCATAGGGCGATTTATAACGCGCCAATGCCCGTCATATTTTTGTAGAGTCAGGTTAAACCTACTGAATCAGTTCTGTATTACAGTAATCCCTCCATAGACATCGCTTTACAATTGCGGATTTCAAGGAGGCCTATCTCGGCTGTTTTAACTTTGTTTTTTTTTTTTGCCACCCGCCGTATTTGCTTTTATGTAAGCCTACCCACAATTTTAAACTTGTGTTGGAACTGCAGATGTAAACACGCGGTAGCTTCTGTAGCAGTGGATACAAAATTGCAGAACACAGCTCAATGACATGACAATATCTCATAACGCCTCAGTCTTGCGTAAGGCAACGCGTTTGTCTGTAACGTAATCCGCGAGGTTGGCGAGGAATCGCTGCAGCCCCCACTGCGAGCTGTAAAAAGGATTTTATTCTGCTGGACGGAGTAACGAAAGAATAATCGCTTTAATGGTTAATGCATTACTTTGGCGGAAATAAAATAATATACAGTGGCGCATATCTAAACATCTTACGAATACTACAGGTATATACTGCCCTGCAGTGCGTTCCACACCAGATGATCACAGAATCGTTTTTGTTTCAACACAAAAAAGGCTAACAAGGTTCATATCGGAGGATTTACAAAATATCCATTAACCTAGCCTATATATTACAATCACCGTCATATAGTATATATGCCCTCTACTTTTATTATAATGATATTTTAGGCCAATGTAAATTGGAATTTAATTTTGTCCCTGCTAGTTTTTACTGACAGCGAGTCTCAGGCTACGATTTACTTCAAATGTTATCTAAATATGAATCTAAAGACACGAAATGAGAAAGTGTATGTATGTATGTTTCAGTGTATTTTAAAAGCATGTAACACGCACAGCACGGCATTAAACCTACCGTCATGAAATACCTTGAACAACTTACGATCCGTGTCAGTTACCTCTGGTTATCTTATCAGAATAATACACGGCGATAATTGTTTGGAATAAACACTACAACAATCGCAATTTTCATAGGTCTATTATTTCATTTCAGTTATACAGACACACCGCTTATCACATTTTGTGTAATTAACGCGTACAACAAGTATCATACGCCAAACTTTATAGAAATATGCGACGCTGCATTTATATTCTAATTATGACATCGAACTGGCTTCACTTATTCGGCCGTCTGTCGGACTGCCGATGAGGCAGGCATGCTGGCCCACTTGCAGGCGCTTCAAACACGTGACACTAAATTGGTGCTGCTATGCAACTGAAACCTCTAATTTACTCGAAATTTGAAACGAACAGCAGTGATCGCTCGCTCGCTCACTCACACACCGCAGAAGTTCGAAACTTCGGCAGCCCCTGCTCTGCAATTACAGATGCACTGCAAACCACGCCAACATTATGATTTTATTATGTTTTAAAAGACTTCATAACATGAATCAATCTATGTAGGTCTAATACTGCATCGCCACGTTACACATCGTCAGGTTAGGACGAAAGAACACAAAACATAGCTTATTCTGCACTGCATACTCTAGGGCTGTCACGCTTACGTATCGTTTGCTGACGAATTTGCTTACTGTCAATAGTTACTGTAATACTGGTTACACCGTTCTAATTTCTTAGCAACATAATTCAGTTACTGATTCAATTAAACTAACACTTTTTAGTAAATACGTGAACATAAGGACTGTTAGATATGACACTAACAATAGCAGTAGTCATCCTCTTCCACTGTCAAGGATTACACACTACACTACACTACACAGTTGAGAGGACTCCGGGAAGAGGCGATCGGTCCATCGCAAGGTCTACACTACACGGGGCAACACAACGCGCTGTACTCCCATGCTGCGAATGACATTCGAACCCGCGGTCCCGCATCTTAAGCGCTCTAGACCGTGTGGTCTGTGAACTGCAAATAAATTATACTTAAATCCGAAATTCACTTCATTACAGCAACTGAAATTTAAATACAAAATAAAATTCTGGAAACAGGAATCACATCATCGTCACAGAAATATTCTCCAAATCGCAGACACGAGACATTTTGCGCGTCACAATGTTATGCACGTACTCAAGTCTCTTTGTACTGCCTCAAGACGGAGTGTTTCTTATCAAGACTCATGTCGTTAGGTTGTGTTTGAGGTCATAAATGTAGCCGTTATGGCTAGCAGCACCTAAAGCACAACAAACTGTGCCTAAAGGCGATTACATGAAGGTAGAATTTATGCCAGAATTGCATTATATCACATAAAAGTTAACTCGCTAACACAACGAGTGGCTTATGCCAACGCACATTATATAACCCGCAAAAATAAAAATTAAGCTTGGGTTTTTGTGGTCATTCTTTTGAAATGTGGTTTTTTGCTTGGCATGAAACGTCTTATGACAAAATGTATAGGCCTATTAAAGTGTAATTATAACATACTGTTGTTATTGAAACCCATTTCATATGATGGTGCATTCGAGATCTCATACCGTGTAACTACTGGTAAAACACAACGAGCAGAATAGTGTCTGTGGTCGAAAACACTAAACGTAGGTTTCATTTAGCCTACGTCACTAATGTTGTTCCAACATATGGGGCTTGGTAGGCGACTAAGTAATTAATATACACGGGAAAATTAAAAAGTCAGAAACGATATGAAACAGGTAGGTCTAAATTATTAGACATTATACAAAATCCTTATATGGAAAGAACATTAAATGTTTCGCAAACTCATTACAAATTTTGCAAAATAAATAAATAAATAAATATATATATATATATGTTCCTATAGCTGATAAAACTTCAGTTACTGAAGTCAGTAATAAAGTGTTCATACAGCAAACGTCCAGTCAGGTATCGAATCCGTATTAATGTCACACGAAAAAAATGCCCTTCTCTTTCTTGTTCAGAACGGAGCATGGCAGTTGTGCAGCTTATGACCTGACGTTACGGTTCTTTGATAGCAAACAGTTTGTATCATACATCGCATGGGCCTAGTGTGCCGAGAAATGGAAACATCAAGTCAATACAAACCGCGTGAACTTCTGTTCTACGAGATTCTTATAACGTTATTGAAGCTCTGAAGCACAAATTTCATGTAACAAACATTTAAAGACCGAGTTTCCAAGCCACACTATACATACACTCAGTCTTCATTGTAAAGATGAGTCGGTTATTGCTGGTTCGGTAACTAACCGCTGTTTGTACGACAAACGTGAACACACTTACTTACACACACTTACTTGTTTAGTGTCAAAGCAGGTGGTACAGACAGTAACGAGCGTGTTTTAAAGGGTGAATATATCTGCAACTCCGTGTTGCATACAAATTCTTATAGTACAGACAGGCACTAATACGGTACTTTGTCATTGCAACGCACGAGTCATGCGGGCAGCGGGTCTTACAGCCTGCCGGCGGCTGGGCCACCTGTGACCGCGAATCCCGCTATCGAATTCCCCATTACTTCCAGTACCCAGCGCATGCTTTTCTTCTGTTCGCTCGACAGTGCAAGGCTTGTGACGTACAATTACCACTGTAGAGGTCGCATAGCACAATTACATTGAACGGTCCACTTGCATGAAAGTGCTGTCGTTACAGAAGAATACTTGTCTTGAGGCACACGAGCACAGCGTCTAAACACGGTACACACCATGACACAGATGTGGCAATGGTCCACACCAGATGCTGACGGACCACGCGTCGTGGCGGTGGTGGCAGCGTCGGCGAAATTCTCTCTTCTGTTTCTCGGAACAGGTGTAAAACAAGGCCGCGGTGAAGGGAAAATAGACCATTAGACTATGCCTTCGGATGTGCCGTGGAGTGCCCTGTCACGTCACCGCGTGGTAAAGGTAGGGGAGAAAAAAAAGAACAGCGCCATGCAAAGTGAGCAACATACTTACCATCGGGTAAAGAGCTGACCAGTCCGTCCTCTGACTCCAAGTGTCGGATAGGACGCGCCTGTTTCCGGCGTGACATGTTCTTTCACCGATCCCCCTTCTTGTTTTTCTGCACGCCCTTTTTGTCTTTAATGATCTGTACGGTCCACCACTATCGCTGGCACCGAGCGAAATGACAAACTTCGCTCAAAATTGTGTTCTTCCACCTCCCTTTCTTCCTCTCCCCCACCTCCACCGTCACTCTCCCCTAATTTATCCACATGTCCTCCCCTGTGCGCAGGTCACAATTTATGATTATCAATATTGGCGGCTGGCGATTATGATAATCCCATTCGGCGCAGAGCTCTGTTGCTATTGGCTTGCGCAGCGGCATAAATATGGATATGATAGCTGCGCGGAGAGGCGCGGGGGTGTCTTGTTGTTATGGATGCTGTTGCTGTTGCACCCAACCGCTCACTAGCCAACAGCGGCACCCACTGTTGGGTACTAGCTCGCTCGCCTACACACGCGCTCGGCTATTATACTTGCTTATGAGTGCGCGCGTCAAATAATGTATAGATAGCTGCTGTTCTGTGGCATCGGCGCACAATTACTCCGCTCGGCAAACTTCGGGCAGCACTCGTGGAAAGCCCTGTATCGTATTAGGCGGTGACTCGATTTTCGACCGCTGTGAGGCGCACCCTGTCTCATCTGCCTCTTGTGTCAGCAAGACCCTTAGCACTTATCTTCTGTTGTCAAGAAGATCTCGGTTTTTCCCTCTCATTCGATGACACTCGCCAGGTTCGATTCCAAAAATCTCCGAGGCAAACATCTGGAAACCGACTGTCGCACAATCACCGTGAGTACGCACTTCTAGCACTGGACCACAGCGAGCTGGTGACTGGGGGCTGTCGCAAGCGAGACTGACCGCCACACCACGACGGACGGGCGGGCGGGTTCAGCCGTGGCTGGGTTGGGCGACACGCAGCCACTCACAAGTAAGGGGAGTGGCGGGATAAGAGGGGATGAGAATTTTCATTCATTGCCAGGGGAATCAGGTGGGAATAAGACGGCTTCCGGTGACGGGTACGTGGTGATTGAGAAGTTTCAGATTTTTCTGCGGCTAGGTCAATGGAAATTTCACATTAGGACTTTTATTCGATTTTAATAGATTAGGGATTTTTATCTTCACAAGATGATTTTACGTCCCAGCGACACGGTTCAACAGGATTTACAAGCATTAATTCACAAAGCGTGGGGAGGCAAAAACATCTTCAAAGCAAATTTTACCAGAGTCATTAAAACAAAGAAATTAATCGAAACATGGCACCTCAAAGGAAAACAGATTACACGAAATCTGAAACCGGAACAGGCCACCGTTAATTGCATTTTTTATATCTACTCCGAAAATTGGCATTAGTTTCATCTCCTTAATTGTCTTTTTTTTCGTAAGTGAACGCCTATGTTACCTAAATAAAGGACTGTACTTCTCGCATCGCAAGTACATATACTTTAATCGCATAAACACCATTGCTGAAACACGTGAGTTGAAAATCACAAATATGCCAGCATTGTTAACCACTTCTTCCGTGCCATTTTTCTCACGTAACCCTTCCTGTACCTGTGACCATGAATTCTGACAACCTGAAGATAGGCGAACAGTCTGTAACTGACCTGTACGAACAGCGTAACCAGTCCGGGGCTACTGTCAATATGCTGTTCGGTGCTGCCGGACTCACAACCTTGTTAGTATTTAAAACGCTTGGGCTACAAATCAGTTTTTTTTTCGTATAGCACTTAGGAAATTGCTGACAATTTGCACTATTTTTTCATAAGAACTGTCATTCGATTTGTCAGTTTTGTCATAAGCTGGGCATTCACAATCAGAAAGATGTCACACCAACTGCGTCATAAATACAGACATCATTAACACACCGTGAATCCCGTATGTACCAAAAAGCCTGTCCATAAGTGATTATTAACAATTCCATCCCAAAGAAAGTAACTAATGAAAGTTTACGTCTACTGAGTACCACCCTTGTCCCATGTGACCTACTGTAGCTACTTATATTCGTACTAAATCTGACGCAGAAATAGGCCTATTTTTGCTCATCCTTTGTTTGTTTTCAATGAACCTCACTAGTAAGGACCCTGTTTTTCAAATCTCAAGTCCATGTATCGTTGCTTTTGTCGTTATAAACAATTCGATGTCCTACATAGCTATTCGTACCATGCTCTTACTTATACGGTATTAGATCTCTGCCCAACCCCGAACTGGAGGACGGCCCACTACGAGCTGTCCGCAATTCCTTCAATGTAAGCACATTCGCAGTACTCCTTACACCTAGTGGCCGCCTCCTGCATTCGCAGCCAGAGGACGTGCCGTGTCGTGCTGACACGCGACCCAATTGTCAGGAGACTTAATTAATAACATTAAGTTAATTAATAAATTAATAAGCAGATAACAATTCAGGAGAATCACATAATTAATCGTGAAAGGTCAAAATTTCTAAGAGAGTACTGCAGGATGTAACAGTCCAACTGTTAAGAGGAACAGAGAACACTGATCCAGTGCCTCGCTATACAATAACGTCTGTTAATGTCTATGCCCTTTGATCAACTATGTGTAAGGGATGATTTGAGTGGATTCGCGTTAATTAACTTCTCGTATCGCTCCGCTACGTTCTGAGCCCAAAGCTTATCTGATTCCTGCAGACACCTTTGACCAGAAGTCAATCCAGCATTTTTCTTAGTGTGACACAGGCATTGTCCATCCATTGTGCTAGCCAATCGGTTAATGCTTGCACTGGCTCTCTTTAGCCTCTTTCCTTATTATGTGTTCCTTGCACGAAGTGCATAAACCCAACTCGTGCCTATCTGTCGGTCCGTCCGTCCTTCCACGCACATGTTTCAGCTGCTCGAGAATTGCTTGATATATTTTGAGCATGATATTAGATGTTCACATACAGTACTGCAGATCCATTCAGAATAAGAGTAACTGGCTCCATGGGACAGAATCCTTCAGAAGATAACAGCCACTTACCTAATTAAATTCCATGTATTTTAAGGCACTCAACGGTTCATTATATAATAATAATAACCATGGCTCAACAGCACTATATGGGCCCGGGCGTACTCTTTTCGAGGTTACTAAGTCGTGCGCATTCGTGGCAGTTGGTGACTGGTCAACTGGCCGCGCACCTATTCTATCGATCCTGATGTGCCCGCCATCTGGCAGGCAGTCAGGAGGTGAGAAATGGAGGCAATTTGGCTTACGCAACATTTTTATTCATGCCCGTAAGGTTCTTTTACATGCCGTAAATCTACGACATGAGAAGGAAGTGGTGCTCCGGATTTTTATCACCCTTAAAAATCCATCGACCTCGGTCGGGATCGAACCCGCGAACCTTGGGTCCAGTGGCGAGCACGCTAACCACTAGTCCACCGAGGTCGACCAACGGTTCATTACCATGCCCATAACAGCCCGACATGTTTATCTATCCTCAACCAAATTAATCCAGTCCACATTCTTTATTAATATTTATTTAAGATCCATTTTAACACTATCCTCCCATCTACTAGTGTTTCTTCCAAATCGTCTATTTCCCTGACATTTCCTCACCAGAACCCTGTACGTATTTCTCTCTCCTTCATATGTACCACATGCTCCATCATCATCCTTGACTTCATCTATCGAGCAATAGGCCTGTTTGGTGAGAAGTGCAAACCATGAAGTTCCTTATTATCTAATTTTCTCCACTTTTCTGTTTTTCCACTTAGACCCAAAAATCTTTCTCAGCAACCTATTCTCGAAATATTTACGAGTATTATTTTTATAAATAACGACATCTCACATTTTTGTACGATATAATTAAGTATACGCAGAGAATGCTTGTGTATTCAGTGAACGCCAGCTTGAAGTTTTCTTTTTCAATCTTGTTTTGTAGGGGAGGTTAAAATTATAGAATTATGGTTTTTGAATATCTTCCCTTAATTAAAATAAGTGAAAACATTTGACAAATTTCAAGAAAAACTTTATGAACATTATGCCACCGAAAGTCACTCATATCTGTGATTTTTAACTTCTCTCATCAATAATAGCATAACAACACGTGAGTCCTGAGGACACGTAAGATGGGAATGACATCATTACTACTACTACTACTACTATTATTATTATTACTATTACTGCTACTACCACGCCTAGGTCTACAACAACAATAACTACTACCGTGTCTACTAAAGCAAAATACAGAAATGATATTCCATGACATCTTCCAAAAATATGCAACTTTTGTGAGGGTAACTTCTGCAGTTATTTGAGATAAAAAAGGGGTAAAGTTATGTCTAGCGTTCAGTGTGATGGAATGAACTAATGGGTCGTTTGGGCTACGTACACGGCATGAGGGCAATGGGCTATGATGGTATTCTTTTTTCTCCAATGGCTCGACAGCCTCTTGGGGGCCTAGGCCGCCTCATTTTTCGAGGCTTCACGATCACACACTTTTTAGACACACCACATTTGGTAGGACTCCTTTGGACGAGGGACCAGCTCGTCGCAGAGACCTATGAAGGTATAGCTCCACTTATTTTTTTTATTCTTAACCTTGACATCAGATGGAGGTAAGTGGACATCTTTATGGCACGAGTATCCAGCACATTGCATACGACGCAGGGTGGACGCCAGAGCCAGTCCGGATAATTTGGAACAAACAAAATGTCTTGCAGCTGCGGCATGTAAGCTGTGTGGTGTGAAATTGTGAATAATGATCCTAGTTGCGGGTCAACCTACGAATTACATATGCATTTGCTTATACCTTTACGTTAACAGCTATCCTACAAACACATCGACTGTGAGGAACTTTAACATCGCCGAAATCTGTAAAGCGGAATTTAGTCCTATAGGCAAACACGGACTTTATATATGATAGGTTTATATTTATGCAGTGTAACTAGTTTTGAATTAATTAATTAATTATTTAATGGGATCTACGTTTGAAACTCCTCCCAATCTCTGATTTCAGGAATGAACTGTCCGTGTCCCTAGGTCTAATAGAATAGTATGTAACCGCTTATGTTTCGTCCCCTAATTTCCAAAATGTGAGCGCACTTTAATATTACCCTTGGTTTAATAACACTAATAGAATTAGGCCGGGAAAATATATAACGTTTTCCTTCACTGTGTAATTTGCTCCAGTTGACAGCCCTATGATTCTTTTAATCCAGAAGGCTGCAGCCATCATATCAACTAAACAGTGGGACACAAAGAGCAACGACACTCAATATCCCCACACAAATGCTGTATATTAGACACTTTCTGCAAAAGCCTCAGACAGAAGTTTCAGAGGCCTTGCTTTTCAACTACTGTCCACCTGTCAATGCAACCATCACATGAAATATCTGGTGACTTTCTCCGGGCCTTTACTGTGAAGGGCGGCGTCTGTCCGCCTCATTATGGCGCGATCTTAAAGGCACAATGTAACCTATAAAATTTTGGTCATCAACAACTTCATGCTGTCAGACTGGCTTACTATAACCAGAGCCAGTCGCGTTTTTATGCCATCTTTTCTGTGACCCTCATAAAAGTAACTTATATTTTATAATTTATAATCTGTTGTGGTACTATCGTTTTACGAAAGCCTTATTTGTTGTTTCCAGTTTCCTATTTCATTTTTTCTGTGAAGTTTCAGACCCTCCAAACAGTTACTTCGTTTACAGCATAATATTGTGTAGCCTGCAGTTCTCGTCATCAGTCTCATTTCCATTGCCGATAATCTCGTTTAAATGCATTCAAATCGCCAGGCTTCACTTTCATATGACAACACAGATTTCGTGAAAGTTTTGTGATGTAGACTATATGTTTATCTATTACTGGATTTTGAATTCCCGATTTATTGCCCCTCTCGCTTGCATAAATGTTGATACATTTTTATGAAATATAATTTGTACTTTCAGATAGCAGACAACACAGATTTTGTGAAAGTTTTGTGATATAGCCTTTATGTGTTTATCTATTACTGGGTTTTGAATCCCCGATTTATAGCTTCTCTCGCTTGTATAAATGTTTATTATATTACGAAATGTAATTTTCACCCTCAGATGGTAGAATGCAGTTCAGAAATAGTGTTATTTTTTTACACATATTGTTTCTAGTGCAGATTTTCCTCGTAATAGGCCTTTAGCGGACGTTTTTATATTGTAAGGATATCGTGTCCACTTTTCTAGCACTCAACATTGATTCTGCATTTCTCACCTATATGTATGTACCGCACAACGTAGAGTATTAGAACCGAACAACAAACAGGAAAAGAATACATGCTATTTCATCTACAGAAATGGTGTCGATGTACGTAAGCCTATATCTCCATTAATCTGACAGCTCTAGTCTGACTGAGGTTTAGAACATCTATTTGTCTCACGGCAATATTTTTGCACTGTTTAAGAAGACAACGCAAACTGACTAGGTAGGTACGGTTCACACCACAAAATTGAACGTGAGACTTCAGCACTGAATGCAACCCACGAGACAAATAGGTGTACACACTGCATTTAGATGTCACGTTTGTGGTGAAATGACGTAAATGTGCTTACGAGCTGATAAAAATAAATATGAGTTGTAATATGGTTCAGCAGTACGCGATTTGTCCTCACGATACGTTTCGCAACACAGACGTTCAGATCTCTAAAGATAACAAACATACTTCAAAGGCCTCCAAGACAATCCAAAAAGCCGCGGTATTTGCACTGGAATTAATGAATGTAGTGTCACAGAAAGAGCAGCAACTGGGAGTTTCTTACGGGTTAATGATACCCTCTAGCAAGAAGGAAGAATGAAGACAGAAATCACATCTGCTTTACAAAGCATCACTAAGAATATACCGGCCCAAGTTTTGGAAAACTGAATTCCTTTTCTGCAAATCGTACGGCACAGGGGCGTCCTAATGCGTACCTTTTAAGTGCATAGGTTATTGCATGCCGTATTGGTAGTTATAACAAATCTAGCTCCACGTACAATACGTTAATAAATACGGGCATTTAAATGATGGCGTCTGTTAGCAGTGACCATATGTATTATGAATTACATAAAGAATGAAAGGAAGTACGCTAGCAGCCTTGTCACGTTTACTGACGAAGTTAAATAATGTCTTATTAAAAGTTGCTTCATTATAACAATGGTAGAGTCTTATGTTTAATAGTAGGCCTATTGTAGCTGCAGTTTGTTTTTGATTAGTAACAAGGTAGACAGAAAATATAATTTTCTGCATAATAAATACATTAAAATCGCTGATTTTCGTCACTAAATTTTAGTACGGGTCATCCATACAAGATTTAATTACGATCAAACAAAGGCATAGAGCGCTTAGAATACCTACACATGGCGGCGAGTCAGACAATATACATTTGCGACACGAACATTTACACGTACAAGAACATATGACAGAAGAGGAAAGTGTTCTCTCCTTTCAGTCTTCTGTTGAAACACAGGACATAGAATATTCCCACCCCTAATTGAGAAAGGGAGCAAGTTTTATTTCTGAATTAATATTCGCGGTTTAGAAAACATTGCTCTCTTGGGGACTGCAATTTATTTTGAATCAATCCTTCAGCATCTGGCGCAGAAGAGACTAACAAATAGAAGGGCTATGAAACAGTACGTCAGGTCTAAAACGTAATGGCACAGCAACAATGCGAGTTGCTGTAGAGCGACCCCATGTATAGGGTCTAAATACATTTCCACACGTCAACACTCTGTAAATTAATCGGACCCCTGTGGTGCGGACTGCATATGAAGGGTTATAGGAGACCCTTGCCTGCCGCGGTCACAGCAGATAAAACTGCTCTCTCGGAGCTATACTGTCGTTACTGCTTAAAATTAAGTTATTCGATATCATCAGTTAGAAACAATTTTCAAGTGCAGTCGGACAAACCTGGACAAGATGAGAACGGATAGAAACGGACGTAAATACAGAAAGAAAGTAAGAAAGTCAGACAGAATGAAGAAGCCAGGAAAAATAAAGGAAAGGAAGGAAGGAACGCAAGGCCAAAAGGAACGTGCGAAAGTAAAATTAGAGAAAGAAAGAAAAAGAAAAGAGATGGAAGGAAAAGAGAAGAAAAGGGAAAATGAATGAAAGAAAATGGAATCAGAAGAGAGAGAGAGACAGAGAGAGAAAAGACAGAAAGTTGCTTCCTTCACATCAATGGTACGATGTTCGATCTACCGTCCAAGTACGTTATCCTGTCATTTTGCTGAAAGGGTTGTGTAGTAAAACAGGTCCACATAACCAAAGCGATGTTGCTTGCACAACCCAATTAAATTCTGCGTTACGGTAGCGTTATGTTCTTCAGTTCGTTATCATGCGAAAGGACCGTGGTGTGCTCCACAGACGGGAAGTGGCTCCAGCGTGAGCAGACTTCCTGCAAGAGACGTGCAAGTTATGACAGATGTGAGGAACATTGCTACGACTACGACGGCAATAAGAACTCCATCGAACACGGTTCTGCTCGACATTTAAAGTAAGAAATTAAGCACCGTCACGGCAGTCACAACAGCCTGTTCCTGGTTCCCACCCCGAGACAACAGAAGCCAGCCCACATCCTCACACCCCACTTCAATTTTGTCCTCCAGTGTACGTCAAGGCCTGCCAAGTGGCATCTTTCCATGACGCTCTCCAACTGAAATGTTGTATCGTATTCAGTCCATGTTCAGCTTCTTTCATATTCCGCCACTTTTTAGCGTCTCATGTCGTCCTCTGTATTTGTGTTCGGTGCGCTTTGCCCTGTTTGTTTCCAGAGCAAATTATAAACAAATGCTGCATATTTCCGTCCCCTACCATCGAACCCGAGCCTCGTGATTACGATAGGCAATGGAAGACTTGGGAGTCCTCCCCGCAGTCGGTCTTGTGGACAGAATCCAAACGTAGGGACACATGCTGCTGGAGTCAACACAAAAGAAAGTGAATGCTTTTCAGCTGTCTTCGCAGGCAATATATATTGTCCTTATATGAAGAGTTCGTACAGAGCACACAGCGATATATTTATTAGCTCACATTGTTGCCATCCACGATATGGCTGTCAACGGTGTGTATGTGTTTGTGGGGGGATGCATGTGGGTGTATCGGTGGTTGGGTCCGGGGGGGGGGGGGGTGATACAAGATACGTAGCGCCACGCCATTCATTCAAACTTATACAGAAAATTATTTATTTATGTCCTTAAGACTGTGAAAGTGTTGCTTCTTTATTTAACAACGCTTTCTTAAGCAACTAACTCCACTAAAAAACGGACAGTTGCTCAGAGAGTGAACATTTTCTCTGCCTTTATATGGGGTATCATCAAATACACATGCGTCCGCTCGATCAACTGGGCAATTTCCTGAGCCAGCTGCATCCACTCCACACACCGCTATCTCATTTCTGTAAGATACTTTAAATGCTGTGTTTCCATTTACACCTGATTCTTACCGACAGGCTTACTTAAACATGACCGGATATTTGTGGATTACAAGCCACAGCCACCAAGATGCTCCATGAGAACTTCAGCGGAGGGATAAAGAAACATCAGATCCAACGTGGCAAGTAACACTCAGACGGACGAATTTATATGTCACAAATTTTCCGTCTTATTTCCTGGTGATGTTTCGCAAAATACGATCGACATTCTTCTCTTTTGTACGATATAAATTGTAAAATCTGAACAGGGGTTAGGCATAATGCTAGAGCGATCGCCACTATCCCCTCCCGGCCCCAAGCTTCAGGGCCCACATAGTCCTAATTTAAATGTAGGTGTTACTAACGTTGTCAAAATATCATTTTAATTTTAATCACATAGATACAATTTAAAAATAATCAAAATATGGAAGCAGAATATACAAACTGCGACGTTATGCAAAACGTTTTCCTGGTTAGAAAGTTATTATTCTGACACTTGCCGTCATTAACTGTGCATGTAGCACTCTGACTAACAAAAAGGCAAAGCCCTTATAGCGAGTTTATGTTTAGAGATGGCTGCGATGAAGATATATTCCTATGAGGAATAAACGTTATGGGATCCAAGTCCTTAATTTGCCACCACGGCCCCAGAAGCGTCGCTACAATAGTGAGTCTGCCATGTATAATAGCGTTTATCTTGCCCACAAATTACAGACTGTAATTATCCCAATAATAAACATATCCAATCAAGATACTGACCTAACCTATACCCAAATAGTGCTGAAGCAGACGAAAATATGAGCAATTTGCATGGACGTGTGAGTGAGAAACTACAAAACCATTAAGTAATGCGGCCGTGACTTGAACCGAGGGTCTCCCGACTGTGAAGCCAAGCGTTCAACGATGGCAGACTGTGAGGGCTTGACTGCTTGACTGTTTCGCGTGCTACACCAGCCACACGCAACTTTTTGTCTGACCGCTGCACCACCGTAATTATAATAATCTGTTCTTTACACATTTTGTTTTGACTTATGATTTCAGTTTGACAGTATTCATTATGCCTCAATTGTAGTGAATTAGAAAACGCAGCCTGGTGTGTAATTACCGCCATCTGTTACGGATTTCTCAAAACAAGATGAAAGGCAGTGGTTACTTCCTTTTTTAGCCCACTTTCCTTTCTCAAGGAAGAAAAGAGATGAGACATGGCTTATGGGATCAACATGAAGTGTGTGTGTGTGTGTATATGCTCTCGCGTTGAACGTTTGAACCATTTAAAAGGTTCACAAAATTTGGTATGGACATTAAAAAATTGGAGGCAACACACAATTTGTAATTTCTGATTTCTGGCAATCAGTAGTAACAACACAAACCTTATTTTTTAAGATCCATATTAACTGCCTATCTACGCCTACGTCTCCTAAGTGGCCTCTTTCGTTTACGTTTTACCGACCAAAATTTTACGTGTATTTCTCACCGCTCATTTTCCGGTCATTTCATCTCCCTAATAATGTTTGTTGAAGAGTGTACATTATAAAGTGTTTTATTAACAACGCCTATGTCCTCCTTCCTACTGTGAATTCCTTTTCCTCGGGTCTAAACACTGTGTTCTTCTTTAGCAAAACCAAAAATATTCCACATATTTTAACGTTCAAATTGAAATGAATCTGTCTTGAACCAGGGCGTAAATTTGGTGTTGCTACGTTATTATGTGTTTAGATGTCATGCTCAGTCTACTGGCAATCAAAGGAAATGAATACTGCAGGGGAATGAGAACATCGTTGTTAGTGGTTTTGGGTTGGATGTGGTTTGTTGGCTAAGCTTATGTGAAGAACATTAATAAGCTGAGGGCTGGAAGAGTTGCTATTTTAAATGAGAGTAACATTGGACATGTTTCTCATGAACAAACTTTAGGCTACCTCAAAGGATTCTACTAGAAAGTACGTAATAATAACAGGGATGATTTTTCTTTATAAACTTTGAAATTGGGCAACGTTTATTAACAGCCACAGTCTGTTGTCGCATAGACATATTCTGACTCAACTTCCCACGCTTAAATTTACAGGCTGCAAAGGTAAACACTTCTCTGAACACAAGCATCATTTATGTGAAAGTAGAGCTAAAGTTCCGGCAGCTTTACCTGTGGAAACAAACCAAAGTACTCGTTAGAGAAGAGGCTCCATGGACGGTACATTCGATCTGGGCGCAGTGGATAAGTGGAATAAACTGAACTTCAATTGTCCGGCATGCAGCCGCTCATGTTGCAGACTAAACTATCCTGCTTATTGAAGTTCAAGTATCTATTATTAAGTATTAATCCTAATGGTAAAGGTAAAGGTAAAGTTCACCCTAGAACGGGCCATGAAGGCCCAGAGGGGGAGCTGAGGTATAGCTCTACTCTTTTTTAACCCTGGCACTAGATGAGGGTGTGTGGTCAACTCCACGCCCCGGTCGCTTTACCCCCGGGAAAGAGACCCGGTACCCATTATTAATCCTGATATAAGATAAATTACATATCCAAAAGCAAATAATGATATGAATATAGCCTACACAACAACGCTTTATAAATTACGAAATTTACGTAACGTAGCGTCGAAAGGTCAAAGATAGGTTGAAGATATACAATAAAGCGACCACTGCCTACTTCAACGAATTATTCCCGGAGGAAACGTAGCAAAGTAAGAATACTTGAGTCGGGACAGTACGAGTAAGTCACCGAACGAAATTCGAAATAGCAAATTTCGGCGTGTGGATGTGGAAGGAGTCAGTCGCAACATTACCTGGCGTGAATAAGGGCAACTACGGGAGCCCCAAGTCAGGTTAGTCCACCTCCGGACTGAGAGTAGAACCCAGGAAGCTGGCGTGATAATAGTCACTCACATGTGACGCTCAGTCCAAATGACATCAAAACACCGGAAATTAATAAACCCAACGAGCAGTCGACCTACGTGAGTAAGTTCCACATCATTCGTCTGGAAAAATATAGTAGGCCTAATTCATCCAGACTCGCTGTCTAGTTTCTAACAACATATTATTAATTGTGTTCGAAAAAATTCTCGTGGTGCGTATTCGAGGGCTCGGTGACATTTCTTAGCATCTAACCCAGGTGCACTACGTTACGATTCTCCTCACCAACCCGGCTCTTCTGTGCTACAGGCAGCATCTCGCAAAATTAAGGATCTCTTCAACCTTCTTCGCGCACCAATATCAACAGAAGTGATGCTAGCAATTCAAGTGGTAGAGCAGAGGCTGTCAAAAAAGAAACTTAAATACACAATTCATTACCAGTGTACCTGTTTAGGGTCTATACTTATCTGAGTCTAACTTTATATTTAGGTACCTCTGAAATGTATTCCTCAGGAATACGAAGTATGCCTCAATCATTACTTATATTTCCGACCGCTTCCCTCTCTTCTATATAACCTGCCTAAATTTCATAGCTCATATAAAGTACAACAGATATATCGCAGGTAACAACATCTTTATTATTCCGGTCAGAGGTTCCACACTCCGTGTTATTTAGGATATCTTAACGCATCATCAAATAACGTCCATATCCTCTTCAGAACTACTTCGCTCTCCTGCTTTTATAAACGATTTTCACAAATGTAAGAAACTAATATTGAATGCGATCAAGTCTTTGACATCTTTCGTACTAACACACACTTGAACGACACGCAAATACGAAATGTTATATTATCTGTAACACATGTCAATCGGCTACTGATAAGAAATACTGTCTTATGGCTGTGTCGCAGTGTAACCTGGAAAAACTGTCCGACGCTTTTAATAAAAGTGGTAAATATTTACCAGATTAGAAGGCGTCACAGGCAAGAAAAGGCCGTATTCTTTCTAGTGAAGTTCGTGAGAGCGTTAACTCTGATATAATTAATTACTAAGAAAGTTTAAGATGAATCGATTTCATTACAGAAAGATTTCTGCCAGGTAATGTTACTGATATACAGACGTAATATGAGAAAACGTTATAGCACGTTTTGGTGCTGGTACATACTGATTAACAGGAACACTTGTTACGCCAAGTATTGCTGCTGGTACACACAGATACTACCTCGCATCAAATACATTTTCTGCCCATTATAAGCGGTGAAATTTTCATCCATATAAGAATACCTGCAACGTAGTGTCCTACGTTCGTGTCTGCTTCATCCCTGCACGTTGTCACAGCCGCAGATTATGTAAATGATTATAAACTTACGAGCAATCATCTGTGCTGTTGCACTCGTGTTATTTCTTTCATTGTAGCTGGAGAATTTCCTCGTATTAAAGCAGACGGCGTCTCTCCGACTATATACGAACCTTGTTCACACGTACAAAGTTATTACTCTCAGATAAAGAGATAAAAGTTGTCTCTGTATACTGCATAACATATAGGAGGAGTAGAGGAATATCTCCACTCATTCTTCACGTCGGCACTAGATGGCAATGAGTGGTAATAGTCACGCCCCGGCCTACTTACCTTAGGCTAAAGAGCCCCGCTACCCGTTGAGTAATAGGCTCGACGGGCCCCAGGCCTGTCTGCAGGTTTTTAAGAAATAAATTGTACGAAATGAAATTACAGAAACAAATTCTATACTGATTATGCTTTCCGTGGCTTTCTGACTGCCAGGTGAATAATGTTATATTATCTTAACGACAGATCATGACGACGTACACACTCCAAATGTTCTAGTGCATCGTACACAGTAATATTTATCTCATTTGATGCTGTACTAATTATTGAGTTAAACAGGTGACCAAACTACAGAGTAGATAATCTTTACTGCTACTTTGTGAGTTCCTGTAATATTTTCAGCGCGCTGCGGATGTCAGTGTTACAAATATTAAAATAATGGAAAGTAATACAATGTAAAGAAATTCTAGAGTCTGTCAGCTGCAGGCCTGATTCATTTACAAATCTAGGACCCTGGTGCGGGGTTATACGACATTAAAGTCTATTCAGCATGACGTTCTTCATTCTATTTAAGTCGTGCTCTTCAAGATTTCAGGGTCACTAGTGTTTTAATTAGTACATGTAACGATGAGAATAAAACTGTATCAAGAAAGTCTGTAATTTGAATAACTTAGCACGTACAAGTGTGGCTCAAAACGCATGCGCTCCTGGCCTTTTGTCTTTTTGTCGTCCAAGACCTGGAGTTCTTCGCACGTTTTACTGGGTTATTGAATATCTGAACAGTTAAGCCCCCTAACTTTCATTCTTCATGTACGGTGATTAGGTTGCCTCCCACTAAATTAGTCCAAATACATATAAAATTATAGAACGACTGGTTTTGTGTAGCAGTATGACTACAAAATTGTAGGCCTCTTTTAAGAGCCACATTTAACTCTAGTCCTGATTAGACGCTAGCCAGACTGAGTTTCTGTCGTGGTTTTTCTCGCTCTTTCCAATGATGTCTCAGCATATTGCACTGAAACAGACTAAGATTGCTTCTTTTCAAAGCCTCACTTAGTGGCAGGCCTACTTCATTATCATCTCCCCATTTCATTAGACTATTTATTTCCCCGGACCTGAAAGAGCGTCATTAAAGCATCTGAAACTAAATCAATCACAGCAAAATTATTCCAACCTGCGTAGGTCTCGGCTCTGATCATCGGTCCGAAGCCAGTTGCTTCAGACTGAAACTACTCTTGGCTTCGATGTACCTATACATACATATATGTGGCGGCACGCGGTGGCGCAGTTGGTTCGGGCATTGCGCTATAAGACGAAAGGTCGCGGGTTCGATTCAGGCTGCACTCTGGCCCTGGGCTCGATTCAGCCTCTAACAGAAATGAGTACCAGGATTATTTCCTTGGGGGGGGGGGGGGGTAAGGCGGCCGGTGCGTTGGGGTGACAACTGTACCACCTTCACGTGCCGATTGTCTGGAAATGTGGGAGTCTCAAACTCCTGGAACCCTCAGGGCCTGACCAGGCCTACGCTAGGATTGCTTTACCGTTACACATACATATGTTTAGGAAATTTTACTACAGGAACAATAAAGAGAACGGATCAGTTTCAAATCTGGGCTTAGGTGGGAAGATATTTAGATTCGAGTTACTTCAGGACGACCATACGTACATAGTGTAATGTAAAGTGTAGTGTAAAGGATATAATTCTGAAATGAAATTCAACAATGTTCCGTCAAATTAAATTACAGAATTAGATAGGCCGTTATTTTGTTTTTAATAAACCCTTCCAGGCCGCATACGAAGTCGAAACATTACGAGTATCACAAGAGAGAAACAAGAATTTCTACACTCTTATTTATAGAGGTTAAAGCCAATTGTACCATCATGATTAGTGGAACAAAAAACTTTGCAGAAATGCTTTTAAAATGTCACAGAGAAGATGTATAACCAAAGTGTACATTGTAACATGTTTTTATAACAACTGCTTTTAATGTAACTTATATAAATATGTCCAACTCTCTGGTATGACATTCGTTTCAAAATACCCGCCTCGTTTGATCTCTGTTTGAACATCTTGAATTATGAGGCATTATATTGAAAGTTTTTCCTTATGATTATAACCTGTTTCTCAACAGTTCAGTTAGACCGCTACACAAGAACTCAGTTGCAAACCCTAGCCACGCAGAACCAGATTTGTCTTGCTCTACGATGCAACGTAACCAACTCTCTTCTGTACTGCCTTTTCATTCGCGACCTTTATTTTGCAGTTTGGAGTTATGCAGCTGCGTACGACCACTAGAACTTAACACTGGACATACTGCGTAACTAATGCCATTGAGCAGAGGTCTCTTTCAGAAGCGAATATTTGCTCACCTTATCTTAGAACTTCGCCTTTGATGAAACCAGAAGGTTCATTACAGTATTCACAACAGCCCAGCACCAATGTCGACCCTAAATATACATTTATACAACCCATCCCCACCGTAACCCAGAGTGGGTTACATAGAACTTGGGTTCTTGTTGCGTAGTTACTAAATTTTTTTAATGTCCTTATCGATTTACTTCTTTCTCTATGTTCTATCAGCCTTAGCTATATTCCAGAGATACCCAGTTTGAATTTCAACCGCACTACCACCTATTCTATGTTTCGTAGTTTTACTCAGTTTCTCCTGGCAAATGATGGAATGGCAGGCGTCTTTATAACATATTACAACCTCCTTCTCCCATATCCTTTTACAGTAAACCTTCGTGTTATTATTTCCACATATTTTTATGTCTGAAAACTGAATCGGTATCGTTATACAACCTAAGATACAAACTGCTTCACCATGCTGTTACACAGAATAGTTGCATATTAGTCTACTATCAATCTTGCAGATTTATTCCTTGCGTACAGAAATTCTTAGAACAGCAATAAACACCTCTTGTCCTTAATTTAACAGTCCTGTTAGGGACTTACAGTATGAGGTCAGAGGTGAATTAAGTTTCCGATAATCATACAACAAGAACCACAACAACTGATCCACACGATTTAAATGGGTGGAAAAGCTACTCAATGTCGAATGTTGCTCCGTGTAATTTCTTTGCTGCTGCGACAGGAGTTGACCTAAGAAGGGATGAAGAAAAGAAAGGACAGCCCATGTCTCCTTACTAGCCGTAGACTTCGACGTACATGGCAGTTAAGTGCATGCACTATGTGTTGTACCAGTTAACCGGCAACAAGACAGGGAAGTGTACAGTAGATTTATATTGTCTCTCGCCTCTTGCTATGGTCATGAGGTTAAAAAATCTTTGTACAATTCTTTACGTAAAAACCTCCACTATAAAAACGTAATACCTTCTTTAAAGTGTGGAACATTTGCAGCAGATTTCTGAAATTAGTAGTAGCATTTGAATTTCAGTTTTCTCGTAAAGATGAAAATGTAAATACGTATTTGTAGCTCAGAGATTACTGAGGTTACTGAACAAGTCTATAACGTGAAACAGGCTTACGTTCAACGCAGTTTAAATATTTAAGTGACGGACTGAAGAAGAACCCAGTTCAATTTTATACGGGTACGTGCCATTTCTTAGATAAATATGGAAATAATTTTCAGACAAAACCGAGGAGTTTAGTGTAGCGGCAAAGATCTGGACGTGTAGTCAGAGAGCTGCCCGCTTCGAAAGTTTGTTGAAACATTGATCAGCCGTGGTATTTTGTGGTTTTTCTCAGTACCTCCAGGTAAACGCCGGGAAATTAGGGTAGGGTAATGCGAATAGGGCTAAAGGCTGCCAAGGTTTACTTTAGCAAAACGATTGGTAGATATCAATGAAACAAAACCTGTCATCTGAGCTGACGCCGATGATAACGACCGAAGTGTCCTACGTTATCTTAGGACAGAAACATGTGTTTCAGTACTTCAATTTTCAAGCGCCGGAGAGCAGTATAAACAAATGTAAACAGATTCATGGTTATATAAGGGTAGTCACTAAAATAACTGGGCTGCCGCGATAGCGTAGTCGGTATAACGACTCGCTACGGAATGGACGGTCCGGGTTTCGAACCCCGGTGGAGGCGAGATTTTCCGGACACATACAAAAGGCTGGGTGGTCCTCGGGTCCGCCCGACGCCGACCCAGCCTCCTATACAATGCGTACCTGGTCTCTTCCCGTTGATAAGGCGGCCGGAGAGTGGCGTTGACCACCCACCCCCACCTAACGCCGAGGTTAAAGGAAGAGTAGAGCTATACCTCTACTCCACCTCTGGGCCTTCGTGGCCTGTTCTAGGGTGAGCTTTACCAGTAATTGGACCTAAGATAATGACCGTTCAAAGCCCAGTGACATAAACCTACTGTGCTCTACAACTTAAAAATTTCTCATTTTGCCTGCACATGTTTATGTGTTTAAAGTGACTCTCAGATCGGAAGGTACTCCCAAGAAAACAAGTTAAAATGGAGGAATTGTAAATAATAATAATAGCAATAACAATAATAATGCTCTCACAATAATCACCGGTTATATTCTATATAGAATTGACGTGTTTGTATTGGGCAAATCTTGCTCTCTGTCGTTATGTGTGCAAGTAGTTACGAATAAAAGTAGAAGTTGACACCAATGGAAGGTATATTTTATTCGGTATTACCGTGTCCAACTCTGCCGAAACTTTTTCTAAACAGTAGCAGGTAACAGTGGAAGATAGGTGGCTGAGAATGTGGATAGAATTTGGAATAACGAGAACGCACACATGAATTTGGTTGTCAAACATCTTGGAAAACGTCCATATGGGAGTTCAAGAAGGAGATGACAGGATGATATTTAGAGTGATCTTATGAGGGGGAGGTAGGTGGTGAGGTCTGGATGTGGACAGAAGTGGCTTGGGATGAGTTCAATATCGTTAGCGGTGTTCCATGTTTGCGTTCTAAAGCCATGTCGTTAATTTTAAGTTAACTTTAAGAGCCGCGTTTGCGGAAGAAAACATTGCGTCTCTTCATGACACATGACACATGACACTTGTAATAAATAAAAAACATTAATATGAAGATGATGTTCCTGAGGCCGGGAACGCTTCCACTTGTATAAATGAATAAGAAAAAGACATATAAATTTCACGGACATTAATTCCTAATTCTCCGCAGAAGGAATGATCATAATTATCCATTATTCCTTTTGTATGATTCCGTTCAGAAACAATAACAACATATTCATGCTATCAGATAAAGGCCACGTGAACCTAACTTCGTCTAGTCGTGACTCACTCCCATGATAATGCTTCATATTGTATTAATGTTCTCCATTGTTACCCTCAACCCCCGGCGGAAGTTTCCTGGTGAGTGACGTAACTATGCACGCCTAAGGCCAGTTATGAATATCTACCGGTAGATGGAAGTACAGACAATATGATTTAGCTCCTGCGTTATTGTTGTCAGGTGAAGAGTTAGTTCCTCGGTAGGTCGCCTCGTAATTCGATCAGCTTTCGTCATACTAATAAGCTATTGTTCTCAAAGCTTTCATGTATGATGGAGTAGAGTGCAATGCTAAAAGTTTTCATCTTGATATATGAGCTGGGCGTTGGAGCAGGAGGTTCATATGTCCGCTATCCGGCAGAATGAATAGTCCTAATAATTACAAAAACTCAAAGCGCTTTCAAGAAGGAAACATACTGCAATATAATGTTTTATTAATTAGTCTTGTTGATTTGTTATTCAACTTAAAGTTTTTTTTATAACATGTAAAGCATTATTTTAAATGTTATGCACACATTATTATCTACAGAGGAAGCAAAAGAGAAAAACAAAGTAGAAAGCCTCAGGCAAATTGTAACTAAATTATGCAGAAAAATTTGAACCTCCCTAACACGCACATCATACATTTCTACAGACACTCCGAAAAGTAAGGACGTACAGTAGGCTACTCGCCACGCTGGTGCAGATGCCAGAGACACAGAAAGACTTCCGAAAGAAGCCAAAGCCGAATTACGGCAGTTATTGCCAACGGATAGCCAATATCCAATAACAGTCTGTCAAATGATCTCTGCGTCAGTTGCTATACTCCAGAAAAATAACATTTGTATCCATACCTGTTGCGTTAAAACCCTCCAAACCACGAAACACATCACACTTTAATCAAAACAAAATACAAAACGTTGCCGACTTTTTCACTTAACGACGGATTTAATGGATAAAGTTAAAAGTTCTGTAATACGTACAAATGAACATACATTCTAAACATAAATAATGGAACACTATAGGCCTGTTGCTGGCGGTTCAACGACACCGCGAGCCTCTGCTAAGAAAAACAAGCAGATGGAAAAACAATTCGTAAATTTATTATACTCGAAATGCAAGCTCAACTAAAATGCGTGTGGCCAAATTTTCACGACACCCTCTAAGCTGCTTGTGATCCCCTTCAGGATCGCGACACGCAGTTTGTGAACCATTGCGTTAAACGGCAAGCAGTGAACAAGCAAAAGTTCAGAACATCGTATAATAATACATCAGCAGCCAATACGAACAAAATCCCTTAGACCAATTTCAATATCGGTGTCATGCTGTTTTAGTGTTAACGTCATTATGAGGAATAAGAACAAGACTTAACAGAAGTGAAACAACTTGCATAAAAGATGATTCAGTACAATGTGAATCTCGTAAATACTGTAGCTGAAAAACATATTTTCATTGCTTTGAAATTCTATAAAGCTGTTCAACTACGTCGTGATAAGAACTAACAGGTAACAAGAATATTCACCTACGTCGTGTGTTAACAATGACGGTTGAATATATCCCGCCTGACAAAACTCAAGAGACTGCTGCAACAAGAAACCATTATTCCGGCATTTTTTTAGAGAAGCGGGGGAAGTCACGAAGTACCTAAGACGAGACAGAATGCAAAATTTCAAATATTCAAGCTGGGGACCTACAGAATACAAATCCAGAAGGTTACAGATACGCTAAAATACTCGGCGTATAGAAAACATCCTGAAAGTAATCAAGGGATATTATTAAATAATAGTCCTACAAGCGTATCTTTAAGTTTGTTCTAAAATGAACGCGTGAGGATTTCGTTAAACCGAAGAACGAACGGCTTTCTACCGTCACCGTCTCGCACACTGCACTTGTGATATTTACTGAAGAATGTCCGATCACAGTGCATTTCCGCAAATGGCAGACAATTAGCAACCGTTACGCTACAGAGAACAAAATACTCGCCAATCGCACCAAACAGGCCTACTTGCCAGGTGTATTACAACTGAGCTGTTCTGTGAGCTATAAAACTGTCTAACGTTATTGTGTTCATATGCTGACGGTGTGAACCCTTTAATACACACTCGTATTCATACGTATGTGCCACGTCCTTTAAGGATGAATTACATATTTTGGCAGACAGTTTCAATTGGTTTTGAGAATAAACAGCGATGATTTTCCTGAAGGTCTGTTAGTGGAATTAATTTCATGTCCGATACGTTTTTGTTTTCTGTGTAAGAGGAACTAACCTTTTAAAATGTTATTCTAATCATCTGCCCCCTACAGAAACGTAAAAGGCGAATATCTGAGTACGTTTCACTACTGTAACACAAATCATTGTTCTGATTTACACTCAACGCACTACGTTATAAAACTGTCTAGTGTTATGCGCCTGTAGGTCGATGGGATTTGAAAGCCGTATATTTCAATGTATTTCACTATATTACCAAAATCGTCCTTCTTGTCGTTGCAACAGCATCTACAGCACGACGCAGTCCTAATTACTACCACTACAGTCACCAACATCGTCACCAACTTAATCTTTACCTGCAAAAAGAATTCTGCCATTGTGTCGTCATAATCAGCATCGCCGTGTCCATTGGCTCCCTTGTGATCATGGTACCGGCACGGCGCATCTTATGGCTATGGATGGCGTAGCGGCATCCGAATCTATAGGGCAAGCAGAAAGAAATTATCGTGAATATGCAGTCTTGGAAAACCGACAAAGGGGTCATTCCGTTGGTGGTTGGGCGGAGACTAAAATCCTCTCATCGTAAGATGCTAGCGTGTTAAAAAATGCTACAAGGGACCTGGAATACAGAAGGCATGAGAGAGATGCGAAATGAATATAGAATTTTGCACCTTGACTTGTTGCATTACACAGTGTTAACCGTACAAAATAATAAATAAAATTCAGTATTTTTCTTAACGTAGACGATTTACATAAAACCTTCGTTTGAAACAAATCAGCTTATAGAATCCTCAAAAGGTAGGTATAATTTGGGAAAACTATTCAAAGATAAAAACATGATATTAAAACGGGCCTGGAACAAATAGGGCGTCGGTGTGTCAATTTGACTCGACCGGCTAAGGAAGGGAACACTAGTGGGCTCTTTTCTTCATGATAAAGAACCCTCGGGGTTTCTTCTGGCCGAACGACTCTTAGCTTCACGAGAAGGAAACTACCCAACGGATTTAGACAATCAAGTTGTACTGACCATAATCGTTATCGGTGTAATATTCCGGGCCATCGCAGCCATGAGCTCACAAAAATCATCAACCTAGTAATAGTCATCATCGTAAAACTAAACATGATCATAACCGTAATGATAATAGATATCACTGCCACTGTCATCATCAGACAGGAGATGTGGCTACAGTAAATCAGGCTTGATCCAGATCGGTCACCCATACAATTTGTAGTCCTCTGTCGTCCATCCATCGGTTAACAAAAGCACATTACCCAGGTGAATGGGTTTACCGTTAATTTCTTGATAATTCTGTGAAAGCGTTGGGATCATGTATTTTCTTGTATCATCTTTTCGTACAGCCCAGTTTTGTTTTTGGTTTTTGTGTATGTAATCAGCAGGATTTCTCGATTCTGTAAGTTTTGTTAAACCCACAACTGTTTTCCTTTGTTCATTGTGTCTGGTCCACAATCATGGATTTACACTTGGAAAAGTGAACAATTAGCAGTCATGTCCTGGGAATGGTTCAATATGCTGGAATACAAAAGATTCGCTTTAGCTAACCACGAAGAGCAATGATCTTCAAGATGTTTATCTTACTTTTACTTCAGATTATTAAGTCAGTTTCTTTACTCTGACCAAGTCAAGGCACAGAAGAAACACTAAGGACCGGGGCTGAGATAAAAGAGCTGGTCGGTCGTGTTTATTTTAGACTTCAGGGGCGGCGGTAAGTAAGCATGGAGCACTGGCGGAATGAAGACTGACAAAGTGAAAACAAAGTATCAGATAAAGCCGATTCCTGCTGTTATTTGTTTGCGACAAGTGCCAAATAATGTGCCCCGGAACAGAACAAGGGCCTTCGCGGGCGGGTAACATCATGTAAATTCCTCAGCTATTGTATGACCTTGATGGCTATGGCATTATTGAAGTATGAAAATTAAAATTTGTTCTTTCAAACTTTCAGAATAACTTAATTGCTGTCTTAACAAAACACACACATTTATTAAGCTTATTTTGTGCTGTTATTTTACAAAGCTTCAGGCAAGGAGTGAGAATTTATTGTTATTTTGGGACGGACGGGATCATGTCGAAGAGATCACATGCTCGAAAGCTGTAAAAGATGAATTACGTAGTTCAAGAGGCTAGAAAATTTGCTCATAGAGTAGATGTCGTGGCTTCTCAACAAGTCTGGTGTTCCGTGGCAGCTTACATTTCAGAAACAATGGTTTACGTTTGTTCAGTGTTATAAAAACGGCGCTATAATCGTGTGGAATGTTTTCTCCGAACGATTGATTGTTCCAACGCCATTTTTCCTATTATCCTAGCAACAGCTCTAGTTTTCGTTTTCCCGTAACCTGGCACCAGTTTAGGTTTAATGAATGATTATGTAGCTCTCAGCGTAGAAAATGACATGTTCATCGTCTTGGACTCAATGACGGTTGAAATTTAAAAAAATAAAAGTGTGGTGTTTTCTAATTACAGTTTGTGGGCTTTTCATAAAAATATTGCAGCCTTCTGTCAAATTTTACTCAACCAATAAATATCTGATTTCATTAAAATATTTCAAATATTTATAAACTCTTAGGTGGAGACAAATACAGAGAGAAACAAACGTGATAATACTGTAAAAAGGTAGGTTAAAAGCACCTAACATGCATAATTGGATAATCCCCAATTGTTCAAGAACTGCGAATAAGGGATTAATCGATTTGGCAGCACGTTCACCACATACAGTAGGCCTACACTCGGCAGCTCAACGTTATACACCACAGCAAGGTCAGTATCCTACAGCATACTTGCAACTGACTCGTTGCGAGGTTCGGGAGAGATATGAGTTCCCGTTCAGATGATACGCGGTAATCAGTTGTTGGCTGCTTAGCGGGATTTCAGACCAAGAACTAGGCGTTGTGGTAATCCGCTAATGGAGAACCAACAATTGCCATTTCCTGTTGAAATTACTGTACTCAGAATAAGGCGGATCTTGTACTGGTTTATCCAAACGTAGGCCTATCTGGCATTCGAATGACAAGGTTATTTTGAATCGTGAGTGGATGACACGTGAAAGGAGACAGTTTTCGGCTCATTAAAATACACGTCTGGAAATCTCTTCGAACATATGAGCAAATTACCCTACTTGAACCACACGAATCCAGTCCAGTCCACTGTTTCTATAAGATCCAATTTTTCCCTCTACCCATGAAACATTTAAGTGACCCAGTCCAAGGCTCTGTTTCTACAAGATCCACTTTAGCATGACTCTCTCATCTACACCTAAACCATTTAAGTGATCCCTTCCCTTCAGATTTTTCGCTAAAGTTTCTACGCATTTGTCCACCTATCTGTACGTGTTACATGTCCTGCCCATTTCAATCTCCTCTATTTAAATCCCATAATTTCATGTTATTTGAAGAAGGAAACATGGCGAATGGCTGAGACGAGGATATGCTCCTCTTCCCCCTATCTATTCAATTATAATTTGTGTTATGAAAATTAGTCATATTCGCCAATGACTGGTTTTGAGTTTTTTTCTGATTACCTCTGGAAGAAAGATTTGGAACCAGCTGAGAAGTTTTGGAGTGATATGGTGTCCCCGTTAGGGACACATCAATTACTGCAAATCATATTTGTGATGCGAATGTGTTTGTCATATTTAGGGTGTACTTGATTATGGTTTTGTCAGACACCAAGGTAGCGCCCATAAACTGCACTCCAACCATAAACATATGACGTTATAGGTCAGCAAATGTCTGTGTTGTCCTTTAGAGGACATTAAAAAACAGTCTGCAAGGGCGCAGACTGGATTTATCTGGCTACTGTAAGATCCACTGGTTCTATCTTCTAAACACAATACTGGACTGTCGGGGTCCATAAAAGGCTGGAAATTTCTTTACTAGCTCAAAGAATATTGTTTTCTGAAGAGAACTTATATTAGTTATTAGTTAAATTAGTTAAATAGTTAGACAGTCCTTTGAACGCTGTGTGATTGAATGGTTCGCCGTCCAAAAAGTCCTATCAAACACTTAGGCCTAACTATTCACTGTTTCAGAATTAATTTTGAATAGGGTCTCTTGAGACGAACTAATTCGCGATGGCTGAAGAAGTAGTTCTGACACAATGTTTGAAACCGGTTCGTCACTGTCAAATTGAAGAGCTGTCTGGGTGACATGTCGAACACGTGTTCTAGCATCGTAAGCTTTGCAGTAATGCCGGAAACCTGTCTCTTTCTTCCTGAATATCATAAAGTCTTACTGCATAATGCAGATGGATATAGTAGGATGCGAGTCTTCAGCTTCTATCCATCTTATTCAAGTCACAAGGGTCTGTGTTAGTGTTCAACTCTCTTTATCTGCAGAAAAAGTGTCCTTACATGTGCACAGGCCTAGCCTATTTCATTTCTGAGAGGTGTCTTTCAAACCCGTTTCGTAAGAAGACTTTTACTTTACCGTAAAACAGAGAATTTTTAGTGAGTTCACCAACTTGATTTAAACAATAGAGTTGGCACATTCCCAAAAAATATAAAATGCACTTTGCCGCACATTCGTGACAGCCTGAAGCACATGACAAGTGGACAGTCGCTGAACAGACCTTAAGTAAATTTCGTATTGGGGAGTTAAATTCAAATATGTTATACAATCTAATTTTGGTTTAAAAGGACGAAATAAGGAACACCTTACGTGAAGACCTTCATGCTGTGCTCATCTTGAGCACAGAAAATATTCTAGTATTCGAAACCGTACTCTCTGATACCACTAGAGCCTCGTATTTCTGTTTTTCGACGGAAGTAGCAGACGCTGAACACTGCAGGAGAAATCAAAATTGGAACGAAGAGGCCTCTAGGTACGTCATGAGCCTTAATTGTCCGTTAATGGAGAGTAGTCCTAACGCAAAACTTTCCGGTGACTAGCGATAGTGAAAACAAAAGCGTGAATAGAAAATCCACCGCATTTCTACCGGTAATGGACGGTAATGGGCATTGTAAGATTAGCAAAGAATCAGTGTCCAGCTGAAACTAGGCAGCTCCGTTATCCATACAAATTTAAAATCCATTATCATATCATCTATTCCCCCGACACAATTAGCTCTACAAAACAACAAAATAAACAAATAAACAACACACGAAAGCCATTAGATCCATTGAGTTTTCAGGTTTCTCTGTGGTATTGTGTGAGAACATGAGGTAGGCCTGCTGACTAATTGAACATTCCGGTGCTCTGATTGACACTGCACAATTGGCATTTTGCATATTGTAAGCCCTACAGAACATGTTAACAACGACGTATGTTTCAGCATGCCCTTTATAAACAAGGCAGAATTCCGTCACTTTTCGGGTTCAATGAGACCGGCCAACCAAATACTTGATCAACTGAAGCACCAACGAATTACGCTAAACCAGTCGTCTAAGAATCGAATTAACTGACATAACTAAAAATCTAAAAAACCATGTAACTGACTAAGTGATTTAATTAACAGGTTCAAGAAAGAACACATAATATACCATTGAAATAAAAATTAAATAAATTAAATGGGAACGAAGAAAAAACTTTGCTAAGTTGTTAAGTACCCAAGGTCTTCCTGGCCAAGACCTCCCATTTTCCGGGGTTTGGAATGTACTTTGCAGATGTGTGGTAGGACTCCTTGGAAGGGGCACTGGCATGTCGCAAGAAGTCTAAATACACAGCACAACACAAATGCAGAAATACGAGTAAAACATATATACATTTATGTCCTGAGTGAGCTTCGAAATCACGACACTTTTCCGAGCGACAGACGACAGACATGCCTTAGACCGAGTGATTATCGAAATAAGTAAATAACTTGAATAACACCTAAGTACCAATCTGCATAAGATAACACCACTTAAACGAGACTACACGCGAGAGGATGAAAGTTCCTTAGTGAGGAGAATGAATGTACCAGCCCTTGGCACAAATCCTTCATCAGGTCCCAGGATTCTGCATTCGTTACATACACCTCTTTAACATTTCGCTCTACAGAGCAGAGACATTACTGAGAAGCTAACAGTTCCTTAGCCTATGAAGAAATTACCAGCACTTTTATAAAGGCTTATGAATCCTTTAATCAACGAACCACAAATTTCCTGCATTCTTCAGAATAAAATGTTCACATTGAAACCTAAGCTATTTTTGCACAAGTTCCTTTATGATTCATAATAATTTAGGATATGATAGCGTCAGTTCTACCTCTTCGGTTGTCACGGGTAGGCTGATCTTTCCGCTTTCTATTTACAACACGCTGCGGTGTGGGTGGCCAGAACGTGCGTCTTTCTACCCTCAAGCGAACTTCCATCTTAAGCCTACTCATACAGACCTGAACTTTAATGCGTCTGTAAACTTCTCTTGTGTGTTAATTAATAGTTTCTGAACTGACTAATAGAAGCCTAAACTCGAGACAAAATATATTCTTTAGATACGAAAGTAAGATTGAAGCATAATTGACTCAAGTTAAAGTAACATCTTAAGCCATAATAAGAATGGAAATGTGCATGTCAATTTGAAATAGCTATAACAATTCTTGCTAGCGGCGGGCATTACGTTTCTGAAAGTTAGCTCGTTTGGCATTTGTTGTTTATAATCCTGCTTTTCCTGTAAATTTTCATAATAATTTATCGCATATATAATCTGCTGCTAATAGAGCTATTTAATGCAGTCACAAATATACTGTTGATACAGCTATTTAATGCAGTCACAAATGTACTGTTGATACAGCTATTTAATGCAGTCACAAATATACTGTTGATACAAATATTTAATGCAGTCACAAATGTACTGTTATACAACTATTTAATGCAGCACAAATGTACTGTTGATACAATTTTAAATGCAGTCACAAATGTACTGTTGATACAACTATTTAATGCAGTCACAAATATACTGTTGATACAATATTTAATGCAGTCACAAATGTACTGTTGATACAACTATTTAATGCAGTCACAAATGTACTGTTGATACAACTATTAAATGCAGTCGCAAATGTACTGTTGATACAGCTATTTAATGCAGTCACAACTGTACTGTTGATACAACTATTTAATGCAGTCACAAATGTACTGTTGATACAACTATTTAATGCAGTCACAACTGTACTGTTGATACAACTATTTAATGCAGTCACAAATGTACTGTTGATACAACTATTTAATGCAGTCACAAATGTACTGTTGATACAGCTATTAATGCAGCACAAATGTACTGTTGATACCACTATTAAATGCAGTCACAAACGTACTGTTGATACAACTATTTAATGCAGTCACAAATGTACTGTTGATACAGCTATTTAATGCAGTCACAAATGTACTGTTGATACAACTATTAAATGCAGTCACAACTGTACTGTTGATACAGCTATTTAATGCAGTCACAAATGTACTGTTGATACAACTATTTAATGCAGTCACAAATGTACTGTTGATACAACTATTTAATGCAGTCACAAATGTACTGTTGATACAACTATTAAATGCAGTCGCAAATGTACTGTTGATACAGCTATTTAATGCAGTCACAACTGTACTGTTGATACAACTATTTAATGCAGTCACAAATGTACTGTTGATACAACTATTTAATGCAGTCACAACTGTACTGTTGATACAACTATTTAATGCAGTCACAAATGTACTGTTGATACAACTATTTAATGCAGTCACAACTGTACTGTTGATACAACTATTAAATGCAGTCGCAAATGTACTGTTGATACAGCTATTTAATGCAGTCACAACTGTACTGTTGATACAACTATTTAATGCAGTCACAAATGTACTGTTGATACAACTATTAAATGCAGTCACAAATGTACTGTTGATACAACTATTTAATGCAGTCACAAATGTACTGTTGATACAGCTATTTAATGCAGTCACAAATGTACTGTTGATACAACTATTAATGCAGTCACAACTGTACTGTTGATACAGCTATTTCGTGAAGACATAAATGTACTATTGCGAAAGCTATCTGGTGCAGACACAAATGTACCATTGATAAAGCTATTCAGTGTTAATACAAATGCACTGTTCGTACATCTATTCGGTGCAGACACAAATGTGCTATTGACGCAGATCTGCGGTGCATAGATAAATCTAATGTGACAGATTCATAGCTAGGCTAAGCTACTTCAGTCAGTCGTATATACTCACGACATTACATAAGTCAACGTTACACTAAGTGAAGGATAAAAAATAGTTTTTGCAAGCCGGTATACTTGCATGGTTACAAAACATACTAAAAGTTTGAATAAACATAGTACTTATTAGTTAACTCTAATCCGTGTTTTACTTTACGAATTTATTTTCTTGATGAAAATGCATTTTCTTCAATAAAATGATTGATAGAAAATATAGTGAAATTCACCTAGCCATTTTTAACGTATACTATCTACCTTTTTGGAGCAGAGTAATCCTTGAATACCTAACAGTCATGCGGCGAATCAAAGAGACTCACCTATAAGAAACCCAGAGGTTTATTAAGGTGTTCTATTGGCGGGCTTGGAGATGGAATGAAAGTCAGCTTGAGCAGGCAGGCGAGCTGACATGACCTCACCATTCTGCTCTCACTCTGTGAAATTCTGATAGGTCTACGTGTGGAAAAAACGATTGACAGAGTCTTATGACTTAGCGTCACGCTATGAAGGTGCAGATGGGTAACTGTAGTAAAGTTTCACACATTCTTAATCTCGGCATTATGTGAAGCTGAGCAGCCAGATTCACTCTCTGGCCGCTTTACGCAAAAAGAAAAAGACTAGGTGGATAGAACGATGGGCGGATCTTAGGTCCAGCCTCAATTTGGTGTCGCAGACAAGAACTCTCGTCCTGTCTGGAATCAAACTCTGGTGCTTAGGAAACGTAGTAGTGCAGTAGTTGATACTTAGTGCCACGTAATCTATTTAAAATGCATGCTACATTATGGTAATCGATTCGCGGTACATACCTTCCTTCAACACTTGTGTTACTTATGAAGCAGAAGCTTGGGAGACACCAGGAACAAGGTCGTGACAAATCCATACGGAGGAGTCGGTTGCTTGGCGACATTCTTCGTGGCCGGCTGAGGTGTTCAGCTCTGTAGATGGCTGGAACACTGCCACACATTTCACAGACGGTCTCGCTTACACCGTTCGTTTATGGCCATTAACTTGCAGTTTCAAATTCAAACAAGCAACCTGAACCAGATTTTCCTGTTCATGGTGTTGTGATTTCCACTGCACATTACAGTGAAATAACTTTGGGTATTGCAATGGTCACTGAAATCTGAATGTACGTGCAGAGTTTTGGTGATCAAACGTCTACAAACGCGACCATTTTGAAGACCATGAAGTTGGTTGGAAAGATTTGTGTAGGATTATGTCGCGAAGATTGAAAGATGAAAAACTTCGCAAAAAGCTAACCCAGCGACACAACGCTACATCTATAAAAAATGGGCACTAAAATAACAAAGTGTAAACCTCAAATCTCGCAATACATTTTCTCTCTTATTAGCGCCTCTTAGGACGCACAAACTGCATCTTTTATCTACTGATATACACGGGCCTTTAAATTGTGTTCTGCACAAGCATTTTACACATTCCAAAAATCAAGTTGGCCATACCGTGACTCAGTATGTAGGACTATTTGCATCTGCATATTTGACAGTGGGAACCTCTCAAAATAATGTGGAAGTCAGTCTTCATGAGGTCGGCCAAACAACCCTAATAATTTATCTGCTGCTGATTATGCTCCATCTTCTGTCAATGATCGCCAATATCCTGATGGTACTCCAGTCTCCGTCACTGATCGCGCATATCCAAATGTATTCCAGCATCTCCCACATGTACCTAGATTCTGAACTCAGTTATGTATAGACAAAGTTCCACTTTCAAAAACTGCTAAGTATTGATCAATGATTCGATCACGCAGTTCGACCAATTAAAACCACGGCAAATTACCACTTCCATTTCACATGTTTCGTCCCACTTCTCGGCAAAGTGCTCAAAGTTGAGGAAAAAGAACATTTATTCATTACTTACGGTATTACCGCCTTAAATTTAAGTTATAAACTTTCACAGGGTTGACCCTTAATACCCACATGTACGTAGGGTGTATGTGTATAGGAAAGGGTTCTTTCAGTACAATATTTATTATAAATATTCAGTCGTGTTATTCGACTTTAAAAACTTTTACATTAAAATTGCTTCATTATTCCTATACACTTCAAAATGCAATACTAAAATTGATGTTTTAAAATTAAATTGTGGGAATGCGTGTGAAATGGGACTAAAGAGCTCAGGACAGGTAAAACATGCAGGCTTTTAATATAAGTTTATTAAATAAGCTTACAATTCTTCCTAGTTTGTATACTAAGTATCAATATAGTATTTAAGTGTCTTCGCGAGTTATTGATTCTCGAATTTGCTTATATCGCATGTACGTCAGAGCTCCTCTTTATCCTGGAACTGCAACTGCGACTTACAAACGTAAAGTTGTCGTTGCGTTCAATAACCATGCCATGCCAGAGTAGGCCTACAGAATGAATGGAGGCAACCCTCCAAGCTTTCACAGTCTCAGCACTAGAAGAAGGTAGTGGTCAATTTATATCTCTCTCTTCTTTCTATTTACTTCTAACTCCTCCATTTATTTCTACCTCTCTTTTTTATTTATTTCGGAATTTCTTTTTCACCTTTACTTTCCCTCCAGTCTTCTTTTTTGTCATTTCTCCCCCTATTTTTCTGATTTAAATTTTTCCCCTTTTGTTTTTTCCCTCCCCCTCTCCCTCTCTCTCTCCTTCTGTGTCTCCTTGTAGTTCCGTCCCTTTTCTTTCTGTGTTTTCCCTCTTTGTAACTGGACATCATGGATGAGTGATTAGCATTTATGATTCTTATTTCGGATATTCTGGGTTTAAATTTCGGACTAAAGTCCTGCAATCTTAATAGGGGAATTTTGTGATTTTTTTTCAGAGTTTCAAACAAAACGTCGGGATAGCAGACCACAATAAAATAGGCCACTGCTGAATCATTCCACACACTTATCAACAATTCACATATCATCGTAACATTCCATAAAATATAACCCAAAATTAGAAGAACTTTCATCCAATCCACCAAAATTGTTTTTTCTGCCCCCCTTTACAAATCGCGTAATATTCTACGGCGAAACAAAGAATGGGCCTAGGTCAGTGCAGCCACTCTAAAGTAAAATTTTGGCTGTTGACATCTGATAAATCCTACTCTCTCTTGTCCTCAATTACGTTGTGATGAAAATCTTAAGTACAGGCCTACTACTTTATGTCGGTTATGGAATCCTTTCATTACGTAAAACCAATTCATTGTTAGGCCGCTAGTAATGGTGAATGATGTTAATAAGATATGAAGAAACTAAACACTAATCAACGTTATTCATTACGCTGACTTTCCCACAAACATGTGATGCCCTTTGTTTGACTAGCGATATCTGTAATGTGCTGGACTTGTATAATGAGCTGGCATCAGGCAACGACTACCCTGTGACCAGAATAATTTAGGAAAACTTGTTTTGGGATGACAAGATAGTATTTTGGACTGTGATGTCCCCAAAAATTCATCTAATTGGATGTGTTGGAAGGCACCGAAACCTACCTGCTTCGCTTTGAATATAATATAGATTTATGTCTGAAGAACCTAAACGCAGAAACACGAACACAAAAGTTTTGTCGTGATTTGTGAGACACTTTAAAGAGGGCATGAAGCCCGGTTTGTTCATGGTATCCGGGAAAAGGAGAAGTGAATCAGAATGTTGGTTGTATATATCTAATCATGCCTCCATCGAAAATGAGGAGCCGGTTTTGTAGTTCTGATATTATTAAAAAGCTCAAGTGCGTGTTAAGCTACAACATTTTGTTTATATCTGGTTGGTTTGCGGAACAGTGACAGGTTTATTGCCTTGCCCGTACCATTTAAATTCGTTCTATCCACCATCAGTCAAACTTCTTGCTGTAGCGGCTTGCTGCTGTATCAGCGATTCGCAAAGTCGACCGGTCCTGATCCCGTCCACAAGCAGTGCTAAGCGCTGTTCACAGTTTCCAACTGCTGTTTCACTGCAAACGTATGTGCACTACTTTGTAGACAAATAAATGAATAATAAAACAGCAGTGTAGTGGGTAGCACTTGTGTTACATGCTGTAAACCAGCGGCTCTAAATTTGGATGGGAGCTGATTAACCACCCTTAACGTCTCATCAGCCATAAAAAGCCCGAATATCACCTTAAAATGGACTAGTCTGAAGTTACAGGGCTTCTATAATGTATGAAGTTGACACAGCATCGCTAATAATGCTATTATACCTAAACGTAATCCTGATCTGTGTTATCCGACATGACAGTTCATGCACCAAAAGGTCGGGCTATCGGCTCAAAACCAATATTACATGATATTAGGTAGCACTTTAATAATTAAGTTGCTTGTATGGCTTCTAATTTCTAGCGAAATTTGTCTTTTCCATTCGTTTCCATCACAGACCTATTACTTTGCTGAGTTTATGGTAGTATAAATCATTATTATATTATCATCGGGTTTTATTACCGCTAAATTTCTACAAGTTCCTGACAATGTTATATCGAATTCAAGATTATTAGCTGCTTGAATTTCTTTCTATTGTCTCGTGTATTAAAATCAATAAAATTAACAAAATAAACAGCAAACAAAACACTACGTTTCTGGGTATGGATCAGTCCCGTCTTCAGGCTAAAATAGTAAGGCCTACACAGCTGGGTCCGACAGGTTAAGCTACGCTTAACCCTGAGGCTGAGCTTAGACACGAACTTATCCTGTCCCCGAAACGCAGTGCTTTGTTCACTACTTATATCTATTACTTTTATCAATTTTAAAACAACAGACGATGGAAAGACAATGTTCAAGAAGCCTACATTCTTAAATTATCCTTAAAACGTGTCAAATAGCAGTATCGTTTCAAAGCCAGTAACATTATATCATCTTGTGCACAACAATGATTTATGTAAAAGGTAGTATGGCAGGCCTGTTCAACACAACCGGCACTGCAGGCAACAAAACATATCCCGGCTCCTTTATAACACTGCACTGTATATTATGATGCACAACTTTCTCTTGCACATTGTATTCTAGCCCATATTACGTTAAAAACAAATTTATTGCACACATCGCGCAGACCGGCTCCGGGGCCCACCCTCCTCTCTAACATATCGTTGCCCGAAAAAGCGTAAAGCCGTTGGGGCCCGAAAATGATTCCTCCCGATATTGTGCTGACAGTATGCATGCGTGGAGATATTCCTCCGCTCTCTCTTAAGCCTTCCAGCGTTCTGCTTAATTAAGCGTCGAGGCAATCTTTCAGCTGAGTAATAGGTTTTTATTCCAAAGTAGTGTCTCCAACGTGAGCGGTCAAAGTTCAAACAATTTTCGAATAATGTATTTAAAAAATTAGGTTGTACAAAAACGAGCCGCATTTTCGTCACATATAACACTCACTTTATGATGGTCAGAAAATAACTGCTGTTTAAACTGAGTTCCATATAACATTCATTCACTCCCTCTGTGGGCTAAAATCACATTTACAGAACATGGCACTGACGCTACAGACAATTTCCACTGTACAACTAACATAATTAAAGATGCATCCTAGCTCAGTTACACGTTATTTATAGAGATTTCTTATCACTACGCTTAGGTCAACGTTAATTATTATTAAATAAATAATTATTTAGCTATTTCTTGTTTATTTAACAATGCCTTCAATTACACCAACTGTGTACTAGGCTTCGAGGTTATGTCGCGGTCTCCGGGCATACTTCCCACTGCTCTCCTCCCCCGGCTGAAGCAGCAAAGCCGTTCGTCACAGATCTTGCATTCTTTGGTCTCTGTCTTATCCCTGCTGAATTCTGTCGGCGCCTTCACATTCTAACGGCGGCCGCTGTAGGTTCGCACGCCAGGTGCTCGTGTGCAGAGCTTAACGTCTGTCCATCCTCCACCAACACTCTTGCTTTGCGTCTTCTCTCTCACTCATATTCTTCTGATTCCAAGTTGCACCTGAAGGATTTCTGTAGCTTATACTATTCTCAGAAATTTTTACGTACTCGTTTAGTCTCGGTAGGTGTACAAAATTCGTAGTCTGGACATGCTGGATACTGTTAGATCTATTCCTCTGGACACTAAGCACAATTCTGCCTGTCTGAACATTGCTGTTTCTCGTCACATCAGAAACGCAGGCGTTATAATCCAGTGCGAAATCAAAGCATAGATTTCTGTCCTTGTGAAGAGTATCAAATTTTAAGACAAGTTTTAATTTTTCCAGAAAGGAAAGAAAAAAGCAAGCAATTAGTTTATCAAGCTGCTGTGTGTACTTATTCCTCTTCAGCTTTTTAACAAGTCCTCCAATTTTTTACAAAACTCTGTACGAATGTTAAATTACTGGAAGCCACCAAGCGCAGTGTTTTAATTTCATGAAATCACTAATAAAAAGACAGTGGGCGCGCTAAATTGTGAGGCGGGGAGTCTCGTAGTGACACTGGCTTTAGATTCCTAAAGTGACGTGCGGCAACAGATCTTGAACAAACACGTACTCAAATTTGTTAGGGAAATTTTTATGGCATATAAAATAATAACATTAATACTAAGAAAAATTCTTTTCCAGTTTTTAGTTTGAAAGCCATAACTAAAGAACCTTTGGAGCTACGCTTGCGGAGTTTGGCACGAAGATAGACGTGGAACATACACATATACTTATTGCGTATGAAATATTATTTGTAGGTCAGCAACAACAAACATGGCGACGGTGCAGACTCAAAAGTTAGTCTATGTCAGAAAAAATCAATGCAAAGCAGAAACTTTAATTAAATGAAGTTTTTCCAAAAATAAAATAAAACAACAATTGCGATTTTAATCGATCTATAGTCCTGCAAGTCTATGCAATAGGTAAGTTAACTTTATTAAAGCCTGTCCTGTAGGTCATATTTACTAAAGAGTACAGAACATTTCCACCACTTTGTCCTTGTTTCCTGTCTCTTACCATTCCGCGCACGTTGTGGTTTGGTAAAACCCGCGTCTGTGTTTATACCTAGGGATACATTCCCGACAGACAACTTCGCATGCGATACGACGGAAAGCGCGTGCCATATGAACGTTTCTAAACTACGTGCTCTGATGTGACCAACGTAATGTTAAAAAAACGCATTCATTTCTTGTTAATAATAGGCCACATAGAGTTAAATTTCCAAGAAGAAAGAAAGGGCTTCCATATTCGGATCAGAAGTTTAAAATGCTTATTCCATAATGATGCAATGAGCGAGGTACCTAATTTGGAATAACACGAGTTGGCGGTGTAGGCATGACAATACTTATTACAGAGAGATTACCTGTCTGCGGAGAATTAAAATTGAAAATTTTTATTGTGCTTGGAATTGTTTCAGGTAAACCTTACGTTATTTACTGATTCTCTATCATTTACTGCCTTTATCCTCCCTGAAAAGGAAAGGCCCTGAAACGTACGAGATCTGAGGTTCTCACAGCAGTGCTGATGGAGATTTAAGTATTTTGTAACACGCTGCAGTGTACTGGTACATAGTTGACCAAGTTCCGGCGAAGCTTGTTGCCTCCATCTTAAGGGTAGACCATGAAGATATGATTACCATGACGATGGAGACAGCAAGCTCCTACGAACGAACAATCGGTAAACCAATTCACACAGCTTCATATCCCAGAAGACTTGAACGTTCTTCTTCTTCTTCTTGTAATTCGTAATTTAATTTTATCTCTTCGTGATCAATAAACTATGGACTGCTGCGTCATTAATGACAAAACGGAAAGCAGCTTCTTGGCCATTCTTGCGAAGGAAATGCTGCTGACATTATCGTAGCTTAATATATTATTAGTCTAAGGACTGATAGAAAAAAAAACTGTAATCGATTTTCAACTCCCAGTCGATCACTGATTTCGGCCAGCTGAACAAAACTGTAGTGTGTGAATCTTTGTTCATCTCAACGACCAAGGACTTTGTGAGAGGAAGCTGACCACTGCTGCTTAATTTGACTGAATCACTGACTACTTGTAAGTTACTGCCTGACTAGATTGTTCTTCAGAAGACGATAATCGCTCAGCAACTCAGTGAGTTCTCCACCATTCATAGAACGTGAACTCTCATTGCAGTGTACGGCAGAGTCCGATATTTGACATTATCTTCAGCCAGACGAATTCAGTCCGTACCCTTATATCCTGCTTCCTTAGTTTACACTTCGATACTATCCTCCAGTCTTCGGCTAGGTTCCCGAACATTTTTCTTCCTACAAATTTACTTATTTATTTCGAATTTATTTAAAGACGCTGTCAATAACTCAGTGGAAGGTGGGGGAGCGTATTCGGTATAGTGACTAAGCTATGGGCTGAAAGAGCTGGGTTTCGAATACGGGTGGGAACAAGAGATTTTTGGCTTCTTCGAAACGTCCAGAACTGCTATTAGGCCCACTCAGCATCCAATAAATTAAATGGGTACCTGGGGTTCTTTCCTGAGGGTGAAGTGACCGGGGCGTGACGTTGAATATTCACCTGCATCTCCTGCCGAGGTTAAGAATGAGAGGAGTCATGCCTCCATTCCCCCTGTATGCCTTCATGGCGTGGACAGAGACAACTTTAACTCTTCCAGCATCTAAGGCTACATAGCGTCGAAAGACTGGACGATATTCAACAGTGAATTGGAAAAGGCGTGTAAGGAAGCAGCTGTGGTATTGTTTGAGGTACCGTCCTGTGACGCTTTTGTAGAACTGAAGAAAAACTTGAGAAACCTAAGTAATTAGAGTCTATGTCAAAGCCGAGATTCTAACGAGGCACCTAAAGATTCACGTCTGAAGCACTGCCCAATAAAGCAACATGATCGATTTTCCGACTAACATTCCGCATGTATTTCTCACATCCTCACGCATGTTACAGACTTGAGCTTTTCCCTGTAGTGCGGGGATATGACGCCGTGGAGATTGATATATAGGTACCAATGTGTCATAGTGTACGCTCCTAGCATCCCGTCCCACTTGACTTTTCCACCCCAACATTTTTTTTTTAGTCGTCCTCTTCTACCTATTCCGGTTTCCCGTTTCAGTGTCGAGGTTCCCAACATTTTTTAACGACTGCAAATTAAGAAGCTACTCCCTTCAGAAGGATGACTTTTTAACTACCCGCGTTTGCATGCAAAGACAGGTAGGCAAACACCCCTAGAAATTAATTTTATAGCCTATATTTAGGCAACAAGGAAATTTACTGCATTTTAAAGACAGGCTGCATAACCTCTGTTTTATTTTTCACAAAATGTTGTTTATTTCATAATTTCATCCTTATCTGTTAAAAAAACTCACGCTTTTCATAAATCATGCGCTAAAATTTAAATACCCACCCAGGTAGGATAAAGGCTACATCAGGTAACTCGCACTGTAACCTACCAATTATTATTCATTCACATGTACTTCCTAAACTACTGACATTTCTGAACATCTTCGTTTGCAGCATAACACGCTCTTATTTGTTACTAAAATGAGACGGCGGAAACATCTCATTGGGGGTGGGAGGGGAAGGGGGCACTACGTATACACTTTAAAAATTTATTCAGTAAAACCAAATATTAGAACTTCAACACGCAGACTAGCTCACTAGCGATTAGCAGAGAAATAATTGTTATGGGTACCAAAACTAGTTTCCGTGCCCTTCAGAATTATGGGTACCAAAACTAGTTTCCGTGCCCTTCAGAATTATGGGTACCAAAAATAGTTTCCGTTCCCTTCAGAATTATGGGTACCAAAACTAGTTTCCGTGCTCTTCAGAATTAATGTTTTCGTTCATTTTGTCATGATAGGAATGAGGTAGCTCGGTTACGAACATTGTGCCTTTCAATCCTTATGTGTTACTGCCGGCAAACGGAAAAGATCCTATTCTTTACAGATGACGCCATCTGTGTCCTTTCTATGTACTATGAAAACATGCAATGCTAAAGAGGCTCTCCCTATAAAATTCAGCATTCTGTGCGTTACTGCCAGACTGTATAGCAGATTTAGTGACGGAAGACATGGAATGGTGTATAAAAGATAAAATACTGGCTGTGACCTGGAATATCTAAATAAACAGATCCAGACACAACGATGAATTTATAAGGCAATTCCTTTCCTTTTCGGTAATATAGGCAAACCTTCACTGTTTCTGATGCTGGACATTACCAGCAGAAAATGCATGCTTATGGCATGGTATTGTTGTATGAATATAAAGGCTGAGCGTACGTTGTAATGAAGTTTAATTGCCTGTATTTGTTTTATATGTAGTTGGGTCGTGTTGTCGCTTATGCTTTTTATTTTATTGTGACGTCTGACTGGCGGTCAGTGTGGTCCCCACTGTCCGCGCGCGACACGTTGAACTTGGAATAACTTGACCATACATGGGACAAGTCAGTGGCAGTTAACGTATGTGAATTTGAAGAGAAAGAAGAGGCTATGTGGTACTGACTACCTCGCGAGCGCGCGGTAGTCATGAGTGTAACTCCGTCTTAGCCGAAGCCGGTGACAGTGCACCCAGTACGAGATCCATGAAGCAGAGCCCTTACTGACAAGCTAATGGTCAACAAATTCCCTGCCTTCTATGGAACTTGAAAGTTCATAATCTTATTCTCAGTATGCCACCAGTGAACTCCATTCCGAGATACATAAACCTAGAACACATATTGAAACACTTTCCTATAAGATCCTATTTAATATTATCCTCCAATCTATGCTTAGGCCTTTCAGGCTTCTAACCAAATTGCACCAACTATCTCATGAATGCTATGTGTCTCGGTTTTCTCGATCTCTTTGACACAGTATGACACGTTATAGATGTATAACAGACATCTAGCTTCTTATGTATTTATGCTTGTACGCATTTATGTGTAGCACCTACTTTATTGTTTAGGTTCTTCGGTTTTCCCCAGTCAATTTTCACGCCCCCAAAGTTCCATACTCATAGTCATTCATACACCATCCATAATGACAGCGTCACTACATGTAAATAAGCCATGAAGTACGTTGGTAAGTCGCCTACATTACTTCCTTTATCACAATAAATATCTCAACTTCTCCTGAATGTTATTAATCGTGATGAGGCAAGTCTTATTGAGGGTAGAGATAAAAATTTTACGTTCTATATAGATGAATTTTACTCTTTACTGTGTTAAACACACGGCTAATTTCTTTGAGTATGAGGGTCACCTAATAGACTTCCAAGGTTTAGAAAATATATTTCTTCGTTTTAAAAAGCTCACAACTGAATTTCATGGTTTCTTACACTTCTCGTAATTCACACACGGGAATTAGTATCGCAGACACCAATTGACACCAACTGTTTGCTTATTCGATTAGTCTACAACATGTATCAACAAATAATGAAGTAGGCCCACAACACGAACCATGGACTTAAACGTACCAAAATAATGCACCTTTGCGTGGTTAACTTTAATCAATATGTACCGTATTTTGGGAATATTTCAAATTTTAGATACTCAGGAATAATAGTAACAAACACAAAAGAAATTAATAACGAAATTAAAAGACTAATAAAATATGGAATTGGTTCTTATTATTTAGTTCGAAATTTTTGCCTATGAAAAATAAGTCATTGCGCAGTTTCTCGGTTTTTGTAAGTGTTGCGGTAAAACATTTTAAGAGATTAGATGGAATTAATCAATTATGAAGAATAGGTATTAAATATTATTGAGTGTGTGTCTGTATTCTTGCCTTACTTATCGGCATGCATAGCGCATCTTTTCTGCGCAGCATTATATTGTCACCTGTGGCCTGTCTGGCTCAACCATATTTTTCCATATTATCTTACAAACGACACGATTTTCGAAAAAAGGTTATTGGACACAAAATGTGTGTTTTGATTTTCTCTACAACTTTGTTTGAAACACTTTTCATTCCAAGAAGAATTCAGCGAAATATTATCATAAATTAACACAGGTTTTCACGTAAAGTATCCGTTATTCTTGTCAATTTTAATGTCACTTGAATTTCTTGACAGCTTTTCGGAAAATACTCAAATATCAAATTTCATGAAAATCCGTCTAGTAGGAGCCGAGTTCTTCCATGCTGACAGACGGATGGATAGGCAGGCAGACAGACAGACATGACGAAGCTAACAGTCGCTTTTCGCAATACTGCGAACGCGCCTAAGGAGTGCTACTACCCGAAAATACTCAAAAACCATAAGATGCTTTGCGAAATGTGCTCTCTTACTTTGACGAAAAATATACACAGTACATGCAATAACAATTCTTATCTTTTAATTTCACCGCTACGATTCTTTGTGGCCTAAAAAGACGAAGTAACCAAGAAATTTACATACGTAGTATTTTACACACAGTGTTGTTGAGATAATGAAACTGAGGATGCTAAGATTGCCTAGGCTTCCAGATAGTGTGTCGGGAATAAAAATGCTATAGATGTTTGTGACCAGTCCTCTTGGGAAGATCGATAAGGAGATAGAAGGATGGCATTAAACTGGATCTTGGCTTTTGTTACTTTTTTTGTACCTTCAAGCTTTTATCACCCTGTGGGTTTTAAGTTGCATAATATCCTACACAATTCATACTGCCCAAGGTGTAAATACCAACCTTTTCAAAAACATTGAGAGATTAAGCACAATGGATCTTACGGATATCTGTTGTGAGGATGGGAGAAGCATGGAAATGGCTCAGGTTTGTGTCGAAAGTCGGATTTGGTGTTAGTGGCAATGAAACTTTGTGTTCTGTTGAAAGTGTGTTAGGTAATACATGTTGGCCATTACAGCCAGTTCATGTGCATTTTGGAACGCATCTTTTCAGTCTGGTTGATTAATTCGTCCAAGGGTGACTGAGGCTGTCCTCTATCCACATTCAGTATTAAAAGAATTATCTCGCACGACAAAATGTACTGCAGCTGTGTCTGCAAGTTGCAGAATGCTGAATTGTCCACACTGTGCCGACTTCTTACAATTGTTAAAGGTATGACTGTCCGACCACGCAGCCGCATCAGTGTACTTTATTACGAACTAACAAGCGAAACCGTGCTTCCAGTATAATCCAAAAACCTCTTGATATTTTGTAATGTACGCTTTCTTATACGTGATTGCTTTGTTTGTGATTTAGTGTCGTGCAGAAGCAGGCAGCAAGCTATATAGTAAATCCCGATAGCTTTTCTGTATCTTCACAGAGCGGCTAGCCAGCCACTGTCCACAACAGCAACTACAAATATGGATTGGCTGCATGTCAAAGTGAGCAAGGGTGGTGGTAAAGTACTCGACGGATTGAAGGTAATATAAACGTGGAAGCAAAATAAGCAAAACATTTCAGAGAGCTTAGACGGTTGGGGAAGACCATTTACTTACTAACGTTATGAGTGTTACACAATTATAAAGTGACAATAATTGCTGCATAAATATCGTATGATCTCTTTTATTGTTGGATTAGTGTTTCCCTAGTAAAAATCCGGACTATATGCACCTTTGTGTTTGGCACATTTTAGGTGTCGTTTCCTGCCACTAACAGCATGTTTCAGCAACATTTGCTGCACTATACTAAACACACATTTCCTGAAAAAAGTGTTTTAAATTTACCTCTTAATTTTTATAGCGAGCGGCCGTAGACCCACGCTTTAGACCGCGCGGACACTGGGATCGGCCAATACGGTCTTTACAAACATAAAATAAAAAAAGACCAACAGTAATATGTATGCAAGACTAGAAGTCTGTGGGACAGCAATACAGGCCTACGAATTACACTTGGAACTCGCTCCTAATATCTTGCAGGCATCAGCGGAAATGTTATCCGATAGTAGGCCTATACAGTTGACAAGTTTTCAACTCAGGTATACGAAAGTCGAAATAAATACCTTTCCAATGATGCGTCACTCATATTTGATGTACTTTTTTATCGCTTAATTAGTGTGTGGAATCTTAGCAAGCAGCCCAGTCTCAAAATAATGGCCTCAACCTGACACGGATTTGTCCCCTTCATCGCTTCCTTGGACTTAATGTGAAAGCCTCACTCTGCTCGGTGCATACCACGCCCGAACTCATTTTCACATCAATCGCCTTTGAAGTCTGTCTGAGTTTTATTATTCTTGGCAATGTACTTGTAGTTTTGAAGCTTAATTTTTCAGCAAATAGGTCACTACAAGTACACAGAAAACCTTTCGCAAGAAGGAGAAAATATGTTATTTTATTGACAATAATCTTACAGCTACCTTTTTATATATAAGTGGAAATTCTCCAACATGATAAAATAAAGCCACTGTAATGCATAAAACATATTTAGTGCAATGAGGCCTAGTACGATTTCTCTTTAAATTAATATTTTAATCGTATTTATTCAATACTCACAGTCGTTAGATATTCCTCATACACGCATTTCAACAAATACCAATTAACTTCGGTCAATCATGTTGGTGTGACAGTAACGCTCTGGACATATTCAGGAGGTTCCCGTTTCGAATATCGGCCTATCTAGCAGCAATGTTTCATGGTTTTGCTCCATTTTTACACATGAATTTTGAAAATGTACCTTAAAATAGGAATCGACTATTCGTTTCAGACCCTTGTTTTTTTACCTTCCGTAGGCCTATGCAGGCTTAACGTACAGGTTATTGATTCTACGCACCTGGAACATCTTAGACATATCCCAAGAATAAATTAATAACAAGCAAATTTGAACAACATATTCTATTTTTTTATATTATTTTCAGTTGGTTTGCAAAACAACATATTCTATGTTTTTAAGCTACAAAATTATTCTACTTTCTTCGTCATCACCATCCCCATCATTGCCATTTTCTTCTTCTTCATTCTCTTAGAGGATAACTCTATTATAGGAATGGGAATAAAGAGGAAATTATTCTCGGTGACTTATGTCTTTGCTCTCTGTGAATGTAGAGACTGTTAAAATCCGAATCAGGTAGGCGAAAGACTGAAAAAGTGATTAACTGGCATCAGATTCTATAACTTTAGACAATTCATCCCCGTTGTGTTCCTAGATAATCAGAGGCGCAAAATAAATCCAGTCAAAGCACAACAAAATTTATATAGATCACAGAGCAGCTGACCAGAGATTAGCTGATCTGTGAACTACGTAAATATATTGTGTTTTGACTGGATTTATTTTGTGCTTCTGATTAGCAGATTGTATCTAGGCCCTATAAAGCACCTGCAGAAGGAAATATGGCAGAACAGAGGACGTGGACATCATCTACACACAAGTCACTCCGAGAAGGACTGGAAATCAGGAATCATATGCCCCCTAATGCTTGTCGAACGTAATGGCCTAAATAGGGAATTGTAAATAGTACCTGCCTAAGATAAAGATCGGTTTATCACTGAAGAAACAAAAGACCAGTCACTGGTTGTATTACGGAACTACTAAATCGAGCAGTAGACACAAGAATCCCTGACCACCCAAAGACAGATCATGCCAATCGACAGGCATCTTGGTGACAGGTGCTTGGGCGTGTCGCAGTTTCACCGCGTAGCAATATTTCGTCTGGCCGGACAATTAATTACGCGTCTCAGAGTAAACGAGATGCAAGCAAGCACATGTCACTTTCTGACTCTGAATTGGCGCCAAGTATCATGAAATGGAGCAATACTGGCTCTAGCTTCTTTGTTTTTTACTTTATTTAAACGATACTTTCTCAACAGCACTGACTGTGTACTGTCGAATGGAAGACAGATTTTTAATGATATAGCTGATTAATTATCTTAAGGAAAATTCCTCTTATATAGAAGACAAATTAGTATGTATGTACGTATGTATGTATGTATACTGAACTCATATGTCGTCGACTTATTTTAAGCACAGCATAGAATAGCAAAGAATGCCTAACATATTCCCCATGTTACTGCTTCTAGTGTAAATTGCTTGAAAATCTCTTTTGTTTAATTACTTCAAACACTATAAAGCTTACGGAAAAAATATAATAGTCACAAAATGTGTTTCGTATTTTCAGTAACTCTTGTTTGATAGAGGCCTTATATCCTTCGTTCCCACAAATATCCGCACAATATCGGCCAGGATTTACGCTCGAGGTGCAGGTAATTCATCGCGTAACGTTTTCGCCAGACTTAAAACGTAATTTGAATGTGCTGACACATCTTAGTCAAATTCCCCACTGTCAAACGTCATCAAGTAATGGTCCTTCGGGTCATTGCACCATACGTATAGTTTAAGCTTGTTCCGAAGTTTTAGGGGAACTTGCAGACTCCACCTTCAATATCGTACTTTCCCATAAATACTTATAGAAAGTTCAGCAAGAAGTATTTTGGAGTAGGTCCACGCATCTTTTCCAAATGCGTTGCTTTCAATTCTGCCTACCTCATCGGCCATCACCTTTATTTAAAACACGCCTATCCCACTCATAGAGAGATTTCTCAGCTACAATGCTAATCACATTGCACAGAATCATATCTTTATTTCTGTAAGCTGTCAAATATCTTAATAAGATCTAAATTTCTTGCATTGTATAAAATTTTGTACCAGAGATCAGACTTTTCGAATTCTACTTCACGTAAAATGTGAATTTTACTGCACCGGTATGAACCCACATTAAATTTACCCAGTAAAGCTTAGTGTAAATTCCGTGTAACTAATTTATCCCAAAGCTATGAAATACTTTTAGAGAAAAAGCATGGAGTGGCAACAAGATTCTCTCATGAAGAGTTTACTTTATTTGTGCAATTCCATGCTTGATCATAAGGCCTGCTTATTTCAGACAAAGGCGTCTTTCTAGTTAGAAAGACTGATGCTAATTGGCTGAGCTATAATTACCGACGCCACTGTGACACTACACCGAGCACACTACTTGTTACCTCCCGAGCTGTTACAGTCCACTACCTTGCAAACCCAGCGCTGCAGGACAATAAATCTCCTGTGTGGACGGGACACTAATTCTGTCAACTGGCTGCAGCTTGCAACGGTCAAGATATGAAACTTGCCTTTCAAGGTTTGGAACACATCTGCATATTCGAAACGTATTTAAGAAATACATGTATGTTTGCATTTTGTTATCCGTCCCCTGATTCACAAAGAGATATTAATATAATGGACATTAATTAAGGAATCTATTGAAATCTAACATCAATATTTAACTACGCATAGTTTCTAGCATAGGCATTTAGGCCTCTAACAGTCAGCAGCATTAATGCACGTGTTATATAACAAAACTATCAGTTATTAGATTCTGTAAGTACATGTCCAGTATTCATCAAATTCCGGCAAAGAAGGTGAAATGTTACGGTCTTAGACCCACACGACCATTAGTTATATTCTGAACAAGGCATAATTGTCACAAGCGTTCAAGGCATCTAATGATGTTATATTGCTCAATTCATTCAAGAGAATCTTAAGAGAAAGAGGGAGGAAACTTCACACAGAAGAGCTTGATGATTTGTATGCTTCCCTATTTAATTCGGGTGATCAAATCATAGCGGATGATAAGGGCGAGGCATATATCACGTATGGAGGAGAAAAGTACACAGGGTTATGGGGTGGAAACATGAATAAAAGAAAACACTCGGAAGGCCTAAGTAATATTAAAATTTGTCTAAAATAAATAGGGGTGACGCCGTCTGGATACATCTGGCTCAGGAAAGGGATAAGGGCTCTTGAGAAGATGATAACGAGCCTTCGTGTTCCATAAAATGAGGGATTTCTTTACTAGCTGAGGACGTACGAGCTTCTCAAGGAGTATGCTCCATGGAGTTATATGGTAAAAACATTTTCATTCCCATTAATTTTACTAGCCAACTTTTATACCTCAATGAACATAATTATAAATACATATGCGGCACAGACTATGTATACAACATGATGAGACTTAATGTTCAGTTTTTATAAAGTCTACCTTGAAAATGCTTAGGCCATTTTGACAACTATAAACAGTATGTCTTATCGTAATGGGTCAGCATTCAGCTGTCCAGTAAATGTCGTCTACTTAAGACAGCATTGCCACGACATTCCAGTATCACAAATCATACAAAGCTTGTACTTGCCCGTCCAGCATAATGACGAATACTCTGGTATGTATATTAGCCTCAGCCTTATACTACGCGACACAGACTGCAATCAGTGGCGGCTCTCATCGTGTTCAACAATTTTACAGTGAAAAATGAGTAGACTGCTGTAGCAATGCATACCCGGTCCAGATCTTCAGTCATTTAAGAACGTCTTCTCAACTACAATGATCAAATAACAGGATGGTTTGTGAAAGATAAATTTGAATGGATATGGGAGACAGCAGTTCTGGCCTATTTTAAGATACCTACTATTTCAGCATTTGCCTGGACATACTGACGACAGCCACAACAATACCGGTGTAAATGAGGAAAACCCATGACTTTGCAGGAAATTAACCTGAAACCCACTGAATACGTAGCAGAATTATTAACCACATGGCCATATCGTTCGGTGAGAATAAAGACACGTGTACGATACTTTTTTATTGTAAACGAGTAACTTTATAACCTTTTCGTTATAAGATCCCGAAGATTAATGTAAGTTACCAAAGCCCACAAGGGACAGGGACAGGAGACCACTTCACATCGTCATAGCCTAGTTCCCTAAGATACAGAAATTCCTCGGTTTAAGAGCTTAAATATTTAATCGCAAACTGCTTGTAAAGTAAAAACTCGTAAAACGAAAATACAATATATGTGCAACCTGTTGTTAATTTACTGCATGATTCTCTTGAGCGTACAACAGGAGTGCAGTAATGCCGTCCTGTGTTGGTAATGGCACACTAAAATAGTCGAACGGGCAGAGCTCGATGGCAGATATTATTAATTCATTGTGAACGTTCTGTACTTCTGGTACAGCACTCAGGAAGTTGCCAATCACAAAACAAAACCACCGACTGGTTTGTTAAAAGTACGAGTTTTGGGGCCCTTTAGTACCGTATTCCCTGTATTAATTTATTAAAAACTAATATGAGATAGTGGAGTCGACTCCGTTCAGATTCAAATCGTTGCTTAACAGCACTTTGACAACCAGGATATTCTCTCTGCACTGACTATTAATAAGTTTCTGAAGCGTTTTGATACACAGGACGCATCGTAAAAACCCTGACGGTTTTCAATACCCGTTATTCTGGCAACCACGTTGGGTGGGGTAGCGGGCCAAGGTCAGTTGATGGCTTGTTTCATGCCATTTCAGTAACAATGGAGCACTGGACTGCGCAACATCGTGCTTTAATTGTTGAAGCTTATTTCAAGAACGGCGATTCTATTGTTACAACAAGAAATACAGAATTATTGCTACTGGGCACCTGAAAATCCAGAAGATCTCCATCAGCGTTCTCTCCACAGTGAGAAATTGAGTGTTTGGCGTGGAGTACATCTTCTGGTGTCACTGGCCCTTACTTCTGTGAAGGCAACGAACGTGCAGCATTTACTGTAGCATCTCGAAATCTTACGTAAGTTATGCGAACCAGAGTTACGTCGTTGTGAAATCTACCTCTCTTCACTACGGTTTCAACAAGATGAGGCAATTGTCCATACAGCAAGGACATCATTAAACGTTCTGCCAGAAATATTTCCCCAGCACGTCACTTCCCGTGGCGCATGTGTTCCATGGCCTGCATCATTGCCATCTACGCGTATGAAGTTATGTTCCTTACAGTAACCCTCAGTGACGCTGGAGTTTAAATTCCAACCACTGCCCACGATGGAGAAGTTTTAAATTTAAAGTACCCGCAAATCATTCAAGACCGTACAGTGCAATGAGGCCGGCAGCGTGTAAAACATTACAAGTCCGTACAATGCACCGAGGCCGCCAATGAATGGTTAAAGGAAGAATAATTACATATTGGATGTTCTTGAGAACAGTATGCTGAGGGGAATATTTTGACATCAGAACGACGGAGACAATTGCCTAAGCTTATTCAAACACGATATTCATACTAGTAAAAACTGTACCAACACATGCACCTTTCATTAAAACATTAATGTTTTAATGAAAGGTGCATGTGTTGGCACAGTTTTTACTAGTGTCAATAAACATGCACGGTGAAAATAATGTTAACGATATTCATAATCTGTACTCTTCCCAACTACTGTTAGTGTAATCACATTAGGGAGGATTGGAAGGACAGAGAACATGGCACGCACGGAACAGCAAGGTATTCGTACAGAAATTTAGTCGAAAAGGATTTTTTGGCAGAATTAAGCGTTAATGTAAATGTTATATTAAAAACTGTCTTAAAGAAATAGGATATGATTATGCATACTGCGTTCATCTGGCAGATGGGAGGGATCAGTGGCGGACTGTTGTGGAAGCTACAATGAACCGTCGGTACCATAAAACTGGGAATTTCTTGACCAGCTGAGCTAATGTAAGCTACTCAAGATACACTCTGCTCTGAGAGGTATTTGGTTAGTTCATAATCATAATACATAGTAACAATATTCGATAACGGCACTGGAGGCCTTTACAAGTTCCGCAGTACACAAAGGGTTGACGAGCTGCCACTGGTTAGATATCGCAGATTAAAAACCTTTATGTTAAAGATTTAACTTTCCTGTTTTCTTTGTTATTTCTAGTCCTTTTCGTCCTCAGATTATATCAAAGCGACATATTTTGTTTAGAATTATGATGTAGTTTGAAGCGTTCTGCTGCTGCTGCTGCTGCTGCTACCGCGACTACTCTGTTTCTTTCGTCTGGTCTTGGTGGGTGGGAATGAGACGGCTTTATGTTTCTAATAGACCCTATCTGCCGCGCATCTAGCTACTGGGCGTTTTGAAAACACTGACTTTGACCAACAAAAATTAAACATTAGTGTTTTTATATTCTACATTTATAGATTATAAAGAAGAATAGACTGCATACAGCAAGGGGAAACATAACTGTGGATGTGATCAAAACAAATTCATCAGGATGTTATTGACTAACTAAACTAACTAACTAACTAACTAACCAACCAACCAACCAACTTCATGGAGCAGAGTTACTCAGCTATGAAGTTTCCCCCCATGAACTGACCTATACGGAAATATAGTTCATTACTGAGTTTACATCAGCCCACAACTTATCTCTGTTCTTAGCCAGACGAATCCAGTCCATGCACTCATCCTATTTCTTTAATATTCATTGTAATATTATCCTTCCATCTACTTCTAGGTATTCCAATTTTCCTCTTTATTTTTCCCTGTATGAACAATAAGTAAAAGAACATCATTATCTACATTAACTATAAAGGCAGCAGGTGCCCCGAAACGTCGGTACACGCCAACAATACTGCACGGCTTTACATTCTAAGAAACAGCAATCTTCACAGTTAGGCTGACCGCCATAAGAACTTCAAACGTAAATGTTAGGCTACGTTTACAAACACTCATTGGAAAAAATATTCAGCAACTGTAAGTCCCATTTACAGAACTTATATTTATTTCTCTGAATGTATAAGACTGCAAACGGTGTGCTCCATAATTAAGTACACTGACTTTACCAAGGCGTTCTTTACTTCCAAAATATCATAAAATTCACGGAACACGCGTAAATGAAATTTCATAGAAGCCAACAGAATAGTACAGCATTCCCTGCGACGATTTTCACTAAACTCACCACCGCTCAGTAGCTTTGTGTACCAAATTTTGTCCAAATCGCCCGTATGTAAAGTATGGCTTTCACCGCACCGAGTTGCACGATTGCTGAACTGCATTAAGTAGAAATCTCTAGCAACGAACTTCACTCACATCGGCCAATAAATATGGAAGTTGCGAGCAGAAATTATTTACGTCCTTCAGTAATGTCTGACTTTCACTGCGCCGATTTTCACTAAACCCACGCTTGCTCAACAATTTTTTACAAGAAAATCTTATACCGAATTTCCTGACAAGCAGACAATTCAGTCGCTGACACTAGGGCACAAAAGAACAGACGGACCGAAGGACGTGTTCTACACTTAAGGCGTTCTGTTATTACTTTGTACGGAAGCCCAAGTTATTGCACTCATGGTACTGTGTTCGTGTCTGTCCATGTGACCAACATACATAGGCCTTTTTTTAAACTACTGAACTGATCTCTATTAAATTTTGGAATTGAAAACTACGCCAAAATTTGTCGGAAAAAATGTATCAATGTCCTTATCAATCCAACGAGCCTACATATGTCTCGGGCTCAAACTAACTACATGGAGAAGAGTCCTTTAGAATCTGATAGGCTCCGCTGTTAAAGACATTATTCCTCTTTTATGGACGGCATTTTTTTTTTTTGGATTACGAGTTATTCTCATTTTAGGAACTAGGAACAAGAAAGACGATTTAAAATTAGTGTACCCCTGCGTAAAACTAGCATTTCCTATTGGAGAATATGGACAGTTGAAACATCAATTAAATTTCTCTCCTTATATATTTTCTTTTTCTTCCTTGGTACGCAGCTTGACGTGACAATAAACAGGCATATGCCTATTATTAAATTACAGACGTTGAGGGCCTGACAACATTTAAAGCGCGTACCTCATGTGTATGCAACATTTCAACCATTACGCGGCAGTAAATAGCCTCAGCAGATGAAATATCGTCATTAAATTACGTATTCCCTAAACAATCAAATACAAATATTCTGTGCAGGAGAACAATTTCCTGTGATTTTCCTCAGATTTTACACACGAATTCCAAAATAGTGCCTTAAATACACGCCAACCACACTTTCGTTCTTATAAGTTTAGTAATAAATGCGGAGTATATGAGCTATTGTATAAATGAAGGTGTAGTGAGGGAAAGTGTCTTTACTGGCCAATTGATAAGAGCAGGAAGATAATGACAGTAAAGAACTTTCCCAGTCCAGTTCGACGTGTTACGAAACACATAAGCATTAAACGTGCCAATAAGTAGCATTACAAGATCGTGCGGGCCTGAGTCAGAGGCACTTACAGATATTTACTTGGTTGTTTAATTTTATTCCTTTTCCTCTGACGGGTATTTAAGAGACACGCCAGTTCACTGGAAAAAAAATTTTTTGAAATACTCTTACGTCCATTTAGGTCAAACATTGTAAGCATATTTTGCTACCGAACACAGTAATTGACAGAAAATCTTCGAAATCCAATTATTATATTAACAGGTACAATGAACACGTTGCTTTACGAGAAAATACTTCATCTTCAATATCCCTAAGCTCTAGAACGGCAGTTGAGTTGAACAGGTCCGGTTTCATGTACTGGTACATTCAACTATGGTCCTTGAAATGCATTACTGTTGACCTCCGTCACAGACAGATCGGGGATCACCAGCGACACATCTGGTCCATACGCGTATATCTACGTCACGCACTGCACCTCAAGTTAAAAGTTATTACATACTAAAACGACTCGTAATTACTTTGACCCCCACACTCTGGATCTCCAGGACCCAATTACAAAATGCGATGTGTGTTCTTATTTCCAACAAGAAGTGACGTTTTAGTGAGACAGATGTAACACCTTCAAACCTTCATGACAGGTGTGTTATTGCCTTCTTACCATTTAAATACAAGAATTATTCCGTTTCAGTTTCCAAACAACGTTCTCCCCTGCCGATACATTCCTCACCTGCTAACACTGAAAGAAATAACTGGCACAGATATCAAAATTATCAGTAACATGAAGTGAAAATATTGTCAAGAAATGAAAGACCACGACAATAAATAAAAGATTATCGAAATTACTATCGAAGCTTCAATCGGCCTGCAGATCACGCAGTTGTGAAGAGGAGTTAGAGGTCTAAACACAACACACAAGGCTGCACCTGTTTAACAGTTACCTTAGGGCACAAGGCTATTTACGGCCAACATGTCGAGAACAGCACATTCTCAATTTGTGACTGTATCCAGTTGTCCGATGCGATATAAAGAATGTTATCAGTTTCTTCATTTGCAACAAGAAGCCTTTTTTTCTGAAAAGATGGAACAGGACACATTTATCAGCACTAAATTTTGCCATGGTGAACATTTTGTTAAGCATACGTGCGTCTTTCGCGCGTCCTGCCTGCCTCTGTTTAGATAACTGTAAATAATGATAGAAGTCACCAATTCAGAGTTGTGCCAGATGACAGAAGATACAGTAATTACGCTGTAATGTTGCCAGGGTTGCATGGGAGTCTATACAGACTGCAATGAAGTGGAAAACTGACAAAGTACAATTTTCATCCCATTATAATCAAAAATATAAATATATCATAAATTACAGCAGCGTATGTCACCAGAGAATCTGAACACTCAACCTATAAATCCATAGGCCCTATCACATACCTAGCACCAACGGTTTGTCGACGTCAGAAAAGCTAAACACAGAACAACCCTCGTGCCCAATTTTTGGTGTTTGAAAACAACAGAAGGCTACACATTTCAGGATTCTGTATGATTCTACTGTCACCTCCAACATGAAATTTCACCGTTGCAATATTAGTAATGTTGGTGGCATGGAAATGAAAGTGTACAGATGTGGGATCGTTTTAACAGCATGAAATGTCCATGATATTTAATTCAGATACAATAATTACTTAAAACTCTATTGCTTTCCGACTCTTACGCTGACAAAATGACAGCAAAATACTTTAAAAACAAGTAAAATAAGTAAGTAGACTAGAAAGGAGTTTCTTACAAAACCATCACAGACCTCAGCTCTGCAAAATGGGAAATGCAACGATGTTTGTCAAATTGTGAGTAAAATGTCCAGCTAAATGTTCCCCCACGCCCTTTGCTTTAAGAGGAAATATGAAGAGTTGGTTCCTTATCTACTCCCGACAAATAATTTTTATTGCCTTCTTAACCGACAGGCTGTAACAATTGATTTAGAGCATCCATTTCCACGGTGCCGTGTTATGAATACATATCGTACTGCAGGAAGGATCACAGGCACTTTATGGCCTTAATCCAGTCTGGTCAAAATACTGCCGTAATGACTCGCCCGTTATAGCTATACGTGTAAACAGCTTTCAAATATCAGAATGGAATATAAATAATACTGGCCTACACTTTTATTTTCAGAATATCAGTAAATGAGATTACAGCTTCTTAAAACGCCACAAGCTTTTATTACAGTCAACACACGTAGTGAGCGACTAAGTGGTAGGGCTTTAAGTTAGACTATAACGATGCTAGCTTATCATCGCGGAGGCCCGGGTTCACCTCCAGAATAATTTATGTAGACTTTATGGTGATGACTGTGGCTCTGAGACACCTTTATCTCCCCGCACCTCAATTTATTCCTGCAAGTAATCATTCCGCCAATGCTTCATATTCATCTATAATAAGGGGATATTGCAATAGAACTTTTAGTTATAGCAACAGAATCCCAGCCTCACCCCACTGCTATAAACAAAGCAATAAAAAGGAGTGTTATGTTTAAAAACAGGGATAAAACATTAGTTTTACTTAGGGGCGCAGAAGAATAAAGTGAGATAATTTTTTAAGGATTACTTTGAAACAATATTGTAGGCTATAGCTATAAAATATTTGCACTGACTGGCTCAGCAGAGGGTGCAGAGGGTCTAGCTGTGAAGAGTGTAATGAACATTCGGCTTCCACAAAAGGCGGAAAATTTATTTTCCTGCTAAGCGACTATCAGCTTCTCAAGGACTCTGAAACATGAATTTCGACCTCCTATATGATCTCTTGCCAACTAAAGATGGTATATTTTTTTCACCCGTAAGCGCTGTACGTCTCGCTCAGTTCATCTAACCGGCAACCACTGAGTTGGCCATTCAAATTGTTAAGCTACTTGTGACCGTGAGTACTTAGATAATAGCCTATAATCACACACACATATTTAGGGCTACTTAACTTCTGGACTTTATCAATTGACTAACATCTCAACGTTTCGGTAACTGGATCTGCATGCGCCCACAGGTAAACCGACATAGCCACACAGTTACTAACCTCAAGACCAATAAATGAAAATACTTCTTTTTGTTTGACCTAACTGAGGTTCCTCTCAGCCTTACACCTAAAAGCGCAAAAAATATGATTTCCGAAACACTGCGTTCACTTTCTTTTTTTGGAAAACTAGACGGTGGATAAAAGCCAGAAACCAAGAAATCCTAAATGTACTACACAACCATCAAAATCCTTTTAGAATACGTCGACGAATAAACTTATATTCATTGTGGCACACGTGACGGAGACCAGGCACTTCAAAGTGCTACCTTAAAAAGTTTCACACTATTCTCCCCGGATTTGAAACAAACAATCTGAAGTCACCTTCAATTTTCTCAAACTCCTTGAAGAAGGAAACTACCCGAGAGATTGTTGCTAGTGTTTCCTCATGATTTCTCGCGTAGTCAGCTCGCATGTATCCGTTACTCTGCATTATCCGAACACTAACACAATTTCTTGAAAGCGAGCAGGAACAAGACGGATATGTAGTAGGGAGTTACCACGCTCGAAGCCCGGCCAGTTACAAGATAGTCTTGAACGGTTCTGGTAATTTTTACAAGTTTCCCTATGCAAATTTAGGATAGTGCTCTCACATAAACCATGGTTGGACTTTTAATATCAGTACCTTCTCGGCGTTCATAAGTTTTTATTTAAAGTTACGGTATAGGCCGTCATCGTTGCAAGTGAAAATACTGTCATTACATAACCTAAAAGTTAAAAAACTGTGTCAAACTGTTCTTGGAATTCAACAAACCTTACAGTTAGCATTTCATTACCGTTAAGTCCAAAACCTGAGCCTTTAATTGAAGGCGAAATTTAAGAGTTGGCACTCTGACGTATGGAGAATTGAAATATTCTTAACATTGGCATTAGAGGTGAGAAGTCAGATTCCCGCTGAGACGCTCTACCCGGCAGAAAGCTCGCTCTGGGTAGGATGCTGATCTGGACGTGGTGGCGAAGAGGAAAACTTAAACAGCACAGCCTCCTGACAGAATTGTCCTTTGGTTCTGCTACAGTATTTACAGCCCAGTTCCTCCTGCATGAGTCCAAGGCAGTGTGGGTGCTTGTAAATCCCCGCGCAGAGTATCCAGGGTCGGTCGGTGGTCACCTGCTGTACTGACCACTTCATTAGCACCATGCTGCTTCTGGTCCCAGCCCCAGGACCCCCAACCACGCCTCCTTTATGAATATTGATGTGTGTGTATTAAGCTAGACAGGTAATGTGACCCAAGCGGTCATGCTTTATTCCATCTCCTCTCTGTTAATACGAGTACTAACCAACTTCCTCTATCTCACTTTGTCGTTTAAATTCTCACACACTCTCTCTCTCTCTCTCTCTCTCTCTCTTGCTGGTAGTTCCATTACAGTGGCTTCTGTGTATATGCATAGGAGATAACCAGACTGATTTACATACTGTTGATGTATGCTGATGCATTGCAACAAGGCGAACTAACAGGGGCACAAGCAACTAGCACCAGCAGTATTCGAATTCCAAACACCCTGCGCTTCGAAGTACGATATTTCATGACTTTAAAACCGTCGCCCCTCGTATACGGATAGAAGGGGAGGGACGAGTTGGCAGGGGTTGTTTTAACAACAGTGGCTTTTCCAATCATTTCAATAAATTTTCGAAGGATATTCCATTTAGAAAATTACAAACTGTAATCTTTATGGTTCAGTAGCGTTTACGCATGATGTTGGTCTGTTTTATAACTCGGAGCGTGTCGTGCTGTGGAGCATGCAATTTTGATTCAAGGAAAACAACAATTCTCGTGTTTACACATCGACTGCTCTTACGCGTAGCAATTTCCTTTAATTTTCTTTTATATTTCATGTAGAACCATCTTTCAATATTTGTCAATCTATTTGGATAATTTTATAAGTTTCAGCTAATATTCCGCATGAGGCACAGAGACCAGTGTCTTCTGAGAGGCTAACAGTCTCTAGTCGTTCAGTTAGTCCCGAAATTCCCCTCCTTTTATGGATCCCAGAGCTTCTTTGACATCCTTTCACGTGATCCAAATATTGGACCTTATCCACAGCCAAATAAATATAGTCCAAATCTATAATGTCCGTTTCTTAAGATATGGTTTAATACTGTCCATTTATCTATGTCTCGGTTTTGCAAGTCGTGTCTTGTCTTCACCATTTATTCTTGCATCTTATTCTTCCTTGTGTAACGTATGCAGTTGAAAAATCTTCGCCATCCCGTGAAAGCACAAGAAGGTTATCTCGTTTCAAATACTGGTTTCTAACTTGCATGTGTGAAGGGCAAATTTGTTATTTTAAGCAGTATAAGTTACATGGAACGCGTTTTGCCATCTTTATAGGTGTTTTATAAGCCTGAACTAAACAGGGTTACTTCAACAACGGGCAACATAAGGGACCATGGAAGTAAAGAAAATAAGTCATATTAGTTGGGCCTAAATGTCCTTCAAATGTTCTGAGTTGCAGTTCGTTTAACGCAGCAAAGTCACCTTAGATTTGAGTCCCTTTATGCTTGCGAAGAGGGAAGAAATTATTAATACTGGGTAGACATAAGCATAGGCGGTTTTTATTTTTATAGAACAGCCAAGACCAGTTTCATCATATTTTTCTAAACACCGACCGTAGTTTCCAGATCGCAAAACTATCAGAATCAGCAAACAATTAGGTGTTAAACTAATAAATAAGATTGCCCGTCGTTACAGAGTTGTAATAACGATTATAGAACTCCTACCTTAGGGTGAGTACACAGTCTGCGTCACCCGCGACGAGCTGGACCACATCTCGTGCCCGATTGTGGGTCAACACACCTAGTGACAAGATATGTTTTAGTTAAATGACAGAACTAGACACAGAAATAAGAAAATAAATTAACAATAATCATTGCAGAACTTGCAAGAAGAGCAGGAGATCCACACTCAATTACAACTTGTTCAATATTTTCTACGCTGTACAGAAAATAAGTGGCTCAACTTTCAAGACTGAAAAAATTGAGGAAAGAATGCGAAAGAAGGATAGGAAAAAGGGCGGAAAGAATGTATAGAATATTATTTTGTAATCTCTTTCGGAGACAAGTGTATGTAGATGAGGAAACGGGATAGCAAGAGGTGTTTGATGGGTTATCGTTCATACTAAGTGAAAAGAGGGAAAGCAAATAACCAGAAACTTCAAGACTTTTTTATCTAACTTATTTCAGTAAGAGTTTTACGTAAATCAGAGAAAGGGATACCAAAAAATATTTAATATGAAGTGAAACGCAACCGAACTAATGTAAATACACGATTAAAGTGTCAGTCAGAGGTTCTGGGTTTCAGCAATCACGGAAAAGTGGCCAGGGCACGGTTATTTCCGATCTGCATACATTTGCCGCGTGGTATCAGAATATTTCGTCTTTATACCCTGTAGTTTCTGTTTGTTTTATGGGTCTGTCTAGTGCACACCTCCACGTCTCTGCTCATTGTTTCTTTTGTTATAGCGCATTTCATTATCATAAAGCAGTATAGTCACGTTCTATGACATAGAAATTCTGTGGTGTCTTCTTTGACTCTATAATGTTCTCTTAAGCTAGCTGCTGAACTGCCTCGCAAGATGTAGTCTTTCTGCTGCTTAGGAAACTTTCAGCCCCGTTATGAGACGTGAAGATTCATTACTATTCGCTGGATCCTACTTTCAGACAGGTGAATACAATCCAAACCTCCACACTGTATTTCGATAAGATCCATTTCAATATTATCCTCTCATTTAAGTCCCACAAGTGATCTCTTGTTGCGACTAGAATTTTACATGCGGAGAAAGAGGCACCCATGGTTACGGTGTTGCCAGTTCTTTTGATTGAATCCGACATTCCAAAAACAGGTACCACACGTACCAAGAATGTGTTCCTGTGAGTTTCCAATAAAGTGCACAGACCCAGTGTTAACCGTCTCTATCATGGAGTACTTGCACATCACAGAACAAAAGTCTGCAGCCTGTCTGTGTGAGATGTAACGTTCGAGTTCTTTTACTTCCATTAAAAATCTGTTGAACTTCATAAGCACCAATCATCTGAAACCCTCAATATTCACCCTCGTCATGAGTAGCGAGAGAAAATATCGAAGAATGACGCTGACTGGTTCAACGCTCGCCATATGATGACCATTGCCATTGCACAAGTACATCACCCACATTCTTGCTTAAAATGGAGACTGTAACACCTTCCGGCATTGAAGACAAGACAAGCGCTCCCTGGCAATGCGCTGTAAACGCACTAGGCGGCTTATTAAATAGAAGTGGAACTTTCTGTACACAGTATATCAGCCGCCTAAAATTATTAAAATACGCTTCGAGGAAAATGGAAGAGTGGTGCCAAACGATGCCTTCTCGTCACTTACAGACACACAAAAACCAAAATTCTGTACTCTGTTAGTAAACGTCGGCTCAGCTCCATGGAAAATAACTTTTGGAACTTCACTCTTTATGTGTCTGTGTTGTGCTCTTGCTTCCTCATTCAAAACCCGAAGTGTTGTAGTAACAATAATAAATTTTCAAACACACCTAATTAACTAAACAACTAGTTAACTAACTCTATGCAGCAGTGTCCTTCCTGAGAAGGTAACTGGTCCTCACTAGTCAAGAAATTCCCCGCATTTTTTGGAACCCGAAAGTTCATCACCGCATTCACAAGAGCCCGCCATCTGTCCGTATCCTGAGCCAGACCAATCCAGTTCATGCCCCTCCATCCCACTTCTTGAGGATCCATTTTAATATTATCCTCCAATCTACTCATCAAAAGCAATTATATATATTATACAATATTATTATATCACGTTTTCAGCTGAAAACTTGATATAATATTATATAAAATATATATATTTGTCTTTGACGGTTGATTATTGGTTCATTACTGTTACATCAAATTCTCGTGCTTTTAATTTCTTCCTTGATTCAGTACTTTCTTTTCTCCCTAACACTACACATGCTTCTCTTTCTTGTTCACAGTCCCGCACTCGTCCGTCCTTGTGCCATAAGATGTGGGCACCTGCCTGCAGACTGTCATGACGAAGTGTCGCTGTCACCACGAGTGTGTGACTGTACCACTGTAATGTGTTATTACCGGCGTGCTTACACGTCACGATCCGACTTCTCGAATTAAATCGAACAGTCCTGCCTCCCCCGTCTAGCATCTCGTCCACAGACCCTATTACTTATGTTGTTAACCTGTCTATTCCACAACTGTGGTTCTGCAGAACGCTTAATATCAACGAAAACTATTCACTATTGTTTAACCGGTACTTTGTCAGAAACCTGAAAAACAATAAAATGAATAAAGCGAAGTATCGTTTCTATAACCGACGTCCGCCCTATATGAAGATTCATAGATGGCGGTAGAGAATTATCCATACGTTGTCTTTAAAGCTGTGATGTAATTAATTCCATGCCGCAGAGTCCTCCTGGAGGTCATCAGCCGCCAGTCGGTCAAAACGTCCCCTGCCTTTTATGAAAATCTTGTTCACAATAGCGCAGTACTCTACCCTATTCTAAGCCAGATTAATTCAGTTCACATCCTCACGCCCTGTTTGTTTAAGACCCATTCCCCATTATTTTCCCTCTTATGTCTAAGTGTCCCAGGTAGCTTTATATCTTTAGGATTTGCGATTAAAATTTAGCACTAATATTTCATCTCTTCCATAGGTGTTTCAAATTCCGTCCGTTTCATCCTCCTTCACTTGATCACACTAATGTTATCTGACAGAGTACATTACACATTACGAAGCTACTAATTATAAAAATTTTCATATTTTCTCTGACTTCCTTTATCTAAGTCCAACAATGATTCTGTGACAGGTACGAAACCATTAGATGAATGGAAATTTGGCATGAAGAATGCATGACCGCTTTTAATTTAGTATAATGTAACCGAGATTTTACTCAATCCCACATACGTATCTTCATCGATACTTCAGTAATAACACAATATGAATCGTCCAGCATTAAAACATTGGTGGCAACATTGTGTTTCGACAGTTATTCGGAACTTTAAACATTATGCAAGGGAAAAATCTCCTGACGTTCAGCGACAAACGTGGTCATAAGTTACAGCGGTGTTGCCAGCACATTTGCTCCGAAATAGTAACACTGAACAGAATATCTTATGGAGAGAAAGAGACAACGTATCTGTATCCCAATCCTTCGATTTAATGTATACGTACACAACAGATTAATCAGGCACACCATGATTCTATATTCATTCTTAACCCACAGACAACGCTGAATTTGCGTCACAGTGACGTCGCTACTTTCCTAGTGTTACGTGTCACCTTTCTTTCCCAGTCCTTCACTATCACGAAGTCTTTGTTTTTGCTGTCGCGCATGCTCTAAGTTTTTGTCACTATACATTTTTTTACTGTAAATTATTTACAGGTGTAGTGTACATTTACCGGAGGAATATAAACACCACCACTTGAAGAAGTTCCTCAAAAGTCAGTTTCGTGCGTGGCTGCGTCTTCTTGAACACACTGTAGTTCTGGCCTGCTTATATTACAATTTATTTACTAACAAGAGAACAACAATCCCCATCAGCACCCCTTTTAACACTTCATATTCACAGGCCAGCATTGAAGAAGATTATGCGTCTTCCATGTCGTTGTAGTTTAACACAAGATTTCCGAAGCTGTGGTTTGCGGCGCCCACTGATTTACTTATACCGGTTTTCAAATTCAAATTGTTATTAGCGACACATGTATCCACAAAAGCACGCATGTACACACACATAAATATTCATTCATTCTGTAGTCTGTCTTACGACAGGTCCATAGCCTCTTCCAAAGCGAGTTCTCCACAGGGTGCGATCTAGTGCTTCATATATACATACATATAAAAAAGCAGAATTAGAAAATTAATATTTTGGAACTAGACACATTTCGTTTCTTCCTCGCGATGAAATATTGGCTATTAGTACTGTTCGTTGCGTCTGCTTGAGTGGTAAGGGAGAAGCTACGGAGATTTGGGGTCGGTGCCAGGTGGCTGCACTTTCAGGAAGGAAAGTGGTGAGTCGTGTTACGAACTCCACATACTTAGAAAACGGACAGTCAATTAAAATACAAATGATTTTACACACATTCGTAAAAAAACTTTAATTTAATTGTTTAATTTGTGTATTCGTGATATTTATATAGTTTTAGCACCACACAAAGGCATTCATCTCTAAAAAAAACATTCATACGTGCCATTACAAAGTGTAGATTAGGACTTACTCTATAAAATAACAGAGAAACAAGAGAGGCAATGTACGTATAAACGTCACACTAAGGCGCGTACACGTAACCATTGTTGCTTTGGAAAAGAAATAAGTATTATACATTCTGAGCGTGTGTTTGTATCCTTAGTTATCCAGCATGCAATGCGCATGCGCCGTATTATATTGTCGTCTGTGGCCTGTCTGGCTCTACCCTATTTTTTTACATTATCTCATAAACGACACGATTTTCGTAAAAACGTTATTGAATATAAAATATGTTTTTGATTTTCTCTACAAATTTTGTCTGATACATTTCTCATTCTAAGAAGAATTCAGCGAGATATCATAACCGTATTTAGACCTTCATGTAAAGTACCCGTTATTCTTGTCAGATTTTAATTAAACTTGATTTTTCGATAGCTTTTCGAAAAATAATCAAATATCAAATTTCATGAAAATCCGCCTAGTGGGAGCCGAGTTGTTCCATGAGAACGGACAGACACACAGACGGACGGATGGACAGTCAGACATACAGACGTGACGAAGCTAATAGTCGCTTTACGTAATATTGCGAACGCGCCTAAAAAGGCTTCGATCCTCGAAAATCTACGTGCCAATGAGCAAGAAAATATGATTGGTGGTGAGTAGGTACGTAACTTGCACGTAGGCATATCTACTGTCAGTTGCAATATGAGTTCTGTGAATACCAGCCATGTTTAGGCAAGACAGCCATTGACGAGTAATTACCGTAGTACTGGCAATAATGGAAATAATGAAATATGAGAGACAAGAGGGAAATGGTTGTTGGAACAACTACAGCTGAAGTGCAACTGTGCATATTTCTAAGTAGCACATCCCTCTCCACTTCACTGCCCAAGTGCTTGCGATGAACAGTGACTCATAAAACTTGTGTCACTTGGTTACTGGCACACTGACCGAATCGAGCCCAGTCCAGTCACATGGAGCCTGACTGACCAGAAGCCACAAATGTAGACCCTCATATCCACTCGACGGGACACAAAAGTGTGACATATTAGATACACAGGAATTCTGCATTTGCAGCTTTTCAGTGAGTCAGATTTTCTCAACTTGATAGGACTCGATTCGGTTACTTAAACAGCAATTTAATCCTCAAGAAATATGCTAATTGAACATTATAAAAATGGCTGTGTCTAATTAATCATTCAGTGAACAAAGTACACTAAAGACAAACATAAGGAAGCGTTGTTCATTTCCTGCAGCAACATACCTTGTAACTACATTGGAAGTGGAAGTAATGCTCCAAAATTCTTATCTTAGTACTAGGCCTGTATGGACGTCAGTCGGTTGCTTCATGCTCCTGTCGCATTACCCCAGAGAAGTAGCACCCGGTACACATTAAAGAGCAGGCCAGGTGGACTCTTAGAGGCGGTGGCGTGGCGAAGAGAAAAATCCCTGGCCCAGTATGAAAGAAACCCCGCAGGGCTAATCGTAGGCAATCATTTATTGAACTATCCTGACTCATACGTAAAGTGTCTTAGATTTTGCTGTTTACTATCGTCATTTTTATATGACAATCGAACATAGAACACCAATCTAAGATTTATTCCTGAGTTTTGGGTTCTTATAATTTGCGTACAAGGTGCGCATTTTGAAGACTGTATGGCTGAAGAATACAGAGTTTCTGCCTCCAGTACTAGTCAGGACACGCATGTGCAGGGCACAGTGAAGTTGAGTGCTCATATCCTATAACTGCCGAGATACAACGGCATCTGCTGGTCAAAGGACCGACGCGGAATTAATTCGTGCTGCTAAGGATTTCTCCCTGGACTTTGTGTGTGAAAGTGAACGTCATAATTGTAATCCAGTGTCACGGGTGAGAACATGGATCTGTGTTTCCGGTGTTTGGTCACAATTCGATACAATGAGGAGATTTTGGTTTGAGGTGGGGTGAGTTGGATTCAATCAGTTGAAATCACCCACCCTTATGAGCGAACAGGCAGGCACTGGAGGAGGATGGAAAAGGGTTTCGCCATCAGTAACAGGAGCAGGGTTTGCTGAGCACCGATCATTCGTAGCTTGTCATTGGTCCATGCTAATATTCGTGACAGCAAAACAGACAGACAGGCAGCGTACTTGTCTCATATGTGTGTGTGTGATAACATGTATATATACACCCGTTACTGTTGTTCAACCGGCCACTGTACACAGTTTCAATATTGCGAATGTTCATGTCTGTCCCTCTCACTCCCTCTATTCCCATCACTCATCCCTCATCCTCCCTCTATACAGCCACCCCTCATGCCCGAAAACCATCCCTTTCCTCATCACCCCTGCAGTACCAAAGTGGAACCAATCATGCCGCCAGCCGGCCAGCCGGCCATCAGCCTAGCTGCCAGTATTTGTACAGCAGAGTGAGTGAATTTCATGTTTACCATTTCAGCAGAGAGTTCTGTCCATCCAGCCATCCATGATGCACAGCTATGTGATGGGAATTTGTGCTCGCGAATATCCCTGTTATAGCTAACTGCATGCAATACGAACAATTTAGTCGCTTTTAACTTGATATCACGTCTGTGATATGCCAACTACAGTATGCTCCACAAGCAACTTCTGCGAACATCGAATGTCCTCTCGCTGCCAAGGAACTGACGCCCGTCTACCCAGGGGTGACCCAGCCAATCCTGTGTCTTATTTAATACTTCTCTCGTCACATTCACCAACAGAAATAACGGGTGTTTCAAAAGAAAATACGTGTATGCAGTAAAATTATTACCTGCCTTCGAAGCTGTCACAGAGGAGCAGCTACAATTTTTTTATAATATCATACGGCGCGTTGAAGAAATATTAGAAGCCGGACGACAGTGTTTTCAGCATACGTTGTAATGTAACTTACACTTGGTTCCGAATTATTGTAGGTTTCTATAAACATAAATTTTAATTTCACTGCATAATTTATTTTTAAACACTCTGTACAAACGTTTTATCTGGTTAGCAAGTAGGCAGTACTGAATATGTATTGACATTTTTACTACAGTTCACAAGCCTATATTTACATGAAATATTCACCATTAGTCCCAGGCTTCAGAAAATACAGGAAGATAGATGCAAGCGAAATAATCAAAATGCAGGATCGATAAGCTGATGCACGGCTCAAAATTCGTGTTAAGCTTACAACAGAGAAAATAGTTGCTCTTTTACAGCATTCTGAATGTGACTACGGGGGAAGTTCTCTCTGCAATGGAACACCACACTATAGCCTCCGCTGGTTCTTAACCTCGGTGTAACAGATTCTATCATCGCCATTATGTGGCAGCCTTGACTCCAGGGACAGAGCTCCAGGTATCCTTTCGAGCATGGTTTCTCAAACTGTGGTAGGCGTACTACAACTCGCACGCCAACCATTGTTTACTGGTACGCGGCCTTATTGAAAAATCGAATTATAAAGAAGAATAAAAATTTAAAAAAATAGATAAAACGTAAGCCACATATATATGCTAATATGCAACGTTGCTGGCAACATTATTGGTAACTGGTACTGGTAACTCATCCCCGCTGTCAATCAGTCTTTCTAATTTCAGCTTCTTTATTTTAATAAAAAAAGATGGTACATTGAAATTGTTAAATGTTTAGTGGCACGACAGATAAATATTTTTAGAACCCCTGAATTAGAATATATATGTGCCTGGATAACCCACAGAGCCATTCTGGACATGGTGGCGAAGAGAAGAATGCCTACTCTTGTCGGAAATCAATCCCCGGTTCATCAGTACACATTTACTTCATAGAAAGAGTTTACATAAAATAATTATTAAGCACAATGTTATGGCCGTGCCATGGCTCAGGCGGTTAGCCGTCGGCCTCTCACCGCGGAGGCTCGGGTTCGATCGCAGGTCAGTCCATGTGGGATTTGTGGTGGACAAAGTGGCACTGGGACAGGTTTTTCCCCGAGTACTTCGGTTTTCCCCTGTCAGCTTCTTTCCACCGGTGCTCCATTACAAGAAAAAACGAAAAAACTGATCACCATCACAGGGTTGCACAATAAGCCTCAAGGCTGCGGTGCGTCCGTAGCATCTGCTGCGGGGCCCTTCACAAAAAAAAATCACAATATTACGAAGCAACACACCTCAGTATGTAACACGTCTATACAAGTTTACATTATACGTTGCATGTTTTCCTCAGTTTATACAGAAGCCGTTCAGGCCTAATGAAAACTCACGACTCCAAAGAGGTGCAAAGAAAATTTTTGTAACTCGAAAAGGGATCATCAAGGTATAAATGCAGATAAATTGTTTCCCACAACAGAGCTTCATTCGCCTACAAAAATAAAGCAGCTCTAAGGAGAAGAAACGAACAACCTGTTACAATGCACTGAGTAGTTAACACGAAATACTTGTACAGTAGTCAACATAAGAATAATGTCATCATACGTGTATGCCTATATGTGCTAAACGCAGGCAGCCAGCACCCAAATAAAAATAATGCGGATGACGACCACAATCGACCTCGCCTACAGGAATTATTCATTATACTGTACCAGAAAACACTTCGCAACTCACATACCCGTAAAACGTCGGAATAGGCTTATTTAGAAATCTGCATAGAACTGATACCAGAATTTAAAAAACATGTAACTTTTACTAGATTACAGTCGTACATCAACTTCATTGATGTGCAAAGTAAACAAGCTCTTACATAAGAAAGCGATGATGCCGCATTTCAGTGCCGCCTTACAACAAGTTTATTACAGGGAACACAGCCCTTCTTCAGAAGCTAATACTGTCTGAGTCAAGAAATTACCCACATCAGAGCGTGAATTCATGAAAATACGAGTATCAGACCTTAAACGTATATTACGCACACTGATGGATATCGCATTTTTTACGCTTCTATAATTGATTTTCAACTGTTCTTCTTCAGAGGAGTAAAGAAGTAGTAATACAGGTATCAAACATTATAAAACTTATACTCAAGAAGGCTTAATTTTAAACGACGCCTTCAATCGCAGAGTAAAATAAAACAAAGAAATAAAATAGACAGGTGTCGAGACATGCAACTCAGATATGGCACAAGAAATAACAGAGAATCTGCCTACAAAAGATCTGTAGACCTTGAGAGTCTAAATCTTCGAAATGTTTTTCATAAACAGGAATGTAGGCACAACAAATTACAATTTAGCAGATTCTTACGTGTATACATAAAAGAATAGACAAAATCAAACGGTCTGAAACACGTCACGCGATTAACATAAGCTTCGGGACATATTTGAAGGTATTAGGAACCTAGAGTGAAAGAAATAGGGTGTTACTTGGCAAAGTGACAATCGACCAGAAAATCATGAAATTCCCTCCCTTTTCTAGAACCAGAAGGTTATAATTACGTTCAAGCTTTATCATTCTATTTAATTTTCTAAACAATAAAGAATATGTCAGAATAATAATACCGTCACCCTTACTCTATGGTTACGAAATTCGGAGTCTTACTTTGAAGACGAAACGCAAATTACAAGTGCCAGAAAAGATATTATTGAGGATAACATCACGTTCATTCTGAGGAAAACTGTAGTTAAATATCTATCATATGCAAATACACATTACTGTACTCTGCTTTATTTGTGCTCCAAGGTCAGCTCCCGGCAAGCGTAGGTACTTCTGATTTACAATATCTCAGTGTTCTAGAAATAATTTTCCGGATTATGTAGATGACAAAGTACTAGTCTACTCTTTTATAACAAAATAAAGTCGGTGTAACTGACAAAAAAAAGAAGCTACAGGTCATTTGCTAACATAAACAGGGCCACACGTAGGAGCACCTATATTACAAACTGGATGCAAGCCGGAGCTCATATTGTAATAACACGTTCAAAGTACAGAAAATTTTGCAAAACTTTGGGCAACCCTCGTCAGTAAGAAGTTCACACTTTTAATTGTAAGTCACATTGGTCTTATTGTTTTGTCTCATTGCACTACACGCATACTTAAATTTGCAATTTAGGAATTCCTGTACAAAAAATCAATATATTCATACATGTAGAAGGAATTAACATATGGCTTTTATTATTCTTATATATGATGGAAACCCATAACAGTTAGAACATACATACACAATAAATACGATAACCAAGAAAATTGCGGTTTTATTTATTCAACGATTTTTTTCGGGTTTTATAGCGCCGATTTCCTTACCTCAGAGTCTGTTAAGTCGAATAATTCGATGATTTAGTGATCAATGAATTACCGCAGGGCGCGAAATGAAGCTTTCGTACTCTACTGCTTGGTACCAACCCGGAATTCGCATTGAGGAAATAAGGACAACCATGAAAGTCCTCAGTAATTGTAGTCCGTTTCCGGGACGAGATTTGACCCATATATCTCGCAAATGCCAAGCAGGCATTCTAACTACTCGTTGTGACGTTCGGTAAACAGACTTGAAGGAATAGGATGAAAAAGAAGTGAGTCTGTCTGAAATGCTTTCCGTAACAGGAGAAACGTACGGACATTGGTGATCATGTTGATGTTTCCTAGGAGAATCCCTGATGAGATGTGTGACAAAAAACTTAGGTTTAATATTGCAGTCAATAAGAAAAAACTGAAAGTGTTTTATATATACACACGTAACTATTTACTTCAAAAACAAATTGTACACGGTGCCTTGTACTTCTACTGAACGGTGCTTACGAATAAAATAGTTCGAAGCTGATCGCAGCAGGCATGAGTTTTGAGACTGGATCAGCGGTATGGAACTTTGGGTGGTGATCTGACGATAAAGATAAAAGTACAAAGTCGTGTGTTCTTGAGAACTGGGTAGCATAATATCTATTATGCTACTCGAATTCACTGGCGCAATCTGGGCCCGGACAAGTCCATCATAGGTGAAATGCAACATGTTATTGGAGGTGAGGAATATATCCTGTGGTCTAATTGGTCCAGAGAAAATTACCAGAATTAATGCAATCAATGAATACCAAACCAAGTTATTTTCAGTTTCATTTAAGAATTTAAGGCCTCTAGAGACGGAGTTGTAATTTAAACATAAAAAATACATTCAAGTCATATATAATTACCCACGGAATTCGAAAGCCATCCTAACTCTAACCGTGTCGACAATGCATGTCACTCGTTTCATTTCAGTACCATTACAGCATGTTCATGACCGTCACAATGCATATACTGTATTAACACAACATAAGCAATTTTCTTGCAATTATTGTCACTTTGAATACCTTACTAACATTTTTATGCAAATTGTTTTATTTATTAGACAGGTAGTGTTCCTTTTTAAGCAGCAAATAGCTGCATCCACTAAGTCTACAAAAGATAAAGAAAAGTAGTAGTAGTAGTAGTAGTAGTAGTCGTGATAGTAAAACCAGCCTTTTGAGTTTGAAAGATGTACGTAACAGGTAGTGGAATAAGAAGCACTGCAGAAGGTGCGTGACTACTCGAAAGAAAAATAACTGTTTCCTGTACCGAAAATCGAGACTCGGGGTTTTCCTCAGCAAACAAAGAGTTTCACGACTGTGGCTACATCTACAGATGCATCGCTAACAGTGAGAGAATTCAAGGGATTAAATGGAACATTCTTTCGTTAAAGACGTACGTACTTAACTAATCATTTGTTTCAAGGTTGGCATTACAGAACAAATGTATTTCACAATCCTGGAATTGTTGTACCTTTAATTCTCCTTTACTTCTTCTTATTCAGGCATTAAGCCAGTGGTCAGAGATCTGTTCATCCCTAAACCACTAAAATCCGTCAGACTACACCGCCACCGAACTTTCTTTTGTTTTGTGTAGAGAGAATCAGCGCATTCCTCGCCTGGTACCCTCCCCTGAACTTGTCCTGCATAGTAGGCTATCAACCTGATCCTGAGCCAGTTTGCATCACTTAAACACGAAAGAAGAGAGAGTAAACGAAGATGATATGAAAAGAAAGCAAGACAAAGAAAGAAGAATAAGGGAAGTGAAAAGAAAAATAAAAGGAGGAAATCTTTATTTTGTATTGTACCTTGTGGTTTAGCACACTTCAAAACTATCAGCATCGAGAGTGCCAGACGATCAGTCTGAACACAGGCGACAAGCATACACTGTGTGTACGTGTAGCCCCTGATACACGCACATGGCTTGTTATACTTGGCATCTGACAACACACTTGTCTACATGAGACGAATAACTGACTGTCCTGTTCCGTTCAAGGGTTTAAATTAGATCTGACTGCTTTACAGACAACACAGAAGATGGTCCTATAATGATATCAATACTTGACGTATGACTACGTACGATGTATGATGTATGAGGCAACTACCTGCTTCTTTTTGACTAGAGGAACAGCTCTGAACGAAGTACGCAACAAGGACATTGTGTCAGATGATACTCAGAGAAGGAATGAAGAACGTCTCACGCATTTACAGAAATAGCCTAGGCTCTTTGTTACACAGCGAAATAAAATGTAACGGACCTACGAAACCTGCAGCTGTCGGGTATGACCTGGCTTCTGAAATTTACCTACGCAAGCCTAAAGGTTAACGAAAATTTCAAAAGAATTTTAGTTCAGAAATATTAGAAGAAAAAGGAACAAGTATAGTGACTGGAAGATATAATAGGCAAAGGTAAGTTGGCCCCTGGGTTCAACATTCACGCTTTGAAGTCATAGTCAGGCAAAGTGGTAAATGTATAAGTAATCTAGAACTTGGCAACAGGCATCCCAGGGAAAAGATCTCCGGCCCTAAGTTTATTTTAGAACGGGTGGGTCCAGGAGTCGATTTTGGATGTCGTACTGAAGAGAAAACTCTCTTCCTTTTTCGGGAATCGAGCCGGAGAACTTCAACTCGTAGTTAGTCTCTAAATATGTCATGACGTCTCACGGAACATATCAAATGGGACGGGTTAACTATAGAGTAAAATAGGAGTTTCAAAGTGTAATTTTCAACCTTCCGTGAACACTTCAACAGAACGATAATGCCGTCTCTCAACCCATACATTACGGACAGCCAATTGTTTGTAGATTTATTAGGAACTGCCTCAACACATGTTCCAGTGACGAGTTCTTGGGAAAAAGTAATGAATATTTCAGATCCTAGAAAGCTGAGAAATTCCTGATCAGCCGCTCAACTCTCAGTTCTTCAAAGCATACTGGGCTCCTTGAAGCCAGTTTAGAGAGGAGTGGCTGTAAAGTAAATTTATTTATTTTGAGCCCAGCTGGATGTAAAAACCCACCTGAGGGCCTATCGAAAAACTTATATATAACAATTGTATGTAAGAGAGCCTTGAAAAATGGTAGGGGAAATTTGTAGATATGATTTATTATTATTATATTAAGTAACTTGAAAACTGACTGTCACAGTCATTATTGAAATTAGTAATCACTTTTTTTTCCCATAAAGTATCCACATTTTATGGAAACCGATGAGTCATAACTGTGTCCATAGCAGCTCACCATTAGACTGCATCCTGAGCTACATGACTGTGTTCAGTACCTTCACACCCTATTTAATGTAAATTTTAATAACAATATCTTCCCTACTACGCCTAGGTCTTCCAAGCGGTCTCTTCGTTTTAGGTTCATTTCATCGTCAGCACTGCAACTCGGGCTTTGGCTTTCTTCTTCGTTTTAGGTTCTCTGTCTGAAATGATGTAAGTAGTTCTCATATATCCCATGCGTGCTACACGTTCCAACAGTCTCTTCCAGTTCCATGATCCTACGCAACATTTCGCAACGGCAGTTTTCTTTACGGAGAGGGGTTGTAATCTTCCCTCCGAATCCCCACGCTAGAGAATGAACCCTTGTAAGCTGTCAGCTACTGCTGCAATCTGAGGACGAGCTATGACATTAAGTGTAACTGGGCATTATGGTCACATATATAGGACTGTAATTGCATGTCCTTCATGAAGCAACCAGGCACGACACATAACACAGAACACACGCATCGTATAAGCTAGCTTGGAACTGCTGCTCCAGTATACATGCACAAATCATTCTCGTACACAAACACAAACCCTTTTCCTATTTTCCAAAATGCACAAAGCGTGGCAGTACCAGTCCACCTCTAGAGGATATTGTTAGCTGTAACTTTTGAACGTGTTACAGTGTTTGGTGTAGAATATGAGTAGCTTCCCCCTCCCCCGAACTCCTGCCATAGAAACCACTGTCTGCCTGAATTAATGAAACAGACACGATTGCATTTGCACAGGATGCGTGTTTTCGGAAATAACATTCCGCTTCGATAGGTTTTGGCCGGCCTGTTTTGCGATTGAGCCCTGCTATAAACCGACGAGGTAGCCTGTCTGTGTGTTCCCTCTGTTCTGTGGTTTACTCTAACGTTCTGCATCCCGCAGTATCTGACAGATGAGCTCTTTAAGTGCAACTGTTGATGCTATTGATATTATTCCTGCTTCAGTAATATTGTATCGTCTTTGTTATCCGTTCATGTCATCTCTCTATTGAATACTAACCTACACATTACGTAATGTCTTTGGACGAATTTAAGAGGGAAATAATGGCTGCTTACTCTGAGAGCCTTACGAAATTTACACACTCTTTGCGGGATAAATGCAGAATTTCGGTGGTAACGGAGATGGCACATACAGCTAGCAGAGTGCTTTAAACGATTACTCTACCATACTAGACTGACTTTACAGCTGTGATATTTTCACCTTCCCTATAACAAAATTATTCTTCAAATGTCTCATCCTTCAGTCACTTAAAGACATTCAGAAAAATATGGCGATAATAATGAAATGACTTCACATTTATTCCAGACAGAGAATATACACGTGTACAAAGTCTGAAGTAAGCCACAACCACAACGTGCATTCCACAAAGACACACACACAGACGCATTCAACACACAATTACGATATCAGTCAAGTTCTTTATTTGTCATTTTCTGCTACTCCTACTAGGGTTGAGGTGTGCCCAATCGAAATCTTGTACCGTAGGCTCAATTATCCGCACGGATGCTTTCTATCAGTTATAAATAATACACTGTTGGCCAAGGAAAAAGGATGAGGGGTCGAGTGTGTTGCGGGCCCAATTACGTTGCGCAAATAAACCCAGAGCACGGAGGGGAGGGGGGGGGCAATCTGGTACGGAATCAGGAGAATAATGATACAATGCTCTCCCCTTACTCGCTTGCTCATATTTCTAATCATCGCTCGCCCAATTTAACGCAAGCAACCTCCGATTAATCCGAGATGTCACCCATCACAAACCATACGCAGTCGGCTACAGTGTACAGACACAAATGAAGACCCAAATTGTGACAGGAGTTATCGACATACTGAAAATAATAACTGAATACTGAAGCTAACTTTCCATTAATAAAATACATATGCCTATATGGATATTAGCCATCTGTGATGTAAACATTTACATTTAATTTCATAATTTTTTGATAACCTATATAAAGATACGTATTAAAGATTTTACTCTTTCCTTTTCTGGCATAACACCATATAAAATATTACATCCCCTAGTTCAAATCTTTCATTTACAGCAGAAATAACATTGGGAATTAAATACAGATTTCGGTTCCCACCACGTAGTTTCTTATTTCTTTCAAAGGAACGAGCAAGAAGTGACTATATATTTCAACACAAGATGTCAGATGCCACATTAGCCTATATGGCGATTGGGTCGCTCCCACATCCTAAGTTGATATAGCAGTGGACCTGATAATATAATAGGCCTGCCTGTCCTTAATAATAAATACTTCATATCTCGCATATTTCTTACGTCACATTAACCGACAACAGGAAAAAGAGCCGGTCCAGTATATACATGTGAACTGCACAGTCGTACATTCTAAGTCAGTGAGTAAACTTCAAACTACACTACTATCATCAGTGACACAGTCATAGAATGTTATAAAATTACAAATATGAAGGGTTTTAGGTTTCAGGACGTTCATACTGTAGTGAATGCGATGTAAGTCAAGATGGTTAACGTTTAGCACACGGGAGTTCAAAAGCCATATATATTTTCCCCTCTAACTCACCCCACTCGAGTAATCTACTCTCCTGCTCCTTTAACTTCCCTTGCCTGAGTCTATGATACAGAATTCTGCTGGAGTTATCCCGCAGTGGCCGTGGCCTTCCAGATAACGCTGTCGCCTATCTGTTCCCTCTCGCACATCTTCTCGTGTAGCCTATATGGGCTTTGTTGGCTAACAATTTATCGAAGTTGGTCATTTTGTTTTGTGTGAGTTGGGTGAAATGAGGTACAGCTTGAAAACATAGATTCTTATTCACTTTCGCAATGAATTGCTTGAAATTAAAACAAAGTAGTAGATTATGTTGTATCCTAATACAGATATAGCACATCTATTATTAAATTGACCGTACGTTGTTGATGCCTCTAATGCTCCTTGTAGGTCTAGCGAAATTCTAATTATTAGCCCGATTTTCTAAGAGAAAGAAAGTAGACCAAAGGGATGCCGGAGAAAACTGCGTAATAAGGACCTTCAAAATTATACTCCCTGGTAAAGAAATTAAGTATATGATTATTTGGCCACTTAGCAGGCATGGAAGAATAAAAAACGAATACATAATTTGGCCGAAAAACCTGACGGAAAGAGACCACTTGAAGACATATTCGTAGATGAGGAGACAATAATAAAATGGATTTTAAGAAACAGGGTGTGAGGGTAAGGATTGGATTCAATTGGCTAAGGGTAGGATTCAATGGCGGGCTTTTGGGCACACTGTAATGAAACTTAAAATTCCATAAAGGAGAAATTCTTAAGAGCTGAGTGAGCTCCTCTTCTTCTCCGCGAAGTTACGTGCATTCTGTGAGGCCTTCTGTGTTATGGTATGACAGGAAACTGGTTCTTAGACTATTCAAAAACTCTTCTTTTGTTTGCAGAATTTCAACTTAATAGACCTAATCTCGAAAAGGATTGGAAGATCATTATAAATGGTGAGGTGCCTAGTGGCATATGCCTGGAAGATACAGGAAAATGAAGACACTGCTCATTGCCATGATGACTGGCCTCAGGACAGAGCTTTTCATCCAGAATCTCCTGAATGCAGCACAGGAATCCTAGTCAGTCGAATGAGATATTATCCTTATTGGAACTAAAACTTCACGACTGTTACATAACCTAGAAACGGATGAGAGTGAGCGGTGAGATGCACACTTGGGCCACTGAAGACAGAAGCCCAGTGGGTGGCCCAAGGGGCGGTATGATCATGATGACGCACAAAAAAATCACTTTCCATCCCTGAAATCCAACTCGGTCATTTACTTCATAGCTGGTCACTCTGCAGTCTGATCTATTCCCGCTCCAATCTTCAGGTTCGAGCCTGGTAGTTATAATGTTTGCGAAACTGATAATAGGCGGGTGGTCTGTGGACACCAAAGGCTAACCATTATCAGAAACTTCCCAAGCCAGTCAGATAGAAAGGCAAGGTGGAAGCTTGCAGCCCTCAACACGAAGATGAGCGCGGCTTAGGCTTCTGTTTGATGACTTCTGAAATTCCTTCTTTATTCTTCCTGCTTGCGTTCTTTGTTATCGGGAGTAAATTGGGTCACATGGGGAAACGGATCATCGACCAAAGCGGGATGATATTCCTGAGATGTGGTCGAAGGCAGTGACGTGTTAACACTACTGCCTGATAAATCTGAGCTGTAGCTGAAGTCAGTGGGGTTTCACAAACAGTACCACTTACTACGAATTATGATGCATGGAGTATGTAAATAATCATTCATGACCAATTTCAATTGTTATTCGGTTATTTTCCAAGAGAATTTCAGTAGACTAAACCACAAAAGTCTTTTATTAGAATAATCTTTCTCTCAGAAGCCAGCATTCATACATTCTGTAGTCTCTCTTACGACAGGCCCGTAGCCTCGTCCAAAGCGAGTTCTCCACAGGGTGCGATCTAGTGCTTCCTCTTTCAATTTCCAGTATCTTATTTTTTCCTTAAGGTCATCCAGTAGCTGCTTACGCCTTCTTCCTCGTCTTCCCGTCATTTCCATTACCGAAAAAAATCTTAAAAACCAATCACATGAGTTGCCGGCAATTTTCTGAACACACGAGGGTCTTTTATCTGTGTTTCATATTGCTACCACATTATTCGGCTTCGAATAGCAAAGTAATAAGAAGAAAAAGCATAAATACTACTGCACAGTCGTTCTTTCAAAAACAAATGGTCAACATTATGGTAGGTCTGTGTTGCTGTAATAATTCATATTAACAGCTGATGTCACTGCAGTAATTACCCTCAAATTACACGTACATAATTAAGATCTCAGTAAAGAAAATATTGAAATTTCTCGTTCTAGAATAAAGATACAAGTAATTTTCCAATTACTTCCTCAAATGTGCACATTATTACGACTGTCAATAACAATAAACAATAATAAAAACAACTTTTTTAAAAGAAATTGTTCTCTCTCTCTCTGACTGCTGTCATAATTCAAGCACAATAACTCGCCTTCCTTCGGTAAGTTAAAGTTTGGAATTTACTACGAAGTAAAGAAGAAAGACAACAGAGACGGGAACTATACGGAAAGAGCCGATGAAGTGTATTCATTTCCTTCATTGAACCCTAACCTGAACTTCTTACTTTATTTTTGCATCATTTCCTATTTGTGACTCAAAACATGATGGTAATTAATCTGGCTAAAGCAAAGCAATTTGTAAACAGTGAAACGAAGTGCCTTAAAGGCACATAAGGTTTTTGAACAGCTCTTTGAATGTTGATTAATTAATGAGTGTTTAGGAAGGAAAGATGGAACCCTCGGATCACGATAGCAGCTTTTCAGTGTCGGTTAACACAGTTCATACCGTAACAGTTTATGATCTGTCTCTACTACCTTACGGATTTAAAAATCTGCACAGAAGGCATGATATTGTCTAGACGGGATTGGATTTCAGTTAAAGAAGGGGTTATATTCTTCGCCATAACCTCCAGACCGAGAAAGAGGCCAACTGAACCTCCCATTCCATGGGTACTGAGGGTCCTTTTACCGGAAGCTGATGAGCGCAGCATAAGTGATTCAATTCGCATTACTCTTATGTTTTACATACACCTTCATGGCGAGGTGCCTAGATAAAATGAAACTTCACATTACGGACTTAAACTGTTTCAATCACAGACACCTATAGGCAAGCTGTAGCGCAACGAAATGTGAAAAATGAGTAAATCCAACTAGGAACTGCTGGAGGAAGTGAAGGTTACTGGACTCATCTGAATTTGGTGACAAAGGTAAATTCCTTTCTCTCTCTGGAATCCCACACAACCAGCCACTTTATATCCAAGAGTCAGCAGTGTTTAATGAACAGGAGCCTAGATGAGTTCAGAACTGTAAGAAAGTACTGGAAAATGACAAGTCCTTGTTCCTGCGGGAATCAAACTTCATATCCGGGAGCCAGCAGTGCTTACTGTAGAGGAGTCTGGCCGAGTGTAGAACTGATCTCGACGTACCAGCGAAGGGACAAGTCCGGGAATCGAACTTCATCCCCGGGAGTCAGTGGTGCTTACTAAATACGAGCATATGTCATTCTAGAACTATTCTCGATGTGGTGGTGAAGGGACAAGTGCTTGTTTTTGATAGCATCGAACCCAGTCACTCCCTACGTGTAAGGGGACAATGACTGACTCCAGTTATTGTAGACTAGACGGACCCAGAGCCGGCGTGGTGACGAATGCTAAGATCCCTGTCGGGAACAGAACCCATTCTGTCCAGCACATAGCCTCTTTTCTTAAGAATAAGTGTTCTCAACGCGAAGAAATGTAAATTAAAACATAACAGAAATGAACTTAGGATCGTTCAGAGATAGAGCTTAAGGCGGACAAAAGCGACACACATACGTCACGTAATAAGCCTAGGAAAGAGCAATAAAGTCAGTAATTTTGCTTCCTGGCAAATACAGCTTCTGGAACAAAAAATGTATATAATGTTGCCCACTCATCTTCCAAGCCTTCATTAGAGACCGAATTTTTGCCATTAAATCTCTATTAAGTTTGCGCACTGTTGGCACTTCCAGGTTTGCTCCGTAAAAGAATCTCGTCCATTATTCTACTTCCCTTTCTTCATCGTTACAGGCTTCTTGTTTTCTTAATTCCTCGATGGGTTAATTAAAAAGAGACTGCTCAACATTATACGGGCTCGATTACCCCTCTGCACAGACTTGGAAGAAAGTGCGTTTCAAGACCGAACAAAAAGGCTCATTGAGAGAATTTCTTGTTTTATATAGTTTCCTCCTGGCTCAATAACGGTGTCGATTTCTAATTAACCCTGCCTAATGAACCTCGAATTACACCATTTTCATTACTGCCATACCTTTCTTTAGAAGTCAATGTTGAGTAGGATTCGGCAGAGGCCTACTCCGTCTTTGAGTTAAGCAAGAACTAATTACGGTAATTAGTGATGTGGAGTTCAGTAGCATTATCACGCGCTAGCCTCTAGCCGACAGCTGGCATTATGGCAGGCAGAAATGTAATGTATCGCGTCTTGATTGGGAAAGTTAACGGCAAAGCTGTCTCTGTGTTTAAGCACTACGCCTTGATAAAGTATGGAGGGATAAGGCCCCCACATTTTTAATCTCAACATTAAACAGATGATGGTCAGTCGCCAGCTTCAAGTTTCGGTCGTTTTATCCCTCCCTCCAGGCAAAAGGGTTTGTCTGGACTGTGATGGCGAAGAGAATATCTTGGAACCTGTCGGATGTTGAAAACGGATTTTCCAGACCGTAGTCAGTCTTTTTATTAAGTAGGACTATCTTGTCCTACTAGGCGGAGATGCGTGGTCAGCTTCATGCTCCGGCTGCTTTACCCCGCGGGAAAGGGTTCCCATTTAATTCAGTGGCTTTTTAAGCATTAATTACAGGAACTACAAATATCTTTATTAGAAATAATATGACTCTAAGTTAACCGCAGTTATTTTCAATGTAAATCGATCTAATGTGTTATACTTTACAGCTACGTCTATATCCTTTCTTCTCCCACACGAACTTGCTTTTTCTTTGGGGAGGGGGGCGGAAAGCAGTTTATAATTGCTATAAATTCTAAAGCATACTATTTGTTAATCATCAAAACGAAAATAAAAGTATACAAGCCTGCCTGTCCCTGTTATCAGTAGTGAGGTTCCCATTTGTTCCTAAAATATCAAAATTTTTTTATTTTGTTCGCTTGTTTCCCAAAATAGGGTTTTAATTACGCGTGAAAAATACCTTTGTACCATGGGTAACAGGCACGTAAGATTTTTTAGTAATTAGGAGATTTATTAGGAATACACGTAAACAAAACCTGTACATAGCGAAAGACGTATCTCCAAGTTGCTTCCGAATCTCTGTGTCTTAAGTATAGCATTGTCACTTGATTACACTGAATGTACGTATTTGTAAATAAACAATATCTTATGACTAGGGGGCAAGAATTGTTATTTGTAAAAGTCAGTTTCCTTCCACTTACCACTCTATCCCTTCCAACAGAACATTTATTACGACAGAATTTCGATCTTACGAACTGCTGCGTTCGTCTCCTGAAGCAGTCACGACAGTGCCGCTCACATTCAATTTCGTGATCATTTTTGGTCGATCTGCGAATATCGGATTTATAACTGCCTACAGATGTTTTGTCTTACTTTTCCTCAAGTATTCTATTTCTTAATCTTTCATATCACATGCCTTGACAGAAATGAATACTGTAACTAAATATTCTCTTCGTGTTAAATCAATGTTTTACTATTGTAGGCAACAAATCTAATTCTCCAATTATTTTTAAAAAACACTGAAGTATTATGGCAGTTGCAATGTAAAGTCATGGATGTTAAATCACTTTCATGACAATACATGTGGGGCATCCAGTATTAAAGACTGTAGCCTATTATAGGAAAGAGGTTAAATGTTTTAAAACGGACTTTTTAAGGTAGGCTAATATTTAAAACCCGAACGTAATAAGGATTATAATGTACAAATACACGGGGAAAGACACAAACAAATGATACTGAATAATTTAAAAATACGTTCCAAAATAACTTGTTTTAAGAAAATATACACAAAAGCTCTTCAGTTCTTAAAATAAACAAACAACAAAAATGGCGTGTAGAAGATTCTACGTTGGAAATTCCCTCGTTGGAAATTGGAAATTCAAAATGCCTTCTTAGGATTTTCGGCAGAAGAAACATTTTTGTGTCGTCACCACGTCCAGAACAGCTCTTGGGCTTAAGCGTGTTCCTGTCTTGTTTGTACGTGCGGTAGAAAGCAACGCTGACCACTTGCCTTCGTGTAACAACATGATACAGAACTCGTTTCTCTTTAAATCTCGGTCTCCAACACGTCTTCACGAGTGATGCTTTGGCTAGGTCATAACTTGCTTTATAATGCTGATTGTATCAGTGCGCAACAAACAAATTTTGGTTGAAGCTATTTGAAGAGACATACGCAGATTGCTGCAGTCTGAGGCAGACATTTCCACAGGTTGATTGTGACGTTTCATTGCTACGCCACTCGGAATAGAAAGTCCCCTCTCTGTAGTTCCCGCTCTTCAAAATAACGTAACATTTAAAATGCAATTAGGTATCGGTTTGTCAATCAGGGTCTCGTGCCTTAATAATACCGGGCTCTCGGTGACAGGCACTTGAACCGAGACTCAACTAAATACATTATCTCCTAAACCCACTGAACAAGTACGAATATGGAAGAGTTTCGATACTGTCAGCTATTCATCCCTTCTGATTTGGACCATGATTTTCTTACGCGCTTTGCCGTACGTGACGCATTACAATCCTAATTTATTGATGGTTGAGAGCTCGGCCAAAATGTGACGCCCGAGTGACGTTTCTCACATAAATTATTAACCTACATCGACAGCAGTCAGTGAACAATTTACATTCAAATAATATTTTATAACAGTGCTTGTTCCTGTCACGTTGTTATGCAGATATAGCCTATACATAATGATTGAGAGAAAAGCGGGATTTGCAGTTCTCGCTGGTGTTGTTGACGAAGATTCAAGTCTTCTGGGATAAGAAGCCGTGTCCAGTGGCAAATACTCAGGGAAGTTTATAAATCCTACAAAGCGCTGTAAAGTATTTAACAGTATACACGGCGTCATATCTCAGAAAATGAAGCTTCTTATTTCAGTGCTGAATATTGTTGGCATTCCTTTCCATTCGGGAGATACCGCGTTCTAAACTGAGCACGGATTTACCTATCCTTTACCCAGATAAAGATACAGCCGGTTTCTTAACCAGCATACCCACTTAGTCGCTCACACTTCTGTCATACAATACGTAGGTGTAAGTAGACCAGTGGATCAATTTCTGTCACATATCAGGACTTACTCAACGATCAGTACCAGCAGACCAATGGGCCACGACTTGTCACCCTCGGGATTGGGTCTGAATTCCTGTCACAGCACTCCACCTCTGACCGATCAAGTGGAAAATTAAGAACAAAAAGATGATTCCTCTAATTCCAGTGCTGCGTCTTCTTCCTTAATCGGTTTTAAGGTACTAAATATTTCGGGGAACACAGAGTATGGGTATCGGTTGATCTTTAGGGTAAGAAGAAACAGACTGAGATGTCAATATACTATAAATTCTCAGTGTTTTAGTAATATTGTTATAAGGATAAGATTTTTTCTGCTCCCTTTACTTTCTTCTGCACAGTTTCCTGTGAGGGCAGCGCTAGTCTTACAATAATATTTATATATTCACCGAGGAGACAGTCTGGAACTCCGTTTGTCTCTCTTCAGCGTGGCATTTAATTGAACTGGAGCCAACCAACGGCAGCAAGCAGAACGATGTTTTTGCTGTGCTGCCGTTGTGCCAAAGTTAAATTGGATCGTAATGTAATAATAAATACGGAAAACGAATCTGTGGTGTCACTGGAACGAAAGTGTTGTTGGAACTTGAATAGTTGTGTGAACGTTCGAACACACAAATAGTGGGAGCTGGTATCAATACTTCTGTAAACCTACGGAAAACGATGCAATATTTTGTTTACCCTAAGATAAATTTTTACTGAAAATACTTACGACTGAGAGCGCAGACTATTCTGTTACAGTTATGGAAAAGTAAAATTCCCATCTTAGACATCGAGAAATAACTAACTCCATGGAGCAGAGTATTTCCTAAGTACTCAATATTTTCTCAACTAGTCAAGAAATTCCTCGCATTTTATGGAACCCGAAGTTCCAATATCGTGTTCGCAAGACCTTCCCATATGCTGCTCTGCTTAGTCAGATTAATCCAGTCAATGCCTTCCCACTCTATTTCTTTCTTTAAGATCTACTTTAATATTATCACTATATCAAAGCCTGTCTTGTAAGTGGTCCCTTTCCTTGAGTTTTCCCCACCAAACCTTGCAAGCATGTCTCTTTTCGCCCATTCATGCCACACGTCACACCCATCTTACCCTCCTGTATCTGAACACCCTAATATTTGGTGAGAAATACAAATTCGAAGCTGCTCATTAAGCAGTTTTGTCCAGCCTCCTCTTACTTCCACTCTACTTGGGCCAAATATCTTCCTCAGCACCCTATTCTCGAACACCCTCAGCCTACGTTCTTCCTTTCATGTGAGAGACCAAGTTTCGCAATCCTACAAAGCAACAGGCAATATTACATTTACATATACTTTAATATTTATGTTTTTAAATTTCAAACGGGAAGACCGAAGACTTTGAAACGGGCGACAGCTTCTTTGTTTTATTATGTGGGTAACAGAAGTTTGTGGGAACAGCTCACACATCTTTGCGTTCTTTGAAGTGCTTCGGTGTTTAAAGCTTTATCAGAAACATCAAATTTATAATTATAAACTACATAAATTAATGTCTGTGCACATCTTGCAATAGTAGGCAAAACTGCCTTTATATTATTTGAAGCGCTATTACTACACAGCAACACTATTTTAATTATCCCTAGTGAGGTTTCTTTAACAGAAGCTCGCATGGTCATCGATCCGATATGTTTATTAAATCAAACTAACCGTACAAAGATGGGGCTGTCTTTATTGTAACGAATGAGTATGAAAAGTTACACAAAAATTCAGAATTGATTCAAAGTTACCAAGTCGTGGAGACTCTGTGTGTGTGTGTGTGTGTGTATGTGTGTGTGTGTGGGCGCGCGCGTGCAACTGCACACAATTTCTGGCCTGATGATGCGAAGACGAATACAGACAATTTTCTCAGTTCAGCTTCACTCACTTCTCACAGACAAGTTTGCAAAACGCAAAAAAAAAATATTAATGGAAAAAATCATGAATTGTTTGCTTCTCTGTGATTAACCTTTCGGCCAAGAAAGATTTTATCGCAGTTCTGAAATATTAAGACGACCACAATACTTCCAAATTAAAAGCTTCATAACGATCTTGAGGCCACAGATCTCTTAGACGTCTGGTTTAACTTGCTAATCGAGGAAGTGTGGAAGCTGCAGACATTTCTCAGTGTGTGTTGCTTTGGATTAATTAGTAAACGGCTCTTTCTCATCTGAGTTTAATGTGATGATAAGTGATAAATTACAAGCGATGACATAGAGCAGATGTAAAGCAAGCGGTCGTGGATGTTTTACGATATTAGTTCGACACGACGCGTCATTTAACTAAGCATTATAAAAGTTACTAATAATTTCAAGACGTTCATTTGCACTCCTCGCCAAATATTACTAAGGTGATGCAATCAAGGGGGGCCGATAGGTGGGCATGTGGCATGCACAGGGAAAAAAGAAAAATGCATAGAGGGTTCCGGCGGGAGGAGCAAAGGAAATAAATAACTTGGAAGACCTAGGAGTAGGTGGACAGGCTAAGGAATACTGGTTGGCTTTTATAAGCACGGTAATAAGTTTTCGGGTTCGATAAAACGATAGTAGTTTCCTTACGGCATAAGGAATATCAGCTTTCAAGAAGGATTATAATCCACATTGTTAGTTATTAGTCTCAGCACTTCTGTAGAGGGACTGGGGACAAGCACAGATACTTGCATTCAGCTTATTCAGTCTCTGGACAGAGAATCTGAACTCCCGATGTCGAAGCAACATTCAGTCAAACACATTATTTTGGCAATTGCTATTACTTCTCGTCACCTTTGATTTTTTTCATCAGGAAGTGTGATTGTATAAATAAAAAGGTGTCATATTGAAAATAATTTATGGGGGCTATTGGAGAAAGTCTGACGCACCCCACAGAGTTGGTGTTAACGACACGCGCTCACACGCTTTACTGTGCCCGTGGCAGGTTTCCACCAGTTTTTTGTCTTTCCCATCTTCATTTTATCCCATTCCGCCTGGGATCGTATAAAGTCGTCCCGATATTATAGAGAGATGTGTCTGTGTTTGTCGGACATGTTTTCCCTCTCAGGCCCCACGGTCATAACGTCTCCTGGTTTCCAGACGTCGACCCACGAAACGGCAAACCTCCCGCGAGAATGTGCTGGCCTTCCTCGCTGGATGTTCTTCTGCTTCAAAACTTTTATTCAACTGATCCATTATTATGTTTTAATATCCCAAACAATACAAAATTTAGAAACTAGAGCGCTGAGCGGATGTTTCAAAACAAAGTGGTTAAAAGTATAATTCGAGGAAGGAGGCGGAAAATTACGTGGATGCAACGGGCAGCGTCATTATTTGTATTCTGTGCTTAATAGGATTAGCGTAATCAATTTAAAGAGGAAAAGGTGACAGGTCATGTACCAGGCATAGGAAAGATCATATGTGAATACCAAAATTTAGCAAAAAGCGTTAACACATTTCCTGAGAGACACTGGCATGAGAAAAAGTTGACCTTAAAGGATATGTTAAGATAAATGCTGGACTCTTCTAGTCCAGTACACAATCCAGTGGGGTTCTTGTAAACTTTTGTATTTCATCAAGGCAGGCAATTTCTCGATTACGTGAGCGACTATTAGTTTTTAAAGAACAATTGAAGGTCCAACTTATGAGAGGACAACGCTACAGCGTGGACGGGATGTCATGCAGGTATACGAGTACATATACTGTAATGGTGCAAGAGATTCATGAGAGACTAGGGAATTCACACACACTCACCAATTACAAATAACGCGTTGTATTGTCGCTGACCGCATACAGGAGTGGAAAAGGAAAACAAAAATTATGGTGGAATTGCTCCTACCAGTTATTATTTTCGGTACGAGGAGCAGGGGTGAGTTGGGACATGCGGTGGGGACCATGTTATAATTCCCCAGGCGTGGGCCTATGGAGCTATACTCACACAGTCCCATTTTCATAACTCAGCTTTTTTTGTGCGTTCGCACAACTTCTGGTCAGCTCTCCACAATGTCAGTAATTCGTAGCGTTTTCCGCTCCGATTGGCGTACGCATAAGTTTATTTGAATTTCGGTTGGTATACAACTACACAGCCGTTTATAATATAACATTCACAGAATCGTGCATTCGGAAAAATTATTTCGTTGTAATTATATGAAGGTAAAGACTAAAATTAATAGAAATTATATTCAAAATTCAGTTTCTACCTCACAGAGAACAGAATGTCCTCACTATAAAAAGAATCGATTAATTCCGTTTAAAGAAATAATCGCATTTTATTGCGACAGTCATGCAAAATATACAAACATATTCTGTGTGGAAAATGAGCCCTTCTGAATGTTAAATCTGGCAGTACACACAGGAATAATTAATTAACAATTAAGCAGTATAATGTCCAATACCGTTAATGTTTATATTAAGAAGCTACCTTTCTGTATTGTTAATAATGTCAGCTTATCACTAATGTGCTCAAATAAATGACGATAAAATTCCCAAGAAATGCAGAACGTGACAAAAGCATACAAATTTTTGTCAGCACACCTAAAAGGATGAGAATATTTGAAACACCTACATGTTCATAGAAAGACAATATTAAATGTAGTTATAAAAAAGTACAACATTAATATGAATGAAAATAGGGTAAAGTATAGGGCTCTTGTAAGAGGTAACATATTTTCTGGTTTCACAAAAGGCGGGAAATTTCTGCATCAGACGAAAGACATCTCAGCTACAAGGGGTTATTTCCTTAGATAGATAGATAGATAGATAGAAGATAGATAGATAATATTTGATAGGATATATATCGTGCAATCGCACAGTTTTATTTTAGTAAAATGAAGGCACATACCTGAAATGGCACAAGAAAAGTTTTAATTTGAATTACGCAATAAAACCCCGTTAATGAATTGTCGTATATGACCAAGAACAGAAGCGAGAAATACCGACTTAACACAAACGTAAATTATTAAGTGTAGGCCTAATTCACTTTCATACAACATTTCGAAACCTGTCCCATATTCTAAAGGTGTTCAGATACGAAAATAAACAGGCAATGCTCCGCAGTCAATGTATCATACTAAGTTGCAGGTTTGCCTATAGTAAGTGGAAAAAGTACATACTATTAGATAGAGTAAAGGAAAATTTGTCCCCGTACGAGCCATGAAGACATATGGGGAGTGGAGTTACAGCTTCATCCTTCAAAATCTAGTCCTTAGATGGAGGTAATGGTCAGCTTCACGATCCAGCCGCTGTATCCCATAGTGAAGGAGCCACCGGTATCCACTACGTGGCAGAGTGGGCTCCAGAGAATATCTGGACGCACTGGAGAAGAGAAAATCCCTTGCCCCTGCCAGGCATCCAACCACGAATCTTCGGTTGTCCAGCCGTAGCCTACTCAGTACCTTAATACATTATTCCGACTCACCAGATAATTGTGTAAGGGATACGAACATTTTTATTTCTGCCAAAATATCAATTTTTGATTATGTGTTAATTTTTTAATTTACTCGACTTATGAAAATGTATGTATGTCAATCAATACAGAGCTCCATATCAACTGACAGCATGACACGTTCCTGCTGCTAGCAATATCAACGAAAGTCTCAGTGGAGAGGACAGAAATCCTGTTTCGTACATCGGCAGTTCCAAGGTTCAAATCTTTCCCGTAAACCGGATGTCTTCAGATTTTCGTGACTTTTCTCAGAGCATACAATCATGTGTTGGGACAGTGTCAGTGTCTTGATTGCTTTCGTCCACATTTATATTAATTAATCATTCCTGATTATTCTATCATTGAATGCCAAAGATTTTGAGCTGTTCATAGCAGTCTTAGACAAACATAAATACACATATACTAGCAATATGCGCACAACGTGGCGGTTAGAACCGAAGTTCTTCGAGAATGAACAACATCGGTCTAACGCAAATCCACAGATATATATTTACCCATTTCGGCCACAAGTATCACCCACAAAATTACTAACAAAAACGGAAACTCATTAATGCTGACGGTTGCATACACTGTTGCACTTCAGGAGCAAAATCAAAATGACAACAAAATGAAATTCAAAAAGCCCCCCCCCCCCCCCAAAAAAAAACGGGAAACGGAATCACACTGAACGTCTAAAAAAACGGGGTATTTTGTAAGAACCTAAAAGGTCACTCTTGTTTTACTTGAAGTGCCAGATTAAACCTTTATTGCTCCTAGTGGCAATAGGTTACGTAAATTTACCTCTTCATGAAGTTGCTTACTTCATTTTATCGCCTGTATACTTCGTGATGTCAGGATTTCCGATTTTACAGCAAATGTTTAAAACTAAACATAGCCTATCAGGTAGCAGACATACATACTGGCATAAACCAACAGAGAAGTCAATTCCAAGCGTTTTATGTAGGTGATGATTACCTCTTCCCTGTCACTAGTAAGTACATGTACTAGCTCCTGTGACCTGAAGTAGCTATACGTTATGGTAGACTTTGCCTACAGTAGTTTGGATGTCAGCCAAGTGGAATATTCACACAGCAGAGACACGTACACAATTGGAGCTGGCATTTGTTACTGTACTAGCCACACACACACACTTAGAAATACATCTATCTGTATTGTAGGATGTCTCATAGACATACATGCATACATCAGCGCATATTGCATGCATGCGTATATACATACACACACAGATACACATATTATGTATGTGCATATGCACTAACACATGCATTCACACAAATTTAACGGCTGAAAATGTACCAGTGTACAACCAGCTCCATGCAGTACAGCAGTCTCCACATTTATGGAACCAGGAAGTCATTTATGTTGCTCACACGATGCTGCAATTATATCCTGTCCTCAGAAAGGTGAGTCAACATCTTCACATCATATCTCTGGAAGATCCATTTTAATGTAGGTCTACTCTTCGACGTCAATTTGAAGTCCCGTAGTAAAAGACATACAACTATCGCCGTGAAAGGGAGAGGCAATACGGGCTACTAGGCAAGAAGTCGCCGCTAATTGCAGGGTCATGTGTTCCAAGTCCGAAAGGCCTGTACTTGCCATTCTGCATGGAGTTGTGTTCAAAGATAATGAATTCCTTAAGACGCTTTCGATTAGCCAGTACAAAATTCTCTTTTAAATTTCCCGCTCGCACGAATCTGATAAATTAATTCCACGCATTCGTAACCAATATATATTAAAACAAAAACATACTTTCGATATTTCCGGTTTCCGGACTGAAATTAAAGACACAGCGATAGATTAGGCATTACATACGACATACCATGGTGTTTCTCACTTAGGAAGATGACACTGTACAAGTCACGCTACCTTGCTCGTACACTGCATTCTGGAAGGAAACTTTTTATTCCTGTGTATTAGCGAAGCCTCACATTCCATTAATGTTCTAATTACATTCACGTAAAAAGCATCACACGGGAGTCTTGTTCTTTGCTACCGTAGTTGGCATTTCATATGCTATTTTTTTTTCTCCGTGGAACGTACATTTATGCCTGCGTGCGTGCGCGCGTGCGTGTGCGGTCTAGGGTATTGTTTTTTTACAACACCTTTCAATAAATTTGCCAACCGTTAAGTTTGCTTGTTTAATTGGCAGCCAAAACAATTGAGAGAGATTTATATAAATGGAGATCTCTTTGAATTACTCGACATTTAGGCAGCAATTTAAAATGAACCGCAGCGCTAACATTTGCGTCTAACATGTAATAAACATATACAGCGAAATGCAGAGTTACTACAGTTTACTTTGCAATCATTTACGTAATTTTACTGCAGTCTTCGGAGGAAGTCTCACACAGAAAAAACATTGAGTCAGGATACTTGAGAACACAGAGTTGAAGAATACAATTGTAATCTAAGAAAGATCAAGTAACAAATAACTATAGAAAATTACACGTGGGACACATTCAGAACTTATTCTCTTCATCTAATTTCCTTAGTTTGACTACATACAGAAGGAAGAGATATGCAGGCATATAGCAAAATCTGGAAACATAAATGTTGCGCTCGAAAACCAAAACAGACGACACTTCTTGGGTGATGATTAGGCCTATAATAAAATGGATCTTGGCGGAAAGCCTCCGGCATCAAGGAGTGGACTCATCTGGCTTAATATAGGATGGAATGGGCAATAAACCTTCTGGTTCCATAAATGACGGGAACCACTTGACCATCTTGGACTGAAAGATTCTGAACATGAAGAAACTACGATGCTTAGAAACGCCTCGACTACTAGCCCTGATACAGCAGAACATCGCAGAAGACTTGAAACTACAGCAACAGTGCTGTCAGAGCCTCAGTCTCACAATTATGGTTACTGCTACTGTTTTCAATAAAACTTAAACACAGAATCAAATTTTCACATTACTTAAGGTACCAAACTTTCATTGCGTCAGTTTTGATAAAAAGAAAGAAATCTCATCCCTTTCAATAAAAGTAGTCGGGAGCAAAGTAAATTGTTTTCATAATTGGCCTACTGTTATTTTAACAACTTTTATACGTATTATGCTTCTTTGTAGTAAAGCCTGAAAAATAATGAAAACAGGAAGACTCTACATAGAACCATGTTCAATACCAATGTGTAGTTCTGAGACGTGACACGCCATGTTTACAGTCTTTGGGCACACTGATAACACAAACAGGACCGAGAAATTTACGATGTCCCTTTTCATGACGATGCATTTATGGACAGCTTACTAACAAAAAATGTGTAACTGTTATTGCTAACATGCAAAAATAATTCAGTCTAAGAAAGTTACAGCCCAATTATCACCAGACCGAAAGAGAAGCCACAAAAAGTTCGATGTACACGCAGCTTTATCAAATGGCAGACGTCACAATAAACATTATGTTAAATAGGTAAAGAGGAATAAGATACTGTCAAGGTCAGATGTTCGCTACGGCCCGCCATGTTCTATGTCCGAAATATTCAAAATTCACAGCAGTCACACTGCCACCCACGCACCAAAAGCTTAATTAACCCCACGGAGCAGAATTATTCGTAAGAAGACAGTAATCAATGAAAATTTCGAGGAATTCCCGCTCTTTATGGAACTTAAAGGCTTTTTACTGCATTCACAAGAGTTAGCCACTGTGTCCTGCCCTGAACCAGACATATCTATCCCACATCGTCACCTAATTTCTTTTAGATCAATTGTGACATCACCCTCACACCCAGGCCGAGGTCTCCCACGAAATCTCTTCCCTTAAAGGTTTTCCGACTGCAATTTTTTGTGCTTTTCTCATTTCTTCATTCGTGCTACTTATTCTGTCCATCTCACAAACCTTAATGCAATCACTATTATACTTGAAGAATACAAATTAAGATGGTCTTCAATATTCAATCCTCTGCAGCCTCCTGCTACTTCCTGATTCTTCAGTCTGAGTGTTATCTTCAGCACCCTTGTCTCTAAAGTTCTTGATCTACGCTCTTCCCTCAAGGTTGGATACCAAATTTCAAACCCATATACACCACAAGTTGAAATTATAGGCTACTTTTACACAGCAACCGGGAATATAAATGTTCTAAACTGAGTGACGGCGGGCTTTACCTCTAAGATAACTGAACACATTTTAATGATACATTGCAATATGTAATTGCAACACTTACCAATACTGACACACTGGAAAAATAGTATACACCGTGAGGTACAGTTTAGCAGCGATCCATTGACATCTGCGACATAATGGAGCTGCTTATTGACACTTTTGTTTCTTGTTTCGGTTCTTTACAAAAGAAAGATTAGCTGAGAAACGATAAGGACAGAAACCCCAGCTGAAGTACTGCCAAGTGACAGGAATCTTCTCGAAAGCCGAGCATATTCTGTCTGAATCTTGTTTTTAGAGAAGCCAATATTCTTTCCCGCCCTGTAATTTGTTGAATGGACAAAAACATTTCATGGCACGTCGCTCATTTACAGTTCTGCACGAGGAAATTAAATTAAATTACTTTTTTCACGGATTTCACATCCAGACTATAATTTTTTCGTTTCAATTTATTTTCTTTTAATTGAATGAAATAGAATCAGTAACCCAAAAAGTTGCTGTTTTCACAGATAATTCAAACACCTTTCTATCCTATTACATTTATGATAAATAACGCCATAGAACATAGTTTTTATTAATAGGTTATTAGTCACTGGGCGAGTTAAGAAATTCGCAGCCTCTTACGGAATCCAAAGGCTCAAATTCTGCTTCATAAAGGCCCGCTACTGCTCCCATTCATGAGCCAAATGAATCGAGACCATATCGTCACACACTTTTTATCTAAGATCCAGTGTACCATTAACTTCCCATCTCCACCTAGTTCTTCTGCGTGATATTTCTTCTTCGGCTTTCCGGGCAGATATTCTGTATTTATTTCTCATCACTTCCAAGCATGCTACATATCCCGTCCATCTTATTCGACTTGAAATGATCACCGTAACTGTAGGTAGTCAAGAGTCCAAATTATGAGTTCTCTCATTTTGCAATTTTCCTGCGCCTCTTTCGCTTATTTCCTCTTAGGTTCAAATATTCTACTCAGCATCCTCTTCTCAAACATTCTCAATCCTTTTTCTTTCCTTTGTGTGAGAGAATAAAACCTGAAAACAGTAATTAATTTTGAAGGATATACTTTTATACTGAGAGACAGAGGGTTTAGTCCCATGGTGGTACGTTCCTTTCGGCCCCCCTAGAGGTACTATTGATGTTATCTGTTCTGTGATACGGAGATGGTATAGCAAGTGCTGAAGTGTTGTAGCGAGCCACACCGACATGTAGCAGCTACCAGTTCTGCACTTACTGGCTAGCTGGTCTTTCTTCTAGATGTATCGTGAGTAGGATATTAATCCCGGTCCACTGCAGGGGGTCCTCACTCGTGCGTCAAAGAACAAGACAGCTGGAAGCGCATTGCGCATCCCAAACAACTGGATGGACGAGTCGGCGGACATGGCCGACCACTCGTGGTGCGATTATTTGATACAAATCTCAGGTGTCTTAATGTATTGTCTTAGTGGTCAGATTCGATTCGCTTGTTTAATTGAGTTGAGCAAATTTGAAAAAACTGACTCAGCGCTTGTATGAAACCACATTCACGATATTACGGTCTTGCCTGGAAGAACACTCAATATCCTGCAGCGATGATAATTGACAGCATTTATTTTTGGTTGTTTATTAACTGCTTCACTGTCCAACAACGAACTGTCGCAGTGCAATCATTGTAAATGTGTGGTGATTCGGAACTGCACGCCGACGGTCGGTTTACGTTGAAGTCACTGTAAGGTCACGTGACTGCCAATCGTAACGCTGTATGATTTAAGGTTTCACCATGGTCTGTCTTGTTCGATGGCGTCAATTATTAAGTACTGCGAGTTTTATTTTCACTTAATTGGCATTTACACTAAGCGAGGCAGTAATCCTGAGTTTTCAGCAAAGGTGTTTGAAATACAGAGGTCATACAGCGTTGGTACGTAATAAAGGATTTGGAAAGAGGCGGTTGTACCCCTCGGTAAGAATACAATACTGAATTTGCCTGAGGAGGGTAAAAAAATTCAGAAACTCATTCGTAATAAACAACTTTTTTCTGAAATATTTTTCGATGTGGTGGACATTTTAGTACAAGGAAAATCATTCCCACTCTGGTTTTGTGAATATCTTTCAGAAAAGTGAATGTGTATTTATAACGTAAAATAACAAACTTCTGGAGCAAACACACGCTTTCAGAAATACAGAAATCCTTGAAAAAAAAGACATAAGAACATATACATACACAGGTCCTAGTTGGCACTCGCCAGTCACAGGGGTTACGTTACTGAAAAACGCTGTGGTTGTCAAAACCACGGATGAAAAGAGCAGGAGCTTGCGGTTTCTCTAAATTTTCATTAAGGTCTAAGTCGGTGTTCCGCCAATGAAAACGAAAAGCGAGTAAACTTGACATAAGCTGCACAATTACTGTTTCGAAACGACGCAACACGACGAAAATCCGGTGTCATGACACTGGTTCAGAATGCCTTGACTCCAACAAATCCGGTGTCATGACACTGGTTCAGAATGCCTTGACTCCAACAAATCCGGTGTCATGACACTGGTTCAGAATGCCTTGACTCCAACAAATACGACATTTTTGGTGCGAAAGCCCATTTACTGTTTGGTAGGAAACAAAACACAAGACGAATAAATCAAGAGCAACGTTATGACTGATGTTATGTTTGTGGTGATTTGACGCAGCGGGTGGGACTTTTGAAAATCTGCTTGAAACACAGGTCAATGTAACTCAGAAGCAGTTTATTCCATGAAGTTAAAATTAGACGTTATATTTATCAGGTAATGTGTTTCTCTAATATTGTACTCCACATATTCTCGGTAACCCTTACCTTCTGTTCTAAGTTTCAAGCGGTCATAACTCCGTAACCATTCAAAATCGGATACATCTTTATACGAACCTTTGTGGTCACGAAGACCTAGGAAATCGTCTACAGTTACGTACACAACTCATGTAAATGACAGTGAGTCGTTCAATAAAAGAAAGAAACATAGTCCTCATTTCCTCCTCCTCCTCATCATTATCATCATCATCATCTGTTACTACCTTTGTTACGTCGAAATATCTTTCTCAGAACTGTGTTGTCAGGCACCGTGCCCAACGTTGATGAATTACGGTCACAATCGAAGTCTGAAGCTCTTACATAACAAAGTATAATAAGTTTATCATTGCTGTGTTTTGATTGAAATGTATTTTTTCCGACTTTGGCTCTTGAATAAGTCTGAAAGTAAGTACAGTTTTATCTTTGCCGCTTGTGATGTAATGTTGTTGCTGTTGTTGTTGTTGTTGTTGTTTCGAAGTGCCTAACTGCTTATAGCGGAATTAGAATAGGTCAACAGTATTACTGATATACGAGCAAATTGAATCGTGATTGCTATGCCTAACATTGCATTCATAGCGAAACGGTATTTTAAGCTATCCAGCATACATAGAAGCGGAGCTATTAAAAGCAAGGACTATTGCTAACGGAGAATGGGAACTCCACATGACTGCTGTCAGTTCGGATGGTTTTAGCTATCCGTGCATGTTTCAGGCTATTCGAGAGATCATTTGTAGATTAACAAACGTGGACATTCATGCAACGAGCGAGTGGGGAAACTGTGTACTGTTCTCTGAGTTAAAAGGTGCGCTTGATTGAACGTCACATCGAAACTGATGGAAACTCGAGAAGGTGGGGACCTTTCCCATTCCATCGATCCACGTCGTGAGACTGATAGTCCTGACAATATCTGTGCATTGGCCTCACGAGAGTTATAATGCATGAGCTGTGGTGGTCAATGATGAGAGCCAGTGGACCAGTACGTTGCACAGCTTTATTAGGTACTTGTCTTAGACAAGCAGAGATTTTAAGAAAAATAAGTCAAGTAAGTTTCTTACACACACCAAGTCATAATAACTGTTACACATGTGATGATTCGGGAATGCTTGAGTCTGTTGAGCTCGTATAATGTAAGACGTGTCATACAGCCTGCAACTCAGAGCAAGAGAACTGCAATAATACACGTTGTTTGCTTAATTCTTTGGCTGTGTAGATTTTACGAACCACATTTATGGTATTTGCGAGCAGACCTTTAAGAACATTTTAAATTGAGGGAAAATAAGTAACAATACAATGCAGAAGACTCCTCACGTGCAGCTTCGTAATTCATACTCTTCACCAAATGTTGTTAGGACGATCGAATGAAGGTGAACAAAACAAGCGGAGGAATGCATACGTAATTATAACCGAAAACCTACAACTTAGAGACCATAAGGGAGGCAAAGTTGTAGAAGAGACAAAAATATTAAAATGGAAATGAAAGAAGCAGTGTTTGTGCACATGTGGACTGGACTAATCTCGTTGGAGGTATTGTCATATCACTGGATCTTGTGGAAAAAGTAATGAAATTTCTGGTCCTATAAAAGTTGGAATTTTTATTGAGTAGCTGATCGACTTGTGGCTCATAAAGAAGGGTTCCGGTCCATAAAACTACTTAACATTTTATCATTAGGGGCAGAGCGTAATGACCAGATATATGTATTGGGTTTACTGATGAGCAGAAAGGAGTGACTGTAAAAGTGTTCTGTGGGTATTTGTATTATTATTATTATTATTATTATTATTATTATTATTCTGTCGTTTTGTCTTACATGTCGCACAATATTATGTGGATATCACCTCCCTCTCCACACACTTCTAATCGACTTCGAAATAATGACCTGATCGAACATATCGACATGCATATTTTAAGTGCTTAACAGCAAATGACAAAAAGCTTTAAGGGCAATATTCATTACGTAAGAACTTTCAAACCGGTTATTTCTCGATATGCCAAATTCCTTATCTTCCAAGTATGGAATTTTAAATCACTGTGTTGCGTTTTTAGCTGAAATTGTTTTCAGTTGCAAATTTTGATACACATGACTCTCGAGAACGGCCTTGAATATTAACTGGCTATTACGTCGGTTTCTTGCTTTGTATGGATTCTACCATACCTAAATACAGCAAGGAGCAGAAAGTTTTGAAACGATAAAGCCGAGGCAACATTCTTCTGCGTACAAAACCACTTTGGAATGCACCATACACATAAAAATGTGGATTTGTTTATGCTGCAAATTAATAATTAAAGTCTATGTCAAATAATAGGCCCGCTTTTTATAGCCGTTATAACAACCTGCATTTCGTTCCGTAAAGAAGGAGATTTACGACTTTATGCAAGTGAATTTAGTAACTCCAGTACTTCATTGAACTGCCTGAAGAGAGCAGCAGCAAATCGTCCTGTCAATTTCTTACTCGGGTACTCTACAGTACCCAGTGTGTGTCACAGAATCCATTGCACCAAACTCACAAGAAGCAATGACATGTACATGAATCGACTTTAAAACACTCAACATCACTGAAGGTTACATATTCTGTTTCTTTCCAATCTATCAGTCACAGATTAGGACTTCTGGCATGTTCCAGTTAAGGCTTAATTTCTCAAGAGTGGATCCGTAATAAAGTTACGGGACCCTAAAATGAATATAAGTTCATCATGAAGTTTGTGTATCAATACAACACGAAAACTCGCGGACATTTGTGCAACAAAAAGGGATTCGAACCCGAAAAAAGTATACATTGGAGAGCCTGAGAATAGGGTATTGAAGAAAGCATTATACCTGAGGGGAAAGGGGTGACAAAAGGCTGGACAAAACTTCGTAGTGTGTGCTCTAAACCACACATGTGTTTTATGGTGATCAAATGAAGGACGAGACAGACAGGGTAAACTTGAAAGGCCGAGACCATTTGGAAGTTCTAATGAACCTTCGGATAGCATAGAAAGACGAAATTATCTGAGTTACGTGAACGACTGTTCATTTTTTCGTTCCATTTAAATATAAGTTAAGATCCTGAGGCGAGTACTAAAACAGTAGAAAAAGAAGAATGAATACAGAAATTTCGTGGAAAAACCTCGTGAGGAACCTCCACTTTGGAGACCGAATAGGAGATGGGAGAATAAGATCAAGTTCAATTGTAAAAATGGGTGGTGTGTACGAAACTGGTTCAGCATTGCGTTTTGGTACTAGCAGTGCTGAGCCTTCTGTTCTGCTACCGTAACATTATTTGTAATTATAAAATAAGTGCCAGTGCTCTTTTGTGAATACAGTATCCGTATTCTCACACCTCGATCAAAGTCATGTGTTAATTGAAATGACTGCTAAATATCATGCTCATTAGACAAAGGAGAAACGGAGCAATGAAAGAGTTATTTTGAACGTGCAAGAGAGTTTACACTAACCTAGTCTGTTCTAGGAACAGAACCAACGTTTTCAGTTACGGAGATACTTTTTTTTGTTTTTTTTGGGGGGGGGGGGCGAAGGGCTCCGCAGCCTAGAAGCTTATTGTGCAATCCTGTGATGAAGATGATTAGTTTTTTCGTTTTTCCAATGAAGCACCGGTGTAATGAAACTGACAGGGGAAAACCAAAGCACTCGGGGAAACACCTGTCTCAGTGTCACTTTGTTCACCACAAATCCCACATGGACTGATCCGGTATCGAACCCGGGCCTCCGCGGTGACAGGCCGTCGACTAACCGCCTGAGCCACGGCACGGAGATATTTAGAGACGTACTGTGATAAAATTAGTCTTTTTGTTTATCAAAGTGAGAAGTCCTTTACTAAAACGGCTGTATTTCTAAGCGACCATCTAACTACAAGCAACTCCCTGGAACAGAAAACTTCTGATAAGCAAGTCAAGAAATTCCTAACCGTTTATGGACCTCGAAGTTTCGTTACTGACCGACACCTCAGTTAGATCACTTCAGCCCAAACCCTTATGTTCTACTTCTTCCATCTAAGACTAAGTCTCCCAGATAATCTTCTTCCTCCAAGTGTTGTCTGCATGCTGAGTGCTACCCAGTCCACCATGATATTATGAACTTACTGCTTTGTTAACACACTAAATCTGGTGGCTGCTTTACTTATTACATCAACAGCGCCGAGTTTTTTAACCACTTGCTCTCTCCAGTTTTTAAGGTCATAATGCTTAAGTCTCATTCGGTTTCTGATGCGATTAAAATACAGAAGTCCAGGCTACTTCGATTTCCTGGAATGGATGGCAGCAGCATTTCAGGTTCATTTGAACAAACTGGTTTCCAGTGTCAAACCAGAATTGTATTGTGCTGTCGTGTAATGTGATATAGACTATATCTTGAATTACGTCTGATTGTTTAACGACGCTACTCAACTACCGTTACGGCAGTAGCTCTATTTAACTTGTGAATACTTAAACGAGACTTTTACTTGGAATTAAATATATTTGCGTCAAAGTGTATTTAATAAACCTACGTCAGTGTTTTTATATCCTTGTTAATACAAGTGTATTTGTGTGTATTCATTAGAATACTCACTAAACATGTAGCGGAGTTGAATGACTAATTAATACACAATGAGTTGTATTAAGACGGGAGAATAGAACACTGACAGCTATATCTTTAATTTTTGTAAGCACGGTAGTAATATTCGTATGAAATTCAATATCTCTATTTTAACAACGCAAGTCACACTGCGCTAATTGGGATCGGAAGATGATACCATAGAGTAGGATGAGACAACGCAATGGTCTCGAAACTTAGGACACCATTCATCCACTGCCCATCCCAGAAGAACTGAGATTTAACCTGTATTACTGAGACTTCACTCTTACACAAGAAACTTACTGCACAACAAGCAAGGCTCTGAATACTGACTCAGTCAATATAAATATTACATTTGCTGAAGCCGAAATGCCATTAGGAAATTAAGTTTGTTCAGTTAACTAACACAAACCGCCATCAAACGCAAATATATTTATTGTAAAACAATACGCTGTTACCAATGAGCTATAAGTTTGATCCAAAAAGACCGTTATCAGGCTCTGTATCAAAATATAAAAAATGTAAACATTGCATGCATATCATATCTACTGTTACACCACTTAAACATATTTACAATTGCTAATTACGTTTAAAATTTTTCCTTCGTAGGAGCTTGTAAGTTTGTTGCGTTTATTTAGATATTATTCATTTCCCGCTTCCGAATATTTTTGTATTCTTAAGTTTCTCTTTGAAATGTAAACTAATGCTTTCTATTATGAAAGTTAAATTGGTAAAATATTTCTATGTTCTTATTTTCAGGATGATTTAACACGCGTATGAAATATTAATCTTCTTTATATTTATTGTGCTTTCCACTTGTGAATCGACGGTACATTTGGGGTTTTAATGACGTAAATGCTACACAAATTTTTACTTTGTCTTAACACTTGAACCTTCGTTTGTTCTGTCTCGTTTTTAGATACGTAGAATTTTCTGAAAATATGGTCCTGTCGTGTTTACATCTTATTAACACACGTGTCAGCTTATAACTGATTTAGGATGGTACATTTTTTATTTGTTAGCTATATGTTATGTCGACAGTCGCGTGTAACCAATGCACTTGAATAGCTACGAAAAAATAAAAGAAAAGTGGTACACCTTCCTATTTCATAAGGACCGAATAAATGAGACTTGCACCAAGAAGCAGCTGTTATTCTGTAATCCGCCCCTGTTCTCACAAAATCGGTCGATCATTGTCTCGCAATGAACGAGATTCCCTTATTCCCCCATTCCACTCTACTGCAACAGGACGCTCGAGGTATATGTCAAGAGCATTCACCAAGCTAAGTGCAGCTTCAATTTGCCAGCCGCAGCAAATACACCAACTATTGGAAACACGTGTACTTGGTAATTGATAATGCTGCTGCAGTGCAAACCGGTGTGCAGCACAGTGGATACACGGCAGTTCTTTATATTTTTGCAGGTCTACTACTGTCTCACTCTGCGAGAAAACCACATTATACTGAGGGTGTCTGAGACAGCATCGTCTGGATATGGACGAAATGAAGTAGCAACGAACTGCAGGAAATAACGCAATGAAAACTTCACAAATTGTAATGGTCACTTGATAATGTTAGCGGTAAAATAAAAAAAAACGGAATAAGTGAGATATGTAAAGCGAATAAGGGACATAAGAAAATCGTACAATTTTTGTTTTTGGGGAGCCTTAAGGAAAGAATTGTGAGACCTTCTCACAGAAGAAAGAATAATATTAAAAGGGGTAATAAATAAATAGGGTTGTAAGTTTTGGAATTTAGCCGGTTCGAACAGGACGCAATGGATACATTTTGTGAACACAGTTATGAACATTTAGGTTCCATAGCAAGCGGAGACCTTTGTGAATACAGTAATGATCCTTTGGGTTTTATAGCAGGTGGGATATTTGTTGACCAGGTAAGCCACTTTTAACGTTTTCAAGACTCTGTCCACGTGGTTAACATCGTCTATTTACGTAATAAAATGCCTATATAAATAACTTGTAATGTAAAACAAGACTCAAATCACAGAGCAGATTGCGCACTGAAAGGCCTGCAGAATTTGTTCCATTGGCTGTTGGCTGATTCGCAGTAAAAGTATCAAGAAGCAACAGCATTCTGTGATTAGTACACCATCGTACTGGCAAAACAGACAGACTTTTTTCTGTTTCTCCTTCATTTCCCAAGGCAGCCGTAATTTCATGCTAGAAATTACATTATGCATGTTCGTACTTTGTTACGGAGGTAGAACACTTACTGCAATCTTAATAATTACAGACTACAGTGACGACACAGAACTTAGGATGGTTAAAGAATTAAGGAAGTTGTAGGACAATAAATATAGCACTGTTAAGTAACCAAATAGCAAACGAAAACCAGCAACCCTAACAGCTTCTCCATACCATAGGTACGCTCACGACAAAACTCACGGTGAGATCACAGAAAGGGAAGCAGTTAGAATATTTACACTGAAAGCTCTTGCGGCGCTCGATCGCAAGCAATTCTGCTTTAAACGTGTTCAAAAACTTATCCAAAGAGGATTTGGCGGTAATCGCATTAATACTGGCTGACACATTCTTCCGAAGATGAGCCGCGCTCACTTGAGCGCGCCCTGTGACGTGATCGTGACCGCTGGGACGAACAAATGCTTACAAATGCAGGCAAATAATATTTTACGTAATCGTTAGCTGACCGTCAGTGTAAACCAGTCTTAACAGCGTTTGGTGAAGAGCACGAACTTAGAATCTCTTCTTTATGCACACTTCTTTATCTTGCCATCACTTCCGCTCTGTTAAGTCTGTCCTTAGCACACTGTTTGCAAGGACCATAGAAATATAACAGCTTAATACCAATATAAAACACTATATCTAGTTATGACTATACATTTACATGTTTTGATTTTTAAGTTTCTAAATGCGAAGGCAAGATAAAGAATCCTTGGTTGGGTTACAGCAACCATTTTTCAATTTTAATCTATTATTATCTCTCCGTGAATACACGTTAGTTATTATCGTACACAAAAATTTAAACTCTGCCATATTTGAAAAACAAAATTGTTACTGACCATATGAATTAGATTTAAGCACGCACTATTAAAGTTGAATAACATGTCCTTTTTTACCGCTCATCGCCAAAAATTGCCCTCCGAGATTGTTAAGTTTTATACCAAATACAGCGCCACGTCAATGGATTAAATGCGCCTGACACATGGGGGAATAAAGGAGAAATTTATGTCTTTATTCTTAAGACCACCAAGATTTAAATTCATAGAAAATCACAGAAAAACACTCAAAAAGACATGTCAGTGTGATCCCTATATTCAATAATTTGTTAGATATGTTGCCTACGTGACGTGCGTGTTTATTTTCCGCGAAGGTATTGGGCTGACTTGGTGAACCTGAAGGGCGTTTAGTGAGGGGTAAGGGATGTTGATGCAGCCTATAGCCTTTGAAGGGTTGCGGAAGTCAGGTGCGTCGTATATCCTAAACCTACATACATGAGAACAAGAAGGAGGGTGGAAGAGAAAGAACATGTGTGTAGAGAAGGAAGGCTGCAGGCTTATGTATAACACTCATCATATGCGGCTTATTCGAAAAGCCGTTATGAAGTACATCGGGGTGTCAGAGATGTGTGTCTAGGGAGGTTTTCAGAGGTTCTTCACCACACGAGGGGAGCAGACAGAGGCAGTAAAGAGGATTGATTCTAAAATGCTACAGCATGGGGAGAGCACTTGAAGATTCCCCACACGACCTTTAAAACTGCAGAAAAATATATGCGGGATATAGAGTTGGTCTCAGACTTCTAATATGCTATTACTACTAAAGTTATGACACGTAAGCCATGTAACTAGAAATAAAAGCTTGTGGCCTATTTCAGATATGGTGTGCAGTGACATACCCCTTACGCACATATGTGTACCATTACGTACTGTAGCTCTGGGGCCAGCTCTCCGTGTTATACGTTACACAGGAATTCCAAACGTGTTTTTTTAATCACACCACAGTGACACGACTTTGCATATACACCGTTTGGAAATGCTTTCCTTGCGAATTTATACGCCTCTTTGACCTTTAAGTTCATTTACGGTCAACGCAAATCATGAAAGAGGAAAACTAAAATATATTTAGACTTATTTATGTCAGGCATGTCTTATAACAAGTCTTTCTCCACTTCATTTAACGATATGATTTACTTACCTCTCGGTTGCGAGATATTACAATCACACACATACTAAGTGATAGTTAAATGCTAAGTGGGCACTGAATCACGTGATCTTTCCAGTGAAACTCTTACTGTAAAATGAAACAGCAGGTAGGTTTTCGTTCTACAGCATAAAGAGAAACAAATGACTGCCAGTCATCAATTGCCATGCATATAAACTGCGCCGTAACAAAACCCTTTACGCTCTTAAGATATTCTCTTTGTATTTCCTAAAAGCGGCCATATTAAAAAGCGTGTAAAATAAATTCCAAAGGCCTACATCGTAACTACTCATCAGGTTTTTGTCATGTATAAATATTCCGTACAATAAGCTGCTTCTGAGAAAATCCGTAATGTACGCTCCGTACGAAGTAGGGCTTCTGTTAGACCTATAAGAATCAAATTTATAGTCTCTTGGGAAAGCCTTTTACGGATGTAATACCAAATTCAATAGAAATCTGATCAGTAGGTTCGAAGATAGATGGGAAAACAAATCTCCAAAATATGATTTTGATTGATTGGTTCTGTGTACAAAAAACATAGAACGTTATCGGCAAATAAAATATCAAGTTCTTATGTTTCGTACCAGTATTATTCCCACCTCAAACGTTCGCACAACGTAAAAACTGGTATCGTTAACGACGGGGAACTGGAAAGAGGTCTGCAATAGGACTTTTCACATATGGACCAAATTTAAAACTGTCCATCAGTGTCTACAATATGGATATTCGAAATGGAACCAGCACTCCTAAACAGGAATTTGTTACTTCGGAACCCTAAACAGACACAGACATCTCAGAATCGAAAGGTTGCAGAGCGGACGTGTAAACTCTGATCCCCTTTTTGACGGAACGTACAGCTGTTATCTTGCGACTTGGTTTCCGCGGCGAGACGCCGACGTCACTTTGCTCGGGACGGGATAGAAAGTGTGATGCCAATAATACATTTCGTTCGATGTTCACATCAATCACATTACCCCGGTATATGCCAAGGTAATACGCCATGTGGCAGGGCTTTACTCACTATATATCAGTTTGGATGGATAATGTCTTTAGAAAATGATCTCTTCTCTGGTGAAGCGCTTTAATGTTGTTGAACATTTCAGAATAATTCTAAAATTTCAATTTTCTAAAGTACTGTTTTACCGCAACTGAGAAATTGATTCACTTTTATGCGACTGTACCTACATAAGAGCATTATGTTGTCAAAAACCTGTACACGTACGACAGACGAGGTGTAAATATGGAAAGGCGTTTAGACAGGAGACTATATTTTGACGAACAGAAAACAGAGACAGCAAATATATTAGGGAAAATAGAATTTGACTTGTAAGCATCATGGAGTACAATCGCTTTTGGGAGGCTGTTAGACGTTCGTCTGGTTAAGGAATTCCCAGCCGTTATGGAAAATTAAAGTCTGTTACCTTCAGTACAAGAGGCAGCCACTAGACACGATAATATCCTGTAGAATGTTTGGAAAAGATTTGCTAGAGAAGGGTTTTTAATTTATTCAAAAACCACTTTTAGGTTTCAATAATTACATATCATCAATAACACTGAAACAATATAAACTACACACACAGGCCTATAATCTCTGAATTAAATTAGGAATAACCAAATTCACTTAATATATTTTCATCACTTTATGGGATTACGATTCGTTATTTTCTTGTAACTCTTTATTTATTTGTCTGTTCTACTAACGTTACAATGGAGCAGAGGCCCTTAATAAAGCATGGTGTATGCATTTACTGACCCTACTAAATTCTGAAGAAACTGACAGGGTTTGGATAAGACATTATTTCACTGGAATGTACACCAGATTTTTGCCTCTGAGACCTCTACCACAGATACTAACATGGTGTCCATTCAACCACCTCAGCTGAAATAACACTATTACCAGTAAATGATGGTTTAGAATTTAAAATATTTTAGCTACTATTAAGAGAGGCTTTGTAGATTCTCAGACATTAGTATGAGGACCTCACGAAACATGTTTAACTTTAATTATAATTCACGAAGAATAATAAGTTCTATAACACACAAAGATGAAGCACTGAAGGATATTCTGCATTCGTCAGACAATTGAAAAAATAGGCACACAAACATACATCCCACACAGCGATTTATAGGCTTCAAGGAAGCCTATGCAGACAAATGTTGTACAGCATTATAATGGAGTTTTGTGCACACATTAAAATAATTACGTTAGTGGAAAACTGTTCAAACAAAATCTCTGACGAAGTCTGGACATTTCTCTGACACTTTTCCTACATACAATGGTCTGAAACAAGGTGATGCTTCACCATTCATATTATACATTTTTATAGAAAAAATAAATAATATAATATACAATAAACTACAATGTCGTCTGTTTTTTTCATGGGCGAGGAACTTCGTTTCATATTGAGGAAATAATGCAAACCGACGATGTTCGAAAACAGGATGCCGAGGAAAATATTTGGACCTAACGGTTAGGAAGTATCAGAGACTGGAGAAAACTACATAATGAGAAGCTTCATGCTTTGTACTCTTTACTAAATATTATACGGGAGATCAAAGGAAGGAGAATAATATGGCCGGAGCATGTGACACTATGGGAAGAAAGAGGATTTTGGTGGAAAAAACTAAAGGAAAGAAAAGACTCTGAAGACCTAGGCTTAGATGGATGATAATATTTAAGTGAAACATAAATAGTAGAATGGGATGTCTTAAATTAGATCTTGCAGGCTGTAAAAAGCCTTCGGAATCAATAATATGAGAGGAATTTCTTGAGTAGTTCAGGAACTAAGAGTTTCTCCGGAAGTACTTTGCTCCTTGTAGATACTACAGTTAGTTGCACTATAATTAGTGAACATTAGGCGCTAACATGTAAAACTAAATTGTATAACAATTTATTTATAATTTTTGCTCTATTCACCGTATAGATTTATGTATTTTAAGGGATGTACGTGTCAAAAGTCTTTCAGAAATTCTTACATTTCTACGAAATGATGTAGCACGGAATATCCTAGAATCACGATAGAAGTTTAAATATTTTTTTTCTGAAATAATGTAACGACCGTCCTGTACTTAAAGACTCTTATCTTTTCTGAACCACTCTGTATACAGGAGAATCTGAAAACATTCTTATATACGAGTACAAATCTGAATTGACTTCCATTTCATTATTGGAAAACTCATCGTGTTTTAAAAGGAGGATGCAATTTAATTTGCTCCATAAAATCTAAATTTCTTCGGGGAGGAAACGTGACTTCTGCTATATAAGAAATACGGAGGGGAGCGCAATGAGATACACCCACGAGCGCTTTGCGAGATTCGACTGTGAGAAACAAATTACACCAAATTCAAAATATCTCTTGGATAATATACCTATGTTCCTACTCGGACTCTTGATCCGTGAAGATGGGACCGACACGTTGTCCCGAAACGTCGGTAAACAATTACCACACGACGCCGCGTAATACCCCAGAAGACGGCAGATTTCATCAATATCGCGGCGGAAGCTTGAAATCAAGGTTATACCTATGTTCTTACTGTACTGCTTTCATGTGTGATAATCATTAACAACTTATCTTCTTTGTGACATCTGCTATACCTTAGTCACTGTTTTTTCTAAACAGAAATTACTCTTCACGTAGGCTTTTCGGGTGGTTTAGAAATCATCTATTAAAATTCGAATATATTTTATTATAAGTTTTATACCTATTTAACCACCATTATTTCTAAGTTTCATAAATATTGTAACCGATACACCCGACCTCTGTGAGAAAAGATACCGAGACAGTGTACTGTGGCTTACGGGTAGAAATAGCTCATGCACCAAATTCGTCATTTGTATCCAGTTACTTTCCTAAGTCCTATCAGATTTCAAAGAAGTTGCTACTTCCTAAAATTACCGAATAAACTCATTCAATTCCATGATATCATTACAAACATTTAGAACACACTTAATATTTAAACCACAAGGAATGCCAGGACAGTTTATCTAAGGCTACATACAGGGCAGCATCTGTACTCTCGATCAGATTCCTCACAATATCCAATACATGAGGACGAGGAAAAGAAAATTTTCGGAAAATGTGTCAAACGTTAATAATAAGTCATAAGACATCTGTTTTAAGATATGTCGTTTAAAGCAATCTTCCCCTAACATGCTGCTCAAAGAAGAAAGAGTACAATCTCGGTAAACTGCTGTCGTTCCCGTCCGAAATGTACTGTATAGTTTAATTAACTATAACTCAGGACGAGAAGATTTTGAAGGAACTGGAAATGAATGCGCGGATGGAGAGTAGGGGAGCGACTATGCTATAACAGTCACAAGTATCGCTGATTTATGGATCAGTTTCTTGCGTAGGGAATATTAGATGAGAGAGGACGTGGGAGAGGACATGTAGCAAGCATGGGAGACAGAGAAACGCATAAAAGCTTTCAGTTGGAAAACATGAAGGCAAGACACCACTTTGAAGACTTAGACATAGATGGAAGGATAAAATAAAAACATATTTAGAAAACAGATTATGAGGATATGGACTGGATACATCCTGAAAATAACACGGTCCAGTGGCGAGACAGTTTAAAAAATGATCAGCGACTGTCAGCTTCTCGAGAAAGGCTATTCACCACTTAGTGATATTCGCTAATTGCGTAAAGTTAATTTAATTACTGACGTCTGCACTTCACTCTCAAATTATCGAAACTCATTTCTAATCACCTTTCTAAAAAATAAGAGATGTTAGTAAACTTCGAAAACGCCGAAGGTGCAGCACGCTTCTAATGTATCTTCAGTGACAAAACAACAACAACAACAACAATAACAACAGTAATCATAACAGTAGAACTGCTTCACAGTGAGAACTGACATCTTTACAGATGGTCACAAAGTTCAAAAATACAGAACAGGTTCTTTCCCCCGATAAAAGTGTTATAATTCTTGGCTCATTCAACTCCCTTATTTATGTTTTCGATATCAACAAACATTATGACTGCACACACGTACCTGATTGAGATTTATTTATTTCAATCCAGTCCTTTCCATTTCTCCCTTCTCTCATCTTGTCCCCACTTAGACGTCATCCCTTGCCCTCAGATCCATAAAAGAAAAACCTTCCAATCTCTGAGCATTTCAAACTTCGATCTCAACTTTTCATTACAAGCCTAAGGACAAGGAAGTTGTCAAACTACATTGAGCTAGAGAACTATATGACCCTGCCTATAGCAGATATTAATTTTACTAATGGAAAATACTTTAGCGTACTGAGAAAAATAAAAATGGAGTAAATAAAAATCAATGATACTGAACATATTGAACGAGTTAAATTTTGAACTGGAAGAACAAAATTGTTGCTGAGGTGAATACACCACGTACAGCCTCCCCGAGAAGTAAGTAACTGCTCATCGAGAGACGAAACACCGTGCCTTTTAAGGAACAAGCAGCTTCATTACTACGTTCAGGGATTCTATCGTCAAGCACCACATTGTTCTAAGTAATATTTCCTAACATAGCATTCTGTACAGTGAGAGGTTTTCAATTACCCAGGCAGATTAATGGCGAACAGAAAAAACACGAACGCGTAAGAAAGCTGAATCAAATAGCTGAATATAAGCAGCATTGTCGGCATTTTCCCCAGAGATCGGTAACACGCTTCCTGCGAGATTTTACGTACGTATGACTGAGTAACATGGCACTACCTAAACTGAGATCAGTGTAACAGCCTCAATCTCCCTTCCCCCACATAAAATATTAGGGAGGAAATGCTGTAAAATTTAATTGTGTTTTATTACATTTGTTTTTGAGCAGTCATGCGTCCAATGCAATTAAACTCTTCTTTTGTAAATCAGAGAAGTACAAAATTTTATGCATGTATTTGAAAGTCAGTGTATATGTGCTGGAAGGACGGAGTGGGAGAGAGGAGGAGGGGTGGCTTCCTATATGCTGATAGGATTGAATCTAATCCGTTAATAGATAGGGGGCATTGAGAACATGTAGGGCAGGGCTGTGCGTCCAATCGTGATACAGTCGACACATAGAAATGCGATTACACTGCAATGTGCTATAATATGAGCGAAGACAGTGTCAGGTCTCCGGGGACAGGAGGGTAACAATGAAGCCATATTGAAACATTCATGGTCTGTCGTTATCAACATTAAGGCTACGTCACGCCAGTATCTGAAAACTTGAGTTACGATGGAAGGTACACCCCGTTACGAAGGCATCATTTAAAATATTATATAATAGTCAACGAGGTAAAGAGGTAAATCTAGGGCTTACCAAAGCAATTAGAGATAACGTGAATACGAGACAGGCGTAGCAGGCAATACAAATTTCGCATATCTAGCCAGATATCCGATGTTTGGAAGAAGGTGGATAAGTATTCAGTTTACTTGCGTAACGCTTGACTTCATTCTTTATTTTGTTTGATTCTGGAGTAGTATTGGATAATGAATGACCTTACCAAATAACTGTAAAAATGCAAATTTTTACGAACTTCAGAATTGAACTGTTACTACGGTAATGGTATTCGTGACACTGTTTCAAGAGAGCTAAGTTTTAGAGGCTTGTCACAGATTTGTGGCTGCGAGAAACAACAGTGTCAGTGGCACTGGACATGGGGCTCCGCTCTCCAGTCTTTTGCGATTAGCTCAGATAACGCTTTGTCTTTCAGCCTGTGGTGAAACTATTATCGACATATTGAGCGGATGCCACCCTGTCTCCCATCACATCCATCATATAGCTGCAGGTAATGGAAACTTGACAATAAACATTCTTGTTGCCATGGCCAATATTTATGCTGGTCTGCATCAATGGAAACAACGCATGTCCTAGCCCCAGATGCTGCCGCACGCAGCCACAATAATAGTTTCATTCTACTGATTCTCACAACTTTCTTCGCTTGTAAAAAACCCTAATGTAATCGTTAAAGGAAGAGACAGGACTACTCACATTTATAGGTCTATATTCGTTGGCGGACATTCTTTCTTTCGTGGCTCGATAACCGTAGTGGGCCTGGGCGTCTTCATTGTTGAGTTTTCGAGATCACGCTCAGACACACCACGCTCGGTAAGACTCCTCCGGACGAGTTATCGGCCCGTCGCAGAGGCCACCACCTACACTACACATAACAAACACAAGATACAAATATCCATGACCTCAGCAGGATTCGAACCCGCAATTCCAGCATTGGAGCAGCCGCAGACCTATGCCTTAGGCTACACGGCCACTGGGATCGGCCGCGGACATTCATACAAGCTTAAAAAATGGTATATACCTATGTACATATATGCAGAGACGCATAGAATTGCACATACATGTACATAGGCCTACATAGAGATGCAGTTTCTTTCGTACTTATACGGCTTTAATATAACAAATTTACTTATAAAAATTAGTGTTATTTATTATCCTACTAGAACTAGTCTAATTTGGCGTTGTAAACTACAGCGAACCTTACCGCTGTGAGTTAAGTAAGTGATTCGCTTTCTGAAAACACTTAATACGACATTTTTTTTGGTACTGTGTTGCGAGAACTGAAAAAATTATTTTGCAAACGCCTAGACTGATTCATGCCACTCTCTTGTGTTTCGAACGGAATAATAACAATATTTGATACAGCAATGTTAAATGTTTATTTAAACGATTTTTAGTTTGTTTCCCCATTAAAAGGAAAGCGTAAAGCCATATAAGACAAGATAGGCAATGTACGTATAACGTATAACGGTGGCGCGTTCGGGTAATGTTTATACTTCCACGGCTGCCCTAACAGCCTGACACCGTTTTACTCGAATCTGGCTTCTTTTATGGCGATTTAATATCGCCAGCAATAATAAAACGTACTTAGGTTATTACGTAAAGTGTCCGATATTTTTTTCCGATTGTAACCAAATCTGGATTTTCATATAAGTTCCCGATATCAAATTTCACGAAAATCCATCCATGATGACGCTAAAAGGCGCTTTTTGCGACTGTGCGAAAGCGCCTAAAAAGACAATGTTTTCTGTTTTGCCAACATAAAAGTAAAAGAAAAAAGATGTAGCATGGGGGCGGATGCGAGGATTTCACATACCGGTTCTAGCAAAGTAAATGCCAACCGATACTCGCACTTGTGGCGTATCATGCAGACCCTGCCTTGTGTTGGCCTAATGTGAAAATTCCTGTTCATAACTTATCCCTTTTAGGGCCGGCAGAGGTGATTCAATTAAATCTAGACTTGCGAGTAAGGGGGATGAACTAGAGGTATCCATGCATCCATTAAACCTTTTGAGCACTAAAATTGATCTTTTAAATAGGAGTTTCCACGTATTTTATGAGTGAACATTATACCACTATACAGTGAGGGAAAGCAATGCTCCGAGCTTCAGCCGTGACAGGAAGGGAGATACAAGTGGATTACATTACGATGACTCCCTCCACACCTGCAGCAACCCCTCTGCTCAGCGACGAATGAGTTAAGGCTTAATGGTACTATTACCAGCAATGCAAGTTATGAAAGGAAAAATGCTTGATCGTTTTGCGATTTTGCTTACCCCATATGCTTTGTTATTCATTTGTTACAGATACGAAACAGTTATTACGAAACGTATCACAATACTGTCAGAATTTCATCTTTATACATACCTTATTTCCTTTCGTTAAGTATACACTGTAACAAAAATTTTTCAAATAAAATTGTAAAATCAATGGATTTGTAAATTGTACCACGCACATTTTTACGACAAGCTACTTACCCTGATAAACATATTTATACGTGTATTAATATAATAATATTTTTATTTGAGCTTCATGTGTTGGATCAGTGAGACCAAATTCGGTGCCCGTTTATTCTTCTGAACACGAAACGTTCAAGACCAAATAAACTGCGTTTTGTTTAAAGCAGCTGTTGTGATTCTCACAAACACACACCCCTACATTCACTTTGCAGTAACACAATGTTTAATACAAGCAATCCCATTACTTCCCTTATGGGTATACTAGAATCCGCGAAAGAGGACATAAGGATTCCGGAAGAATGTTGAAACTGAAGGCTATAAAAACTAACAAATTGCAAATTGTCAATAAGTTCAATAGTTTAAATCTGTGCAAGATTTGGGGCTCCCACAACAACACTGCTGAAGACTCAAGTCTCGTGGAATATCAAGCTGTGTTGCTGGTTAAACAGTTCAGACCTTTCAGAGGATCGTACTGCCTTCGTCTTTAGGATCAAGCAGCTCAAGAACAGTCTTATACTGCTAAACCCTGAAGACGAAGGTTGTATGACTTTTCGAAAGTTGAGAACTGTGGGTATTGAAACAACGACACATCGTTGACATCCGAAAACTTCCTTCTTCAACGTCTGCATGAATTAATACAAATGCATACCAATTTTGAAAATCTGATGGTATGGAATGAATTAAAAAGTACTCGAGAAGCTGAAGTAGAAACTGCCTCTAAAAGTACGTAGGCGTAGGTTATTTGTCGGAAGGGAAAAGACCACTTTCGAGTACTAGGCATAAGAGGGAAACACGATACTCGAACGGCGCTTAAAGAATCGAGGGTATGAGTGTGGACTCGGTTTTGCCTGAGGTTAGGTTTACTTTAAACTTTTCTGTGTTTGGTAAGATTCTGGGAAGCAGTACTATATACTCGTAACTCACCTCCGCCTACTGCCGAAGTCAAGAATAAGTGACGCTTAGCCACTACTCACATTATATGCCTTTACGTTTTGGGCAGAGACAACTTTGCACTTGTGATAGATAACATATTAATTGTGACTAAATTCAGGAACATATTTCAAAACATATGGCCTGTTGATATTAAAGCATTCGAAAAAATTGTGATGTGAAATGAAACAAAGTTACCCCTTGAAGCCTAAATGAACGTGAACTGTATTTAAATAATCAGTTACATGCAGCGCCGCGTCACTGCCCGACGTTTCGAGAAAATGCAGTGGTCTCATCTTAAATGTTCGAAATGCCCAAGAAGACCCTTACCTCGAAATGTCCGGTACCAAACACCCAGTGACGCGGCGCCGAATCTCAGGAGAACGGGGCCCTAAATTGCCATGTTGTTTGATGGTATAGTTAAGTAATGTTTACAAGTCCACAGCAGGAAATATTTTTGAGTTCTGCTGGGAACTGCTTGTTTTTATTGGATTGCTTAGAAGAGTTCGCGAAGAAAACAACACACAACGTACAGTGTATGTTGGGAAGACGAGAAAAGTCGTGAAGTTGCAATCGTATGTAAGATACGTTACTTCTCTTGTATCATCATAGCAACTACACATGCAACAGTTAACACCGGACTGTACAGTCATGACTGTATTGCATGAGTATCAGTTTTACTACCGATTCGTTTCACAGAGCTTTATAGATAATGGACAGGCTCCATCAATAATTCCTCGTTTCATCATCAGTAACATTGTCAGCAACCTTCAAACGTTGACTGCTAATACAATAAATAAAACAAACAAGAGAACCCATGAAATTGGGAACGACAGAAATAATTCACGGTAAAAATTAGCATATTGTGTGTCGGACTACATACTGAAATTGATACATTCACAACTCCCGCCTCTTTTGGTGATGAATTATATGTACAATGGACGTATGCATGTCTACGTCTGTTCAGCATGTTGTTGTGGACAACTCTGATATGAATAGAACAAAAAATGGGAAGAGACTGACATAAAATCAGAGTGAATGTATTACAGAAACAATCAGTGAAGCAGAGTGCATATAAATATGGGTTATAGGCATAACCGGAATTACAGTGACCTAAACCATATTTAATACAGAGCAGGGAACTGACATTGTCCTTTATTACGCAGCACATAAGTATACGTTCAGTTCAAGTATTGTAATATCCGCCCTTCACAATTAGCATACAGTGCCGGATGTTCATGCGAGTCATATGTTAATTGAGGTGCCTAAACTCAATGAAATAACGTTTCCTGTAGGACGCTCGCGCGCAGGATGCTGTTGCTGCCTCAGCCGCCTGGTGGTTTTGGACCACCCTTCATGCAGAGACCGGAATTGTCCCAATTAGCATACGAGATGATACATATCAAGATGGAAGCAGGATATACGCGCGGTATGGCGTATTGGAAATAATTTATTATGATTTACAGTCTGTTCCGGTGTCTCAGGATATTACGAGTACGTTAGTCGTGGAAAAAGAAAATTGTTCAGTAGGGGAGTAGGAGAGGAAATTTCAAATTCCTATTTACTGTAAGAATATTCTACTAAGTAACTAACTCAATGAAGCAGAGTCCTTCTTGAGAAGCCAATAATGCTTCAACCTTTAAAAAATTCTACCTTTTATGGAACATGAAGTTTCACCATTGCGTTCACAAGAGTCCTTATATCTATTATGAGTCAGATGAATTTAGCCTACATTATCACAGTCTAGTTCTTTAAAATCCATTTTAATATCATGCCCCCATTACGCTTTTATTTCGCAACTAATCTCGGCCCCTCAAATTTTCAGGGTGAAATTTTGTATGCTTGTAACATACTATGCTAAATTTATCCTTCATTTCAGCACCCTGATAATGAACTGTGGAAAGCAGACCTACAAATTATGAAGCTCCTCTTTATGTAAGTCTAAAATTTCCTGCATTTTTTTTTGGGCAAAACTTTCTCGATATCCACGAGACACGCGTCACAAAGCATGTTAATAGCGAATGTGGCTTTAGTTCTAATTTTCGAGGCTAAAGAAGGAATTCTTTTTAGACAACCGTACTGTCTACGTTAAGGGACTTAGTCCTGGAATGCTGTGAAGTGAAAATAGGATATATGTACACAGACATGGAATGCTGTGAAGTGAAAATAGGATATATGTACACAGACATGGAATGCTGTGAAATGAAAATAGGATATATGTACACAGACATGGAATGCTGTGAAGTGAAAATAGGATATATGTACACAGACATGGAATGCTGTGAAGTGAAAATAGGATATATGTACACAGACATGGAATGCTGTGAAGTGAAAATAGGATATATGTACACAGACATACACATTTTGGAATGTTGTGAATTGCAAATAGAGACGCAAAAAACCTAATATCTCTAAAGGTATTACAGAGAAATAAAAATATATTCAGTTATACTGAAAGCTGAAATATTTCTTACATTTGACTTTATTAATATAGTTTAATTAATAGTTAGTTTATGTAGTATTTATGGGTCACTTCACGACGTCAGTAGATCAGTCTTCCAGACTTACAGCGTCGAAGGAGCACATTATTTGTGAATAATGAGTTATGCTGGGTAAAAAGGAAATAGTTACCGAACCATAAGTTGCAACTAAGTGAAATTCCCGGCCTTATGACCCCAATACCTCTTCACATTGATTTTCCATTACAGTTTAGCGACACCCTTATTCTTATCCGGCCTGCAAGAAAAATCAATACCCTGCTTCATATGCTTATGCTCCGGTGCTCTGGTGATCGGTTCTCAAAATCCATCAACCCCACTGCATATAATGGTGTTGCTGGACATACTGCCCCATTCGGCGTTATGTAAATGCACTGACGATACATTTATTTTCATGTCACAGATATAATGGATTCATTCCCGATATCTAAGCTGTTGGATACACGCTAATCTTTTTTAAAAAGTCACACTCCATGGTGTCTAACGCTAAGACACCTTCTCTCTCGGCTGTTCATTAATGTGTTAATGACCCGAATCCGAACCCTAAGACCAAGATGAACCACATCCTCAAATATTTTTCTTTGTGCATAGTTTTTAATACTCTGATGACTGTTTTTTTTTTTCAAAACGATCCCTTCTCTTCAGATTTTCCGACTAAAAATTCGTATGTCTCAATTATTCCATGTGTAATCATTTGTCCAGCCACTCCCGTCCTTCTTGACACGATCACACAAGTAATATTTTTAAATAGTGTACCTGTAAAATTTCTCGTTGTGCAGTTTCCTCTTTCCTCAACCTACGCCTATTGCCTCTTGGGTCCAAATATTGTTCTCAGTATCCTGTTCTCAAGTACCTCAAATTTACGTTGAAGTTGGCAAACGTTTTTCAACAAAGTAAGAAACTAATTATATGGAACAGTTTTTTTTAACCTGCTAGTCAGATATACAGGAGACGGCGGCTGCTACCAGTGCACTTGTTGGATTCCATGTCATATGGCGAACTTAGGATATGAAGATATTTGCCAACAGTTATACATGTTACAGCTATCATATTCTGTCCCCTCTCTCAAACAAATCCATTTCTGTAGCCTGGCGAGGGGAGAAGTTGTCAGTTGGCAAATATCCCTCGGCTCCCACGAACACATCTCCTCAAAAGAACGCCAGTGTGTATGTGTGTGGCTCTATGTGTGTGGACAGCTTCAGCGTGGGGAATTTGCACTTCAGAGTGTCAATATTCCTGACAATACAACTGTAGCAGGTCGGCTGTTACGTATACAATTTCTAAATTCCGTTTACATATTTATTACTCAGCAGTCCTATTACATACAGAATCACCTGCTCATTCCCTTCATCGCTGGACACAAAGCACATGAACTTACAAATACTCTGGTAACTTATGGAAAATAAAATGTGTAATTCTTGCGTAAGTTAAAGGAATGAATGTGTAAACATACAGCCCCAGAGGAATAGAACCTCTGCGCCAGTTTTGTTAAACCTGAAAGTTTATTTCGTGTCCAAAAGAGACCCCAAATGGACCCTACCCATTGCAGAAAAATCCAGTCCACACGCTCTCAACTTATTTCGTTAATATCTATTTTAACTATATCCCATCTATTTCTAGGTCTTACTATTTGTCCCTTCAGGTTTTCCCACCACAATAGCTCAAGGAATATGCTTTGTCAATTTCGTCCTTCGTCTTATGTCAAACCATTCTCCTAAGTATCCTGTTCTTGAATATCCTGAGTTTATATTATTTCCTCAATGTGAGGGGCATTTTGAAAAATTATGAAATTTTCGGTCAGGGTAGCAAGCCTCGAAATCAAGAATGCGAGATTTTTGGACATGACCCAGGAATATTAACCAGTCCACATACACTCGGTGATTCGCTGTTCAGTAATTCAAATTAAATATGTGGTTCCCACGTGTAGTACTTTTCTGTAAAAACCAAACACTTTTTTCGTCTTCCGTACGTCTACCTCTCACTCATGTCTGCGCTAATAACACGCGTACAATAAGCCTCAGCCAGCTGAAGGTATCCGAGCACAGGTTTACGAACTCTGCCTGTCCCGGTGGTCACGTGCCGGCCCGAGCTGTCAAGTGGCGGCGGGAATCCGAACACTCTGTCCCCGCTTTCCCGGATTATCCCGCCTAGCTCTCTGTGGGGGAAAAAAGGGAGTTAGAATTCCATCTTCTACTCCCCCTTTCATCCAGGACTAGGGAGGTATTTGCATTATAAGGTGTATAAGCAATTAAGCCGATTAAAATTTATTAAAGTTGAGTTGACATTCGTGACTCAGTGAGTAAAATGACAAGATGGGGAACTGATGGTTTTCCTGTTGTAACACCCGGACACAGGGTGACTGGGATTGTGCAAGTTAGGGGCTTGAAAGAACGAAGGGACAGAATCACAATTTTGCTTCGTTGTGTAAGAATAGGCTGAACACTGACGGTGTTAAATTATGCTGGTGAGTTACTTCATGAGATTAATGCAGTAAGTCGTAAGCGATGGTACACTGGCAGCATACTCAGCAATGCTATACTCATCCTTACAGCTTAATGTCTCGGATTATGAGAGTATAATACACAAGAAGTTACAGGGTAAGGGAAAAAGTATGCTTTGTAATCTTGAACCAGCACAAAATTGCCCAGACAAAACTCAAATGAACTCAAAGGGTACTGAAACGGCCATTAAGCTGTTTCTTCTCTCGACAACAGGAATACACTGTTACAATAAAACAGACGTGTTTGATTGTTATAATGACAGTTTTCGCATTAAATTAAGCATAAAAGCTTTCGTTACAACGGCCCTATATATTAACGCCACTTAAGACGCTGGTGCCTATAACATCCGCCCGCTATTTTGACTGACACATTGGTTTGGGTGTGAGAGAGACGAAAAAGACGTAGGTTCGGAAATAGCGGCAAACACGCACATGGCTGAGGAATAGTAAAACAGGATATAAAACCAGAAAATTTTAAAAATAAAAATGTATCAGTACCGGCGAATTAGAAGTGGATTTTTACATAAGACAGCATAAGGAAATATGAAACTGCAAGACAACCCCCACATGAAACTTACTATCAAAAAGTACACGTTTGACTGCTTTACGACATGCTGGCACACGCTTTAACTGCGGCCTTGAATATTTCGTGTGTCTCTAGCACAGGGTCTGCAAAGAGACTGACGAAGTGCTGAACTTTGAGCCTCAATTCCCTACAGAGGCAGTGATATCCTCTTTGCCACCGTGGCGTCCTATTGGACAGTCACCATAGGCATAGCGGCAGGGACGTGAGGCTTCACACTCACCTCTTTCCAGTGAAGAGTTTAAGAATGAGGGGATCTACGCCACCTCCTCCAGACGTCTCATGGCGTAATATTGTCATTGAGTTTGGTATAGCCACGAATCTAGTTAGGTTAATTACAATTCGTTTAAATGGAGCCTCTAATAAATTCCGAATAGATGAAGATTTTTCTGATACGTTTCCTCTTCCGCATGATCTGAAAAAAGAAAACTGCTATATCGCCATTTCTTTCCAACTTTGCTTTGGAATATGCCTTCGGAAGGTTCAAGAAAAACAAGGAGGGACGAAGAATGAATAGGTGATATAAGCTTATTGTCTATGTTGTTGATGATGATAATTTGCTGGGCGAAAACATACATACTATGAACAAAAACACAGAAAGTTTATTATTTTCGAGGAAGGAAGTTGGTCTAAAACTAAGTGCTGAGAAAACTCAGTATATTTCCTTGTCTCGTAAACAGAATAGAGAAAAATATAACAATGTGTAGATAGCTAATAAATCTTTTAAAAATGATCCGTTCAGATATTTGGGAACAACACCAGCAAATCAAAATTACATGCATACAGAAATTAAGAACGGTTTCAATTCAGGGAATTCCCACTAAAATTTGGTCCGGAATCTTTCGTCGTACTCTTCACTATCTATGAATTTAAAAATTAAAATATACAGAACTGTAGTTTTCCTTTTTTATGTGGGTATGAAACTTGTTCTCTTACATAAGGGAAGAATATAGGCTGAAAGTGTTCGAGAATAATACGCTGAGGAAGGTATTTGGGACTAAGGAGGATGTAACAGGGCAGTGCAGAAAATGTCATAATGAAGAGCTTCATGACTTTTGTGCGTCACAAAATAGTATTCAAGTGATCAAATAAACGAGAATGAGATAGGCAAGGCATGAGGAGCATAAGGAGGAGAGGAGAAATGCACAGAGTTTGGGTGGGGAAACAGGAAGCTACAGACTGTAAACCACATATAAGATGCAGGAGTGCAGTAATGTTGTATTTTATTCTGAGGTTCGCTGCTGATGGTTTGTACGAAACTGAAATATATAGGAAAAAAAACAGATATTGTTATACACTGAATATATATGTCTGTATTATATATATATATACTACACGTTGATATTTTATAGATTGAATATTAATGTTAAGACCTTTATTTGTGAATCGTGATCCAAAATATTCTGATAGCTGTCACTGAAGTCTACAGATAACTGGTAATTCAAATATCACTTCTGAAATCAAGATAAATAATATATTGATATTAATAAGTATAATAAAAGTTCGCAGCGCATTTGTGTTGTCCTTACAAAGAAATTCAGCAACTAAGCCTATGTATTTTATCAACCTACCGCACACCGGGACAAGTAGTTACATTTTGCAACCTCATAAACAACTTGAAAAGTTCTTAAATTTTAATTACAAAGACAAGACAAAATATATACCTAAGAAGGACTACGATGACAGTAATGTTATGCAACAGCATTATTTCAATGTGTATATAGTGGTACAAGAAGGATTCAGGGAAAAGATCGTATGTATTTGTCCTCTTTACAGTTCATTTGAAGATACAGTCAGTAACGCAGGCTAAGCCTACATAGCGTCAAATGACTGAATAATAGTTGACAATAATTTGGAAGGAATTGTGGAAGTAGACATTTGAGGCCTAATTTCAGGAACTTCACGAGCACTTGCCTGGAGACATTGAGGAATATCACAGAAATCCTCAGTCAGGCTAATTGGTGAGAAGAGGGAGAAATGTTATACTTAACGACGCTGCCAGTTGCTAAGATCGTATAAAGTCTGTGGTACATGAATTACATACGAGTATGGAGCACTGGAGGAATGATACTGAAGGGGAAAACCAAAGTACTCGGAGAAAATGCTGTGCCACTGCCACAAGATCCACCAAAACTCCCACATGGACCGACCTGGGATCCAACTCAGTCCTCCGTAGTGAGAGGCCGGCACTAACCGCCAGAGCCACAGTACGGTAAGTTTAGTAGGTCCCGGTCGGGATTCAGACCGGACACATCCAAATTGTAAGTCAGAAGCGTTACCGTTTGAGCAGCTTGGTCGGTAGAAGTACGTATTAAAGTAATGTGAACCCCGGAGAGTTACCAGTATGAGATATTGAACAGCCAACACAAAGGGTTGCCATACACTGGAGGGCTGAGGGTACAAAGTAAGGCAGTTTTTAATACACATGCACATATGATTCCATTTGCCCTACACCTCTTTAAAGTTCTCCCCCGATACCCAGTTTACATCCCCTAGAAAACACATTAACACAAAATTGTAGGGGCAGATTTTAGAAAATGAAATGTCGAAGGGGGAAGTGGTGGGCGCTTGAATTTTCTATGTGTGAAGAGCAAGCTTGGTGTAAAGATGATGATGGGATGGAGATGAAATTAAATACTGAGGGAGGGTGTATGCACTCGACAGAGTGAATTGCGTATAATATTGCGAGATTATCTCGCCAACCAATCAAAGCGAGTCACTCTTTCCCTTCCTGCTCCCACCCACCATGTAAGATGTATTTCCGTAGATCTAATCAGCAGGCCCTGAATAGATTAATTCACATGGGGTTCATGAAAAATTGAAATAGTCTGTCGTGCATTTCCACGTCAAGATGAATTATTAGCAACATAGGGCGCCTCTAAACACGTTCATTTTCTGACCTCCAATTAAAATTTTGCACTGTCTGTTTTTACCCAGACCTATGACACAGGCTACAATAAATAATGCCTTTCAGACCTACAGCATAAAGAATAGGCCCTAAGTTGCCTTTTGACGGAGTGATGCATTTCTGAACTATACGTGTACAGAAATCAGGAGGAAAGAAGATATCAATTTCATAAGATCTGTCTTTTCTTGTTATATTTCTCTCTTAGTTCTCTGTTCATCTTCTATTGTGCGTTTTATTAGTCATTCAATAATGAAAAAGGAGTAAATACTGCTTACTATGTTTATATTGACAGATAGAATCTTGACTTTTACGTAGCTGCAATTGCGACACAAGTTTTCGAGCTAAGAAGTCTTTCCGCACCCAAAGAAACAGCAGTGTAACCTGTTACCCTCTCAGCGTGTTCGACACTTCGTTATCGCAAAATCGTAGTGGCCAGGTGCAGCTGACGGACTGCGGGATCAGTTTGAATAACAACACTTTCATAAAATATCATAGAACTCCTTCTCTGTAGACTACGCAACAAACTAGTAGAACATCGTTATGCTTTTTCCACGATAGGGATCACTGCCACGTTGATGACGTAATTACCCCCACCCGCTGAGTTTGCTTCCGGTATGAAAGCTGCGGAATAATAGATCCACGTTAATTTTCCAACTCTGCAAAGCCACAACCAACCTCGGTAATTTTAATGATACAAGCATTTACAATTTTGCTACGGGCTGTTTATGTGTTTTGTTTTCACGTTTGACCCCTGAAGAACGTATGCGTTTACAAGCGCGATATACAGAACTGAAGCATTAAAGCATGATAATATAGACTGGTGTGGGGGGAACAAACGAGGTTATGGAGCACTGGTGGAGGACTGGTTGATTAGCATAAATGTTTGTACACAAATTATAATATTTAATGCTTTCCCGTGTGATACTAAAGCAGTAATTTAAACACACATATCCTATTCTTCGTGCGCTGCCGGTGTGGAGAGTATAGGCTTATTATTATTATTATTATTATTATTAATTATTATTATGTCCTACACGGTTACGCTTGTGTGTTCGCACTTCACACACCCTTCGAATTGTGTCCCCATATTTGCCAGTAATGCACGTTTTGAGACATTCTAGTCGTTCCTTTAGTTCAGGACGGTCTCTGTATTAATCTAGTTTTCCATTTGCTGCCTTTTGAGTATTGAAGTTCATGTAAATTACACATAAAATTTGAGCTCGTAACTCTCAAGAAACAAAACCGGTGTCCTTTATAAGAACCAACCAGTTAGTATTGTTGAGGAAAATACTATATCGTTAGAAAAGTACGGCATGTATCAACACAGCGCGGCAAAGTGCAGAATTCGTTAACGTTAAATAAAGTGGTACACGTATTTACCACTGGGATTACAAGGTTAGAAATTTTCATTTTCTACCGAAAGTCTTTGTTTTTAATTGTGTTTAATCTAGTATATCACTTGGAGTTCTTTCTTTTTCACTGTTTTCCTTAGCCAAAGTTTTACCTTCATATCAAAGTAATGGAAATTTAAAGCATGCTTTCTTACTTGTCAATTAAGTTCCGGTTCGTCCTTGTATGCACCGACATGTTTGATCAAACGTGTATATATCCCAGACAACTTCAAGTGGAACGTCCTTTTACAAGCACTTAAAATGGAAAGCTTGTTCTTAAGGGAAATTTGTACTTGAGCTTCATTAAACACCATATCTTGAAGAGAGATCTTGTGCTTAATGAAGTACCACATCAACAACGTTTGGAGGACTGAAATTACTTATAATTGTTATCTGCATGCGAACTAATAAAGGAATGTTGTATGTGAAATGAGAAATAGTTAAGTGAATAATTATTTGGGGAGACAATATTAAAACGACAGCATATGTGATCAGTCGCTGAAAAACTCATTTTTCTGTAAAAATGAGGTATGATCTGATAATGGTTGGCAATCTGAAAATTGTGACATATTTAAATATTCGGTTTTGACAAAATTAATATCCAGGTTTGGTTCCATGCGGTGGTGTTGCCTGTTAAATAGCTGACAGACTGAAAAGTTTTTACTTGTTACGGTTTCTGGGGCACTCAAAATAATTTGAATACCATCACACAATATACACGTAGAAGCAATTTAGTGTAGATGGTTACTGTAGTCCATCCCTGTCGTTCTGGGATCGATTCAGAGTCACTCCAGTGCAAAAATAGACAAAATGAACCAACATATTCTGCGTTTAGAAACACTATTCCGAACGGTTTTGCTTTTGAAGCTGGAAATGTCTCATATCCAAATAACATAAACCACTGCATGAAATGGTGTTGCATTGAAATGAGTTTCTGCGGCTTACACATTTTTTCTTTTGTGCCACGAAGAAATACTCCAAGTTCACCAGCTTAATACAATTTATAATTTATACATATATGTCTAAATAAATAATTCCATGGAAGTCAGGTAGTGTTTTTTATGCTATTTTGTTAATTTTCACTACTCTAATACTTACCAGTTGTCATTGTTAATTAAATGCCAGGGGAGGCTCCGGCCCCCCAAGTAGAGGCTCCAGAAGCTGGTAAATGGAACGGCTTGAAATAAATGTAGATATTTTGTGTATAATTGTTGGAAAACTGAAAATAAAGCTCTTATAATTTTACAAATTCCATGGAACTTAGGCGTTCTTAGCTAGTCAAGGAATTTCCCATAACCCAAAGCTTCATGACCGCGTTCACAAAAGCACGTCACTCGGTCCTATGCTGAGTCAGATTAATTCAGTTCACATCATTCCATCCTATTTAAGGCCTATGTGACATTTTTAAGCACTTCACCAGCATTTGCCACCCCCCCCCCCCCTACACACACACATAAATACAAAGCAGGAGTGACAACTCCCAAACCACGACGCTTGTTAACATGTAGACTAGATAAAGAAATAAGACAAATGGCTGTGTTAGAGATCACATAAGCCTTCATCAAAATTTTGTCCTGCGGAGAAAAATAAATTCGCCGCACCGACCGAATGCATAGAGACAGACTCCCTGTCGTACAGACCAACTGACATAAGGAGGACCGTTGAAGAGACTATTAGACAAATCAGGCCGGAGCAGGTCAACAAACGGCACTATAGCTTCAGACTCTGATGGTGACGAAATTAACGGTGTTGATGATGATGATGATGACGATGTGAGTATTAAATTCTTCCCAGAGTCACGTCAGATTACCCTAATTCTTAGCGATTATTTACGTCATACATATCATCGTTTATAAGCACGCAGATTGGAAGTTCGGAAGTTCGAGGGCGTTATTTACAGATCGTTAAAGAAGTCCAGGTAGGCTGTGCAGAATACTTCCGGCCGTTCGCTGCGTTCCGACAAGTGACTGTCAGGCATAAAGTATTACAAACTACTTTACTAATAAGGGAAAAAGCGCAGACAGAAGCTTCTTCCAGAATGTTTTGTAATTTTCTGCTAAAGCGAAACATCATGAAAGTTTAACAGTGATGAACCAATTAATTTCTTTGTATACTGTATATGAACGTAACGCATGAAAGTCTTCGTTTGTGTAACTAACACCAGCCAATCAACCAACCAACCAAACAACAAACCGACCAACCAACCAACCGACCAACCAACCAAACAAACAAACAAACAAACAATCCCATCAAGCAGAGTGCTTTCTGGCAAGGAGCAGTCACTCAACTAATGAACGAATATCCACCTCTCAAGGAACCGATGGTTCATTGCCGTGTTCACACAAGCTCGAAATTGGACCATATCGTAAAGCATTTAAATCAAATTTATAGGCTTCCTTTCTTAATTCATTCATTCTGTAGTCTGTCTTACGACAGGTCCGTAGCCTCTTCCAAAGCGAGTTCTCCACAGGGTGCGATCTAGTGCTTCCTCTTTCAATTTCCAGTATCTTTTCTTTTCCTTAAGGTCATCCAGTAGCTGCTTACGTCTTCTCCCTTGTCGTCCCGTCATTTCTATCCTTCCTTCTAACTTTCCTTCAATCACGTGTTTCAGAAGGCAGTTTCTACGCAAGATGTGACCAATCCAGTTAGCCTTTCTTCTTTTTATTGTATGTAGTATATTCCTCTCCTCCTTGACTCTGTGTAATATTTCTTCATTTCTCACACGATCGGTCCAACTGATCTTCTCCATTCTTCTCCAGCACCATATTTCAAAACTTTCCAGATACTTCTGATCTACTTTCCGAAGTGTCCACGTTTCAGCACCATACAAAGCTATGCTCCAAATGTAGCACTTTACTAGTTTCTTCCTTAAATTTAATTCCAGTTTGCTGGTGAAAAGATTTTTCTTCTTGTTGAATGCTGTTTTTGCCATGGCAATTCTGGATTTAATTTCACGTGTACACCTTGCATCACTTGTTATCATGCTACCCAAATAATTGAAATATTCCACATTCTCCAATTGTTTTTGATCTATCATAATTTTCATTGGGGATGGCGACCAGAACTGCATGGTGACCACCGACCCACAGACAAAAATACATAAGGGAGAAAAACAACGAAAATTAAAGAAAATATAACCCAGGTACACCAAACGAAGAAAATTTCAAACACGTACTGGTGAATGAAAGTAAGAAAATTTCAGAAAATTGAGTATGGATAAATCAAATAAAGAACCCAAACAATGTGCAATGGACTGAAGGAATAACATGTCAGAAAACACGGAGAAGGATAATAAAACATAAAATCCAAAATAATCAAAACATGAGTCAAACATAGGAAATTCTACATAATAACTTACAATTACAGTAACGAATTTTCAAGAAAACGATGTACAATTAACTAAAACAATGAAATTCCAAAAACAATTTAAAAGTGGGCAAAACAATAAAGGTTACAGATAATAATGCACAGACAAAAATGTAGCTATTACAACTCTGATCACAGGGCTAATTGCGGCAACCTAAGTCACTTATAACCCAAGTATACTGTTTAAAGACGTTGTTAGTAACTGGTCCTGCTGTACTGCAATATTATGTTGGCTTGTGGAGACGAAACTTAGATTTGTGCGTACATTTCGAGCTTCTTCTAGCTTCTTATAGAGTTTATATGTTCTTGTTTACAACATTCTGTATTTTCGTGTAATACACTAAGACAGCATAAACGAACAATTTTTATGACTTTCCAGTTTAATTACCACCTTCATCACAGCTGACTGGCGTGATGCATGAGGTCAAGTACATTGAATCCCCACAGACGTGTGGTACCGGAAATGTCCTCTATCCCTCTCGCTCGCTGCGTTGTGCAGTTCCTCATTAGAATGAGCACTTTTCATGTTCGTCGTTGAGTGCAGATTGTCATGAGAAACCGATATAACGTCGTAATTTTGATTCCGTCTTGTAAAACATCTCCGGTCTAACTTCCGCGCTTTTCTCGAGAACGCTTGAGAAAATAGGTAGGCTGTGTGATATTATAAAGGTAGCCTAATTACAAAGCAACTGGAAGAATAATGCATTAATGGTGTTTAAGGTAATTATGTGATATGCACTATGGTTTGTTCCGCTGATTGCTCTAACTGTTTAAAGAAAGTACAATTTCGTGTTACTTCAGGATATTGAGTCACATTTATAACAAAAGTAGGACGCGCATGAAAAAGTTATATTCTCTTTTTTTACAACGCAGACTGTTTGCTGGAACGGAGTACTTTACTGTAGAACTTTCAGTATGTTAATCAATTAACCGACAGATATAACAACCCGCATACGTTGTTAATAACTCATGTTATGGAAACAGCAAATTACTGTTTCTACGCTTCGTTTACAGTAAGTTTCGAAGCCGTTCTTCTCTTCCTATCCCCCCCCCCCCCCGACTTGACTACAAGTAAGAAAGCCTTGGACTGTGACACTTAGACTACTTTGACTATGCTTCCAGCTAGCTCTTTTGCCAGCATGAATTCACATTTTAGGTGAAAACACAGTGGGCAGGGCATCCTCCGGCCCCCGATAATGATTATAGAGATGCGGACGAAGAAGAGAAGGCCGACAGAGATAAATTAATCCTAATATGGGATCCGAAATACAGTGAAATCTGCTGTTGTGAAGTTTCATAAAGCTTACTTTAATAGACGTTGGCAAAAAGGGGAAGACGTGAAGATAAATCCGCTCTGCATCAAACTAGTGTCGATATCATAACTCACCCATATAAGCGGAAATCATGTTTTTGCTTTTTAAAGTTCGCTAATTTAATAATTAGAATTAACTAATTACTTCATTGTCGCTGGATCTGTTCTAACTCACTGCCGAGCTATTCGAATCAATAGCGTTAGAATATTAACTCTACTAGAAGAGATGTTTCTCCTTCTGTCTTTCCTTGTTTCATTTCTTCCCATTTTACTTACTTCCTATGTATATTCGTTATCATTATTCCTTCTATGCTTCATTCTCTCTGTCGATTTGTTTTCTTCTTCTCCACCTTGCACTTTTTAAAGTCCTTTTTATCATTAAATTTTGTACGTTAAACGTGTCAGAGGCATTTATTTTATAACGTCATCCTGCGTTAGGCGCGGCAATTGTTTAGCCATTTTCTAAGAATCCTGCCAATGTTTCCACATCTTTCAATGTTCCTACCTTTATTATTACCGTATATGAATACGTGAAATGTACGTAGGGAGAAATCTAAAGGAAATCAAGATTTCTAGCGTCAGCATTCTATTGCCCATTACAGACGCTGCACAGCTATTGGATAAACAACTGTATCTGCGCTGATATACATACAGTTCATTAGAATATGCGATTTAACATTTTGTTGACTCCGAAGAGCGTAAAATTAATTGGGCCTATTGCACTTCTCTTGTAAAAGTCTTGAAAGTAACAGCTTTACAAAACGTGTAGCCACAGCAGTCAGCAGCAGAGTCTATCAGGTCACGAGAAGATGACCGCCCACCACGGCACTTCAGGGGTGCTCATGTGTACCGTATCGTCCTGCATGTTAGACGCAAGTTTTCGTGTAACCCTTCGTTGCTCGCATTCGCTTTGCTGACTCCATCTTTCTTGTTCTATATCTCTTTAATATGGCAATTTATCTCTTCTTTTATATACAGAGAATAAAAGACATGGGAGTAAAGAGAAATGGGAAGCAGTAGATCACATATAAGTCTCAGACGAGGAACACAAAGCTACATCATCAGTATAAATGCCTTTTCTTTTCATTTGTCGTGCCGGAATCTTCCGTTTGGACTCGCTGTTTGTCGCAGCATCCACGTCTTCTTCTACAAAATGCGTAATAACTTTATGATACTTTTCTATATCCCTGCTATACTTTTATGGTCGTTGACCGATAAAAAATAAAAGAAACCTCCTCCTACTTCCTTCCCGTATTCTCTCTCTCTCTCTCTCTCTCTCTCTCTCTCTTCTCGGCTGGTCCGAGAGCCGCATCAAAAGTCGTGACAAATGGCTTGGATTTAACCCCCGAAATGACCCTTCGTTTGATATAGATTCTTGAATTGGTAGCGCCCTTGGTTCACTCTACAGCCTCACTCTTAGCTCCATCTTGAGCCGGAAGGTCGCCCTCCTAACCCACTATTTCCTCAACCCCCCTGCCTGTTTTACCAGCAAACCTCCACCAAAAGGCAATCACTTTTTTTTGCACACTCCGTCTCAGAGAATATAAAATTCTTTCACGACAACATATTACACGTACCTTTTAGGTGATTAAACTCATGCGTCAAAACGTTGCTGTGCTATCTATACGTAAGGTAATCTTTGAAAGTTTTACTATGGCGTTTGAATTGATGGGTGGCTTGGAGATGAGGCGGAAGCAGATGGGGTGATAGGAGGACGAACGCTGTCTTGTGCCACCGTGACACATGATATGCCCTTACGCACGGTCAGTCCAGTTTTAGTATTCAGTACGCGACAGGGTATCAGTCATCTTTGCTAACGTTGCGAAGTATATTGCTTGCTCTTAACAGACCCTTTCCAGTTCCTAAAACAGCAGTGAGAGACTTCATCAATCTCTCCAGATATCCATCCATCTCCCTTTTCGATATGAACACTCTGAGAAAGGAACTTATATAATCGATGGTCATTACTATGAGAAGGCGGGTAATTGGAAGGAAGAATTGTGACCCTACACTTCAGTCATGTGATCCCGGATAGCTTAACCAACTGCAGGTTTGGCTGAGATGTTTTCACTCCTGCGTATCATGTTGGAGGTCTCTTCTCAGTCCCCCAGGCAAAATATGGAGAGCTAATTAAATAAAATAATGTACGACCACTATCTCCCGTACTCTTCTCAATTTATCATACAGACACCATACTACTTGGCGTTATTTAAAACTACGTAGTTTATGCTTCGTTAAATATAAGAAACAAGCATAATATAGACTTGTAAAGGCTACTGTTATCCATATTAATAAATAATATATTCTTCAACGCTTCCTGAGCACTATTGCTTCTGTACTTGTAACATTTATTCAGCAGAAGAGGCAAAAGCCAGCGTAACATTACAATTCGCAACGATTCAGAGTACCAGTTAAAGAGGATACAGCGTGAAAGAACAACCTGGCATCCTGAATACTGACTACTTGCTGACCCAACGAATAATAATAATAATAATAATAATAATAATAATAATTAATATATATTTTATAACCATTAATACTTTTAAAATTTAGTTATACGTTACAAATTACCATGAATACAATTTTTCAAGTTTTCGTCTCTCTTTCATCTCATTATCTTCCTTGCTGACATATTTAGACTAGAACCCCAAAATAATCTAATAATTTAGGAGTTCTGTAAGTCTCAGTCAGACAAAAGATAAAGCTCTTTCAATGAGTACACGATTAGTAGCTTATTTAACGATCCTGTGAGCAACTCAAACTATCGAGCGGATAAATCAGTTCATCGCAATACCTCTAATATGCCACAAATTTTCTAACATAACACTGTTACTTGCATGAACTGTGTTACGGATACAGCAATGAAGAAGTACATAAATAAGGATCTTGAAGCCAAATAATTTCAGATTCTTTGCACTCTTAACAGTATGTAACGAATAATCACATACAATGGAAATAACCCTGTAATGGTGTGCATACTATTTCAAATTATAAGCGAAAACTTTAAAGAATTCAATAAAATTACAACGAATTGTTATTTTTGCTCTTAAATAATATTTGATTCTAAATATAATTTAATATAAATTTAACCTACATTTCCAGATACACCACTCGGTTAAGTTCGAAGAGATTTCACTATTTCAAGACGTTTTAATGCAGCAGATTTTAATAACTGTCTTATATTATAATAAATTTAACATAATTTTAACGTAACACTATACGTAGATGTTTTAATGGTGTATTGGCATTATATATTTTATAATTTACAATAGAAAAGCTGTATAATAACGCTATATACGTCCTTAAGTATTGATACTCCCTGACGATGGGTATGAACAGTGGCCGAAATATGTAGAAGTGCTTTTTTACTCAAGAATTAGTGAAATTTGTTGGAGACGAACTTGTTTATGAAACAACGCTTAACTGAAAGACAAACGTGCTTAAATGTTTGCAACGCAGGGCTTCAGAGATGCTGTGAAATGTAAGCTATAACATTTTGGGCACGTCTGACATGAATGACGGAATTGCCCAGGCTATAATTTGTCCGTCATGTGCTACAGGGTCAGCAGAAAGAGACGGGAAGCTCCGTATCATATTCTCCATGTACATCTCTCTGCCACTTTACCTCTGCCAAGAATTTAGACAGACTCTGACAGCAGTTTGAGTTCCCACAAGTCCCAAATTACCTTGTCAACATTATGACTTCATGTAGTGACGGCTTAAATACGTTCATAGTTGAACTTAATATCCGTTATATGAACGGAAGGGTATCACTGGAAAGCACTGTTTTTACCCAGTAAGATAAAAATATATAATCAATTTAATCTGTGTAACCCTCTCAGAACTAACGTTCATCTAAATTATACAGAAAACCGCAGTTTCTAACTCATAGAAACACAGCATGTGTACATTACGAAGAACAACCGCCGAAAGCTCTTTACAGAAGTAGTCAGTTTTCTTTGGTAGAATCAAAAGAAACATAGTGTGCCAAAATGTAAATGTTATAAACCACAGTATTTGGTACATATAGTTACCACTGGCCTGCTGAAGGTCAATATCGTAATATAACTAATGTAAAATGATCATACCTGGTATTTTAAATGTTGGAACTGGACAAGCAAATTAATGACTATTTTTCTTACACTGTTGCACCTTGATTTATATTTCTTCTAAAGGTAATTTCTAATCAGTTTCATTTCTAACTAAGCTTTCCTATTTTATAAGCAACAGAGTCATGTGGTATAATTTTGGTTTATCCCTGCCTGTTCGGTGGATTTTCACAACGATTTTTATGAACATCAAGCAACTGCAAACGAAAACAATTTTTGCATTTAAATATGACTACAACGACAAAGGTCTAGTTGCAGTGAGTTCCGGAGTTACGGAAACTGTGCAAGGCGTTAGGTTACCACGTGGGCTATAAAAGCAAATATTCAAACCTTTTTAATGGAAGCCGTCGATGAACATTAAGCTTGCGAATAAAACGCAACTACACGGTCATCCATATCCTTTACAATAAAACAAATTATATATGCCTATAGAGACATTCTAAAACTCGTAGAAATTGCATCTGCTCTCCAACTGTGACGCAAGTCATAGCGCAGTTACTTCGGTATCTGTACCACCACATCATCTCCTTCACTTTACCACTTTGCGGCTTCTCTTGTAGCCTCAACTCTCATGCAGATAAGTCAGGTTACTTAGCCTTAAGCAGCTAAACATCTCTGGTAAGACCAGGCAGATTCGTCAAAGTAAAACCAGAAACTCTAACATCGCATATTCATCCAGGAATAAGCTTCAAGCAGCGTGCCTAGAAATTAAGCTAAAACGTTAAGTGTACGAGCAGAAAGGCCGAATAAGACTAAAGCCTACATTTAACATTTTTATTCATATTTCTCATAGAGTGATTAAGAAAAAGCATAGCTGCCGTGCGATCATTCGAAATAATAAAGTGTCCCACATATAAAAAACCCTGAATCAAAATATCTTTGTATGCGGAATTAAAGCAGGCCTTCTTGCCTTCGCATTCATTTGCAGTTACTCGCTCTACTAAGTAATTCAAATACTCTCAATACTTTGAAGTTCATCACCTAATTCTTATATTCAGTAACATACAGTGTCCTGGATAATGTGGACAACAGCACAACTTTCCAGAGGTGTTCCATAATTTTATTGACTTTATTTCATGAACAGGAAGATAGGAGAGACTAAGAATATTGCATTAAAAACCGTTAGCAGCACCATTTTCAGCCTGGTAGCAAAACTGAAACAAAATCGTGCCCGAGAATTCCTTTCTTCCGCGATATGACATTGAGTAAATGGATACTCGAATCCCGACGTTGCGAGGCAACGTAGTGGCATCATCTTCAACGGTCAAAATTTCCATAAAAATGAGACCACAAAGTTGCCTCGAACAGATGGGATTCGATTGACGCAGCAATATAACCCCAGAAGAACGGAATCCTCAGGTACACCGCTGCGAAAACATCAAAACTCGCAGTCATATGTGCTGAACTTAATGACGCATTCCTAAATAAATTATCACACATAATGCACTTTCTAGGCCTCACCCGTTATTGAAAATAAACTTCAGGAAGGCAATAAAATGTTCAAATACATAATAATTTTAATAAATAGTTCTGTAGTACACACTTTTTATCGAAGTTCCACACTAAGAGAAAAGATAATTTAAACAGTTCCGATTATAATTCCATCTACCTGCACGTGACAAAAATCAACATACCAGAAGATCAAGCGGGAAGCATTGGTCAGAGATAATGGAATAAGTTGTGTAACAAAAAACCATCACAAAGGCAGCCCCTGTAATGCACACGCTTATTATCTGTAGTTGCATTCAAATACTAATTAGTTGTTCAGTTGAAATTGACCATAATATTCTGTCCACTGCAGTGCACTGACTTAGTCAAGTAGTTAGCTCGGATTCTGGTTCCGATATTGGCTGAAGCTACGATCTTCATGATGAAACAATACGATATACCTGGCTGTATAGAAGTTTACAGCAATACTAAAAATGGCTGCACAAAAATAAAAATCTCATGGAGCTTGGCAAAAAAAAAAAGCCCCCAGGATTTATTTAGCCATGTTCATAGTAAAGAGCGTTTCGACACGTCGTGTTTGAGTGACACAAATACGTAAAATATGTATAAAAAATAAATCCAATACATACGTCACTGTTGCTCTCCTGCATAGTGCAGTTGTCAGAACACACATGGTTACGCACTCCACCATTAATAAAGGGAGAAACTGTATTGCTATGGAGCCAGTGGCGTGGCCGGCTCCATCAATCAGGTGTTTGATGGTCTTGGGAGTTAACAGCTTGACACCACGTCACTCAGGCACGGGACTGGCCTCAATGATAAGCCTCGGCACTAAGAGAACCCAGAATATAAGTCTCAATACTTAAGTAAAAATTCACAATTATTACGGTACACATTCGCTTTGACATTTCATTAAACATTAATTTTACAGATGAACAGACATATTGAAACATAATCATGAAATGCATATACGGTAGAAATTGAATGGTCAGTAGGCTCCACATTTGTTCGCTGAGTTCAGAATTATTGTTCTACAAAAACAAACGACAGAAGGAAGAAATAAAAGTACGAAAGAATTAGCAAATAATGGAAATAAATAAATAGAACATTAACAATATAAGGACTAAAAACAAGAAAAAAGGAGGGAGAAAAACTAGGAAAAAGTAAAGAAAGGCGGATTATATAAAGGAAAGGAAAACCAAAGAATGAAAAATTAAAGAATACATAGTAGAAAGGATAGAACAAAATAGGCAAATAAAATCCAAGAAATAAACTGAGAGAAAGAATTAAACAGAAGATAAAGCAGTGTTTTAAAATAAAACTGAGTTTCAATAGACGCCATAGACCCTTCATGTGCGAAGATAAATATTCTCTTGCTCCTTAGGAAAAAAGAAATGCATAAATATAAATTAGAGGCAGGGCGAGGTTAGACAATTAATGATACTACTCGTTTAAAGCTAATATCACACAATCATACTTTTAGTATGTTATAATTATGCTAAATGTTTTCAGCAAGTCGCTTAGGATACATTCTAGTACTTGAGATTTGGCAAGTGCAAACGTGATCCGGCAGGAAGCAACTTCTGTGTATACTATCCATCATTAGACGTACCAATTACTTTCGATTTCTCGGACGTTACTTTTAATCTCATACTATTGCCATATTTTAAATTTTAAAACGTGAAAGAATATTATACATGTCTTCTGGTATGTACATGCTCTGTGTCCATAAAATATTATTTGACTCAGCAGGCCCAACAGTTTATTAATCACTATCAAACGAAGAGTAAAACAGCATATATATTTTGCGTTCTCACTCTGTTTACTAAATTTTATAAAGACAAGTTAACAAACGTCAACCATTTCTGGGAGAGCTATTACCACATTTTCTGAAGACTTTACAGTAAATAACCTATAGTTTCTCCACTACAGAATTTTGAGGTCTACCATTTTAGCATTACTAATTTTATGCAGATAAAAAATGTAAAGAAGAAGTGACATTCAAGATTATGGTGAGTGTACCACTTTCCACGAAGGTACACAACTTAAACAAAATGTTATCAACAAATTAAAATTTCATATAATTGTGCTTGCTGAGTTGGTACTCTGCGGTCATATGCCTGGTGAAGGAGCAAAGAGGGACAGGAGGCTTCCATTAAATGAAACTAAGTTGTACTAGACACTGGGGTCCGATCGCTTGCCTCTAAGTTGAGAGCTTGTAGGACAAGTTCGGTTTCTGTATTGACTTCCGCCTGGCTTATCTGCAACCACACGTTTCAGCGGGCACTACTATCCGTATCATAAGCGCTGAATTCTACGACGGCCACAACGATCCGAGAAGGGACCGGAGGTAACATGCGCATTAGGTTACCGCACAGTAAACGTAACTGCATCTTGCAATTATCTGAAGATATCAGTGAATCCGGATACCGTCTCAGAGATTTTTGCGCAGTTGTTCTGAGGAAAACCACGTGAAACTTTAGTCACAGCAGATAAGTACTACAATTCTAATCACTGATATCAGAAAATAGTATGACAATTAAAAAATTTACCGCCTAATTCCGTACAAATGGCCAGTTGTGTACGACTTCTTTACTGCTGAATGTTAACTACAAATTCACGTGTAATTTGATAGCCTGACGTCAGGGTCTTGCCACGTTACGCTTTCTTAAGAAATATTTTCAAATAAACTACTTAGTTGGTGTAAAGAAAAATATACTCTTGTTCGCGCCATGACGTAATATGGGGGACTGGAGATTAGCTCCACATCTCCACTCATTCTTAACCTCGGCACTAGATGATACGAGTGGTAATCTCCACCCCCCGCCTATTTACCCCAGGGAAAGAATTGCTCGGTAACCATTAAATACGAAACTGTATGGGCCCCAGAAACGGAATGCACGCTTTGTATTAGAGGAAATCTCTTGCCCTTAGCGGGAAACGAACCGCAATTCCTCGGTCTTCCATCAAGTAGCCTAGTCACTAAAGCAAAACTCTACTCCGGCTCTGGATTTCCTTTCAGAGACCTCGGAATATTTTATCTGTGTCGTGTCGCAAGGTATCTCATAATGAGCTTTATTTTTTTTTCAAAACGATCGGATTAGTCGCGAAACTTGCCTAACAATTTAAGGGCATTTTGTTTAGACAAATGAACTAACACTCTTCCAATCAAACACTTACTGCGACCACGACAAGAAACTGAATCCTATTTACTGCCTCACATAAGACTGACGAGACATGGAGTCAGTCGAGTAATAGAGCATTAGCCAGCTCATCTCTATTTTTCAGGTGCTGCACTGAACATCACTTTGGTTGTTTGACTGTCAGGTCACGTATATCTCTCGGAACAAATATCAGAACAACCGCGACTTGTGAGATGTAGTCCACAGGAAATAAAGTTACAAATAACTAAAATGTACTCCACTACAGGGGATCTACATAAAATTATTCGTACTGGAATTACTTAATATTCAGCCAAGTGTAAAGAATTAATTAGAAGCAGCAAGCCTGAAAACAAAGATAAACTGACAGCAGAATGAACATATCCAGCCTTACGATTAAATTAAGAGTTCCAAGATACCTGAGGTTCCACGGTCTATGTCTTCCTTGGGTTTCGACTACTGTATCAAGCAGGCTCGAATAAGGTTCGGGATGTACATTTGTCCATGAATTTCTGAATTGTTCCATGTAGGTAGAATCCTTTGAACACACTGAACCTTCACGCAAGAAATTTTACCATTTTTTATTATATTTAGAGGAAATGTTTATACAAACCAGACAATCTGAGAGGATGATGTGGAAAGAGAAAAGAGTACACCCACGCACTTACAAGCAAATCTGCATTTCCATCTCATTTAGAACGCGTTTGCTAGTTAATTTGTAAGGTAGATTATTAAAAAGAATTAATAAAAACATAACAATATGGAAATTCCGTACTGTTTTGAAAACACAGGACATCAGTTACCATAACGTATAAAATATTAATGCCAAAAAATAAAATATGTAAGTACGTATGTATGTATGTATGTATGTATGTATGTATGTTTGTACGATCGGCAAGTTTTGAAATGGCACGTACAAGGCAGAGCTGCTTGAGTCGCGAGATCTTTCAGTATCCCGCGAGATTAGCTCCGCCTTGCGGTTGTAAGATGCGACTTGGCAAGGCAGTGTATCCCCGAGCAGGATGAAGGGCTTAGGTAAGCAAAGCTAATCCGAATAACAGCATTAAATACGGCCTCAATTTGCCGCACTGTGGATTTCTCCTGTTTGTTGTTTTAGTTATACCAGGCAGAATACACCCATCGCACCAGGGGTAAGTAAAATTAAATTGCTTCTCGCGTATTATCAATTGTCTAACTAGTCAGCGTCCTTAACCTTCTATTCAAGGGGGACCGGCTTAGAATCTAGGGCGGGTTAACCGTTGATCTTACTTAGAGTTTCACTGACTTGCTTCGAGAACTGTAGAAATAGTACCTTGTTGAACAGACCAAGAGCGCTTTTAGTTTATTACCCAAACCTTCCTATCAAAACAACCAACTGAAATATTTGCAATTGTAGTCGAAACTCGAAAATTTGTTAAACATGAGAATTTTCAGAAGAATCTCCGGTTTTAATATCAAATTAGTCTGACCATACTCTGTGTATCTAGGGAGCTACAGACCGTTGCGAGCCTTTTCCGTGTTGGGAGACCTTTTATGCAAATACTTAGTAAAACTTCATCGACAACGGATCGGCCCGTCGCAGGGCTTTTATCTACGAATATAAGGCAAAACAAACAAAGAAATTTGGCGAACATGCATCCATGCCTACTGTAAGATTCGAACTCAAAATTCCATCTGATACTCGTAGGATAGACCTGCACGTCTCTTTGCTTTACGCGGATCATATTGGTACAGAGGTAACGCTACTGATCTAGTGAGATTTGAGGTTATCAAGGGGGAATATGAAGATTAACGTCCTCTGGGATGTGGTGACTTTAATTTGTTAGTAATGTGGTACACAGGTACCAGTGTTTCGGAGGAACGTTCTACCTCCATCTCCAGAGTATAAAAGTAATCCTGCCAATTCCTGTTCCGGAGGATGTCTGAGATTGATAGCGATAACCTTCAGTCCCTCCAGGATAATAATGGCAATGCTGCTTTTTCAACCACTACCGTCCCAATCCCAAGCTTCCTACCTGCGATGCATATTCGTGTCCGGCTTTCATTCAGTGCGTTACCAAATGAAAGAGCTTCAATAAATATGCTAGAGTCAATAAAATAAGTAAAAAAGTAAAGTTCTTCCCGTGCTTAATTAAGCATCGCACCATGAAGACATTCCTGTTCTTAACAATGCGCCACTCTATGAAAATATTTGATGGAATGGGGTGCATGGCTCCACGCATTCTTAACTTTGAAACTGGACGACTTGAAGTCATCTTCGGGCACTGGCCGCAAGAGACAAGAACACGTGGCAGCCACTGGGCATGTAGCTGGGTGGGACCCAGTACCGATCTAGAAGTAACGGGGAAAAGAATATTTTCTGCCGTTGCCGGAAATCGACCTCGGCAAACCATCCCATAAGCAGTCACTTTACTGAATGTCCTACCCGTCTCCAGTAATTCAATTAATTTATCTCACGCACACGTTTATGATACTATTTAATTTATTGACAGCTCCTGTCTCAGGATTTTATTACGATGTTCTGAAATGGCCAAGTTCTTGTGAAAAAGAAACACCACGCCATAGTTTCTAAAATTATCACACAAATATCAATTTTAAAATCGACGCAAATTCGAAGAGGACAGAGGACATTTCCTAAATAGAAGTTTAGAATTTTGCCACTCTAATAATCTGCTCAGTTCTGAACTACAAGTACAGCTCATAATAAACCAGTTTTGGTCATCCCTTGAATTGTCACGACAGTGGCACAGTGTGCACACTCACCATGGTCTAGATGTTGTCGGATGTTGTATGTAGGGAAACCTGTACATGCCCGGTGCACTAATTCCTCGACGTGGTGTTATCAAGCTGACGCGCTAAGGAAATGCTAACTTGTGTTCCAGGATATCGTACGTTTACAAGAAAATTTTAGTTGCAACTTAAAAGGATTTGTAACGTGCGTGCAGTACAGACGTAAGTGCAAAGGAAGAATATCTAGCTGTGTCGCAATAAAGGAAATTTCGTAGTGGAGAAAGTAACATATGATGCTTACTCAATGAGGAATGTAGATTATTGTCAACAATTTACCCAAGCAAATAAAAGACATGACACTACTGTTGTACAATTAGGCCTAAAACAAGATACAAATCCAGAGCCCCGCATAGTTCTGATGTAATGAGAACTCTGCATTAACACAAGTATAAAAGTGTTTATGGCTTCTAGACAAGGCGTTATTACACCCACGACCGAAATACCTGATTGCCTTAGGACAGAGCAAGCTGGCTCAAGCAGTAACGGTATATCCCGCTTCGAATCTCAACCGCAACGCCGGCCATCTCTAATTTGTTTCGTGATATTCCTCAGGCCCGATACACAAATACAGGGATGGCACCTGAACCTAGACCATGATCGCCACCTTCATGTTTTTCTCAGTTCATTAGTTACTACCATTCAACCGTTAAACCCCATGAAGGTTTCAGTACATTACAATAAAACCAGCAATCGACTGGTTTCAACATATGGCCTATGTCTACTGGATACAAATACGATTCATCCCCGACATGTTTAGAACGTATAAGCAGTCTTCATCATAAGGAAGTCTTTATCTACTTACAAGGTTTGCACAAGTTAAGACAGCTAATATTCTGTACAGCAAAATATCAGTACAGATGGTATGCACTTGAAGATCAGTTAATGTGAGTCCTGCCCCACAGGCCTACAGCCAGTCTGAGATAATGACGGCGTCACGAAATAAACAACAAATCAATAAAACTATTCGAGGTACATTTTATTATCGTTTTTTCTCTATGTGTGTTCTCCCAATTGTAAATTAAAACACAAGAAAAAGGATACGGAATCGATACCTGTGGTTCGACTTCCGTCAGAGCAGGAACTGTCCTCTTTCTTCTAGAATGGTTCCGGAGCGGACACAGATTTCTATCCAGTGGGTCATGGAGGCAATTTACTTTGGTATAAAGCGTTCATAAAATGAACCTAAACATTCATCCAAATCTAGGGTCAAATTAAATAATGTGTGGAGCTTTAACTCCACTCCCTGATTCATCTGTATTGTAAGCAAGCAAAGCATCTACATTTATAATAACACGCGTAATGCTCAGTAACCCTAAACCTGTAAACTTTACAGTGGCAGATCCTCTGAAATACGGCAATGAACCTTAAAACCTTGGAATTTCTTGAACAGCAGAGCGGCAAAAAAGTCCTTAATGAGAACCCACTCCATTGATTTAGCTAGTGACAACACAACATTTTAATATAAATCGTTAGCCACTTTCTTTACACAGAAAGTGCGTTTCCTCCTACTTCGTTCAGTGTGGCAGGTTAATATGAATGCAGTCACTATACGTTCGTATCTTATCGTCACATCAGTTTGGAAAGGGAATTTTGTAGGCTGAAGGAATAAAGATGGGCTATCGTAAGCAGCAGCTTATAACCATCCATCGTCTGTAGGTGGCTTTTTCACAGAAGAACTCTGCCCTGGTCTGCTGATCGGTCGATCTGTTTGTCGGCAAGAGAACTTCAGGAGGGTGGAACTGGATAGTTATATCGCTGACCATCCGCCACTGGCAGTCTGAGAATCTCATATATAACTTCCCCCCACCCACATGGTTCTCTCTTTGTGTCATAAAAGCTATCGACATATATGGGTTATTCTACTGTAGCGTGTATATCTGTGAGGGGTGAAGACTATCCATATTCCGAGGCAAAGCCTGGCCATAACTCTGCTATACATGAACCACGAACAGATCGAGGGAAACGAAAATCGGCCTCTCGGGGAACCAAACTCCTGCTTCCCATTTGTTTCGCCAAACTCCCGAGGATGAAAAATCCATTTCTAGGTCGACTTATTGATGCGACCCCAGAGTATCTCCCTCTACGACGCATGTAGTGCACCACTCACCCTCTTTTATATATACACACACAGCGACTTATGATATCACACCAACACGGAAATAATTTACAAGGCATTCGTCAAAGCTGTAAAGTACGCTATATGGGAAGAATGGAAAAGGGGGAGAAATGACTGGGGGAAGAAGAGAAAACAGAAACAGCAATAATCTAAAAGAAGGAATTTACGTGACAAATTGCTTGAGGGCGCTAAAAGTTTCGATACTGTGTTGAGAATTTATAAGAAGCTGGAATATCAAGTAGAGGCATGTTTGAAAAATCTCTAAGTTAGGGGTGATAATATTATTTAATATTTTTATACGTTGACATTAACAATATCCATTAAGTTACAAAGAGTAAACGGTAAAGTTAGTTTGTGTTTAAGCATGATATATCAAGAGTTATAGGGGACGTGACAACGTACAGAGTACACAAAAGATAGAGACTGTAGCCGTTCATTAAATATACAGATCTCGGGATCTAAATGACAATGAGTGTCACCCAGAATCTGAGGCGTCTTCTGCCCCGTGGAAGCAAAGCCGATACTTTCAGAAGAAGTACAGGATTTCCTACAGACACTGTCGAGGATGTGGCGAAGGAAAACGTTTCTTTCTGTTTCTTAGCGACAAGTGGATTGCCCGAACTATTTAGGCTCTTACGTTAGCAACTGAATATTAATAATGCTGTGTGAGTTACTGTCACAACAACAACGATGACGACGATAATAAAACGGTTACTATGGTAATAATAACAAGATGGTGTTGATGGTTATGACGATAGGGGGATTTTCACATTATAACGCTGCGAACACGAAATTAAAACGAGCCGGCCTAGACTAGCTCCGCTCTTACGCAGTGCCATATAATGAAAACCCTGTGGTAATAAATGGGCATTACATCTTTTGATAAGGCAAGAATTCCCTTCTTCTTCACCCTGTTCGTGTTAGCTCAATGGTCCACCCAACATGCGATGAAACAGACATCGAGGCTTCTTCCTAAGTAAAGCAGCTGACCATTACACTCGACGTTAATATGTTAAGTGCGGACTAACTACAATTCCACCCTTCTACTAGTGCTTGCCCACGCGGAAGCTTTAGATTTGGTGGCAATAATAATAATAATAATAATAATAATAATAATAATAATCCTTTGAAACTGACGATCATGTAAATTATAAACTTCAGTTCATACTTCACAGAGAACACAATCTGTCTCCAGTACAAAGACCAATACGTGAATGCTTAAAGGAAAGTATTCGCTGGTAATTTGAGTATCATACGGAACACATAAATACACTGTGTGACCAAATGAAGTTCTGAAGCATTACAGCAGGTTGTGCGTATAAATACCTTTGGGATTTGAAAGGATAATAATAACGGAAGGCACAAGTTCTTAAGTGGATGGAACAAGCTCAAATCCGCAACTCATGAAGTTAAAGACGATATCTGCAATGACACATAATAGCTTGTAACCTATATCCTTGCAATACAACTGTATAAATTCAAACGTTAAAGACAATTGCAGAGTAGATCCGTGTCTACGTGGTATAAATCTCTTAAGGTCTTTCATGAATCTACCTCGAACATTAATCAGGGTATATAGGTGGACTTTTTCTTTCTTCAGTCAAGGTGGAGGCTTGCTCCGCTCTGCCATCTCAGGAACCCTGCACTCTCACTATCAAAAAGTACATCAAGTATCCAGTATCCTGTCTTTGGAAGCTGGTAGCCGCTCTCCTAGTCCACAAATTCCACATCACTAGATTCTATCCTCACTTATATGAATACAGTTCACAGCTTCAAGCCCTATTCTTTTAAAATCCATTTTAATATTACCCCCACTTTTTTGTCTACATCTTTCGAGTCGTCTCCTTCTTTCAGATTTTCCAGTTAAATTTTTTTATGCAAATACCGGCGCCCTCGCGTGTGCTATGAAGGTATTCACAACAATGTATTTAGTGACTGAGTTTTGTGAAAGTCAACGCAGTGAAATCCGTAATTTACTTAAGGACGTAAAGTAATTATATCTGCACTTTCTGCATTCACTGTCCGATTCCGGCCCAAATCACTACAGGAGGTCTGAACATAATGTTCTTGAGCATTTGTGAGTTTCGTGAAAATCGGCGCAGGAAGGGCCACACTTTCCTTACTGGTGTAAATAAAATTATATGAAAGTGTGTACAGTGAAGCTGTATGACGCTCTGAATGTAAAGAATGCCTTGTTAAAGTATCTGTGCTATGTCATGGAGTACATCTTATTCAGTGGCGTTGTATATTCTAAAACAATTTCGGAAAAAAAAAGTAATGGCAATACAGCGTATCTTTGTTTCATATCATTCTGAATATGAAATGCATTAAAAATATTTGACCAGTAAATACTGTCACTGAGTCCGAGTGTTTAATATGTATTTAGCAATTTTAAAACATAGATTTTTCCTCGAAGCTCCCCGTCCCGCGTCAGGCTGAAATAACCCCAGCCGGCCCCAAAAAGTATTTTCACCTTATTCTGCAATTTATTAGACGTTGTAGCATACTACCCATATTCATGTTGTATCATTTAGTCGTTTGTAACCTTTTATTCTTTTCTCTATAAATTCATATCTCACTGTATTTCATATTTTAAATTAGCCTTCATATTAATGAAGACAGGTAAAGCACGCACGCAAAATATCGTCCATATAGACGCCACTTTATGCTGTTTTGAATAGAGTCGTCTGCTGACTGGGTAAAAATGGTGACTGACTTATACCTAAACGTCAGCTCCACTGCTAGCGTTGTAAGACGCACAGACACATCTGGGCTGAAGGCACATTTCCGCTTGGTATTATTATTATTATTACTATTATTATTATTGGGGGCACGCGGTGGCGCAGTTGGTTGAGGCACTGCGCTACAAGCCGGAAGGTCTTGGGTTCGATTCCCGATGGTGTCATTGGAATTTTTCATTGACATAATCCTTTCGGTCGCACTATGAACCGGGGGTCGGCTCAGCCTCTAACAGAAATAAGTACTAGGAATATTTCCTGGGGGTAAGGGCGGCCGGTGCGTAAGGCTGACAACCTTACCACCTTCATGTGCCGATTGTCTAGAAATCTGAGAGCCTCAACCTCGTGGAACACTAAGGGCCTGTCCAGGCCTGTAATGGGATTGCTTTACCTTTATTATTATTATTATTATTATTTTAGTAGTAGTAATAATAGTTGGGAAATAGGATATAACAACAGCCGGCAGTCTTACTGCATCCGTCACAGACTGTGGTCTGCCAGATATCGCAGATAGCTGTATGGCTGTTGTGTTGTCTTCTTGAACGAAATAAGTTTCTCTGCTACATTTCTTACAGGTTGCCTGTCCGAGGGGAAAATAGAAAAGTGTGTTTATACGGTATATAACAAAAAGAAAAATCTTTTTTATATATTCCAGAAGAAAGTGTGTTTGTTGCTTGTGTCTGATTCAGATGCGATGTTGAATGTTTTTTTCGTATCTTTCTTTCCAAAACCTCACGTCTCTACCCCAACTCTTCTGCCTGGTTTTCTTCCTGTCTCTTGGGACTTATACGGACAGACGAATATACAACAGACGATTTTATTAGGGGAAGAGAAGTCTCCGAGATTTGGACATCTCAACGTGTGCATGCTGGTAGTTGTGGCAAGAGAAGGGAAAACAGGATAACAGCTTATGAACCGCGTCGCTCTTATAATATTCACTCTGGACTAACATGTCACTCAGTCAAAAAAGGAAAATCTTGTCAGGGTACGCTTCCCCCTTAGTAGCCGCATCACCACCACCCATTTTGAGTTTAGGATGGGGGATTCCCCTATACACAAATACACAAGGGAGTTCAAAGAAAAGTATATGAAAAAAATGTGCAGTGGAAAGTGGTAGGAGCTTTCAAGCGCCCATGTTGCTTTCGTATCCAGTCAGGAGTGTCGATCATATTTGCTACAGTGCAGAGCCTTGTATTGTTACTGATCGGTTCATCACAGACAGAGAAACAAAAAAACAAAGAGAATCAGTGTTCCAGTGAAGTAAGCGTTTCCACATAAGATATATGCTGTTTTTCGTAAATAAATTTCCTTGTAGACAAGTTTATTGCTCTAAAGCCAATCACACTTCAGGCATAACAATTCAGAGTAAATAAGTTTTTTCTCATGTCGTTAAATGAGTATCCTGTATAAGAGTGGGCAGCTTATTCTACAAAGTGACAGAGTGCAGGCCAGAAATCCCAGGTTCTATTCCTAACAAAGGCAAAATTTTCCTTTCGTCACCACGTCAAGACTGACTCGAGTGTCCATCCAAGACCCTGTCTAAGGACTATCGGAGATTCTTCCTCGGGGGGACAGAATATCTGGAGCGTGAAGCTGATGACTTATTTCTATCAAGTCATAAACTGAAAATATGTACAGCTAGAACACCACTCCTCTATACGTTTTCACGGAGTGTCGCTTAAACACAGGGACAGTATTTGTTGCATATGCTACTACTGGAATTTGCGAAAATAACATTCAGGTAGTCGAAAAAGCGTGAAAGCACAAATAATATTACAGAAATTTAGACTACAAGAATGTAAGAATTTACATCTTTTCACCTTAAAATAATAATAATCCTATTTTAACAAAGCAAACGCAATTACTAGAAAAAATTTCGAGATATAAGATTAATCAGTAAAAACATTCATACGCACAGGCCTAAAATTAAGGCAAAGTAAGTATAAAGATTGGCAGTTAGGTCTCAGTGTTTACGGAGACATCGAAAGACAGGAGCAGAGAGTAGAGGACTCTGCACAAGTGAGGTCTCTGCAATATTCAGTGGGCATTACAAGACTAGGTCGCCAAACAAATACAGACAGCAGAACCAAATGTTCCAAATGTTACCACTCAAACTGAAGATAGCCAAAATAATTTGTTAGAACACACACAATAAATAAAAGTAGAAAGCAAAAACAGGCATTTTAATTCAGAGAAATGAGACGAAGAAACCTGGGAGGTAGTAAGGGAAGATATGAAGATCAACTACACGCTCGAGGTTTTGGTCAGGCAGTTATGTTTAATGCTGCATATTTCACAATGACGTGGACGTGATATAGGGCGATAATGGTGATGATGATGATAATGATGGCTTATTCAAATCTGCATAGAATATGCGAATTTGTAACACAGAGATAATCCATGTGCCATGAAGGCTAAGGAACGAAAGAAAGGATCTACCTTCACGTTAAGTGGCTATAGATGTAATAAGCATCTCGGATTCCCTTAATACATTACTGCAACACTCTTTGAATTAATCTAAAAACGTGCCTCGGATCTCATTAATTTGGTTCAACTATAAAATAAAATAATGTGGGATTTCAGTCATTAATATCAAGACAGTAAATTTTATATTGTGTACATTTTGTCTTCTATATGCCGAAAGCTTTCTCAACACCAAAGTCTAAAAATTCTCTTTAGCTCTGTGATAATGGTTGATTCATTGTAGGCCCACTAATATTATGATGGAGATTGCTCATTAAATAATATTTGACAAAGTCCTACACGACGTTTCAGGAACTGACTCTACTACTCTCTTCAGATGCATGGTGACACCAGCCATAATGAGAAGTTTCTTTATATTTATTTCAATAAGAATAGCCTCCTTTATAACAATTAACTGGGATTAGAGTGTTTATCAATAGCTACGATAAATAAGAGGCAACAAGAAATAAAACTTATAAACTGTCAGTTTAATAGCAACCAATGACCTATAACGTCGTGTAGGTTATACTACATAAAACAAGTTTACTTCAGTCAGACAATGGACAATATCCAACATAATGGTGCAGTGCCAGATCTCCGTTGGTATAGTAGCTCATTTCTCAATATTTTTTTCGGCTATTGCATTCAAATACCTAATTTTATACCACAACATTTAACACGATGGGCAATCACAATACCAGTTATTTAGAAGCTTTTTACTCTCCACGGATTAACGTCTTTGAAAACTGTCCAGGAATTCCCTTTAAAGGAAGAAACTATCCCGTCAACTTAAGATTTTCACTTCGATAAAGGGGGAACACTCAGAAACATATTCTACAAATTCATGTTGTTACGTCCATATCGGGATAACGGCGCCCTAATGCGACAACCAGAGAAGGGGCTGAGAGTTAGAGGGTAGGGGTGTATTGAAAATTCAATATTTCATCCACGAGTGTTCACCTTCATCCCCCGGAGACCGAGTCTCCTGTAGATACATTCAGTTTAAAAAGAGAACTAAACGTCGCAGTAAAGTAGTCGTTTCTCCGCTTCGTATTCTGGGCCCAGGTTCTGTTCTCTATCCCGTGGCCACCTATCACGACTGTGGTTGATCGTGATTTCCTCAGTAGTCCCGAAATGTCGGTAGACAACTACCAATCTACGCTGCGTAACATCCCAGACTCGGCTTTCGGGTTCTATCCTTAGAAGGATAGTTGTACATTGATTTCAACTTGCGAAAGTAAATTTATAAACATATGGAAATTCTATAGTCAAACTAATCTACAAAGGAGATCCTGTCAGGCTTTAACATTTTCAAGTGTATAATATCCCGTTAAATTTCTTGACTAGCTGAGAACCTGTTAACTTCGCAGGAAGAATTCTGCTCCATGCAGTTTGTTAGTTAGTTATATTAACCCATTACAAATGACTATCACGCACGTATCACAAAATTCATAGAATTTTACAATGGTCAATTTTCGGAAAATCGAATTATGTTTCTGGCATCTGGTTAAAATATTCTGAAGAGAAGAATTACTGTTGATTTTAATATCACAGTCCATTCCTTTGTATTACTTTCAAACATCTCCATCAGAAATAACGTGCAGGTTTTTGTTATTTTGCCATCCTCGGGTCATCATAGCACTCAACAGGCGCGAGCCTACAGCACTACAGATTAAGCATTTCGTTAAACAAAATGCTCCAATCAAATACTTAGATAAACTTATACCTTCTATTAAATATCCTACTACTTTACTATGCCACATTTTACAGCAGTTACGTGATGCTGGCACGGTACCAGTTACCCGACTGTATGAGATGCATACAGTGTTATTATTATTTTAAATCTGCCGCGTTTATACTCATTTCTGTATTTCACCTCCCACCTGTTGTTGATCTGAACCGTTATTTTTGTTACATCACTATCATTTTATCATCGTATGGTGTGTGTCTCCCAGGGATCGCGCGGTCTAAGGCGTGGGTCTGCGACCACTCGGTGGCATGGATGTCTGTCTCTTGTGAGTGATGTTTGTTGTCAGGTAAAGGTCTCTGCATCGGGCTGATCACTCGTCCAGAGGAGTCCTATCGAATGTGATGGGTCTAAATGAGAGTGATCGTGTAGCCTCGATAATGAGGAATCCCTGGCCCACTGGGGGCTGTTGCGCCATGATAAAAAAAATGGTGTGTGTCTTAACTATGGCATGCTATTTTTGTTGTATCACTTCTTTTTCATCGTGGTATCCTTTGCATCGTAATTATGAACTGCTTGCTTCTGTTCTGTCAGTCTACCTTGTAAATTGTGTTTAAGTTTAGCTGTGTCACAGGGCCTTAAAAACAACAGAAGATATTATAATTTTGCACAGAAGACATAAAAAAACAATGACAAACATTAGTTCTACAGCTTTCTATCTTTCAAACTTACAGACAGAATAAAAATAACTGGGCAATTCTTGTTTTCTTTCTTGCTTGATTTTGAAAGAAACAGGTGTTTACTGAATTGCTTCCTCTCAGAGAGAGAGAGAGAGCTTTAATTTTGCCATAATACCAGTGTCCACTATTCAAGTGAAAGCTACACAGGAGCTACCTGTACCTCAATTAACGACACTTTATAAGAAGACTCCCCCTCAAAAAAAGAACTACGTCGTCTGTGCTGTATAATATAAGGGTCATAAAACCAAAACGGAGAAAGTGAGTGAACTATATTTCAAGCGGGAATTGAAGAAGAAAGTGGGCCGGGATAGCGTAGTCGGTATAGCTACTCGCTACGGGCTGGGGATCGAATCCCGGTGGGGCGAGATTTTCCGCACTTATCCAGACCGGCCCTGGGGCCACCCAGCTTCCTGTACAATGGGTGCTGGTTGTCTTTCCCGGGGATAAAGCAAATCTGAAAGAAAAGGCAACTTCAAATATGTACGCGTAGAAAGGAGGAAAATCTTCCGAATGAAGCCAGTTCATTGAACAGTTGGATTAATATTAGCTTGTACAGGATGACTGTGTTCCATAAGGTAGCTGTTTGGTAGCTGGAAACAACAGTTTATAATCCACATCATCACAAAGGTTATAAGAAGGGTCAAATAATTTCACCACATAAAGAAGACTCCATAAGTTAAGGATCAGGGCGTCTGTGTTAACACTGCAGTGCCCAGTTACTAATTAGCAATTAACATCCACTCCCGTGCTAGACTAAACCCCGGAAGGAAGCTTCACAAGTAAATCACTTTTAATTACAACTGTATATGAAGCTTGGTTTTAATCTCATTACAAATAAGATATAATATGCAGATTTCTTTTCTTCAACTTTGAGTTCTTGTCTGCTTTGCATCATGGACCAAGTCGGATAATTTTAATTGTTCAGCCAACTCTACCTTCGTATAGGAGGAAAAAGGCTCGTGGAATTATCAAGCTTCCTCTGCGTACGTGTGTTGTCATGTGTCGCATTCAATTTTTGAAACATTTGCCAAATTTTACAAAATAATGTGTGGATGGCGGACTGAAAACTTGTAACGCGGAAGCGCACTTAATATTGCGTCTTAAAATTATGTAGGGCAATTCATTTCCGAAAAATATCCAACCTTCAAGTAATTTTTTCCAGAATGTAAAACAACCATCTTGAGACGGAGCGAAATTTTCCTTTAACGTACTTTTGTACCACGACACTAAGGATATACCATTTTGCATGTCAATTGATTGTAAAGAAATTATGCATGAGGTACTGTTTAAATGTCAATAATTAAAAAAAAGGCTATGATGTAAAAAACTCAGAGGTTATAACTGTCAATTTTAAAGCAGGCACAATCCGTAAGTCATTCATACATTTTTGAAAAAGAAAACATTTATAATAAGCATAAGAATAATAGGCCTAATCTGTAGCACACTTACAATTGCAAGCAATATTTTCTACGTGATCTTATAACAACATTCACATCAAAACAGCACTGTAATCCAACACCTAAATTTCATGTTGTTGTTACGTTATAGAATTATTTCTCTTCGAATTAAAAAATGTTGGTACTACAAGACCATTTCGATGTTCAGAGGTTTATAAACGGGTCTTTCGAACTGCTTCAGGGTGTACCCACATCTCTCCATCCTTTCAGACTATATAAGTATTCTAATTTTGGTAATCTTTCAAATTGTTCCCAATTTAACTGACACACTTAATTTTCATACCATACACTCGCAGTAAGTGTATTATTGCTGTGTCCAGTAACGTATTCCCAGCAAAGAATTCTCTTTTGTGTAGCTTGACCGTTCTTTATTTCAGTGTTTCGGCGCGTTCGCAGAATTGCGAAAAGCGACTACTAGCTTCGTCATGGCCGTCCGTCTGTGTATCCGTCCAAATGGAACAACTCGGCTCCCACTGCACGGATTACATGACATTTCATATGTGAGTTTTTCCGAAAATCTGTACAGAAAATTAAAGTTTCATTAAAATCTGACAAGATTAACGGGTACTTTACATCAATACCTATATACATTTACGATAGTATCTCGCCGAACTCTTCTTAGAACGAGAAATGTTTCAGACAAAAGTTGTAGAGAAAATCAAAATATACATTTTATGTTCAATAACATTTTCCAAAAACCGTGCTGTTTGTGAGACGATGTAGAGAAATATGGTACAGCCGGGCAGGCCACAGATAACAATATAATAGAGCGCAAGTGCTTTGTATGCTGGATAGCTAAGGCTAAAGTCACACACTCAAGAATATGTAATAATTATTGCTTTTCCATGGCAACAATGGTAACGCGAACGCCCCTCAATATTACGTTTACACATTTTCTTGTCTCGTAATGTAAACAGTAACATAAACGGGGTTAAATGTTACACCGTGTAGGCAATTGTAATAGAATGTCTCTTTTCATTTTAGTTTCTTGAAAACGTAAGTTTTGTAGGACTAGAAGTCTGGAGAACAGAAACGTAGGCTTTATTGTTCGTTGTGACCAGACTCGCTATTTTGTTTGTAAGTTAGTTAGGCTATACGTTTTATAACTATTCAAAACCTATTTAAACATACGGCAATAATGAAACTGAAAGTACTTTGCGTTGATGACAATGAAGACCGTGTTTTGGTAGCCACGAATAATACTTTTCTCAGAATGTGTACGCTGCTGCAGATTGCGTCTTGCTGTGCCCTTGTCCGGACCAGACATTTTAATTTCTATGGTCGTTTGGTTTTCATTTATCAAGAGCCATTAACCCTCGTTAACACACCATATACCACGGGATTCATACCGGACACGCAACTGCAGTCAACACAGGCGTCACACAATTCGACGCTATATAGCTTATGGTGTCCAGAAGTCGGTAAATTCTGCGAATGATAACTTGTTTAGTAGTTTGTTTTAGGGCCACAACGTTTCAAATATTTATAAACAATCCAATAACGAAACAATCAGTGTAAGTCCCTAGCGGTTTCCATTTAATGACTTAACTGAACCATTACTTCTATTAGTCATAAGTAAAATAATAGGGCGAAATGTGGTAGACACGAGTTCCAGCTAAAGTTGCAACTCTGCCCCTTGTAATCAATCAGTCAGTCATTCACTACGCTACTCTTGGATTAGGAAAATTAATGATACTCTTTCTCCTCAAGGGTCGCCACATCATGTCGTCATTCTATCCACGCCAAAAGATTTGAGGTCCCACCTGTGACCTGGGTTCACCACGGGTCAGCCTCAGTCCCACGAGGGTCGCACTTCCCTATTTCTCCCCTCCAGTTCCTTCCCGCCCTCTCGATACAGTGAAATCCCGCAGTACTTTCCTAACTCACGGTTTTAGTTTTGTCGTCTCCTAGTTCCTTTTCATTTTTTGAGTTTCCCCGCAGTTTTCTACTACTGCGAAGCCTCTTTTCCCATGGGATGACATCAATATACTGAGTAGGCGGCATGGCCAGGCCAAACCTTGTCGCCCAGTACCGGGTGGATCGAGATGAAGACCTCCAGTGTTTTGTTCATTCTGACTGTCCGAACATTTAATAAATTTCTGCTTAGCTTTTTTAGGGTGTTAATTACTACATGGTCTTAGAATTGTTAAATATAAATAACCTCGATTAAACACTATTTCTCTAACTATTAACACATCGCTGTTGCCAATGACGTCAAAAGAATTAACAGTTTATTTTCTTGTTTCGTTTGTTATATAAGTATTAAATATTCTGTGTACGTGTTTGTAGCCTTAGTTTCCAGTACGCAATGCGCATGTGCCATATTGTCATCTGTGGCCTGTCCCGCAATAACATATTTGTCCTCATTATCTCATAAAGGGCACGATTTTCGAAAAAAAAGTTATTGAATATAAAATGTTTGCTTTGATTCTCTCTACAACTTTTGTCTGAAACATTTCTCATTCTAAGAAGAAATGAGAGAGGTATGATCACAAATGAACATTGGTCTTCATGTAAAGTAAGCGTTATCTGCTAAACAGATTTTCGAAAAATAATCAAACATCAAATTTAATGAACTTCCGTCCAGTGGGAGCCGAGTTGTTCCATGCGGACGGACGGACAGACAGACAGACAGACATAACGAAGGTAATAGTCGCTTTTCGCAATCTGCGAACGCGCCTAAAAATATCTGTGCCGTCCTCCGAATTGTGATTTTAAACTTTACTAAAATCGCAGCAATAAAAATCTATGATTCTCGAAGATTTGTCACAGAAAATTATTTGATGACAGTGAAATATGATTCGTCAGTGTCTTTCCCAACTCACAAATATTTTCGTCGGTTATTTCACGACGCTGTCAGTGACTTAGGCTACATAGTGTCGAAAGGCAGGATGATTCATGAAGGATACTGTAAGGTACTTTCAAAGAAAGGTTCGTGGCCTGATCAAGGTACTATTGCAGAATTTACCAGGAGAAACTCATAAATACGAAGTAAGACCTAATCAGGCTAGTCAATAATCCTGCAGAGATTTGAACCAAGCCTCCCGAATACAGACAAAAACTTACAGCTACATCAATCCGCTTGGTCGACGTTACAAATATACTGGTTCATCACCTTGTTATTGCTGATTATTGGGGTTCTTCTGAGGTAAATATTTCATACCAAATTTCGTGAAAATTGATCAGATGGCTCAAAAGCTAAAATCAGCGACAGGCACACAATTGCACTGTGATTCAATCACCCATTATTTGGTGCTTTAGGTGTCAAGGGCATTTGAAAACTATTTGTTCATTAACATATAAAAAAATCGTCAATATGGCGGCTATTTGTGTATGAGAATTAGATAGACGGGAAAGTAAGTGTTAAAAATAGCTATTAAAAATATTATCATACCAGTTATACATATGAATATGGAGAGAAACGGATCCTGCGCGACGGTTAAATAGTTCTGGAACATGCAGCAGAGTATGTTTGGTCATATTGCAATGTTACCTACCTACCTACCTACCTACCTAACTAACTAAATATACGGAGCAGAGTCCATCTTGAGAGTTTAACAGTTCTTCAAGCTTGTCATGAAATTTACAAGAGTCCACAACTTATACCTATCTTGAGGCAGATGAATCCAGTCCACTCCCATCCTATTTCTGCAAGATTTTATTTTATGTAATTGCATCTACACCTAGTTCTTCAATGTCGTCTCCTTCCTTCAGGTACGTCAACTAAAATTTCTCTTTTCTCCTATGCGTGCCACATACCCCACCCATCTCATCCTTCATCTGGTTACCCAAATAGTATGTGGCGACGAGTTTAAATAATGAAGCTTCTCCATAAGCACTATTCTCGAGCCACTTGTTACTTTGTCCATTAGCCCCAAGTATCTTCCTCAGCACCGAATTCTCGAAAACACTAAGCCTATGTTCTTCCCTTAATGCGAGAGACCAATATTCACACCCACATAGAACAATAGACAACATTACAGTTGCATCTATTTTAACTGTTGAGAACTGTTCTCACCACCTAGCAGGCAACCAACTCCGATAAGCAGGATAACAAAACAACAGTTTATTCAACTTTCATTCAACTTTTAACATTTTAACCAATGTAAAACTCGGAACAACCAACAACTACAATTTTCACCTTTTATTTGTTTTAACCAGTGTATATGCACAATTGTAAAGAATTCATGTTTTACTATGTAAGCAATTGTACCAGTTGGTGTAAATAGTGTGTGATTTGAGATGATGAGTCCCTGAGTATGAACCCAAATTAAGGGTTCGAAACATGTAGGACAGTGAAATTACACAATTAATGTGATTAAATTGTACATTTGTCGGACTATAAATATAGTCATGTGTACAAGAAACTTTTGCGAACATTAAAAAACTTCGGTAACCGAATAATAGTGTTGCAAATGTAATTACCATGACGGAATAATTGTCTTCCTCGAAGTCTAAAAATAGCTAATACACTGCCTGATTGTATTCCCATCCATTGTCCTTAGGCACCAAAAATTCACCAACTGAATAAAATAATTGTGTATATTAGTATCTGCTTAATGATACTTTAAATTGTGCTTTTTCATTCCTAAGACTTGTGTGATTAAGTGGTAAACTGTTGAAAATTTTGATGTCAGCACAGAATGCACTTTTCAGACAATACGAAATGTTGACATTTGGTCTATGATCATTGTGTTTATTTCTTGTATTAATGCTGAGTACAGATGCAATGTTTGAAAATGTTCTTGATTATTTAGGATAAAGTTCACTAACGAAAAATATTTTTGGCATGGAACAGGTAAAAATATGTAATTTCTTAAGCAGACTTCCACAAGAATTTCTAGGTTTTGCATCAACCGCAATTCTAATAACTGTCTCCTCTAAAGTAAATGTCTTTTCACTGTTTGACGAATTACACACTAAACATTATTCCATACTTTATTACAGAGTAAAAATAGGGGAAGCAAAGCGATTTTAGAGAGTTACTGATATGGAATACCGACCTAACATGCTCCACTTAACTCAGGAATCAATTTATGAATGTTATTCTTCCAATTTATGTAGTTTTCAACTTGTAAACCAAGAAATTTGCATTTACTGTTTCTTCTATACAGTATTCTTTATAACCAATACTTAATGCACAGCGTGGCAAATTATTCGTTATAAATTTTATTGCAGTTGTTTTATCTAGATTTAGGATCAGCTTGTAAGCAGCATCCCATTTACTCATATGAGACAGAACTGCGTTTGACACTCTATATAAATCATTAAATTTTTACTACAAATTATGACAATCGTGTCAACAGCAAATATAATGGGGTCTGATAAGGAATTTATTCTCAGGGGAAGGTTATTTATGTATATTATGAAGAGTAAATGCCCTTCAATTGACACTTCAAGAAGTCCATGCTTTAATATAGCCCAGTAGGAGAAAAAAATATGAGTTGCATTAGATGATTTTACTTCAACTTTCTGTTCTCTGTTCGTTAATTAGGACTTGAACCAATTTGCACTTACTCCTTGAATGCCACTCTGTTTAAGTCTGCATCACATCTTTAACGCCATGCACATTCAGTAACTCTCAGAAGTGATTCTTTCACATGTTTAAATTCTGTGGAATTCTGCAAGCATATTTCTCACCCCTTACCGAGTTCGTTTAAAAACCAGTATTTCCAAGACTCATGAAACAAGCAGTTCAATTAGACCTTTCATTTTTCAATTTTACAGGAACCTGCTGTTGACTTAAGTTACAAGCATCACAGAATAGGGGTGTAGATTATAAGTGCATTAACCTAACGTGACCTCACTAAAGCACGTATCTAACCTCAACCAATAAATATAAACTCGAGTAATGCAATCCTTATATACACATACTGGTAGAAGAGGTTCGACTAAGTGAAGTGAAGAGTAACGTACTCTCGGCCAAATTTAGGGATGTAGGCTTACAACCATACTTCACCCCCTGGTGTATCCAAATTTCGCACCGTTCAAGCACATCCGCCTCGACCAAGGTCGGTACAAGAAACATAACGTATCATATTCTCAGAGCAGCAACATCTTATATACAAAAGTTACCATGTTCTGGCGGTATGTAGATAACAAACCCTTACCTGTGTTCACGGCTTCAACATTGTCAGCAAGTCACGAAAACCAGTTAACTGTAGGATCCAGCACCCACGGGTTTTGTAAGTACTCGCAGCTTCAGCAATTTGACAATTATAAATGCCTACCGAAAAACTTATTCACTACACACGCAAGTTAGCACGTAGTTATCACTCAACATTAACCTCTTAATTACATTAAAATACTTTAATTATGAATCAAAGTGACAAAAATAACACAGACATAACCTGTCTACTAAATACAGCAAAAGAGCGACGCTCGACAGCTATGAATCATGGGTAAAAGGAGGGAAGGGCTGGGTTGCTGAGGTTGTCATACTGTGACACCGATACGCCGAGTTATGAACACACACTACCCCCTCCACCTCCGTTATACTGTGCTTGAATTAAGACGACATAATTCTCGCTGGAGGGAATGACCTTCAGAAAAAACATTCGGGGATCTGTTGTGACTGTTATGTAAGACTTGAAGATCAGCTGTAGTGACATACGTCCTAAGCATGTCTTTACAAGGAGGCAGGGCTAAGTGAGTGTTTTCGCATAGTGTGTAGTGACGCAAGAAAGACAAAAGTCCGTGTGTGTTCATTAACCTTACAGCGCGAAAGGAATCCATCTTGGGTGCCATGATTAATGTGGTTTGTGTTCCAATGAGCGCTGGAAACGTTAACACGCAAACCGTCACTTATAATTTGCTTCCTGGAGTTCCTGCTTAGAATATGTTCGAATAATAAGGTAAGATTAAAAATCATTTTGTTGTGATTGTGCTGTAATAATTTCATCCGATTGTTTTATGTGGATCAAATTTGTATTGAGGGTGCTGCTAAAACCAGAGCGTCATTTTAAAAAAAATACTTTATCACACACCAAGTGTGTGAAGTTTTCACATGTCCGCGCTAGAAGGTTAATACACTTCCCCAACATATAAATTTGAATGCTGGCCTATTTTATAACTTAGTTGTTTTAACAAAGTGCAACTTCTACATTCTCGACAAAAAACAGGGGTTAAAATGGGAGGAATATACGTCACGTAGGGGGGAAAGAAAAATATATACAAAGTTTAGTTTTAGAAACTGAAGACGAGATGCTACCTTCAATACCTTGGTGTGCATTGCAGGATAATATAAAACTGTATGTCAAAGACATACGATATGTGGTTGTGGGCGAGATTAGTCTGGCTATGCACAATTTACTGCCGATCCCAGTGGCCGTGCGGTCTAAGGCGTGGGTCTGCGGCCGCTCGCTTACTAGGATTGTGGGTTCGAATCCCACCGGGGGCATGGATGTCTGTCTCTTGTGAGTTTTGTGTGTTGTCAGGTAGAGGTCTCTGCGACGAGCTGGTCCCTCGTCCAGAGGAGTCCTACCGAGTGTGGTGTGTCTAAAAAGTGTGATTGTGAAGCCTCGAAGAATGAGGCGGCCTAGGCCCCCAAGGGGCTGTTGAGCCATTGGAAAAAAATTGCACAATGTACTGCTTAGTGACGTGAGATTGTAAACACTGCAATGAACGTTTACGTCCAAGGCAGGAGGTTCTTGACTAACTGATCGACTATTAGCTATTATACAAGGACTGATAATTGTCAGATGCCCTAATACCTTGTACACGGCAGTTGAAAGAAACACACAGCTACGTGGCAAACGTGCAAGAGCAACGAAATAATGGCAGTGGAAAATGCGATCTCAGCGCCTCCATAAAGCTGTACGCACGTTGGATCACCATTAGATAAGTTGCAGATATAAAGTTCTTGGGCCCTGCACAAATTCATTCAGAATTACGGTACCCGCTGTAAGGTTCCACATAGTTTAGACTTCGACAATAGATGGAGGTGAGTGATCAGTTTCTGGTTCGGGCCGCTGTGCTCGCGGTTTCCATTAGCTAGGAAAATGGGTCTGGCCCCCCTCCCTCCACCCAAATGGCCTGGATATGAAAGCGAAGATACTGACTCCTGTACCTACTGAGAATCCACGCAGTTCAGCCCATAGTCAGTCACTGCACGGACTGAGTTATCCCCGCTCGTTAAGTGATACCTGAAAATTCAGCAATGCCATCTTGAATATGAATGCCAGGTTCTAAGAAAGGAGGAATATTGCTTTAAATTTACAGTGTCCTTCAGTCTGTACGTATGTCAGAAACGAACAGCAACCCCATGGAGCGGAGTCCTTCTTCAGAAGCGAACAGGTCGTCAGCTAGTCAAGAAAATCTCCGCATTTTATGGAACCCAGAGGCTCATTACGGCATTCACAAGAGCCCGCCACCTGTCCGTATCGTAAGCCAGACCAATCCATCCATGTCCCCCATTCCACCTCTTGAAGATCCATTTTAATAAAGTTCGTAAATTCTGTCCTTAGAAACTGAACTTTCTTTCTGGGTTGTATCATGAAAATGGCAGGAATAGGGGCCACATTTTCAATTTCGCCGGGGACCCAAAGACTTCTTGCAATGTTCTTGAAGGAAGGTATTTAAGGTGTAGGCCTACTGCATATATATGTCTGCAAAATGTTTCTAAATGCATTCTTTACTATGTGGCTTCCATCATTGGTTTTGCTAGGAGATACAAATGTACTATTGACAGTGTAATCAGTTTTAGGTATAATATGTAGTATAAAACCGGAATTATTGATTCAGAGAACCGATTAAAACAGAATATTAGTCCATAATAAGAGCCATAATTTATATAACGTGAGATCTTTGAGAAACATGATCATATTCGACCTGAGATTAATTTAAAATGGTGTTTATAATTGGTGAAATAAAGGTAAAAATGATTTTGTTCTACAGTCTTCTGTATTAATGACACCAAACATCACACTTGTTCAGCGGTTTCAGAGATGAATTATCCACATTAACAGACAGAAGAATATGGCGTGTCCTTTATTATATGTTCACTCATACGCCTCATGCCAAGAGCGCAGAAAAGTGGCTTCCACTTTGAAATATTTAAATCCGGAAATGTAATATGGGAATTGAATGAACTCAGATTACATATTGTGGAGCCATCCAATCTTACAAATTTTGTGTTCTTAATATAGGCCTCTATTCTTCTTAAATAATACACACATAGGTACTAACGCCTAACATTAAAGTACTACTTAGCTGGTGGATACCGTGGACAGCTTAAGAGCATATGGCTAAAAGGTCGACTCCTTTTGAAGCTTTTCTTAATATTTTGTTGGTGCTTAACATTTTAAAGATGTTACTTAGAATAATCATAATCATCATAAGCATAACCTTATTTTTTCAGTAACTTGATACTTAAATACAGATTCTCATTGCGCCTATGTTAAAGTTTTCGAATAGAACCTCAATGTTTCACATGGTTTTGGTATTTGCAAATGTCAGCTTGCAAATAATACTTTATTTATAAATTATAGGTAACCTTGTAATCGGTTTTAGTATTAGAAAAATTTCGTATTCCAGCATTTAGTGATTCATTAATTAGTGCCAGGAAATGAAAGCTCCATAAAACTTTTTGAGGGGCTCCGTACTGTTGCTCAACATTGCACAAAAGTTACCGTCACAAAGTCTGCACTCTTGAAGATCTGTTACCATACATACTTAAGGCACCATGTTAAGTGATGTGTTGCTACCAGTTCGCATATGTGCATCTACTGTGTTTTCGTTACTGATATGAGAAACTTTTAGTCATGAATCTTGTGTGGCCTATAATGACAAAACATCCATATTTTACTTCCTGAAACCGGTCATGTTGTTCAAGGCTGAAAGTGAAACATCGGACACACTCAGTATGGAGATCTTACAGCTCTGCTTTTTTTTTTTTTAATTCCGAAGGAAGTCGAATAACCCAAATGTATTTTGGAGTAGGATAGTGCGAATTGCGTATATTTTTCTGCAAACTTTTATAGAAACTGCCTTCCCTGTTCAAGATTGCTAGAAGGAAAATACGCAGTGTTTGTATTCATATACACGGAAAAGATATTTCCCTTCCGAAAACATATGATTAAGTGTTAATACCAGTGATATAATATTCTGCATTTCAGTGCTACAGTAGTGAACACTTGTAGTGGTGCATTTCAAGTAGACTAGTAGAGTTCTTTTTGAGGGCTGTGTACGCAAGAAACTGTGTCCCTATACAAGTTGCGTTGGATGTGACGCCCTTTCTTGGAAACAATTTTCGTTCACGGAAGGAACTTACAAGTAATTCTCCTAAAATAGAGGGATTTGTTACAAGTAAACGCGATAGTGGGAAACGTGACAATCGTAGTAACAGAAGATTCAGTAAGCAGTCTTTTATTGTGCGTGATTTCAGGCTTCCGCCGCAATTTGAACGAAACCTTCCATTTTCAGGGCTGCTAAGCAGAGTTGGAAAGTAGTTGGATTCCAACGTTTCGGTCATTCCTACTGGTCACATTTTCTATTCAGATGGGACCAGGATTCCAGAAACGTAGGGAAGTAGTTGGTCCCGAAACGCCGGGACCCAACTACTTTCCAACGCTGCGTAATAGCCCACAAAATCGAAGATTTAATCTTTCTTTGTTTGAATATTCAGTGTGAGTGGGACTAAACCAAGTAAGATTTCTAAGGTTCTTCTTCTATATTTAAGCGTTGTAAATTGATATTTGTCGCCATCATTATCTTTTTGATTTACGACGATTTTATGTTTTTGTGCATTGTATTGTATTATAGGAAAATTAGTGTAAGCCTAATCTTCCTATAAATTTTAGTCCTCTATTCTAATAGAGTGCCTTTAAAAAATAATATTCCGAGTCTGCTGCTGGCAAGGAAGGCTGAGGACTACTGCTTTAGATATATTGTTCTTTGAAGGTGAGACCGGTCCATCGGTATGCTCCTGCCTGCACACTACGGGCACATCGCAAAAAAGGGCATACACACCCATGCCACGGAGCGTATTCGAACCATTGATCTTAATGCTTAAACGTCTGCAGTTTGGACCGATGCGAATCGTAAATGGAATTTACGGAGCATCCGGAGTACTTATCGCTTATACAGCTTCCTAGCATATTGTGTTAAATACAGTGTCAACACCAGTTTTATAGAGATGAGACGTACGTTACGAGACAGCCTGTAGCCGATCCTCCGGAGACGTGTTGGGAATCTGATGCCTATTCTTGCAGTCCATGGAGCTGACCGCTCACTGGACCCCTTCTTTGCTTCTACCCTCTTGGACTGGAATTGCGATTAAATTCCAGTGGCACGCACGTTCCGTGTAGGATTTCATTTCAATGGACAAAAATTCATTTTCATGAAGGAGCACTTTCCATTTTATAAAAGAGCTTTATAGGCTTACCAAGTACAATCTGTGTGAAGTACAAATTGTTACTTGTTAACCGACGAACGGCTAGTAGTCTGCGTAAGAGTAAAATATATTTAACTCTGACATTTAATTTTATTTCTGAAACTGCGAACTACAGGAGTGCAAATGGTTCAGTACGTATAGAGAGTAGTTTAATTATACTTTAATAGCTCGTAATTTTACTCAGTTTCTTCATTAAATATTCTGAATAAGAAAATTCCTACAAAAGGCCATAATAACCACAACATCTCGCATACCCAGGCGTCGCTGCGGATTATATAATCGGTTTTAGATTTCTAGAATTCGCGTGCAAGTGCAGCTGAATCTACAGCGTATAGGAATCAATCCATTTTCATTGGGCCAGCAGAAAGTACCACAATAGACCATTTTAACCAAAATACAATACTGTTACTGCTACAGCTAACACCAACACCGGTCTGCGCGCTTCAAAGAATGATACGTGAGCTACAGAGCCGATCTGCACGCTTCAAAGAATGATGCGTGAGCTACAGAGCCGATCTGCACGCTTCAAAGAATGATGCGTGAGTTACAGAGCCGGTCTGGAGGCTGCAAGGAGAGAAAAATTTCTTGCCGCTGTCGGTAATCGAACACCATTCCTTGATTGGCCAGCCTGTAATCTAGGCACGATACCGACTATGGTACCCTTGTTGCAATTATTAATATACATTATAAGAAGATTAAAAATGTATGCTAGACTAAGAGCCAATCCCAGTGGCCGTACGGCCTAAGGCGTGGGTCTGCGGCCGCTCACTTTCTAGGATTGTGGGTTCGAATCCCACCGGGGGCATGGATGTCTGTCTCTTGTGAGTGTTGTGTGTTGTCAGGTAGAGGTGTCTGCGACGAGCTGGTCCCCCGTCCAGAGGAGTCCTACCGAATGTGGCGTGTCTAAAAAGTGTGATCGTGAAGCCTCGAAAACTGAGGCGGCCTTTGCCCCCAAGGGGCTGTCGAGCCATTAAAAAATGCTGGACTAAGAAACGTATTCAAGCTATTTAATAAAACATCTGACTAGAAACAAGGCTTGTGTCTAGGGCCGATGAAAACAGGCTGTGAAAAATGACTTGAAAAAGTGATTTTACACATCGTTGTAAGTAGTGTGAAAAGCGTGTACCTAGTTACCATTACACGGGTAGAAAGAGCAGGAGCTGGGAACATAGCCTGAACAACACTCAAGCAAGTCTGTCAGCTGCACTTATTATTTAGAGCTATAATTATGATGCAGTTAGAATAGGAAAAGCGTCTTATGAAGTAAATATCCTATTAAGGCTATATAAATTAGGTGACTGATTTCTTGCGGTAACGAAATAATAGAACTGTTAGATCATAAATTCTATTTATTCAGGTTTTTATTTTAATTATAAAAGGGAGCAGATAATGTAAATACGAAAATCTCAATTACGAGTATGTACAAATAAAGGTTCTAGGATACCGAGTAAAGCCACCAGTAAGAGCCAAACAGTGGGAGAAAAAACTGTAGTCATCAATACAAAATATGAAACAAATGGGTCTGAACACATGTAGGCGTAGTTACCAAAAACTGTGGTGCATTTACGCCGTTGTCTTAAATTATCTAGAAAACCGCAAGACTTACAAAAACGATTGTACTAGGAATGTATTAGAAGTTTCATTATTGTAAAATGTTTGTCCAAAACATGTATTGATCCGACAAAATATGGAGAGTTGCGTCCGGATTACGCACCAGTGTACTAGACATGTGATAAACGTTTCAGGATTCGAAACTTTTTTTTTAATATGTGTTGTTCCCTTAACAGAAATGTAGAGGATTACGGGCATCACGCCCAAGACGCACTGAGAAACTAATGTGGATATACGTATAAAGTGCTGGCCACTTTTGTCAGATATCAACAAAAGTGAATTGTGCTGCCTAGTTATAGTGGAACTGCCCTGTGTGAAGTATTTTGAAAACCCGTCCGTCTCTTCTGGTGTTGTTACTTGCGGGCGGACAAGTAAACCGACTTAGCGACGGTAGTCAGTGCATTTTTGTAATTTGAAAATTTGAAATTTGAAATCATACCAGTGGTTATTTCAAGAAAGAGACGGTTACCTGAACATCTCAGTGAGAAAAATTATGTATTTAAACTATACAACACACCGAACACCGACTTCAATAGAATATATTCTTTTATTTCTGTCAGGGCTAGGTTTTTCGAAATTTTCCACCTTTATTTCCATCTTTCATGTGGACTGCTTGGGTCTCTTCTTCCTGTAGGATGGAACTGGAGAGTGACATTCTGATATGTGTCTTCCTTCATCCATTTCATTGTTCTCTCCAGTTGTCTTTATTCTCCTTAATTCTACTTAATCTGTGAATGTATGTAGATTGAACTCCTGTCATAATTAAATTTTAGTTTCATGTGTGATCATACAAGGTACATCTCTTAATTCCTGTCAGGAATTGTATATGTGTAGTCTGTGTGCCTAATCGATAGGCAGACCATACATCGTTATCCTAGTTATTAAGTTTGATTTTGTCACAGAAGGCGGTTCGTTGAGTTTTATTGGCCGAGATATTCAGAACGTGCCTTTACAAACGTCACATTATTAGGCAGGCTGTAAGCAATTTTCTGTTACTGAAACTTTGACTTAAACCTGTCGGATGCATAATTTTGTTATAGGTATCAGATCAGTACTGTGATTGTAGATGATGACGATGATGGTGATGATGATGATGACGAACTTATTGTTAATGAAATTAAAGGAATTGAATTGACTGAACAGAAACCATTGTTCTGGAAGGAAGGGTCGATGGGTGTGAGCTGAAGTCTGTTTGGTGTAGGTACTGTATTAGTCTGTGCGAATGAAACATAAAAAAGTCTCTATAATATCTAGTTCCTTGCCTACATTTTTCCCCTTTTCGGGTATTTTTCGGTGTCTCGGAGGACCGGAGCGCACCTCCCCCTTTTGTCTGACAGTCCAGATTGAAATGTATAGCCCGAGTACTGCTGGGTTGCAGGACCCAGGGGTCACATCAGTCGCCTGCTGTCCCCTGCCACTGCAACCAAACATATGGAGCAAGAATTAAATAATCCATTTGAAGCCACTACTGCTTCAAGCGTGGCTTTAAATAAGTAGAAATAGTAGTAGTAATAGTAGTATTAGTATTAGTAGTAGTAGTGTGGTGGTGTGGTGGTGGTGGTGGTGGTGGTGGTGGTGCTTTTTATAGTAATAATAATAATGTAACACATAACATTGTGTAATAATAGTAATACAAATATAGTTTACCACATTGTTATTGTTAGTTATAACGTTTATGTAGGATATATACAATTATATACATGAAACGAACCATGTTTCTGGGCTATATAATTTTGCAGCTGTTCTGTGGTTACAATTTATGGTACATGTAATGCTATTTCCCATGATAAGAATTTTGTACTTTTACATTAGTACTTTCCGAAGTATGTTTGCATTGACCAGTATGCCGTTTTCACTAGTTCCTTGATGTCATGCTTTCCAAGTATGTTGCTCAGGTATTTTCTGAACGATTTTGAGATAGTTAGAGTTTCCCCTGTTATTACTGGTATTACTTCTGTTTCTACATACCGCATGGATGTATTTCTGTTGTAAGGTCTTTATATTTTAAAATCCTTTCGGCTTTCTTCGTGATCACATTTCTATCTCCTGAAATTGCATTTTATATTAACAGATGTGTGCCCTTTTCATTATCACGGATTATGATGTCCGGTTTAATGTTAGGGATGGTCCTGTCAATTTTCACTTGTTGATTCCGTAATTCGGTTACATTACCTTCATTATTATTATTATTATGGGACATTTCAATTTAAATGGCTATGCAGTCTAAAGGGCATGGACTTCTAAAACACTGGGATCGCGGTTTCGAGTCCCTTGGGCAATAATTTATTTCAGTATGCTGATGTTAGTCATGTTGGTGTCCATTACCACACAGTCGCCACACACTATGTAATACATACATACTATATGACATAGTTTCCTTTAGCCCCTTCTTTTGACTTCTTTGTGACAACTGTATTTCAGGTTTGAGATCTCAACCTATACAAGCCAAAAAATACATACAGTTTAAAAGAAATAGAAAGCCTGAAAGTATAATTTGAAGTTTATAAAATATTAAAATTATTAAATAATATAACGTAGGCAGTTAGATACAAAATTCTTGGAAGTCACTTGTGTAAATTGCAATCGGATTATCGAAGTGTGGAAAAATTGCGTATAAAGTACGACTAGCTTCAGTTCTTTAATTTGTTTTCCAATAGATTGTTTCTGTTACTTGTTTTGAGTACGTTGATAAGGTTGTTTAAACTTGATTAATATTATTTAAATCTTTGTATAGTATAATACGTCGCTTTTACAGATCCCAACACAAGTCTTAAATGTATCGTACATGAATGCCTGCTTTCAAGTAGGAAGCACTTAAGAATACTAAAGGGTAGTAAAAGTTTCTCCGCGCAGCCAGTAAGTATTCGCTTTTGCTGCAGTTGGCAGGGTAACGATTCTTACTCTCTAGTTTCCTGTGGAGGCAACCCTCTTCTCTGTTTCATTCGGATTAGTCACTAGGCTATGGACTGGACGACCGAGGAACAGAGGTTAGATTCCCGGCATGCGTAAGAAATTTCTCTCTTCTGCTTAGCGTTCAGACCGGCTCTGACTTCAACTCAGCTTCCTACCGACTGGGTACCAGAGACTCTGTACCCCGGAGGATACAGAGGCCGGGTCGTGAAATTGACAAATCACTTTCACTTAATACTGAGTTTAAGAATATGTGGCTCTCTACTTTAACTTCCTCATGTCTTCATGGGGAGCTTAGTTAAGCACAGAGACAATTTTTACCAAGAAAAGAACAGAAGTGTTTGCCGTCCATGTGTTTGAGTTCAGAGGTCTGATGTGTCGATATTTCAAGTTGTGACAACAACTATTGCCTGATTCATCGCAACCAACATGGAGCTTCTTTTCACGTCTCTGGTCAGTGGATTTGTAAAGTGGCTGAAAATCATATTGAATAGAGGGTGTTCGCAAAATGTTGTCTGAAGAAAATGATGAGATATTTTTAGCTAGTACTGACCATGTTTTACCCTACAAGAAACTAAGTAAACTTTAATCAGGGCTTAAGGCTGTACCTTAATCGCTAATTTATAATGAGCGGGAGACAGGCAATACGTCTTTCGGGAGCGTGGCTAAGTTAAAAAATTTGGAAAATAAAGTACCAAACCACAATTAATTACACGAAGCAATGAAAAGTGTATTAAAGTCGGGGAATGCTGGCTACCATTAGTTTAGGATCTGTTGTCGTTCCGTCTGCTGTGTAGAAACAGAAAGACTAAATGTATAGAATTTCGAGTATATTTTCCGTGTTGTTTTATGTGGATTTGAACCTGGACATCCACATTAAGGGTGAATGTGAACGGGGTGCTAAAAAAAATATCTAGACCAAAGGCATAGGAAGTGAAAGTGGTATGGAGAATACTTCATAATAATGCTGCTACATAATTTGTAATTTTCACCATATTTATGATTGGGATGATCAAAACAAGGAAGGCAAGAGAGGGGGGAATGCAGCAGGTTTAGGAGACATAAGAAGTAGGTTCAAAATTTAGTTGGCAAACGTGGAAAATGTTTGCATATATTGGAGTATATTATTAAAGTGGATCATTTGAGACTTCGCTCATGATAGAGATTGGCGGCAGGCTTTTGTGAACGCTCTTTTGAACTCTGAGGTTCCATAAGAGTCTGTGGAAATTCTTGAGTACCTAAACAACAGTTGCCTTCTTAAGCATGTGCTTCGTGGAATTACAAGCGATAAGTGAGAGCTTTGAAAGGAATCTGTACAGATGACTGAAGCCAGTACATTCCTACACGACGTTTCCGGAACCAAATTCATGTTGTAACGGCAGGCATATTCTGATGATCATGAGTTGGTCGCTTTTACTATAGTGGAAGCATTATAATTCATGCTGAACTGTTGAATGACAGACGGAGTGGTGACGATCGATGATGGAACGGATAAAATGCAATCAGTTTATTTTATCTCAAAATACAGGAATTACGTACTTTTACATAGCTATCTCGAAAGGTAGGAAATCGGCGCCTTTTACATTGATATTTCAGAATACAGAAACTAGGTGGAACGTACATTGCTATCTAGAATTCTCTCTAGAGAAGAAGTGGGCAGTTACGTTGTATTTTTACTGGGCGTCGTATGTGGTCATGTCGAAGAGACAGCTGGTCAAGAAATCTGAAAGGAAAGTTGTATGTACTCAAACGTTAACTATATTCCCTGTACATTATTTACACAGTCTGCCTATACCAGGAGACACAAGGTAACACTTCTAGTACCACAATTGATCCGAACTCTTCATCCTTAAGTCTCATTGTTGTTTTAGTGGTGTTAGGACACGCATCAAACCGACTCTGGGATGAGCACCGCTCGGTTGTCTCATACGCCTTTGTAGGTACAAAACATTTTCGAGACGAACGTGTAGCACGGAACACAAAATTTGCATTTTTATATACTTATTCTTGCTTTATTCAATATTTGTTTGTTCTTTATTTATTTATCCATCAATGCAGTCAATTAATGCTGCTACAGTAATATCCATATAATGCGTATCATGAAGTTAAAATTAATTGTAGATCGCGTTTTTAATAGTATCCTAATTTTTTCGTGAGGGGATTTCATTTTTATCACGGGGCGTAGTGTGCCTGCCACTGGTCTAAGGAGGCCTCAGCTTACAAAAACGGTGCAACATTTCGATCCATCATGTATCCAAGCCAGGTTTATGGGTTATGAAACAACACTGTTTCTATTTTACAAGTTGTGTGTCGGTGTCGTAAAATGAGGTGCGCAGATTGTCATGTTTGGGGTGGAGGTAAGGGTTTGGAAGAAAAGTGGTGGTGACCTGTTTTTGAGAACGATATTCCTTCATTCGAGTCTAATGCTGTGGAAGGGCACGAAGAATCTCTGTCTGCGTGGTCGGTGACTGGGTGAAGATTCGAAACGGTTACATAACTAATAAAGTCCTAGACTGTCACTGCCAGACACGTGATCGATATAGTTCGGAAGAACGTGGCCTGTGTGTGTACATAAACAAAATTTCTGTTTGCATAAAATTGCGCTTATTCATTTGAAAGTGCTCCGAGCGAGATAGTTGCGATTGCTAGAGAAACTAACTGCCTTTCGTGGGATGCCTAATTCGGGAAACAGCCAGGCCAATACTATTCTGGCTGAGGTTTGGTTTCTGTCATTCATTTTAGGCTAACGCAAGGACGAGCTTCATGTATAAGCCACTACATGTTCTTTCGGTCTTTAATAAGTTTAATCCGATGAAGTAATAGATATGGACGCAAGGGTCTCTAATAATGTTTCTACGGAATTCCATATATTTTGACAACACTGGTTGTTGCTAATAAAGGGCGAGCTTTAAATTTCGGAACCCACAAAAATTCGTGATTTACTTAATTATCCGGATAATGCTGCCATGTAACTTTCCTGAGTAAATGGAATACATTCCTGGCAGTGACTCGCGGACTTAAACCTAGGCCGTATGTATTTGTATGCACAGGAGTGGATGACATAAAAAGTTAGACCAGACTGGAAAATGAGTGAAGTAAGAAGTACCTCACGTGTCTGTTTCTAAATGAGTTCTAAGAATCGTTGGATTTACGTTTTATATTTTCGTTCAAAGAACAGAATTGTGTAACGGCGCCACGTCATTATTCACACCACTTGTTTCTTCACACTATTACCAACTCTCTCCCTAAAATTCTCTCTATATAGCTGAACAAATCACTTCTTTGTTCTTTAAACTATTTTAAAACCAGTTACTGATACTTGACATGAACCCAGTTGTTTACGCAGGAAATCTCTTCGTCTGTCATACTTGCTGTGCATTTACATTTCAACCAATTATTCTTATTTTCTTTCTTCATGGTAGACAGAATATGTTCTCGAACTCAACTAATAAAATTCATATAAACGCTACTGAAAGTGCCCGTTCTTCACATTGGTTTATATTAAAATAAAATGTATTGATTCCTTGGAATTGTTTATTTATTATAACAGTCTCCAATGTGCATGTCTCCTTCGGCAATATTCTACTGTTAACACCTATAATTCATATCCCGTTGACAAGACACTTAACAGGGCTTTATGAATAAATATATATATATATATATACACTAAAAAAGTTAACATTTATGCTTATTTTATGAATTATGTTCCAGTATACTGAAACATAATTTTCTGAAAGTACCCATAAAGTGTGATGAAATAATGACATCCAGTGTTTTGAACAACTTTGTGCGTAGACGTTCTGATTGATTTATCAGTTAATCACTGATGAGTACAGACACCTGGGACATTTTAATACTAATTTCTAGTCGTCTTTTAAATCATAACATTTGTAATATATGATTATCAGAATGAACCAAATAATTATAATGTACAGCTCACTTTCCTCATTGCTCTGCACGTTCTTGAAATCAATTGAATTAATTGAATCAATTAATTGAATTATTAAAAATTCAGTTTTGCGTCAATTATGAAAGAATAAAGAACATTAATAGGTTCAGTTCTTGGACTCGGATATTTAAAAAATGCGACAGCTTTCTGAATCGCTACCGGCAGAACCTGTTAGTAGTCTTAGTCTTATGTTACTGCTGTGTCCCTCCTGTTATTTGGGTCGAATGAACTCTTAATGCACATTATCTGATGCTGTGTTCGTCATAATAGCTCTGTTCTGTAGTAACATCTACAGTGTAGGCATATACAAACCTAGCTGGAATAATTTCACAAATTATCCTACATTTGCCTTGAATATGTCCTTAATGATTGCTAGGGAACGCAACAGAAAGAGAGGAAGACAGGAAGAGAGGAACAGGCGAGTTGATGCTCATTTGCAAATGACTTCATCTTCCAGTAGCTTCAATGATTTCCCCCTTCTCTTCCAACTCTGTCTCTCTCATTCTGCTTTCCTCATCAATTGCAAGCAATTTTCATATTGAAGCAACCCATCCATCCCACCCCACCCTTTCCCCTTCATTCCAAAAGTTGAGCGACTCAGCAGGAGTACAATATGTAGGCCTATAGATTTCCTATCTTGCTTCTCAGTCAGAATGTATTCAGAGTTGTAGGCCTGTCTTGTATATAGGCACAGTCTGATGAATACTGCGACGTCTCTATATATCTATAGTTGCTGCTTCCGACAGATTTAACCGTCAGATTCCGTCTGTCCAATATTACAGACCTGCTTGCTCTATCTGCACTTTTCCTCTCCACTCTTTCTCGTACTCAAAGCGATATTCAGTAAAATCGCCTGAATCTGACTGCCTCACATGCACAGTTTAGTTACTTCATCATAATTCAGGTTTTGAATTAATATTGATTGTTCTACTAAATTTCGATAAACCTTTCAGTGTTCAAGAGAACGGTTATATACAGCCAATAAACTTGGTGGAAAGAAATCTGCAGTAATTTACAACGGAAACTGGATAACCTGCAAGTCATCTCGCCGTACTGACTTTAGAGAAAAATCCCCACTGTCATTCGCTGATAACTGCAGTTAATAATTAACCCGCATAATCAGGCTATTTTCCAAATTTAAAAATTTTAAAGACAACATTATTGCTAGTTATGGGCTTACAGAACAAAATGTTTGTTACATGTCTGATTATTTTGCAGAGTAGTGGGCTTTTATGATCTTGGAGGTGGAATTTGTCTTCCATAAATGCAATTAGTTTCTTAACAACTTGAATAAACATCACATTTTAAGGAGTATCGTGTAGAGTTGTGACCCTCTAAAGCCTTTTTGAAACATTTAATTCCTTTCACGAGTATATGCTCGAGATTATTTACTGTCTAAGCTAGGGCCTGCATGTGATAAGCGTGACGTTCCAGGAATTAATTTACTATTGACTGTGGCATTCAGTCAGTAGAAGACCTGAGTAGAGCCAAATTCCCCAAATGTTTAAATTATATGAAATATACTTCAGACAGTAGACAATGTCCGGCATAATATTGGGGCGAAGAGGTGATACTTAGTCATGGTACATGAAACGCAAAAACTGAATACCTGGCTTTCGACTGAAAAGAAACTAGATACAGATGTACCAGTAATTGTATGAGTATGCGGAATGATTGACTTTAATCCCGGTATCCACGTTCAAGAACCAGATAACGCAAAGGTCGATGTCTATTACGTTATTCCAGTACTTGGTTATTGTTGCCTGAGCAGATGGGCAGCCGTCTTCCTCTCAAGTTATAATACTACGGAATAGTCAGATCTTCCTCACATATCTTTCTGAATATTTAAAAGTTTCAAATTGAATTCCGACTGAAAAACGAAGAAAATTTCAACGCTGCCCTCTAAATTAGCTTTCTCTATTTCCCCTCTTTGAATCGACCCCAAAAAAATGGTCATTCCCATCCGCCCCATATTGCGTGACACTCAGAATTTATTGCCACGACATTTTATTTTCGCGGGGCCAATTAATTAATTCCGCCATTCCGGTTGGTTCTATTATCCTGACTATGTGGCTGCAGCGCATTATATAAAGGCAGAAAGACAATAAATCTCTCCGTCACGATTCGTCGTACATTACGGCAAACAAAATGAAATTTGAAAACGTTACATTAATAATAATTTACATGCATACTGATTTACTACAGTAGGCCTATATTATGCTGTAGTTATGTTTTCAGCAGATACACTTTAATTAATTTCCGCACCACAATAGATACATGGACCAAACATAAAAATAACGTTTTTGTATTGACTTACTAGCCTTAATGTCATTTAGAATCTATGAAGACATTTGTTCTTGTGTAAAATAACACACACGTTTGGCTAAACTTGACATTTAAAAACGTCTGACTAATTTCGCAGGTGTAATGTGTTGATTTTTGTTAACTTCATTACCCCATTACGTATAATTAAGAAAACTGTGGCAAAGAATACTTGTAGTTGTCTCTGATGTCTCATAATACAGTATTTTGTATTAATTTTATATGTACAAAATGAGGGGCAATGAAGTTGTGTATCTTAGATCATATAAACACAAATTTTATAACTCAGATCGTACTAATAGAAGTTGCTTTCTGGACTGTACAGGATACAACGCATTCTTAAGACACAGAAGAAAAACTGTATTTTAAAATAAAAGGGATTATAAATTTTATTTATAATATGGTGCTGTCTAATATATGAGGTACTGATCTTCTCCGACCTTAGATTCTTCACTGTCGTTATATGTTGAAAGGTACCAAAATCGAATCAGGGTTTCTATACATACCCGGCCGTTTCAGCAGAAATGTAAGATGCCTCACTCTTTATCACACACTGACGTTCGGGCGCGCCCGCAGTTTTCAAATTACGACACTGCGATCATGCTTGTAAAAGTCGCAGACCTAGACTAGCTCAGCTCTTACGCCGACTTTAGTCAGCTTCGTATATTGAATAATGTTATCTACCAATTTACACCTACACGAATGCCGTGACACGTTCAGGCGTTCAGGCACCGTTCTCTCACCGTGGACGAATGTATGAAATCCCAGGCCAGTCCATGTGAGATGTGTGGTGAACAAAGTGGTACTGGGATTTTCCTGTCAGTATAATTCCACCAAAGCTCCATATTCACCTGTACTATAAACAGCGTCCTTAAATAAAACGCTTAAAAATTACGGTTACAGGAATCGAACGGGGTATTCTTTAGAAGCAGTTGCAGTTTGTACAGTAATATTAACTACAAAGTAAAAGTAATCGCCTTAAGATTTGGTAAGGAGTGGCGGAAGCCTCAGTTTAACTTGTGGCTGCCTAAGATATGACACCATATACTTTGTGGCCGTCTGAGTCATGATACTGTATAGTCTCGTAGGTACGAAGAACGTTACGGACGAAGCTGCTACCTCCATCTCTATGTTATAAGTACAGGTAGTAGGTTCTCTGAAACGTTTGTAACGGCTTACGAAGCGACATGTTATCATACCACAGAATACCGGAATCTCAATTTTCAGTGCCGTGAATATTTTAAATGGTAAGAACGAGAATTTCTTTTAATTCCAAATGCAAGTACTAGCGCAACAGCGAGGTCGGGCCAAATGGAGTATTATGTGTTCAGTTGTATCCATATTTTAACGGGACGATTAACAATATTGAATAATAAGGCAATTTATAATACACAAGCTTCACCAGATATTATATATGGTAATTGATCAGGAGGAATAAGATGGCGAGACATGTAGCACGCATGGGGAGAACAGAAGTACGTAAAATATTTAATCGCAAAACCTGAAGGGATGAGACTACCCAGGGAGTCTATTTCTGTGGAAGGATGATACTGAAATTGATCTTAGATAAGTACGCTGCGAAGATGAGGAGTGGTTTAAAATGGCTGAGGATACGGCTCAGTGACGGGTTTATGAACACGGCAATGGACGTTTTGAATAAGGAAATACAAGCAGACAGAAGAAAGACTGAATCAAGAAAGGAAGGAAGAATAAAGAAAGAAAGAAGAAAGAAAGAAAGAAAGAAAGAGAGAGAACAAAGAAACATGGAAACTAAAACTAAATAAACGAAGAAATAATGGCAGCTAGAACACAAAGCAATTAAAAAGAACTGCTGAACTTCTTCTCCCACGACCCCATTTGCTTCTTGCAACAAAACAGCAATAATGAGTGCACTGCAACGAGACTGTGCTTCTTATCTGGCGATCCCAGACTGCGTTACTGAGGGCAGTCGAACCTACAGTAGTTTTTTTGCCGTGTATCATAGGACGAAACAGATTTACTGGCTTTATTACACGTTACCACGCTGTAGCACCAGTGTTAACTCTTGATCTGTATTCTGCTGACACAATTTAGCTTCGATGCAGACACGAGCTACTCCATGCCAGTGACTCAAGTTATACTCGCTGGAGAAAGAATGCAGCCTAAGCTACAGAACAGTATTGTGCTTAAGATTACGTCTTCTGGCATGTGATTCATACGTTTCAGTACCTGTGGACCAAACCACACCTCTGAAAAATGTAATCTTAATATACACCACCCTGAGAACCTCAAATTTGTTGCTTCCCTGTCACATGTCACACATGTTGGATACATTAATTCACATGAAAATCGGTAGGAAAATCATGAAACTGTAAGGCCATTCCATCTTAATGCTCTCTATTTAAGTCCTTTTCATCAACAACCACTGAGTTAGAGCATGTAGAGAACACCAAAACCCGCAGTTGTATTTGTGTTAGACCTGACAAAATGAATACAACTTTCATGATTGCCTGACAGATAGAACTAGTTTTAGGTAAAATCTTTACATCTTTAAATAAGAAAAAGGAAGTCAAAAGATTAAGGGAAATTAAAAAAGGTAGTTCCTCTGGAAGCACTAAATCTCAGTTATGGTTATGGTATAAATTATTTTTATATGTCGAAAACAGCAAAGTAATTATGTTAATTCGACGCATTTATAACCGCTTGTAAATGCTCTGCTTCTGCTAATACGTGACCTGGAAAGTCTTAACCTCCATAACAGTAAAACATGTTATTACACCACAGTATGTGTTCGTTACTTCTGAGAAAAACATCTCAACCAGTAGGCCTACTTCATATGTGAGTACCAAGCACGGCGCCCAAGAAATAGAATTCGGCGAGGGAGAGAAGGGGGGAAACAAATTTGTAAGCTTTTTTAGAAATTGGCATTCAACGGAACGGAATGTGGTAGCACGCCTTAACGGACAGGGGTGGCGAAACAATTTGTATTCGGTGTTCGGGTGGGGCTATTTTTGGAGCGAACAGTGGGGCTCCTGGTTCGATCCAACGTCACACCATGTGAGATTTGTGGTTGACAAAGTGGCACTGGGAGAAATTTTTGTCTGAGTACTTCTGTTTCTCCCTGCCTGGATCATTCCACCAATGCTCCTTACTCACGTATCTATCACAGAAGCGACATAATATTAGCCGCAGACATCCTGGTTAAATAGCACGCTTACCACTCTAAGTGACGCTGACCTTACGACAGAAATTCTGTTATTTAAACTTTGGCCACCATTTGTTTGCATTGGCAGACGTAGTTTATAGATACAGAATAACAAAGTACTGTGAAATGTAATTATAAATGTCCGATCTGGATCTAAGATACTCTAAATTTGGTTGGTTATCTCAAAATATTAATAGAGGCATTGAACTGAATTTAGAGCGGGTTCCGCATAGACTTAAATATAGGTTTGTATAATACATATTAATTGGGGTCTGCAGTAAATACGTTTTGCCTATTCAGAGTCCTGGAGGTTTCATTTCCATCAAATTTTTAGCATATTTTCAGTTAATTAATTAATGTATTTATAGTAAATTTTATAACTTTTCTAATGCGCTAATTCCTCAATTATAAAAGGCAAAGTCATTAATGACGTTGTCATGGCCCACACTGAATTTATTCCCTGTTGTATTTTGCCCGCCCTCGCATCACAGTGTTTCTAGACACTGTAGTAAAGACGTAATTTAAAGTGTCCTGCTAGGATTATAATCCAAGTTTTCCAGTCTGGAGCCTCTCCAGCTAAGCTATCCTGTTAAGTTGTACTTAATTTATTTGCTACTGCAGGTATAATTTTACACTGCGTGGATAGATTCTGAAATCAGATGGCTGTATTTTGCAGAAACAACTATGTCGTCATGTTTTTGCTTGTGGACTCAGTACCGTGTTATCACGATCAAAGTTTTTCGTGTAAGAGTTTATAAATACTGTACGTAATTCAGCTATTAAGTATCAGGAGTGTCGACGGGTTTGACTTAAACTTTACGTTTGTCAGCTACAAGAAACCGGATCGCATGTTTCGTCAGTCACACTATAGAGAACTCCATTTGAGGAAAGTTCATCACGAAGAATTTCGCGTTTTCATGAAGTCAGATCTGTAATAGCATATGCCTATATTATTCGATAATGAACCAGTTATATACACAACTTGTTTATCTAAACTGAATTTGAATGTGATTCTCCCACTTGCAACTTTTTCTCTGCACCTACCTCTACGCATGATGCTAGCCAGTCAATATTTCGAATTCTTTGTCTTCATTACAACACGTGCCACGTATCCACTACATTACCGGTACTTTTCTTCATTTAATCGGTCTAAAGTGATCACTGTTGGATCCATTTAAAAAATGGTTGATATCATTGAATTACATTCATCCTGAATGAGATATTCGTTATGTCTGTTTATTGTTCCGTGGACAAATAATTTAGGTGATCTCTCAAAAAGTTAGGTGGCAAGGTTGTTAACCCTAGGCACCAGCCGCCTTTTACCCCCCCCCCCCCCCAGGAGATACCCCTGTTCTCATTTCTGTTACAGGCTGAGTCGACTTCAGGGCCGTAGCGCGGCCGGAAGGATTAAGTCAATAAAAAATTACAATCGGGAATCGAACCCGCAACATTTCGAATTGTAGCGCAGACAAATAGGTCAATAAATAAATAGTATTATTGATATATAGAACTTCTATTTGAAACGCCTTTCGATAGTTCTCTAAGAATATTTCAAATCAAAATTCTGTTGTTCTAATGCGGCTGTTTATCTAGTTACGTTAGGTATAAGAAAGCTCGCAAATGAAAGTTGTCGGTCCGAATGATTTTAGTACTTGTTTGGAATTGTTTATGACCATGTGTTTTCTTAACTTAATATCGCCATGCTTCAATGGAACATCTTCTCAGGAAAGGAAATGACGTATTCGAGGCAGATATGCATACTGAATTTATTCGGAAATACGAAGGGAAGGAACGACAGTGTATACGATATTGCAAAAAAGGGTTATAAGTGATAGAGAAGGAATGTGTGGACTGCGTACTGTGGTTCACAATAGCGCACAACGCCGAACTCTTGTGAATGCTGTAATTGATCTTCCAGTTCTACGAGTGGGGAAAGAGGGGATTTGGTACTCTAGAGGAACAACTGTTGGCCGCTGTAAAAGGACTTTGCTCCCTGCAGTTATTTGGTTACTAATTTTATCGTTATGGTGTGTTTTTAAGGAATTGAGATGACAAAAAATCTATGGCTGTGTTCTGAGCACAGCTTTCCTACCCCATTAAGAGGTTATCCATTTCGTGTGACAGTGAATGTTAGAGGCTCATGATGTCGCTGTGTGCCGTTGTCAAGCAGTTGCAGCTTATAATTGGCTGTTTGGCAGCCATAAAGCCAATGTAATGTGCTGTAGCTATTGCTGATACGACATAAACAATTCGTCATGTGATCATCCACAAATAGACCTTTGTAGTTCGGGTTCGGTTCTAGGGCAGGCTGTGTGGGATTTGTGATGGACAAAGTGGCATTGATACAGCATTTTATTTGAGTTTTTGGTTTTCCCTTGTCAATATCATACCACCAGTGCTTGATAGTATTAGGCTATTTCATTTGTTTACCATTAACACTATATATGAAGGTAAGGGTAAAGTTGTCTCTTAGGCGCCATGAAGACGTATGGGAAAGTGGAGGTACAGTTCCTTTCATTCTTAACCTCAGCAGTAGATGGAGGTGAGTGGTCAGCTTCACGCCCCAGCCATTTCACCCCCCACCGGGAAAGACTAGCGATACCTATTGAATAAAATGCCGTGTGGGCCCCACATGTAGCTTGGACGCTGTGTAGAAGCGCAAATTCCTCGCCCTTCGTGGGAATCGAACACCGATTCCTCGCTTATTCAGTCGTAGCTTAGTGACTGTACCTGCTAATGACCCTGTATGTTGGCAGCGTCGTTAAACGGCACACACTTTCTGGGTTTGTTCGTTATAAGACAATTGCTACTATGCACACCACATGTCGTAATGCTAAATGAGGCAGAAGTTCTCCCACAGAATTATTTTAGGAGTTTCTTTGCGTCTCAGAATAAACAGCGACCTATAAACAAAGCTTCTTGTAATGGAAATGCAGTGTGTCGTCTTAGAAGTAAGAATCAACTATGAGAATAATTTTAAATACTCTTCGCCTTATAAGAGCTTAACAAATAAAAAATATATTTCGATTTAAGTACGACGCATAAAAAGGTACAGAGGGAAGCCATCAAACTTATTCCAATATTTGGGCACCACAAACTATTTTGAGACATCTGGTGCTAGAGTAAATAAGGCCGGGGAGAATGAACCCACGCTCTGTGCAATAGTTGCATAAAGTGAAAAAAATTCGTATGATTGATATAAAATATGGAGGGCGTTTCTATCCGTCCGCTTTTCGGAAGGTCTCTTTTCGTGATACTAGACGCCTCCACTAAAGCTTTCGATAGGACATGTATTTACATGGAGCTCAAATAATAATATACCAGTTTTGTCAAGAAGGGCTTTTCGTGCATAAAGTTAGTGCATACGCAATCCCGCATACACTGCGTAAGGCATACCGCATTTCATTTGAAACATTTTTAGATATGGTGTACTACTAGTAGGTATATTTAATGAAATACAAGAAAAAGTGAAGACCAGCGCAGCATACACAAGTACAATGGACACATGTGGTAAATGTATGTATTCTTTCTTATTTTAGAAGATCATAATATCAGGACTGTTGCTTAGAGAAAAGTTGTTTTATGGTGCGCAGTGACTATATGCACACTAGAAACCAGCTCAACTGTTTTGTAGCTCGGAAATTCAATGCAGTAATTTATGTTCCTGTCAGAGGTAGGCCAGTAATTAATCTTACTAATTAATGAAGGTAATTAAATTAAATTCCTTGTACTATCTTAAGAAAAACTATGAAAAATGTATCCTTTAAGTTATATGAAAACATTTTGCACATTCATACTGTGCGTGTCTGGTACAGGGTGGGTATGAAATGATTGTCAGTACAAGTTCCTGTTAAGAACTGTCGTCCGAGGCCTCCATGATACAATGAAGAATGAAATCTGAATTAGACTTAAGACTGGGCGTTAAAGCGGGCTCTAAAGTGTGTTTCTAAGTGAGTGCATATTTTATTTCGCTGCTTGTCACTGTAAAATTAACCTTTTGTCCGTAGCCCGATGCTTTCCCCGTGGTCCAGCCTACTTTTCGTGGACTGATTTTGATTCTTTTTGGTACGTCACGTACCATATTCATCCTTAAACTACTGCCAAAATTTCCAGATCCTATCTCTATTCCTTGATTCCTTATGGCTGCTACCAACTCACAGACTCCGTTTTCATTATATCGGTGTCAACACTCGTAATTATCGATATCTGTAAATATGCGTAACCCTCGTACGTATTATGACGTTAAGTAATGCAGAAATTATAAGCAAGTTGGCTGAAGCATTGACACTTGGGATATTCCAGAGGAACCAGGTTCTAATGTAGGCCGGGACACAGACCACAGATTATTTTATCATTGTTTGCAGTCGCGGTAGGAAAATACCGGGATACTATGGAAATTAAGTTACCAACTTATTCTTATACACCCTATCCAGTTCATAACTTATTTTCATCAAAGCATTGAACGCTAAAATTTCAGCATTGCTGTCAGCGTCGTTAAGTACCATACAAAATCAGAACACACAATATTTTCCAGATTTTATTTGCAGGTTTATTTGGGTTTGCTACAAAGTATCACGTTTTTTTTAATATTCCTGTCTTCTGGGATGTGATTTCATGTAGACTGGTACTCTTCTACCATGGCGTTGGTGGGGGACAGCAGTATCATGTAAGTTGTGGGTGCATTTGTGCCGGACGACACGTCGTCATAACTCAGAAGGCGGCAACCTTCATTTTCTCAGCCGTGAAAAACTCACTTTGAAGGGAAGAAAGATAATTGAGCGCTGAGCACATTCATAAAATGCTGTATAAGGAGTCTGTCAAACATACTTGTATACTCTAGGTTACGTGAAAGTCACATTACAACATCAGTAAATTTTCTTATACTCGCTGATTGTGCGGACCGCTTATGAGGCTGTGCTGAAGAGTAATGCCTCTTAATTTTTATATCGATATAAGTATACATATTTGAATGAAACACAAACAGCAAATTTTTGAACTCTATTCTTCACATCTATACAGCTATTTCTCCACATGTTCACCTTTGCGGTCGACACATACTGATGTACACACATTCCTGTTTATAAGCGACTTCCTTTCGCTGATGAATGACGATCGGAAGCACGTTTTCTGCCGGTAGGAACTCTTATCACTGCACGCTGCTTCATCCGCACTGACATATTCGCATTACACATCGCCATGTTTACGTGCGCAGTTCATAGCCCGCTACCAGCAGAGGGTTAAAATATGCCCGCGGTGCAGGAAAGCCTGACGAATTGAAAGCAGTTCACTTTGTACTCCTGTGTGTGTTTCTATTATGTACAAAATTAGGAGGCATTACTTTTCAGCACCCCTTCGTATGTTCAGCTAACAAGTTCCACGCAGCGGAGTCCTTGGGAAAAGAAATTTTGCAGATTAGAATTAAATTTTTACTAACTTTCGCTGAGACAATCAGATTTGTATGGAACCCCGAAGTTCATGACCATGCTCACAAGGACCTGAAGCTGGACAGATCCTGTGTGGCTTTGACGAATCCAATCTAGATTCGCACACTCTATTCCTTTGTTAGCCTTTTAGTTATAACCTCCCACATAATCACAGCTCTCACAAATAATCGCTTTCTGCCTTCTGATTTTCCGACTAAACGGTATTAATTTATTATGTCATCCATGCGTCTTATGTATCCCACATACGTGTTTTTCATCCTTCCCTTAAATGAAAAAAATAATATTTGTACACAATATGACATATGGACTTTATTGAGATCGTCATGCAACTTTTATTTTAAACAATTTTCTATTGTTAGTTGTGACTAGTTAATACTTAATATATGATTGAAAGTAGTGCGATATTTTACATTTATATTACAAAGTAGTGGAAATAACCAGTGACACTCACTTGTCTTTATTTTTGTTGTAGTGGAATTTACATAGGCTGCGTAGTTAGGTATTATTGTTTAATTTTGTTAATTTAAGCGACCTTAAATAAAGGTTACTGTTATTATTTACATAGACTAGTAGATCATACGCTTTCATGATTCAAGTAACATTATGTCGTATAAATAGTAATGCGGATATTGGAACCAAGCGGTACATAAAGAACTTGCTTGAAGGAGGACAGAAGCCTTCACTATACTTTAGTGAGATACTGCCTTGTAATTACAAAAATTAAATAAACAATGAATTACCTTATAGAAAAATGGCGTCAATCCTAAGAGTAGTTGAAGATTACCGTCTTTTGGGACGTGACGCCGTTGAGCGTGGCAACTATTTACCGACGTTTCGGATAATCCTGCTGTCCGCTTCTTCAGGATAGAGAAACGTTTTGCAAGATTTTGAATTACACGCTGGACATTTTATCTTACGCCTTCTTTTTAAAACTAGTTTAATTCCTTTCCATATTAAAAATGACGACATAGAAATTTGTTAGTTTATTTAAAGAAACTCTCTCAGCTGCGTAGGTTGCGTAGTGCCTAATGGAAATATTTTTGGGAAATGTGTGGAAAGAATTAATCGTGGTTTATTTTAGGATACTGGCGAAGGATTTGTTTGGGAGGACAGAAAAAAACCACGACAGAAGTCAATAAGAATATTCATACAAAGGCCGAGAATCGAAACCGCAACATACAGAAGAGGAAGCAGTAACACTACTCAGCCAATCACAATGCTGCTTGAAGTTGTTGTTGAACTACCTGTTGCTATTAGGCCTATAGTTGCTATTTTGTTTCCCGTCTCCAAACTCGCCGTTCTACGGGCCTGAATTGCGAAGTTATTTAATAGCCTTATTAACGAAACCACAAAGACGACAATCACGATCAGCCATGAAGCACTCTCGACCGGTTGCAGACTTCCCACCCACCGCCAGAGTTCGAAAGTCTCTCTCTTCTTATGACTGGTATGTAAAAATAGAACAACAAAAAGAAAGAAAACGTAGAAGACAATGGTGATGGTGGCGTCGCTTTTTATTTTTGCGTCGTTCCTCTTCTTTTCTTATTCCATTCTTTTTTAAAGAGTTGGAAAAACATTTCAAGCTGCATTCTTGTGCTTTTCTTAGGGGCTGTATAGTATATATAAGCACAGGATTCCCACTACTCGTTATTTATGACCAGCTGGAGAGTAAGGAGTGGGAGAAAGCAAAAGTGTAGAGCAAAAAGAGAAGTTATACGGGTTTTTAAAAAAAACCTCTCAAATGACTTTGAGAGGAAGAGACAGAGGGGTAAACGAAGCAGAAAAAGAAAACAAGAATGACACAAAGACAATGAGACACAACAGAAAATAATACTCTAATGCAGACCCGAAAAGGCCAAATAACTCGATCAACGGGAGCTGAAAATGCGTACGTAAAAAAGACTTGGCTTCAACGTGTTTTTGGAAGATTTCCTTTAGGCACGCTTCATAATGGCGAGGTTAACTACACAGCGAGTAAAATAATAGACTGTTATTTAGTGAAACACACGGTAGAATTTTAAATAAAGCATCTCACTAAAGTGGTGGGTTTGTAGGGGAGGGTTGTAATATGGTGCGGATAACGGCGGGAATTTTAACAAGACAGGGTTGCGCAGACTGCCGGTTAAGTACCTACTGTGGTGTATATATGCATCCAAAAGGCGTACTAACTTGATAAATGGGAACGTGCTGTCTGAGAATGGAAGAATGTTAAAAGCAAACTAAAGTTGAACGAAGATTTAAGAGTGAACACAGGAAATACTGCAGAAAAGAAGGATATTAAGTTAAATTCCGTCTAGGGTCTGTGAAACACGCCCTCTAGGGAAATGTTTCGCTATTGTTTTGTTTCTGCTGCAGGAAGGAGAGAGCTCCTCTTTACAAACTTGAGGAAACAGTACAAGTTATTTACATACAATTCGATCAGCCGACGTTGTACCAACGTACAATTTGCGTGAGGTGGGAAGTGTGTTGTTGTATATGATACTCATACATTAAGTGTTGCTTGTTTAATGGGAGCCGCTTAACGTTCTCCATGCCATGCAGGAGATATCTCGGTTAAAAGTAACGACTTTCTAGTTAAATATCATTCTGTGTTCACCAGCATCAGTAAGAGAATTATTCCATAAAGTATCTAACATAACTGGAATTAAAATTTATCGTGGAAATATGGCTACAGCAAAGGAGTTCTCTTACACAAAACTCATAATGAATAGACTGTCAATCAAGTTACAGAGACTTAAAGTAAGACTTGAGCGCTTCGTGATAAATTCTTTTATCATTTTTAACGTACAATATATTAGGAAGTATCAAAACAATTGTTTTTAACACACACGTGGCTTTGCTGTATGGTACAGCAACATCTGTACCCATTACTTGTCATTTCCTCCATAAACTCTGCAGCTTGTCACATAAATTTTATACTCTTAATCACTTGGCTCAGATCTTTACACCGGAGTCTTTGTTACATGTCACTGAGGTAAACTGTTGCTGTAAAACAGAAAACTTTGTCCTTTTTCAGCTTAGAGTTCTACTTTTTTGACAACTGAAATATGTTCTGAGAATTTTCTATCGCACAAATTTTATAAATACATTTTGAGAACTACATGGATAAAATTTTAAAACTTTTGAGCCCTTTACTCTCAAAACAAGACAAAAACACAGAACAGTGTGATACACAAGCCCTGGGCGAAATTCAATCCCTCAGGCTCTATATTGAAACTGTCCCAAGACAGCATGGCTAAACGATCGACCAGCTTTAAATAAGTAATCATTCCAGTATCCCACTTCGTATGCTGCATTAAATGTAGCAGCGAATTATGTTTCCTCCTCGATATTTAAAGCCTCCAACTAGGCATTTCTTCGCTCATGCTTGACTTCAGGATATTTACAGCTTGATTATTATGTTACCTAAAAACGTTACTTAAGAATCCTTAAAGGCGTCATTTTATATTAGTCCGCCTAGAATCTAATGCTTGCTGTGGGCTCCTTGCTCTGAGATAAAATGGCTGGAGCGTAAAGTTGAGCACTCATCTACATCTAGTGCCAAAGTTAAGAATAAGTGTAGCTTCATAACCTCGATCTTTGTACAGCTTAGACACCGGAAAAACACCTTACAGAAACAACAAGAAGGTGCCAGACTTTCAAAGTAGCTTCGTGTGACCTGGTACCAACAAGATCATACTTATTCAAATTACGTGCGGGAAGAACGCGACCATTACAGGTGCAAAGACAGTCAAACGGCCCTGTACCCAGCCAAACCTAATAGGCGCTTAGATATATGAGATCCGAGGTGGAGCTGTCGGTATAGAGACTAGGATTACGGGCTGGTAACCGAGGATTCGTGGTTCGATTCCTGGCAGGGGTAAGAGGTTTTACTCTTCTCCAAAGTATCCGGGCAGGCTGTGGGGTCCACGCAACCTTCTATTCAATGGGTACCAATGTCTTCTCCATGAGTAAAGCGGCCAGAGCGTGAAGCTGATCATTCTTGCCATCCATTGTCGGAGTTAATGAGTGGCGTTATACCTCCTGTCGTCCATACGCCTTTATGGCGTGGACAGAGAAAACGTTACCTTTTTAGTCTTTTAAAATGTTAACATAAATGAACAACTGACTCGCTTCATGGCAGGACTGTAGTGTCTTCCTTGAAACGCTCGTAGTTACTCCCCTGCTCAAGAAAGTCTCTGTTTTTTAATGAGAATATTCATGCATGCTTCATAAAGTCCACCGTTTAATTGCAAGCATCTTGAATGTGCTGAATCCACGTTCGCCTCATACTCGTATTTCTATAGAGTGGTCTCTTCCTTTGAAGTTTCCAGACCAGTATTTTATACACGTATGGCTTATTTCACACCGATCCCAGTGGCCGCGCAGTTTAAGGTGTGGGTCTGCGTCCGCTGGCTTGCTGGGATTGCAGGTTCGAATCCCGCCGGGGGCACGGATGTCTGTCTCTTGTGAGTGTTGTGTATTCAGGTAGAGGTCTCTGCGACGGGCTGATCACTCGTCCAGACGAGTCCTACCGAGTGTGGTGTGTCTGAGTGTGATCGTGAAGCCTCGACAATGAGGAAGCCCTGGTCCACTAGGGGCTGTCGCGCCATGAAAGCAAATGGCTTATTTCACACAGTGATGCTACCATCCAACTCATTTCATCCTTTTTGACTCCATAAATCGAGTAAGATTAGATTGTAAGAGAAGTTTATGGGACCACTTATCACGCAATTTCTGCAGTTCTTTGTTTCTTTATCTGTTTTGGATCATATATATTTCTCAGCATTTTGTTCCTGAACAAGTAAGTTTCGAACAGTTACAATCAGCAGGCAAGAGTTTTATAAATTTTAGTTCTTGGGATGAAATATTCTAAAGTGAATCTTAGATGCATTTCCGGAATTGCTACGAAAGTAAATTCTGTGAAGCTCGTATGAAAGACAGTAATGTAAGGCAGCTGTGGTTATCGGCCCTGCGGTAATCCCACCATATTCTGTTCTTGCCATCTAATGAGGAGTGAGTCAGTGTCCCACTGACCGCCAGCTAGCCGCCCGAACACTAATCTTGTAATACGTTATGAGATGCTATCTGATTTCGTGGAGAAGCTGCGTATAATTTGTAACAGTTCCGGGAAATATCAGATAATGTAAACAACACAATCAAGAGCGGCACACGTGAGAGTGTTTCTATTTACTGGTTCCGAGTATTTTATCAAATTGTTTTCTATCTCGCTACCTTTCTTTCTTTCGTTTCCTCATTAGTTCTTCCTTTCTTCCGTTTTTTCTTTCGTTCTTCCCTACATTCGTATTTTTATAAATTATAAAATTTCTTTTTACTGGAGCCCTCGCAAATATTCACCTGCTATTTATGCTGTTTCTGTCTGTCTGTTCGTCCGTCCATTTATCCACATGTAGTCTCGAGAACCGTTGAAAAGACTGAAGTGGTAGTTGGTATTGGAGACTGAAAAAAGTCTTGCGCATTTAAATTTTTTTAAAACCGACGAAAACCAATATTCTCTGCGAAGTTTGGACACCCATTTCTGTGAGCATCTCGACGGTAACAGGCTAAGTACTCTCTTTATTGGGGCAAAGTATGTTTCAACCATAAGTTACAGTTCCTAACACACATTTTGTAACAAATGCACTTCGTCCGTAATCCCTCCGGTTTTAGAAACAGTTAAACCAAACAGAGCGTTATGTCGTGTCATCTCACAAGTCGAGAACATTTGCACTGATTTTGAGGCACGTTTGTAGTGCATGTTGGTCATCCGCCTGCATATGGACAGTTAGACTGAACGGGCTAAAAATCTAGAGAAAATGACAGCTAAACTGAAAGGGTTGGTGTAGCGGTAAAGCTCTATAATTGAATTTGGAAAATGCCAGGTTCAAGTCTGGGGTGGATCATAAACGCTACTTGGACTGGGGTTTATCTTGGTCTCTACAGCCAAACTCCAGGATAGTACCTCGATTAAGTCTCGAACTTCTCTTTCCAAATTCTTTCCAACTCACGAGTTGTTAATCATGCTACTATGAATAACGTCAGTCCTTTTGCAGCTGCTTTGTTTGCAATTTATCATATGTCATTTTTATCATTATAAAATTTTATTTGGACACTGTGCACTTGGCATAGACGATGCTTTCCTCATCAAGTGAAATTAATATTACAAACTCTATTCGGCTGATGAGTCCAACTAGCTAATCACTAGCTCTCGACGCACAGTCCAATTCGGAAACATCGTGATGTTAAGTGTACATCAGAAACTGTACGCTGCTCAGCCTAGTGCTATAAGAAATCTAACTATCTACCTAACTAACAAACTAAGTAACTCCATGGAGTAGAGTCCTTGAGAAGCTAACAGGTCCTCAGCTAGTCAAGAAATTCCCCGCATTTTATGGAACCCGAAGGTTCATTACCGCATTCACAAGCGCCCGCCACCTGTCCCTAACCTGAGTCACAGCAATCCAGTCCATGCCTCCCCATCCCACTCCTTGAAGACCCATTTTAATATTATTATCCCATCTACGCTTAGGTCTTCCAAGTGCTCTCTTTCCATTTGGTCTCTCACCAAAACCCTATACGCACCTCTCCTGTCCCTCATACGTGCAACATGCCCCGCCAAGCTCATTCTTGATTTGATCACCCGAATAATTTGTGGTGAGGAGTACAGGGCATAAAGCTCCTCGTTATGTCTTCTCCACTCCCCTGTTACCTCTTCCTCTTAGGTGCAAATATCTTCATCAGCACCCTATTCTCAAACACTCTCAGCCTATGTTCCTCCCTCAATGTGACACCAATACACAACAACAGCAAAATTACAGGACTGTATGTCTTGATCTTTATACTTTTGGATATCAAACTGGAAGACGAAAGATTCTGAGCCGAATGAAAACATTCCCTGAATTCAGTCTGTTCTTAATTTCTCCATGAATGGAATTTTGATTTGTTAGTGTTGTTCGCAAATATCAGAACTGTTCCACGCTTGCAAATAATTTATTACCTGTCTTTATGTTGTGACTTTGTTCTGCATGCTTGTCTCGAGACATGACCATAAACTTAGTTTTCTCAGCATTTACTTCTACGAGTAGACCAGTCTCCTTACTAGCGACTGCTACAGCTTCGATGTTTTTCTTTATCGTATGTATGCTTCCACCCAATACATAAGCATGATCAGCATAAAACAGAAGCTGATTCGTACCATTTAATTTAAATTAATTTCAAGTGGATATTCTGTATGTATTTCAGTCTGCCCAACATCATTAACCCCATGTACATTCAATAGCCGAAAGAAATGATTCCTCCACCTAGCCCCAGTACTGTGGGGATCTGCACCTATATCACCCTTCTCATCCTTCCCTGTATTAGTTCTAGGTTGGTAACTTTTCTTAAAATCATCGATGCCCCTATGCAAGTCTCTGTTACTCTGTTTCACGGTTTGTTTAATGTTTATTAATCGTAGCTTTCAGATATTCCCTCTTTTTGTTCCTGAAATGTCTACTAGCTGCATGTCTTTAATTGTTCGTATTATCTACATTACTTTGCTTTTGATCCTGCAACCACTGCATTTTAGGAATAAATCAAACAGTATCACACATATTTAGAGAATCATCATTGTACTTGGTGCTCACTATTGCTGACATGAATCAACTGTTATAAAGCAAAGAACACTGCAGATTTCGAATCAGAACCATTTTCCCTTTATTTAGTTAAGAATTCATTATACAAAAAATACTTCATTTGACAGTTACACATATAAATTCATACTGTGTAAGAATAACGTGTTTCTGAAAACATATCAGCAAGTTTCAGTGTTTGCTTCGGGTAAAGTTGGTATTTATTGAATGAATAGAAGTAAAATTAACTAAATTCACCCAAAATCTTACACGTAGACTGCAATACCAAATTTAACTAATTTATTCATTTTTTCGAAGACATGACACGCTGAAAAACGGAATTAACCTATTCGTAGCACATTTCATGCACCTCGTTCGAAGAATCTGCAGAAGTGTCAGCGAACTGAAAAGGAATGGACATTCGAGGCTAGTTTTTGAAACCACAGAATACACCAGATCGCTTCTGTTTTTTCTTTCAAGACCCACTGAAACTTACTTCTTATTAGGAAACTTTAACACCTTAAACAGTTGACACGGAAATAGAAATCTAAACCTGCTAGACGTACTTTATATTATATATACCGTGCGTTTTGATGTTAATTAAATTCATTTCAATACAACAAATGCACTAGACTTTCTTTCAATGATTTCTTGGCCCTACATATGTTTCGGCATACCTTGTGCCATCCTCAGGGGGGTCGTCGAGAGTTCACATCTTCAATACATCCAATTAACCAATTGAGTTAAAAACAAGTGGATGTTTTGAAGATTGTGAACTCTCGACGACCCCCTGAGGATGGCACGAGATATGCCGAAACATATGTGGGGGCAAGAAATCATTGAAAGAAAGTCTAGTGCATTTGTTGGATTGAAATAAATTTAACTGCTAGACTTAGTTTATGGTACGTGGATTTTCTAAAAATCAGCCTAGAACTGGTGAGCCACAAGGCCTATACAATTTGGAATTACGGACGTTTCCGGACTTCGATGCAGTGACTACATTTGCACAGTCATGACTTGGATGACTTACATTCGTTTGTGAGAAGTGGTAGAACGCACTTATACGAAGTTTAGATTTAATCTACAAGTACGTGTAGTAAAGTTTGTGTTAAATGCAACATTTTTATACCCTAATATTTTCTTGAGTTTACGTGTGTGTAAAGATTTATTTTTTCCCAACAAGAACGACAATCAAACACTGCAAGGTATGCAGCATACTTTGCAGGAGATAGGAAGATGTTCGATGGATGTGACACGGAATCGCCATCTCTTCCAGGCTCTCTTGTGTCATACTTTCCCTCTGCACGAAAATGTGTGAGTCATGTACTAGAAAGCTTTACCATTTGTTGTGTTAATGTTAAGAATATGGCTCTCTTCTCTGTCCACTTCAATCCGGTAGACTAAGGCTCTAGTCGCCAAATCCTATTTGGCTCTTCTCGCGCGACCTGACAAAATATGGGAAAGTCTTACACGACAAAAGTCTTCAGTAACGTATAAAATACGTATAAAATGGCAAGAATAATGGGAAAGCAAGTAAATGGATTAGTTGATTATGATATAAACAATTTTACAATTAATTTTATTCGTTAACTTAATTTACAGGCTTTTTTAGGCGCGTTCACAAAATTGCAAAAAGCGACTAGTAGCTTAGTCGTATCGTGTCTGTCTGACTGTCTGTCCGTCCGTCCGCATGGAACAACTCGGCTCCCACTGGACGGATTTCCATTAAATTTGATATTTGAGTATTATTCGAAACTCTGTCGAGAAAATTCAAGTTTCATTTAAGTCTGACAGTAATAAAGGGTACTTTACATAAAGAGATATGTACATTTATGATAATATCTCGCTGAATTCTTCTTGGAATGATAAATGTTTCAGACAACAGTTGTAGAGAACATCAAAACACAATTTTGTATTCAATTACGTTTTTTCGGAAAATCGTGTTGTTTATGATATAATGTGGAAGAATATAGTAGAGTCAGTCAGGCCACAGATGACAATATAATATGGCGCATGCGTTTTGCATTCTGGATGACTAAGGCTACAGACACACACTCAGAATATTTAATACTTATTGCTTTTCCACGGCAACAATGGTTACGCGAACGCGCCTCAATGTTACGTTGTACGTACATTGCCTGTCTTGTTTGCAATGGAAAAGACGTCTTATTTAGAAGTCAAGTTTGTCCGTCTGTCTGTTACCTAACATGAGACAGATGAACACTGGACAAGTTATTTTGAAACTGGTATGTGAAACCTTCTAAAAACAGTAAAGTACGAGTAATTCCAATTCTCGTTACGGTGTCAAGGAAGCAACAGCTTATATAAAGATCTACCTGTATATCTGCGAACATCTCGAGCGGAAATCTCCAAATATTTATCGGAGAAAAAGCGTTTCAAAAAAGTTGTAGAGAAAAGTCTAAGAGGCGTTTTATATCCAATACACTTTACAACTTTGAGATGTGGTTAGAAATACCTTAGCTAGTTCAGAATTTTTCTGAGTTTGTCGATCTTAAAATTTCATACCCTTTTCTATAAAGTTCCTCCGTCAGATATTTCCCGCAGTTAGTTTTATGTTCCTACAATTTCGCAGCCTCTTACAGTAAGGTTCAGTCTGCTACAGTCCTATCATCTCGTATCACTGAACGTCGAGACCTTTTGGTCACTCCTGTTACGTATTCGGGAGGTCCCCACTTCAAATCTTGGCATGAAGAACGACTGTCTTTCTGTGGCTTCCCGTTGTCCCTCCAGCGACAACACATCATTCGACGTTGTATAATTCTAGAATTCATCTTAGCTGCTCAATATGTTATTAAAATAAATACATAAATAAGTAAATTCTCTTGCGTTTCTTAAGTGGCGCTTACTTCCTTGATATTTAGTAGGGTACCAGAGGTGTTACGGTCTTGTGCCTAACGGAAGGGTCTCATGCGGGATTTTGAACTTTTATCGTATCTGTAATTAAATAGTTTCCTGTTACTAGTAGATTCAGTTCGTGTAAACTGGATGAATATCTTTATTGCCTGTCGCATTTAACATACTTTATATTAACTGAGAAACCCCATGGGCTTGAATCTTATTAGAAGCTGATTTCGCTCAGCTAGTCCAGAATTTCCAGAGTTTTATGTCATCCGAAGTTTTATTGTTGTGGTCACAAGAGCAAATTTCAGATCCCAAATTCATGGTGCAAACTCCTGGAGTTAATAGCGTGAACCTATTTTGACTGCAAGGCTTTTAAACAGTGCAAATTAGAGATCGCGTACTAGATAAAATACGTTGACTATCATGTCAGGTTAGCCGATCCCAGTGGCCACGCGGTCTAAGGCGTGGGTCTGCGGTCGTCCGCTTGCTGGGATTGTGAGTTCGAGTCCCGCCGTGGGCATGGATGTCTCTTGTGAGTGTTGTGTGTTGTCAGGTAGAGGTCTCTGTGTCGGGCTGATCGCTCGTGCAGAGGAGTCCTACCGAGTGTGGTGTGTCTGAGTGTGATAGTGAAGCCTCGACAGTGAGGAGGCCCTGGCCCACGAGGGGCTGTAGCGCCAATGGCAATGAAATCGTACCAGGTTATGAAATAATTTTCAGCGACAGAGAAGACGAACTGTTTTACTAGGAGAAGGAACAATGTATACATTTTTTGTATTTCCGTTCACAACAAATCGTTTTGTTATTTGCATCTGGAATTATAAACCTTCTGAACACATACATTGTGTAAATATATGAAATCATATCGATCTGCCAACCTAGGCGAACATTACAAAAGGGTTGAAACAGAAAACGGGCTTTAAAATTTTGAGCGAATTTCAGTCGCTTTAAGTTCGTAATAAAGGAAATTCGCACGAAAGATTTGCCCCAAAATATCTGTAGATTAACCATGAATTACGTTTTCTCTGAAAAAGTGTGATGAACGTAAAAAAGTCTGCGCAATTCATATTGCTGTTCAGAATGCTGGACGCTGAACGTAGGAGTGTGTAAAGTGGCTCATTGTCCGAATCCTCTGTTCGCTGCAGACCTTCTTGTGCACTGACAATATCTTAGCCCCCTCTTGAAATCCAGCACTTTGTCCTCTTGGCATTACTCACCCCATGTCCGATCATCACCCCAGGGGAGTTGGAATTATGACGTGCAGGGGACGGATGACCAGTCGGTATCCCTACAGAGAGCATATTCATGAGATGACCAGTAAACACAATTTGCTCATCTTTCTGGTAGGTGAGGATCAGTCCTCTCTCCCTTCCTTTCTGTACATTTAGGGTAGTGACCGAATCGTGATACAGAAGCTATTTTTGTAGGAGGAAGTTTTCGCATTTCAAAGACAAAATGTACTTGTTAATATTATACAACTGATTTTTGAGTGCCTTAGATCTTGGTTTGTTAGTATATGTTATTGCAACTGGAGCATGGGAAACATGAGATCGAGAACTGTGAGCTAAATTGCTGTGTCTGAGGACTCACACAGATTGGCCGTGAGAGAGAGAAGGGATCAGTTGCGAGACATAAGCGTAGATGGACACGTAATATGAAAATGAATTTTAACAAAGTGACCGAGTAGATTGGATGCATGTGGCTCACAATATGGACCACTGTCCAAGTCTTTTGAAAGCCTTACTGGAATTTCTTGACCAACTCGATGGCCATTAGCTTCTCAAGACGGACTCAGCTCCATGCACATTAATGTAATTTTACAGCAAGAAAGGCTTCTTCTGTGTTAATGACCTCCACATTGGAATTAAGCTTTCGTATCGCACACATCAGCTTTTCGTCAAATTGTGTCGGGCCTTACCTCCCCAAAATGTTGTAGATGGTACGTAACAACGCAGTCATGACACAGAACATAAGATACGAGTTACATGATCGAGTCGTCACACAGTGCGGCGTTGTGTTCAGGGCGGTACTTTAGAAAAGTTTCCAGTGAAAAAGGGAAAAAAGAGGAATCAGATTTCTCTGACTGCTTTCTAATCTACGGCATCTAATTTCATAACGCACAACAGAAGGCTTCTTGCCTTCTCAAGCGATGAAGATGAACTCCAGAACTTCATATGCTTTTAATTTTTCTTTCTCTCAAATCAAGAAGCTGATACTGACGTCATGTCCGGATATAAAACAAATCAAGGACTGTGTTTATATCCAAGCCGTTTTGCATATTAAGTTCTTAAACTTATGTATTTCAATGTCCTGACACAAACAGAAGTTTTGTAGACTTGGTAACTTTTATCGATTCGAAATACTGTGTTGACATACGCAAGATTAATAACATCTCTGCACATACGTATCCGAAATCTAATTACAAAATTGTATTACCAGCGAAATTTACAATGTCTCCTTACTTCGAAATAAATGCAGAAATTTTCAGAATTTAAGTTTTGCATAATAGGAATAACAAAGACAAACTTCACGATGTTCAAATTTCTTAGGTCCAGATATTCTGTCAGCACTTTGTTCTTAGATACGCTTAGTTTATGAGATTTAAAGCTCTCAGCAGTGAGAATTAAGACTGTGGTCAAATTTCACATTTTCTCGAAGTGTTGGTAACATTCGACGAAACGAAATCGTAAAACATATGATCCTAATGTTAATTGTTATGGTCGTTTAAACTTCATATCTTATCATTGTACCTAAGATTAGTCCCTTATTAATCTTTAATATTTCGTAAGACCAAGGTTTAAGTGAAAGTATAATTATTTGATCATTGATATTCGAGAGATTTTCCGAAAATTAACACATCACTGTGACATACACTGTGAATCCTTTGGACATATTCGTGCCCAGTGTTAGGTGCCTTACGTAACAAGCTGTTACGGAGGTATTAACTGACTGACGATGATAAATACATATACATATACACATGCATGAATTACGGGGGCTTGAATTAAACAGTTGCCAATGGGAGTGGATCGAGTCCTTCCCCCATCGGAAACAGTTCAGTCACAGACGTCATTCGGAATTTATTATTTCCATTTCACTGTGTGTGATCGGACCTCCACGATAGCCAATTGTCATTAACCAATCGGACAGGACATTTGCATTTGCCCACTCAGCAACAGCTGTAAGCACTGTGAGCTTGTCATTTGTTTCAAATTTAAGGTCAATGGAGGGTTAAGGGTTATTTCCGAGAGGGAGCCCCTCTCTGGCTGACTGCAGGGTTAGATTGGACCGAGGCTAGGGATGGGAGAGAGGATTTGGAAGGGAAGCTAGAGTATTCAGTTGAATGGGTCCCTCTCCTCGCTCCCTTTGCTAGTAGTTAGGAACGTTCACCCGGGATCCCAAATATGAAATATCCCGAATTGCACTTTCGTGTCCAATTACTCACCCTGACAAGTATCGATCGCATAGCGTGGCTATTCGTACGGCTGGAGAAGAAGAACCGGTCAAGTGTCGACCGTGATACTATTCAAACATTTAAAATTACACTTTTATTCCTGGTCAGTTTTAAAACATCTCTTTATTTTTTAAGAAACCCTGCATTTAGATATAACGCATAAGTTAGAGTAAAGATATAATTTAGTGAAATTATAAATTTATCCTTCAAGGACCCCGTAAATTTAGCTCAAAAGAAATTTGGTTGACAAATTGGCACAATGAGAAACGTTCTGAGAGTTCGCCTCGATTTCTTGAAAATTGATTGAATGATAAATCTCTTGATCACTTAGTTCAACGGTAAATTTCTTGGCAGTTTGTCGCAATGATATATGTCTTGATAATTCAGTTCAGTGACACATTTTCTGACAAAGTAACTCGCTAAAAATATCTTGGCGATTCAGTCGTAGGTTTTTAAGCTGACGTATTCATTTTCTTAAATAAAATGTGAAGTCCTTTTATGCAACCGACATTTTATTTCGACTTTCTTGTGCGGGCTTCTCTGGAACACGCAGGATCCCCCGTTCTCCTCCCCCAGGGCTTACTGTCCCTTCTGTCGTGCTTTGCACTTTAGTGCTGTCACTAGCGTGTCGTGTTTGCAAAGCAACCGTAGCTGTTGATTCACTTTGTGCGCAATTCGGAAGAAGGTCATAAAAGGGAAAGCTGATATCCGTCCTTTCGAATATTCGACCTCTGTCACTGATCCAGTAATTGCTATGAAATTTGGAGTCGGTTATACAAATATTTAGGTCTAATTTATTTTGGCCGCTGTCGGTCTAGTGTGACGCCTAATTTACATGAAGATCAAATCGACTACCCAAACACCTCATACACAATTCAACTCACAGAGAAACTACAGATCTTAATATGAAGAAGACATCAAAATTTGTAATATCTGCGGTTTGAAATATTTTACTGTGTACGTCATATGAAACGAAGTGCAAGGCAAAATAAATTATGCTTCTAAGTAGTGTAGGCCAAGTATCGGGACTGAGCTGAAAGTTTTTACTCCCGTATAAAGAGGTACATGCAGTATATGAACATCAAGAGTAATGGTGAATGAAAATTCTAAACGAAGGCTTTTTAAAACGTTATTATCTAAATTCTGATACACATTTAGACTGCTGTTAATATAAGACAGAAGTTTTCATAGTTTTACTTTTGAGATTCAACCACAGAGAGTAGCTGACGTGTTACAAAATGTGTGGTCATGCTGTCAAGAACTGTAGTTTTATTCATTTTCACTCAAATGTGATGTGACAGGAGAATATAATTCTTTATACGTAATAAGATAGTAAGAATGAGTTCTTCAAACCAAGACACAAGAGTGCTTGAATTCGAATCACGTAATAAACATTTGAAGTGATTTTCAACCATTCCTCGGAATCATTTTGGTGTCACATGTTCTATGCATTGCTGATAAATTTATAATAAAAGCGAAATAAATTTTCTAACAAAGCTATTCGCCACTGTAAGCCCTCGCAGTTAAATCTAATTGGGAAAGTAAATCGAGTTTGTCTGTGCATTGAAGTTTGGGCTAGCTTACCTTCTTCTATGAATGAAGTTACCTCTCGTGAAGCGCCCTTAAGGAATATAAGGCGAACGAAATTAGAGTTTTATGCGTTTTAATTTTCGGCATTAGATTCAAGGAGTGGACAGCTTCATACTTCAGCTTTCGTATCCGCCTCAGGGAACCAATACGCCGATAAATATTAGATAAGAAGGCGGATGAACACCATAACTAGTCTGGGCGTGGGGAGTGGGGAGAGTGCAAAAATCATAGGCCCACTAATATTAAACTTCGAACCTCAAACACTTACGTAACCACATTACTGACGAACTTAAAACTGTCAGCCCTGTCTCGAAGATAGAGTAGTTTTATACTTAAAATTATTTATTAAGTTTTTTGGGACGATGTGTGTGGACCCACACTGAAAACTAACGTAACTTCAGCTGAAAAGCAAAGGCCATTTGGGGAATAGGTCCTTATTCTCATCTGACAACTAAGGTTTGTCATTTCTCATCGCCACTCCGACGCGCGTGGTCCGTCAGCTGAATGGGCTACGTTAATACGTTAAACGACCTTACAGGAAGTGGCAACCGATAGTTGCCAGATAAAATAATCACCCCATGCAATAATCAACTGACTCTTGAAAACACAAAGTATGAAGATAGAAAGTGGATTTTTCTGGTTTAAAATACTGTCTATTGACTGGCTTAGACCTTCAAGATTACCGTTCAGATAAATAAACATCGTCTGATACCTGACAGAGAACACATTCCGTAACCATTATAAAATTAATGGGTAAATGCTGTTTATAAAAATAGTCAACGTTTGTTCTCGGAATCACATGAAACACGTTAATACACTGTGTTGCAAAATGCAGACTTTTTAATGTTGAAGAAAGTTGTTCATATATCCACGTTTAATAAGCTGCTGAAGGAGTAAGCTGCTCCATGAAGTTAGTTACTTTGTTTCTTAGTTCGTTATGTGGTTCATTTGATTGCAACTTTAGCCATTAAGGTTACTTCGTACAAGTCCTTAGCTTGCAAGCACTTCTGTCACTTCTGCAACACATCTATCGTCTGGAAAAACTTGATCAGTACATCTCCATACATCATGCAGCATATGCAATTACTTCCTATTTTGCAGTAGAGGGACCCATATGGAGCTCTCGCCTGTTTTACTGATGACTTCTTCTGTTGTACAGATGAATACGAACTCATCTTTCTGCTTTGTGGTTGAGTTGTGCTATACTTTATTGCATCCCAGAAATAAGAAACATATTAAAAATATATTAGTGTAATATCATCCAAGTACGAACACGACGATAGTAGATTCATTACCCGAAACCTAGATCAGCCACATACACTTCAGTAATAGTACACTTTTCAGTATAATCTGATATTTCCGTAGTCGTGACTGAAATTTTGGACGTCGTCTGTTGTCACAGGCTAAAACATCCACAACTATATTATCCACAACGTTTCGGAGACTAAATGTGCCTCCGCCTTCACTTAGAAAGAGGACTGGTTGGCCTGTTAGAAGGAGCTGGTCTCAAACCCTGGATACAAAACAAACTCTGGAACGAATGTATAGGCGTACATGTAACTCCAGAAGTAACCTACAATATATGACTGAATTAAGTGAAGTAAAATTTGAATTTAAAACTTGGCCGGCCAAATGTTCTAAGATACGGAGTCAGACTACATACAAGCAGCTTGGTGGTAGAAAGAAGTTAAGCTGTATATAATCTGTTGATTTCAAGTGTCAGTGTCAGGTTAACTGCATGGCGCCTAAGAATCTGATGTCTTCAAAGATACAGAGGACAGACGAAATGTCAAGAACGTTGCTGTCTGGTAGCATATTACCGACAATTTGGAAGAACTTATTGCCTTATGGCAGACTAAGTAGCAGTGCGTCCGAGTAGATGATAATATCTATAATCACCGTCGTGAGAACATCAAATCTCGCGAACAGAATATCGTTACTGGGATTTACTTGGCAATTAATGGATCTGTTTCCCAGTCTGGACGTCGATAATCTTGAATGAAAATTGTTATAACTTTCCCCGTTTATTCCTGGCAAGAACTAAGACAATACATAAAGAAAAGGCCATGACCACTAGACACATCTCGCTCATTTTATCGTTTTCATCCTTCTCTTCGGCACTGTGTAGCCTATATCTAGCAGGCTGGCTTTGAGGTAACACTGTACAATTTTATTGTGGAGTGTTGCTGTTAGAATTTTAGCCGTGTCACCGAATACCCTGACGGAGAACTCTCGTGACTTTTCTCGGTGTACCCAAACGAATACCGAAGGTGGTGGCGTAGGACACAACCATGCCCATCGAATCGTTATCAGCTCACCACTCCAAAAATTTCTGAAATTTAAACATCTTCACTAAAACAATTTTTGGCCGAATAAATAAGTATATTATCGAGTCACTGACTGACACCTTCTAAGGTAAAGTTGAAAACCCCGTTAAATAAATTATAAATGAATAACCAGGGCGCTTTTACTATTTATTGAGTCTTTCTAGAGCGTCATATGCCGTTCTTGCTCTGCAGTGGACCTGTGCTGCAATTATCACAGGACACCTAAGTACCAGACACCCGCACTGACAAATTGAACAACTCACACCATAGAAATTGCAGGAAAAAAGAACGTTGAAATTAAAATTGATGTCCCAGCTACCACTTCAGCTTGTTCTCCTCTCGCGTATATTTGTTTTACCTATGAATACGAACCATGCTTCATAACACGTATTTTTTGTCAATGGTTGAAACAAACAAACTATAGTAATTCTCATATTACGCATAACTACAGACACAGAAAATTTCTTCTGCCACTTTGCCTTATAGCTAACTACTAGTACATAGCGGAGTCATTTTTGTGGAGGTGATATGTTCTCAACTAGTCAAGACAACACCGCGTTTTATGAAACTCGAAGGCTAAATACCACGCTCATAAGATACCTCCACCGGCCCCTATTCTGAATAACATGCATCCAGTCCACACCTTCCTACTCTAGTTCTCTCAGATTAATATTAATATTGCCCTCCCATCTACGCCTAGGTCTTCCAAGTTTTTCCGTCAATTTCTGTGCAATATTTCTGTATGTATTTCTGAAATCTTTCACGCGCCCTCTGTGCCCTGACCATCTACAGCCCTTCATTTGTTTATCACAGTACTAGTAGTAGGGAGCAAGTTATGAAGCACACACCATTAAGCAAAATTTTCCGCCCTTCTTCGCTTCCTCTACCTTAGCTCCAAATGTTGTCCTACTCTATCCTTAGCGACCTTTCCTGAGACATCCTTAATGTATGTAATGCCTTAACAAGAGAGTTTTATATTCATACCAAACAACTAGTAAAATCGTGTTTTCATGTACGAATAGAACCGTATGTGGGGCGCTGAGGTCATTATAAATCCGTTCTAAACCAAATGGTTTTGAATTAGCCAGTAGCTTTAATCTTGACGACATGCTCTGAATTCTGAATGTCATATAGACAGACTTCCTAAGGAATTTCCCTATTTTAATAAGCCTTAAATACACCATGACACTTCAATTTCTTTACCATCGTAATTCGTCCTCGCTTCATTTTGTACATATTTTCATCTTCATTGACACCACAGCCAACCATTTGTAGTAATCTTGTATGTATTGTAAATTCTATTCAGGCAGTCTCTTATAATCTTAACACTGAAGATCGGCCCATCGTATAGCCATTTTCTTCATAAGACGATGCACACGCGTAAACAAACACTCACACTGCTAGGAAATTAAAAATCAGAAAAATGCCGCTGTGTGTAACATAAGAACCTTTGCGCCTGAGCAGAGTAGGTACCGGTACAGCTGTGTTGTGAATTTATACAAAGGTCGCATGCATTTTTATTGGATACCTGAAGTAGACGTTAAAAATTTAAGTACGTATGTTCTCATATTATGGGTCTAAAAATATGTTATGCTTAAAATTTTAAAGACTTGTTATTGTCATTATAATCATTATTATAATCATCATCAAAGGTTAGAAGAAAGAGCGGCAGCATTAGAAGTATTAGTCTTGGTGGTGGTGGTAGTTGCAGTATTAGTAGTAGTGGTAGTAAATAGTAGTAGTAGTAAATAGTAGTAGTAGCAATCATATGGTTTGTTTTTAACATAATAAATAAAGGAACTCTTCCTGCAGTACGTGTAACATACACAATTTGCACCGAAACGATATTTCGTGAACTTACATCTTTCAGAAAAATGTAAAATGCCTGTAAATTTAAAGTTTCTGTTCATGGCATGGTGTGCAAACAAAACGCCAAGAACCTTCTCAACCATATCCATTCCAGCAAACGTTTAGCCGTCCCTGGCTCCAGCAGCAAAGTACAGTAGTAATAGTCATTCCGTGCAGCGCGTCTTGGTAGAGTGCAGTGCTAAATAATTCACAAAGTTACCAGAGTGACCGGGGCGTCTTCTTCGCGTCAAGCTCCAGCGGCCAAGGCCTCACAAGGACCTTGGAGACCTGGGGGCAGGAGCGTAGTAAGACAGAGTCTTTTATTAGTGGGGAAGGAGGAGAGAGGAGGAAGTGAAACAAAAAAGAGCTGGAAATCTCGACTTCGATGTACTCACAGCAAGGGGAGTTCCCTAGGGACTCGTGGGGTGGGGAACTATAACCTGTATGGGGAGTACGGGTAATGAGGGAGGTCGGAATCAAATTGCTGTGGAGTGTGTCTCTGGGAATTATGAGAAATCTAATGAAACGTCAGCGTCTTTGATAAGAATATCCAGGAAGAAGCTCAAGAATATCCGGAAAACGCTCATTTTAACGATTACCCCTGAGCCTGAGTGTACTGCCAACAAGGAGATTTGTAGAGTAAATGTGTACGCATTCCAGACCTTAGCTGTGTAAAGAAGTAAGTAACAAGCTTCATGTTCCTACCGATTTATCCCAGGATATAAAACCCTTATTATTCATCGGTTGGAGGTTTGGTGGGCCCCAGAACCATCTTGAACACAGGGCAACAAGGATGAAAGCCCTGTCCCTGACGTGATTCGAGCCAGTAGCCGGTCACCTTAGTGACCGACCTACCGTGGCTCACGATTTGTTGAAATAATGAAATATTTGTGCATCACTGAGAAGAGCCAGCCCCGAACACAGCTGTGCGCAGTGCTTCAACCTGGTGACGAACAGCTGTCTTCCTTGCATTAAATGTAATACTCATCTTGAATAGACATATTTCTTACTTAATAAGAAACGAATCATTAGAGTGTATGAGAAGATTGAGGTCTGTAATTTGTGTGAAGACATTAACACATATGTGAAGACATGGATGGTCTGTGCAGGTAGAATGAAGACTGGTGCAGAAGATAGCAAGGAACTGTGAACCTGAAGGGCGAAGAGTGACAAGAAAGCAATTGAGACACAGGAAAGACATTAACATGCATGAAGACAAAACTGCGATTACGGTAAAAACATTAACATGAATGAAGACAAAGCTTTTCATAAATTAGAATTGTTGGGAATGAATTTGTTCTGTTTTCTAAATTCTGCAGTTCCTTCTTCATGTTAATTGAACGTTATGTGGTTTTTCTGTTGAGTTACGGAGTGGCATAACAGTGGAGAGGCGTAGCAGGTTTATTTAAACGTGTGGCACGTTACTGGGCATTTGCCTGTTATGAAATACACAACGGACATACAGGAAAATGTGTCTTGCATAAGCTGCGCTGTATCACCTACCTGTATTTTATGCAGACTCATATATAATCTGTGCCAGGGGTGCACAAACGTTCCAAGTCTAGAAAAACCTCAAAACTCTAGTCACAAGAAGGGTAACATGATGTAAGTTCAATACTCAGGACTCACAGACATTTGGCGCCACTGTGCAAAATTTACTCGTCCGGGCGACCTGGTGCCCGGTGCTTGGGCACTCCTCAGCGTAGCTTTTAGAGTTACGTTGGCGTTAAATTCGTTTTGAGGCAGTACGCCCAGCCATTTTCGTTTGGAGAGTCTAAAGGAAACTAATAAAAGCCCTAGCCACGTTATCCGCCAGTTCGATAACTTTTGAGTGGATTACGCTTAAGGTAGCATGTTTATTAAAAGCGCGTTGCTAGCTTCAGTATAGGCTACCGTGTCTTCCTTCAACAGACCACAATTATGCAGCATATCAAGATTGTTGTAGTTGGGACGTTCATCACCGCCATCATAAAATCCCACCACTTCACACCATCCAAAGGCTGCACATTTCAGTTCACATCTTTGATGCTTCTCACATGTCCTTTCAGTATCTACGACGACGAAGGCTCGCAAGGGGTGTATTGCTGTGAAGTTTTCCGAACAGGGCTTTGTATTCATGTACTTTTTCCACTTCCATCTCAACTGTCTTGATTTAGTCACGATAATAATAAAAGCCCAAATATTTGAGCTCCTCTGTACACTTTCTCCCCCTTTTCCGCCTCTTTTCTGTCCAGAAGTTCTCCTGAGTCGTCCAACATACTACATCCGTTACTGTATGAAGGATTGCTTTGTTTGTGTCATATGACACACGTTTGGTTTGTCATTACTATATTTTCTATGCCGACTTTACTGATGAAGTTTATATATCTTCTATAAGCATAACTGAAGTTACATCATCTAATGTTCAGTAGTCTGTCAGGTTCCAGTGTTTCAGTGCTATGTAAAATATTACCTTTTGCGAGTCTTTGGATCTGAGTTCCACTGAGAGCGTGTGTGCCAAGGACTAGTTAGGCCTACTAAGAACATTATGAATTAGTAATCCACGCAAATCGAATGTACGTCTCAGTCCCTTCCTGCCAAGCAGTTTATAGCTCAGAATACATCATTGTTAGTTCTGTGCCCTTCGTATTGTGACGCAACGTGACGTAGTTCGAGGTATGCAAATGATGCAGGTCGTTTAAAGCAAGACAACCTGTACATTCTCCAGTTATACATAGGATAACATTTTTCGTTTCTCACAAGATGACGTTTTATTCGAAATTCCTTAAATAACTTCAGAAATTAAATACGCAGACAGGGAGACTGACCTTCACGGAATTGTGATAAATGTTCCATACTTTTATTCGGGAAGTTTTGGCCATGCTTTCAGGTGTCCTGGCTAAGGTTGTTTTAATTTTCTGAAGTGTTCCAAACAATTTCAACAGCCCTATATGACCCTTGTAATCAGCCTTTCACTCGGAGCGAGATGAGATATTTTTAAAGCTTTTATTAGGAAAACCTGAAATACTGGGGAGGACTGGACATAAATGGGAAAATAAGCATAATATTAAAAATAATTATCCTTATAATAATAATAATAATAATAATAATATAACGCCGTTGCAATTTCAGGAGATACAAATTTGATAAAGAAAGAAACCGAAAAGATTTTAATATGTAAAGACCTTACAATAGAAATAGAGCTCATGTGGAATGTAAAAGAAAAAGTTATACAGATAATAACAGAGGCAGCTGGAACCATCTCAGAATCATTCAGACATTACAGGAGGAACATACTTGGAAAGCACGACATCAAAGAACTACAGAAAACAGCCATATTGGGCACTGCGCACATTCTTCGGAAGGTATTAATGTACAAGTAGGGAATGTTTATCGTGAGAAAATAGCATTACATGTAACATAAATTGTTGCTGCAACATTATATACCGTAGAAACATGGTTTGCTTCAGGTGTGTAGTTTAAATACCATGCATTAAGGTGATAACAAATAATAATAATAATAATATTAATATTAATAATGTTATCCTAATGTAACTCGACTTAAGGTTCACTTTCATGCTTCGAATCACGCAATCACAATCCAGCTCATAAACAAATTATATCTGTGGAACCTACTCGTTTTATCTCTCTCTCGCACCCTGTTCGAAAAACGCTGTAACTGTGCGACCTTGACGTAGACCGGAAGTAGTTTTATTCCCCTTTACGTGTCATCTTTTACTGAACACTTTACAATGCAGTTTAGAGCTTTCCAAACTTTTGCGTCAGATTAAACTGTCCCTGTTCGGGCGTCGGTCTGCAAACATTCCAGTGCATTTAATTTATTTTTCGCCCTTAATACGAATCCATTAAACTTACTTCTTAAATCTTCTTCCACACACAGTTAAGGGAAAATAACATTCTTATAACAATGCGCACTGGAAATTTTCTCGACTGTTTTTGTTTTACCTCCTTCACAGTATTCAAAACAGGCAGGGTTTACAGTTATATGGGTCCTGTTACGAGTATTTCGAATAAACATCAATGATCAGGATATAGACTTACTGAAAAGTACAAAATAAAATTATCTGTAACGGGGCCCAACGCCTAAATGACCGAAAATAATATCAATGAAACTTTCTAAGTGGCATGGTAACAGGTGAAAATTAAAAACGCGTGAGAACAGTACAAACGTTTGATGCGGAGACATTTTTGTGTCTTAGAGAGTCGATCCGTCGTGGAGGGTCTGAATACGAGACTGGCTCAGTTGCAGTCGAAGTGATGAACATTGTAATTTGTCTCATTCGACGATGACAGAAACGGCATTTAAGAAGGGAGGCTGCAGTGAGTAGCGTAACGACCGTTCGCTGATGATGTGGTTATTAGGGCCGACAGATGTAAAAATTCTCACACATGCACATAGTGTCCGAACGCAGGGGACTGGTTTGAAGAAGGCTAGCAACAATTGATGGCGACCGGTGCTTCCACATATATGGCGAAACAAGATCTGGAAAGAAATCTGAGCGCTGCAGCTACACTTCCTGATCGTCATCTGTCCTTCTCCAGACATATGATTCTATAAATATTCTCCTACACACATCGCTCCAGCAGAATTGGTAAACGCAGGCCAAAAAGCGATAAAAGTTCCGGCGTCAGGTTGTACGCGTGTATTACGTATTCTGTATTATGTATTTTAAACAAATTTTACATGGATTAATAACTTGGCTCGGTCTGGAGACCGGTTATCTTGACTCAAGTATTCATGGATTTCCTCAGTCTCTTCACCCAAATGCCAAGTTAGTGCCGTAAATTACTTAGGAATCGCTTCCTTCTACGTTTTTTGCAATTTATTAGTCAATTATAATCCTATTATTCAACACCTTACAATCTGAAAAATTTTGAAGAAAGCACCATTTTTTTTTTACATGGTGAAGGGCCCCGCAGCAGATGCTACGGACGCACCACAGCCTTAAGGCTTTTTCCTATGATGAAGATGAAGATGAGCAGTTTTTTTTACCAAGTTTTACAAGTAATAGAGCACCAGTGGAATGAAACTGACAGGGGAAAACCGACAACTCGGAGAAAAACCTGTCCCAGTGCCGCTTTGTCCACCACAAACCCCACATGGACTGACCCGGGATCGAGCCCGGGCCTCCGCAGTGATAGGCCGGCGACTAACCGCCTGAGCCATGGCACGGCCTTAAGCACCATTTAGTAATGCAAGAATAAGAAATATATAATTAACAACACTTTTTCAGACTGTTGACCTGCTGCTTATTCCGCGTCGAGTCGAATACGACTAGGTAACTCCATGGAGAAGAGGCTTCGTTCAGAAACTGACAGTCGCTTATCATGTTAGTAAATCTGTTAAATTATATTCAGTCCGAATTTCAGTTACTACCTTCACAACAGTCTGCCACTGGATCGTATACTGACCGAGATTAATCAATTCCACAACATCACAAATTATTTTTGTAAGATTTACTTCAAAAGCATAAATTGTTTACGTTTAAATCTCCCAATTGGTCTCCTTCCTTCAGATTTTGGGACTAAAATTTTGCATTCTTTCGTCATCTTTCCTATGTAGACTACAAGCCCCAACAATGTCATTCTGTTTGAAGTGTTCACCCTCATGTACGGCAAAACGTAAAACAGAGTCATATTTCTTCTTTTCAGCATCTTCACTTCAGATCTGTATAACGAAAGAATGAACATTTTTGTATCTATTTCCATAGTTATGGTCTCACATTAGTTTCAGCGCAGTAGCGTTTGTTTTTACTGTGTCATATGTAAGTAACACGCATTCTGCTTTGACATTTCAAAACGTATTGTGCACCTTCAAAGATTGATATTTATTACAATACCGGAATGGGATTTGTTTTTCCATTAGTTGAGTGAAACGAACAGAACCGATATGTGTTTTAGACTAAATTCCGCGTACTGTGCGGCAGTCGAACAGCTTACTACAGGTAGCAGTGAACTACGATTCTTCCGCCGTCGGTTGTTTTTCCGGTTCGCGCCTCTGTAAGAGGTTTGTCGTTTTGATGGACGATGTCAGCCGTCACCCTGAATGGAACGGTATTGTATATCCTGTTGAAAAGTGACTTGAAGAACATAAATGCCCGTTTCATAAAGGTATTAATTATTTCGCGGAAATCGTCACTGAGGGTTTATGATGTCAACTTTATCATATCAGTTGCAGCTGGCTCTAAACTTTGTCCGTACGTTGGAATTCTAAGAAATGCAGGCCAGGCCTGTGCTCTAGCAAGTGCTAATGATAATATTGCTGTATCTGAATATGTGTGGTACCTAAAAGCCACACTGCATTCCGATTAAGACTTTGACCAGGAATGTGCGTGTATGCTGTATTACAGCCATATCGATATTGACAAGCAGAGTCCCTACTTAATGTGGCAGTTAGTTACATGTGGGAGAAGTAAGAGATGCGTAGAAACTTTTCAGAAAACTGACCCGATAAGCAACTTAGGAGAAATAGGCGTAGACGTTCTATCAGTATTAAATAAAACTTAAAGAAGTATGAAGATGTCGACTGGAATCGAGGACTCCATTCTTTTGGGATATGACGCGGCGTCACTGCTTAATCGGTTCCCGACCTTCTGAAGGAAAACAGTATAGGATATTCAAGAACCCAGTGACGGGATAATGAAGTGTTCAACTATACCGTTGTGACGACATTAAGGCCTGGACTACAGTCATTGAAGTCGCTACAGGCACTAGTGGCTGGATGTTATGAACATGTCTCATACAAGGCGCGTAGCCGAAAATCGATTAGTTTCTCTAGGAGTCTGCTGCATGAAGTCACATCTTTGGATTATACATTGCTTAGGTAAACTCAGTCTGAGGTATTGTTAAATACTAGGCCAAACACTGAACATCTGTCGTGTGGGGTTACCGCAGCTAGTTATAACGAACTGTTTGAATGGCATGCATGACTTTCAATCTCCTTGTAAAGTAGGCTTTGTAGTGCAGCCCTCATTAACTGTTGACTGAATAGTGCTCTTCATTTCCGCCTTGCCTTTATCGATTTAAAAATGATTTTTCAGCTTTCAAAGAATGTTTTAAATTATAACGTATAGAACTGCGTTTGTAGTAGTTCTAAATTGATGAGCCAGCTTCATTTCCATGGGCGGAACGTCCAGGTTCCGGTCAAGCGTGGTTATGTCCACCCTTGTAATTTGTAAAGTAAATTTGTAAATGAGGCGGGCAATCATGATCACTCGTTACTGCATAGTGTTTCCTGACGCAATTCGGCTTCTTTTAAAATCATGTTTATAACATCAAGTGTGAAGTTGAAGTTTTATTAAAACTAAATAATACAATTCTCTCCATACGTGCTACATGTCTCGCCCATCTCACCCATATTTTCGTTGACAGTCAACAAACACATTTCTAAAGACATAACTGGTTGAAGATGGCTTATTAATTTGTGCATGTAGACTATGTATTTGAAAACATAAGATATTTAGCCTATATTAACGGGTTGTCCGCTCCTTTGCGTCTAAGAACACGGAGCGTGTTTGTAGCTTTTGGAAATTAAGCGACTTAGCTGTTTAAATTTTTATTTTTATTGACTGTATCACAATTTTTCCCCTGAAGTAAAATCTGTAGTTATAACATCGAAAGATAAAGTAGGAAAACTCAGTAACTTGGAACAGGACATTATTTGAACATTATAATAACTCCAGACGTAATTCTGGAGAACTTTAAGTGTCTGTGTAAATTATTTCAAATTAGTGTGCATGTAATTGGTAAGCACGTATCTATAAATAACGAAAACCTTCGCTCAGAGGATGATATTCGTTGGACTTAATTCGTTAACATTTCATGAACTTTTAAACATTTTGGTGCTATACTGAACACTACATTGTAGAACGAGGCCTACTGCTTTTAATTTGTTACAGTTGTGATTAGTGAACTGTACCGAACTTAGATTTTATCTTTTTCCTTCCTGAAAATAATGAAATTGTAAATACGATAATCTGATTCCACATTGGTGACTTTTATTTGCAATAAATGAACATCAAAGTCAGTATGTTTGGTTTTAATATCGTAGAGAACTCACCTGGAAAACGTGCGCTGAAGTTGTGCAAATTCCCACTCGTTTCCCTCCATTTTGCGCTATGATTTCTTTCACTGTATGTTTGGTACAGCGCGTGTCATTAAGGTGATTTCCGACGTGAAAGGAGGTGGCTGCTTGGGAACCTGTATGTGGGTGGGGAAAGTTAACAGAGCATTATTTCCAGAAAAGGACCTGACGATATAGACTAGATTCATCCAGGTCACAATAGGGTCAATGGCTGGCTCTTGTGAATACGTGGACCTTCAGTTTCCATAAAAGCCTGGGAATTTCTGAAGTTGCTGAAACTCGATTGGTCAGCTTGGTGAAAATAAATGTTCTTCTTGGTGTTAGTCGGTAATGGAACGGGGTTCTTTCTCCCAAGTCTTGTTGTAGAATTTAGTTTTATTGCGTAGTGAAGAAACACGCCTGCCTTCAGCCTATTGTAGCCATAAAAATAGAGCGGCTTATAATGTTACACTTTTATATTAAAATTTACTCAGGTTCTTTAGACGAAAGTTGTTGCATGGAAGTCACGAAGTAATTATGGAGACTAATATTACGTAACGATCCTGTATCGGTTGTCACGGTTATTCTGTATCTGTAGTACCAAGTGGTGAAACAGTCAGTATAGTGGCTAGGCTTACGGGCTGGACAACTTCAGTTCGATTACCGGAAGGAGTAATCTTTTTCTCTTCTTCGTCGCGCCGGTTCTGGCCATGGGACATGCTGACTGACCCATCCAGTGTTTGACGCAGTCTTTTCCTAGGGTCAGAGCGGTCGGGGAATGCATCTGCACACACACCTTCATCTACGGCCCGTACATCGTGATGATGTGATTAATTCAGTGCAGTGAAGTCTTTTCGTTTACTGGGTGGTGGAAGAACCGTGAAACGGTAAGTGATAGTTGAGCAGAGCTACGATAGTTTTTCAAGAAGGTACCGAAGTCTCACTCAGTATACACACTACGTGATGCTAAAATTCTTGTGCGCGGCTCTTCCACAGTTTTATGTTTCTTGTTCCGTACTCCTTTCTTCCAGCTTCAAATACTGATGTTTGTGAATAAAATTATCCCTGGCATAACATTCCATTCTGCCTTGTATGTAATATATAAACACAGTTTAAATGAAATTACTGAAGAAATATTTTATTCTGCTCTTCGCATCAAGACCAGCAGTATGACATGTGCAGCAACAAATTCTGTGCCGCTTAGCGCATCTGCAATTTACATGGATACCTCCGCAGTGAATGGCTCCATTCCAGCAAGCAGCTACATTCCTTTCTGCAATCCCAACGGGCGTGACGTACTTTATTACGAGTTGTGTTCGTCGGTCTGTCTGCTCTCTCTCTGTCTTCTGATGGTGCATATAGATGGGCAATTCACACTCTTTTCATCTCGCGAGTAGGTCCTCTTTTGCTATAATTACTCGCCCATCGGGTGGATGGAATGGATATATAAAAGCATTCATAGCCTCAGTGTCAATGAGGAGCACCGAAATGGATAACACGGAGTGAATTACAGTTTCAGAACTTGAGTGGGAATGTTTACCTGAGATCAATGCTTCAGTTCAGTAGAAGCTCTTTATTAACACGTAGCATTCAGCAGTAAAAAGAGTTGTGCGCAATTTGCAGGATCATTCGTTAAAGAGAGGGAAATTTTGGAGCTGAAACTAAAACCGGAGCCTAAAAGCCTCTAAAACAAAGTAGAATGTCAGTAACATGAGATGAACATGAATTATAATTTGCGGTTATATAAAGAAGATGCATCTCCATATTGTTCTAATTATAACTCATTGATATTGAAATAAATATATGTCCAATTTAAAATTCTTTGCAATGTCCGGGCGTTTTGTGTTCAACATCAGTAGGATAAGACGGGAAAGGCACGTAGCACGCATGGGAAATGAGAACTGCTCATATGATTTTCCTCGGAACATCGGAACAGAATATACCACTTGTGGATTTATTCATAGCTGGGAGGATAACATTAAAATGGATGTTAAGGAAACAGAACGTGAGATTGTGTCATGCCAGTGATCGACTTTTGTGAACACGGCAACAAACCTTCAAATTCCACAAAAAGCGGAATTTCTTGGCTAGATAGGCTACAAATAGCTTCTCAAGATGTACTCTGCTTAGTTTGTTGTTACGAGTAACTTAAGATTTGTACAAGAAAATTAGAGGATTGTGAAACTTAGGAGGTTACTATGACTTGTGCGTGTGAAGCTGAAAATACACACAGAATTCTGGTAGAAATACTTCTTTGGAAGTGGCTACTTTGAAGATAAAGAGCTTTGGGAGCGAAATTGAAATGGAACTGGCTAAAGATGGTGTCCAATGGCGAGCGTTAAAATTTGAGGTGTAGAAACTCTGCTGCTGCTGCAGTATTATGTGTGTAGTTTGGAGTGTCTCAATTCTGTGACAAGACTGGCTGCAAGGGGACCTAACATTCGATTTCGACATAATCGGCAAAGTCAACAGAACAAAGAACAAACTTTCTGGCGGTGGAATGCACCTACAAGAAGATGATGCATATTTTATCAAATACTTCATAATTTTATAAAACATCAGGTCTTCATCCAGGCAGTGACTTGGGTTAGAGCTCAGTATATGTTTTCGGTTGCACTGTAGCATTTCGGACGCACATCTGTGGATGTGGCATTTCAGCATTTACGAGATACCCAATTACAGTTCTCTTGCCCTTTTCATTATGCTTAATTTTCTCATGCAGTTTTCATCGTGATTATTTTCCTTCGCTTCCGTAAAGTACAACTCTTTCACGTAAAGTCGTCCTTGAAGGGTTTACACTGCTGCTCAAGACGTTTTCTCATTTTATTTATTTCAAACGTTTATTAAGCTTCATTGTCTCTATTACGTACGCCCACCATTGTACTTTATCCTTAACCAATTGGATCTAGTCAGTATGTAAGTTCTCACCCTATTCCTCCAAGATTAATTTTAATATCATCCTCCCATCTAACGTTTCATCTTTTAATTAGTCTTGTTTCTTCAGGCTACTAAACCAGTTCTCTGTTGGTGTGACCCTTACTCCCCATCCTTGTAATGTTTCGTACCCGGCCCCTTACTCCATTTCTTAATCGTTTTTTTTTCATGGCTCGACAGCCCTAGTGGGCCTAGGCTTCCTGCTTATTGAGGTTTTGAGATCGCACTCAGACACACCACAGTCTTTAGAACTCCTCTGGACGAGTTATCGGCCGGTCGCAGAGACCTCTACCTAAAAACACATAACACTCACAAGACACAGACATCCATGCCCCGGGCGGGACTCGAACCCGTAATCCCAGCAAGGGAGCGGCCGCAGACCCACGCCTGAGACCGCTCGGCCACCGGGCTCAGCATTTCATAATTATACTAACAGAAATTATAAAGCTTCCCATAGCCTAATTAATTGTTACTTTTTGTGCCCAAGGTGCAGGTATCCCCCGCAGCATTTTTCTCAGACAATGCCCCGTTTTCTTCCCGGAGAGGGAAAGGGGTAGTATTGTGATGATCGCGAACGGACCAGAAGGGCGTAAGACATATTAGGCGATTGGAATGTGTTGTTGCGAAACGTCTCATATTCACAAATATTAGGCCAAACAACATTTTTCTGTCTAATGAGCATAGCAGTGTTTCAAGTAATGTACGAGTACGTTATATTTGATTAATTTAAGGAAATCTGGAGAGGACAGACTTTATAAACGCATCTGAGCCTTGTTTTGAGTTCAGTTATATCTTAATTTATCTTTGTGCTCACGTACTGGGTGACAAAGATACAGTTCAGATAAATTACAGCCGGTGCACATGCACCTATTGTTCACTTTGTGATGTGTCACGTTAGGTTCGTCCTTACTAACATCCAGTGAACGTAGGTTTGATAATGCTTGTGTGAAAGTTACTGAAGGCAGCAGTATTGCTGTCTGCATGTTTCATCTTCAGAGGTACTTAATGAATTTAAGTTAAATTTGCTGTTGGGTGTATAGTCTGAAAGTGAGTGAATTTTATTTATGTCCGCGTCCGTCTCTTACACTGCGTACCTAACATAAAGCTGAATTCGCGTTCACGCAGTTCGGATGACTGTAGCACAATGGTGGCACTGACACGAATTGATTTTGCTTTTCGAAGGACTGGAAGAGACGAAGCACTAAACACAAAAAAGTTTGGTGCAAGCTGTTAATCTTTAATGAAGCTTCATGTTTGTACACCTCCAGGAAATCTAGACAGTATTCATATTCTTACGTACATGTACATTTCAGGACGTTTGGCGGGTCAGTGTTGAGGGTGGCGGCATTGTCCAGAAGATTTCTAAATATCAGCAGTGTTCCTAGATCGCTGTACTCACACGATTTACTTAACCATTCCAATAAACACCATATATCTTCAGCCTAAGCATTTGTGTGGAGCTTCACATCATCATCATCATCATCATCATCATCATCATCATCACCACCACCACCACCATCACCACGCAGTTCCAAACATTTCCCGCGGAAAAGAAAAACATTTTACGTGAGGGAAGTTACGTACTCTAAGCTTACATGATTTCAGCCAAATATTAACTTTCGTCTTTGGAAAGGTGATTTAAGAACACTCTGTAGAACCGATCCATTAGCTTCTTAGTCTTTGGAAAACCTGCTCCGACAAACAGGGGTTCCAGTTCAGGTATCAAGTAAAGGCTACAATTTAGTACCTGTCACCAGGACACGAAAAGAAGGTATGATAATCATTCTAAGAAAACGTTTTGAAAACAATGCTGAATGGATATCTTCTGGTGAACCATAAATTATTAATTTCCATATTTTTATCTACTCTGATCATTCATATCACCATATGGTGTTCTTGTGCAGCAGGGAAGGCAGCCAAACGCATTGGCAGTAATGTGTGCCCCTCACTTATTAAATTGTCTGTTATCATGTATACATTTTGCTGAATAAGAGAGCTGAAATAAGAGGGCGTACTTGTGAATGCACAGGAAGCACACACACAGTCTGCTATCTGATCTTGTGCAGCGCACTTCATCATTATGATTTACTGGCCCATTGATACTGTATATGAGCAATTGAACAATTTATGAAGTTGGATGCGGTAGACAGGTTTTCGTACGGATGTGACTTAGGAATAAAGCAGGACCCCACTACTACCTTGCCTCATACAATATCAGTGTACACAGAGCCTCGCTACGGTATTATGCACACTGAGCCTCGCTACGGTATCCAGACACACTGAGCCTGACTACGGTATCAGTGTACACGGAGCCTCGCTACGGAATTCGGGTACACCGAGCCTCCTTACAGTATCCACACTGAGCCTCACTAAGGTATTCGTGTCCAGTGAGCCTTCTTACGGTATCCAGACGTTCTCAGCCTCACTGCGATAGTCGTGTACACTGAGCCTCACTACGGTATCCAGACACACTGTCTCACTACGGTATTCGTATACACTGAGCCTTACTACGGTATTCTGTACACTGAGCCTTGCTGTGGTATCTGTGCATACAACCTCGCTACGATATTACGCACAACGAGCATCGCTGTAGTATCCGTGCGTACAGCCTCACTACGGTATTACGCACAACGAGCATCGCTGTAGTATCCGTGCGTACAGCCTCACTACGGTATTACGCACAACGAGCATCGCTGTAGTATCCGTGCGTACAGCCTCACTACGGTATTACGCACAACGAGCCTCGCTGTAGTATCCGTGCGTACAGCCTCACTACGGTATTACGCACAACGAGCCTCGCTGTAGTATCCGTGCGTACAGCCTCACTACGGTATTACGCACAAAGAGCCTCGCTATGATATCCGTGCATACAGTCTTGATACGGCATTCCTGCATATCGAGCCTCGCTATGGTATCGGTGCATACAGCCTTGCTACGGCATTCCTGCACACCGACGCTTCTTACTGTATCCGTAAAGTAACGTCCGTGTATCTGTTTACTAATTGTCCTTCGGACAGAGCGCACAATGTGTGGGTAGACCGAACATGTGTTATCATAATGACACCCAGATGCCATGTGTATGATGAACCATTCAGTTGCGCCTCTGTTATCGACAGAGTAACATCTTGATTTTTCTTTGATTTCGGCTATCGTCCCATTACTCTTTCTGCTCCATGTTCTTTTAGCTGATGTTTCCTATGTCGGTATTTGTAGCAAAGTGACTTTGATGTCGTCCGTGTTCTTTTTGATTCAACATTTTCGAAAATTGGATTGTGTGCCTATGCCCTACAGGCTAGGCCTGTGGGCCTGTATTTTTTTTTAAATTTGTGTGATGTTCTTGTTTAAGAGTTAAGACATTTCCCCACAGTCATTACCACCGCCTTTCCGAATTTTTAAAGCTCTCTGTGGGTTGTCCCAATTTTTTCCGTAGGCCTAATTATTTTGAAATGAAAAAGACACCAAAAAGTATTAAATCTTCACCTAAGTAGCAGGGCTCATAAACTATCTGAGAATTATTTTGGCATACTCACATACATGTGGAATCCACCAGTAGGTGTTACAGCGATCTTCACAACACATTGATAGGGTCATGTCGGCTTCATGTTTTTTAGCATCAGGTACTGCTTTGTTATGGTGGCGACGATGATGGTGATGTTAATGACAGTGATAATAATAATAATAATAATAATAATAAGGTATCTTATTTCTGTAAACATAGACACAATTTTCGTATCACTAGTCACAGGTTCTGGCGGCGTAGCGTGGGTCCCATCAACAGAGAGTTACATAAAGTTAAATTATAAAAGTGTGTTATTAAATATAAAATTATATTTTTAACAAAAATAAAGGACTTTTTATTAAAAACCACTATTTTTTTTGTATAACAAACTTTCTTACGTTAAAAGTCTGGTGGAGCTCCTCTGATATTTATGTTATTTCGGTTTTTGTCAATAAATTAAGTCTATCAACATACATCACAACCTGATGTGCCCTATTCTATTGTTTTGGAAAAAACACATTACATAATGCATTAATTACTAGTTTTCCTTAAATATGTCGTACCTTGGAAGCAATAAATAGCAATAATACAATAAAATCTTTTTCGCTCAGTGGGTAAACAACGATTTCTCGCTAGTTTATTTTTATTTATGCTATTTTCAAGGCTGCTGAAAACGTACGTCTTACGTAAACAAGAATAGACAGGTTCTGACGACAAACTTCGTTTTGCGATAATTCCTTAGCGGATCTACAGAAGAGTGACCTGACATTTCTGGCTTGATTATTTGTAGCACAATCACACCTGCAGAAATGGCGTCAGACTTTCCGCAAATTATATCAAACTGGAACAAGAATAAGAAACAAAAAAAAAAAAGGAAGCATTAGAGACAAGAGAGACCGGAAAGAGGAAAAACGTTGATAGAGACAAAACCATAAAGAGTTACACGAGTAGGCTTTTAGTTTCATTTAATGCGGAAAGCTGTATGGTTTATAAGTGCTGACCTGTGTTCATGCCCGCCCCTTCCTCTTCGCCTCAGGCAGTCGTCTTCTGAAATCCGGAGAGTTGACCTCTGACGGACAGGAGACAAGCCTCTGTCCATGTTCGGTTCTCAAGTTGCGCAGGGATTGACGCACTGTAATTACACTGGCAGTGCTCGTTCCCACGAACTTCATGTGTTCATTTAGTTTCCAGATTCTGTGGGGATTTCAAAAACCGGACTCATCATAGTCTCTTACTAAATTGACTCACACCACTACCTGCATTAAACTATGCATATATACACTTGATTGTGACAGGTACGAATTCGTTTCAGAAATAATCGTGTAAGTCATCTACAAATTTACGTGAAACAAAAACAATTAACGAAAAAGGCGGAGCTTGTGCACTAATAGGTGTTCGTACGAAGTAGTTGATGCTAGAACGGTCGTTGAAATCAGCGGCATATCTAAAATGCAGTGCACTGTGGTAACATAAATCTCATATTTACTTCATTCCCAGTTGCGCTGTTGCAGAATTACGATACTTCGCAAAACAACACAATAAGCAGGCACCATATTGCGGAGGGATGTGGTATGTTAAGTGTGTGTCTGAGTGTGTGACCTGTACGCATATAAGTCATACGGTTTACTTCCACGCACTTATTTGGCTCATTCCATAAATCTTCTGTTGTATTTTCTGGATGTACATCTTTCGAATCTCAGCCGGGAAGGCGGCTGACCAGACTCTGAGCTTTCATCAGTCCCGGATATTGCGGAAGTAGTAGCTTCAAACAGGGCACTGCTGGTACCTCCTTACTTTGAAAGTCACCAAACATGAGCATCATCTCATATAACTTTACGTTCAAGAAAAATTTTAATTATTAAACGTTGTTAAACCTTTACAACTCATTCGTATTTATTTTTAACTTTAAATTCTGCACCATCAAAGGCCATGAGTATTGCTTCACTAGTTAGCCTACCCTTCATCCTAAAAACTGAATGATGGTGGCTCTCTGAAATCGTCAATAGCTTTTGAACCATTGCACCGATATTCACAAATTTGGTATAAACATTACGCCATTAGACGCCTATCTAATGCCGCACTTTTTAATTTCCTGTACACATTCTAATAAAATCATTGCGGATGCGCGAACGTATAAGGCGGCAGAGAGTGTAGCGTCACGTTCTTTGCGGCTCTGACATGATGTATGGTAACATAACTTGAAAATAAATTAATTCTTGCGGTAATACTGTGGTTTGTGAGTAAATAACAAAGTGGCTACCGTGCCCATATGTGTGTGTGTGCTTTTCGGTTTAATGACAACAACTAATGAACTAGTAGATTTGGGCATGTGGCTTTGGGTTGAATGACGGATCATAAGTGAAACTACACTTTGTGTATGAAATGGTTTAAGCCAAAAATTATAAACCTGGTGAAGTATAGAACCTTTGAGGTTATATCTGACAGAATTAGCATGATTATGCAAAATGCGTTCATAAGTTTATCAACAAAAATAATAAATAATACCAATATACCAATAAACGTGTAGACTAAAAATTATGCAAAAGGAAAGACAACTTTATGAGTTTTCATTCAGTTTTAATTTTTCCTCAATAAATCTCGTCCTTGTCAAACAGAGTTTATTTTACCTACTGTGGTCTCTGGAAAGTAACTGGTCATTGCCGGCAAAATCCTGTCGATTGTTCTGTCACTGAATTGCATGTTGGTTTGTTATATGTCAAATATCTCCTTCCTTATATAGGATAAAGTTAAGCTCTCTAAATCCTTCTTTGGAAAAATTCTTTATTATAGTTGGGAATACGGATTGAATACAATGAAAACAGTTCTCTTAGGCGTGAGGATTAAAGGAATAGCCTTATTTGCTGGCGACAGAAAATCGTGGAACTGCACCCCAGCCACAAATCGACAATATTTCTTCACAAAGAGTAGTCCATCTTGATGCTACAAAAAGTGAAAGGAAGCTCATAATGAAGCGAGAAGACTAACTACAAGGATAAAGGGGAGTCAGGAAGAACAAGAGAATTCTCCCTCAGTGTTCTGTATCGATGCCTCTGAAACTCGCCTCTATAGAAACTCGTCTTTATTTTTCTCTGGCTCTCCAACATCTAATCAACTGTAGTATGTCTTTATACGGAAGGGACATCTAAACATAGCCACAGAAATCTCTTTTATCAATTATGTGGAAAAAACTAAATCCTGCCTCTAAATACCGGGTGTGGCACAATTACTGGTAGGTATAGCTGCATGTTACCTAACACTGCCGTAGTTCACAAAACGAGACCGAATTTGAGTAAGGCAAGTATGAGAACTGGTTTTGCTCCAGGTCTGGCTGGAAGTATTCAGAGTGAGTGCAGGTCGGAGACCTTCGTGGAAAGTTCCTGTGACTGAAGATTGTTACTGTAGCTACGCCAAATGAATTAAGTTAATGTTAAATATTTGAGGTTTTTCCAAGGGTGTTGCTGGGTTTCATGTCTTCTGGGATATGACGCTGTGTCTTCAAGCAGTCCAAGACTACTGGACCGTGAATATGAGGGCACCACGATCGTTTGAAACTTCGGGGACTACACACCTAACGACACAGTCTCACATCCCAGAAGAACTGCGTCTTCAAAACAGTACTTATCAATACTTAGCTTGGCGATGATGTCCTGAACCACTACTGGCATTTTCAAGGTTTTACTGTACGCTTTTAACAGAATTTTAAGTGTCGCACTTGAATTTCCTGTACTCAAAATTGGAAATGCATTTAAGAAGCAGTTGTAATTAGTAAGCCTAATATATTCATCCTATTGAATAAATGATATAAATGGAGTTATATTTATTTATGAAAACAATAAGAACACGTATGTGTTTAAATCAAAATTTCGACATCTATGTGTTTTGTGTTATGTATATACAGGGTATGCACAAAAGAATGGTGCGGTTTCAATAGAAATGTCTATTGAAACCGCACCATTCTTTTGTGTATATCCTGTATATATAGGAAAGTAAAAATTGGTACAGAGCTCTGTAATCAATATAATATCGTAACAGCACTGGTGGTAGCATTCTTTTCTCACGGGACGACCATAAGCTTATGTAGCAAGTTGAAATAATGACGTCAGTATCTTACCTCTAAATTCAATGGAATATTGCACACACGATAACGATGCCACATGTTAGACAATTCAGGTGAATATTAGGGCGGCCTCTTGTGCACATATTAATGAACTTTCGGGTTCTGTTTCTAGACAGGCTGTCAAGTAAGAGTGCACGCCGTGCAGTCATTTATGTAGTTATTTTCTGAATCGTTGGTATATGAGCGGGTGATTTGCTGGTGATATTAGTGTGGAATAATTTCCTATACTGTTTAATGTACAGAAACAAGCAAGTGTCCAAGAATAAAAAATGTATAGATATAAATGTCTAAAGTTTTCTAGCAAGATTTTATGCTGAATCGGCTAATCAAACCAATCATTTAATTAATTCCAAACAATTAAAATGCGTCTGTGTTTTCCACAGTCGTTATTTTGACGTAATTACGTATAAGCAAACAAAAGTGTTAAATGTGAAACAGCGAGTACCGTGTTGTCTGGCCGATACGTGGGGAAGAGAAACGAATTTCAGCCGTAATTATAAATTGTTCAAATGACTGTGCATTAATAGTGTTTTGAAATGTACACTGAGGTGCAGTGCAGCACATTCTCTCAACAAGAAACTGGCGGTGCCGTAGATCAGGCGGATAGTTGCCAGCTGCTCTACAAAGAGGTCCGCTTTCCTTCCTGGAGCAGTTATGTGGAATTTGTGGTGGACAGATTGGCACTGGATCAGGGTCTTCTCCGAGCGCATTTTTTCCCTATCTGTTGTCATTCCACCACAGGCTACACCTTCATTCATCTATCTGGGGGGCGGGGGGGGGGGGTGGGGTGGAAAATGGACCCATTAGGGGCCCCAATCCACAGTAACGTAATCTCACTCCATCTTAAGAACAGAAAAGCAAGCAACTGTCCGAGAATATGCACTTGGTAAGGCTAAACGCGCGAAGTAACATCTGCGCATAGCAGCTGGAACAGTGGGGGATATTCCGGGAGCTTCGCAAGACGTTTACCCCACGTGTATATTGGATACATTACAAATTCCGTAACGAGAATCTTTGTAACTTGAACGATTCGCCAGATATTATAGGGCGATGCAATAAAGGAATGTGGGATGGGTTGGACATATAGCATGCATGGGCGAGATTTTAAATGTATACAGAAAGAGGCTAAATGGAATACTGACGCGTAGAATGTAACATAACATTAAACTGGGCCTCAACTAGAAGGTGATAACGTGGATTTGTTTCAGCCGGCTCAGGATAGGTTTTAGTGGCTGTGTTTTGTGAACACGGTTTTGAATCTTATACTGTTGCACTTGTGCTTTCAGAAAGTATAACAGATTTAAAAACCAACACGGTAGACATAATAACACAATTTGAGACAAACCAATTTATTCCATTCTCGTGAATGTTTCGCCTCTGCAGAGCCATCTTCAGGGTGAACAATTAATATGAGTGGAAATTACTAATATTATGAAACAGTTATATCCCTAAGTCAGCTGACTTGTTACTGTTTAACAGATGTTTATTGGCCGTGTGTTTTCTACCTGTGTCAATACTACTATCAGAAATATGTACAAAAATATGTATAATCCTTAACACAACTTAGCCCACGCCAAACAAATTTGAACATTTTTCATACATTTTGAACTACTGTATTTTATACTTCAACAAGCAGGTCGGCACTAGTTGTCTTAAGAATCACATAACCTGTTGCAGGCCGCATATTTCTGATAATATTATTGATAATCTCATCTCTAATACTTTATCTCGTAAATATACGGACCCCCATTAAGGAGAAAATGTGTGGAAAGATTTTTTTTAAATAATCTGCAGCAAGTCAGCTGAATTAAGGTTTACTATGCGCGAATAATATTATTTTCTCTGAAGACGGTTCTGCAGGGCCGAAACATGTAGGAAAGGAGAATAAATTGGTTTGTCCCAATTTCATTTTATTGTTTACTTCGTCGGTTTTTAATCAGTTATAAAACTAATTAATATTTGCTTTCATACACGACGAGGAATTGTGGATCAGCTGGGCGACTTTCAACTTCTGAAGACGGTTTCTGTTCCGTGGAATTAGTTGGCTAGTCGGTTGGCTTTGCACCTTGATACGCAGCATATCCGCTTATTCAGAAATGGATAAGCGATTTACAGTTACTGCTGTTAAATGAGAACAGGTCTTCGTATGGAGTTGCATGTCTCACTGGTCATCTCGTGTTCGGGACGGAAGGGGGCTTTATTGCAGAGGCTTGGAGCGACAAACAAGCAGCGATCTGGCAGCTCTCCTTCTTTTGCTGTGAGAACTAGCATTCGCACCGAATTCTGAGCTGCACCGTTATGATTAGTAGAACGTGTCTGAAAAGCCGGTCCGGTATTTTTATAACTGAACGATACACGCATTGCCACGACAGTATAGGAATACATTTCTACTGGCAGAACAAACGTAGGTCGACCAATACCCATGAAGAGGCATCAAACCTGGAATGACTTAGAAACTGTTGATGTTGCCGATGATGACAATGATGAATCCTTAAGCAAACGAGCTGTGAAGAACGTAGTAAAGCTGTATATTTATTCATAATTATATTATTGAACTATGTTTTTCAACTTTACCCGTTATAGAACGTCCATTGAGATGAGAGAACTTGAATTCGGCGAGAGAAATGGTACGATACCGCGTTAAGTTATTCGATATGGTGAATACGCTGTAACTCAAAGGAGCTGTGCTGTTTTGCTGAATTAATAATAGTCTCAAATGCCGTAACATTCCTTTGTTTATTGGTTTTAGGTATCTGCGGGAAATGAGTATGTTTTCCCCACAAATATGTCCAAAAGCTTTGATCTAAAAAGCAGTATAGGATAATATAACAGTTGATATTGATAATGAAAGCAAGTACTTTACAAAAAAACGTGCGTAATTGCGTGTTAATTAATTTCGTATTCAAATGTTTAATGAGCAGCTTCATGCAGTATCAGCACCAACTGACGCAGCTGGGAGAGAGAGAGAAGCGATATTCATATTAAATTTCCAATTTTACCTCTGCGAAAGACGACATGTAGAGAGAGACATGTATATGCGTACAATAATTTAGTTGCAGCCTCACAACACAAACAAAATAACAACTATTCATGTTGACCAGCTACCAAATTCAATGTTATGTTGCACATAGCCTGAACATCGTATCAAAGCATTCACGTTTGTATGTATACACAAAGGTAACTATATAGATTGCAGCTCTGATTGATTGCCTGGGACCTTTGTGGAATGTTGACCAATGCAGTATACTGATTACTGATAACTGTTTGTTGAGGATGGCCCTCCTCTCTCTCTCTCTCTCTTTACCCCTACCTACAATCCCACATTTCTGGCCCTCCTCATTCCATCACTGATAGCAATAGAATAATTACATAAACCCCCATCATCCTGGGTCATCAGTAGAAAGCATGCGTCAAATTGAACATGGATCTGGGGTGTGCGAGCGAGTTCTGCATGCAACCTATAATCAGATTACAATCTTTCATCATAGCGAGGACGGCTAGTTGCAGAGGTGCATGCCATTCACCGGACAGTAAATAAAGCTGGACTGAATCCTATAATTCGCTTTCACATTGTGTTAGTGCTACAAGCTAATTCTCTGCAATTATTTGGGTTGTGCCGCTAAAAGCTCTCCAGAGACCCCCCCACCACCACCACCATCTCACTCCACTGCAGTACACCACTTTGAATGTGAAATGTATTTTGTAACGAAGTGGGTAGGGAAGCGGACGCTGGGTATGACAGGAATTCTTCCAAAAGCTAATCCTAAAGCTATACACAGGCTAAAATAATTTTCAGACGTTCGTTGTTCATATGTGGAATCGTCATAATTCTCTGGACACAAAGATCGTCGACCAATTTTCTCATCCATGTTACCAGTACAGAATTGCCATCCTACACTTTCGTTTATCGAGTCATGCATTCCATCGTGAAGCGCTGAAAATTAGAAACAGCATGGGCACCTCATTTTGTATCTGCCTAAGTTTTAAGGAAGAATCTAGGCCAAGAGCTCCCGTATCTAAACAACATATTTATGTTATTTATATCTGATTAATTATGAAAGGCAGTGTTCTGATAGTTTGTCGGGGTGACGTCATGTTTGTCGATTCGTCGGTTTGTCGTTTATTTCTGTGGAAAACAAATGAAGATCTCGATCACCTACCGTAGCTGATTGTCATACCACTGACAACTAATTGCTGTATCCTGCCTATGTACCTTCTCTTGCTCGATTTTTAGCCCTCCTTTTTCCTCCTGTTAAGGCAATTGCTTGTCGTGATATATTTCTGATAACTTTTTATTTTTATAATAGTGTAATTCCCGTTAAAAATTTAACGAATTATTTCTTCATTTGTTGTCTAAACTTTACTACTTTAATCTTCTTCTCCTTCTTCTTCTACTTCTTGCCTATATTGTCCCTTTCCCATTCGTTTTTTTTTCGACAGATTGTTACTCCTTCCTCTTCTTTGTGTTAAAACAGTTCAGTTAAATATTGTTCGACACGTGACTTTAAAGGAGGACAATGAATAATATTAGCCACACTACCTTATTTCAACCTACCTAGCCCCTGGGATTCATTTTATCTGGAGAAAATAAGTACATGTACATACTCTGTCACTGAGAGCTGAAGACGGATGAAACTTCCCCCACTTCAGATACCAGCGTCTCTGATCTGTGTTTAATTCAATATTCTGTTCACTTCCTGATCGCTACCATCCGCTGTTAGCACTCAGTTTTTATACGCTAGCTTCAACGATTACAGAATATGCGAAAATGTGTGTGTTATGGAAAGAACTGTTGAACTGTTAATGCCACCTACCAGACACAGAATAATCACGTTCTGTGTGCGTGCAAACAAACATGTGTCAGAGTGGTTTTACACTATATTCAATTAGTGGCAACGGTTGGAATCAGACCTGTGACACTTTAAATTCTGCGACATTTATCTAATTACTAATCTACCGACACGTTCATTATATTATTGATGACTTGACTCATTTCTACATTTACTTCAGATGGCTGAATTATCTAAATCGGGTAATTCGCTGAAGTCTTCTCTAGTTCGGACCAACCGAAGACAATGATCCGCTGCAAGACACGTTTCCCCGCTGGCAACAAACATATTCAGGTCATCGCACAAAACAAGACTACTAACTTTGTGTAGGGGGCGAGAGACAAGAGATAGATACCATTTAGTCAGACAGACGGGTACGAACATCTCGGAAGAACATGCTGCCTCTATTTACGGGGTCACGCTTGCTCTGAAAATGGAAGAAGTGTTTTCTTTCGAAATGTTGGTACCTACACAGCTTTCAGTTTACATGGTGTTGTAAACCAGAAGACCACATTAAGAATATGAACCACCGTGATAACCTTGAAGTGCACAATATAACAATATAACCACTCCCCTCTCCCAGTAACACCATTCTTTGTTGTATGCAGAAAAACTCAAGCGCACATGCAGAATTGTCGGTCGTTCTTATCTCGTCAGTACTGGCTTCCGGATTTCATACCACCAAACTGAGAAGCTGAAAATGGTCTCCTCCTTTTTCGTTTTTCCTGTAAATAACTTCCACATTTTCATTACAGTCTTTCCACTACACAGAGACCAGCTGGTGGTATTGCTCTGTAAACACTGTCAACATCGCAGGTGCTACCATAAACATCACATGAAAATAATATTTCCCCTTGATTACGGTTCTTACAAATATTTAGTCAAGCCCTGCTCCCAGCAATTAAGAAGGACGCCCACGATATTCGGGGCTGATGCCAGGAGGGGAAGCATGTAAGGAGAGAAAATTAGTACAGGGGTGAGCTGCGTACACACGCCAAGAAATGGGGCACACACGTAATGAACTAACATGCACAACAAATTGCCCAGCATGCTTACTAAACTAAGTTCTGAAAAAAAAAGTATGTTAACCAGAATGAAGTTGTAAACTTTCGGAACTGAATGCCCACAAAGTGTTGGTAAAAGCCACTAATAAGTTACAGGAATTAGGAAAACGATAGGGGAAACCTTTGCTCAATTCTGTATTAGTCTTAATGTTTGGAAGGGCCTAGAGCTATAATAAGGAACTAAAATTATATTCTGGATGCAAGTAACAGCAGATAATGTTTTTGAAATTACTTTTACAGTTCCATTCAGAATGTTGTCTTACCCTGTTGCTTAAAGCTTAGATATTAAGTGATACGAAACTACAGTTGTCGTATTAGTTCTTTATATTCTGGATCTTTGGTTCTTGGAATCCAATCGCATAAGTCTTTGGAAGAGGGAATTTGTTTTACTATCCTTCCAAATTTTCAGTTCTGTTTAATGGATTTAGGCTTTTAGTAAAGTTGTCTTTTGGTCCTATGTTAAAGATTACTATTTGTGTAAGTTAATTTTTTTTCTTATTTCTCATTAGTTTTGTTCGATATTTAGGGTTTGCATTAATTGTAGGCCCGTTTCGATTGAGTAGAATTATGCAATATCTTATTCGGCAATGGCCCGAATTCGCTCAAGTGTTTACATTCTGGTGAAAATAATATTACGTAATCAAATTGGAGATGCGAGTTCAGCATCACTGGAACCAGCTGTCGTTGAAATATTCGGTGGAAAGAGAGGGAATTCTTTTTGCAACAATGTGTTGGGCTTTAATTTTATTAGTAACGTCTTTGTAGGTCACAGAATTACTCCTGTCATTAAATATACCTTTGCAAGGACGCTTACAAACATCCTTTTTCGGTACTCAACAAACTTTCGTAACAACATATTTCCACACAGGTCAAGGTGTCCGCTTCAGCAAACTGCCACGTTATTTTCTCAGACAGTTATACATTTTCAACAGTACGTTACCTGACTGCTACATGCGAGCCACTATTCAAATTAATGGTTAATTATTGGAACGATCAAAACAGATACGATCTCAAATTGCAGTTCTGGAATTTTCAGTTGACATTAATTTGTAACCATTTTCCAGGGAAAATCAAGTACAACCTCGATTTAAAGTAATTCAATGTAATGCAGTTTATACGCACTGGCTAGAACTAGTATTGTTGTCCTGGGCTAGAGATTAGCTCCATGCAAAGAGCCCATCAAATTTGGTTTCGTATTTTCACCTGCCAGCAGATGTAGGTCCTACTTGCGAAAATTTTTATTTCTTTAGCAGAAACAAGTCGGTGGACAATATCTGAGTGTAACTTCAACAGCACACTTTCATTAGAATATTAGCCTACATATTTCATTGTATTGGTCTGAAATTCGGCCTGTTATCGTGAAGGAAAACAGAGATTGGCAGAGAAACATGAGCGCTTGAGATATTGGGACATTAGAGTGAGAGGAAGCTGGAAAAAGAATTACACAATGAGAATCTTTATCTGTTGAGTGTTCGTAGAGTAATATCTTATGGGGTGTTGCAGTCATTGTCCGTGTTGGGCTGCTTGACCATGAAGATAAAAGCACTGCTATGGGGAAGCACTCGCCCAAAGACACAGGGTCACATCCCAGGAGACTTGAATCTTCAGTAGAAATTCGTTGAGAACTTCAAATCTCACATGAGCGTTGATCTTATTTAAGTAGGGTGGTTTTTTGAAGGACAATATCGGCGGAGTATGTAGCACACTTTTATTGAATAATAACTGTATAAAAATGTTCGTGGGAAAGACCTCAGTGGTTAAGTGTGCTTGAGAGAATAGAAATGGGTCGGTTAATGTTATTAAGGTAATTCATGGAAAATGAAACATGGAGATCTTTGCTCTTCTGGTATGTTAAGCAGCGTAACATCCCCGAAGAGCGAAAATCCCAATTGCACCGTGGCGGAAGCCTGATATCACGCATGAAACATGTACGTTTGAACTGGATTCGAGCGTCTCGTTTTACGGTCCAGCGGGGAGGTTGTGTGAAATTTAAATTAGGTATCACCCGCTTTTTCCACATTTTCAGTCATAACTAATATAAATATATCTATATCATTCGATACTATAGTATAATTTGCATAAATATATCATAGACCTACACCATTAGATACTACGATTACGTAATTCATGTAAGTATATTACTGTGTAATTCGATATTGCATAATTCATATTACATTATCGTATTATTAAGCACTACGTGAGCAGTTGTGTCCTCATATAATCGAGTAATAGTCGATTAATCAGTTTCTAATAAAAATGGAATGTTAGATTAAATAGTTATTCGTCACTGGAACTCACTCTATTTGCGATATCCCTATTCTACCACGTGCAGTGGGTCATACATATGTTTATCTAATTCGAAGTGGATTTCGAAACTCTGTACGTTTATAAGGATAAAAGGAAAAAATCCGGCAGGACTACAGATACATTCAGGAAGTCAAAAATATCGTGGGATGAGTGTGTAATTTAAAATTCCAGAAACAATTTTTTGTAGGCGACTGCTTGCTAGATGACTTCAGTGTTACGTACGTCCGAGCTCCAAGGAACAGAGTTCTTCGTGAGAAACTAACAATCGCTTAGCTCCGTGTTAAAAGGAACACCCAACTCTACCCAGATGATTTAATTCCATACGATCATGCCCTGTTTATTTAACACCTATTTAAATATTGTACTCCTATTTATGCCTAGGTCTGTCGAGTACAACCCGAAGTCTTAGATTTTGCGACACATTTTATGCACCTGTTATCTCTGCCACGCGTGATATACATTCCGCCCTTCGCAGTCCTGCTAGATTTGATCGCACTGACGACATTTACTGAGATACAAACCGCGTCTCTTCTCACTGTGCAGCATTCCCTCACCTTCTGTTAATTCACCCTTGGATCCAAGTTGCACGCCCTCACTTAAGAAAACAACGGATAAGTTTACAGTTATGTGTCCGAGTCAGAAGATTATTCCAAAAGACAATAACCTGGTTACTCTTAATACCGTAATATTTTTGTTCCTTGTTCATATTTTTGAGCGCAAGGAGGATTATAGGCATGTTATATTTCAATGGTCCATTCCTTTAGCATTCAAAATACGTGTATCTGCATGACTTTGTCTGATTTCCTCTGTTGTGACAGAGGAATGCATATGTTGAGCCGTATTGTTCTTATTACAATTATTCTGTTCTTTGTTCTTTTCCTTGTGTACTATATTATCCACTTTTTAAGCCCAAGAGATAAATTACACATTTTCAGACGTGACAAAGTTATTTTTAATATTCCAAATTTTATAACGGAAGGTTAACTTAGCGTGTCATATCGACAGACGTAAACGAACAGTCCTGTCATCGTCCCCCTCATTTCCTCGCCTGGCGGTCTAACACAAACCTTTATTGCCTTGTCAGTTCAGCTCTCCCCGTCTCGTAGGTTAGTTTGGTTTACGTTGTGTGTGGATATGAATCTCGCGGACCGCTGTTTATTAAATCCTGTGGGGAGATCTAGACACCCTGCTGCTGCAAGGGGTGGCTTGAAAGGGGTTGCCAATGAAATAATATGCTGCAGGGAAGGTGGTGGAGCAATAAGCTCATCGAGTATGTTTGCTTGTTTCTAGCTTGCCAGCTGAAGTGTTCAAGCGCTTCCGGGTAATGTTTGCTGAGAGTCTAAGTTCTGAGCTACTGAAAGTCGTGAGGTGCATATAACACAGTTTGTATTTTATTAGACGAGGTTAGGCCTATACAGTGAGACGCACAAAAGGAGATTGTCATCTTCTGGGCTAACACGTCATGTACTCTGGTCTGTATCCACCCGAATACAAGGCATCACATCCCCTGGAGGCAGTAATCTGCATAGTTAGAGCCATTAGGACTTCAGATTTCACAAATACATGCATATCAGCAGTGCTTGTATAAATGGGGCCTTGAGAGCGTAGTCAGTAAAGCGTCTCGCTACGGGCTGCATGGTTCGGGTTCCAACCCCGGTGGGTTAAGAGATTTTCTCTTCTCCATACCCGTCCAGCCCAGCCCTGAGGCCCACCTAGCCTCCTGTGCAAAGTGTATCGGCGTTCTTTCTCGGGGACAAAGCGGCCCGGGACGTGGCTTTGGTCACTCATCCCAATTTAGCGCTGAGTTTACGAATTAGTAGAGCTATCTCTACTCCCCGTTTGTGCCTGCACGGCTTGTTATGGGGAGCCTTCACTTTTACCGTTTCTTATACTAGAAGCTACTTGTTACACCTGGTATAAGCAGCCCTAATGTAACAGTATTAGTATTCTGCCTCTGTAGTTGTATCAGTAGATGCTTTAAAGTCTGCCTACCGACACACGGAGACCATATAGGTCCTACCAGAATCATTGATACCCCACGACGTCTGTTAAGGCTGTGTGAGATTTGTACTAACTTCATACGCAGAATGCATATGATTTAAAAGACTAGGCTCTTACAGGAGGAAGTTGGAAGTGGGTAGGTAAATAGGTAGGTAGGTAGGCATGATCTGTTTAATGTGAGCGTAAAGTGGGAATAATGCTAAAAGCCTATACGGATCAAAATTAAATCTGGCTGATATCTTCTAGAATACACACTTAATACCAAGATTTTATAAAAAAAAACAGTATTGCGTAGTTCGGGAATGAAGTATGCGGCTAACCAGAGAGTGAATCTGCCGTAAAGATTGTTTATTCGTACAGTACAAATAGTGTTTGGCTTACTTATACACAGCGCAAGGTGGAGGCGCTATCGTGCTGCTTTATGCGTCCATCAGTACCTAGGCATAAACCAAGGCGGTGAGAAACCATAAAATGGAACATTCCGCCTGACCTAAGAAATGCCTTGAGTTTGTGGGCGTTCATTCAGTTCGTGTGACTGTGTATAACGACAGAGATCAGTTTATTATTGTGTATCAGGCCTACAGTTGAGATTTGTATCTGAGTCCCAGACAGTAAGATTCAGTCAGTGTACAGACTTCAATAATACGGAACAGAAAGCGATCAGACTTGCAGCTTGATTAGCTCTAACAAGAGCCGTCTCCGCTGCCTCATCCTCCACAGCCAAGACATATGACATTGAGCCCATGCAGGCGGGATGGAGGAGAGAGAGACAGGTTTCTGTAGAAATTAATGAGGACGTATCTCGGGAAATGGGGATTTATAGCATTCTTCTAAGGAATGAAATTAAGATTTATACCGAACGGCGCTATGCGGTTGGCCTTATGGCAGCCTGAAACGTAGTGGCTATCATATAAAGAGACGGTGAGAGGGTCTTACGGTATGAACACAGGGTGTTTCGCAAACAGAACTCCATAAAGCTTGAATAAGCCTACCATAAATTTAGGCGCTTTCGTATAGCCGCGAAAATCGCCTTTTACATTCATGTATGTCCGCATGTATCAGCGTAGCTCCCACTGGAATTTGATATAGGAGCTTTTGTAAAATGTCGAGAAAGTCCAGATTTGGTTAAAGTCGGGCAAATGTGGCGGGAACTTTACATGAAGATCTAAGTATGTTTTATTTTTGCCGGCGATTATTGATTCGCCATACAACGCTCTTTTAGACCGCAATTGTATTATTATTTATAAACGAGAGTTTCTTAGACTTCATTGAAACCAAGCAAACAATGGAAAGTGGATTATCCGAATAAATAATGTATAATTTGAAAAGGATGCGATTGATCTACAAAACGCGAGGGGTCAATGGCGTTATAAGGGGGCAAATGTGTTAGGCGTGTAAAAAGGCGTCAAAACTGTCATTATGAAAAATCAAACAAAGTAAAATACGCGATTTTTGTACCACGTTCATATCATAGTCGCTGTGAGGCTGAGATATGTGTGGTTTCTCTAAAACCGTCTACGGTTTCATTCTTTGGTGCTGTAAAATATATATACACATCTCACTTGTAATTCTACCTCTCGCTGGGATATTTTAAAGGATTTTTTTAAAGTATTACTAAAAGTTTATGCTGATACTAAATGGTCATCAAATTCAGTTGTAGCTTTAAACTCGCAGAATTCAGAAGTTACCAAGGTCTTACAAAATGTCGCTGTTGCATGGAAATATGAAGGAACAGTTTCAACAACTAACAGCCTTATGAAGAAGATGGTTATGATTTATTGTGCACGTTTTCCATATTGACCAACATTCCAACTCTTATTGTCAGAGTCAGTAAAGCCCTGCATGCATAAGACATTACGGTTCTTCAGTCTTCTAAGATGGTCTACGGTTAATAGAAATGTTTGCAAGAGATGCGTTGAAGCTGTAATTAGCATTAGCTTGCTGTGCGGCATTTAAACTTCCTTTTAAAGTTGATACCGTAATTGCATAGATGACGAAGGCACTGCCGGGTATTTTCGTAACCCATCGTTACGGTCACAGAGGCGCGCCTTTGGACACGTCCTGAAGAAGCTGAATCCATTCCTTTTCTTCATACCATATTTATGTAAATGGATTCTAGTATTATAATTTTCTTCTACTCCTAGTTCTTCCGATGGCCGAAGATCCTAAACCCACTGTACGTTTCAGAGGCGGATGTCACTCCGATCCTTCCCAGTAGCGAAGTGATGATATTGCTAGGTTAAGGTGGTGCTACAAGTTTGTGCTCTTCTTCGATGGTGTCACTGCCCGGCGTCATTATTAAGCCAAGTTTCTCGACAAAAGTGTAAACGGCAAGGTGACGGCCACTACAAGAGAAAGAGAGTGAGAGAGACGACGGTGGCGTGGAAGTTGGAGAAGGTATGCTTTTATAAAGCAGGAGTGCCACTGGAATCTCCAGTCGCAGTTCTCGCATTTTCTCGAGGCTTTAAATCCATTTGCCGTAGTGGATTATCTTCTCTTACGGATTTTTTCCATGAGTCTTCCTACAAAAATTCCGTACTAATTTCTTATCTCTGACATTCGGGCTACGCATTTGACCAAACGCATCCAGTTGACTTCGTTTATCTTATCAACGTATGTGACTTGGGTATGACACAAAGTTCCTTGCTGTGTATGAAGTAATTACACATTTATTTTACGCGTATTAAATTAAGTTCCCTTCAATAAACTGTTTTCCACAGGATATTTTAAATCATGTTTTTCCCTCTAAGAAAGAGGCAACATTTTACAGTTACTGCCTTATATTTCGTATTTAGATCTATAAATTTGATCTCAAGGGAACAGACAGTTTATATGAAGTTTTTAGGTTGTGGCAGGAGCAAGAAGGAACATCTCACTTCCAAATTCATCCTGCAAAGCTGGGAATTTTATCTTCAGAAACACAGTATCACAATTCACACGTACCTTCTTGGGACACCATATACGTACGTGTGACACCAGAAACATGCATCACTACATAATCACCATATTGCTTGTCGTTATCAGCACCGAATGCTTTGTTAATTGGTTTCTGGGTGAAGTCTGGCATTTTAGATAGAAGTGTGAGTACATGTGATACATGAGACAGAAGAGAAAATCATATACAACCTCAGTGGGAACACTTAAAGGGAAGTTACCAGTTTGTGAGATCTAGGATTAGAAGGTAGGATAGTAATAAAATTGATTTTAAGAAACAGGGTGTCAGGGAATGGGCTGAATTCAACTGGCTTGGGATAGAGTGCACTGTGAACGCGGTAGTAAACGTATAGTTTTCTTAAAAGAGGAAAATGTTTAAAGTAGTTGAGAGACTGAGAGCTTCTCAAGGACTCTGCTCTGTGGATATTCTTTATAATGTTACTCTGTTTAAAGCCCAGTAGTAATTGTATGTGCGAGTATAACTACTACTTGCTGTAACGTTAAGAAACTTTCCACTTCGCCACAAAGCCTATTTCTTCGTTTACATGATTTTCAAAGAAATATGAATACCAATATCAGCCTTCTGTACAGTGGGTACCGAGGGGTTTTTTCCCGAGAGTATAGCTGCCGGGCCGTAGCTTTGACCACGCACCCCATCTAGCGCCGAGGTTAGGTGTGAGTAGAGTATATCTTTACTTCCTTTCTGTGCGTCCTGTGGCATGTTATGGGGCGAACTTTACCCTTCCAGATGCCTGAAAGGGGTCCATATAAATTCATTCAGTAATATTATGTCATAGAGTTCTATTCAGAAATAAGAAATCTGCTACTTGTTATCCTGCATTCCCGAATTATTGAAACATTATCTTCTTGACCACAGTATCTTCAGACTTCTTACACGTGACATGATCCTGCAAACCACTGAATATTCGTTACTAAAATGCCATGAATTTGTTACGTTTTCATTGAGGTCACACGATAATCGAATGTGAGATAACTTCAACTTCACAAGCTATGTCTGCTGTAATTTTAAAACATACAAGTACGTAGTACTGAAATAAATGTACGATTTAATACTTTTGCAATATATTTCGTGACCTCGATCTTACTAAAATAAATAAAAAAGAAATAAGTAATAAATATAATGTTTGAAATATGTAAGTTTATGAAGTCTAAACATCATAAGTAGCAAATATGAGGGTATTGTTCAGCTAAAAACAATGGTCCGTTTACCTCATGGGTAAGAGCTTCCGTATGCCCTTTGGAGAATGGATTCGATGTGATCCACAGAAAGTGCAGCCGTGTTGTCCTGTCTGTACGTGGAATTTTATTGGAGCTCTTATTACGTGTAGACTAAGAAAGGAGCTATGTAGGATGAAAATAAAGTCGCGCATAAAGTCTCCATAGTGTGATTTCTTGTTGAAAGCAATTTAAAATGTTAAGCGTATGCCCTGAGATCTCGAGTTTTCGAGATTCACAGCATCGTCTCACTGCACGACACCAATGATCAAACCGCGGGCGTCTCGTAGTTACTCGTTCAGTAGGTGTAGAGGACGAGCGTCTGGGGACAGATGTGCGGTATGGAACCTTTTGATCGTCAAGAATTACTTCGAGGACCCTCGGTTGGGATAGTCCCATTCTCGTGCGATATCGCGTTGAGTTCCTCCATAAATCTCGTTCTGCAGCTGCATTTATGACATCATGATTAGTCTGTGTCCGTACAGTTTGTGGGCGGCCTGTAGTCAGTAGTTCCGTTGGTGTTCCACACGGAGACGCTGCTTTAATTGTCGAAACACATCAGCGTCTGGACGACATCGACAAGGATAGTGTAGTGCGAATTTACGGGTATCAATACTAGCTCGACTGTTTCAGTCATCGAGGGTTAAGAGCATGTTGCAGTGTTCTTCGGGTGTGTACGAGTATTTCACGATTCTTCGATCATAACTCTATTGTATTGTACACTGTTTATGTTGAGTAGGCTACACCTAACAACCCGCTTTCTCGTCGTGACAAATAACACTGCCGAGAAGTGTGTTGACCCCTTTCTTCCACCTTGCATATACGTATCTAGGAAATCAGAGTACTAATCAGCCTATATTCGTCCCTTTCAAGAAGCTGGCTGACCTGGAAAATTCTGCGTCAGTCATCCACCCTAAACAGGTGCATCATTCACACGCATCGATGATCTTGTTTTGTTTACCTGAAGGACATATTCACATTAGACGATCCACGGAGCACAGTTCATGCTTCAGTGACTGCAAGCGCACGAATTTGAGGGGTAGAGAAACTTACGAATATCATGAAAATTAACAAATCTTTGTAAAATCAAGTAGAAAAACCCGAAAAAAAGAGACTGCTTGGGAGAAATAGGATTGAATTAAACATTAATTTATAATGGATGCCGAAGATATGGCATATGGCAATGTGGACTGGATTTTAAGTCGAATTGTGTAGGTTCCAAAAGCGAGCTGTTCTAAACACGATGAACAACCTTCGGTTCCATACACACCTGTCGGCTTATTAACCATCTAATTATCATGTTCTCAAGAAGGGCTTTTATTGAGTGACTAAACAATTTGTAAAATGCGGTAATGATACACACAGGGCTGCATGAAGTGACGAGGGTCAAGTGAATACAATCAGCTGGATATAAGCTGTTAGACGTAAAAATGCGAAATAAGTTTACAGACGTGGGCGAGAAGCTTACAGACATAGTTGTAGAGATTACTAGCGTACATACTTGACAAATGGAAAGGTCGTATAAATAAACTGGACGAGGAGAAGTTGTAAGACATAATGGAATCGATATCCAACAATGCAGCGTGTAAAGGGAAGGCTAAGGAGAGCTGAAAAATGGATTTAACGCTGATAGGGCAGTAAATTACTTTACTCATAAAAACAAGAGTTGAAGAGATGAAGTGTGCGTACAGGAAACAGAAGACTGAAGAAAATGTTCCTACGTTGATGCTTTACTTAGATGATTTGTCGTCATAACTGTGCGTACAGGACAAAGGCGAAGCTAGTGTTGGCTCTTGTTCTTGCCGAGAATCTAAACCGATACCCGTTGCCCGACACGTAGGCTAGTCACTGCATCAACTGACTGGTTCAGTAAAACGTGCTAATTTGTCGTCCATGAACGCACAAAATTTAGGAACACGTGAGTTTAAATAGGAGCACTAGGTCAACCAGAAGCTATAGACGCTCTGGAAGTACGCATGAAAGCAACCTAAATATTATTATAATGCCTGGCGCACATTCCACTGTTACGCAGATACGACTGCATGGCAGAACTGTTGGTGTAAGAGTTATATTATGAGTTACAAATATAAACTTTCTTATAACAGTCTTTCACGGGACAGAATATATTTCGGTTTCAAACAGGTTTTCTCTACTAAGTATTTCTAAAACAATTATGTAGGCACCCGTTAATGATACGATTTAAAAATAAAAAATTAATGCTACACATGTACACTACACTGTCATTGAGCAATTATTATTGTTATTTCTCCATCTCTTTTATACGCTTTCTTATTTTGTGTCTGTGTCTCATAATCACCATCTTTCACCGTCCATCCATCCATCCATCTATCCATTTACGCAATACTTACCTACCTACCTACCTCCGTCTACGTACCTATCTACCTATCTCAATCTACTATCTATCTATCTATCTATCAGCTGCCTCTCTATATATTTAGATGTATCTTCTTCCTTTATTTATCATTTTGTCTTCTCTTTCTTATTCCTTCCTTTCTGAACATCATTACCCATGCATTACATCTGATTGCAGTCCCCGATGCTTAGACACAGTGGGGACTTCCTAAATGTGGCTCTAATCACGAACACATCACAGTCCTGCCAAATGTCTGCCATCCTCAGAACTCTCCCATTCTAATATTAATCTACAGTGCGACACATCGATTATTAGGCTCAAGTTTTTTCAGCTGAAATACCGAAAGAATACAAAGCTGATCATGAACGATGAGAAGTCTAGGAATGGAAATACGGCTGTCGTGACGTATTTTAAGACACTGTCCAGTTTTTGGACAGAGGAAAATGACGAAAAGCGTATTACGGATAAGCGGTAGGCCGATAAAGATTCGAGTCGTTTACCGTCAAACAGTAAGCTCAGAGCTTGCCGCAACACAAACCGATAGTTAACAAGAACCAAATAGGCGCAGGAATTTTTTTCGAATCTGTTATAAAAGACGGAATGAGACTGATACCACTTAAAACCAGTGCACTGCTATTCTGCAGTCTTATGTGTGAAGTCTGAGTTTTGAGTCACACGGTGTATGTGTACTTACGAAGTCGGCGCCGGCTGAAACCAACAACGTCGTTTTTCAAGTGTCATCTGCAGGTGTGGATTTTTCCCTTTCTTAAAAGACAACGACATGAGACAAAAGTTGAACTTTATAAGGGGACAAAAGTTGATGGGTTTAAGAAAGACACTGAATAGACAAAGATAGAAGGGGAGAATATAAAAAAATAAGACAAGGAAAAGAGTTGGAGGATTTGTTGATGAGATGTTTCCCAGCCTTGTTTATCTGCTGCAGCATCTTTCGGGTGATGGAGACTCTTCTAACAGTGATATTCTGACACGGCGTTGCGACATCCTGGCTAAGGCCCATTCACCACACAATAACTAAGTTGCAGTCATATTAAAAATTCTAAACAATAAAGCATGTCCAGATAATATTACAATACGAATCTAGGAGCAGTTCGAAGACCTGTGAAACCGGCACTACCTCCCTGACCTTCACACGATTCACTAAGAAGATCGTCAGCTTTTTATCACACCCGCCTACCTGCGCGTATCTTGGTTTGATTTAAAGTCATATAACTAATGAACAACTTTGCCGGTCCCGGTAGTCGTGCGTTCTAAGGCGTAGGTCTGCGGCTTCTCGATTACAGGGATTGCCGGTTCAAATCCCGCTGAGGGCATGGATGTTCGTCTCTTGTGTTTGTTGTGTGTTGTGTAGGTAGGCGCCTTTACCTCGTTCAGAGGAGTGCTACAGGGCGTGTTGTGTGTGTCTAATTGTGTGTGATCTAGAAACCTCAACAGTGAGGCAGCGTAGGCCTGAGTTGGCCTTTTGCACCACAAAAAAGAAAGGACAACTTTGGATAAAGGAATGATTCTAAGTTTATTTAATGGCGCTGTTTAAATTGTAAGGTCGAACTGAGAGCGAAAGTTGACGTGAGTATTATGCATGGGATTCACTGCACTAAACTATAAAGTACGTAGTACAAGTCGTCATTAAATGTTTTGCAGTTAAGTTGGGATCTATATTTGTGAGGTACTGTCTTAAAATCTAGGTTATCCAGAGGGAGATCTTTTATGTATGTCTGTCTAGTCGGAGGCCAGTGTAGGGCCGCTAAGGCCATCTCCTTTCATATCATTTACCTACTGCACACTGCTGGTCATTGTTCAGTCTTGCTCAGCTCCTGAGTTCCAACTGCATTTGAACCGGCATTGTTACGTATACTAACCATCACAGAGTTCTCGTTTAGCTCTTACTTCTGTCATATAAGCAAAAGCAGTCGTACTAAGAACAACCCCAATCAAGATATCCGGACTCCAACTGGCATTCCAACCTGATGCCACTGATATGAGGTCCATCTACGTAATGTTTTGACAACAGGTCGGTTACGCTGATTGTTAACGAGTAAAGAGCTGTCGTTTATTAGCGGACAGTAACAATTTTATTGTTGGCAACAGAAACACACTAAGCCCTATGAACATACAAGTACTATAAATTAAACTGGCGAGGTCCACCGCCTCGTTTCTGTTACGTGAGGGAATGGCAGCGGAACGGAAGTCATTTGTATGTGTCGAATGTTCAGGGTTAGAATAATGTCGTGATTGATGAGAAATAACTACAATGAGAGTGATGTATGGAGTTATAACACAGAACTTTATCACCTTAGGTTTTCTTCCAGAGGGGCATAATCCACAGTCAACGCGAAATCTACGTCATGATTGAAATTGTGTGGATACGAAATTGGACGCGCGAGCAATTACTGGAAGGTAAGGGTGTCGCTGGGTCGTGCTGTACTTGAGAAGGTTAGTCGTCGGCCTCTCACCCCGTACGCCCGAGTTCTTTCCCAGGGCGGTAAAAGTGGCATTTGTGATGTACAGGGTGGCACTGGTGCAAGTGCTTCTCCGAGTACTTTAGTTTTTCTCTGTTGATTATTATTCAAACAGTGCATCCCCGTATCCCACCCCAACATTAAAAAGCACATTGCGCTTGTGCCTAAGCACTGTACCGTGTAGTTTTATAGGAAGAGTGGAAGTAAGTCATATTAGAAGCAGACATTTCGTGCATTGATTAAAGTAAGTTTTGTTTGAATATAGGGGAGATGAAATATAACAACTGCTAAAGAAAATTACAATATTAAGATGTTTATAATTTGCACGCGTACTGTTCTCCCGATAATTTTATTGTTACGTTGATTAAACAAAAGCAAATGAGAAGGGAGGAATATGTAGCAGGGTAGTAAAAATTAAAAATGCGTGCACAGCATTAGCCCTGCTTGGGAGATGTCGGCGTAGATAACAGTGTGATATCAAGGCAGCTGTTAAAAAAGTACGGTGTTAATTGACCTGGATTAGAAGAAGGTCAAATGGAGGAATTTTGTGAAATGGTTGTTAAATTTTGTGTTTATAGACTTGAATTTTATTTATTATTATTATTATTATATTATTATTATTACTTACTGCAATTGGGTTTTCACCCGGTGGCAGTAGTCTTGCACTAGTACAGACGAAACAATGAAAATAACACAAGACAATTAAAATAAGAACTACAAAACAATAAAAATAAGTACACACAAAACAGCAAAACACAGTGTTCTTACTGGATGAGTAGCTAAAAAAATGCTTAAGAGAACACGGTTTGGTATACAGAATATCAGTTTCGGAAACTTTAAAGAGGAAGATCGTAATTTATCAAATTCTAGGGAACATTATGGCACTTAGTCCTTCGTGGTGTTAAGAATGTTGGCATATTCCCTCATTTCCTCCTGACAAATGCTCTTTGCTTGTTGCCAGTTTGTCTTGTCTATTCTATTTAGTGTGTAATTTGTCAAATTATCCGTCTTGGCTTAAATCTTATTTACAAAAACCGCAGTTGCACCAATTCGAACATACGGATTCTTCAGTATGGCATAATTATAAACGAATATGATACATGTAGTGTAATGCAGGCCCATATAGGCTGCACGCTTCGGTGTCCGTAGAATACACACTGAAGCGATTCGTCAGAGTTTTGTAGTCGCTTCTTCAGCAAAAGTTTTAAGTGTAAATATGAAAATTGAAAGCTAGAAGCATTTCCGTTTCAAGTATTCACTAACTACAAACCAAATACTTTCGTCTCCATGCGACTTCCCCCAGAGCACTGAAATAGAACAGGTATAATAGGGGGCTGAAGAGCTGTAGCAGCATACACTTCGTCTTGCGAGTGACAGAGAAATAAAAACAGACACTCCACAACTCAGAGACTAAAAAGGTGAGATAGTTGTACACATTTTATTTTCATGAAAAAGAAGCGAGAAAATGATGAATAGAAGTCTACAACAATACAGTATTCATAAGAAAAGAATCCAGAACGCAGCAAGAGATCAGCCATGTTCCTAGAAGTGTTGGTAGCCGCAGTTTACGTATCATGCGTATTTGTTACGCTCATTAAGTGCTATCATCGCATGGAAAGCACCTGGGAGCAGTCGAACAAAGTAGCAATCTCATCGAGAGGAGGGGTTACGGTAACAGTACAGGAAGCACTGCAGCGCGGAGGTTTCTGGACCAATGTGACTTTTCATTGTTGTTTTTAATACACGGGTGGCTCATGCATTGAGGGCGGTGGATCGGAACCGTATCAACTGGCAGTTCGCTCATACGCATGATATCCAGTGTGCCTGGCTGCAAGAGAGGGCTACACAGCACCGCTTGCCTGATTTGTCTATGCAGTCATGGGGGCCGATTTTCAAGAAACAAAGGCAACCTCACCCTTATACATTTTAAAGTCTGTATGAAATAATATCTACATAGTGGTAGCTTTTAGGCCGAGAATTAGCGTGGAAGTACATCTTTACACTATTCCATAAAGCACTGAGAAAGCTGTCCCATGTTATTCGAAGCTAAACAGCTAAACAGTGTGATGAAATAAAACACTATCTGTCTGTTCTACACAGGGTTCTGAATACTTGTATCAGGATTGAGCTTTGAAAAATCGGAACATTTTTAAGATAAAACAAAGTGAACATATTTACTTCACATCATAAAATGAACCCCTTTTACATTGCCATGAGTACGAAAATATCGTGCCATAAGCTGGCTTTCTGGCAACTCAACGTTATGCTATAGCGAACGTTTGAATTTGCTGAAAGGCTCAACATTGTCAGGTGGCAGTGTACTGCGAGCAACTCTGAAAAACCTGAAAAATCAAAATAAGTATGTAAATTATTTCCAAATGATTTTAAGCTCTGTCCACATTGTATCCTCTATATGTCCAAGATTTTCGATTATTTTACAGCTATTCATTATGCATAAATCATATTCGTGTGTTACGATTTCGGATATCAGGATATGATGGTAATTTAAGTCGGATGAGGAGATATGAAATTCATTTAGTAGTACTGTGTTGAAATCTACTTTAAAGACAGTCGTTACGAGGATGGGATAGGATTAATTTTAGGAAGACGCGTTGTTATGATGGGAAAAGTGAGCCCGACATGCGTTGGGCAGGGACCTGGGTGGGCCAGAATTCCTGTTTAGACGTGGAGGCGAAGAAATGTCATTACCCTTCCCGGTAATTGAACCCACAAAGTTATTGCGTAACAATAAACAGAGAAATGCCGGATTCAGATTGTCTTTACCTGTTCATTTCCGCATTCTTATCTTCTGTTCTGCCGGATAAAGGAAAGAGATCAACGTCAGAGGGCCCCGTATACTTTATAACAGACTGTACCTTCACTAGCCGTATGTAGTTTCCAAAAAGTAGACTACATAACACTGATTACAGAACTTGTCTTTCTTACGCCATGTGCTAATTTAATATCCTCAGACTTTTACTTTTGGGGAATTCTTTCTACGTTTAATTTCAGAATCTTTTGTCTTTCTGACTTCTATCATAACAAAAGAGGCTATAATTTAGAAGTTTCTTTTTACGGGTGTGACACTTCGTCTCTTATGGAAAGAAAAGAAGAGGTTCGAGGAACTTTCAGAACAAAGTGCTTAGAAGAAACAATCAGGAGGAGAAGAGGAGGTATTATGACGATTGTTAACTACTAGCATATTAGTGCATAATCATATTTGTTTCTAGTTATTAAGGTTGAATGGGCTGCGCGCAAAAAAACCTGGTGTTATGAGGCGCAGCACCATACGTGTTATACTGTGACATTATGTATACTTGGCTCGAGTAATACGTCTAGCTACCTGTCTATATGACATTAATTGATTATATTCAACAGATACAATATTTCTTTGTTTTTATGAAGTGTGTCTTATTATAATAGGAAATCCTTAATTTGCCATCACGATTGTTCGCTGTATAATATTAGTTTCACTTACCGAGCAATATTCTCAAGCGATTAAGCTTGTGACTTGTATACTGGAGGTGCTGAGTTCGAAAATCAGCCAGCCATCGGCTATACTGAATTAAGTTATCCTAGGAAATCCCGGAATACTAGCTCATATTAGGTCACTGTTGCTTCCTGCCATACACTTTCCAATTTATTTTCTGATCAACAACCATCATTCTGTTCGATCCTCTATAGGCTTGACTGAGAAAATGACAACGCTGTTAAATAACACCAATAGAATAAAAAATATAACAATTTAACAGAACAGTTCATGGGGCATACAGCCTTATATTCATCTTGGAGATTATAATGGTTACACGGCTTTATGTGATCTGTTTATAAGGTCGATGCATTGCCTGCACTACTTCTGTGTTGTGAACGAACAGCTGTATTAAAGAGCCCAGTAACTAATGGTAGTTGACATACCATAACATGGTTACCAACGTAGCTACCAGAAAACTTGGAATTACACCCCATATTTTTTACTTTTATCATCGTGAGAACCTTAAATCTCGTAAAATATAAAATTAAGCTTCTTTTGTATTGTAGAATCTGTTAAGTGTGATAAACCAAGTTAACATTAAAACAATTGTCTGCAGTATTAAAGTTCATGTGATCATATATTAATACTCGTAGATCCAAGACTGATTTATGCATAATAGAAATGCACTGTGTTAACATTAATGAATAACAATATTTGGTTTCCCACTGTTACGTATTCACAAAACTGAAACATAGAAATTACGATGTGATGTGATGTAACTGCGCTCTTTATCTCACTGTTGCACTCGCGCTTTGTGCTTGTTCTCCTGTCGTCTGGAACACATTACATGCAATAACTACCAACACCCACTCATAATAAACTGTATATCGCTTTATACCTATAGATTGGTTCATGTCCCTTGGGTAATCTTTTTTTATTCTTTTATTGACGATATGCAGTCAAAATTACGTTCATCCAGGCATATCGACAGAATATTATTACTGCCCAGCCGATCGAGATAAACTCCTTTTGTCCCTTTTGTTTCAGATTGGGTAATTTGAATGGTGTGTTAGGAATTCCGGTGTGTGATATTCTGAGTTCTCATACAATTTCAGAATAATTTAGGAATCTATTGACGCCTTTGAGTTGTTGGTATGATTATGTATTTGTCAAGGTTAAATGTTTATAGCATAGAATACACAATAGTGTGTATCGTGATGTGTTGTAACTAGCAGAAAAGGGGAGCAGGTTTGAAGAGCTTATATGGAATATCCCATGACAGGCCGTTACTAATGCAACATTGAAACCATCGGTACGGAAAAAAATAAAAGGCATTAGTTATTATGAAATTTGTGAAGAAAAGTTAAGAAGCGAGTTGAATTAAGCGTGACACATTGAGTTTATTCTTTAAGCAAGAAAAGGTAGATTAAATTTGGAAAATGATTGCTCCGTAACTAAGGAGAAGTACACGACAGTTCCAAAGCTGAATTTCCCACGAAAGTCAAGGCAGGTAAACACCGTAACGCTCCTGAATTTAAGTGATCTTTTCTTTAAGACACGGAGTATTTCAAAATCAGTTAGCTGGCGCAAGGTCTTTCATCAGAAGCTGATAGTTATCTATCTGATAAATAAATCCTTCATTGTGTTTACAGGTCCTTTCATTGAACCCTAGTCTGATCCATTTGAATCCGATCTATATTTTCACACACTGTTTCCATAAGGTACACTATATGTATTATCTTTTCGTCTATACCTAGGTCTCCCAATTTTTGTCTTCTCTTATGGTTTTTCAACCTAACCGCTTTCATGCATTTTCCATTCCCCTAAGCGTGAAGCCGAACTTATCTTTAAAAATGTCTCCAAATTCTTTAGTCCAGGGGTTAGACCCTGATCACCTGCAATCACTTACGCTTCTTATAACCACTAAGGCTCTAGTTCGGCCACTGGTTATCATCACTAAGATTCTAGTTTCGTATGTTGGTTCGGACACTGGTTATCATCACTGAGATTCTAGTTTCGTATGTTGGTTCGTTCACTGGTTATCACCATTAAGGTTCCAGTTTCACGTGTTGGTTTGTACACTGGTTACCATCACTCAAGTTCCTTGTGATTTTTCAAAGCCCTCCATGTAAATTTCGCATATCAACTTAAATTAGACCATGGCTGCTTCCATATTGTTCGTTCACTAGTCCGACATTTTGTAGGCCTAATTTAACCAGTCGTTAAATAAACCGAGAATAAAAAATAAATAATTTAAATAAGACTTAGTCACTTGAAGCCATTGATTATGAATTTAATTCTTATTAAAAATTATACCAGGATACGTATCTTTTTACGTACCAATTTCTTTAAGTAAAACCACATTTTGGTGTTAGTGTTCTTTTTCATTGACTGTAGTTTAATCTACCTTATTGCCAACAATTACTCATTATTAGCTTCAGAGGTACTAGAGGAAATAACAGAAGGATGGCAAAAACTGTATAGTGAGGAGTGTAAGTTAAACTTACCCTACTACATAACAGCAGGTGATCGTATTCAGGACACCAAAATATGAGGGACATACGAAGGCTGTAAATGTGGATGTGCGATATACAGCTGACAGTCGACGATACGAGACGTTTAGAGGCAGCGTGCATGAAAGTTCTGAGGCCAATACATGGAGTGACATGAGAAGTAAAGACGTTTGCTTACAATTGGGAGAAGAGAAGAGAGATTAAGGATTGCGAAGTCAGTGAAAGTAACGTCTGTGAAGAATGTCTCCAGATACAGTTCCACGAAAAGCGCTGTTGTAGGGGCCCTGTAAAACGAGATTTTGGCCGACGACGAACAAGGCTACTGAATCAGTTTTAGCCTCGACGTGATCAGTAGTGACACAGATTTTGACAGGCAGAAGTATGAGTTTGAGCTGGAGTGCCACTATCAAAGGGTACGTACTACCTAGTACAACGCCTATATGTCTGCAGTCACTGACACTTTCACACCCTTTTTCTTAAAGTCGATTTTAATATTATTCACCAACTTACACACAGGCTTTTCCCATCAAGTGTTCCAATCAAAATTATGTATTTCTGATATACCGCTCATCTCGTCCTTAATTTGGTCACCTAATAGTATTTACTAAAGAGTGCAGCTGTGCCTCGCATTACACAGTGCTGTCTGTCATTCTTTTGTCTCCTCTCTCTTAGCTCCAAAGCAAATATTAAGTAACTGCAACAAAACTTTACTGCAGTCTTAACTGTGTCGGTTAGGTAGTTGGTTTGAATCTCAGCATGTTCTTATTTTTTCTCAGTCAATTAAGTGACTACCTTCAAGCACTTCAAAATTTCCTACTTCCAGATTTCTATATATTTAACATTATTCTAATCTTTCAATCTCATTCGACGTTATTTTACACCAGCAATTGAAGCACCGCTGTCGATTAACCCAAATCACGTCAATCAATGTTGCCACATTTATTTTTATTGTTCTAAGAGTAGCTAGATGGAACATTCTCAAATATTTAACTTCATTTTTCAATCTGTAATTTTTCTGTCAAGTGTGGTTTTCGCTGTCATTTATTTTACACTACACACAGATGATGTGCAAACTTCTGTAAGTATTAATTATACCTCACATAATGGATAACGTTTAACATACTTGTGTGTCAAAATTAGAAATAGGACCCTCTTTTGTTATAAAACAAAATTAGGCCTGATTTGTTATTCATATATAGAGACGTATTTAATTACTTTTGTGATTTAGAATTGATAGTTTTTTTTTTATTTTTGTCGAGTGTCTCAAATTCAAAAAGACGAATGAGAATATACTAGTAAAAGGATAATCTTCAGTTTCGCTTCCGGTGAAAATTAGTTTCTGGTATTTGTGTCACATAAACGTGTTAAAGTACCTTCAACTGGTATAAATTTAAGATAAGGTAGCACGAAAGTTACTTACTCGGAAATGTCTTGCAAGTTTATGGCAGTGAAAGTTCAGAGTACAATGTTTTACACTCAGCGTCGTATGAATTCCATCACACTACATTCAGTAATAGCTATGAAGGTGACGTTTGTCTGTTCTGTCAGCACTTCTCATGAAAACAAAGCTCTTCTCTCTTTCGACAGAGAAAACTTCACATCGCAGCTATGTTGGACATTGCTCAACATCCGAGGTGAACTTAATCAGACTTACACGGTGATTCGGTATTTGCCCTTACTGCTTTCTCCACATGACTCGTCATTGTTGTGTGACAGGTATTTTTATTGTATTTTGTGCATTCTCTCGGCAATGCGCGTAAGGAGTGTAGAAAGGGAATGAAGTCAATTCTTTATGCTGATCTGTCTGTTTGTCTGTCTGTTAGTGTATTTTGAGCAGATATCAGCTGAACGGTTCCTGAGTCAATGTCATATGAATATTTTGCCTTTAAAGACAACCCCAAACCAACACATTTAAATTTCCTGCAGTGCGTAATGCAAACATGGCTGATGCACGAATTTGTGAGGCAGATGCAACACTAGCGCCATTAAAGAAATTTGTTATCTGTAACGGCCAGTATTGGCCATGTTGTGCATGCTAAACATGGTAATGCTAGGTACATATTTTGATGTAAATGATGAAGGAGTAAGTTTGTAACATTTATATAGTGCGCGCAGCTATATCCATCACATTAAAAGAACACACATGGGAAAGTTACATAAAATTTGAATTGAACTTTGTGATTAATGCTAGTAATGTGTTCAGCTAAGGTATTCGGAGTAATTAGCATCACTCATTGCGCCAAGGTGCAAAGAATGCCTGTGGCAAATTTGCACTCTTCAGTGCGAGTTGTTAGTAACGTATTTGGCCAGTCATATTTTATTAATTTTTTTTACACATTTTTGCTTGAATATTTCTTAAGTCTGAAATGTATTACAAGTGCAGGAACGCACTCCCTTTAAGCGGATCCTTTGTCATCATGTCATGACGCGTCCTCGGGTTGATGCTGGAGGAGAAAAGTCATCAGTCACAGAGGGCAGCTGCACATATGTTTAATAGGCAGTCGCGGACAGCCGACAGGAGGATGTCTCTCCATTATGAGCGTTAACCGCGGTATTAAGAGTCTCGCACTCTAAACTGCGATGTCTTAAGGAATGATTCTGACAGATTTGTTAGCCAATATGGGGTTTGGTGGGTTCTTCCAGTGTTATTGAGGTGATTCAGTTAAGAAGGATTATATTAGTCCTTTTGCGTTCAAATTACTCTTGTGCGTTCCAACAGTCTGATCCAAATTAATTTTCCAGAAAATATCTAACCTTCAAAGTTCAAAAACAGCCGCTAGACAACAGAAGCTTAGGGAAAACCTAACATAAAATACACTGTACAATAACGTGTCTGTTTGTGTTCTACACGGGACTGCGGACAGCGAACAGAGCCGTCGAGTCTAACTCGACATTGAGTCGGTAAGGGATAATGCGTCATGCAACACGTGTGTCTGAAAGTGGGAGTGAATACATACTTCTGATCTGTGAAGTATGAAGCACGATATAAATTGGGAGATCTGGAAGTAGATGGAAAGATAAAATATATTTTTGGTTGGTACTAGTGTGTGTAGTCCTAAGAATATGTGGACTGTATTCACCTAGTTTAGAAAATTTAAAATTATGGCTTTTCTAAACATGGTAATGAAATTTCTACTTCTATGTAACTCTACGTACACTTGTTCGGTCTTGTGTGTAATGCAAGCCATGTTCAGCGTGTAATGAGGTGAAATGTAAGGTAGTTATGTTTTGTGAGCGTGCTTAATTCTGCCTATTTTATCGACATGAATTAATTTTGTCACAATAAAACACAAACCGGATGATATGGTTAACCGGTCAGTCGGCAACAGAATCTACTGTTTTGGAAAAGTAGGTTAATATTTCCAGAAAATGGAAATCTGTGCTTTATGAACCCAAAGTACACCGTCTAGGGTGACTGCCAGCACTTAACAAGCTGTGTACTAATTTCAGTGCTGGGTTCAAGTCTCTTGAAGCTTAAATACATCGATTGATTAGAACCAGCTACTCGTAGAAATGACAGGGGGTACATAACACGATTGTCGATTTTGTGGTGAATTGATTGAAATCAATTTGACGATATCTCATCGCGGAAGCGCACTAGAAAAGGTCATTACGAGAAAAATAAACGAGTGCTGGGTGGCGCCCCCTCAAGAGCCCTCGTCCTGTCTCTCGTCTGGCTCAAATGGCGGAAGTAACTACGTTGCAGGCTGGCCAGCCGTCCTTCCTACAGCGTGCTTAAGTACTCGGGGTACTTGGAATATTTAATTAATTGCATTGAGAACTCCCTTACTTCAGAAATGCGGAGAGTAGGAACGGAACCAATCATGTACACGTTTGTACCACGCGTTCTGACTATGCCCGTACAGTTGTGAGGGTTTGGGGATTTCCCTTGCCCTGTTATGAAAACACTGGGTAATAACTTAAACAGGGCACCACCTCTTCCTTAACGATCTTTCTAAATGTAATGACCACAGTAATGAACCTCTGTGGGCTCTTTTGAATTCAGCAGGGAACAAACGGGTAACTTCTGCTGAGTTACTTTTGGCTTCTCAGAGGGACTTTGCTGCATGCTGTGAGACTGTGCCTGCAACATCTTTAAGGGTGCTTCATTATCACACGCTCATGTAGATCGTTACGTTATAATCAGAAACATACTAGGTTCTATTTTGAACAAATTTGTTGCATCCATAAGCATGTGGGAAATTTAAACATGCTGTAATGCACGTAGCTGCTATTTTGGTCATTGTCGAGGGCGTTACGCTGGAAAACCCACAGCCTTCCGTAGAACGAATTTGTCTCCGTCTTCACGTGGAAGAGGGAGAAGAAGAATGTACTCTCTTGAAGCTGAATCAAACTGCAGGAAATCTTTCCTCTGAGCAGAAGAGTTAGTCTGGTCCAGTCACGTTACTGTTAAATAACAGGGACGTAAATGTCAGAGGAGCAAGTTAAGAGAAATGCCTAAAATTAGGTTGTTTTGTTATTATATCCATTGTTACATATGAAATCTGCTTGTAGCTGGTGTGAGTACCTGTTGGCTTCTCAAGAAGGACTCTGCTCCATGGAGTTAGATAGTTAATTAGTGTGTCTACATTATTTACACACATAAATATTTTATTGAGTTTATGAAGGTTGGCATTAAATTGCGAAACGTTGAAAAGATGTTTACTAGGGTCGCCAGGCGGACATGTGGTTAACGACGAAATCTCTTCTCCCCTGCTGGTGTCTGCTTAAGGTATGAAGTACTCAAAGCATTTGAGTGTTCCTTTAGATTTTATATAACCCAAGCAGTTGATGCTTTGTGCCATATTGGACTTAATAACAGTAAAATATTTTTCGCTTCTATCCTAGTACTTCTTCGGTAAAGGCCAAAAATACAATTAAAAATTCTTCTCGCTTTTGCCCATTATTTTCCCGACTCAGTTTCTAATTTATTTTCCTTTACTTCGAATTTTCCTGGCTTCAGCTGTGGTAAGTTGGACGCTATATTTAAATAATCCATTTTACATCAACAGTGAGAAATATAAAAGAGCATAGTCGCCCAGCTATTTTACTGTGTAGGAACTAATAGAATTAATTTGCTACGCAAAAGGCAGCCATGGCGACAGATTAAAGCAAGACGTCTGAAAATTAAATTTTCAAAGCACAGAAAATAGCAATTCTCAACGCTTCTCGCATCTTCTGCTCTCCTGCATCCCTTGTACCGACTTCACTGACATCTGTACCCCTTCATGTTACACTAATGACACAGCATCCCGCTGCGCGGCGCTGAAACATGTTTTCTCTTCTCCGTGAGGTGCATCACGTTGAATGGCAGGTTGTGCCCAATTTATGCACACACGCACCCTAAATAAAACGGTCCACCCTTCCTTCCTGTCACCAGCATTGCTGTATTCCTGTTGCTGCAGCATTATTTTCTCTTTCCACAAATTAAAAGTTCTGGTTGAAGGTAAAGTAAATATTAATTAAAATTAATCGTTTGATAACTCCGCAGAAATACTACTGCATTCATCTTCTAAAGGTGGGTAAGGAAATTGCGGCCCTCACAATGTAAGAAAGTATTAATTTACAAATTGTCCGCTGTGATGTCAAGTCTTTGTTAATATTATGACTATGTACTGTACGTGTATACATTTTTGTAATTATAGAAAAAAGAGACAAAAGGAAGGAAATAAGAAGGAGAAAGGAAAAGGATGAGAAAGAAGAGGAAGAGGGGAAATATAATATGAGGGACTGAGGAAAGAAGGAAGGGAAAAAAAAGATGATTGAGATTGATGGAGTAGAGGCTTTAAAAAGATACGGACCAATCGTTCAGTTACTCAAGAAATCCCTCGCCTTCCACTAACCGAAGGGTCATTTCCATATTTGTAAAAGACAGGCTCTCCGGTCCCGATATTCACACCCTATCGGTCTAAAATCAAATTTAATGTTAGGATATATACTCACGTACTTATACGTACATGCGTATTTTAACCTTAAGACATTCCGATTAAGGTTTTGTGTGAATTTCTCAATTCTCCCATGCCTAGTACATCACCGCTAGAACCATGCTTTGTCACTTCTTTAGCTAGCAAGGTCGGACTCCTAGTGTAGTTGTTAATGATTTATGTTTATTGTAATTAGAATTAAACACCTGGCAGACACTGATTGGCTGTTATATCAGCTGCGTAGAATATTTAAAGACATGTAATTGGTTACTGTATGTAGCCTTTTATGACTTAACGATGATTTGAGAACTTCATGCACTGAATCATCACTGCTCTGTTTCAAGACACAGTTTCGACATTTTCTGAGAGTTTGTAGAAAAAGGTTAGCCAGTCTGCGGAACGACATTCGGACTTGGCATCTTCCGAATCATTCCTACCTTCGGTAAGAAAACTAATTCATATTCGGTTTAATGAGCGCCTTAATACATTAACGACACCAATCAGAGTTCGCATTGAGGTCTTTGCTGTTCTGGGATGTTACGCAGCGCTGGTTGGTAGTTATTTACCGACGTTTCAGGACAGGTTATCGGTCAAGAAGTCCAGTCTTCTTGGACTGCTTGACCCTTGAAGATGGGACCGATAGGCTGTCCCGAAACGTCGGTAAACAATTACGAACCAACGGTGCGTAAAAATGTAAGAAGAGCGAAGACTTCAACTACACCGTCGCGTAAGTGTGAAAGCTTGCAGAATTTACCTTATCTTGCCAGAATGAACTATTGGCGCCATATTTTTTATACACATTGCTGTGTTCCTTCAGCGCAAAATACGAGATTTCGGCTTATTTAGTAAATTTTGGGTGTCTGCTTTTTCTCGTCAAGCTACATACACCGCGATCGGCCCCCCTCCTAGTCAATTTAAAGTAATTCTGCGTACCTGTCGATAGGATAGTTGATTTTTGGTACCTCAAAATAAACCGTACTCATGTTTCAAATACCTTCACCCTTATTATGAAATTAAATATGCGGTACGGTAATGTTTTCCTCTCACTGTCTAGAACTGCATGAATCGCAGTAGTACAATGAATGACATAAAATCGCAGATCAGGAGGGATAAAACCAGAAAAGGACTGAAGATAAGAACGTTAAGCTGTAGATTAAAACTGCCACATTTGGCTCGAGAATTTTGTGGGGAAGAGCTGTAGCCACAAATCGAGCGATTTAATACCACGTTAAAAAGACACAGAATAAAGGAAGCGTGAGTTACACGGTGTGATGGGTAAGTTCGTGAGTTCTTACAACGAAAACTCGTTAAGTTCGCAATTGGTGTAAAAGTGGCTTGGTAATGGTTCTGCACATAAAAAAGAACATGGATCAACTTGTATCATGGATTCCGTGGCTTTATTTTTGTCTCACACCACCTAGTTTCTGCTTCTTCCTACAGTAGACAGGACATATGATGTATAACCGTTTCGGTAAATGCCTAATTTCACCCAGGGATATAGAATACCCGTGGTGATGTCGATGGAGGGGATAAGTTCTACGTGACTGCTAACCTCAGTCAGTGGAATTCACGTGTCGAAAAGTCTGGGGTGAAGTCTTGTTGGTAGTGTTAGGGAGGTGGATTTTCAGACACAGAAGCAAATTAATTATTGAGAGATGCTCAAGAAGAAGGAAAGTTGAAAATTAAGGTAAGGGATGTTACTGTTTCATACACAAAATACTCTAATTATGGAATTAATTTATTCCAATAAAAGTGTACGCACGAAGATTTCTTACGCATAACGTTATTTTACAAGTACTGCGTTAAAAGTATCATGAAGCAGACTTACTCTCGCGTCCGTTCTATCCGGTTATCAAAAACCGCAGTCGACACGGCGTAACATCCCAGAAGACTTGAATCTTCAACGTGTCACATTTTAATCTACCACGCCAGCCCAATACTAAGATACACCACAGAAAATATAAACGGACATGCAATTGTGAAAATTAAATAAATTTACCATCAAGATTCTGGAAATCTCTTGCGTTCTGTGAAATAAACTTAACTAACGAACATATTAAGTACAACAATAAACTGATAACAAAGATTCTCGTGTCCTTGTATCACATTCTCGCGATAGCGATCGTTGACCTGTGTGGTGAATAAACGCATTGTGGTAACAGCTTGTCTGTCTCTGTCGGCCCCCATGTTTCATATCTGAAGCCGCTGATCACATTTCCTTGAAATTTTGTAATGGGAGACCACACTGTAGGCTGTTTGGTGGATACATTTATGCCTACTATTTTGCACATAGCCTACATAATCGAACTCAGCCATCGAGTTGGTAGCAACCATGATTTGTAATCATAGGTCCGGGGTTCAGATCTCGGCTTGGAGATTCGATGTACCAATAGAAGTTTTAGTGTTTTTCCACAGTTCCTGCAGGCAAACGCCGGAGGACTGCCTCAAGTTAGGTCACGACCGCATTCTTCAACATCCCATCTGACTCACTATAACCTGAACTACGGCAGTTGGTGTGTGAGTTTGGGGATGGACGTTGGCTAACCATCTGTCGTGGCAAGACATTTAATTTGTTACGAACTGTTTACGAAGGTCTCTGGGAAACGTAATCCGAGATGGGAATATAATATTAAAATGCTTCTTCAAGAGATAGATTACAGTTTTAAAATTACATAACAATAATTGCGTTCTTCACCAGTAATATTAAGGTGATTTAATGCAGGAAAATGCGATAGATGGCGTACGAATTGCATTTGAGAAATTTGAAAATCAGTCGCAAAATCTGAAGGAAGGGATCACTAGGGAAGCCTAAGCGAAGATGGGAGGACAGTGTAACGAGTATAATAGAGACTAAACGAATCTGGTGTCAGGTTGTGGGCTGGACTTATCTGGCTCAGGTTATGGTCCAACATCGGGCTGCTCTGTAAACAATAATGAAGCACCAGTTTACATAAAAGGTGTAAAATATCTCCATATTTGTACTTAGTTAATTCAACGCGGATTTAGTTGTGTGCACTAGTTGTTCCAACATTATATTATATTATATTATATTAGTGTAAGTGCACAAATTGAATTATCTTACCGTCGCACTGACGTATTTTGTCCACTGTTCCACGGAATGCACGCTGTAATTTGACATTTCTCGGTCTCCGTTCCCTTCAACGACTGAATTATTTGCCACAATTTATTGGCGCAGTGTAATTTAATGCACAATTTTTGTTCAGGATTAAGGCGATGACCTGGGGCGTGGTCAGAGAGCGACACAGCAATTCCAGCCTGGTCATGTATCGTAAAGCGTAACCCATTTTTTAGCCTTTGTCGTCGCTTTGAATGGCATGCTACAAGACCGGGGATGGACAAGCAAGAGTTGAGGCGTGTATTCTAATGAAGAACACATAATTTCCAATTTTTTTCCGTGTAATATTAATTATTGCATGTCACTGATTTTCACTTATTCCAGATGCAAATGTCATTTTCGTCGCCTTATCCATCTTCTGCAGTTGAAACACCGTCATAAATAACTGACGAATCAGCCATACCTAAGCGTCTTCTGTACTTAAAGAAGCTGAGGATTTCTGACAACGCGTGAATTGCCAGTAAACCAGTGGATCACGTTGGCAGTCAGTTCTTTATTTCGAAGTTTTCGCAGATGGAGTTAATAGGGGGGAACTGCACTTGGCACAAGATGGCTCCAGCTTGTAATGAGATAATCAGAGGGGACACGCCTTTGCATCAGCAAGTGAAACAAAGTCACTTGTCTGGACATGCACACGCCCCAAAATCACACGAAGTTATTACTGTTTGTTAAGCATATCTGATGGGGGTGAGCGGGCAGGCAACGGACGGTGGAGAATTGTTTCCGGTTGGTTAACTTCATTCCTAATGGAGCGACGGGGTGTAAAGAAAAATCTACCATCAAATTATGTATTCTTAGCTCCCTGTCATAATGCGTTCACATCACTGGGTTGGGTTCGTCATGTTGTAACTCAACCCAGTGCCCTGATTCGTGATGTCTGATAGATCCGACTGCAAGAAGCGGGAGTGCATCACACTCAGGCCATCTATGGACGGAACTTCAAATCACGGTGGAGTATTCTGTCGTTTCTTCTGTCTCTTCGGTCCAGCTACACGTTAAGGGAAAATTCTGTCATTTAAGCATTAACAGGCACATTTAACCCTCAGTTAACCAAAGGATGGGCAGCTGCTGAAAATAAATCACTGTAACTTCGAGTTTCCTGTTTTATATGTCTAAATACTGGACGTCGATTACCACGCAGGGTGATTAAGTGAACTCCATGATGCAGAGTCCTTCTCGAGAAGCTAATATATGCTTGTTTAGTCAAGTAATATTCCACATTTTATGGAACGAGAAGGATCAGTACCGTGTTTGCAAGAAACTGCCATTGGTTTCAGTTCTGAACTAAGTAATCAAACCAACGCTTACTCTATTACTCCGAGATCTGTTTTTAGTCCTTCCTCCCTTAAAAGAATAAAATAATTTTCTCATGAGGTGATAATCCTGTCTACGTGTGTACCTGTCCATTGCAACGTTTAATTATCTCATGAGATGCCCATGCTCTTTGCATGTGTACCTCTCCATTGCAACGTTTAATTATCTCATGAGATGCCCATGCTCTTTGCATGTGTACCTCTCCATTGCAACGTTTAATTATCTCATGAGATGCCCATGCTTTTTGCATGTGTACCTACGTTTAATTATCTCATGAGATGCCCATGCTCTTTGCATGTGTACCTGTCCATTGCAACGGTTTAATTATCTCATGAGATGCCCATGCTTTTTGCATGTGTACCTACGTTTAATTATCTCATGAGATGCCCATGCTTTTTGCATGTGTACCTGTCCATTGCAACGTTTAATTACCTCATGAGATGCCCATGCTCTTTGCATGTGCACCTGTCCATTGCAACGTTTAATTACCTCATGAGATGCCCGTGCTCTTTGCATGTGTACCTACGTTTAATTATCTCATGAGATGCCCATGCTTTTTGCATGTGTACCTGTCCATTGCAACGTTTAATTACCTCATGAGATGCCCATGCTCTTTGCATGTGCACCTGTCCATTGCAACGTTTAATTACCTCATGAGATGCCCGTGCTCTTTGCATGTGTACTTGTCCATTGCAACGTTTAATTCAACTGAACAAAATTTCACGCAATGGGCCATTATAGGCCACCCAAAATCCGTAATTTTAATTACCTAATATTCGCAATACACATATGGCTGACATGAGAATGTACGAAGTGAGAGCGATATTGGAGCTGCTTATTTTAGCGCCCTGAATTGATGCATGATAATAAATGTTGGGAAAGCATGCAACATTCATTTAGGTGACCGTCTGATAAAATATAAAATAACAAACTGGTGGTCGTGAAGAATTTATCTTTAGGTTTCGATTCGATGGCGGTAACTACTGAACCGCTGGAGCTAGGACTCTGCAAATTAGTACGAATATAGGTCATAAATGCACGTCGGTACGTATTGTGTAAGATCAGTATGTAAACGGATCTTTATATCTTCTGGATTGTTGCCACGTGTCAACTGAACAGTAGTTACCAAAGTTTGGAAGGATCGTAGCCGTTTCTTCTTCAGGGCCAAGCTGTTCAAGGGAGTGACGTGGAGTGGGGTCCCCCTATAGGCCAAGTTTTACAGTGTGAAGTCTGAGACTGTGGCAACGATATTGATAAAAATCGAAGTTTTCAGGGTTGTTACACCGTGTCGACTGGTAGATAATTACGGACGTTTCGAAATACCTTAGTGCCTTCGTATTCAGGGTCAAGCAGTCCAGGATTCAGCTAAATATTATAAATATGTCTAAGGTGTGAATATTTGAGATTATAGCCGACAAATTTAAGGTAGGACAGTATTTGTAGTTAAGTATCCAGTGCTCATAAAAGCCATGTAGGGACTGGAAGAAAATCGCCGTATACTTCTACTTTCGACAGGAGATGAGTGATTAGCTTTACCTTCCGGGTGCTTTAACCCCGGGTAAGAAGCACCAGGTACCCGCTTGTTAGTTGAGTGGGCTGAAGAAGCGGTCTGGAAGCGTTGGCGAATTAAAAAAGTTTTACCTCTGGCACGGAATCGAATCTCCGTCGTCCGCTCGTAGCCATTGACTTTAATGATTAGTTGTGTGAATGTCAAATATGACTAAAGGTGCACATATGTGTTCCGCGATCATTATACAGATAATAAGGCTCAGCGAAAATGTGACCGAAATATGCAGTCTGACTGTGTCTATTTCCAGCGGATATTCCTATCAGATGTTTGAAAGTGAAGGCGTGGAAACATGGATAAAAAATTTTGATCAGTAACTGCAGAACATATACATTCACCCTGGAGTTGTGAAATGTTTAAGGTCCTTGTTTTGCTATGTGCCGGGCCCGCGTGAGACTTGTATTCTACCTGTAAATACTGTTTCTCCTTGTTTGTCAGCGATGATTGACGATCCGTATCGTTGATGCTAAAGGTGCTTGTTCCTCTTTAGTTATGGGACACAAGTTGTCCTGAAGCCATTCATCCCACCCTATACCTGTCACCTGTGAGTCTGTGTGTGTGCGCACCGCGCTCACTGAACCATGGCATACGGAGCCGCAACAACGTTGGCATTCATACTGTCCGGTAAGAATCGAACTACTGACTTTAAAGATGCAAGTTCTTTGGGACGGAGCGCAGTTACAGGTGTTCAGAAGGAGCGGCATGTCTTGTCTGCAGCATGACAGTCAAACAGTTCGGGAAGTGTTCCGTGTTGGCTGCTGACCCTGCTTAGAAACATTGCTAACTTGCTACCACTCTCAGAAAACTTGTGTCTTTAGCAACACGGCTGTGAGTGAGAAGTTCAAATATCGTACTGTAATACGGCTGTACGGATTTTGCGTTAATTACGTAAGAAAGAAAAAAGGAAGCTTGAAATCAAAAGAGAAGTAAGAAAGAAAGAAATACAGGAAGATACACAATAGGAAGGAAGACGGGAAGTGATATGGACGGGGGTGAAAGATAGAGGCAGGAAGCGAGGGCGGATGAAATAGGAGGACGTAAAGAGGTGTAACAAATGAAATAGATATTTTAACACGCTGCTGACTTTTGGGGTCCATAACTGAACAACTAACCGGAGCAAAGTCCTTCTTGACAAGTCGTTGCAGTTGTTTAGTACGACTTTCGTAGACATCTGAGTTACTCTGCCGTGTTCCAAGCAGTCCACGACTTACTTGTCAGATGAATATAGGCCACATTTTCACCAACTATGTATTTCAAATTCATTATAATATTATTCTCCTCATCTTACCCCACGTCCCTGAAGCGGCGTGTTTACTTAGGTTTCACCATAAAACTTTGTACGAATTTATCATATCCTCATTTAGGCTGTATACGCCTGCCACTTCAGCTTCATTTTATCGCCGTAAATTTTTGAGTGAACAGTACAAATTATGAAGTCCCTCATTATCTTATACAGTTTTTTGCAGATTTCTGTCACTCTCTCTCTCTCTCTTAGACACGTATATTTCCTCAAAAAGTTCTCAATATTATTTTTCCTTTAGGACCCGAAATTAAGACAAAGTGGAATAACATATGTAAGACTGCAATAAAAGTACAGCTATCCCTGCCCATCAGCACTGAACAGTGACAGTAAAACCGAAGGCATTCATCACTTCGGCACATGCTTGAGGCGAGTTATAGACTCGTTTTATATTAAGTGACGATAGCCAGAAGTGAGAATCGCTTGATGTTCCAGGATGTCCGAAATTGCTGTACATTCCCTCATCAAGCCACACTCGGGCAAAGAACCAAGATGTTAGCTACAGCTGTATTATGGTTAGCGAATGGGACATACTTTGTGCCCTCTCCTGATACAACAGGCTCGTTCTGATCACCCATTATGCCCTAACTTATGCCCTAATGTATTTAACCGGCCAGTCTGCCTCTGTCCACCTGTACACTCTTCTTGATGTACAGTCATCGTCATGTAATTTACATCAATAGGGCTATTATTTTCGACATGTACATTGTTTGAGCTACATTTGATGTAGATCCACACATGTCGAGAGTTGGATGTACCCCCACCTCTGGATCATTGGTTCTGTTTTTACTGACAGGTTTATATTAGCCTACTATTTATTTTAAAGGTAGCACCGCGTTTTAAACAAGTAAACTTTTAAATACTGTCGCCCTCGGTGGACTAGTGGTTAGCGTGCTCGCCAAGGTTCGTGGGTTCGATTCCGACCGAGGGCGATGGATTTTTAAGGGTGATAAAAATCCGGAGCACCACTTCCTTCGGAGGGGAAGTAAAGCCGTCGGTCCCATGTCGTAGATTTACGGCATGTAAAAGAACATTCGGGCATGAATAGAACTAGTAGTGTTCGTAAGCAAAATTCAAGCGGCCATTTCTCACCCAAGTCTCCTGAATGCCTGCCAGATGGCTCTGGCAGTCTCATCAGGATTGAGCAAACAAATGGTATAATGTAAGCCATACCTGTAGTTGTGAGTGAACAGGAGCGTCCTAGTTGGACCATCATATGTACGGCAACTGCGAAGTTACGTTGTAAGTTTAGCCTTGAAATCGCAGTAGGCTTTAGTGTGTTTGTGGGGAGTTTACCACAGCAGCGCATTTTCAAGCATTAACATAGCATCAAGTTCGGCAGTGTTGTGGTAATTCAGTTCATTGTTTTGCAAGAGTGTTGACACACGAAGACCGAATATTCTGTTGCTTTCATGTATAATTTCCGTTCAGTGAGTACTGATACTACTAATGTATCTATTCAGTAGATACTTGTGACTCTTTTCCCTGGGGTAAAGTGCCTGGCCTATGAAGTTGACCATTTACCGTCATCTAGTGTCTATCTTAAGAACGAGTGAAGTTTAACGCCAATCCCCTGTATGCCTTAATAGCGTGCACAGGGACAGACAGCTTTATTTTATCTTTACACGGTCTGTGGACAAAGTTCCAACAGAAAATATTTCCAAAGGGGAATTTTTTAACAGATGAGTGACCTGTTAGTTTTGCTGTATGTCGTCAGTGAGAACACAGCTATGATTCAGCCACGAAGAAATAAAGTACTGGCTTCGCCTCATCATTTTCCTGCGCCGCTCCATAATACAAGGTTCAGCGGTCAGAACCTCCACCTCTCCCCTTGACCAACTTCACCTTCTCTCCGTTGTTTTAACCCTCTAAATACCCAACAGTTTTCAAACAAACTGATACTACTAACCCTTTGCTCACTTGTTGCCCTTCCACTTCTTTTATTTTTTGTATCTCTGTAGCCTTCTTTCTGTGAAGCTCATCTCCATTCTCTGTCTCTTGAAAGCATTTACAATAAAGGCAGCAGCCTTATCCCAAGAGTGTTCTACCTTTTGTGTACATCCAATATATATATCAACTTACGATTGAATGTTTGAGATCGTATCCCACTTTGTAGCTCTTCTACACGACAAGTGTGTTTCAAAAGTAACCTGGTCCACCATCGTACATTGTATGACTTCCGTTCGTCCAGTCTGAGGAAGATAAAGCGTACGGGTGACGAAACAAACAAGTCTTGTGGCAGCGGAACGAAAATTTCACCGTCGAGGACTTTTAATGGCAGCAAAGTAAAAGTAGGCATTGTGTTACTGAAACAGTATGAGCAGGCATTTCTGTGTAGGCTTGTGTATATGTGTACGTGTCTGTGTATATGGAATCCCTGACGGGGAGATCAACTGAACTGCGCTCCAGTTAATTATTTAACAGTGTTGCTGTCTCAACATCGCTATCTAGACACTGCACAAATTAATATTTCATTGGCATTAAGAGCTGCTCTGTCAACTTGTCTCCCGACAGGAGTGCCTGTATATTCCTTGTGGAGTCGTCGGCTAAGTTGGAGAAGCTGCTCCTTTTCTAATTCGCGAACTTTACTTCCATAACCACAATGACACTGTTCGATTTAACCATCACTGATAAATGTAGCTAGCTAAGTAACACACACACTGTTGATCAGAGTCCTTCAGAAGCTAATACCCGCTGAGATAGTCAAGAATTCCCAGCCTTTTATGTAACACAGTGCCCATCATGGTACCAGAGATGAATCCAAACCACATCCTCACACTGTGTATTTTTAAGATATATTGTAATATTTTTTGTCTCCCTCTTGATCATAAGTGGTCTCTTCTTTCAGGCTTGATGTTTAACTTTGTATCCTCTTTTCGTCTCTCCAATTTAAGATATAAACGTATCCCACTTATCTCATCTTCCTTAATATGATCACCGTAATAACTTAATATTGATTCAGGTGCATGACTTTTCTCGCTGTTCAGTATTCGCCTGTATCCTTTTACGTCATCCCTCTTAGGCCCACATTTTCTCCTCATTACCCTGTTCTCAAGCACTCTCGATCTATTTTCTTTCAATAATGCTAGTTTCACATATATGCAGAACAAGAGGTAAAATTAGACTTGTTAGATTTCAGGGCCTCCCAACAGTGTAGATGAAGATTTATAGATTTATAGAATGTCGTATGTTAGCAAATAAGAATGAATTAATTTAGAGCAAATGGAAGCTAAGCTCTGAAAGTTTCAACACGTTTTCAAAGTAAAAATTATACATTTGCTGCAGTTAATTTCTTTCCTTTTGTAATTAAAGTAAAGGAAGTGCGGACGCGAGTCCTAAAGCAAATTTTCCTATTTTGTTGGTTGTCAGTTTGTAGACGAGATATTATAGCCGCTTCAGTGTTACAAACAACATGTTAGATGAATTGTAGACATGCGACATGTAGGCCTATCGAACCTCAGCCAACAGGAAGCGAACAACCACATCAGAACAAGTAACTCACGCTCGGCCAGACGACCACGAGATAAGCACTGTGTTCTCACATTAGCTAGCCTATTATGAGCAACCACACTCTCATTAACTAACCACTAGCAACCAACTTTTAAAATAACTTGTATCAGTGCACTGCTATCGTTTTTACGCCATTTAAAGGTTTAAATTAAAAGAAGTGACAGGGACGGGAGTTGTCGCAGCTGGTAAATGTATTAGTACTGCCTAGACAGATGAACATCTGTCACGGACAATGTCGCAACTAGTGCGACGACTATACCGCCAGAAAAAAAAGGCACTAAGAAAAGTGATTCATTTAATACTGTGGACACCCAAGTCTTATAGTTCTTTTCTTGTGCGTGGTGCGCAAGTGCCAACCACTAAGCACTGTAATTTTACAAAGAAGCAGTAGTAAGTAGTTCCACAAGTTTTCAGTTTCAACTCCTTGTGCCTATCCTAGAACATTATTCGTAAATGGGCTTGATTTCTAGACACCTGTTTCGCCGTCTCCTTATTTTCAAAGGACTGACTGTTTCCTTTTGTGTCATAGTTTATTTAATGGTGCTTTCTCAACTGCGTCGGTTAGGCAAATGAGTCACAGAAGCATTACCAGTATGTTGCTACGTAATCCAGAAACTTGCATTTCAGTGGAGACATCAGCTGTTTTAAGCGTACAGTTCTACCGTTACCTTCCGTAGTAACAGAATGAATTATTTAAATTCCGTGTAATGCAGGTATTAAGGCCTACGGGTATAGTTACATTAGACGGAACTGAATTCTATAAAGGTCAACTCTCATAACCCGTCATATTGTAGGAGGAAGAATGAACGTATTTGTTTCATAACACAATGTTATCTGTTACGAGTATTAGTATCACTGATGTGAGGCATAATAATTAATAGAGATATGTAAAATATCGGAAAAATCCTGGGTAAGTTGGAATGCTGCGCATACAGCTACGAGTACCTTCAGAAAGAAGCCGAAAAATATTTTAATTTTCGGTTATGAAGCAGGAAGTATGAAACGTTTAAGAGCACATGTGAATTTGTACCATGCTATAAAGACATAGATTTCCATGAAGATAAATATACCAGTTTTCGGCGTAGAACTTTGGAGGAGAGGCCTCCTTCGAGCTTCCGTCTCTGTAAAGCCGGACAACAGCCCGGCTGTACAATTAAACGTTTAGGCCGTGTTTGTGATCTAAAGCCGGCCCGGATATGGAGAAATATTCTGCCACTGCCGGAAGTTGAACGCCGATTGTGAAGCCCAAAGTTACCACTTTACTGAATCAGCTTTTGTTTTCATACGTAAGAATTATAAACTGTAAGACAGTGCTGTGCCTAAGCTTGGAGTTAAGATTTTGTCCGTGTGTGCGCGAAGCTACATGAAGCACAAGCCTAAGGCCCAGTGATAAGTAAAGGACGAGAGATAGTCTACACACTGTAAACACAGAACCTCCCTCGAGTTCACTTTTTCCCCTTGTTAAATCCTCCAATCTACTTATTCCATACCATCGTCTTCCTTTCTTCCACCACACCTCATGCTTCCCTGCTTCCCCTACCAGCAGTAACAACATTTTGAAAAATTGGCACGTACGACCGCCACTTGTTCCTACATTTAAATTGGCTGATAAATTTTCCCGGTGAAACGTCTCCAAGCCTTGTGCTGACAGTGCTACATTTTATGGACACCTGACTGGTCCTAAGATAATAGTTGATATTGATAAACGGTAGGCAAGGTATGAAGGACTCTCTGCCGACGGAAGGTGGGGGTCGAGGAAAGGGCGCAGTGTTCTCTTCATGGCCAAGGACAATGATATCTCTAAAAGGAAGAAGAAATGGAACGGATAACTTGATAGATTAACAGGGCATGTTTAAACTCAGGCGGCCATGATGCTGTTCGTAATGATGCGCATCCTTCTACCGTGTTTTATTTCACCTTTGTAATGCTGTCGGCGCTACTGTGACAAGGACTGAGAAATTAAAAATGTCTAAAGAATTGCAACAATCAGAGAAAATATTTGCAAGTCGATGACGGAACGAAGGACTTGCAATATTGCACACTGATACAATTGGTGCATTGTACGACACCACATTACTCTAGGATAGCGCGCTCTAGAGGCTACAGTGGGCTGGACAAATAGGTGAACATTGGAATTGGGTACAGATCTCTTGAAAACGTCCGCTTCAGGATAACATTTAGACAAATACCCGGTGGCTCTGTCTCCTGGATATTATATATATATATATATATATATATATATATATATATTATGTCGTTGACTCCACTACTCCTTTCCTCTCATGCCGAGGGCAGGCTGTTAAACTTTTAGGTTCTGCTTTATTGCCATTGCTTTCAAGTTTAGCTTTATAATATGTCATTAGGAGGGGCAAAGTAAACCAGGAATGAATCCGAACGAGACTGCTGCTCTGTATTGTTGGCGTTAATTTAATGGACGTTAACTTACGTACAAGAAGAGAAACACAGGAGCTTCATTAGTCGCTGGTAAGGAGGTTGGTCTAGTAGCAAACGCTGAGAATATGTTAATGTTTTTTCAACAAAATGTAGGCAAAATAACAACAGAAGGACAAACAATATGTTTTTTTTTAAAGTGTGGCAAAATTCGAATCTTTTGGAACGACTCAATTTCAACATTACTTCCACGAAAAAAATTTAGGAGCAGATTAAGTGCAGAAATGTTGTTACCATTATACTGAAAATCTTCTGTTTTCCTGTTCACTGTTTACAGACATAAAGATCAACATAAAGGCCTACAGAACTACAATTTTGCTCTTGTTTTCTTTGGGCGTGAAACTTAGTTTTTCGCGTTAGAGGAATAACGTAGTCTGAGGGCGCTGAAGAACATGGGGTACTAAGGAAGGTATTTGCACCTACGATAGATAAAGTAACAGAAAACTGGAGAAAATTACATAACGAGTAGCTCCTCACCAAATATTATTCGTGTGACGAAAGCAAGGAAGATGAGATGGGCGGGGTATGTGGCACGCAGTGTGGGAGGAGAAATGCATACAGGGTTTCGGTGGGGAAACCTGAAAGAATGAGAACACTTGGAAGACCTAGGAGTTCATGAAAGGGGATCTTTAAGAAATAAGGTGATGGGACGTGAGCTGAATTAACCCAGCTCAAGGCAGGCACAAGTGGTGGGCATTTGTTTACACGGTAATGAATTTTTGGGCTTCATAAAGTGCGTGGAATTTTTCGACCAGCTGAGGAACTATTAGCTCCTCAAGAAGGACTCTACTCAATGCAGTCAGACCTTCAGTTTTTGCTACCGCACTATTGGTTAGTTTATTGTATGTACCTGCACAATCCAGTGAGTTCTAGTTTTTAACATCCCCCAAATTACCGTGAATTGTTTCCTTAGTACCTTAGGCAGTGCAGCATGGTAATACATAGGAAGCTGTATTTAGGCAATGTGTGTTACACTTCTCTACTGTTCTTTCAGAAGTCTGTAGTCTGGATACGATATTCAGTGAAAAGCTTATATGAAAAGGGTCCATTACTTACAAATTCCATGGCGGTCACAACATTGACTGACTACGGGAAAAATGGCAGGAGTTTGATACACAGTGAGGAGGAATTTCCCTTCCTCTCAGATTTTATACACATTATTTGGTGCCCAAGAATTCATCCAAATCCTTAGCAGGAAATCTTTCTCCAATGGCAAAGGAGCCGGAGCGAAAAGCTGGTCTGTCTTCCATGCCTAGAACAGACGTTTAAAAATAAGTATGAAAATTTATCAGAACAGTCCATATACAACTGTAAAGCGTGATGCCTTGGTAGATAATTTTACCATTACCTTTAAAGCATTGTTTAACCACGTCACAGGAAAGCATTGAGACTGTTTTGTGTAGTGTTCCGGTACTCTCTGTGGTTCTTGATATGGGTTGAAATCTGCTTACGAACCATTCATCCATGCAAATCACTGACGTCGTTTGGGTAACTTTTCAGAGACAACGTATGGTAATTGTTTTACCTGTTCAATTGTTTGGAAAACATTCAAATCCATATAAATAGATTTTTGTTATTGCATCGGTTCGCTTTTTGATCTGTCAACAAATGTGCCAAGCCCAGGACTCAGAATTGTTTGTGCTTGTGTTCGTACCTGATATAAAGGATCGCGTCAGCAGCAGCAGCAGGAAAGTGAGATATATTACTGGTCACTTGAAGAAATTATTTGATTGGTTTGTTTGACGTACAAGACCAAAGACTAGATATCTGTGCAGTAATTCTGTATCTCCTAGTGTACTTTAAGTTGGCAGCAACGTCGGAATGGCAGGTCATGCGTTTCGTTGGACAGTTCGTGTTGAAAGTATTGCAAGGAATTGCAAATCACCATGTGTAGGTTGCGTTAAACACAGTCAGTGAATTCCTGAGGTTTCAAGGAACATAATTTTGTTAATATTCAGTTTCTTGCGTAATTGCACAGGGTTATGTAGCATGAAGCTACAAAAGAGACCACGGTCTTCTGGTGTGTGACGACGTGCGATTTGGTACCTGGATATCAACGTCTCAGAGGAACTACTGCCTCCATCTTCAGGGTAGGAAACATTGAAGCTGCAGCTTGCTCCTAAAGGATAGTACCAAGTACCAAATTGCAACGCATAACATCTCCAGGATTTGAGACGGAATCTCAGCGGAACTGAAAATCACTGTCCGAAAATACGTATGTGCTTCCGAAACAGAAGACAGGCCTTCTTGGACGGTATGGGAGCGGAATACACGTGTGGAAGGGACAGCCTTTCATAATCCTGAAAGAACCCTCTGAATATCAGTGCCGATTTCGCTGTAATATATTTTAACATCGATATCGGAAACCTTTTTGATCTCTTGTAATATCGGTGTTGGTTTTGCTGTTAGGAAGCTATATATTTTGGCTTTACAGTAGGTCCCTAATTTTGGTGAGCCCACTCATGGATGTAAGAGTCTTAAATCTTACATAAAGAAGTATGGGAAGTAAGGATAGCCCTGTATTCCTTTAGTCTGATCGTAGACAGACTGAACGTATGTGCTTATAATAGGTCACTTTATTAATGAGTGTCAGTTATCTTCAATTGAAAGAATATATGTCATGTGCCCTGATATATATTTTTATGCGTTCTTTACACGACTTTTATAAAATTTAAATGCCATTTGAAAAATAGGGTCGCTCCGTCTGTCTGACATTTTCGGGTCCTAAACTACTAAAATTATTTCAGTAGAAATTGTTTTATTCAGGAATCGGCACCCAAATTGATCTTGGGAATGTTTCTTGGTCCTATTTCAGATGAGCTAAAATATGATAACTTTAGGATCCCGGGCTTCTAGGATGTTGCGCTGCGTCACTGAGTAAGCTGTTCTTGACGTTTCGAAGGAACATGTCGTCTTCGCCATCAAGGGCTCGAGGTTCACATTCCTCATGGACCTTGCATCCTTGAATGTGAGGCAGGTTCCATAGAAAAGTTGGGAACCAGTTACCCAGCGACGAAGCGTCGCATCTCAGAAGACCAGATCCTCGACTACGCCGCTATGAAAGTCTCAAAATCATAGAATGATACTTCTTAAAAAGAGAACAGCACCTTCAATAATATAAGGAACTTAAATGCAGATACCTTCAAAATGTATAAACTCCACTCAAAATAATTTTTTTTTGGTTTGTTTTATATTTAACTACGTACAAGAATTTTTTTTCTTTATATGCGGTATGTTAGATTTGTTGAGTAGCTACTGCTGGCAAAAACCCGGTACTACCAGATACAGCCATAGATGTAAAGGAGACTGGACTAATAAATCTGATTTAATTTGATTTGAGTAGCTGCTTACTATTCATGACAATATAGAGTCTGTAAGCATTATATATGTTGAGAATGACGTTCAGCAAGAGTGTATGATTTTAAGCGACTCGATCCGGGGGGGGGATTTCATAAGCGTCCACGTACACGTAACCCCGTTTTTACAGTAAGAATTTTGTGCAACGGCGGTTTTGTCCAACACGCCACAATGGCTCTTCCTAACCCCCAACGTGGACCAGGGATCATTCTGTTTATTTTATTGAGACAGTTGAAAAATGTACTTATGCGGTTCATAGAAATGTGCAATTGTGTTTATTCGATTGAGGTATAATTGAGTGACATATTTAGTTGAGATATGCTTATTCCTTTCAGCCACGTATTTATTCGTATTATATTTATTAAGGTATATATGTATTTATATGGTTGGGGTAGGAATATTTATTTGTTGGGTTGGCTGAGAACAATTCACTTTCTTGTTCATTTGATTCAGATGCCCAATTTCGAAAACAGATTGTCTCGCATCTCTCTATTAATATAATAAATGCTATAACATTGTTGCACCTTTAATTAACTGAAAACAAAATAACATTTAAGCTACTGACTCTGTAGCAGTGCTGTTACCAATTATTTTTTTAAAATTGTCAGCATTGATCTTTACAAAGATGCAGAAACTCACGGACCGAAACACATTCGCGTCAGGTTTAATAAATAGCGCTAAACCCGGCCTGAAAGCCACTATATTATCTGTCAGACATGAGACACACAAGCTCAATATAGCTCCATGCAATGTTAATTAGGGCACCTAAGAGTACCCCTTTCTTCTGTTTTAATGCAATAAACTAGCAAGCAGTGAACATGTATTAACCACGGTATCAATTTCTTTTCATCTCAGAAGTACATGGTTCCTTAAGCACGAATGATGCGATCACATCTCTCTATGGACACATTGCACAGACACTCGCTCTCTGTCTGTCTGACTCTCTGTCTCTCTCGGTCAATCTCACAGAGCCTCTCAAGTAAATGCTTTCTTCTGCAGAAACAAGTTCTGATGTTATTTTGTTTGTTACTGCCCTGTTTGCATGCTCTTGATGGCATTTCTGCATTGAAAGACAAAAATATATATATAGGTCTAATCTATACACTTGGCTATAAATTATAAGTGCTCCGTGCATAGTTCTGTTCTCGAAGAATATCTTTGCAAACTGAAGCCAAATATCGTCTGTCATTTACTCGTGACGTGAATTCCAGAATTGACTGTTTAACTGCTTTGCTGAACTTGCAATATTTCATAGAATGATATATTTCTGCATACGCTATTCTTGAAGTGTAGCTACTTCTATCTGAGAGCAAAGCCAGGCGCAGCAAGGCCCATGAATACAAATATTGTCTTATAGGAAGAAACCCATCTTTTCTGTGAAAACTACTGACTGGCATCGTTCCAGTTTTTTCTTTCAAATATTTATTCCTAATGTTTTGACATGGAACCACTTCCGTAGCAACAGTGTGTACAATGACACCACCATTTGCAATTTTACAGCAATTGCGCAAAATTCACCCATAGGTGTAGAGCATAAGACTCGTTATGACAGACAAAGGTACTTATAGGGAGAACTTAAGGATATGTCTTCATTACTTTCCGTATACAGAGACTAGCACAGATGGTGCGTTGATAAGGAAGAAATAATTTGTTAATGTCTTACGTGTTAGATAAGGACCGGAAGACCGGGATTCGATTATTTTTGCCATGATTGTGCCCACAGCGGCCCTGATGTCCCCCTTTCAAGCCTCCTATATGACGTACTTTTAATAGGTACCGGGGGGGGGGGGGCTCTTTACTTTCTGGCAGACCGGCCGGATTTGCAGTTAATGTCCATCTACTCCGGGGACTAAGAATATCTGGAGTTATACCTCCACTTCCCTATACGTCATCTTGATGTGGTGCTTAAGAGCAGTACACTAATCATTTTTGTGTGTTTTTCACTGATACTACAAATTCCCTGCACCTCTGCGTTGTTGCGTAGATTATAAAGGATTTCTCACCCACGGGAGTGTTGGCAGTCTACAGGCCTATCGAACGTAAAGGCAGCAAGAAACATCATATGATTATTGTTGTGTACTGCTACTACATACTACTACTACTAGTAGTAGTAGTAGTAGTAGTAGTGGTAGTAGAAGCAACACAAAAATAAGCTTCCCTCTTGGTGAATTTAAAACTAACCGGACTCTCATGTTGCAAGAAGAAATAGGACATTCCTCTTTCCTTTCTCATAGTTAGAAGACACGACCTCGATAAATCTAATCAGAAGTATAACCCTTCTATTTCACTTTACATACATTCGACAGGAACTGGAGCAACACGGTGATTCATAAGTTGAATATGCACCTGTAATAGTAATACTACATATGTAAGTAATTGCCGAGCTGTATGAAGTCTTCGTCTGTGGGATTATTTCATTACATCTGTAAATAGCTGAAGCGAGGAGATTTATAATGACACTTAAGTTATGAGGCTTAAGCGTGATGAGCTTCCAAGGGACAGGACCGTGAAGTCAAGAAGCAGAACAAAAAGCAGTAATGTGTTTCTTTTCCCTCAACCTTTTCTTCTCAAGCCCGGGAATATGGTATGTCCCATGCAGTGGCAGAATACGTGACGTGTCTAAAGTTTCCAAGTACCGAACAAGTGAATGACTGTTATACGGATCGCCTGGATTGGACACGGCAAAGACTCGAGTGTCACCGAACGCTGGCTTCGGTCGAGTTAATATTCTGCCCCGATGAAAATTATAGCAGAATGACGCAGCGGTCGTAATATAACGATCGGCCACTATTCGATTCGCACGGTTCAAGCATCAATATAAGTTTCCGAATAGCTCCTCTGATTACAGACCGTGGAGGAGTCCTTGAATGGAAGTTTTCGCCCCCTCTCTCCTCCCCCAACTGTTTTCTCATTCTTTTTATATTTCTAAGGAAGCGAAAAGAAAGTTATTCCGAAGAAAACCAATATCCTCCCTCACCTGAGTGGACCCGTGAAAGAACAAGATGTAATAAGATCGCAGACTGGCGGACCCACAATTAATGTATTAACGTCATACTACTAATGTCTGTACTCCACATATTGCAGCGTGCATGGGAAAGATGAGACTGCACTTTGGTTTTGAATCCGTGCGGGAGAGACCACTTCGAAGACTTTGGCTTAGATGAAAGAATAATATTAAAATGGACCTTAAAGACATAGTATGTGAGGATGTGAAGTAAACCGATTTGTCTTAGGATAGGGACCACAGGTGAAATCTTTTGAATACTGTAATTAATTAGCTTTCGGATTTCGTAAGAGGCGGTTAACTTTGGACCAATTCAGACATTGTAAATATCACAAACCGGACTAGATTTGATGATGTTAGTTACCGTTATCTTCCTTCTCAATTGAAATAGACTTTCTGAACGTGTGTGTAGGTATACAATGTATTCTAGTTCTGTCTACCTTACAGGCCACAATAAAATACTATCCAAATGGGAGTACTTGATCAACTGCATACTGTGACAATGTTTGTCCATTACGTAAAATATAAGCAAATAATAATAATATATAAATAATAAATGTGATAGAGATAGTGGTGTTTGTAATGAAAACTAATTCAACAAGACGTTTTCCTTAAAGGCAACCGCATGATAAAATGATAATGGTAGCTATCCATGCCGATCGTATTCAGCTCCGATGTCTCCGTGTCCATTGTTTAATTAACAGACGACAAGGTTAAAAGGCAGAATTGGTACATTCGTTTATATGAGCTGTCAAAATATGTTCTGTTACATCCTGTATGCATGTAAACGGTGCTTGTACGATGCATACTTAGGAGATATTAACAAGGTATTTGGGAAGTGTTCGTATGGCACGAATCAGAAGAGCTGTGTGCTTGTTGCATGTGAACAAGTAATGTATGCCTGAAAAGGGAAGTGATAGCAGCCAAGACACGTAGGGAAGAAGAACAGGACACGGTGATAGGCAGGAATCTCTCCTTCGCCACGGTGTGATCGACCTTGAGATAGACAACTCTGTGTGTGTGTGCGTGCGTGCGGTACGGATTCACACTCTGCCTCTGCCTGATGCCACATCATTGACGAAGAAACTCCTTGTCTTACATATTTCACACCAATGACTAACTCAATGTGACAGAGAACTTCGTGAGAAACTAACAGTCGCAAGCTACTCTTGAAATTCCTACCTTTTACGGCAGGGGTGCACAAATTTTCCAAAAATCTAGGAGCCACTTCAAAATTCGTGCGCCAGAAGGTTGACATGAAGCAAGCTCCATACTGAGAACCCACAAATATTAGGCTTACGGTACAAACGTTAGTCGCCGCGGTGTCCTAGTGCCCTGTATTTGTGCACCCCTGTTTCACAGAGCACGAAGATGCATTACAGGCCCTCATAAATGCATGTCACTGGTGCCTAATCTTAGCCAAGTGATTTCAGTTCACAGCCTTCAGTGCTGTGTTTGTAACGTGTCCTGCTTACCTGGTCTAAAACTTTCGAGCAATATTTCAGAAACCATAGTTTGTTCTGCTTTAACTCGTAATTTCGTACACCCTTTAAACTTCTGGTTTTCTATCGCTCCCTATCCCAGCTGATGACCACACTCTCATCCGTAGCAGCTCTGTGATTTTTTTTCAGATTTTAACGTAATACTATTTTCAACTTCCAAATCATTTAGTTTCTTGGCAACGGATCACTCCACATCAAGATCTTTTCATGTGGGCAGAAGTCTTGCTTCATATTTGGGCGGTTCCGGGTTTGAACCTCAACCCAGACCGGCAATTGTGACAGATTTTTGTGGCTCCTCTCAACCTGTCGAGAAAAATGCCAGAAGATTACCTGAAATTGGATAATGACCATTTTTTTCAAATCATTTTCACTTCATTCTCTGAACATTCTATCATGCCAGGCTAGATAACTTGAGGCACTAAGCATGTAGTCAACAAGCCAGACATAAGTAACGCTTTGCTACTGACATCTTCCCCTGTGTTTTTCAATCACCCCGCAGTGACTCTCTTCTCTACAATATCGGACATCAAGCACTCTTTAACGTCGGCACACCCATTCCGCCAGCTTCCGTTTCGAGGTGTCACTTGTAAACTAACGGAATGAATGTTCCTTGCCCTTGACTTCACAGCTTTTAATCATGTTTGGAAGACTGTTGCATTAGTTCTCTGACAGATTCTTGCAGAATATGACTGTTTCTTGCACAAGTTAGATTTGCACGTGAAACTGAAATGCGTCCCTAAACAGTTCGGTTTCTGTGATTTCAGATTTGGAATACTTATGACATTGTGAGTAACAGGGAGCAGAATAAGGTGGGTAGCAGTGGTCGTTCATTAATCTGGTAACAGACCAAATTCATTCATTCTGTAGTCTGTCTTACGACAGGTCCGTAGCCTCTTCCAAAGCGAGTTCTCCACAGGGTGCGATCTCCTCTTGTGACTTACGCTGATGTTCTGTCACGCATTTCTGCAAGCCAAAGATATGATGAAGAATATTGTCTTCTGACATGTGATGTCCTATTGTTTGGCATAGCTGTCACACTGCACGGCGTCACAACGAAAAATACAGTGTTATTCGTATTCGCGACTTTGAAAACCACAAATCTTACAAACGTATAGTGTCTAAGAACAGCGTAATTACATTCAATTTTGTGTCCCTTAGTTATTTTTCTCTCACAGTTACGTTTATCGTAAACATTTTAAAACAAAATTTAAAGTAACGTATTTTACACTTCAAATAAAAATATATAGAGCTAGTAATACTTTTTATTTATTTGAAGTAAATGTCTGTATTCTAAACTTTTTATTTTCCTCTCTTCCATGTGTGGGTGTGCACTTTATTCACTTTCCATTCCTGCAGTACCGACGGTGCTTTTGTTGAGCATTTTCACTTACACTTTCGAATAGAATCCTCAGAGAAGGTATATGAAATACATTCGGTAGTGACATTAGGAAGGTGTTCGTAATGAATTAACACTATTATCGGTTTATCAGTTTTAATAAACCATGAGGTAAAGTATGGTTTATTTTATTTCCAAAGTGTTGAATTTATGAAGGGTAAAACTGTAAAAATGTACTCTCACATGCATGAATTTGTTTACAATTATCTTGATACCGTAACAGCATACGTCGATTGACATTTCTCTACAAAAATGAGGCAACTTAGTTACACATAAGTTATTATGTTCTGTAAAGCATAAACATTTTTGTGGTACAGAAAGAAAATTCACTTTAATAAATAGAAGAAGTTATTCATTGAAAACTGGACCCTGGTGTGAGCAACCTGAATATTACTACACTTAAAAAAAAGGCGGATGAGACGGGCGGGATACATAGCCGTAGACTCCAAGGCAGAAATAGAAACAGGATTAAAAATTGCAGCAGAAAACCTCAAGGGGAGAGACCAAGTGGCGAAACTGCTAAGTTTAAAAAACTGCAGAGTAAATCGTCTGCCTTCTTGGTTTTATGAAGTTCACGAATTGATACTGCATCAGTAGGAACAAAACAACAGCAGTCTGTCTTACAGAGATGCCGCATTTTCGTCTCCGGTATTCTGCTGTCCTACACAAAACGTGGCCACTAACCGTGGGATATTTTGTATAGCGATTTGTACAAACCGTTTATTATGGCTTCTTTGTCTTTGTCTACCACCAATATTGAATGGTGCCAAGATCAGCGAACACTGCACATCAGCATTCGTCATTGTTGCCAACTCGTGCCTTTTTCCCCTTTTTTTTCTGTGTTACTTCTGCGGGATCCATGTGGACGTAGTGTTTTACTGTAAGAGAGGTCGCTGTCGAGAGCAATGACCATCTTGTCATTTTATTGCTGCAGCATTGTTTTCTGTGTTTGCGAGTATCGTGACCATTAAAACAAATCCCATTAGTAAGTACATAGCATCATGCTCTGGAAAGGTCCAAAAAAGTCTTCGTTCTAAAATGGTATTTGTTTCACGTTATTTCATATGCATCCTCACACACTGAGTTGTGCCATTATTTCAAAGTAAGTCATTTTGGAGTCGAGAAATGTGCGTTAACTTCCGTGCCCATATTTAAACGTTTAAAAAATATAACATCATTTCTGCCGAGTATCTGTCTATATCTGAACCGCTCTGGGTAAGGACAGAGCACAGTACAGTCGTCCCCCGGCTGACATGGTTGCACACTTACGTCGTTTGCCCGCACACCCAATTTATTAAGCCAAGCGCGAAAATTTCTACGTATGATGCTGCATATATCTTCGAGCTGATGAAGTGTCATGAGAAGGAGCCCACGCTCTACGATCTTGTTGTAATTCAGAAGCAAAGCACCCTTGAAGAAGCTGAGGAGCTGAGAAACCTGAGCGTAAGCCTAAGGAGAGGACCGTTATGGTTTTGATGTTCTCTGAGGGGCTTGCACACATCGAAGCTGGCCTCAAGGTGTTTCAGCACATTGATTGGAACGAGTAGCGAGCGGCAGCAGCTATACAAAGAATTATGAGGATGCTTGCTGGCTATGAGGTGATTCTGAAGGAGAAAAGGTCTTTTCTCGTCAGACTTCCGTGCTTGATATTTTTCAAGTCATCTTCAGGGACTCGTGCATCGCCACCTGAATTGATGGGCATTGGGGATGACCCGCCTGCAGTGTAAGAGTGTCTTCTTCATACACACTTTTGTCAATATTTTTATAAATACAAGTGTCTGATGATGGCGTCGTAAGGTCGAAATCTGTAGTACAATCTGACAAAATAATTGTCAAATTTGAGTTGCGATTGACGGTTCTTTTACTTTCTTTTTACATTGTAATATGTTTGTAGTTTCATTTTTGTAAATTTTTTTTATAAATGTGAATATATCTATTTGTCTTGGTCAAAACTAATTTTCTGGAACCACTCTCCCCATTTTAACACTACTTTTACGGAAAAATATGCATCGACTGGCGTCGTCTCGACTAACGTCGCCGGTCTCAGAAACACCAACGACGAAACCCAGGAGAGGTCTAGTGGCTCTGGTTAAAAAGGCCCTTTTAGGCATCAAATTCCGGTAGGCTAGCCCGTAATCAGTCATTACACTGTCTAGCTACTCCGGCTCGTGAAGTCCGTCGAAGGTGTAATACACTGGACCTTTCTGGCGTAGGTGGAATTCAGAGATTTGGACAAGTGGCTTCGTATTACACCGGACCTCTGTTGGCTGCACTTTCTAGTGATGACACACACTAATGTTTTATACATTTTTTGTTGTGTCTGGTTCTCACTGATGATGGCCCAGGCCGAAACATATCAGGAGATAATAATATGTAATGATAATATATTCCATTTGACTGCAAGTGTAGTTTTATACGATTATTATTAAATGTCTAATCCACAATTCGTGTGGGCCTAAGTATAATCCATGAAGATAATCCAATTGGACCGAAATATGTCAGGTCCCGAATAAAGAAGAGGCATGCGCTCTTATAGGATATTACGCAGCATAGAATGGTAATTCTGTACCGACGTTTCGGGATAACTTATTGGCCCTATCTTCAAGGGTCAGAAAGTCCAAGAAGAAATCTTTCTTCTTGGAATTTTTGACCCTTGAAGATGGGACCGATAGGTTGTCACTAAACGTCGGTACAGAATTACCATTCTACGCTGCGTAATGTCCCAGGAGAGCGCAGATCTCATCTACATCGCGGCGGAAGCCTGAAATCACGCATATTAATAAACAAGGTGCCATTTACACGTATATCGGTGCTTTTATGGTCGTAATTTGTGAGTATGAATCTCAATTTTCTTTCCCGTAGTGTGAGAGGCTGTGTTTCACACCCATACACAGCAACAGGTGAAATTATGACTTCATAGGCTTGCTTGGTAATGAACAACTAATTAATCAATCAATTAATTAAACGCCTTAATTTTAAATGATTCTGAAATGGTGGATAGTCATAGACGTGACTGAAATTTTGGACTTCGCCTGTCGTCCCAGACTACAAACTGACAGATATTGGTGAACTGCGGAGTTCGCGTAGTGTTTCATTTACTTACAGTAGGAGTGGGGAAATGTTAAATTGTACCAAACGGCCTTGGGACACAAACCGCTAACCTGCTGACAGCGAGGCGGATGTGCTACAATGAGTCACCAATCTCAGCAGTGTTGTGTAATTTGGCCCTGAAACATGAGTTCATTTAGTGTATCTGAAGTTCACCAGTTTTTTTTTATTGGTACACAGATAAATACAAACAAGTTTGCATTCTCCTCTCTTTGTAAAACAACGAACTAGGTATCGTACACATATTTTGTTATGATTATTTTCAACACATCTTTTAAAGGGAGTATTGATACTTGATAAATAGCGACATTTATTTACACAGAACGTGCTGAAAACGCGGGAAAGCCTTTATTTCTAACAACAAATACAATTGTTCAAATTTGCTGCTTAATTCACTGCGTCTACGTAATGCTTAAAATGTATGTAGCGTTATTTTTACTGATTAGAAGCTTAAATGTTAGACTGTAATTAAAATAGTGTGCCGGTATGGATGTCAGGTTGCCAGAATATTTGTAAGTTAACCGGCGGAACTTTGTAAAGTGTCAGGACAACAAATATCGACACATCGTCCGCATGTTTGGTGCCGGCACTTTACAGGATTTGCAGAAAATAAAATAAGATATCTTCGCAACTGTAAGTGTAGATGTCTAATAGTTTTCTGGAGGGCCAATCTGACCCGAGTGTAATAGCTCACCTGCGTGCTTTAAATCAGTTATCCACGAAGTGGTCTGATCTTCATCCGCATTATGGAATTAAGTTTACGTATTCCTGCTCTTAGGTAGAACACTGTGTCGCGTTGTTCTGACCTAAAGGAAAATGTGTAGCCTGCAGTTTTCGTTCAAGAAATACGTAACATTTCTAAGGGAAGATCTCAACTCAAGATTTTCGCCATGCTTTAAATCTTGAATTATCGCGTTTACATGAATGATTGCATCAACCTTGAGGCCCACCTGAAACAATGACTTGCCCACAGTGTTTCTTTCCCCAGTTTTTCTTTTTAAAGAACATGGACTCTGACTTCTTTATGGGTTTGCTAGAAGGCAAATGTCGCGTCTCTCTTGCCCCTTGTCTTCGTGTGACTGTAAGGTGGCTGCACTAAATTTAAAGAGAGCTGTCGAAATTCCATTAGGAGCCGCCGGACGACAACTTGCCTCTTCGGCCGTTAGAGGTGCTTCGATGCAGCTTCTCTCCGTGCGCGAAACAACGGCATTAATGCTAATGACAACAGTTATAAATTTTAAGATTTGAAATCTTCGCGGCCTTGAAGATTTATATTGCTCCCTTCTGCATTTTGACACCATGTGTTCCAGTAAGTAGATACCGACGTTTCGGAGGAACGTAGCCTTAAATGTAAATGTAGACTTACATCTTTGAAGGGGAGGCAGAATATTTCTCCTGAAATTTGATAACTCACCTACCAGACTACACGGTGCCATAAGCAGTTAAAACTGTCAGTTGTAATATGATGATGCGACAGCACCTGACGTGTTCGTCGGGTAGGTAGCATCGCTGCTTCCTGTTCAGGAGGTCTCGGATTAGATCTCGGCAGCCACGCTAACTCAGTTTTTTGCGTCGTCCTCAGACTCTCCAGGCAAATGCTATGATAATGCCTCCAGCTAAGACCGCATATGTCAATGTCAATACGAATTCATTATTCATTAATGATCCCTGCCATTCGTCGCTGTATAATTTAAATACTGTTTAATTGTACATAAATAAATACATTGGAAAGGTAAAAATAGTGGTTTTTCTTCCCGTCTTCCGCCAAAAATCCGAAATGCTGAAGTATGAAACTCTTATACAAATTTATCTGTGTCCCTTATGGCTTTGAAATGTGTTCTGTTCCTTGTAATATGAGGGAATAAATAGGGAAAGAAAAGACTCAAACACATGTATGTGGCACTAAAATTCAAGCTTTCTTTCCTAAAACCAACAACTTTTGTATCTGCACTCATCCGCAATAATTGTTTTTCGAGTTGCGGAACCTGATACTTAGAATTATACTGATGGATATGTTTTATGTTGAAACACGTGAGTGGCATCCATCCACGGATGTATTTCGAATAACCTGAATAGCCGTGTCGGTTTGTACCTTTCGGGAGGGTGAAGCAGGAGAAACTTTTGAGAAGTTTTCCACGTTTGTGGTGGTCTGGCAGTATGAGAAATTGCTTTATTGCCCCCGTAGCAATGCAAAGTCCATCGTGTCCGAACAGTGGCAGCCCAAAGATTAGTGGAAGTTACACTCAGGGGGGTCACCCATATACCACAAACTTTCTCTTGTGCAGAAAGTGTTCTTCACCGTTATCTGTAAAGCAGTACCGGTATTGTTGTGTGGGGACCAGCATTTCGTCTTGGTAGCAATCTTTCGGAACCTTCAAAATTAAAAATGCCGAATAAATGGGCATATGCTTCGTGCTATTAATCTTTCAACTGTTTACCATTTGAATACTGAGTCATCTACTTAGTTATATAAACCTTCGGTTGCTCCTTGAGAATCGTACAGAACACATAAATACATTCTGTGAGAAAATGCAGATTTTCTTGATGTTACAGCATGTGGTACGCTCCGTTGGGTTAAGCAATTGTGTGACTGATCTGCCAGTAGACAAAGTGGTAGACTAAGTCTACTTTTCCAAGCAAAAATGTTGTATTTTACACGGAATGCCAGAAGAACACACGACTACCGGCTATACTCCAAAAAAGCTGTGTGGGTATTTAGTTGACCCTGTAGCTCTGGTTTTGATAACGACAGTAACAGATCTAAATTGTGTTCGCATAGGTGTTAAGAGCGGATTAAATTCGAAAAAGATTTTGATCATCATTTCAGAATCGCTGACCTTCCCGTCTATTTTCGAAGGTCCTAACGACTCCCCGGCTTTAGGATACCCCAGAGTTTATTATTGTGAGCTAGATAAATCCAGTCCACGTCCTCACAATTTGTTTTTCTAAGATGCATCTTAATATTTTCCTCCTATTTACTTCCGACCCGAAAGTCGTTCTTTCCTGCATTTTCTCGACTAAAATTTATTTTCCCCATTTACCTAATACATTCTGTATTCCCCATTCATTTAATTTTTTCCGATGTGATCACGTTAGTAATATAAGGCGAATCATATAAATCATACCTCATCATGTAATTTTTTCCAGCCTCTTGTTACTTCCGCTCTTTCGAGTCTAAATATGTTCCTTGGCACTTTAACTCATACATTAAACAAATCGTTTTGTATAAAACCATTACTTTCAGCGTTTCTCTTTGCATCTTGTCGTTTCGTCTCGAAGTGCCAGTCTATGCACTTGTAGCCTTTGCCTTTCAGACATTAAAGTAAATATTAATTTGTTGAAACTCAGAGTCGTGATTTTTATTTTCTGAGTGCTATTTTTCCCCTGACTGTTCTACCTGAAAATAATTTTAAAAATACGTTTATATCTTTATTGTGCCTCTGAACATTTCTATCATATGTTAGATTCCTCTTCATGTAGGATGCATTTCAGATATCGTACAGGAGGTAAAACGAAGAGTAACGGATAATCGTGGCCCAGCATCTAGATATAGCGTTGATTGCAACACGTAAATGTGGCTATTTATTATCCACCCGGATAGTGCGGTTCTTTAACTTGGATTTTGTGGTTGACACAATAAGGATATGCTGTTGGAAAAAGTGAGGGCAAGAAAACGTGTTGTGCGCCAAAGGTGTAGAAACTGTGTTCTTTGAATACTGAGTATGGCTTTTAGATTGTTTATAATACAAAACAAAAATAATAATAATTAATGTATAATATATAATTCACTATGTATATATAATAGGTAAATTAATTACAAAAATGAAATTTAGAGGAAGTCGATTGACTTATTTCGATGGTAATTCAATTCCGCACGGACTTCCTGTTTAATTTTACTGTAGCCTACCTACAATTCAGCACAAGACAATCGAGTAAGACCCTCCTGAGATTTGGCATTGTGCCTGTCTTAACATCTTCAGACCACCATTAGAATTTAGGCCACTCTATCCTACTGAAATTATTATTAATGCCAGTGTTATTCTTTCCGTTCTGGGGTGTATACAGAGAATTGTTTGTCGGTAAGAGATACATTAGTAACCATTTCAATGCATACGTTCTTACGCTAAACCAAAAACAATTTGTCCAGGTATGGAATTGCGGGGTCTAATACTTGGCTGGAGATTTGACCATGCGGCAGTGGTGGAGGTCTCTTTAATGAAGTTAATATCAGAGAGGTCTACCTGAGAAGCTGGTAATTGCTCAGCTAAACAACAGACGCTCAAACTTCTGTGCAACTAGACGATTTATTTCAGTGTTCAAAATACACCCTTACTGAATCCTGTCAAATTCCAATTGGTGCACCCCACATCTCACCCCAATTTGTAGACGCATATAAATGTTATCCTCAAACTTACATCTTCGTCTCCCAAGTGGTTAGATCTTCCGAACAATATTTCGTGCTCCCCTATATTTTCATGTATTTTTCCCGAATGTCCAGTCAAGCTCATGTTCTTTGATTTTATCAATCTAATGTTATTTTGTGAAGAGTGAAAATTATGAATTAATTCACTAAGCGTTTTCTCTAACTTCCTATTACTTATCTCCTGTTAGTCCTAAATATTCTTCACAGCATACTCTTCTCATATATCTTCTGTATACCTATATTCTTTCGTCAAGCAAAGAAACCGAGTTTTACACCCATACAAAAACAACAGAAAATTCAAATTATTACAGTAATCCTCAAGTGAAATTATTTTTTCATATATTTTAATCTTTAAGTGTGTGGATAGGAGACCGAATAATACAAGATTCTAAGCCAAGTGGTAACAAGCATTTCTGGAATGTAGTGTGCAGCTTAATTCGTCCGTAATGAAAAAAGTTTTAGCTGTTACTCGGAACAGAACTGTTTGCATAATGTCAAACACCAAATTGTAAACGTTTCAGTGGCCTGTGCATTGTGCACAGTGACATCTTGATTAGATGGCGCTATCCCCTGCACATTGCTCTGTCTCTAGACACCGCCTATCTTTACAGTGCACTTTCTGGCTTTTCCTTTACCGTCCGAGCGAGCTCTTAAGTTTCTCCATGAATGAAACCCTCCCGGGATGGGACGGGCATGCTGCCTCCCTACAGGGACCGTGAATAAGAAGGTCGTTCTCAAGAGAGGAGGTGCAGGACCAAACGAGATTCTGACGTGCAAGCCGTCGTCCCTACCACCTGTCAGCAGCGCAGGGATTTATCCGCACCCAGAGGTTTGTTCTGCCATCAAGCATTGGTCTGCCTTCCTTCCTCAAATTTCGTTGCTTTCGTACTTACTTTTTACCTTGTTCGTATACGTTACTTTTATTTATCTTCCTCATCCCCCTCTCTGTTCACTCTGTGGCAAGACAGACGCGATTCTCCGAACAGCAACTCACATCGCAACGAATACTACCGTAGAGAGCTCTGAAGAAAGTCTTGGGTGGTTTGCTGTAGTATGAGACAATTGGACGTGGACACAAAAACTATGGTCATGTATCCGTCCCTAGGGAGACACACGCAAATAAAAAACACACAAAACAACCTTTTTTTAGATCTCCACACCCTTTGAGAGTTTGACAATTCTAGAAATTACCACTTATAAATCTTCTACTATAGCTTTTCAACCTACAAGTTATACATTAAGAGAGAAACAGAGAAATAAGGTATAAAAGTTGGAGAGGATCCACCCATATGTCCTCATTCAGACCACTCCATTCTTCTGCCTAAGTCACTCTAGACCTTAAAACGTTGTTGATGGTTGTTGTAGATTTTGGAAGCTAATAAATTACAAAAAGTAAACAAATCGCCCAGTCGCCGTCTATCTGCCATTAAGACGGACGTTAATTGTAAGTGACATACATAATTTGACGTTCCTTAGAAATATGTAATCTTTAATGGGACAAGGAGGGTTGGTCTCCCGCCTACATCTGCCAGGTAGGTGCACGCCGTACCAGGTCCAACGCTTCCGAACCTCAGGTTGTGATTTATCGCTCAACGTAAGAACAGGCCTCTCGTGTCGCTCAGCTCTCTGTCTTGAGATGTTGGTGGTGAAATTAAGACGGGATGTCTTTCGGGGAATGCCTTCTGCTTTCCTTCACAGAATTTTTGTTTGCTTCTCTCCTGCCAAAAAAAAAAAAGTCACAGTTTTACTAGATGTGAAAGTTATTGTCGCACCTTATCCGAAAGTAAGTCTAGGGTTTTGGGGCGTATGGTGACGAGGACAATATTTGGACCGAAGAAAGAAGAAATATCAGGCGGATAGGGAAAATTTAATATTGTTGTATAGCTTCATAGGCTATCATTAGGACTTTCCAAGCAAGAAAGATGATACAGATGGACCTGCAGCACGATGGGAGATATGACAAATATGCAGGTACAAAACTTTGACTAGAAAAACTCAATGTAATTTATAACTTGAGAGACCTGCATGTAGAGAGAGGTGTAATGTAATTGGATCTTTAAGGCGAGTAAGTAGGATGTGAGATTGTGATGTGGATTCATGTGTCTTAGGACCGGGTCCACTGGCGTGCTTCTGTGAACACTGTAGTGGAATCATCGTGTTCCATAAAAGGTGGGAAACGTATTGAGCAGCCGAGCCACTGTCAGCTTCTCAAGAATCTATCCTGCATATGAATAGTTAAACTCGCACATTAAAAACATTGCGCATCACAAGCTGGCGGGTTGCCGGCTATATTGGCCGGCATTTTTTAGGAATTTCCACAATATGTTTAAGAGACTCATAGGACAGCACAGTGAAATAGACCACGACAGTTTATTTATGGCCCTAACAGGCCTATCTTCCGAGCTCGTTCTATGTTGTGTAACCTCTGGAGCTACAAGAGCTCCAAGAATCAGTTATGAATATTACGCTGGACAGAATACGACATCGATAATCGTCGCTTCTGGTAAAGGTAAAGATAAAATAGTCCCTGTGCACGCCATGAAGTCATATGGGGAAGTGGAGGTATAGCTCGATGCATTTTTAACTTTCGGCACGAGATAGAGATGTGTGGTCAGCTCATGCCCCGGCCGCTTTACCCCCGGGGAAAGAGTCCCCGGTACCCAATGAGCAGGATGTCGGGTGGACAGAAGAGCCGGTATGGACGTTTTGGAGAAGAAAAAACCTCTTGCTCCTTCCGGTAACCCAACCATCACTTGCCGGGCGTACCGCCGACAGCCTACTCACCATCCGTCGTGGTAGTCGAGATAGCCCTAAGATTAATAACATTTTTAATTTATCTGTTCTCTTGTACAACGTGGGAAACAGGAGTAGCTTAGTAAATATAGTGACTGGCTACCGCGAAAGACCGGGATTCGATTCCCGTAAGCGGCGAAGATTATTGCATTTCCATTAAGCCTAACCCGGCTGTAACGTCCACCCAGCCTCTATTGATTGATAGAGAAACCATTTCCTGGGTGTTAAAAGGACCGGAGCTTTACAGTAACCACTCATTTGCGTCCATTGTTCAGGTTAAGAAGCGACACCTCCATTTCCTCACAGGCTTGCGTGGCGTGATGTTTAATTAAGCAGACTGAGAACTTAAACTTTGCCTTGCTGTACAACGGTAGTGTCACCTTCCACCCATGAACGTCATCCTGACATTGATCTGAGTGATACAAAAATTATGTGGCCCGCAGTATATTAGGAACTTCTCGGTAGACTGCTCGCACTAAGAACTGCTCTGCGGTTTTGATGCTGCGTCTCAGGCCTCTCCTCTCCTTTTCGCAGTCACTCAAACGCTCTCCAAGGCGTTTCTGAATGTTTGATGAGATTAAGACAGAAAACATGTTCTCGTCATCCAGCGTGGGACAGACGGAAGACACAAGTTTGCATATCGGTTGGTATATGTGGCGAAAAGTAGAATTACCAACCCGTCCTCTGAGTTGGGTTATATAATTTGTACATGTCAGTTAGGAAACGGCTGCTGGAGGAGGGGATTTTCGGTGATACGCAGGAGTTCCGAGTTCAGTTTCAAGTACAAGGATGTGGAAGGCGGTGCTTGTCATTTTACTGAATCGATGAAGTCGCTAAGCTCTACAAACAAGAACTTTGAAACTTGAGATATTAATCGATTTCTTAATCGCATTTCTGCATTTTAATTTAAAGTTCCATTTGCTTTATAATAATAATAATAATAATAATAATATCACGACTTAAGCTGCCAAACTTCTGTGCTGTTAAGCTAATTATCATCCTTAGTTGTGCTGTGACAAACGAAAATTCAGTTTAAATAATTTTAAAATTAGTCCAGTATTTGGAAAAAGGGACGTGGCCTATCGAAAGGCACTACCTTGACACGGATTGAGAAAATAAAGAAATCCGTGAAATATCCAAGTCAGAATAGGATGTAGCGCAATGGATTTTCGAACGGGTTCATTTCAGTCTAATGGTACAAAAACCTGCTTGATGGAAGTTAATAATCACATTGTGCTAACTTCATGAAGCAGAGTTTCCTTGAGACCGTGGCAGTTGTTTAGTTAGTAGACACATGTCATGTATTTTACGGAATCCGACGGTTCATTCTCAATGGGTTGAATATACCTCAGCCTATTGGGCCGAAATGAGTAGCTTTGTTAACTATGTTTCCAGTGTAAGGGTGATGGGGACGAATCTTTTTCTCGAAATGTGGTGTTTGCATTTCTAACACTGGACCGTGGACAATGGTCATGAAGTAAATAATTCCAAATGAAAAATATTCTTCTGGAGGACGTGTCCTTAGGACATTACAATATGGACAGATCTGTTTGTTTGTCTGGCCAACTCTGCTTCAATTTCTTTTTTCGGACTGCACATAAGCTCTATACGTTGGCTACAAAGGGTTACAGTTAATAACTTCTTGAATCACGAAGGTCTTAAATAAACCATTAAGGCACAGCAGTGAGGGTTCGATTACCGTCGGGGGCTTAAGTATGTCTACAGTGTTTGACGGTCGTCTCCATCACAGTTCTTTTAAATAGTTATTGTGCTCTACCTTAGTGTTAGGCCTGATGCTTGTAAACGTGTGAATCTCGGTCTATCTGCCCTTGGTCTGAGGACAGCAGACAGGTTGAGCGTGTTGAAGAATTAAGTGCCCAGAATAATATTTTGACTATAGAAGGTGGATGAACTCTTCAAAAAATAATGTTGGGTGATGTACGAGTAAATAAAGAGGATGAAGTATCAGTCCTGCACATGGTAGACGTGACAACCACATAGAAAATTGTAATAGGAAACCCAGAGGGGACGAGGACGCTTGGGAGACCTACGTGTAGATAGGAGGCTGATATTAAAGAGGATCGTGGACTAAACTCATCTGACTGAGTGTAGGGACCAATGGTGAGCTCCCGTGAACATGGTAAAAGAACCTTTCCGTAAGAGATGGAGAATCGTTAGCGTCCCACTTGGTCCGGTGCTTGGTGGAGTTGATAAGTTAGAAGATCATTAGTCTGCAGAGAGACTGCCTACCGACCGAAGGACCGGAGTTAAATTCGCGGCAGAAATATGGATTTTCCCCCCTTTTCACTAGGAACACGTACTTAAACGCACCGAGCCTTCCATTTAAAGTGTATCCGAACTCTTTCTCAGGACCCGAATCAGCCAGTGCGTGCAACTGAAAGCTCGCCTGCTTGTGATGTCGAGGTAGCCTATAGAATGCTTGGAGCTTTACCTACACCCCACTTTTAAGCGTTGATATCGTGCTAAAGCGTAACGACAACGTCGCTTTTCTTATCTTTCTAGTTTACAATATGCAGTCGTACAGTGGAGACGAAGTGTGTGAGGGCACACGCTTTGTTTATATTAACATGCCAATGAATTCAATGAAATGATTCGTCACTGTGAAGCTGGCGTCTGGAGTACGTGTATGATGCCGTCAGGCCGATAACCACAATGCGCTGTCCCTAGTGTAGGACAAGAATATAAACCTAGGTCAACTGGAGAATAAATTAGAACTACCAGACCTTAAGTATCATTGGGATAATCAATCACAAAGAATGGATGTGTGGCGCATGTAGTCCGCATGGGAGAGGTAAGGTGTGCGGCGCATGTAGTCCGCATGGGAGAGGTAAGATGTGCGGCACATGTAGTCCGCATGGGAGAGGTAAGAAGTGCGCAAGGTAAAACCTGACGGAAACGGTTTCATATCCCTCGGTTTAGATTGAAGGATCATATTTGAATTAACCTTAAAATACAGGGCGTGAGAACGTGAAGTGGATTAATCTGGCTCAGGATCGGGTCCAGTAGCAGAGTCTTGTGAACAGGCTGAAGAATCTTCGGGTTTCATAAAAGGTAGAGATTCTTGTCTAGTTTGGTGCCTATTAGTTGCTCTAGAAGAACAATTCACCATGGAGTTAGTAATATTTCAAATGAAGTGACTACTGTGTAACAGCATCAAACTCTCTTCTATTTTTTTCGTAAAGAACCTGGTTGTCTTTGTCATGTTTTTAGGCTACTCTCTTGCTCCAAGAATAGGCAACTTCTGGCTTCGTACCCAACAATTCACAGCCCCAATACCTCCTCGTTTGTCCTTGAATAGTGCACTTCTATTAAGACTTAAAGATAGTGGCCAGAAGAAGCATTAAACAATTTCACCTCGTGTGTTATGGTATTTAGACGTAATTTCAGCTTTCTGATTTATTTAATTGCTGATTTCACGAACAGACAGCGAAACTACAGCCACGTTAATGCTCTTTTGATGACCTGAAAAATATTACAATTTTGTTCTGGCTTTAATTTCCCTCTGAAGTTGTTATAAGCGGAGGAAGAAGTGGAAGCAAGCTTGCGTGAGGTGGAATGTCTTGCTGTCCAGATTGTTTAAGATAACTAAATATTCCATCTTTTACTTTCATTGTACCTCGTATATAAACGTAAAAGTGAAGTTTACGTCTGGAAACCTTCGAGTGTTTAAATTTAGAAAGTATTTTCACTTCTTTAAAACATTTTCTTTATTTCTTTTAGGATGGATCCTCCAGATAAATATCTGTATTTTGACTCGTTGTATGTTCCTGCATGTTTATATACTGACTGTATGGCCGCGTGTGATGATAGTTGTTCCCATAAGGAACAAACACGCTTTGGTATTGGATATACGTACGTATGTATAGACTATAACCATACAAAACCATTAAATCTTCAATAGCCGGAGAAGTCCAAACAAACACCAACAAGACGGAACTAGAAATGAAATGAAAAAGTCGGTTGTTTCTACGAATTGACATTAGGTTGGTGAACCAAAAAGCAGAAGCAAACGAAGGAACTGCGAGAGGTATTGATGAGTTTATGATGGACGGCTTATTATTTTTGGCTCGGCAATAAGTCATGTTGGTCATACTTACTGTACACTTGTACGTTCTGCAGGGATCGGTCTTCATTGGCAGGAAAAAAAAAATAGGTACTGGTGGAACAAGAGTGAAAGGTACACTCCACATTATGAAAGCACATATTCTGTTTCGCACACCTCGTCGGAAGCAAGAAGCATACAGCTGCGCACACAGATGTATTGTAAAGCTAATCATGCTAGAGACAGTGGGAGACTTCATCCTGGTTGTTTGTATTTTGTCACGTGATCACCATATTAAAAGCTGTGTATCTTACCCAGATATGCATTTTATGTTATGTAGGTACCAGATATCAAAATCTCTTTTCTGAACCAAATATGGGTCATCAAAGTAAAAAGACTGCGATGGGCTGCACATGTAGCATTAGTGGGAGTTACAAAAATGCATGTAAAATCTTCATCGTAAAAGCAGAATTGGAGAAGCAACATTGGAGATCTAGGCCTAAAATAAACTTGATGTAATAATAATAATAATATTTATACTGCAGAAATAGATTTAAAAGGCGTTGTCTGCAGTTATTCGGGTCAGGATAAGGTAAAATGAGGGGGTCTTTTGAATGCAATGATGCGTCCTCTGGTTCTGCAGAAGGCGGGATATTTCTTGACTAGCTGAGCAACTGTGTGCTCCTTTTAGTCAGTTCTTTGAAGTGCAAGACTTATGTTTTTGAAGTGGCGAATAATACAAAACGCATTACAGTTTGATTAAGTCGCAGTTACATTTTAAACAAATGAAAGTTCTGTTATTCTGAAGGATAGAAGCTGCGAGTTAGACACTGCTGGCGGTTTACATTCACCAGTAATTATAATGAAATGTGGCTGTACTGAGTCATACACGTTACATGTCGCTAACGTTTCCTTATATAAAGAGGTGCTTGATCAGATAAAGGCGCTGCAGCTTTAACGTTCTAGAAACTATCAACTCCTTCCACCCCCTCCCAAAATCCTTTGTTTGCCTACATTCCTAAAATAAAATTTATGGGATCTTAAAGACTCAAAACTTCCTTTATGTTTAACCCATAACTATTTTAACAGCGTATATATGCCCCAGGACCGCACGGGTCCCTGACAAGTTTGACTGCTGGTGTATGAAACGGGGCTGTCTGGTAAACACGCCTGTACCTGAACAAGTGAAGGCAAACATTACGACAGCAGTATGTGTAACATCATCAGACTGTCTTCGTCTCGACAGAACGACTTGATTTCTACTAACTGTAACATAAACGATTCCCAGCTGAGCGTACCCTCGATACTTGAGTGTGAGGAGTGCATGTGTGTATGTGTGTGTATGTGTGTATGTATGTGTATTATGTATGTATGAATGTTGTGTATGTGTGTGTGTATGTGTGTGTGTGTGTGCATGTATATACGAGTATGTAAGTACGTATGCAGCCTATGTATGTGTGTGTATGTGTATATGTATGTGTGTGTATGTGTGTATGTATGTGTGTGTATGTGTGTGTGCATGTATATACGAGTATGTATGTACGTATGCAGCCTATGTATGTGTGTGTATGTATAAGTATGTGTATATGTATGTGTGTGTATGTATGTATGCATGGACGTATGTGTGTGTATGTGTGTATGCATGGACGTATGTGTGTGTATGTGTGTATGTATGTGTGTGTATGTGTGTATGCATGGACGTATGTGTGTATGTGTTTATGCATGGACGTATGTGTCTATGTGTGTATTCATATGTGTCTATGTATGCATGCATGTATATATGTATGTACGTATGCAGCCTATGTATATGTATGTGTGTGTATGTATGTATGTATGTATGCATGGACGTATGTGTGTGTATGTATGTATGTATGTATGGACGTGTGTGTGTTTGTGTGTGTATTCATATATGTGTCTATGTATGCATGCATGTATATATGTATGTACGTATGCAGCCTATGTATATGTATGTGTGTGTATGTATGTATGTACTCGTATGTATGTATGCATGGACGTATGTGTGTGTATGTATGTATGCATGGACGTATGTGTGTATGTATGTATGTATGGACGTGTGTGTGTTTATGTGTGTATTCATATATGTGTCTATGTATGCATGCATGTATATATGTATGTACGTATGCAGCCTATGTATAACGTATGTATGTGTATGTATATATACATACATGTATGCATGTATGTATGTAGCCTACTTATATACCCTACTGCAATTTTCATTAGGTCCGTGCATATTTGTATACGTTCTTTTTGATTGTACGTGCCACATTCTCATTGATGTAGATAACATCTATTCCTGCAAATATGCAAAACGTCTGTTAGTACTAAGTAACCGAGTCCATGGAAGAGAACCTATTAAGAAGCTGAAGGGCTTACGCTCTTTAACTGGACCAAATGCTTTTTCAGTGAGATACCTATGGTTCATAGACGTTCGTCACTAGACTCTATCCTGAAGTATTTTCATTTAGTTCAGATCCTTGCACCATAATTCTTGAAGATCTTTTTTAATATTATATTCCTATTATTTCTCTCGGGTTTTCTGCCCTTTTTTATTTTTCAGAGTTCATCAAGACGCAGCTCTCAGAACGGAATAGTTTACTTCTTTCTTGCATTAATTCTGCCAGATTTTGATAATTATCTAGAAACTTATAATTTTGTATAGAAATGTAATAGGTTGGACATGTTGGGGAAACGTACAATATTTTTGGTGTAAAGTATTTTGGAAAAGAATAAAGTTGTCTGAAATGGAATTAGTGCATGACATTAATATGGAACTTGGGAAATAAGTTGTGTGTAAGGGCTGTGACTTGACCGCGGGACGTTTGGTGTTGGTTAAGTTTAACTTCGGGTTATGCTTGAGACAATGTGAAGTGCCTGTATTATGATGTTTTTTAAAAATTATGCACTGATGTAAAATCATGTTTAAAGTTATAATTTTGGGAATAGAAATGTTACTTTGAAGTAGAACATCGGGAACCTGTCGCCACTATTAACCTGACACGTCTGGATCTGAAATCTTAATTCATTTGCAAACAGATCAAGCTTGCAAGTGCCCGCAGATAAAGAGAGGTGGAGAGGAATACCAATTGTTTTGTGAGGGCATAGCTGTGAAGGTAATCGACCTGCAGACAAGCGACCTTCCCCAGGTCTTGCCAATAGTTCAATGTCATTGAACGGTTACCAGACCGAGGTGTGGAGTGCATGCTGGTCCCCATCTCAAACAACAGGGGTGTCATTCCTGAATGGCTCCCACGTCATCTTGCGTTTTGAGGCACCCTAATTTTTAAAGCGTTTAGCAAAAGGGCCTCTGCTTAGGCCTGCTTGAGGTTATAATACGCAAATGGGATGTGAGGTCTGAGACTGAATTCAACGGACTCAGCAATCCGTCCAGAAGCTGGATTTTATAAGCACACTGTTTATTTTTTGATACTTAACTCTTTAAAACATATTACCTAACATTTTGCTCACAACTTGTATTTATGGGTTTCGTACGGTTCTTATGGTTCTTATGGTTATATTTCTAAACAGTATTAACCGAATGGTCTGTGTAGTGGAGATATGTTTTGTTTTTCCTAATGAAGGAACTGAATTCTTGAACATTATTTAGAAGAATTTCATGCTGTAGAGTTAATGGCGCTTTTTCAGAAGTTAAGGGTTTGCTTTACAAAATGTCAGTGAGTTGGCATGCAATACGACATGATGTGCAAGAAGTTGTAACAGTTTTAATAGCACTGTAGCATCGTACGTAGGGGCGTAGGGAACTGCAGCAAGTCTTCTGGACGAGGTTCAATCCTGAATGTGTAGAGCAAGGTGTCGAAGTGCAACCACTGCGCGGTGCATTTCAGTGGTTTGTGAGCACTACGACGGACATTCGGATCCCAGACAAATCTTCGACAAAGCTATGATAATCTACTTTGCTCAAAAAAAACGGCTATAGGTCCTGCCTACGAGCTAGAAATCTACACGGAATTTAAATGTAATGGCACCCTGGTTCAATTCAAGGTGCTTTTGAAAGACCTACGAAATTGTATTGCCTGTAATACATGTTATTCATAGACGACTACTTGAATCATATTGTTATTTTCTGGGTTGTGGCACCGTATAGTTTTGCAGGAAGTTACCGACGTTTTTGAAGATACATTTGCCACTTCCTTCAGTTTACAAATTGTACGGAAAATTTGAACATAAACACTATAGTTACAAACTATAGTGCACATATAGTTGGAAGCAGCAATTTACTCCGATGCTTCGTTAATCACCTACAAGACTAATCGGTTTAAACCCCAGCAGACAAAAAATTAATTTTAACCGCAGTGAAGGCCTTAAATGTCATGTGTTTAACTAGGTTTCATTCTCCCCCAAAACTTATTGCAATGTAATTAATACGTAGACACGTAATTACTTTGTGGCTGAAATGCAGTAACTTGGGTCAATGACTTGTCTGCTTTGCATAACTTACCTGAATCAAATGTAAAGCTGTTTCAGATATTTACTTTCAAACGCTTTTGACACTGTAATAATGCCACTATTCACAGTCATACAACAATAACATTCCAGTTCGTATAACTTTCTCCTTTCAAGTGAAAACTCGTTTTCTCTCACGAAGAAGAAAAGAGCAGGTGAAATATGTGCAAAATTTACTGCCATTCGGTTCAGAATGTTTCAACTTCTCTCGACTATGTTACTTGGACTGAATACTCTGAATAGGACCATTTGAATGTTTGGTTAATGTAAAGCCCAACTACATAATGCTGTGTAGTCTCATATGCGGGTAATGGGGATACTATGTCTGTTTACCCCTCTGTCAGCGCATCTCCGGGGTTACGGAGGGAATTTTGACGAAATACTGCGATGTAGGTCTACTTAATTGTTGTGTGGTAAGCTTGATTTTACGAGTAATTATTGTCGATCGTACACAACAAGGTTGATTACACAAAACCCGACCCAACTTTCAAAAATATTTTAATGTAAAAACAATAGACAAATAACAGGAAATATGGACGTTATTAATGTCTGTAAGTTTGTAGGGAATAGTTTTCGATGTATATAAGTAATGAAATTGATTGGAGACATGACGTACTATTTTACAGCAAACACTACTCCGTCTTTTGAATACTTTCGCCACTTGAGTTGTCGCCGTACAGTAGAAGTGCACCCCTGGCATGTTATCGTCCTGTTTGGTGTGTCACATGTCAATGTGGTCCCTCCAAGAGCTGTTCCAGCATATCTAACGTCACGTACACACTCGGACTGTCATAAAGTACATAAAATTGCTATACGATTTATAAAGCTTGCTCTGAGGGAAGGAAATGGTCACGTGGTTTGCCGAGACTCATGTCAATAGACCGGTTGTTTGTACCTTCAGGCTGACAGCAGAGTTATTGCGCGTAACTTATTTCTGTAGCTTTTGTTGAGAACTTGTTATCAAATAAAATGAAACCCTCTTTTGATCCGTACGATTTCTCAGCATTTGGTCCCAAAAATGTTGCTTTGCTAGACGTATTCACTCTGTGTTGGTTTTAGTCGTACTACTAGTACTTGTAACTTACGTGTTAAAAAATTTGTCTCAGAACCTCAAGGTTAGAGACCACTTGGAATGTCTAGGCGTAGATAGGAGGACAGTGTTAAAACTGATCGTAAAGCAACAGACGATGAAGGTTTGGACTGAATGTACAAGTTCAGGGCAGGTTCTTATTAACATGGTGATATCCCTTCGACTTCAACAAATGTCGGGGAATTTCTTGACTTCTGGAACGACGGTTAGCTTATGAAGAAGGAATGTGCCTTTATGAGACAGAGATGAAGTAAGAGTAGTTTAACCCTTAATGTTTCTGTTGTAACGAGCTGTATACCTGAATTAGGTAAACTTAACACGTATTCGAGAATTTTTACTTCAAAATTCTCTGCATATTCCTTGTCTTCCCGCATCCTGTCTAAATATGCAGCTCACTATTACCACATTCTGTCCATACTAGGCGACCTGCTTAAATTATAAATCTTTTTATATATTTAAGTTGGCCATCTCAGTTTGCTACTTGTTATATTCCCTCATGTCTAAACCACTTGCTAAGCACTGTGTTTTCATACACCTGTATCGTTCGAGGGCCAAAGTAGGAGACATTGTTCAACACTAGCGCAGATCAATTTGTGAAAGAGTAGCTTTGTACAGTAAGTATATGATTTGAGTGTACTACTGTCGGCTTTATAGCAGTTATAAAGACTATATCATTCCTTTCTGTCTATCGGTAGTTTGCCCTGTCTTCATGTTCATGTTATAATTTGTGGAACATAACTGAAACATACAAAACTGATGGACCCTCCAGTGGTCTGACTTAGAATACTGCAACACTTCTATTGTTTCTTTGCTGCGTGATACTACGTTTGCCCCTCATATAGTTTCATTAAATCATTCTAACAATGTAACTTGAGACTGAACTTAGCGGTATACTGGGAAGCAACGCTGTTTTGTATTTGGGAGGTCCCAATTTCAAATTTCGGGCTGGAGACCAGCTATCTTGACTGAGGCTTTTGGTAGCATTTCCTGGCCCAGGCAAATGCCTTGATACTACCTAAAATTAGGCCCCTGCTGTTTCCTTCCACATGCTGTCCATCAAATTGTTTAATTATCGTGCCTTTCGACTATCTTATAGTCTGCGCTACTGAAAATATTTTTAAATAAAGAATAAATAAATAAATAAATAGGACCTGTGGAGATTCTCGTTAGAATGTTGTTTTGTAGGAAAAGGTTAGTGTGCGTTACAAAGACTGTAGTGCGTACGGTTTCAGCGCCGTAACGCATGGTCACGTTGGCGGATTGCGATACGCACGACATGCACGTCTGTCAGTCAGTCAGGAAGCACCTTCCCACGGTCATACACAACTGCCGTTACATGCAGATTAATAAGTGGGCAGGCTGGAATCGATAGCCTTGCTTTGTATCTTTACGATTCTTTGTACTGGGTGTGTAAGTGCCGTGTTTCTCTGTCCGTCTATTCGTCTCATGTTTCATCTCTGAAACCATTCGGACTCGGGTTTTGGGTTTTGATTAAATTGATACGGAGGGTTCTACACAGAAAATGGTCGGCCTATTTTATTATCTTTTCACATAAGTGTAAATTTAATTTTACTCCTTCATGAAAAAAAAAATAGTCTCTTTTTTACTTATTACACAAGTGTCTCGTAATAAGAAGTTTCATCTCGTTAACACGTAAAACTTCTGTTAGGCAGGCCTCCTTGGAACTTACACGAACAAGGAGGGTAATAAGATGTTACAGAAACTTAAAGAACAGAGCAGGGAAACATATTCAGCATAGCTGGTAGGTGGATTCATGAAGTACCCGTAAATTTGATAGACGACTTTATAAGCAGCTTTCTGTCAAAGACAGAAGAGAAAGAAGACGGCAATTTCAGAGATGGAAATACCAATTCCAAATAAAAACGTCGCCGTCGAAACACTGTAGTAGATAATGCTGACAAATTCGGAAAATGCTGGATAGTGTTCGATTGACAAATTCTTAGCTTGCAGTGTTCCTTTATTCGAAACATTAAAGATCAGGCAATGATTCTGCTGGTTGTTGTGTGGGGACGTAAAATGTCGTCTCTTATTCTTAGGGGCACACGTAAATTACAAGTGTTGGCAGAAAAGTCGTGTGGACCAAATTTAGACCTATTTTGAACTAAGTCATATGAAACATGTAGGTGACTTAGGGAGTCAAGCTGTGTGTGAGGGAAGTAGGTTTACGGGTGGAAATGGTTCAGGATTGTGTGCAGTGGAGAGATTTAGCATAACCGTGTTGAAGCTAAGGACTACAGTACGAAATTTGTAATAACATGCACTTTGTATGTCGAGTTTTGCGCAATCCTATTACACCGCGACATGAAGTTTACGGAAGATCGCCCTGTGAGCTACTAAGTAATTAGCGTCACGTTGGCAGCACTGATCAATATTTAGATATAGTGACGACAGTGTCGTTTGTAATGCCTGTTTCTGATGAAATATATGACTTCTTTGTGCTCGGACTGGGCAGCAGTATGTGTTCAGTAGCATGATCAGCATGAATAAACACACAGCCTGCACACAAACAGCGTTTGCATAGTCTAACAACTTGGAAGACGCAGACGCCATGACAGGGCTAACTGCAGCTGTTGCTGGTGAACATGTCGCAAATGTATAGGCCATCCAATATGTTCGTATCCTGCTTCCTATACGTCATTTGTGTTACGTGTTACCGTATTGTATTCACGGACACGTCACGCGCTTGGCAAATCTCGGTACTCATAGTTAAGGAAAGCAGAAGCCACTGGCGATCTTCGTTCGCGTAGACGCGAGTTTAATCCCCCCTCCTGTTAACACATTGACACCCGGATACATTCTGTCATACCCTAGGGTCTACTATACCTTAGGCCCGGACATTACCCCTAAAAGGCAAGTTTCTGGAACGTTGCTTTGTGATGTAGCTTCAGATATCTATGAGGAAGTCCAATGTAGGTTTATGCGTATTGATTCATGTAACTTGACCTCTTAGCTTAAGGGAAGGACGCAGATTGAGTGCTTTTGAGAACGTGATGCCGAGAAGGATATTTGGACCCAGCAGAGGGGAGTAGACTTAAGAGAGGACTTGGGAAAATTGTGTAATGAAGAGCTTCTTGAGAGGAACGGGAAAAATTGTATAATGAAATGCGTTTAATTTTTACATTTTTCCCAAATTATTAGGGCCATAAAAATCAAGAACGATGAGATGAGCCCCAGGTGTAGCTACGAGTAGCAAGCGTGGAAGGGATGGAACATGTATACAGTACTTTAATCACAAAACTTGATAAGAAAAGGCAACTTGTGAAGCGTAAGTGTAGATGAAGAGTCAGTACTAAAATGGGGTTGAAATACAGGTCTCGTATGGAGGGTTGGACTGTATGAGCTGGCTATATGTTGGATACGATGGTGGTCTCATGTTATCACGATTCGATAAAAGGTGATGGATTTCTGTTCAGTGGAGCAAGTGTCACTTCCCGAAGCAGAAGTGTGCCTCTTGGAGTCAGTCATATTTCTCGACACCTTCTTTGTCTCTGGATTATCAAACATCATCTGTTTAAGCCGTGATCTGTTTTGTGACAACGTGTAGCCTACTATGAAGATACAGGACAAATGACGGTAACGATCCTAATACTGCATGTTGTCACACCCTAGAAGACAATAACACATACAAACTTTCGCCACCGTGACAACCTCGTATTTAGGTTCTTCTCCTAATATGTGAGACCGACTCCAGATAAAATTATAGTGTCTGTATTTTAATCATTATGTTTCTAGATAGAAGCCGGAAAGGCACAAGATTTTCCCGTGGCATATTTTATGGAACTTGCCCTGCATTTATAATATTTGAGGTTAGCATGGTGGTAATATTCGTATGAGGTTTTCTGAATTATGACATTTTGTATGTAATCTGTTGGGGGGGGGGGGTGTACCAATGTTTTTAAAATATTGGTACCATCGTGGCAGACTAAAACCGTGGCCATAACTCAGACAACCACATTATTATGTCCTGCATTCATCTGTAGGTGCAAATTCTTGGCTGTTCGAGGTGAGGTGGGGGGGGGGGAGGCGCAGATTGTGCGAGTACTACAAAATTAAAGGCTATTGCGATATCTCTCGAACAACCTTTTCGTCAGGAACTTCAGTAAGATTTATGTGTCATTGCATGAAGTTAAAGGCTTGTTCTTAAGTTAATTTACCTCACACATATGCATAAATTCAGTACAATCAAGAACAGAGAACTCTGAAAGTAGCTGAATAATTGAAAAATTAAGTGACAAAACATAGGGGAAAAGACAATGAGCTTCATATGTGCTCGTTATCTAGCCTTTCGTGGCACTTGCATCAGTGAGGATGTGACAAACAGGGAAAACATTGCTTAGAAATGCATAAAATATTTAGTTGGAAAACCCCAAAAGAAAACAGTTTGAAATCCTAGATGTAGATGGGAGGATAATATTGAAATAGCTCTTGAGAGCATGGGGTATGAAAGGGTAGAATGTTTTATGTTGCTCGGGATATGAACCTTTTGCAGGGTGCTGTGAGACGGTGTCTGTCTCAGATTGCGTAAAGGCGCAGAACTATTTGATTAACTGACTAACCATGCATTTGAAGAATGAATAATCCGTTACGTGTAGTTATATTTAAGCGTCTTACATTTAATACAATCTTTACTTTCTGATGGCCATTTTGCAGTCTGTCTGCGACAGAGGCGCCACTCGAATAGTCACGTCAAATACTCGCCGACTGCAACGTGTCATTTCTTGTAGTCATACCTGTATATATTTTTTAATAATACACCGTCTACTTGTAATGTCTCGCATTGGAAATTTTGCTTTGATACTAAATTAATGAGGCAGTCAAGGCATTACCGAGTTTTTATTACGAGGTTCGTAAGTTCAACATGTGAATTTTTATCATACCTAACAGATGGTTTGCCTTTGTTCTAATTTTTTCCCCTGTTTTAAACAGAAGTAAAGGTGGAAACATAAGACTGGACACTGTTAAGCAGCATTATTAAAATGCATGGCTGATGCTACTTCCTGTTCAAATAATATTGTCTTTCTTCGTGCCGGTAATCGAAACTTCTGATCATGATTCGTAGGTCGAAGAAGAAATTTGCAGCGCAATAGAATCTCCGTGGGTGGCACAAAGGGCCGATATTTATGACCACTGTTCCAAAGAACCTTTGCCGGAACGTTCAGGAATCTATGCTTGATGGCCACAAAGACGATGTCAGTTATAATTTATAGGTATTTTCGTCTGCGGGAATTTTGCTCTGAACTTTTTGTTCGCATATTAGAAGTATGTAGATATCATACAGCTGCAGTTCCTTTGCCGTAAGTGATGTAATTCTGCAAGCTTGTAATGTACAGAGAATTTAATTGCACCTCATTTCCTAGAATTTGTATAGGTTTACGAAAAATATGCTTTAAGTGCCTCGTGTTAAAATTTGGATTAAAGACCAAACTTTGTCTTTGTTTGTCAGTTTACGTCTTCAGTAGCCTAGTTCATATGCAGTAAGGAAACTTTTTCCATCTAACGCAATGAAACATTCCTTCTTGAGAGATTGAGGGTAGCTAGTCAAGTCGAGAAATTCCCCGCCCTATATAGAACCTTTAGGACCGTCACCTTTTACACAAAAACCTACTGTTGGATGCTGTTACAAAGTAACTCAGTGTGCCGCTCTTCACAGCATGTTTTAATATGTGCCTTTTATCTCAAGGCGCATTTTGTGGTGATCCTCATCACAGATAATATGCCTTCCGTTCTTCTGTCATTTCTTATGTTTTAGATCCATGTATTATTTCAGGAACCTTTCCTAAAGATCTGAAATACATGAACAAATGTACTGATTACGGTTTTCATTGTTTTCCTTAGTCTGTTCAAGTTTTACATTGGTATCATTCATTCGGTCTCTATGTTTCATGGCTATCTTCAGAAACGACCGGTAAATTTTCCTGAAATATTGTGTGTAGTCAGACAATCGGTTGAAGAATCAGGTACAAGAAGAAAACCATACTCGTATGTCAGTCATACATTGAAGTCCTTGACTTTCCTTCACCTACAGAGACTATCCTGTCCAGCCGCGAGTTACACAGACTATTGATTAACGTTTTACTTTTATTAACAAGGCCGCCCTCTGAATGTTATCTTCCCAACATAATGGGCAATATATATATATATTCCCTTTTTTCTTCTCCACCTACCCTTATTCCCCAGCCTCCTCGTGATTGTTCTAACTTTGCGTCCTTTTCTGCTTGCGACAAGGCACCAATCCAATTTGGAGGCTCAATAAAACTGCCAAAGCTAAAGCCTCGTCGATGTTGTTAAGTGACATGAATTATCCTCGCTTGGAGCTCCTGCTGAGCAGGAAGATTGGGGTGTGGGGTTTGATGGGGGTGTGTTCAACGCGGAGTTTAGATCTGCAAAGTCCAACGATGTCATTGTTTAATTTTATTTTAAAAGAAATTCGCAGTGATTGACAATCATCTGTTAGTTTTACATCTGTCCTACTCTGGACTGAGGGATAGAATGTAATAAAATATAAACATTCAGTGAATATTTTTCAGACTGTTACTGGTTTGTGTTGTTCGGTAAGCACTGAAAATTAACGTGGGAATCTTGATTCAATTAAGTGCACTTACAAAAATGTTTAGCGTGTTTGGCTAGATTGATTAAATTACCATATATGTGAAGTAAACAGAATTAAGTGAATATGCACATAATTAAAAACCGCGTCACATTAAAATCACATGCTGCTGGCGTTGGTTAGACTGTAGACTCTGGAATAAAACTCGACAGTGGTCCGCGCAAGTTTGTGCAAGTTGCTCGATGTTGTTTTCAGCACCATGGTGCAGGAAAACCGAGTAGCCTAATGCTCTCGACTTGTATTTTGGAGGTACCAATTCAAATTTTGTCATCAGTTAACGTAACTGATGCGTTTCTTGGTTTTCCTCCATTTTTCTTGGCAATTCCCGGGATAGTACATTCAAAACAGTTACGACTGCAGCTTTACAGATCTTCACCATGTCACCAGTCATGGCAACTTTCACATCTCTTTCGATGCTGCATATTTTTTACAAACCCAAAAATCCCTCAATCGGCCTGTTGAATTGAGGAGCGAAGTCAATAAATTTTGAAATAGACTATCCTTGAACTGGCCTGGAACGCCTTATGAAGAACCACAAATAACCAGTGCCGTGTAAGGTTTTGACCAGGCGGTCCTAAGAATGGAGCATGTAGTTGACATTTTATCACTTGGGAAACTTACGCATCTGAAACAAACATTCTCCTTGCTACTGAAATCTCAGACTAACTGGAAGTGAGTGGTAAACCAGCTCACACACAGTGCCCATTAAATAGAAGTTTGGGAGGATTCCATGTCAGGTCCGGATGTGTTGGCTAAGAGAAAGACTTTGTCTGTTTCGCAAATCGTGGTTCTGTACGTCCGTTTGTTAGTCACTATCTCGTCTTATCGTCACAAGACGATTAAAGGTGATGACTGTAATTATAATAGACCATAATCTTAGGAAAACTTTCTTTTGTCTATAGTGAAGGCTTCAGATGGATCAGTAATCAGCACAGTGCAGAATGCGGGAGAACCAACAAGTTAAGTTTGCTTCCTTCAAAGTGGTATGAATCTTTCTTCACACAAAACTCGACCTTCAAGAATCAGAGTTCTTCAGAAACTCATAGTTGCTGAGCTACTCAATACATTTCGTGTATTTGATAGAACCCCAGGGCTTATTGAATTTTTACCAGAACGCGCAACTGTTCCCTACCCGGAGACAGACGAATCCAGTCCACACTTTTATATCCTATTCCTTTAATATGCATTTCATGTTATTCTCCCAACTAAAACTAGGTCCCCCATGTTATCTTTCCTGGTTCCCCACCTAAAATTCTCTGTACATTTCTTATGTATCTTACGCATGCTGTGTGTCCGCTAATCTCATCCATTATTGGGTCACCATAATACTATTTATGAAGAATACCAAATGTAAAGCTCATGGTATAACTTTTTCTGTCATTCTTTCTAGGCCCAAATATTATTCTGAGCACTTTATTCTCAAGACCCTAAAACTACTCTCTTCTTCCCTCAGAATGCGGTACCAAGCTTGAGATCTTTGCTGTTCTGGGATGTTATTCAGCGTAGATTGGTAATTAGTTACCGACGTTTCGGGACAACCTATCGGTCCCGTATTCAAGGGTCAAAGGTGAAGACTGCTTCGTTCTTGAAGATTGGATCGATAGGTTGTCCCCAAACGTCGGTAACTACTAATCTTCGCTGCATAACATCCGAGAAGAGCGAAAATCTCATTTACCCCGCGGCGGGAGCCTGAAATCACTCATGGACCAAGCTGCATATCCATGTAAAACTATTGGTCAGTATCGTAGTTTTATACGTTTTAATCTGTACATTGGTAGAGATGAGGTATAGAAATGAAAAGGGAGTCTGAAATGGACAGTGTGAAGCCTGCCTGCAATGTAGTCTGCTCTTAGTGTCTTTGTGATTGTCATACGAGTATTGTTGTGGAACTCTGATTAAATATGACTCGTTACAATGATGCTTTAATCTAACGAAGCCCGGAAACGGTCTGTTGCATAGTGTAGGCCTAAGTAGCCTGCCTGTAAGTTCAATTGTGAACATGACCTACAGCGTCCTGAGCACTACACCCAGACAGCTACTGCGTCCATGTAGTATCCATGTATAATTAACCATGTCAGCGTGATGGCAATTCGCTTTGATATTGTCAACCGTTGCATTAAAACTGTATATAGGCGGCAGCATGGACTTATCACAGCAATGGGGAACCTTTGAAGTGGTGTGTTCTACCGTGCCTTTGTTTGCGAGGAACCCATTACTTTATGTGGCCTCAACTATTTCTCCCTCGCGCTCAAATTCTCTCTTTTTGAACACGGGTTAGTGAATTTTTCTGTTTGCGTGCTTTCAGTAAATACGTGTACAACATGTAAGCTTAAAATTGACTGCAAATACAAAAATTCAGACGGAAAACCAGACGGGAATAAATCACTTGGGGACCTAGGTGTAAATAGGGGGGTATGCACATAATATTGAGGGAGCAGCATTTGGACTGCATTCATCTGTCTCAGCATAGGGACTAATTGTAGAATATTGTAAACGTGGTAATCACATTTTGTTCATCGTAAGAGGAGGGAAATATCCAGACCAGCAAGATTCTCTTAGCTTTTGAAGAAAGTGTCTGGTCTTTGGGGGCGAGGGAATTAGACTTTCCTGAATATCTTCAGAGAGTATTATTTCGTAACCATTTTTGATAATTGTAAAATTGCATTAAGTTACGTAACTTCCTTTTAAAATTACACTCACTTGTTAAATTTGTCGTTAAGAAGCCTTGCTTGGCTTGAATATCCTACAGAGACGTGGGGGAAATATGAAGCAAGGTTTGGCTTAGTGTTACGGAAGGATAATGCTTAATTGAAACTGACAGTTAAATTCGTCCGACTACTTTTAGATAAAGAAATTCCAGATTTTATCAAAGTACGTTAAGCGTGTTCGGCAAGGAAACATTACGCAAGGTTTTTGCAGAGAATCGCTTGCAGCCGAAGACTTAACGACACTATGGTAGCAGAATCCAAAGGTTTAGCGCCGTAACCAAAGCCCGTCATTGAATGTAATCTTAAACCATGAGAGATTTGAGGTCTTCACAGTGGTGTTGGGACGTGACGCTGCGTCTTTGGGTGAAAAGACTTTGATCTTCAGTCTTGAGCCGATTCTGTACACTTTCATTTTTTTGAACCTATATCTCTTAAGATCTCCGATGTTATTCTCTCAACCTGTTCTCTATTCCCAAAAGGTTTCTTCACCAGAATACTGTATAATTGATATCGTCACCCATCCTGGTCTCCATAGCATTACTACCCAAAGAATTCTGGGTAACCTGTATGTTTCTCGTCACGTAACATTCGTAGCTGACACACTTTTAGATTAGTCGACTTAAAATTTAGCAGAGTTTAGTTAACTATAAATGTTTCTGATGATGGCATGTTGTCATAGTCGTGACCGAAATTTCGGACATTGCACTTTGTTTCGGAGAGTTTTCAGTTCATGAATTAGATTGGAACTAGCCCATTCGAATGGACCAATCAAGTAGATTCTCCCCTTTCTCCCATTTCACCTGAAGACGGAGACATTTCCAGCCTCCGAAACGTTATGAGGGTTTTTAGCCTGAGACGGTGGACAATGTCGAACACTTCAGTCACAGTTACCAGACTGGTGAGGTTTTGTAATCTGTATTGTTTTTCTTGTTATCTTATTCAAAGACATTACGGCAACAGTATCATATTGAATGAAAAAAGAGACATTTAATTTGTTACTGCTGAGGTAAGACCCAAATACGATACTTGAGGAATTTTGTCATCAGCGTGGTCACAGATCCGAACTTGTGAAGTACGTGGCAGGAAAAAGAAAGACCAACATGAAGGCTGAGGACGTGGAATTGGATGACCGCAAGATCACAGAGATCAACATTGCTGTTCTTGATACTACTGTATCCACCCTGTCTGTGTTCTTTTCGTTGCTGTGCCGCGTTCACCCCTCCACCCCTTACCATCATCACATACCTGCTCTTCTCCTTGCTACTGGAGATTTTCCTCCTCCTCATCTGACCGTAGAGGAAATTAGGTCCAGCAGTTTCAGAGAGCTATTGGATTCCTCGTGGTCTGTCGGGGTTCTTTTTATTCTCTATCACTTCTCCAAGCCGTGCGCCCCCCTCCCAACTGTTATTGCTGCTATACCATGGTCCTCATGGTCCTTATATGTTAGATTCCTCCCTCTAAAACCGATATTCTCCTCACCCTACTCCACTTCAATTCCTCTGACCGGCGTCTGAAGTTGGTAGATATTGGACTGTTGTCACAAGAAAAGTCCACCAATTCAACTTGCTCAGGTGATTATGTACGGCGCAGAACATTCTTATTGGTTTGCCTCAAATGTTTGCGCAGAATGAGAAGCGGGTGATTGTTCCGACGGGCTTCACACTGGCATAGGCAAGGCCGTATTACACAGGCAGTATTTCGTTTGTTTAATAATCCAATCACAATTCTAAAATTATTTCTGACGTTGGATATCTTGATTGCCTACGTAGAGTTTTACGCGGGTGTTTGCATCAAGAGGGTTCGCAGTATGTCATACACAGCGAAGGCTGGTTTATTATCTAATTCAATATTGATCTCTTTAAATATATCTATACGATACTTAAATTTTATTTTAATTTACAGAACCAAAACAAAACAGAATTACATGAAATCGGAATGTACACACAAATGCGAAACGCAGTCCATAATCATAATATGTAGAATATAATAACCCCATATAAGTATCTGAAATCTACATTTTCAAGGGTCAAGAAGTCCAAGATTTCTTGACCCTTGAAGAAGGGACCGATACATTGTCCCGAAACGTCGGTATAAAATTGCCACTCTACGCTGTGTAATATTCCAGGAGATCGCAGATCTCATGTGCATCGTGGCGGAAGCCTGAAACCACGCATCTTGATACATGTCTATAAATACCGTGACATGAATTGAAAGTGATCTACATTATAGCTCATATATTGAAAGGAATCCATAAAGATCATAGCTCATAAACTATTCTCCCCCCGCTCCGTGGAGCAACAGCCCCTCGTGGGCCAAGGCTTCCTCAATGTTGAGGCTTCGTTCACACTCGGACACACCACACTCGGTAGGACTCCTCTGGACGAGTGATCAGCCCGACACAGAGACCTGTACGTGACAGTACACGACATTCACACAACAGACACCCATGCCTCGGCGGGATTCGAACCCACAATCCCAGTGAGCGAGCGGCTGCAGACCTACGCCATAGACCGCGCGGCCTCTGGGATCGACCATACTCTATTAATAGCTATAAATAACGCCACTAACACATTGATTGGTATCTGTACTGTGTCTTCTATGTTATATGTTGATAGTGGTAGCTATGTAATTAGCGTGACACAGTCAGTGATAAAAATCTATAATCATCAGGACATGTGCATAGATACACATATGGTTTGTTGTCAGTATCATTCATAAACTGGTGAGAATATGTGAGTATCATGATCTAGACACTGATAAGGTTCAACAGCTACTTTGCTCGTACGTATGGTAGTGCTCCTTTATTACCACACATTATTCTTTAATAAGGATGCACACACCTAGGCCTTTCTTGTCGTGTCAACAACCATCCGTTGACAACCCTGCTGTCGTTGAACTGACATTCCGTGACGTCTGAAATTGGCAGTCTCCAATTATGTGTCAAGCAAGGCCAGAGGGCTTCACTCTATATACGATTCTATATTTTGTCATGTATTTCACATAAAAATCCCCTCTCTGTTATAAATTACAATTCATCCGTGTCGGATGAGATTTCAGTTAATTGGGTTAGCCAGTGAAGAAAGGAAAAGCATTTTCTATGCATTTCCCATTTGACTTGCGACCTTTCTGGTGCTACCGAATCAATTCTTTCGTCAAAAGACGTGGGAGGACTGCTGTCTAATCGGGCAAATGACGGTGCAGAAACCAACACTTTTAATTGGATGTTTCAATACTAGACGAAACCAATGTGAGGTACTATCATTATTATAGTCACGACACAGACTGTTCCTTGAACGTACAAAAAAATAATGTATAAATTGTTGTATGAGAGAATTCAAAATTCCCGATTATCAATGCGTTCTTCTTTTTCTCCTTATTTTGTTATATGTTCCACGCTTGTCACGTGTTATGTCGGGCGGACATTGATATGGAATGGTCGCTCTCACACCTGCTTCCACTTTATAATAAGCTCAATATATTCTCTAGGTCAAAGCTAATTTCGTATCCATACGTTCGTTAAAAAAAACATGATGATCTTACAGAAGCACCCTAATGTTTAATAATTCTTCTGTCAATCAAACGACTTATCTGCCTTCTAGAAAGAAATCCGTACCAGATGTTCTTGTGTATGTCAGTCTGCTTGTGAATTCTTAGACCTAATCTGGAGGAGGTAAGTAGGAATTTCATTATATCACGTTACGAAGAATGTTATATTTAGACTGGTCACCTGTTTTTAATGTGTTATTAAAGTTGAAAAGGCTATGATTGGTTAAGCATGTAGCACCGATGGGGGAGGTAAGAAAGGCTTCAAACTTTGGTGATACAGCCCCTTCGAAAGCCGTAAATGGAAACGAAAGGGGTCTTGACGTACAAAACCAAAACGAGCCTTAAAGATACGGATTTTAAGGATGTACAGTGTCTTGTTGGTTGGTTAGGAGAGGAACTGCTTCTCATAACACCAGTTTTAAAGTCAGGAAGCCAAAAGAAAATTCGGATATTTGCGAAATAAGCGTATTGAACACATCTTGGAACGTATGGTCCCCTAGAAATGTATGATTACTATTAGAATTTATTCCATTCTGGGTATAAGCACGAACTGTAATAATGAATGAGATAGTAAGGGCATGATTGTTAGAATAATTGAAGTTTGAAAATGCTGTGGAATGGGAATGAACGTGGAAAAAACTAAGGCAATGAGAATCTCAAGGCAACCATCCCCAGTACAGATTTTGATAGATCAAAACAACTGAAGAATGTGGAATATTTCAACTATTTGGGTAGCATGATAACAAACGATACAAGATGTACACGTGAAATTAAATCCAGGATTGCCATGGCAAAAGCAGCTTTCAATAAGAAGACTCTTTTCACGAGCAGATTGGACTTAAATTTAAGGAAGAAACTAGTAAAGTGCTACATATGGAGCATAGCCTTCTAAAACACATTACTGAAGGAAAGTTAGAAGGACGGATATACGTGATGGGAAGACGAAGAGGAAGACGTAAGCAGCTACTGGATAACCTTAAGGACGTGAGAGAGTACTGAAAATTGAAAGAGGAAACACTAGAGGCACTCTTTGTTGGTATCTTCACCTTGCCGTGGTAGAGGGGCTTGTGAGTTCCAGTGACCCTGAGAGCTAAGCCGGCGGTAGCATTGCTACCAGTAGGGTCTCCCAAGCCGGACAGATCAAAAGGTAGGAACCAGACGAAGAGAGATGCCTAGGAGATGGGAAACCGAATAAAAGCTCCCCTGATGCCGGAAGCAGCGACATCAGTAGCGACATGAAGCACAGAGCAAATGATGCTCGAGATGGTTCATGATCGTGTAGCAACAGGCGTGACCAGATTGGTCTGAACGGCTGCTGTACTGCGATGTGGAAAGCAAATGGAAAAACTACCACATTATTACTTTTCCTGGATAGTCTCTTCCAGAAACAGAGACAAATGCCAAATGCGAGATGCTTCCTCTGGAGACAAAACATTCCGGAGGTAAACTACTCCCCCATTCGGATCTCCGGGGGGGAGTGTTTCTAGGGGAGACACCACGCGGTAATGAATACAGACAAAAGCAGAAGACACAGAATGAACAGAACAGCTTCAAGATAGGCACTTGGAACGTAAGGACCTTGAATCAAGGAGGAAAACTCGAAAATTTGAAGAAAGAGATGCAGAAGAACGCAGTGTCTGTGCTAGGTGTTAGTGAAGTGCGGTGGAAGGGTCAAGGTGAAATAAAAAGTGGTGATTATACAGTGTATTATTCCGGGGTGACAGTGCTGAAAGAGGCGTAGCAATAGTAGTGCATAAAAGCGTAGTGAAAAGTGTTGTTAAGAAGAGTGTGTATAGTGACAGAATCATTGCTATTAAATTGCAGGCAGAACCGGTAAGTATTTTGATAGTGCAAGTGTATATGCCAACATCGGACTATGAAGATGACGAAGTGGAAAAGTTGTATGATATAATTGAAGAAATTCTTGAAGAGGATGGAAAGGGTGCGACAAACACGATTATAATGGGAGATTGGAACAGTGTGGTTGGAGATAAAGCACATCACAACACTGTTGGACCATATGGACTGGGAAGGAGGAATCAGAGAGGTCAAATGCTTATTGACTTCTGTGAAAGAAATGGACTTGTTATAACAAACACATGGTTCAAAAAACCTAAAAGAAGATTGTACACGTGGAAATCACCAGGAGATAGGAATCGATATCAGCTGGACTATGTACTAGTGAAACAACGATTCAGGAACAGTGTGAAGGATGTGCAGACACTGCCTGGAGCAGATATTGACTCTGACCACAATTTACTGGTTGCAAAGATCTGCACCAGATTGAAGAAGATCATGAGGTTCCACAAGAAAAAACCAAGATGGGATTTGGAGAAGCTATATGCTCAACGACAGGTAGTACACGATAGACTAGAAGAACAGCTTGGTGCAATCAAATGTGAAAGTGGGAATGTGGAAGTGCAGTGGAACAATATCAAGAAATGTGTGTTAGATACTATGAGTGGTTTGGTTGGAAAAGTCGAGAGGAGAGCAAGAAAGCCATGGATTACACAGGAGATGATCAGTAAAATGGATGAACGAAGGAAATGGAAGAATATCAACAATGAAGAAGGACGGAAGAACTACAGAAGACTGAGGAATGAGTTGAAAAGAGCCACGGACAATGCCAAGAAGGAATATCTGGAGAGCATATGCGACGAGATCATAGAATTTCAAAGAATAGGACGTTATGATTTAATGTACATGAAGACAAAGGAACTAGGTTGGAAAGAAAACCATGGGATTCAAAACATTGGCATCGAAGACTCTCAAGGCAATATAATAATAAATCAGAGAAGAGTACTGCAAATTTGGGAGAATTATATCACAGAGCTCTACGATCGAGCTAATCGACCAGAACATCTAGACGTCGAACCTGAAGATGAAGTAGATGAAGATGAGAGAGGCCCTCATATTTTGCAAAGTGAAGTGGAAAAAGCTATCAAGGAGATGAGGGATAAGAAGGCTACAGGAGATGATGATGTACCTGGGGATGTACTCAAATTGTTGGGAGAAGGTGGTCTAAGGCTAATGACACAGATGATCAACAGCATGTATGTAACTGGAGAATGGCCCAGAGATTTTATTGAAGTTACAATGATTGCCTTAAAGAAGAAGCCCAAAGCTACAAAATGCAGCGACCATCGCACAATCAGCATCATCGCTCATGCAGCAAAGATAGTAGCGAGGATACTTAGAAGAAGGATTGAGAGGAAAATTGAAGATGCAATTGGAGAAGATCAGTTTGGATTTAGAAGAGGAAAAGGAACTAGGGATGCAATTGGGATGCTGAGAATAATATCAGAACGAACCTTGGTCATAGATGAGGAATTGTGTGCTTGCTTCATAGACTGGCAGAAGGCATTTGACCGTGTCAACTGGACCAAATTAATGCAAATCCTAAAAGGAATTGGGATAGACTGGCGCGAAAGAAGATTGATCAGCAAATTGTACATGGAACAGAGTGTCAAAATACGACTGGACCAAGGGGAGACGAGAAGTGTGAAGATTGGAAGAGGAGTTAGACAAGGTTGCTGCTTGTCACCGATTCTGTTCAACTTATACAGCGAATACCTTACCAAGGAAGCTCTTGAAGGGTTTGGAGACTTCAAAATAGGAGGACAAGTAATTCGCACTGTGAAATATGCAGATGACCTTGTGCTACTGGCTAGGGAAGAAATGGTGCTACAGGGCATGATTGATAGACTAATTGAAATTGGAAGACGCTATGGAATGGAAATGAATGTGGGAAAAACTAAAGTAATGAAAATCTCAAGGCAACCATCCCCAATGAAAATTATGATAGATCAAAAACAATTGGAGAATGTGGAATATTTCAATTATTTGGGTAGCATGATAACAAGTGATGCAAGGTGTACACGTGAAATTAAATCCAGAATTGCCATGGCAAAAGCAGCATTCAACAAGAAGAAAAATCTTTTCACCAGCAAACTGGAATTAAATTTAAGGAAGAAACTAGTAAAGTGCTACGTTTGGAGCTTAGCTTTGTATGGTGCTGAAACGTGGACACTTCGGAAAGCAGATCAGAAGTATCTGGAAAGTTTTGAAATGTGGTGCTGGAGAAGAATGGAGAAGATCAGTTGGACCGATCGTGTGAGAAATGAAGAAGTATTACACAGAGTCAAGGAGGAGAGGAATATCCTACATACAATAAAAAGAAGAAAGGCTAACTGGATTGGTCACATCTTGCGTAGAAACTGCCTTCTGAAACACGTGATTGAAGGAAAGTTAGAAGGAAGGATAGAAATGACGGGACGACGAGGGAGAAGACGTAAGCAGCTACTGGATGACCTTAAGGAAAAGAAGCGATACTGGAAATTGAAAGAGGAAGCACTAGATCGCACCCTGTGGAGAACTCGCTTTGGAAGAGGCTACGGACCTGTCGTAAGACAGACTACAGAATGAATGAATGAAATACAGTGTCGTACAGCCAAATATGGTTACTTTTAAACTGCAATTGAAAGTTTTGGCAGGACTATATAATATGGCGGATATAAATAGCATGGACAATCATTTATTTACATAGAAGTAGGAGCTTTCGCTTGCTTGAGTTGGCGTGATCATAATGCTATGACACGTTTACTCTGGTCGCTCAAATGATAAAATACACTAAAGAGAAACAAAGATGTGTTAGGATCTTGTGATTAGAGGCTGGAAAATATTGAAATTACGGGACAGTGATAGTTCACGTGTATAAATCAGGGGATAGTTTGCGAGTAGGTGTAAATACTAAAAGGAGAGCGACGAATTGTTGGCGATACGCGTAGGCGTTCTGGGCGATCATCGATTGTAGCCTAAACTTAAGGATCATATCGATCAACACGTCCCGGCAGCCGAACTGTCAGTACTGATAACATAACAGCTGAAATGAGAATAATGCGCGGCGAGAAACGTTGGATTGAAACCTTGCAGGAAACCTTTTATTATGGTGGATTCAGGAAACATTTGGACCGTTGGAATAAATGCAGTGGGAAGCAGCGAAATTACGTAGAAAAATGATATAAATTTGTGCATGTCTATAACTGCCGTGTGATTGTTTTGTCAAAATTTATAATAAAAGCGTATTTAATTTCCGGGGAACCTTCGTGTATTTATTTAGGTACAGGACTTTTGTTAAACAGCGAAGCGTAAGCAGCCAAGTTTTTGTGTGAGACTTTGAAAAGGTAAGTAGGCAAATGTAATTATTTAGTTATTGTGTTTGCAAAGGAAATGTGCGCTTATATGCTATTAAGTTGGTCCTTCAACATTTGCTGGCTACTGTTTGTTTGTATAGACACAAGAGACCAGTACGTTCTTGATACAACATTTCAGGAATATGTGTTTGAAATCCTGCGTCGTGTATGTTTTGCTGGGAAAAATACTGAAAGAGATATTTAACGTTATCTGAGTTCGCCGTTGTTTATCTTCAAGTCTGTGTTGTCGTTGTTGGATGTTGTTTGCTCGTTACTAGACCGTATAACACTTTTGTTTATAAAATATACGACTGCAGGCCACCTTTGTTTCTGGCGTATTCTCAGATCTATTGTGTGGACGGCTGAGTAGACATTTTGCACAAGTGCTTTCATCTCACGAAATAAGACGCGGATGACACCGCCATTTCCGCTGTATCTGCTCTTTCCATTCACTTCCGAAGTACGTTTGCATTACGTCGTTACGAAAATCGTAATTTCGAAGATCACTCAAGTACCATGTATTTAAATACCAGTATTATTAAGTACTGACGTAGGTTTATTGATTGGGCCTTTCTTGATTACATTACGACGCCCTATCAGCTGCGTAGGTTGTATAGCATTAAATGACATGTGAATGTGAATTGGAGAGCATGTAGAATTGAAGAGGTACACTACAGCTAATATTGCTGGGGTGATCAATTATGGGCAGTGAGATTAATGGGCCATTTAACTGACACAGAGAACTGAGAAAGAGGTCTACATACAATATTAAGTCGGAAGTCCTGAAGGAAGGAGACATGGGCTTATCTTGAAGCATATTATCACCTAATACAGTATTTTATATATAATCTGAAATATCTAGGTTTTGTCGCATGTTTATTTTATCCTGTTGTTTACAAGTTATTCCCCTTGAGCGTACCGTCTGGATTTACTACATTTCAGAAATATAAAAATTTACTTTCGTGATAAGCCTGTTAATTTGAACTCATCTAAGCTGTATGTTGGGCACGCAACAATTTCGTAGTATCCCAGCTCTAAGCAACATGTAAAGGATGCGAGTATAACGTGTCACATTACGCGTCTCAATGAATAACTGTATGTTCAGCTGATGGGGCAGTAGATTAACCACTTTGTTTCTCATATATGTTACACGACACTGTTTAGTGGTGTGAGGCACAATGAAAATATGGTTTGCAGTGTAGGTCTTCGAGGCAGGGGATTGTAATTTGAACCATGTGGGCATAGTTAATCTGAACGTTATATACCGTATGCAAATGAACACTAGATGTCTTTATTCCCTCCGTTACAGCTGTGAAGCAGCAGCTGACTATGAAATCGATTGCAAAGCAATTCTCCACACTGTTCATACATTACGGTCTGTATTTCAGGGCCAGTTTGCACGTGTTAATTTAATAAATACTGAGTGTTAGTAGCGTTTTAGAAAATGATTGTTTTTTGTTATGCAGTCGTTGTGACAACTTGTAGGTTCGAAAATTGAGTCATCGTTCTACTTTTATTATCGACTGGAAGCTCTCCCCTTATGCCACATGTTATGAGTTTGTATTCCATTCCTCATGCTTATACGAGCTGTCACCATGAAGCGCTGTTCATGTGAATCGTTGTTTAGATATAAAGGTCTTTTTGTTAGAGCAAGCACCTGCTTCTCTAAGGTAATTTGTTATTCTAATTTCGACATCTTGCTTACACTTAACCTACAAGTTTAATTACGCTTATGTCTGACATCAGAGCTTATTCTAGATGTAGAAATTTTACTGATAAGACAAATGTTAGTACAGGTGGAAGAAATTAGGTCCGCCGTATTATGCAGTAACAAATGTCCATAACTTTAACTTCCTTGTATAGCACCATGAAATTGTCCACAGAAATCTGATTAATACTGATAGCGACTTTACTAGCTGAATGATCTGTTTTCGATTCCCGGCATGGGCATGGATTTTGCCTTGACCACCGCCTCCACATCGGCTGTAGGATTCGTGAGGCCCGTTTGGCACATTGGTGTAACAAGCATTTTATATTTGTTTACTTACGTCGGTGAAGGAATTCTGTACGTGTGTGGAGCAATAAAGTGTATACAACGTTCTTTCCAGCCGGTACGCACACAGCTAAGTAATTTTTGCGTACTGGAAATTTTTCCAAAATATGCGCCTGTTCCGGTACATCGTATGTTTCGGCCTTCGAATACTACTTTCAAAAATAAGGGAATTGGAAGTTTATTATTCCGTAAATTTCACAACTCTGCTGTTTTCGTGTGCTTTTTTTAACGTACCGACAAACAGGTATTTAGATAAAAAACGCTGCATGCACAGAAACGTTTGTAAATGTGTTCGTTCCAAAAATTAGCCGCCCATTTATTTAGTCTAGTAATAAAATGGAAGCGGTTTAACAGTTTTAAGATATCTGCTGTAACTTCAGATATGTGGTTTAGAGAAGTAGTTCATATGTTTGGGTACTGGCCAATTACTAAATACTTATCTTGCACCCAGTCAAATGTTTGGGGGTGAAAGGGTCTGAAGTTTTGTCATCAATACTTACTTTATCACCCCAGGCTTGTATATACAAGTATTCTGTATGCAGATACTGTACTTGAATGATATCTTTTAATTTAAATTAGAGGACATTTAGCTTTTAAATAAACTCTAATACATGTCATTTATTTCGTATCCTCCATCTTTATGATCTTCGAATAAACTCTTTTCGGACAGAAGGGAAAAGCGGAAGGTATTTTACATGAGTAAGCCTGCTGAAATGCAGAGCCTTTCACCATTAAATCAATTAATTATTACATAATTGCTCTGCAGGTGACGCAGGTTCGAGCATTTAGACACACCTGCCCATAAAGAAAACTACGGCGTGAGAGTGACAATACACACGTGTAGCCAGATGAACAGAAGTACGTAATCAAATTCGTCTCCTATTTTTAGGCCTAAGGTACAAAAGTTTCAGGATATAATTCGTTGTTAAAAAGCGAACATTGGTAGTACTTCTGTTACATAACCTGGATAACCTATTATGTTTAGGAGTTCTTAGGAAAGTAGAAATTATTTATATGGAAATCACTTCCCTCTATCTATCTGCCCGTCTGTTTGCCTACCTTGACTTAGTACCGCCCTGTATTTTTTAATTCGATGTTAAGTGTCATTCACTGGAAGCTGATCAGACAATTCCGATTTTCAGAGATACTCGTATTACGATATAAAAAGCTTAATTTACATATAGTAATAAATTGACCTTACCATATACAATAACCCCTCGCCCAATGCGGCTTTACCCCAGCATGGTTCTGACTGTACACGGTTGGAAGTAATACAGTGTATGGGAAAAATCGCCAAACGCTGAGCTATTCAAGTGCACGCGGATAAACGCGGGTGGTTACGCAGTTAACCACAGCAGAATCTGGCTTGTTCCGCTACTCAAGCGCTGTGTGAATGTTAAATGTCCACAAACGTATTATTTTCAGCAATAGGGTGGGGGTTTACAAGCGTCAGCTTTCACGTAACACTATTTTTCTCATAATTTTGCGCAACTTGGGTACGCCAAACAGGCCGTGATCAGGTCCCCTAACCCCGCGTAGGACGAGGGATCACTACACCCCTATAACTTCTCGCAGATTTCGCTGACATTCATATATAGCCCAAGGCTTGGCTTAGTTATCGTGAAATTACGATGTTGAGCCTTACTGATAGATAATAAAGCCTAGTTTACGTTCATTCATTCTGTAGTCTGTCTTACGACAGGTCCGTAGCCTCTTCCAAAGCGAGTTCTCCACAGGGTGCGATCTAGTGCTTCCTCTTTCAATTTCCAGTATCTTTTCTTTTCAGTTTACGTAAGGCGGGAAATATAATTTCCCACATCGCTCTTAAATAATTTCATAGACTTCTTCGTATTCGACATATAATGCTTCAAATAAAAGTTATCGGCAATGTGCTTGTCAGCCATCTTACTCCACAGTGTAGCGTGGTTTGCCTTAGAGGATAATATACTTTTCCTCGTAGCTCAAAAACGGTGCACAAGTTTTGCTTAAATTCGAAATGAAGCACTGACTTGCTATTCATTAGAACGTCTTGGAAGTAAGCTTAAGGATATTCAAGGACTGCTGCTGGTGGGTTTTGCCTGTTGAATTGCACAACCTAGACACTTTTAAGTCTTATTATAATAGAACGTAAATTTTAATATTCGTTGAGACGGGATTAGAGAACTTCACTTTGTAATTAGAACGACATCATTCCCCGTTACTTCCGTGTGCACTGTTTTTACGAAATAGCGACACCTGTAAATGACCTAAACTGATTTGTATGAGAAACTACAAGCACTGTAGCTGGCTACTCTAAAATTTGTGGCTGAATGAGAGCTACATTTAAGAACCTTCTGATTCCCGTGACGTTAATCTCCTTCATTTATTCACTTCTGCAGGCAGGGCGAGGCCCTGATAGTTCACACCCACACAAGGGACACAACTAATGGTATATTTTAAATCTGTATTCAAAACAAATCTGATATTACAGTAGGACATTCATGGCTTGTACTTTGTAGTGCTCATCTAAGACATACAACATCCATTTCTTAGCATACAGATTTCAATATGCTTTACACAATACGGTCACAAATCCCATACAAACAATTTTACTTTTGTTTAAGATTCAGTAAATGTTTACTTAATATTCCCTTCTAACGACCATAAAGCTTATTCACGCTTTCTAGACCATTTATCAATGCAACCGGAAAGATCAACATGGCGCGTACTGTGCTCTGAAGCCATTAAGATTGAGACGAAACAAATACTTATGTGCATATGCATGTGTTTTTTTTTCGCTGCACACCTTGTGGGAAGAGGGTGAGAATCCGTTGGTAATCCGATTTGGAGACGTCACAAGCACGACCCGAGTGTGAAGGGTACGACAGAAATGAGAAACTGTTCTGTCATAAATATGGCTATACAGTTTGTACAGAACGTGATTCAAAAGCAGGTCTGCAAGAAATTAATATTAAACGTTCCTTTACGGCTGTGGCGTGGGAAGGGTCCATATTGTCAGTTCAGCTATTTGAATGTTTGTGGGACAGCCACATAAATCTCTTCTTTGTCTCTGTGGCTCGTTTTTCCATATTAGTTAATTTAACGACGACTCTAAATTTGCATAAGTCATACAGCATTGAAAGGGAGAGAAGTTCCGAGGTATGGAGAGAGAATAAATTGTAATTTTTGTACGCACTATCCAACAGACGTTGTCGCGGCACTCAAGATGACAACTAAAAACCACAGACAGGATAACGAGAATATTATCCGATAATGGACATCGGGATCTCAGATATGAAACAGAAGTGGCAGTTACTGCAGTGTGCCGCTTGTTACAGTAACGTATGTCAGGCAAGTTGTGCTCTGCTCATGTGCCACGCCAAAAGTATGGAAGAGTGCGGGTGAAGTTTCACACATTCCTAACCTCGACACTAGATAGATGGAACTGCTCGAATTATTAAATTTACAGTTTATCTTAGAGACAAAACAGATTGATATGGAGACCAGATCGGTCTACCGGTATATCATTTTTTACGAGATAAAAATAAGGTATAATTTTCTTTACAAAAGGCGGATGAATATGTTGGCCAACTCGGCTCATAATATGTCTCTCTGTTGCATCGTGTGGGTGCGCCAGGCCTGCCTCGCGAGTGCGGGCTGGACAACAAGAAGTGTCCGTTCACACGCAAAGTTAGATCGCCATATTGTCCGGCCTGCACGTCCGGTCACTTCATCCCCATTAATTTGTTCGATGTAAAGCTGTTCTTATGACGCATACTTTGAACTGCCAGTGGCAACGTATTCCAACATTTCTAATTCCGCGGAGCAGAGTTCTTCTTGTGACGACACCAGCCGCTCAGCAATGCAACAAATTTTGCCGCCTCTTAAAATGGAATCCGAAGAGTTATTACCGGCTCCACAAAAGCCCGCCACTTATTCTTATGTTTACATAGATAAATCCAGTCCACAGACTAACACCTTATTTCACACCCATACAAAACTACAGGTGCAATTATAATTTTGTAAGTGTACTTTAACATTTACACCTTTGCACAGGAAACAGGGATGCAAATGATCCTGAACAGAATGGCGGTTAATATTACACGATGATGTAGCTTCTTCGTGAATACAGTTTTGATATTCCAGGAGTCTTTTATTTGTGTGTCGTGTATTGAATATCAGTGGCTTGCTGCTGTCGCACAATAGCTACACCTTTTGTCCGAAGTTTGGCAGTCTCAGTCATGCTCCGAATGTCATGAAATTTAACGGCTAATACCAAGGTGCTTCGAAGGAGTCATGCCCATACTGCATAGACGATGCAAGGGCAGCGTATGTGCTACATTCAGGAGATTCGACGTTCGAAGTGTTGCCATCCTGGTTTTATATGTAATTTCTACTATCCATTCATTATTTCTGACAACAGGACACTGCAGATTATCTTCGCGAGCCTCCTAACCCTTTAAATTAGAAACGTTTCTTTTTTATATAAGGACTCAGTGCTTACCGCGAAGTAAACACTCTTCACCTCGGTTATACAAAACCAAGCTGTTGATGTTGTATAAGGCACAAATCGATGTTTGTTCTGAGATCCGTACAAAACACATAAATGCAATGTGAGCACCATGTAGAATTTTTGAATGTTAAACCTGGTGTTACGTAAAGTAATCGCTAGGCTTTAAAAGGTTCTGCTTTGCTACTTTTGTCAAGGGTATTTGCATTCAACAGCTGCCACAGAGGGAGAAGAGAAGGAAACTTGTCCGTTTATCTAAACACAGAGCGCTGAAAGAATACAGAGTACGTGGGCGCAAATTTATACGAATTATGACTTATACCTCGTCACCAGATTTAGTTGATCGGTCTTTTTTACGAATCGTTGGCTCCCAAGAAAACAAGTTGTCGTTTCCACTACCTAGACAGGATGTGTACTAGAGACGATGTAAGGCGTACCTTCCCTTGCTGAAACTCGATTGTCTAGACTGAAACATTGATATGAAGATCTTTTTGTGCCTGTGAATTATGTTAATATCAGTCCTAATATGGACACCCCGTTGCAGTCAAATATAAGTGTACAAAAACAAATTGCTATGCTTTATTAACATGGCTGCCTGTGGGTGGTAAGTAAGCTGGCTGAATGTTATTTGTTCCAACATGTCAATTCGTATGCAGTTGGAGCTTCGTCATACGAATTGACATGTTGGAACAAAGGAAATTGAGCGTGGTTATTTACCACCCATATCATCATTGAATATCAAGATACTATTGCATACTCCAGTTTGACAAATTCTTACGATTTTATATTTATATTTTAACATGCCAAGATTTTAATATTCATTAACAATACAACACCACTTCTTAAAAGTGAATTCTATTTATGTATGTGAGACAGAGGCCTTTTTCATTTTAATGTTACCTTCCTTTACATATTTTGTGTTAGTCTTGCCTTAAGATGACCCTAGTATGGGCTGAAACATGTAGCGACTTCATGTAATTAATATAATTTTGCTTAACGAAAGTATTGTGTTAAGACTTTTTGCTATATAGTTAATTTTCCTCCATGCCTTACTTCTCTAAAACAAAGCTTTTTTTATGTGGGGAATACCAGGCCGTCGTCAGGGTTCGGCTTCCATCTCCAAGAAGCACGTCTGCTGTTGTCGTAGTGTTGGAAGGAAAATGCAAATTTCGTCCATTGGGTGTTTCTCAAAACGTGCGTTCTTTCACAGTAGAGGAGTTTTGTTAAGGCCAGAGTAGTCGCATACCTTGCGTGGAAGCATAAGCTGTAACAAAACTGTACTAGTATTCGGCTTTTGTGGGTTGTTACACTGAGTAGCAGGCAAGATAAAGGCGGCAGTTTCTCCGAAACGTCTGGAATCAAAAGCCCTGCTACTCACAATCCAACTTCAACGTTTTGGATACATCAAGTCTGATAAAGCAGTGTCACTGAATGGAAAGAACTGAACTTGTAAAGAATATGGAATGGAGCGAAGTAAAGAAAGTCGTTTTTGGCTTTGTCAGTTTCTAATCAAATTGAAGACTGTGTGTGTGTTTTGTGTGTGTGTTGTGTGTAAAATTTTAAACTTTAAACTTTCATCAGTGGTAGGAAGCGAAATAAGTAAGAGACTAATTTAAAATTCCGTTAATAAAATCGGATGTTTCGTTGCGTGCGTGCGTGCTTTGCGACGTAACGGAGCGCGAGATAAAGTAAAGAATATTAATTAAAATATTAAAGAGGCACCCGTTTAATTATATTGTACTTGTCATTTATGTATATTAATGTTATCAAGTATACGGGAGGAAGATTTTTTATAATGCGGACTTTGAAATAAGTATTGTAATTGATACGGCATAGTTAAATATGTCGGCTTAATACAGATACTTACTCTACCGTCCCAGGAGTTAATCTCTCCCTGCAGCTGTCCCTGTTCTGGATTCCGTATGTCGGTTTGTCTGTCTCTGATTTTTTTAATCCATCCGAGGGCGATCCACGTTGACGAGAAAGCAAATTCCTCTGTGACGAATGTAACGATTGATTCTGCTTTGATGACAAACTTTGGCAAAGCTTCCAGACTTTTTCTTGTTATACTTTTCCCCTCATTCTTTATTAGTTTTTTAATAACATACCATTTCCACTCTTCTCGGAAGTTGGTCCAACCAAGGCTTTTAATTTTAAAATTTACAAGTTCAGTTCGTATTCTTTCTTAATGGTCGTCAGTAGTATTTCTTTTTTATTACAAAATTCCAAATGATTAATTAAACTTCTTTTTATAGGAGTCTACAAATACTGTAATTTTGTCACAGCAGCTTCTTCAATTATGTTTCTTATTACTCTTCCGTTGGGAGTGAACATTTATGGTGTCTATTTCATATGAAAACTGTTGTGATTGTGAACTGAATGTCTTCAGCGCCACCAAAACCGCTTGGAAATTTATAACATATTTACATAAACTGAATAAATAACACAGAAAAACATAGAAAGTTGTAGAAAAGAGAATAAGAAGCAGAGCAATTCACTAAAAAAGATGAAACGTACAGCAGAAGAACTCTTGGCTCGAATAAATGAATCCGGGAATAGCATCCATTACTTTGAAAAAGAAATGGTTTATTATAACATGAGTGCTGTGGAGTATAGAGTAACTACGCCTTATTTATGAAAATTTGACACATGAATGCTTATAGGTTACATACAGAGAAATGCCAATAGAAAGAACGAAAGACACAGAAATAAAGGAAGAAAAGGATATGAAGAAGGAAGGAATGAAAGAAAGAAATGACAGAACTGTTTCCTATCGCAGGCACGTGAAAGATGTGATCTTAAATGAGAGAGGCTACCCGTTTTACGCATCCGTGGACCTAAGCAAAAGAAATATCGAATGAAAATCAACGTAAGTCTGTTCAGCGATAAAGTCTTGTGAATTTTATTCTGCGAATTTAAATAGCGTAGAGGATACGTATGTTTGGAGTGAGAGTGAATTTAATCCTGGAACATTAATTAAACCACTCCGAGAGGCTTATTTGTTTAGTTCTTTATGGTTTATTTAACGATGCTGTCAGTAGCCCAGAAAGAATTTGGAAGGAAGCGATCATGTCCTGATGTGAAGTACAGCTCCGGCGTTTGCCTGGAAGGACTGCCCTGGGTTCGCTTTCATTACCTGTCGTCACTAACGCCAGGAAGCGTCGCGGTCCTCCCCCCTCCCCCGCCCCAAACCCTCTTCTGACCAACCAGAACTTCAAGTCCGGCACACCCCTGACTGCAAGATTTATGTAAGGGCTCTCCGATAACCCCCAAACATTTTCATACTGAAGATGGCAGCTGTAATACATGCCGAAACTTAGGAAATCCTCGTTACTCTACGCGACATATTCCTGAAAGATGATCCAACGCTGTGTATTGTTTGAAAAATCAATTAGACTTGATCTGTTGCCAGCACAGTATTGTTAACTTTATTCACATGAACGCATGTTGGCAACGTACCTGCAGCCACCTGTTGGCCTACAAAACCTGGCAGCCTTACATCAAATAAAGTGGGGGTCACAGAATAGACAGCAGTGTGCTAGGGACAGTACCATACGAACAAAACAAATAAATACGCCAGTAAGGTTAAACTAACATAAAAATTTAACATTTTATTAAAAATCCCTTGTGGCATATTGATTGCAACCCCTGCCTCAAGTGTTACTTTACTGTTTTGAAGAAAACTCATCGTAACTGTAGTAACAAAATTATTTCGTCAATAAAATGCATATGTTTCACACACTGATCTAAAATTAAGCTTCTTTTAGTGAACAGTGGAGGCTGTCTATCCTGAGAGAATGTAAGAATATAATGTTCTATGATTGAATAAAATTTTATTCTCTTTGAAATAACTTTATCATTTCGAATAACGCAGTAAGCGGTACTTCTGTTCTTATGTCTCGAATGCATATAAAATATAAACTGCGATTGTAACACCTGTCTAAGTGTTGCTTTTATGAGCAGCGTACGCGAGTTAGTCAGTACGAACTTGTTTTGTCCATGTTATGGAAACAAAATGTGAGCATATGTTGGGCTATGTAATTATCGCTGCGAACTGAGTTAACGTCGTTTTACACTGACGTGCAGGCTTGTGTATCAGCCATGTTGGAAACTTGCTTGCCTTTAAAATATATTAATTAATTAATTTTTGAAGTAATGAGTACTGTAAAAATCATGAGTTTAAAAACCTTTTAACACCAAAACCCTTCGCTGAATGCATTGCTGAACTAGTTTAATCTACTTTCCATCTTCACAACATACGACCCAAATTTCCATTTGATTATTATCCGTTTCTTATTATTCCAAGTACTTGGTAATCGGTTACCTGGAAATCTTTATAAAGAAGTTGATCGTTAGCTAAATTAATTAGATATTTAATTAGGCAGATACTTCGTTATGCGTCCATTTAGTTATTTAACACCGTTGTTACCTGCGTGTAGTATACCACTGTATAATAGAGCAACTGTTGTGTTTTTGACATAATTTAAGTACCTGTATTACCTATCTCAAGAGTAATTGTACATCTTTTGTTGGTCTACATGTGTCTACGGAAGCACTGACGTTTCTTCATTTTTATTCCAGAATCTTCAGACATCGACTGTTGCACAGCCGTAAGCCTCGGCCAATACACGGAGTGCTGGGCGCCTAGCCAGGTAACAAGGATCATCCTTTTTACTATTTACAAAGAAAACAGTCCGTACCTTTTAGTTGACACGAAAAATAATAACATACTGTGTACAGAATGATCCTTCATTGTGTATACACAGAATGTTAACATATAGGATTTACCACTCGATTAAACTCGAATAGATTTCACTATTTCAAGATCTTTGCATGCAGCAGATTTTAATAACTGTCTTGTGTTATAATAATTTGGATATAACACTATACATTGATACTTTAATAGCATATTGTATTGCTGTATAGCTGTATTGTAACGCTGTGTATGCCTTTTAAGTATTGATACTCCCTGAAGATGCCTATGGACAATAGCCGAAACATGTAGGAATGCGTTTATATTCAGGAGTTACTGCAATTTATTTGTGATGAACTTGTCTATGTGTATGACTTGCACGGAAGATGTACAATGTTAAGATTGGGTGCGTGTTCGAGTGGACTCCGAGCCGGTCTGAACGCGGTGGTGCCTACCATTATCTTGGTCCCCGGCCTGAAATCACACCCGAATCTTCGGGCGTAGAGCCACTGTAATACTGACAGAGCTGCTTGGCTGTTGCTGTGAATCCAGTTGTAAGCAATTAGGTATGGGTGCCCCATGTTGCGTTACTTGTCCGCAGAACTTGTTCTGTTGATTATACAACCTCCATTGTGAGACGAGACATAATAAACATAACATCATCACACATAAAAGCGGAGCCGACAAGCGGTCCTTTTCTTTATACGGACAAGCAAGTAGTCATAAGTTCCGATGTCCTTAGCGCAGTACCAGATGCAATAATACATACAGACTGAGGCTGGGCTCGAATTAACATCTGGTTATGGCCACAACAGACAGCACACAAATTTATATCGTATGTTTTAGTGACAGCAACCAGGGACTGAATTCAGAACGTACCATTGCACGAAGTGTGGTATTTAGGCCGGATATAGCTCTCTATAAAACAAATGAGTAAAATAAAGATGAAGTAGACCCTTTGGTTAATTAATGACCACGCCACGAAGACGTATGTTGGAATGGGGGTACAGCTCCGTGCATTTTTAATCTTTGCAATACGTGGAGGTTACTGGTCAGATTAACGCTCGGACATCTTAAACCTCGGGAGAGTTCCTGCCTTGCCCACTAAGTAGAAGGCTCCAAAGCCGGCGTGGCCATTACGGAGATCAGAACAGTTTTAACCTCTAACCTCTACTGAGGATCCGAACCAATTCATCCAGCCTGTACCTTGTCACTTTCATATATAACTGAGTAGCACAGTTGGTTGATGCCGCGGGTTCGAATCCCGATTGCTTTGGTTACCTTGACTATGTCATCAGTGTAGATTCTTTTCCACTGGGCAGGCAATTATTTTAAAAATGAATAAGAATTTTTTTAAAAATGTATTTCTTCTCCGTGATCCAAAATGAGTAACGCGGAGTGAAGTTACCCATATCTGAACTGTAGGTCAATAATCAATACATTTAAAATACAAATTTCACAAAGCACAAGAATAGGACTATGTAGGACTTGTCAAGCTCTCTGCATTGTTACTGACACCAGGCAAACTATAGGGAGAAAATCGCAGCTTTTGCAACTTTAGAACTTCGGTTAACCATGTATTTGTTAGAGAATGCGTTGTTATTGCATTGTTATTATTTGCGAGTGTAGGAGCTTCTGAACGGAACGGATGAGGAAGCGTTCCTCTAAAGTGTCCAGTAAGTCTCTCTGCAGACGGTTTGGCCGATTGGCGGATGTTATAACCTGTGTATTGTAGAACATATTTTATTGTTTCTTCGAAATTTTTGCCAATGTATATTTACCCGAGTTATATGTTTTAGACACAATCTTGAAGTTTTTGTGAAATTTCATAACATGCCGTGAAAGACTACATACTCAGTTTGTAGGTATTTTTGTGTTCCATTACAGTAGCAAGTTCTACGTACCTGTTTTCATTTGTTTGTTCCTGTAAAAGAAACATACATATATGGACTTATATCTTGTGGCGACTGAAAGTTTAACCCTTTTTAGGCATCCTAACGTTCATTACCGTGTTCAAAAGTGCCCACCCTTTGACACAGCTCTGAGCCACGTGTATCCAGTCGACATCGTTATATAATGTTTATCGTGTAGACTATCTTAGAACTATCCTCGCATGTAAGACTATATCTTCAAAGTGGTTTCCTTCCCCTTGAGGTTTTCATACTACAATTTGTACACTTTTCTCACCCTTACCTTGTGTTTGCATGCCGCTTCAGTCTTGTCCTAATATTATTTTGTGAGGAACACAAATTACGAAGCTCTTCAATATGCAGTTTTCTTCGTCTCCCCTATCGACGGAAAGAGAACAATGGTCTTATCAATTAGGAAATACGTGCATAGCTTAATAGCTTTGGCGCATTCGATGACTGTTCTCGTAACTCCTTTATGTTACACGTGAGATGTGTACTCCACGTCTTCCTACAAATTTCGCAATATTTATTACTTCCCTTAATATGATCGTAGAAGCGCATGTAAAGTTTTACAGTTTTATATCTTATTTTAACTAAAATTTGAATGTGTCGATAAAGTTCAGTCAGATACCGCAATACTAAATACCATGAAATTTATTTTACCAGTTCTCGAGTTCTTACATTAGTAGAGACAAAACATAGGGACAGAGGTGGTGAATCTAACAGGTAAAGGCAAAGCAATCCCATTACAGGCCTGGGCAGACCCTGAGGGTTCCAGGAGTTTGAGGCTACCAGATTTCTAGACAATCGGCACATGAAGGTGGTAAGGTTGTCAGCGAATCTAATAGGAGGGTTTATAAAGTTTTCATCGCGAACCCAGCAAAGAAAGAAAACAAGTTTCCTGCATCGACACCGCAGGGATTTTGATACGCAGATCAAAATGAAAACATGAAAACTTGTAAACATCGATGAGTCTTGTAAGTCACCTGGTTTAAATAAATGTTACACGAGTCTGTTTCTGGTATTTATTTTGGCACTCGCTCGAAAATTCTTACGCAAAGAAAATCTTATATACTGCAGAGCAAGTATAGCGAAATGGAATGAGAGAATCAACATGTTGAAAGAAAGTGGTAGCTGGCTATTGGAATTTTACGATTGTTTCCATTAGTTTATTTATAAGAAGTTTTAACTGATCGAAGCTTGGAAACATAGTTTGTATCAAACAACGGGAAATTTATGTCTCTTCATTTAAAATAACAGGAAATTGTACAAAATTCCTACAAAACAAAACCCAATGTTTGTAGAAGTCATAGACGAGTGTGGTGCGATTCAACAAAATACTATTTTTAGAATATCACCACTCAAGTTTCAAATAACAAAGAACAAAGTGGGTAAATCAAGGCTATTTTGATTCAGAAATACGACTTCTCCTTCTACAGGCGCCAGCTGTACTTAGATAAAGTGTAGAGCCGAGAAGGAGCTAATTTGGGATTCGTTCATGAAGTGTAGATGCCATTCTCACCTTCACACGGTGCATCATTTTGTCACGAACCAAGCTGTGGGAACTGAGGCATGTTCTCAAGAAAATGTCAGTAAATTTAGTTTAGGTGTAATATGTAGCTCAATCTGAAGGAATTGCTAGGTAACCACCATAGTCTGAAGATAAGATCACTGCATTTCCGTGGATTTACTGGGTGAAATCAAGGCATTTTTACCCTGAACTACGGACATACATGAGGTTCGAATAAAACCCCTTCAGTTCTAACATACGTAAAGTATAAACAAAACAGTCCACAGACTTACATTTCCGTACAGATGCTTTGATCATTCAAATAAAGGAAATAATTTAACATTCGCTGCTTAAAATATAACATTATATGAATAGCATCCGCGTAAACAAATACTGGCTTAATTCCAAAGGTTTCTGGTGGTGTTACAAACTTGTTGGATTTCTGTCCTTTTTCCGTCGTCTAGGATTGTGAACAGAATACAGTTCTTAGCAAATCGGATCTGTTATCCTGGCATGAGAAAGCGGAGAGATAGAAGGAGGTTAGCAAGGTTTCACTTGTTGGATTTTCATACTCGTGTGCCTTCGAGATCTGAAACTTACGTTCTGCAATCTGAAACGTAACTACGTAAATTGCGACTGCTGAAGCCACCAAAGATCTCGACTGCCTGAGTCGGATATGTGCTTCATAGACCTGTGGGATACTGGAGAAGATATTTCACTGCAATGAATAAGCCAGTTGTCATTTGGAATTGTAATAATAGCTGTTTATGCAGTGTAATGTTATGGTTGCTTATTTGTGTAGAAAGGCCGCTGGATATTATCAATATAAATCACTTTGCTCAACTTAACGTAATTCCGGTCTCAGCACCATGTTCCGGCAGCCGGAAAACAAGCATGACGAAGGGGAAGAGCGCGCGCGCTTAACTTCCGGGAATGGATGGAGTATCTAAGAACTTCCGGCTGGTAGAGACAATGTTTCTCACACAACTGCTCTACTGGAGCCGATACGCAGAGATTATACAGGACCATAAGGGTTCGTGTCTCACAAGACAACATTTATTCTGCTTTTTATTAAAGCATATGCAGAGGTTTTCATGAAAATCAGGACTATATAAGTACATCTTAAATGTTCTGGAGGTGAAAGTAGGCGTATAGCTCCGATTATGCTGACCCTCGGCACTGGATAGGATAGATAGTCGGCTGCGCGTCCGTGAAAATACCGTCAGTACTCATTGAACAAACAAATGGATGGGCAGTATAGGGCGTAGCCGGGCTGGACGCTTTGGAGAAGCGGACAAATGGATGGGCCGCTGCCGGGAATCAAACCACCAAAACACGGTCGTCCAGCTCGTAGCTAGTCACTGTGCCGACTGTCGGCTCCTCTTAAATCTATTAACCAATTTTAAAATTCCATTCTTTAGTAACCTTTCTTTATATATTACTTGCCATCGGCCTTCAGTTTTTTAAGGCAGTTTGCTTAAAGCAAGCGTGTTTATTCTGTCTTGGTTACAGTTACTGCAGTAAGTGTCCTTTGTCCCTGCATCACACTTATTACCTAAATGGTGCGATTTGAACCTCTGGTGTCCACTTAGCTGCATAAAACTTGCCTGCTATATTGGATGTAGAGCATCAATAATCGTTTTCATAAAGGTTGGTCTGTGAGTCCTCTTCTGATTCCCTTCGGTCTGCTTTACAACTTTACAACTGGTTTTTCTAAGATTATTTCCAATATTCCCCTCCCACATCATGTCACAAAATGTCTCTTGTTTTGCGATCATCTGGCCAAAATGTTTTTGTTCACTTAGAATTTCCCATGCTTGCTTCACGTCTTGCTCATCTAATCCTTCTTAGTTTACTCCTTTTAATACATTACGATGTTCCCTTTGTGTACTTTTGTTCAATCCTACATCACTTCATCATTTTTAGATAAAATATTTTCCTCGGCAGTTGTCTCACGTTCAATTTGCATTCTTTCTTTACTGTGAGTGTTTCAATTTTTACAGTTTCTGTGCTTTAACCTAACTTTTTATAGCGCATTGCTAATTGTCTGCAGCATCCTGTTTGCTGAACTCGGCGATTGGTGTATAGCATCTTTGTTTGTTCCGCTTGGTTTTTGCAATACAAACGGGTTCTTTTCATCGCTGTGGGTACATTAGTGGACTTAGGAAAAGGCCAAAGATTTTAATGACCACTGTGTTGAAACGTCTGTCTCCATAACAACCAGCGACTAAGAAACAATTTACCCTGAAGATAGAGACAGTAAGTGCTTCCGAATTTCTGGCAGTACCCTAAATATCTACACAGTCCTATAGCCCCAAACACGAAACACAGTAATGATGTCCCGCCGTAAGAACCTGATATCTTCTATAACATGAAACTTACCAGTTGAAAAAATATCAAATTTCTAGGAACACTTCATAAAATTATCTAGATCGAGAAGGGTGTGCCACACATTGTGTCGCGTCCAGTAACCAAGTGTTTCTAGTGTTCCTGGCAACACATGGATCATTTTATTAGACTTTCCTCTCGAAAAGCCAACGATATGCATAATTTGCTTAGCCTGTTTGCTGTAACCATAACAGCGGTTTATTGTCTGTTCAAGACAAAAGGAGCATGAGGAAGAGAGGATAAAGTGATTGTGCCAAATCAGCACACCACGAGGACATACTGGAAAAAGGGTGTAAAGGTCCTAGTATTCTTGACCTCGAAAATCTTCTAAAGTTTTGTATGTCCTGTAATTATTTTGTTTGGATCTTAACTTATCGTCATTTGTGTTTTTTGGGAGATGGGAAGCTCAGAATACATCTTGTTCAATTTACTTGTAGTAATTTTTAATGGAACTATGTGGACGTGTGTTAGTCATAATGATAATTACACAACGTTGATTTAAAGTGTAAAAGTAAGATTCGTTGTGTCATGTAGCACATAATTAAAACTCTCTTAAAGTACGAGTACGTATATTAAAATACTTGAACATGTCAGGATAAGGATAGAGCACGTCACACCAACTCTTCAAAGCAAATCATGTTTGTTTTTCCTTGTTCATAGTACTGAGCGATATCGTTATTTCTCTCCACTATTGAGTAAATGTAGAATTGCCTTGTGGGTTCCTTTTATAATCCGTGCTTCTTGTTAGATGTGTGCAGGTCGTAGTGCTCATGTGTACGTTGTCTTACACGTGTAAATGACGTGTATTTTCAGCCGACTAGGAGGGGGGTATCACTATTGCGTGGCTGGTCCTAATCTCTTTTTTCTTTCTGAGATCGCCATTATTTCAGTATTAGTGCTTTGTCACATTTTAGAATAATTTATTAAATCAAGATTTTTTGCAACAGTTTTCCATTTCAGTTATATCCACTTTACACATTCAGGGAAAATATGGGTTGTAATCAAAACATCGTATAAGAATTTAAAATTATGCTTGCCAAGAATTACAAAAGTCATGAAAAGAGAAAATCATCAATACTTATAAACCATTTAGCTTTATAATTGAAAGCGACTGGACCACAGGCTTGTGTAATTTATAAGGATGATGCCTGCCCGGTAGGAGGTAATGGGAATTTCTAAACAAGGCCCCATGTTTCATTAGTTGCATGTCACATAGACTTCCTAATTGATTCCTTGCTAATGACGACAAGGGGGTTTTATTGAAAGGGTGGGATGTTGTCTGAGTTTTCACAGCATGAGCGCCACGTGCCGAACTGCTATATGAGCAGGAATTTCAGCTTCTCCTTCTCGGCCCCCCTTTTTCAGTATTTTCGTTCCCTTTTATTGAAAAATGGGTTCCATGCTGTGATGCTCACCATGTGGTAACAAACAGAGGGAAGGCAAAGAACTGCCGCCCTACAAGGTATGTTCAGAATTAGTATTTAACGAGTTGATTGGATAATCACTACATGAAACTCATCAAACCAACTAATCTAGGTGGCTAAGTGTTGAAACCTGAGTATTGCAACGACGTTAGGCTGTAAAAGTTAATACTGTTTTCTGTCTAAGAACTGTAAGGGAAAATATAAAGTTTTTCCAAAGTGATTATTTTAAATTAAATTATGCCATATAAAATACGTTACACATTTTGACTTTTTAAATGTCACATTTAATGTGCAGGTAACAAACCTTGCATAAACAGTGAAAGGTACTCATCTTAAGGAATATGTGGAACGATAAGAAGAACATAAAAATGACAAGACATGTGGAGTCAGAGATGAAATATTCTAAACTTAGATCAATTCCTGCTCTTTATGTGGAAGTGAAAATTGGATTACGGCTAATGTGGGCCTAAATGTTATTGAAACAGATAAATATGAATTTAATTTTTTAAAAGTGTCAAGCTACAGAACGAGACAAAATTATTTAAGAACATGTACGGTGAAAACTGAATTTATATTCAGTTAATTCAAGGAGAGATGGTCACAAAATGTAATGCCCGACCACCTTAAAAGAACTAATGACAAACAGACAAACTCGTTCGTCAGTACGAACCAAAAGTATCCGGAGAAATACAACAACCACGTAAAATATGACTTTCAATTCGAAAAAGACTTCATCCTAATTCATTGTTTATCAATCTTTCTTTCACCGTTCTGCAAAGCGTTGTTCGAATCTTTATAATGCGTTTACCACTTAAAACCATAAAAGTTTTATTAAAATTAAACGTATGCTTACTGTTGTGCAGTTGTCCGTATGTTGTACTTGGGGTGCACCTAAACCCATAAAGATTTTTAAAAGTGTTGAGCAATTTCTGAAGTTAATTCTGCCTTTAGGGGCTTTTGTGACTGATATTTCGTCACATATTCCAGGGAATAAGGAATAAGGAAAATCAACATGCCAAGTGTCGAACCGTGGAAGCTGTAAAATAATAATCAGACAACAGACGTATTTCGGGTTAAAAAAAATAAAAGTAGGCCTACATAATTCATAAACACTAATACCTCAATTCTGCTGGTGATAACACCAACCCTAATACAGTTATATACGCATCATATGATCGTAGGAATCGATTAATCTCGCAGGTGGCCACTTCATGCTCGTCTTTTGTCTCTTTCATAACAGTGCCACAGAGTGACAAATCAAGTAACCAAATCTGTTTCCATTATCGATTTTTACTCGTAGGCCATCCTTCAAGGTCAGAAGAAACAGACTGCCATGTTCATAATGCAGTTCTGAAGTTGTGTGCTGTGTGTCCGTTTCAGTTATAATTAAATATATTTTGTATGAAATGAAGTGTGTTGTATAAAGTAAGCACAGTACCACGCATTGTTATCGTGTAGGTCTGTGCTGAATGTGTTTCGTGTGCCGAAATGTTTGCTAATATTTAGTGAATATAAGTTAAGTGCGGTAACCCATGTATGTGTGTACGTGCGCCCGCGCGTGTGTGTGGTGAACTTCACGGTGGAAGTAACATGAGTGCAAGGTCAGTGTTTATGCTAAGCAAAATTATAGTTTAGCTGATCTTTATTATACAAATGTGTTATTTCAGACCACGTAAAAGCTCTCTAAACAGTAGCACACAGCCACGTGTGTTAAATGTTAATAGGTCTGTTCACTTTCTTACGTACTCCTACCTAATACAAGAAAAGTATGCCGGTTGGGATGCGTAGGAATACAGAAACGTTTTCTGTTAGTCCTGCTTCCCGGACATGTATTGGATTGTCTGTTCTCTCTGCAGGCATGTGGAAAAAGATTGTGGAATTTTGCGTATTTCTAGTATGCTTACCTGATTATAGAACAGGTTTTTTGTGATTTAAAATATATATATCTAGATTTTTCAGCAGGACAGGTGTAGATACCCATTTTATATATATATAGTTGGTACACAAAAGCCTTACGCACAGTAAACTAATAAGTTACAAGCTAAGGGCATTTTACATGTCTGATATGCAGTAGGCCTCTTTCACGGTCACGTTTAATGTGGATACAAAATATTTGATAATCTACATTAACGGCATTGAATGTACACAGCATAACTGACAAAATGATCTACTTTTCATAATAAGAACACTTGTATAACGTTAAAAGAATCAAATGAATAAAATGCAACTTAGTACAGTGCGTAACAAATATGTATAATAATTATTATTTTGATTGTCCAAACATGATACATTTTTTCATAGGAATTTTAGGTTGGTACCTTAAGAAACATATTTTTTAGCTCCTGACTGGAATGTAGGTTATCAGTTTATGGGCTGGAATATTGTTCTCATATTTACAGTCACGTTACAATATGCATTGACCAATCATCAAAATCCGTAGCATTACTGTATCCGTCACCATTGCCTTCACCGTCACCACATAATCACCACACCATCATAATCAGCACTGTATTGTAAATTAACGGTTCACGTGACTTGTTCAGCATCCAGAATGAAAACACTAGCGAAAACATCATGTTCTAATGGCTTTCTAATAGCACGGTAAGCCTATAAACGCTTTGTATCATACTGCTTAGAACGTTTGTGGGTATAAGCTCAACTGTTGTTTACATAACATATAATATGTCTAAAATAAATATATTTTACAAGCATTGAAGAGAGATAATAAGGTAATTTATTTACCTAAGGCGTTTGGGAATAGGAAACGTGTCCGGCCATTATGGGAAGCAGCAATTTTGATAGCGAATTAAAAATGTCCTGTTTGTGGCCCGCAGTGACGATGAAAACCTCGAGTTATGGAACTTTATTTCTCTAAAGTTTGATTTGCAAACATTTTGTAACTCCGTACACGGTGCGTAAAATTTGGCTGTCATTAGTTTTTAGACTTTAAAAAGTCTGCAGCGAAATGTTTTGATGTTGAGGAAGCCAAGACTTCAGCCTTAGGCTGATTTTATAAACCGTTTGTTTTCCTGTAGACGCTATAAACCGTCTCTTTCCATCTGGCAATTTAACGCATTTTATAAACCGTTTGTTTTCCTGTAGACGCTATAAGCCGTCTCTTTCCATCTGGCAATTTAACGCATTTTATAAACCGTTTGTTTTCCTGTAGACGCTATAAACCGTCTCTTTCCATCTGGCAATTTAACGCATTTTATAAACCGTTTGTTTTCCTGTAGACGCTATAAACCGTCTCTTTCCATCTGGCAATTTAACGCATTTTATAAACCGTTTGTTTTCCTGTAGACGCTATAAGCCGTCTCTTTCCATCTGGCAATTTAACGCATTTTATAAACCGTTTGTTTTCCTGTAGACGCTATAAGCGTCTCTTTCCATCTGGCAATTTAACGCATTTTATAAACCGTTGTTTTCCTGTAGACGCTATTAGCGTCTCTTTCCATCTGGCAATTTAACGCATTTTATAAACCGTTTGTTTTCCTGTAGACGCTATAAGACGTCTCTTTCCATCTGGCAATTTAACGCATTTTATAAACCGTTGTTTTCCTGTAGACGCTATAAGCCGTCTCTTTCCATCTGGCAATTTAACGCATTTTATAAACCGTTTGTTTTCCTGTAGACGCTATAAGACGTCTCTTTCCATCTGGCAATTTAATGCATTTTACGCGTAGATGTTCCTTTTTACTGCGATGCACATTTCTTGGGCACTCCAGGTTACTGTGTTTTATTTACGATTAAGTTATTGTCAAGTGAGTCTGTGACGGTTGTCAGGTGTTCTGTGGACATAATTGTATTATTCGTTGATAGAGTTAAATTTTCCCACTAGTCCCCTGCTTTCATGTACTTTAAATTTATGTTTTTCTGTCACACATTTAGAAACCTCCGTAGTTCCATGCAAAGAAACGGGGATCGTTTTAAAACTGCTTGATTCGTTAAGCTCTTAAGCTGGTGTTTCAACGATAAATTTGGCTCATACGGCAATGCTTCTGACTTATTCGGGAAGAGTCCCATTGGGAAGTTGGTCGGGATACCGACTACCCCGAATTTTTTTTATGATCGTTCTGAACCGCTAAAAGAACATTAAAGTTGGCCCCGGTAACTTAATTCTTAGAAATTTAAATGTCACCAAGTGCGGTCAACCTCTCATTTTAGACTGTAACCGCCATAGTTGATGGAGCGTTGTTAATTAGCAGACACTCCATGCCGCCATTATATCAAATTTCAAAATTAATAAATTAATATATTTTTGTGCGATAAATTTTGGTTATGTAAGTACTATATTATCATAATGTTGCACGGTATATACAATATCAAGTTAATAAATCCTGTTTACATTATTACGAGTTATATGTAAAATTCGTAGCCTAATTTAAGTATTTTCAAAAGTATTATTTTTATATCAGAACATGAGAATGTGAGATACACTTTGTATATGGCTAAGTCCTATTTGTCACACTTAAGACTGTTGCTCTAATAGCTTCAATTACAGACAGTGCGTGCTCTGTGCACGTTATTACTGTAACACAGACATAAGCCATGTCTGTCACTGACAGTCTCAAAGAACAAGGTGTATTTAATTCGTCAGGCATGAAATTTCTTGAAACGAGAAAAAACATTTTGTTACGGTTAGGCTGGAGAAGGAAAGTGGAAAAAAATCATTAGATTTGAGGCGGCAAAACAATTTGGCGAACAGAAGCTGGGGTGAGTGGGACTGGATAACAAATGGACTGATGGATGTTAACAACAGATGTTTCGCGGAAAATAGAAAGTAGAACTGAGCGATGGATTATAAAAGAAACTGTTATCGAGTAATAACAAAAGAAACATCAGGAGGAAATTGTGTTTTTAAAAGAGCTGTTAAAATCTGAAATGATTGTTTCTCTGACGTGCATTTACAGTAGTGAAGTATCTTTCGAGATATGTAGGCCTCTACATGTAAAATACATTGAAACGTGTCCGAAACTGTAAAACCAATTGATCTACACAAAAATACAGACCACCGTACTGGGAATCATTCTCTTAGGCCTATATTGAACATGGTACTGTAAGTGTGGATGGACACAACACGATCTAATCTGGCTTTAAAAATCACATTGCGCGTAGATATATTACAACCGTCCCGGAAGGCCCCGTGTAGTCCGACCTGAGTTTATTTTAATTGTATATTTCATGATTGATGCTCTGAATTGCTAAGATTATGTTGAATCCGTTGTGGATGAACTAATGGGTATGGAAACGTTGGTGACATGACACTGACAGAGAAAAACGGAAGTACTCGGGGTGAAACCTGCCCCACTGCCACTTTGCTTACCCATTGGTTTGGGATCGAACTCGAGCCTTTGGGATGCGACGTGGCGACTAACCGCAGTGGCACGGCCCCGCCTTAAGACTTGTTATTTTTGTAATAAGACCACTAACTGCCGAATTTTCAACTCACAGCACTTCACAACTGCTGAGTTCATTGTCTCTGCCCGTGAGCGTCGAAGGGGCGTCTCTCAGCTAGATATGAACGGTAGCTGTATAGGTAACAATAATTCGATCACTGTTACTCCAAATTCACCGTCACTGCCACGTGCCGCGTGTCTAAATCAGCGACGACTGCAGTCGCTGATTTACGTGTTGACGGACAGCCACTAACCGAATAATCGGTTCAGCGTTAGCGAGTCTGAATGACGAAGAACTGTGGTCAAGAAACATACAAAAGAGTTTTCTCCTCTCCCTGTTCTCCTGTCCATCCCTTCTTATTTTTGTATGTTTGAATTTTCCGAGAATAGTTGCTTTTCTGTTTGATCCTCCCTCCTGGTAGCTGTTAGTTTACCTGCGAGCTGCAAGTATGTGCTGCTTACACAATTGACAGGTTGTGATGTGTTATTTTAACATGCTGCCGAATTTATTTTAATTCTGACTACAGCTTGCTTGTTAAGTAATGTAAACGTGTGACTCACTGAATGCAAGTCAGACCTCGAAATATTAGGAATGGATTTTTGCTCTGTGAGCATTGAACCAAGAAAGTGTAAGAGCGAGTAGAAGTATAGTTCCACGCATTTTTAACCTTGGCACTACATGGAAGTCAGTGATTCGCTTCACGTCCCGACCTCTTTACCCCAAGGTTCAGAGCCACATTATCCATCGGGTAGGAGTTAGATGGGCTCAGCATTGGTCTGGATGGACTTGATAAGAAAAACATCTCTTCACCCTTCTGGAAATCAAACCCAGGTTCTCCAGTCGACCAGTCCGTAGCCTAGTAACTATAGTGACTGCTACAAAATACATTATTACCAGATGTGTACCCACCCCCTTCGACGCAAGTAACAACAACTTTTTCTCCGTTAATAATGAAGTCCTGTCAGTATCACGCTCTTCTTTACCTAGCTTGTAGGGCTGTCGAGATAGCTAGTGAACTGACTGCTTCAAATCACCGTTACCAACAAATAACGTTCAAACTGCGGTGATTAACGAAACAATGTATGGCTTATCTCTACTCTGAACAGCCAGGTAGTTTAGCATTGGACAGGAAAAGAGCTTAATTAACTCTGAATTTTCCGTTGGAAGGGCCACTCTACTGGACGTCGCGAATACTGGGGTTGTGATTTCAAATCCCACTTGGACTATTTCTAGGTGTCTGCGTGTTTCCGTTTTGCACTCTTTAACTTTTCTGAAGTTTCATCTACAATCAGTCCATGGAGCTACTAATTTTGTGAATGAGTTAAATATTTTTTAAAACCTGTGCATCACGGAAAGGAAGTATAAAATGCGGCTGTCACCTCAGTGAAAAGAGGAAGAAGAAATACAACTTTTTTAACAGATAAAGAAAGTGGGTGAATTTCGGGAGTAATTGTTTTAGTGCAGTTTTAACCACTCCGAAACCAACAAGGGTAGGCAATTTTTGAAACTGAATACTAGAAACAGATGTTTTCTTTTGGGATTCCCAATATTTGTAGTTTGAATGTTGTAAGAATAGGCCTCCTGGTTTAGCAAAAGTAACTGCAGTACACTTAGAGGATATCTTTCTTGTAATTCCTGAAAAAGAATTACTACTTGTAGGCCTAACACATTATTTCATTGCTGACAGACGAATCTTTGTGCCGTACCTTATAGCAGTACACGTTTGTTCTAACAGTACTTGCCCATTGCCAAGTTATTTACAGAAAGTAAAGTAGAAATAACCGTATTTACGATAGAGAATCCTGCTCTAATTGCACAATGCCATGTATTTTTACTAAGCTCTTAGATAATAAAAGTTTACCGATTTTTGTTTACTTTTATTCTTGCATGTAACGTATGTACCACTGTATAACATACGTGTATAATATAGAGAAAAGTTCGTTTCGTCCAGACTTTGTATAGCTATTGCCAATTGCGTAATTCTGTTCATTTTATTTTACGCTGAACTTACCGGCGAAGAGAAAATTGCATATTTATGAAGTTATTCCTCTCTTTCTTCTGTCCCTTTAGTTCATGCACTCATTTTCCTTCGTACACTTTTATTATTGTTCCTTTTTCTTTATTTAACGACCTTTCTTATCCTGTTTTAGCAGCCAACGCGGGATTTTGCGTCCTCATCTCCCACCCCACATCTTTCTCAGTATCCAACTTTATCCGTGTCTCTGTAGTTACCTCTTCCTTGAAATGCTACAATTTTGCCCCATAAAGTCGGAGGCTCGCTTCTCTAGGCAAAGTTGTCAACTGCACACACGTTAACTGCTCCCTATATCGAAATTTATTGCCAGAATTTATACCCGAGGGGGCGGAGTTAATACACTTCATGCTGGGTCGGTTTATTCAAAGCTGCCGGACGTTTATATCACAGGATCTGCACGAAACTATCCGCAGCTCCTTGCAGTGGCAGCCATATTGAAATGGTTTTTCTAACATAAATTGAAGCTCTGGTCTCTACAGGTGTAGAGGTACTGGTATTAGATTTCGCATGTTATGCTTCGGTGTGAGATATTTAAGGCCATTTACATTTTAGTTCCACAACGACAATTTGTCTTGCTAGTGACTAGAATTTTTCTGTATACTGGTTCTTATTGTTACTGTATAGGTAAATGTGATCATACTGGACCAAAATTAAGGCTCCAAGTGAAGCGATTAAGGCTAGATTAAAAAGGAACAAAGCCAAGTGAAGCCTCATTCTATTTATTTTAGACAGTCAAATAAATTTTTAAAATAGACGTTTAAGCTTTCCAAGTCCTGCGTAATGCTGCTTCAATAATTTTAATTGCTTGTAACTGAATAAAACAGTGGCTTTCTTTAGGAACGTAGTCACCTACATACTAGTCTGTCTTGCTTGTCTTTTATTGAAGAGGTGGGTTATGACAGCGTTCAGAAGTGCCCGCTACTGAACCATGTTCGGAGCCAGGTGAATCTAGTCTCCATCCCTAACATTTTTCTCTCACATAGACAAACTTTATTATTTTCCTCGCTTTCACGCCCGTGTCTCCAATCTGTTTTCTTGCTTTCAGGTTTTGCAACTAACAGCTCGTAAAGAAATTTTTTTCGTACGTGTTGCACCCACCACCCAGTTTAGCCTTCTCATTTTTTATCGTGTTTAAAGCATTTGGTGATGTATTCAACTCATGAAACCTTCTATAACGCAGCCGTCTCCCTCACCCTGTTACGTCTGTAATGAGAGGTCTAAATATTCTCGTCAGTAGGCCTACTTTGTTCTCAAATATCTACAACCTGTAATGTGTTTGAGCTACTCTTAAAGAAATAAGAAGTGGACCGGACTCGCCAAGCTAAAGATGGGGCCCAGTGTCGAATTTTTATGAACACGGCGGTGAACCTTGTGGTCCACAAAATTCGACGGATTTCTTGACGAGTTGAACGACTACTGGTCTTTCAAGTAAGGCTCTGCACCTTGGAGTAATAAGGTTTTAGTGACTGTACTCAGTTCGTTTTGGCGAAATGGGGAAAACAGCTTAAAATATACCTGATAAAAAAAGAACGAGAAGGAAAAGAGCGTGTACCATTAAACGACATTACGACACAGCAGTCTTCGTAATGCATAGCCTTGGGTGTAGTCCCAGACATATTTCTGTGAGATTTGAGCAAATTGACAGAAGTATATTATTGTCTCCTGCCATCATCTCTTTATTAATGCTGCATACTCATCTGTCATGTATGCAGTTTTCGTATTCAACTATTAGCCTAAGTTTGGCAACCTCTTTCTGAGTTGGGTCTTCAGTTGTGATCCGGCTCTTTTCTGGACGTAGGCCACTGTCTCGCACCAGCAAAACGCAACTTCTACAAGACCTCAGCATTACATTTCTTAGTAGTGGCCTTCGTTTGATTATTATAAAATTTCTCGTGGACAAGTTATTAGGATAAACGTCTACGAAACTAAACACAGTGCCGAAGATTCTTCTCAGTGGTACTTGCTGGTGGGACAGCAGGAGACCAGCAGTCATCGGGGAAAAGGGTGGGAAATTAAACTTTTTTCAGTAAATTGGGCCATTACGTTTTCTGATAATTGAAACCGTAATGCTAAGCATCCTTGTTTTGTTAGTTCTATTTCTGCTTCGACTCCTTCTTCTCATTACTTAATTTCAGTTTCTGGAGGAAAAACCCGTTGAACTCAATGTATGTGTGTCGAGGGCGGAGTATGTCACATAACCCCTATTTTTCTGCTCTCGGCCACATGGGACATAGCTCCAACTATGATGCAGCCTTTTATTGATGGATACCTTGTCCTGTCCAGACCTTTATAGCTGTTGTTTGAACCATAAAGGGGCATGGTAGAAGGTTCAAGTCATTCTTACATCCTGTCAGCTTGATTTTCCCTCCCTCCTCCAATATTTACTAGAACGATCTGAACTAGGGGTCAGCTCCTGACAAAGAGGGGTCACTGTGCAGCAACAATGAAACATCTTCTTATCTATATATCGTTGTTGCTCTCATTTCCGTGTCTCTTTAGGGGACCAATGCCTCGAGGAATTACATGTGTGCCTGACGACAATTCTATTCCGCTTTATGCAATCAATTTTACCATTATCGGCAGGGTACAAAGTGGGGGTTGGAAGAGGTAGTCAGTAAGTGTGGTGTCTGGAGAGTAATGTCGCCGGAGGGAACGCCGGAGATATAGGCCTATATTGGCTCCAGCACAGTCTCATGCATATTCTGCATAGTTTATTGTCAGTGCATACATATTTTTATTGAAATGTCATCAATTTCTAACGGTTTAAAGGAAGAATTTAATACTTAAATAATTAGTAAGAATTTTAATTTGGAATCTGAAAGTAAATTGTCACGTGAGAAATGTAGCCTTAGGTGAGAGGAAAATATTAAAAAGTATCTTAAGTGCATAGAATACGAAAGTTGTTCCTTAGTTTAATTAAGCAGCATACCATAAGAGCAGATGAAGGAATGGAGGTGTAGCCCCACGCATTCTTAACTTCGGCACTGGAGGCGAATGGTTAACTTTGCTCCCTGCCGCGTTGCGCCCGCAGAAATTGCTTTCCGTGACCAGTGAATGGGAGGCTAAGTGAGCCTCAGAGCCGATCTGGAAACAAGATGTTAATGTGAGCTGGATTGAAGTGGCTGCTGATTTGATCCATGCCGGACTGTTTGAACATGGTAATGAAAATTTAAGCTTTTTAATAGGATTGGAAATTTCTTAACCAGCTGTGCGACTGTAAGCTTCAGAAGACTTTTCTGCTGCATAGAATAATTAGCTAATTTCCTACTTATTTCAGTATTTGACTTTTATTTACATGCATTTTGCCATTGCGGTATGCTGTACGGTAACATGCGAATAGCTTCTTCAGTATTTCCTTGCAAATTAAGAAGTGCACGACGGCTCTATTAATGTTTATTTTCTTGTGGTCTGCCCTCTGGGATTTTACGCAGTGTATGTTGGTCTTGAACTGCTTGACCCTTGAAGATGGGACCGATAGGTTCTCCCAAAACGTCGGTAACAAACCACCAATCTACGCTGCGTAAAATCCGAGAAGAGCGCAGATCTCATTTACACCGCGGCGGGAGCCTGAAATCACGCATACTATTTCTAACCGCCCTCCTCCATTCTGTGTCACTTGGAAAAAATAGGTACATTGATGCTTCGTTTACTTCACTGCGCCGTTTACCCATAAAGACAGAGACAGTGTAAATTTAGTGTAAGTGATTATTTGTGGTTTCGTATAGTCTGGGTTCGAGTGTGACAGGGCCTGAAAATGATTTGCTTTTATTGAACGTAATATTTCTTACACCCTGTTGGGCCGGTGCCGTATTTTTTGAGGGCAGACCCCACTCCCTTAGGTTCTTCAGTCACATCATAAATCTGAAAGCCTAGTGTAGCAGCTGGTCTCGGTACAATAATGTGAATACATCAGCAATTTCCAAATCCCCATTCCGTCATTGTCTGTCTCCCCTCTTACATAAATGTAACACCAAATCGTTGTCCATGTGTATGCATATATGTCCACATACTCTAAGTTAGCTGAGGGTAGTGTGTTAATAATTTGACATGTTGGACCAGGGGGTGAAAAATTAAATACATAAACTAAGTGTGTATATGATACCCATTGTTGTTTGAACTGCCTTGGAAGGCGTTTCGTTTTCTACCCGTCAGTACATTAACCACTTTAAATGACTTTCCTGTAACTCAAAATGTAGCTATACACGACTCCTTGCGAATGGAAAGACTGGGAATTATTTTATTCTCCATTCTATTAGGATTGGTTAGCTATTTATCTATGTAGTCGTTGACCCTTCCATTTACGAAACATATGTTTAGATCCTTCCGTACATCTCCCTTTGTAATTTTATCTGAACTAATACACAAATAAACCCTTTTAAAATTTGTGTTTTCTCTGCCTGAATTTGGACAAGAATTTTTATTCTTCTTAAACCACGTTTAACTTCCATACGGCGCAGTAGGAAACTTTGTTACCTAATTTTTAAATTTTTCTCCTTTCTTTTTGTCGTCGTGATGTTGTTTATCTCTTTACGTGCTATCTTCCTACCCACCCATTCTGTATTTTATTGTAGTCGGCATAATAATAACTGTTACTTCTGTCAAGTTCGAGAATGCGAAACTGGTCGTGTGATTGAATTTAACATAATATAGAGTACTAACACTTAAATTTAGGGATGATTGTAATACAAGGAACTGTACCCACCCAGAAAATTGTGGCGACAATTCGTGTTTTCCCTGTCTTGCTAGCACCGGCTTTTTAATCGTTCGTTGGGGTTTTCCCAATATTCTAATAAGGTCTCTGGTTTGAGTTTTCCTCGAGCGATGGTGCTTCCCCGAATGGGCCTTTCCCCTATCCTAGCAACGGCGCAATTTCCTACCAACAGCGCACCCTGTGCTTAATTTTCAGAATAGTAAATAGTCCATAATTTTCCCAGGCTCGACTCTAGGAACAATGTTTGGTCCATGCCGCACAGAAACACACACGTTTTCTGAGTTTTGCAGTGGCATTTCTTGTGGGCTTTTGCGAGCAGTGAGATCGTACCGCAGAGAAAAGCGTACGTTTCCAGTCGCACTATTCTGGGGTTTCTCAGACTGATGCTCGAGTTTCGTTGTTCGGCACCGAGTGCCTAATTTTGGAAACAGTTCTTTGAGTTAATTCTTCAAGAGGCATATTTTTTCATGTATACCATTTTCTGTGTGACGCCCATTTGTGGAGATACAGAGTGGAGCGGTGAACGGACAGAGAGACAGTTGGCTATATGTTATGTGTGTATACCCCAAACAACGAAACTGAAAATTTGCTTAGCCATAGGATTGCTTCAAAATTAAACAGAGGAGATAATTAAGACAGGGAAAGTAATACAATGAATATCGACAGTAGTTCTGTTTCTTCGACTTTTCAGAATCATACAGCTTCATTTGTGGAGTGTGTTATAGCGAAGTGATGACTTGGTGTGGGTAAGTGCTAGAATATGGGAGGTAATGCGAATTGTCGTCAAGCGTCGCTCATTCAGAATTGAATTGTCGTAGTTCCTCTCCCCCACATCCACCCACCCTTTTACCCAACTTTCCTTGTTAACTCTCCACCCTCACTATATATACACACCATTGCTACTGCATGCATATTTGATAACTGTTCCGCATAGAGTGGCGACAAATTAAGGCCTCTAGAGAGCATCGACATTGCAAGTGATATTGTGTTAACTTAGTTCCACTCGTATCTCGTGGAAGTGCCACCCTTCTTCCTATATACTATATAACCTGCCATCCAGAATATTGACATATTCAAATGACAGTCTCTGTTCTCCAGTAGACTATTATTGTTCTCTACCATTGCACCCTTCCATTCGTTGAAAACTGACAGAGGGTGAAAGGGCAAGAGAAACATTCGGGAGACTTTAGAGAGATGTGAAATGCGTCAGGAGTCTGACAAAGCGAAGGTTCCGTCTAAAACTGGAATTATAAGGTTCAAGCCGATCACTAACTTTGACACTCTTCGCCACACAATAAATAAAGCACAAAATTCTATTAAAACCTTGTCTAAGCAATTTCTTAAAGAACAACTTCAAAATCAAAACTAAAGTCGACACATATCAAAATGCCAAATTTTATAGACCATTGACTAAGGGTAGCTCTTTCTGTTGAGCCCAGTTCAGCAGATGCCTCCCCACCTTTTCATCTAGGACAAAAATGATGAAGCTTCCGAAATATTGTGTGTTTTTCAAACACCAGACAACTTACAAGGTCCAGAAACCCAGTATTTCGAAGTTCAAAATATAATCATCAGAAATATTAAAAATTGAGTCGTAGAAAACAGTATAAGACGGCGTAAAAATGTTATAATACATCTCAGATAAAATAAAGTTGGGATAATAATATTAAAGTGTCTCGTATGAAAAATGTGTCGAGAGCAAGAACGCTAGATCATTGGTCAGGATTTGTTGAAATACTTAAACCGACACTTTGCCGCCGATATTCGCGTTTCTTATATCCTTCACATGTTGGTGCTGCATACAATGACTTGTGATCAGCATGTTTCAACAATATCTGCCCTTCGTTGATTGTCGGAGATGGGGCGGAAGTTCGTTCAGCCTGATCAACCGTTACGCAGAGCGGAGGAAGTGACGTTTCCTTCCTTACACAGCATTCATCATATGTATAATAAAGTCTTGCAGCCAGTGGTGTCACTTCGGTAGACTGCTCACTGTTGCAAAGAACGCTGAAAGTCTGAACGAATAAGTTCACTGAATGAGTGACTGACAACGGATATATGTTCATTGACTGATTCTTTGAGTCACATACGTAAACAGCTCTACACGTGTAGCTTGTGCTTGTTTAGCGCAGACAGTGACTGGAAGATCAAAATGTTGTTATTTAGGTCCTTTAAGGACTTTCAGAACATTTCCGGCAGTGCTTCAGCACACAGCAGGGTTGTTGGAATACATAATTTTTAAAGGTCAGAAGACGAATACGCACAGAAGATCCATAGAAATATTTAAAAAGTAAATTTCTGAAATGCTATTTGCTAGAATTAAATCTCAAATAGAAAGTGGCTCCGTACATAAGCCTACACACACAGACGTATTTGAGATCCGTCACTGTATCATTAAGCAAGAAGAGGGGACATCGTTCTTTTCATGTCTGTGGACCATATTGTTGCATGTGGCTCACTAAGGCAAGGGAAATTGCATCATAATGTCTTTATTTAGCATGACGGTTTGCACGTGCCCACCGTCTTAGTGGCCGAATAAAGGAGGGCTGCTCGGCACATTATATGCAGACTCTGTAAACTTCTCTTGCGAATTGTTGCACAGAATTGCTATGAAAGATCAGTAACTCATTGTACGTGTAAAGGAAACAAGAGTCGAAGCGCGTACGCCAGCGAAGCGTCCTAGGCTTATGTTTATTTAAGTATATCATTTGCGGTTTTTCATCCCTTACTGGCCTTGATATTTGTTTATTACACGTGGAAGCAGTGTTGCAAACTTTATCTCACTACGAAACTGCACTGTGCAAATTCTTTCTTGCAATTTCGTGAACATTCGCCATATCATAAAACACTTCAAATGAAATCGTGGAACCTACGAAATCTGTATTACATAGGCCTACTATGTAAACCTACCTACAGATTTGCTGTTTGTTTAACCTTTGTGAGAAAAGTTATAGTTAATGGGCTTGTTTGATTTGTTATTAATGTAACATAGCGGTTAAGATAACCAGTGCAGAGGAAAGTTAAATTTGCCCCAAACGTTTCACTGCAAAAGCTAAATGCAACCTCTTTTTAAAATGTGTTGTGGAAATTCGAAGATGAAATTTTCGGTTTAACGTGCATTAACAGATGGATGCTGTGAGTGTTTCTTGCAGTTTATCGTATCTCGTGAGATTTCAGGCTTCCACCGCGTCGTAGTTGAGGTCTTCACTCTTCTGGGATGTGACGCAGCGTACGAGTATGTTAGTAGTTATTTACCGACGTATAGGGAGACCAATCGTTTCCATTTTCAAGGGTCAAATTTGGTCCTGGAAGATAGAACCGATAGGCTTTCCCGAAGCTTCGGTAACAACTGCCAACATACACTGCCTAACGTCCCAGAAGCATGAAGACCTTGTCATATCTCCTTTGCAAAGAACGCATAAGATATATTTGAGGGAAATGTCATGGGAACCAGTACCTAATACAAGGCTGTATTAAAAATGCATTGTATCTCCTTGTTTCCTTCGGGCGTGTCTGCCTGGTGATTACTAGAAATGCGCGTGAGGTATCAGCGCATAGAGCAAAGTACATCACCGCTCTTCACCCGCCAGGCAGCCACATGACTTAAATGCGTCTTACGTTGATATTCACAAGGTACCACGAGGAGGGGCCACTGCGGCTGGTTACAACCTGGATTTTTGAACCCGAATTTAACTCGTCAGTAGAGAACTTTGGAAGTTACGCTTAGACATTTATTTAACCTGTTACCTAAAATACGACTCTCACTGTGCTGATTTTCGCACTCATGCTTGTCGTACCACTTATGTTTGTAAAGAACTCCTATTCCAAGATCCACAAGAATTCGACAAACGCTTTGGTCGCTGATACTAGGTCACAGAGGAAGGACAGACGGATGGATGTGCATGGTCTCCATGAAGTGCTTTCAGAAACTTTTCGCAGGATAACTAGCCAATTTCAGTGTAAAGTAACAAATCTTCAAATTCACTGTCAGTATCGAGAAGGAAACAAGCAAGTTGCTGGCGATATAATTTTCGGTCACGAATATATTTAATGATTGGCAGATCTCTTCTTAAGTTGTGATTAATCTTATCATTTTAACGCAGAGTTTTCTTAGTGTGTTGTAGAACCAAACGTTGAATTGTATTACAACGACCTCGTTCAAATCTATTTTTCAGTGAATGTAGCTAAATACTAATTACGTTTAAATGACAATAATTTCAGTAATTTACATGAAAATCCCCGGCCGGACGTGTCATCCCTTGACGGCTGTTCGCGGCTTCTTCTTAAATACTTGCAGTATCCTCCGCAACTGAGGCCATCTGCAGCCTGTTACGTAACACCTTACGTATGCTGCGTTTAACGGTGATCAAAAGCACATTAAACACATTGCTGTTGCATTTAACAGGCTTGCATTGCGACTGTAGTGCTTATCCAGTTTGTCGAGTTCAGAAACTCAGCCTCAGTGATAGATCCTGAGAAATGTGTGTGGACGTACCTACGTCTGTATGCAACGACAGGAGACATAGCCTAACGCACTACTCCACGTTCAGAGAGAAACGACTCATAAGTGATCTTCACTTCTGAAGAAGGATGCGGTAATGAAAAGTGGATGCTTCTTTTATTTTAAGCTCTTTTTTTGTGTTTACAAGAAGGAACGGATAAATGGCAAGTCGACTGTTCTCTTCCCCCATCAGCAATCCGTCATTGTTATATTGAAAACAAACATGGATACCGGAAGCTGCAGTATCAGAAGCTCACGCTTTGATGAACCGAAACGAATCGTGCAGGGGTGTGGCAATTCGATTTCTTTGGTCCCCAACAGCAAATCGCCTATCACGGGCTCACGTGTATTATTTGTGAGTATCGGCAACATAATTTTTGAAGCCTACAAAGGAAACTGAATTTCCTTGTTCCCAGTGTAACGTAAATGCACTGCCCGTTCAGAAGTTTCAGCCATATTCTAATATCTCTGGGTATAGTCATTCATTAAGTCGAATTTCATGTGGGTTAATTTGGCAGTATCTGCCGAGGGAAACAGAAATTTTGAAAGACCAAGTACAGGATGGAACAACCTGTCCCATTTCAGTTACGTTAAACTGGCAGTGTGTGCCGCTGAAATCAACTGTTGAAAGATCAAGCAGAGGATGGAAACAATAAGTTACTTTTCATGTGAATTAATCTGAGATTATCTGCCACTGTGAACAAAATATTGAAAAACCATGCACGGAATCAGTGTACTCCAGGTGAGGGGAGTGAGGTGGTTGAGGTGATGATGTGAAACATACTCAGTTGCTGTATGCAAAGTATGCAGCGACTTTAAAAACAATTGGTGTACCTTCACGGTTTAATCTGTCTGCCTACCTCATATATTTGCTTAAATTGGAAGGAAAGGCGAATGAATTACCTTAAATCCTGTCATTTAAATAGGCCAACGTATGTCAGCTAATTACCCTCATAGACCTGAGAGCTGATTATCAGGCCTATATTACCATGTTGACTGATGTGTCCTGTCGCTCACCTCAGAGAGTTTAGGGCCAGTAGAATTATGGTTGGCAGGATAAAACTGCATAACACGTATAAAAATTAGCATTAGGTTTGTTTAGAAACGTGACATTAGTAGATAGACTGTAGTATTTGTATTTGGTACTCTGAACATTACGGGTATAGTGAACGTCGCGAAGAAGTAGCTAGCACTCTAACACTATAGCACTATAGTATTTCAGACGCTGAAGGTCCTGTGTTTTATTCTCGGCACTCAAGATGGCTGTACTCTGGAGTACGGAGTGGTTTCCCTTAGTTAACCCACGTAATTTCCGGAATTTTCCTTAATATAGACCATGGCCGTTGACATCATGTCATCCCACAGCAGGAACAGCGCGCCTTTAAGAAATCTTCTTCCTGTTAAGACAACAGGGTGTATATCACGTTTACCCTAGCTATAACGAGCTGTTTTTGCTACACATTCAGAACGGATATTCGAATATTATAATGCAGATTTCAGGCTTCATTTGGTATTTGCGTGTTTCCATAATTCACAAGACTGGAGAGGTGCAGTCCGTACCGGAATACGCACTGTTTCCGCATACGTTCTTCGTGCCTGGACCTTCTGAACAGCTGTAATGAAGACGTTAACAGTAACCAAGACAACTTTGAATATAGTGCCTGTACAGCTCAACCACAGAGTATGACGAGCTTAGATGTTTTGTAAGATTTTGGATTTCTTTATCCTATTGATTAAGTGATATGAATGTATAACGTAGATTAATAGTGAGGGCTTGGCGTGATGCTCACCACTCACCTCCATTCAGTACCGAGGTTAGGAATCAGTGGATCAATAGCTTCACTGCTCCTCTTTTTCTTTACCTTCTAGTGAGATTAAATTGTTTCGTGTTTTATGACACTTTGCTCGTACACACTTGATTGCAGATTGGAATCCTAGCTAAGCAGAGCTTTTTAAAAGTATGTTACAGCTTATTATTATTATCACCATCAAGAACTGAATTTTAATTGTAGGCTTCACACTTCGTCGGCATTAGATTTGTCTACAGTGCTGCAAGATTTGCGTCATAAACAGGTTCTAAATTGTTGTCTTACAAAAGGTATTTCACAGAGAGTTTGTAGGCATTTTTGTGGTTATCGTCACACCGCATTTAAAATGGATGGTATCAGTTATTATTTCGTTATGGCCACAAAACTAAAGCCAAATATATATTAGAATTTTTTCTTTTGTTTTTCTTTTCTTTCTTATTTATGATGTAGGAACGAAATTAACACAATTTAATCTAAGGCTCTGAAATTGTTTATGACAACAGATATTCGAGAAATATAGATTCTTAATCACCGTAATCTCTTTTCTTTTTCTGTAGAATATAAAACCTTAAAATGGCGATTGCCTTAAATACAGAATTAGCTCTCGGTTTGATGGCGATAACTAACGGACTAATGGGTTTAGTCACGTGAAATTTGGTACTGGCATGGATAATAATGCATATAGATGGTAAACAAGTGCTTCTTTGTAGTCATAAGCATTATGTATAAAATACTTATTATCGGTCTGAAAATTAAGATGTGGCGACAGTGGGAATGTCGAGGTTGTGTCTGACAAATTAAACACACAAGGCAAAATCTGCATTTAATAAATACGCTGGAACAAAACCTAAACTTTATTCTGTAGTAGGATGACAAGCTGAATTTATCTAGGCTGAACAAGGCATAAACATCCCAAGATATGCAAGATTTCACTTTCGGATATCGGTGTTTATGAAAATTTAGTCTTCTGTAATATGACGCCATGTCAATTGGTAAATTGTTACTGACGTTTCGGAAGGGCTTGATTCATCCATCTTCTGGACTAAAGACATACAAGAATATTTACCGACGTTTCAGAGGAACTAGCTGCCATCATCTGCAGTATCCTCTCAGAAAATGGACTAGTGGGTTATAAAAATAGAGGTAAATATGTCCTCCGAAACATCAGTAAATATTTGCTTTTCGACACTGCATTGTATTGCAGAAGGCTCAGGTCTTAGACTACAGTTTTCTAAGACCGAAACTCTTCATAAGTAAGCAGAATTTATGATCTTTTGTCCGTAATAATTTTCAGCTTTTCCTTCTTTATCTTTCATTTATATTTTTCCTTACATTTTTTTCTTCTTTTTGAGTCTTCTGTTTTCTCATTGTTTCGTTTTTTCATACTCATTTCTCCTTACACACTCCCAAACTATACATCCATGAAATATGCAACACGTTTATAAGAGTTCATAGTGTTTGCAAGCATGTGCGTGTTCACAGAATGAAACAGAATGTACCTTGCAGAAAAACGTTTCAAATATTCCCTATATTAAAACCATAGACCAATTATATTAGCGCAGTTTAATTGTGGCGTTTGTTATATCACGCTGTTGGAATACCCACTACAAAACGCTTGAAGTAGTCTAAGTGAATCACGCATTCACTGCAATGAATTCATTCAGTTGATTAAGACAGTAAACACAGGCATGACTCTAAAGGATTGTAAATGTAATGGGGAGCGACATAGTGTGTACCTTCTTAAGGTATTGTCGAGTCAGTTAAATCAAGAGGGATGTAACATGAATGGGGAAATGAGACATACATAATTAGTTATTGATCGAATAAATATTATATAACTCCAACACTATCTCTGGAGGAATTTAAGGACTTTTTTTTCCTATGGCTCGACAGCCCTTGGGGGCCTAGGCCTCGTCATTTTACGACGCTTCATGATCACACTGATAGACACAGCACGTTCGGTAGGACTCCTCTGGACGAATGACCAGCCCGTCGCAGAGACCTCTACCTGACAACACACAACACTCACAAGAGACAGACATCCATGCCCCCGGTGGATTTTTTTTTTTTTTTTTTTTTTTACTAATTCCTGGGTTTTCCCCTTTGATCCCTTTTTGTTCTGTATTAATCCTTTTTCGTCCTTTTCATGTCACTTACTGTCCACAACCCTCTTTTTACAACACAACACAAACATCCATGCCCCCGGTGGGATTCGAACCCACGATCCCAGTAAGCGAGCGGCCGCAGACCCACGCCTTAGACCGCACGGCCACTGGGATCGGCGAATGTAAGGACATGGTGCATAATAAATAATCTAATCCAGGACTATATTGTACACCCCTGCATAGGAGCTAATGTTCTTAGAACCAAAACAGCTAATGGGCTACCAGTTTGTTCTCCATAACTCTGCTTTATGGCACGTTCTTGAAAGGAAATGTGTTTATTGTTTTTTCTGGGTGACGCTTCCGTCGTTTGTTCTTATGCTAGAAATATGGAAAAGTGGAGTTTGGCACAACGTGATCCAAGCGTGCTGCAGAGACCATGGCTATACCGTCACGTACAATTATTTTATAAACATTGAGGTCAACAATGGCATATTAATAAGCTGTACAACTTATACACTTCACCGTTTACTGTTAGTTCATCAAATCAAGGAGGATACAATGGCCGGAACACGGGACACGCTTGAGGAAGATGAGAACTTGTACACGTTGTTAGTCGAAAAATGTGAAGGGAAGAGCCCACTCAAGAGAACTAAACTAAAAATGGAGAGCATGCCTAAACATGTAGATAGAGCGTATGAACCGATAATGACGTTTCTGGTTCTGTGATAAGCGGCGAATATATTTGTCTCTTGAGTGAGTAACAGCTTAAGTAGAAGGACGCTGCCTTATGGAATTGTAGTAAAAATGCACGGTACTGTAAATGAACAATCGGATTTTCAAAACAGCATTTCGGCTGTAGGTAAATATCGGATTAAATAGAGGTGCATTAGAATTAACAGGATTGAAGTCTCATATCGACATTAGTTACGCTAATACACGGCATCATAATATATTAGTTCACAAATTACTCAATTTAATTTTATATTTACTTCATAGTGAAGGGAAGAATGAGAATTATAAGCGTGTTCTTTATTCTCTCTCATCCTTATTTGTTCTTACATCACAGCCCGTTGTTTCATTATGCTTGAAGTTCACGTGTTTCTTCGTTCTTTCATTTTTCCTGCACAATTGACAGCATGTAGGGAGCGTGTGGTCTTTGAGGTATTCAAATAAGTCGTTCTTTAAAAGTTGTTCGTTACTTAGCTGGTAAAGAAATTGTTGCTTTTATAAATGACGAATTTTCTTCGCAGAGTTATGAAAGGCTACCTGCAGTGGAGATTAACGAAGTAAACAGTTTATACGTCCCAATATGTCACAATTGTTTTCCGGTTAGTTAATTAGAAATTTGGTTAGTTACCTATCCAGTTAGGTGGTGGGCCTGTATGTTTTTGCGATGATAGTATACGGGACGAGAGGTCCGTGTCAGCGGCCTAATATAAATGATTCCTTGTCGTCACAGTTGTCTGGGAGTTTCAGCTGACTAACATGCAGCATATTACTAAATATAAGTGTGGTGAGTCTGAAAGTGATTTGACAGTTGGAGACAGGTGCTGGGGCGGTTCAAAGGGGTGCTTGTCAGCTCACGCTCGCGACACGACGAGGGGAGAGTGCCACTCAAATGTGAATTGAGGCAGGTCGCTGGCACACGATTCTGCTGTGCTTTTATGGTTCACTTTTCCCTGTTCGAACTTCCTTGGCAATGTCTCGAAAACAAAAACACAAAGGTAAAGGCAAAGCAATCCCATTACAGGCCTTGACAGGCCCTTAGGGCTCCAGGAGGTCGAGGCTTCCAGATTTTTAGACAATCGGCACATGAAGGTAGTAAGATTGTCAGCCCTACGCACCGGCCGCCTTTACCCCCAGGAAAGATTCCTGGTACTCATTTCTGTTAGAGGCTGAGTCGATTCCAGGGCCATAGTGCGACCGAAACGATTATGTCAATGAAAAATTCCAGTGACACCATCGGGAAAACAAAAACACAAGACCTAGAAAAATAAAAAAGTGTAACATGTAATCAGGAGCTTCGTCGTTTGTACTCTTCACTTAACATTAGGCGTACCGAAAATCGTGGTTTAGTGGTTGGCACTCATGTTGGTATTGGTAGGTCCAGGATTTCGATCTCGGCTGTAGATGGACTACTGTTCATTTAAATTATTTACGGCTTTCCCTTCAGTTTCTTCGGGCAAATATGGAACTTATATATATATATATATATTATGTATATATATTAACTTTAAAATAAGACACGGTTGTTTTATTTCTCATTCTAATTCTGAGAAGAAGTCAGCGAGATATTATTATAAATTCAAAGAGGTCTTAATGTAAAGTACCCGTTATTCTTGTCAGAATTTAATAAAACTTGAATTTTCTCGAATGAGTTTCGAAACATTCTCAAATTCCAAATTCCATGAAAACCAGTCCAATGGGTGTCAAGTTGTTGCATGGGAACGGACGAACGGACAGACAGACAGACATGACGAAACTAACAGTCGCTTTTCGCAATTTTGCAAACGCGCCTAAAAATATGAGTGTGAATTGAGTTCTACTGGCTCAACATTGAGTTCCGTAGTAGGCTTTCCTGAAGACGACGTTAACATTACACTTCCAGATAAGTAAGTTAACTGCTTGATAAACGTAGTAACAATTGTATATTGAAGGAAACCCTTGCACAGTGGCGTAATGTAGTTTGCAGCGAATGTAATAAATTTTAATTTCGATGTGCAATGTTCCCTCATACCGAACGTCATCTTCTGAAAGGGTTTGGATGATGAAATGATTATAAGGGTTTGTAAATTACTAAACATGTAAGTTAATCATTGCATCAAAATGTGCTGTACTACTTATACCTGTTCTTCTTCAACCGTCATATGTTTCGGCCCTGTGACTTATTCGATTCAGCATGAACACTGGAACAAGGCTTTCGTATGACTGTATGGAGGATCGGGACATCGCCACGCCTTTACCAACACGGAAGAAGGCTCACGTTTATCCGTGTACTGAACTGAACGGGTTTGGACTTGACGATCCTCTTGCTCCATGCTGCCTAATCAGTACCAGTCCAAGTGCAGTGAAGTAGGAATCCAATACAACCAAGAGCTGATATCGGATCTTAATATGGCCAACAAGAACGGTTTCTTTATCGTCTTCTTTACCAACTAACTCGACCTCTGGTTATACTTTAATACTCTTGCAGATGCAATGCAAATGTAAAAGAAGATAATAAGATGGTGTTTAATTTTGTAAGTTTATGATGTTGGTGTATCACACTTGGAATCGTCTACTCCATGGACTTTACGTTGTTTTTAATATTATTTTTTATTTTATTTACAAATTAATAAACAATAAAGATCAACGTTTCGGAGAGGGATTTATCCCCTTTCTGTGGATAAAAAATAAGGTTAAAACCTACTCCATTCATCCCGATAGGCAAAGCTACTCTTTCCCTTTGGACCAGAGGTTATACAACTGAAACTGAACGAGTGCTTGTATGAGAGATTTAGAGGATTCTTTGCCGGTATCTATATTTTTATTTGTTAGTTTAGCAACTCCTTTCTGTTGCTTTTTCTGGAAGAAATATTCGTCGATTACAAAAGATATGCAGACATTTCTTTGAGTCACTAACTAAAATGAAACGTATGATTGCAGAATCCCAAGGTCAACACCTCTAACATCAAAGCTCTCTGCTGAACACGACGCCCAGCCATGTTCTGTCTACCTCCTATCTCCGTAAGGCCAGTTTTCTTTACCCTCCTGTGTCCCTTCCGTTTTTCCGAGTGTACAATTTCACCACCAAAACTCAAATTCCTAGAATTCAGTCTGTTAACAACACATCGTGACGTTCGCAAAACGCGAAGCTCACCGCAATACATTTTTTTTTGTTTTTGTTTTTGTGAAGGGCTCCGCAGCAGATGCTACGGACGCACCGCAGCCTTGAGGCTTATTGTGCAACCCTGTGACGAAGATGATTAGTGTTTTTTTGTTTTTTTGTTTTTCGGAGTAATGGAGCACCGGTGGAATGAAATTGACAGGGGAAAACCGAAGTACTCGGGGGAAAACCCGTCCCAGTGCCACTTTGTCCACCACAAATCCCACATGGACTGACCCAGGATCGAACCCGGGCCTCCGCGGTAAGAGGCCGGCGACTAACCGCCTGAGCCATGGCACGGCCTCACCGCAATACATAATTTGTACATTTATTTCGTTAGTCTTAGGTGCAGTATTTCCTTGAGCAACACGTTTTTTCTTCAAAGTTACGGACCCTATTTTACACTCGTAGAGAATCTATAAGCGTAAAACTGTTTTGTGTAGGGTAGGGTATCTTCAGACTTTCGAAAAGCAAATGCAGTGGTAATAATTTTGAAATATTATGATGATGGTTATGGTGGTACTGAATTATAACAATTATTCTAAAAATGTAAAGTTCTGCCTGTGCTGAATTAAACATCACCTCTTGGAGGCGTTGAGGGGAGTGGAGGTTTAGTTCCACGCATTATTCTTCGGCACTGGATGGAGGCGAGTTTTCATCTTCAGGCTCCAGCCGCTTTGCCCTCCAGGAAGAACTTCCAGTGCACGTAATATAGGAAGTTCATTGGGCCCCAGTGCCACTCTGAACGCTATGGAAAGAAAAAATCTGTTGCTTCGGCCAGAAATCTATGATATCTTGGTCGCCCAAGCCGTGGCCTAGTCTCTACACTGACCGAGATATCCCTACACCCAGTAGTAGTAGTAGTAGTAGTAGCAGTAGTAGTAGTAGTAATGACTAACGACAGGGGCTCAGAAGTATGTGTTACTGATGACAACCTCTGTTACAGTTTTAGTTCTGGCACACCCCCTTATATGACTCATATAATATCCATAATATAATTTTCCATGATCTGTTATCTACCTCGTTTTTTGTAAGTATGCACATGTGTAGGCTTGTGAATACAGGCCTATGGATGTGAGCCTGAGAGCTGATGAGGGCTGCACTTTGCCATCTAATGTGATTATACGGATATATAAGTGAGCGTATAATTTGTGTGTGCTTGTCTGTCTCTTTCCAGTCATCACAGATTGTGTGATAATATTGTCCATGTAATGTTGGCCGCGTGTATGTATTTACTGTTGGGATTCAGGCATCACCAGCGCTCGGTCAGATCTGTTCCCTTATGCATTAGCTAACGATAAGATCTCTCAACTTTCATCCTCTAGCCAGTCGTCGCCCATGATGCTCGAGTATACCACACAGCACGCCCATTCCGGGGGAATATAGTAGGATGGCGGAAAAAAGAAAGCGTGGATTACCTCTCCGTCGACCCTGCTGCAGACTTTTCTCTCTTATTTCTCTCACTTAAAATATAAAAAAGAACGTCCTCTCTTTTTCCCAGAGCGTGGAATGAACCATCACCCTCCTGTCGCAGAGCGCTGAAAAATGGCATGTTATTCCCCTTATCAAAACATAAAACCCTCTCACCCTGCAGTGTAAATGTCCATTTTTACAGTTTCTCATTATGGGACTCTATGAATAAATTCGCACTTTTCCTGGTAGCAATAGCAGCCTGTCCCGTCTACCCAACCACGAGTTCGCTTGGATTTTACGTAGAGGTAGGAACGTGGTGGGAATAGCTCTAGAAGTAAGAAGCACTCGATGCCGGAGAGGACGAGATAAGGCAACCAGCTACGCATCACACATTGTGTGGGAACTTCCCTTTTACCAAACTTTCATCTCTCAAGTATATACATTCGTGATGTACCAACTATTTTACCAATGTGTGTACTTGAGACATTTTGATTGTTTGCCATGCTTATAGGACTGCCTCTGTTTCATAGAAGGCCCGACTTGGCTTTTGCATCAAGACTCCGTGACATTTATATCGAAACTACAACGCAGTGATTCCCGAGAACAAGTCACAATTTTCAGCCCATCTGTATCTGTGACAAGTAAGAGCAAACTATAATTAGAGAGAAATAGCCCCAGAATGGCTGACATACGAGTATATTCGAATAACTTATCGGTGGCGCAAGAGGCAAAAATGTGATCACTAATGACTACTCTTCTTCCGTACACGTTCACACCCAAATAGTCACCGTGTCAAGAGAGTATTTACGATTGTCTGTGTGTAATTTTAATCAAAATTGAAACGGTGACAGACCGTCTTAATAATATCTTTAAATTTGTAGATAGCTAGTAATCGAAAGCAGTGTGCGATTAATCAGGCAGTAGGTGAAGACACCAACAGCAGTGTATTTACAAGTAAGAAGTAAGTTTATCCCTGCACTTCAACGCCATGCCATGAAGACATAACAGTGATAAGAGTAGAATGAGAGATTTGAGTCTCACAACAGTTTCGATGAAGATTCAAGTCTTCTAGGGTATGGCGAAGTGTTGATTGGTAAAAGTTATCGACGTTCCGAAAGATTTTGCTGCTCAGATACAAACAATCTAAGCTCTTAAAGATGGTGGTAGAAAACTTCTCCGAAACCACGGTAAACATTCACCAATCGACACGACGTCATATATTAGAACGCTTTAATCTTCAGTACTTAGTTTTGGAAGTAATATTCTTAACGCAAACGCCACATTTGTGTCAGCTTAACGTTCCGGTCGATTTACTCTGTGAGGAAAAAACTGGAAGCCGCTGCACAGGGAGCTACTGTGTAGTTGGCTAACCATTCACCCCCATTTGTGGTTCTTAACGCTACATGTAACATGCCACAAAAATAAACAAATTGTCTCGGATTTCTTTAAATACAGTCCTGTGTCACACACAAGAAGTTTGGTAGAAAAATTTCTAAGTGTAATTTAATTGTGTATATTACGTTGAACTGATTTTCAGAGAAATAATATAATTCTGTGTCATATAAAGTTGGCAGTTAAGGTATGTTGGGCCGATATATAGATACAGAATTAGTTCTTGGAAGATTTAAGTCTTCTGGGATGTGACGTCAGGGACTGGCAAATAGTTACCGACATTCCGGAGAGTTGGGGTAGTCCACAGAGACAGCAGTCTCGTCCGAAATATTGGTGTTTTGGATTTCACGTGGCGCCATACGCCAAACGACTTGAATAATCACCAACCGCTGTGAGAACCTAAAATCTCGCACACATGGATCTTTCTTACGTCTCTCCGTATAGGAACAAATTCAATATTTCATCATAACTTTGGAAATTTTAGGAGCTGGAACATGCGGACAGACACGCCCTTCCCATTACTTATACAAAGAACGCGTGAAGCTATAGCTCTTACTGATAACCAGAGTTATTACTTCGTTATTACGTTGTGATGGGTCGTAGTGTCTTTAGCTCAGGGTCAAGCAGTCCAAGAAAAGTGGAGTGCTTGACCCTGAAGGTAAAGGCAGTACGATCCTTTCAGACATGGTAACTATTTATTCTGTGACAGCGTCACATCACAGAAGACGTGAATCTTGTACACAGATTTAGTTCACATTAAATGTCGCTGTCTCGGAAGAATAGACAGACATGTCAGTCTCCTAGAAAACCGTTCGATGATTTGATCAGTGTAAAGAAATCATAGTAGAGAACTTTGCATAAAAAATTTTATTTCATAAAATTTTAATCTTACTGCGGGCCCTGTTAAATGAATGTTGTATGTGTGGATGCGAAAAAAAGTGCCTTTAGATTATCTTATTGCATTAATATATGCAGATAAACATTTATATATCTAGTGTTGTCGGTATACATGAGCCGAAAGAAGTGAGCACCTTGCCTCTCTTCATCGCGAATTCTACTCGTACCATGAAGATGTCGCTACTGTAGCTGCTTGCGAGAATGGTCGGATTTTCATCAAATTTGCATCGCACCCCCAATAGTTCCTATCTGCTGTTTATAGCCCCCGCTGCTCCATAATATAAGAGCCTGGCGCGTACCTCCCGAGATGAAATTTATACAAGCGAACAGAAGGGATCTTGGAAGAGGGAGGAGCCAGCTTTGCACAGACTCAGCATCCCTCCTTCGCATGATCGACTGGTGTACTACATGAAGTAACGCCATGCTTGGGCCCTTTACGCACACACTTCTTGATTTGCGCCTTCTCACAGTATCTGTTCTTACATAAGTTCAATTAATATTCTGGAAGATAAGTGCCTCAACCCAGTAGCAATAAGTGATCAAAATCAAATCAAGATCAGGGTAAATCATTAAAGAAAAGTAAATAAAATTTATTACTAAGTAACTTGTATAACATGATATTACGTCTTGTCCTACACGTTCCGACTTCACATAGTCATCATTCAAGGCACGAGTTGGGCCATATGAAAACCATTTAATTGTCGTAGGTATTTTTAAGTTCGACGTAAATTAATACATATATATATATCGGAGTTAAAACATCGAAAATAACATTCAGCATGCTAGAAACACTTCTTACTCCTCAATTTGTAATTTATGAGATTCATATTTTTATACACAAAGTTATATTTTAAATCATACTTGTGGTCTACCAGCCTCAACTCTGATTTTCCATCAGTTTCTAGTATTAGGTTTTATAGTTCTCACTGCTGTTATCGTATATTGGATATTTGAGTAGACTTAGTACGTGGACCTTGATTTAAGTATGAATACAACAATCTGAATCCTAACTTCAGATTGTTCCTTTTCCACTTTCCCAACCGTAAAATTATCTAAGTACATCCTTACCGATGGATAACTCGGATAGGGCAGTTTATGCCAGCGGATTAATAAACTGCTTTAGAGGATTACAAGCAATGTAAAGCAGTACTCCATAAGGATATACTTATGTCGTCTATCCTCTTGTTTCTCCAAGGTTGATATTCTAACCATATGTCCAGTGTTACACTTTTGTCTCGCAAAATTTTTAGAATATGTTTTGACAGTCTCCAAATAAATTCTGTGGTTTGCATCCATATATAACCGTAGTCTACTTTTCTCACCTGACATGATTTAACAAGTAGGCTGAGCTGAGAAACTGCAAATCCACACTGCTGATATTTCGTTGCCGAGTTTTGCAGTAGATACAATGGCCACTAGTTAATTTAGTAAGCACTTGAACTGGTTGCATTTGAGTTTGTCGCTAAGGCCTGCGGATGCCTAGAGTAAATAAAATGTTACTAATGGAGGATGGGTTTGTGACAGACTTTTGCAACTTCACGTCGAAGAAACCAGTGCTTATGAATGCCGTTGAACCAATATAGGACGATTAACCTCTAAGAAATCTTGTGTTTCTTACAAACACTTATAAATCACGTTAGTCTAATTTTGCATTCACAAACGAATACAAAGGATGTGTGTTATCTCGATGTCTTTATTCCTCCCACACTTTCTTTTCAGTATGTACGATTTCAGCGTTTCTTTCTCTGCGAAGCGGAAGGAAACTGTCCATCACAAGTGATGCGCAATTTGGAACTGACTTCAGACATGTTGTTCATGTTGTTGCCGTTTTGTTGATTCACGGCTGTTGCGTGTGTATGATGGCTGACAAGTTAACCTGCTTTTGATGTTGAAACTTGCCTGGGCGGTAGTTACAGCTACGTAAGGTGACCTCAGTAAAAGGTTTTCTAAACACTTAAGAATAAATGTTATTTCAACACATATTAGTGGAATTTCACTGCGGTTCATGGTTGGCAAGAAGGTGAAGTATAAAATACTCAAGTTAACATCAGGAATCTGATTTACGAATTTCTGTTAGTATTTCGCTGCGTCACAGAAATGACAGCACTGTGAACGAAACATGAATTCATTCATTACAGATTATTGTGAGATGACATGTTCACGTAATGTTTGAAATATTTTAAATATAATATCCATTTCTCCTTGGAGATGTTAAAGTTGTATGTGGATCAGTATCGTGTGATGTCAGAACATTCTTGGAAGCCTTGTCGTTTGATATGAATTGATACAGTTTGATATCACTCATTATATAATATTTGGCAGTAATTTATGAATACACATTATATTTATAATGTCTATACATAAACGTGAATATTGTATCCCGTGCTACGTAATGTGGTGCATGTCATATGATACGGATATAAATCCTGAGGTAATGAAAGTACTGGAAGGGATTATATTTGCGGTACTTGGTATCGATATCAGATATTGCAGTCTTTGTTAACCGTATTCAGCATAGCTTAGCACACTAGTTGAAATTCAGAACATCTGAATAGTGTTCTGTGGGACTACGTGTGGGCTATATACATTGTTAACTTTGAGATAAATTCCAAATATAAAGCTCCAGTCTTGTATTTCCCGTATTCCTGAATGTTAATATTCCTGTTATCTTTCGTAACTTGCAAAGCACTTGCAGCGTCACCATATGACGACACGCAAGGTGTAGGTGTAAGTAATAAGTTTTTATCTACTTGTGGGTCATTAAGCATAATTAAAAGTATTCTTCTACAAAACATTTGATTTGCAAAAAATGGGCATTAGACTCCAGGAATTTGGAAGATGGCGTGTCCAAGCAATACAAAAAAGAACACTTCACACGAAGCATGTGCCTGCCTTGTGTGTGCCTACACAGCCAGTTATCTAGCCAATGAGATATGATGAAGCCAAAAAATATTTCTGTTGTCTTAGATAACGAAAGAAATATAAGTTAAATGCCAGAGACTTCATCGGCCATGATTGACTTGAACAAGAGAATTAACTGCATTTTGTGATGCTGAATGTGTTACGTGTGATTTTATGACCAGGCGTGGCTACAATTTCCTGCTTCTCCCTGCCAATATGAGAAATAACATAACAAAAATACACGCGAATGAATGTGCTTTGTGGCTTAGCACGCAACCCCATTATCTTCCTCATCAAAATATGTTGTATTGTTTTGAGCGCTGGGAAATTACTCGTAGGTCAAAAGGATACCGCGTCTATGCGATTATCTTGTACAACGAACGTTACAATTTTCCCCTCTTTCCATAGATGGAAGGTAGAGATGAACAATCTAGTTGTAGCATAAGGTGTACCTGTCAGTCAAAATCTCAAAGCGTTATACACCTGAGAATTGCTTTACAGGATATATTAAAATTTCCTAATTGTATGTTTTATAATGATAGCCTGTAAGAGGTTTGCCCAGAAGGGTGTGATTTTTATTTACATACATGAAACTAGGAATACAAATTTTGCTTAGAAAGTAACAAAACATGCCAAGTGCTGCTAGAATTAAATTCCTACAAATTTCAAATGCAAGGAAGATCTGCAACAAAGTTATTATTATTATATTATTATTATTATTATTATCATCATCATCATCATCATCATCATCATCATTATCGTCACTGTAATACACAATTTTAAGCTACTGAAATGATTTGGTGTACCAATAACCATAAAGCATAATATAAGGCTTGTCATTTACTTCAGAAACTGTTTCTGACCAGTTGGCTTTCTCTAACCAGGCCCCACCGCCCTTAAGCACCACTCATGAAGAACTGCGGGAGAGATGAAGCTAAAAAATACGCGTTTAGCATTCTTAGAAACGTCCGCTATATACGCGCCTTATCCTCATACATGCACATTCGTTCGTGTAATGAAGAATGTATCGATACACGAAGTAGAAGTTACTAAATTACAGGAAAAGAACTCAAATCTATTAATATTGAAGTACTCAAAAATAATCTCCTACCCCAAATATTAAGGCAGTGCGTTTCTCCGAAGTGTCAGTAAATTTCTACCAGACTACACGACGTCACGCCGCAGAAGACGGTAATCTTCAGAATTTATACACGTACAGCTGTGGGCCAAAACTCACAGCGGAGTGCTGTTGCCTTCACTACTGTCTTTTTTTTTCCATGGCGCAACAGCCCCTAGTGGGCCAGGGCCTCCTCATTATCGAGGCTTCACGTTCACACTCAGTTACACACACCACACTCGGTAGGACTCCTCTGGACGAGTGATCAGCCCGACGCAGAGACCTCTACCTGACAACACACAACACTCTCAAGAGACAGACATCCATGCCGCCGGCGGGATTCAAACCCACAATCCCAGCAAACGAGCGGCCGCAGGCCCACGCCCTAGACCGCGCGGCCACTGGGATCGGCCACTACTATCTTTACTTCCTGCAATTAATTTCCGTAAGGACATAACCTCCTTAACTTAAACTCGTTAAGTAATCTGAAGAGACACGTTTGTTAAACACAGAAGTAACTAACTCCAAGATGCCGAATCCTTCGTGAAGGGTTAATAGGTCTCATCGAATGAAGAAATTTTGGTTACAATAGTGACTCGGGAAACTCATTTTATACCTGCCCCCATTCAGTGTCTTTGATGCAATGAGAAGTGACAGGCGGGCATGTAGGCTGTGTTCAAATAAAACATTTTGTAAAATGTGTTGTAATTAGTAAAATCACTGTCAGTCCTTTCAGTAGAGGGAACATCAGTTGATGCAGCAATTAAAAGAACCTACTTTTTAGTGAGCGATTTCTGAGATTTTGGAAAATAAGCTCTTAGGTTATCTACTTACCCGGCCCATACCCTTACCATCAAACCTACAATGACCATTTGTAATTGAAATGTAATCACTCACAAAAAAAAATCGCAAGTTCTAGTAGGCCTGTTAGAAAAGTGTGTGCTTCGCGTTATGCGATATTCTTTGTGAAGGCGATTACTGGTACTGGAAGCCGGAAGTTGCTGTGATGTGTAAGAGACTACCACCCTCAGCACCATCCTGCTTTATCAAATGCACTTTTATTGTATGTGTACCGATTTTATGCCAGTTAGAGTAAAAGCATGAGAAATATTTAATTCTATTTATTTTTCGCAGAACATTTCAACACATTTAAAGAGGCTCAGTTGAATTTATAACGCAATTATAACCCTTATACTACAAGGTTTTAAGGGTCATATTTGCCCACATTTGTATTCTAAAACTAAGTACCCTCTTTAATTTTTATTGGCATGCCACGAGTCAATAAAACTGTTTTTGTTTCCTGGAAGAGTATTAAAAATATGGACTGTGTACAGCAGATTTTTTTCCATCTATACTGCTAACAAAATCGAAAAAAAGAGGAAGTTGAAAGTACTTCAGTGGTGTTTCATCGCCCATTGCACAAACACATCAAGCGATGGTGGGTGTAGAGGAGGGGTTGTTTCTATCGCTTTCATTGCTATTTTGGAAATGCCATTACATGACTTGAACCGAGAGAAGTAAGCTTATAGTTCCAAGCGTATATTATGCAAAACAGGCTACGTTTACGAGCGCAAGGGATTATGATTTGGAGGAGGAACAGACTGAAGACTAGATTATCATAGGGTGGGGAAGATGATCAATGCTACTGCGAATTCCACTTTGGGGATGAGATGGTTCGAAGGGTGGGATATTGTTATCACAAGTGGTGAGCTCTCATATGCCCTGTAATAATAACATGGTGGGATTAGTTTTCATCTAGCTCATCTCTTCTTTGGCTTTAGGTTACATTTGTGCGTGTGTAAGCCACGTAAGGCCTTTACGACGTTTGTGTTATCTCAGAATAAGGATTTAGCAATAGAGATTACTGTGTAGTCTCATCCCGCTTAAGGGAGCGTTAAGGCGGATCAGTCCTCGAGATGTTTTCGAAAACAATGAGAAATATCAATATTTAATAGGATAAACATCACAGAAATATAGGAGTGTGGCTTGTTAACTGCAGTGGAAACTCAACTGCTACGTCAGTTATAAAATGCATGCTGTAGGACTTCGTATAAAAAAAACAGACTTTCTACTTTCCGCTGTCTTGATACCTGCTAGGACCTAAGGGGTTTTCAGTGTAGAATTCGCCATTTTAGGGGACAGAATTACAGGTTAACTTATTAAAGTAACTTGCTACGGGTTGGATGACTGATTTCGATGCCCAATGTAGACGAGGACTTTATTTTCATAAGGATTTCAAACCATCGAAATCTCACTCTAGTAGGTCCAGTCCATAGCTCACTCCATTCTAGTAGGTCCAGTCCATAGCTCACTTCATTCTAGTAGGTCTAGTCCATAGCTCACTTCATACTAGTAGGTCCAATACGTAGCTCACTTCACCCTAGTAAGTCCAATACATATCTCACGTCACTCATGCCATGAATTAAGCTTAATGTTTAATTTTCACCGTGTTCTATGTGTTAGGAATGAATGAATTAATAAATTAGTGTTGGAGGAACTGTACTTCTCAGAAGGAAAATGTATCTTTGCCATGCTTTTATATTTAATTGTAAATAAACTTTAAACCACCAGTATCTTAGCACAACTTATTTCAGGATTAGGGAGGAGATGAGGTAACAATGCACGCTTCAATCTCCTTTTTACCTTCTAGGAACAGTCGCCCGTACTACTTAGATCTTTGTTTCGGTGGCCCCAGATCATATTCTGACATAGGAATAGCGAAAAGAACATTATGTCCTAAAACCGGATCAAAATGTGGCATTCTAGCATGTAGCCAGTCGCTACACTAGCTGAGGAATTTTGACTCACTTTCGCGTATTTTTTACTGTCTTTTATTTTTTTCTGCCGAGTATTCTACTTACTCTGCCTTCGCATTAGGACCTCTAAACCTGGCAATAAACCTGGGTGGAATACAATTGAACTCCAGATATTCCACGGCTTTGCAATATTTGTGCATCGGTTCGCCATAACATTGGGTGGTATTTGTGTGCTTTCGTTCATCTGAATACAAAGTATACGTAATTTGTAATAGACTTAATTAAAATTAAGAAGTGGGAGGGATACATAACTGATGCCCGCGGTACCAATACGTCGTAAACTCCTTCATGGATATAAGCTTAGAATTCAGCACATCCATATCATTCAGCTTCACGTCACGATTCGTAGTTCGGTTACTATTACGTTTTTTGATCCTGCCCCCTCCTTCCTCAAAACGAGGGAAATTCAACTTGAACTCGTTTTATGACTCTTTAAAATGCACGTGAAGTTAGCCTATAGCATTTTCCACGCGTATTCGCCGAAGTAGGAATGAAAGAGGGAGGGGTTGTTACTATCGCAACAATAAACGCAGTAATGGCAGAATAGGGCAGAGGAAAACGGGTATTGAATAGGAAGAATTTAGTCTGTACTCATTTTAATTTAAACAGGTTTGTTATTTTTTCTGTGTGGTGTGTTTTTTTTGCTGAGGTATATTAAAGTTCTCCCATGTCTGCCCACAACGATTCTCACCCCGTCCTGCATTTTTACGCCTACCCTGCCTCATGCAAATCACGCCCTGTCGTTTCAGGACTCAGTACCAGGGGGATGGGATAGGTTCAGCTTTATTTTATAGTCCCTGCAATTTGTTCTGTAGGCTAATATCCTTGATGTGTTTGGAAACTTCAGACATCCCACGACCCTTCAACTTCCTTCAGCCCCCCCCCCCAACTTTATATTTATTTAGGGGTTATATCTTTCCGAAACAGAGTACTGAGCCATAGGAGTGATCTGTCTCCTTTGCTTCTAACATACATGTTTAGGGTATAGCCTACGTGTCTGGCTAGGCAACAACTCTGTGAGAGAAATTACTTCATTATAATTGAGATGAAATGACTAACAGACAAATTCCTTGAAGCAAAGATCTTTTTGTGAAACGAATATATGCCCAGCTAATATTTTAATATAATGTATTTTAATTTTTAATATTTTTCTTGACCACTGTTGTACCCAGATATTCATTGCAGTGTACTGGTCCCCCTAAACTGAACCACATAAACCAAGTTCACACCTCCCTAACACACTTCTTTAACATCCATTTTAATAGCATACGCCCTTCTACCTTTCGTTCTCCCAAGTGGTTAACGAAGTGCGGGTTTTTCGACTGAAATACGTGCATTTTTCATATAACCCGTGAGGGCTCTAAGCCTCGCGCCTTTCATCCTCCTCAATTTGATCACACTAATAGTATTTGGCAAGGTGTGCAAGTTGTGTTGGTCCTCTTTACGCATCTGCCTGTATCCCGTTACTTCCTCTTTCTTTGAGGTGCAACAGAGAAGAAATATGAGGAGGTTGAACTGATAGTTGACATTTTTATTAGGGAAATCAGAATATCTGACTGGAGTAAGATTTTGACGGAGGGGATTGAGTTTGTTTTAGACAGCTAGTGACAGCATTTGTACAACACACGTTATCAATTAATGCTAATGTTCTGAAACCTATTACCCACTTCATTATTCTTTATGCTGTAATTGCATGTGTTTCTTGAAGTAAGTTTTGATTTACATAACCTGACCACGAAGCCGTAGAATGAATTCCGTTGTTTTAGAGCAGTGTGAGACATTCTAGAGAGCAATAGAAATGCGGCAGCCGTGATGTGTCTGTGACTTTATTGCGCGCAGAGGGGAAACGTCTTTGGCTTATCCAACTTGCCATTCAGAAAAGTATAAGAATCTTATTACTATTCAATGATGCAAGGAATCCTTATGACCCGCAGAAGGCGGGCTGTAGGAATCGAACCTCCTCGCCAACGGTATATAAATCTGAAAATGGAGGAGTATGGGGAGGATGAGGGAACAATGGAGGATGCTGAAAGCATCGAGAAGGTCGTGAGCTGTTAACCATTGCAATGCATGGCGTTCAGTTCCCGAGCTTTTTCATATCTGGAAGAGCCGGGAGAGTCCAATAAAGAGACTGGCTGCAGTCAGGATGATTTGAGACCGGGAAAGGGATTTTTTGGGAATCGGGGGGTGGCACAGTTGGTGTAGCGACTACGCTACGGGCTGGACAACTGAGAAATCTTGTTTCAATTCCCTGCAGCGGATAGATATATTTTCCTTCTCCGATTGTCCATACCGCCTCTGGGGCGAACCCTCTCTTTTTTTTCAAGGCCTTCTAGGGGCAAAGCGGCCGGGACCTAAATCTACCACTCACCTCCCTCTAGTGCTGAGGTTAAGAATGTGTGAAACCATACTTCTGCTGCCCCCTATACCTTAATGGCGTGCACAGGGACAAGTTTGCTTTCCATAACTTTAAAGGAATTCCTCTCTTCGCCAACCCCTCCGGATCGACTGTCTGTATCGTGGGTTCTGACGACGACCTTCCCGAATACATACGACCGGACTGTGAACCGAAACACATCCGTCCATTCAGTGCCGAGTGTAAGACTGCGTGGAGCTTCCCTGTACGCCGTCATACTGTGTTTGTAAGGCACCTGGATAAGTAGACACTGATTATGAACCATGTCAGAGTGAAAAACGCCCTACATCCGCCTAAATGTCTTTTATATTAGCGAGGTGGGATGACTTTTACCCCAGTTTACCCTTCTGATGCAAATATGGCAAGAGTTGGCATTCAGAGACTCTGTGCATAATTGATGAACCAATGCCACTGATTGAAGAAGAGAGATTTTACCCACGTTTCGTTTCTTTAATAGGAAACTTCTGCTCGTGTATTTATAAGAAGACACCCTGCCTTTGTCGCTCAGAAGTAAGAGAGAAAGTCGAAGGTGGCGTGGGGAAGAAAGAAGAATGGGGCGTTGTGAAGACTTATGGAGTCTCCGATAAGATTAATTTTAAGTAACCTGGTATTTTTAAGAGTCGTTTTCAGCCACGTAAAATGGATTGGAAGATGTTTTAAAACCAGGCAGACTCATTTGAAAGCTTGTCTTATGCCGACTTAGTCTGTACTTCTCTCGTAGTAGTGTTGAATTAAATAATAAATTTAGATCAAGCCATAATGCATTAAAAGGAATGGTAGACTTGCAGGGGTCCGCGAGTAACGAATTCAGAATCGTAAAATTTGACGTGAGATGTAAAGAGCAAAAAGCGGGAAAATGGAAAAGAGAATAAATATTATTTGTGTCCGCAAATGAAATTTTTGAAGGAACAAGTCATAAGAAGGTGCAGCACATGCGACAGTAAACTCAGTCGTATATGAAGGCTGTAAAAATCTTTCCAAGTTCTACAGGTAAGGAAAGGGATCAACTTATGTGAATTTCTGCAACCAGAACTGGTGTTATAATACCCAGTATATGATGAACTGGAATACTGCGTTTAACGTAAATTCATTTATCCTTAACTAGTGGTTGCATTAATCAAGGAACCCAAGTAACTGTTAAACCCCTTACGGTTGAAAGGTTTTTAAAGTCTCTGTAACACAGTATAGAAAGAGACCTGTCTGGAAAAATTGGAAGTGACTTTATTTATACAATTGCCCTGTGTAAGAATTGCATGTATATTAACGAGTATACATATTGTTTTTTTTTGTGTGATTCGACAGCCCTATATGGGCCTGGGCCTCCTCGTTTCGTCGAGGTTTCATGGTCACACACATTTGAGACACACCACAGTCGGTAGGACTCCTCTGGACGAGGGACCAGCTCGTCGCAGAGACCTCTACCTGACAACACACAACACTCACAAGAGACAGACATCCATGCCCCCTGTGGGATTCTAACCCACGATCCTAGTAAGCGAGCGGCCGAAGACCCACGCCTTAGACCGCACGGCCACTGGGATCGGCAACGAGTATACATATATATTGGTTATAATTCATACAGGAAAGTCCCCCACCCTGTCACGTAATTAGTCCATCCTTATAAGGTGATGTACAGGTTCAGATACACAACATGTCACACCTTAGCAGGACCCATTATGTTTTGACTTTGGATTATGCTTTGCTCATATCTCACCTACATGGCTTGGCACAAAGTGAATTTAACTGGTAATTTTTTCGTATTATTTCGGCTACATTCAAACATACAGTCAAATCCATTGCATATAATAACAGTACAGCTGCGTATTATCATGTGTAACCCGACGTATGGGCTAACAGAAGGTACCGAGTTTGAACCTCGTGAAGGTAACGTCAAGATGGACAGTGATGCTGTTCTAGAGCATGTGCATCCTCAAGGCGAAGATGTAGACACAGATATCTACAAAACGTAGGAATACTGCACTGTACCGTCACCGAAACCAATAAAACGTTCGCATTAAACAAGTGTGAAAGCAGGCAGTAATTTACGTAGACAGGTTGTGAGGATAGGATGTGAAGGCTAGTAATTCGGGACAATGCCCAGTGGCGTGCTTTGGTACTAACGTTGTTGAGCGAGGTTGTCCAGCTATCACAGTGTTCGTTTAATCAGTTCGCCTTGGCTTATTTACCGTTAATCACCACCTTCCTATCCCATTCCGCCTTATATATATCTCGCATGTAATTGAAGTAGTGTAATTGAATAATCAGAAATTCATGGAAATTGCTCCAGTGTTTTCACAGAGTACCTTGTACACATAAAGGCTTCGTTGCCTCAAGGTGCGTTTGGAAGTTGCTCGCTCTACGCTGAGGCCGTAATCTGAGGTCTCGCAAAGCTATTACACAACTTTAATGAGACCGGCGCTAATCCAGCAACCCCACAAGAAGCCGCAAGAACCGTCCTTATACGCACGCGCCTAAACATTGTTCCAGACTGCACATACAGAGCACAAGGCAAGCTGTCCACCGCAGACTGAAATACTGTTCAATATAATTATTATAGGACTGAAAGTGAACATTACTTGCCGCTTCACATCCTTTTCTCACACATTAATTTTCAGCCACCTTTCACCAGTATTCTTTATAATTTCTGAACAAATTCCATGGTATGCAGTCTCTCTGGAGAGTTGACATCTTGTCAAGATGCCTTTTGCTTACCTCGAAGTGTCATTCCTGTATCCTGAAAAGTCCCTTATCAAGTCATACCCTCAGTCACGTCAATCCATTTCACAACCGAAATCCCATGTCTTCAAGACATTACTTAATATCACCTTACAATGTCTAGATCTAGAAAATGATTTCTTCCCTTCAGGTTTTCCGGCAAAAATATTTCTGTCTCTATCTTCTGAGCAGTGTCAACTCGAGTTCATTGGTTTAACCTCCTCGATAATATATGCTAAAAGTAAAAATTATGTAGTCCCTTATTTTGAAGTTTTATGCCAGTTGCTGTACTCCTTCACATTACAGCATAGTTTCCAATATCGATGCTTCACAAAACTCAATGATCAACTCAACTGTTTGTCAAGAAATTGCACAAATGCATCAAGCAGGAAACAGGACGGTTATTCCAGAATATTGTAAGCCTATGTGCAGATATCAGTGTTATGAGAATTGCGTATTGACTATTTCGGTCCATGTTATAACGTGCGCAATGGACTGTACACATGATTGATCAAGCCTTCCGATTGTAGTGAGTAACACAACGGTATCGGCACTGAAGAGCAAAGTGCTGGCAGGTGTAATATTCATTTTGAACTACTAATGAATGAAAAGAAGAAGTGCAATGAAATCTGCGCTCTTCTGGGATATTACGCGGCGTCGTGTGGTAATTGTTTACCGACGTTTCGGTACAACGTGTCGGTCCCACCTTCAAGGGTCAAGAGTCCAAGAAAAGCGCAGATCTCATCAACATCGGGGCGGAAGCCTGAAATTAAGAAGTACAATGTACCCTCGATTATCCGTGGGCGCTTATCCGTGCGCGTATTATCCGTGCACAGTCGTAAGTTGCTAATGACTAATGACGAAGGTGGGAAATAACGTGATTCAGCGCAGAGTGCTCGAACGAAATGCTCAATACAAACAAAAATCACGGACTATTTACGCAAACGTAGGTGTAAGATATGTATTATGTATATAATAAATAAATTACAGTTTTATTTTTTGTTCTTGGCCCAATAAAGTATAGGTTTGGATTGTCTCTGTGTTTCTCAATTATCCGTACACCCCCCTCCCCACCATCAACCAGGATAATCGAGAGTACACTGTAGATTACAAGAAACCATTTTTCCATTCCGAAGTGAAGTTCCTAGGTCCACATACGTGCCTGCATTGTTGACGGAACTGAAAATTGTCAATTGACACAAGCCAACAACAACATTTAATAATAATAGTAATAATAATAATAATAATGTTACATCGCTATTTACGTGGCAGATGCATTTCGAGACGTTGCGCGAATTGTATAGGTTTAATACTTGTAGAAGATGTTTGTTTTATAGTATTGGCGATAAAGCACTGATGATTAAAAATTTCAGTCTATATTAGGCACTCAGAATTGATAACTGATCTTATTTTGTTGAGTAACAGAGGAACTGTTCATTTTGCGACATGATTGAAGCAATGTGAGGGTTCCAGACAGAACTGTGTACTTGCGAGAACACGGCGTTTAACAGGCGTGCTTCTTAGGAATGTACGAATACATCGCGTACATTGCATACACGCTTCATCGGTTTTGTAGTATGTGGTGGTAATCTTTTGACAACGTTCATAAAAGTAGACAGTTTGCGTCTTTCGCTTCTGGGCTGATTCTTAAGGAGCAAAGCGCTTAGATATATAGTTGCGTCTTTTAGATGGGGTACAGATATGTCGCAAGGAAACTACCTAAGAAGGACACAGTAGGTCTTAAGAATAGTTGAATTTATGCCCACATGCTTACACCTACTGGGATAACAGTAACTAACTCATGTTAGTTCAGTTTTTCATTTACATGCTGACTGAACAGAGTAGTGGCCGATCACAAGGACAGGCAGGCACAAGGCGACAAAAGCAGCAAATTACAAGAGGAAAGCCAGGGCGAAAGAGAAAAGAACAATAAAATTATTACAATTATTTATTTAAAAGTCAAAGTTTGGTCGAAATAATAATAATAATAATAAAGTGTATTTGTGATTACTGTTTCTGTATTATTACTGTACGTATCAGTTTTCTTGAGCTGTACACTACTTGCTTTGCTGTGGAAAGGATGGGGGAAGCGTATAACAGGCACTCATCTAACAGAAACTATTGATATGAAATTCCTTCGTCATACTCGTATATTAGATGGGTTTCTGAACGTATTGTTTGCTTCTTTTTGGGACAGTAGAACAGCTTCTCTTCAGCCATAACACATTTCCATCCGAACCTCCTGAGAAGGCAGAACTTTTTTTTGTGTGTGAAGGACCCCGCAGCAGAAGCTACGGACGCACCGCAGCCTTAAGGCTTATTGTGCAACCCTGTGATGAAGATGATGATTAGGTGTTTTTTATGTTTTTCCGTGTAGTGGAGCACCGGTGGAATGAAATTGATAGAGGATAACCGAAGTACTCGGGGGAAAAACCTGTCCCAGTGCCACTTTGTCCACCACAAATCCCACATGGACTGACCCGGGATCGAACCCGGGCCTCCGCGGTGGGAGGCCAGCGTTTAACCGCCTGAGCAATGACACGGCTAAGGCAGAACTTACCTGTTGCTTACAATGGTATCCACACGTCTATATTCGTAGTGACATTAAATCATAGTGCTTGTATTAATCCTTACAGTGCAGTGGTCGGAGTGTATTATGCGCCACCTGCTTAAAAGGGAAAGTTCTGTGCAATTTGACCTGAGTGTTTATTGGAGTGTTTCACGTAATTCTCCGAATGAGAATTAATAAACGGTTGGTGCAAATATAGTGTGATTTCTTTGAGTATGGACTGAATAATTGATATTTGTACACGAAATTCATGGTGCAAATCCTTATAAAAATTTCAAAACTTATAAATATTGCGTATTGTACGGCTATGAGTGCCATTAAATGTATGTATACATCGGGTACGAGTTAACAATTACACACTTAGTATACAGTTATCATGTTCCTTTTATAACCTGTGTACATACGAGTATCCGTTGTCACAAAGTCCATGTAATCCTGCTTGTTCACACACTGCCATTTCGTTCTCTAAACTTTATCGTCAGTTCCGTTCCGCTCCATAATCTGCGCTCAAACGGAAGGGCGAGTCGCGAAGAAACGTCAGTAAAAGAATTTGATCATTTATTTCCTTCAAGAAGAATAATCTGGAATACTCAATCACCTAAGGATTTACTTGTAAATTATGTTTTAAAAGTAGTATAAAAACTGTTACCCATAATCGTTAAAGCTATTTTACCCTACGAGGACACTCAAAAGATTGGAAGGGCCACCTTATACCTGAAACAAGAAAGAGAGCCCTAATTGTTTCATGGCTAATAAGTCCGAAGCATAAAACGACAACCTGGCTCATTTTGTTGCCGGTTAACCCGCGGTCTGACCAGTGCACGAATGACCGTCAATCCACTCCAGGCCTCACGCGACCAGACATCAATCTCTGCAAGTAAACTACAGTGTCCCCTGAATTACCTTCCTGTGTAAAAGTGATCCCATTATTTTCATTTTGAATAATTCAGGGAATGGAGGCAGACAAGTAGGGAGGAGTGCTTTTTGTGCCATTGCATTACTTGAACGGACTCGGTAGCACCAAACTGGACAAGCCAGCGTCAGTGGCGTATCAGACACTACTGTATATTGCTTCATGTTAGGAAGAACAGTAGAGCTTGACAGAACCCACCTCCACGCTCCTGTAATCTTGCCATGGAGATCGAAACCAACGAGCACGTTTCTAGCGGTAAAGCTTGTGAATTGTATTTGGAAGGTACTAACTAACTAACTAACTTCATGGAGCAGAGTCCTTCTTGAGAAGCTAACAGATCGTCAGCTAGTCAAGAAATTCCCCGCGTTTTATGGAACCCGAAGGTTCAGTACCGCATTCACAACAGCCCGCCACATGTCCCTATCCTGAGTCATATCAATCTCGGCCACGCCATCCCATCCCACCCCACTTCTTGAAGATCCATTTGAATATTATCCTCCCATCTACGCCTGGGTCTTCCAAGTGGTCTCCTTCCCTCAGGTATCCCCACCAAAATCCTTTATGCACCTCTCCCCTCCCCCATACATGCTACATGCCCCGCCCACCTCATTCATCTTGATTTGATCACCCGAATAATATTTGGCGATGAGTACAGATCATTAGTTCCTCGTTACGTAGTCTTCTCCACTCCTCTGTTACCTCGTTCCTCTTGGTCCAAATATCCTCCTCAGCACCCTATTCTCCAACACCCTCAGCCTATGTTCCTCCCTCAGTGTGAGAGACCAAGTTTCACACCCCATACAAAACATTTGGGAGGTACAAGATTCGAATCTACCCTATGGTTCTTAGCGTATATGGTATTTTATGTGGTGAAAATTTTTAAGACACTGTCAGCACTCGACTATGTGGACCCTATGCGTCGCACGTGATGGCGGGTTTACCAGTGCAGTACACGGCAACAGACTTTGGGAACTACCTTGATACCGTTAAGCCCATGACAGACGAAACGGGGTGATGTTGGAGTGGCCAAGCATATGATGATGGGTTCTCCGTAAAGTAGGAATGGCAAAAGAAAATTGGGTCCCTGTGTTTTTATGGAAAAACATCAAAATGGCGTAACATGATAGGAGCATGAGTAATGCTCTACAAAATAAACGTACGTTTTTCTGTGCTCATCAAAAAAAAATCTCAGCCAGGACACCGACAACTTTCACTGCGGTTTTCACAATGTTTCAGAGAACGTTGCGACAGTACTTTAAATAAGGCCTTGGCCGTTTTCTTCCACATTACTTCCAATTCGGTAGTCACTAGTATACAATCGTTTGACGCTATGAAATGTTCGGTTACTGACATCGTTGTCAAATGAACTACAAATAAATAAATAATAAGCCTTACTGCTTGAATCCTATTTAATTCGCCATTACAGTTGCGGTGTTCGTGGCATATCTGTCAGCACCATTTAGTAATAAGTAAATTTCGGGTTCGGAGTGTTCTTGAAACAGCAACAACCGAAAGACCTTTCCTACAGGTATTTTTAACAAGACGACGGAAGTTTATAAACTTTTGAAAGTTAGTGGAGAGCAGAGGCGTAGAGTGTAAGCGGTGTCAGCATATGTTGATGAGCAAAAGGAGAAGAATGTACCGCGCACTTCAGTTGTGTTGGACGACATGAGACAACGCTAGCTGAAAAACGTCCACCTGTTTAGGCGTATTAACGCTAACTTGCCACAAACATGGGAGTGGTTATCAAGATTTGTGCAGCGTGTCGTCGAAAAACGGAAAGCTGATGAGAAATTGAAAATGCGGATAAATGTTTAAACACTTGTAACAATGTTATACATTTGCATTATGTTGCAGAATTAGTAATGATCTACCATATATTTCCGTCACTAACAACAGTTAGGTGGATCTAGTACTAAGTGATTATTTCTCGCTACTATTGCGGCTGGAAATTGCCATCTTCACGTGAAAATAACTTTAATGTAAATGTTAAAAGCTGTTGTTTTAATGCAGTGTTTGGTCGGCATGTCTGCCTTAGCAATCGGGTAGCGATAAAGTTAGCAAACTGGCGTGGATGGGAATCTCATTTCGTTGTGCTTTTTGTTTTTCCCCTCTCTTGCTTTTGGGTTCAAACGTTGCAGGCACAGTCGGTTGTACAGTCGCACTACGTGCTTGTGAAGATACATTTCGGGCATTGAAGTTCTTCTGATTTTCGATGCACGGTGCACATCAGTGGTTTGATTACTGAGCACCGCTGAACGACATTGCTCCTCTCTCAGGCGATAGGTGCTCAGCTCTGTGTAACATGCGAGACTGCATAATTTCTGCGTACCTTAACATGTTCATACCAGCGTAATGCAGTGACCTGTCATATGGGCTTCGGTGGCTCTTCCTGCACAAGTAAAGGCCCTAAGTATCAATCTGTCTGCTTACCTCCATACAGTACCCAAGTTAATTAGGAATCGGTGTAAATTTATCTCAGTGCTCTTATATATCTTCGTTGCGTGTAGTACTAATTTAAGTTCTCATTTTCTTCTATTCGAAATAATAGTGGTAACGACCTGAATCGAAAGCCGTAACCCTTTAAAAATTGTATGTAAGTACTACACTGCTTGAGTCATAATATTAAGGTATGTCAGTTTATGCATTTCAATACGACATCAGCATCTGCTCGTCCTGCTTTTACACGCCTACTCTGAAGAAAACACTGTGTTTTCCGAAGAGCGGCTAACACGTTTCTCTGAACAGTCTTGTGATAATGTGTGGTTTGTTATACAAAATATACTAAATTTGATATCTTACATTGTCAGAGATATATATGATATCCACACGACATTTCGGGAATTAGATCAAAATTCGTTTGAAAGTGGTTGTCTTGAATATATATGTATATATATATATATATATATGTGTGTGTGTGTGTGTGTGTTTTAAACTGCGGCAACATTATGAATCGAAGTAGGGACTTTAGAATACTGGACTAGTAGACATCACTGTGGCGTAGTGACTAGCACACTATTATAATGTGCCGAGTCCAAGGTGAGATGGCAGTCGTCTGAAGTAAAGTGAGAACAATAGACTCTGTCCGTAAAATGATAGGCAGTCACCTGAAGTCGAACGTCGTGTATGCCAAAACCAGTTTAGCCAATCTGCAGTTCTGTGCCGTGACAGTATGCAATATGCCATATGTGGCCTGCAGCGCGGTTTCTTCTTTGCAGGCAACTAACGTTCGTACAAATTATCGTTTCTCTAATGGAGGCACATTGGCTGAGGAGGATATTTGGGCCTAAGAGGGACGAGGTAACAGGGGAGTGGAGAAGACTACATAACGAGGATCTGTACTCATCACCAAATATTATTCGGGTGATCAAATCAAGAAGAATGAGGTGGGCGGGGCATGTAGCACGTATGGGAGAGGGGAGAGGTGCATAGCAGGATTTTGGTGGGGAAACCTGAGGGAAGGAGACCACTTGAAAGACCCAGGCATAGATGGAGGCTTAATATTAAAATGGATCTTCGAGAAGTGGGATGGGATGGCGTGGCCTGCATTGCTCTGGCTCAGGATAGGGACAGGTGGCGGGCTGTTGTGAATGCGGTAATGAACCTTCGGGTTCCATAAAACGCGGGGAATTTCTTGACTAGCTAACGACCTGTTAGCTTCTTAAGAAGGACTCTGCTCCATGGAGTTAGTTAATAGAGGCACATTAGGGAGATGATGGTGTGCATGACAGGCTGTGTACTTATAATGTCATGTACAACATGCAACAATGGCATCAACGTGATCTGCTGAAACTAGGAGTTTCAAAACTCTCGCTACTACGGGCTGGCGGTCTGTTTAAAGTCGTGTGTAATTATTTTATTGTCCGGGAATGTATATTTTGAATCAAGCGGTTTTGCGGGGCTACAGCTATTTTTCTTTAATTCGCAATATTGAGATATTGATCTACATCCTCACTTCGCACTAATAGGTTAGAATAAAACTGTCATTAGTGCAGCAGAAACTTCTTGTATCTTCTTCATCTGCAGCTGTTTGTGTTTCATACTTTCCAAATACTTATTACCTTTCTTCCTTTCACTTTTCATGGATGTTTTAGGAAATAAATGTAGGTCTATATATTCTGTGCACTAATCCATTACTTTACCAAAAAATAGCCTCAGACAACATTCTATGTTATATACAAAATTGGCAAAGCTTTCGGACTTCATAATATAAAAATCTTTTCATACTGATCACTTAACTTAGTCGTACATGGTCTTACAACATAAAATCATCATATGTGGCCCAAGAACATTAGATAACTTGTCCATGTGGCTCACGATGTTTTAGATGTTAGCGGAGCTGCCTCAGAAAATGGAATATGTCCAACATAATGTTGCTGCAAACCATCTACATTTGGTGCTAAGCATTTCCTTGTCTCCTTGTAACTCGTCACTGTGGTCCCGGTATGTACTGGACGGTACTCACTGGTCTCTACCAGCTAGCTTGCTCTTTTCACGTAACGAAACATTCCCAGCCCCCACCATCAGACCGACACTACGTTCTGCACAATTTCGAACCATCGTGAGAGCGCGGATACTGAGCTTTAATAACTTGCTCTTGATTGAATCTTTCACACCTGTTCCAGACACAGTTTATTTAACAAAGCTATTTCGTCTACAGTTCCGAATTGTAGGTCACGTGTGAGAGTTGATAAAGACTGGGAGATAAATAGTTGTGTTTTATTTGAACATCATATTCCGGATTTGCCTACAGCAACTGAGGAAAATCACGAACGTCAGCTCACACAGTCGTAATCAGGCCGATATCCGGTCATTATTTGTATCGGATGAAAGTTTAGTTACCACTCTAAGAAACCCTTCGGTTTGGGATGTCTATAACTACATTGATTTCTCTATACGTTCCTCGCACAACCGACTTCACTTAATTAATTAGACAACCAATTACCAGTGCATACTATTATGTGTGTATGCTCTCATCTTTTAAGTTCGGCTTTTATGAGTTCGATATTGTATGTTACATTTCCTAAATTCTATAATAATAATAATTATTATTATTATTATACCCGACTTCCATTAAACAGGAAATCAGTAACAGACTTTCATCAACCAAATGAACAGAGAAACTGCAATTTTACTGATATATGTGTGTGCCGATCTCAGTGGTCGTGCGGTCTAAGGCGTGGGTCTGCGGCCGCTCGCTTACTAGGATGGTGGGTTCGAATCCCACCGGGGGCATGGATGTCTGTCTGTTGTGAGTGTTGTGTGTTGTCAGGTAGAGAGGTCTCTGCGACTGGCTGGTCACTCGTCCAGAGGAGTCCTACCGAGTGTCGTGTGTCTATGTGATAGTGAAGCGTCGAAAAATGACGAGGCCTAGGCCCCCTAAGGGCTGTCGAGCCATAGGAAAAAAACAAATATGTGTGTACAAAACTTAGCCTTAAGGCGTTAGAGAATATCGATTGATAATATTTGAGAACAATATTTTGACCCAAGAGTGAAAAAGTAACAGGGGGTGGATAAAATTTCATTAGTGAGGAGGTTAATAATGTGTACTCTTCGCTAGAGTGTTTTGAAGTCATCAAATGAGGGAGGATGAGATGGGTGGGATGTGAAGCACGCATGGGGATATGAGAAATCCATACGCAGTTTTAGTCGGCAGACATGAAGAGATCACTTCTAAGACCTGAGTGGAAGATATTAAATTGAATATTAAATGTAGTGTGTGAGTGCTGACAGGAGTTATCTGGCTTAGGATAGGGACTAGTGTGCTTTTTGAACATGGGTTTCATAAAATGTGAAGAAATTCTTGAGACATTCAGCGAAACTGCGACACTAATCTTCCCTAGGACTGAGGTAGATGGATTTGTTAGCCTAGATACTGATCAGCTCAAAAGTAATAAACATGTCAGAACATTTGCAGAAAAGAACGTCACAGTTTACCTGAAGGCGTTCCCGACTGCTTCCAAGTTGCGTTGAACCGAGCTGTGAGGCGCGCACTGTTCTGTAGGCTAGTATACCAGTTCTATTGTCTCCCCCTTGGAAAATATTGATTGCTGGGCTCAAAACTCCATTAGACCTGGGAGGATTTCCCGTAAATACGGAGAAAGGATGCCATTAATTAACGGTTAATTGGATTAATTACAGTCATTATTTCGCGCTGTACAAGTCCTCCCTCTTGCCCTTTCCTCCATCTCCCTCTATGTCTCTCCCTTCTGACCCCTCGATCGTATTGGTCTCTTTCCTGACGTCACAGAATTGCAGGACAAGTGTGTCGGAGGAAAGAGCGCTGTATGCACCACAAGAATAACAAGAATAGCGTCTGTGCATTGTTTGTTATTACTTCAGAGGGCTTTAAATAAGACAATAATCATCTTTGAACAGCGTATAGAATTCAAATCTTAGGCCTCGCACGTGTCTTGTTAGGGCGGTATAAACGAAATCCAGTGACATTACTGAGAACAGAAAGAAAGAAATGATGGTTCATCAGATACACAGACACACACGTACGTATATATACGTAAATTCTTTGAATAGATCAATATGCAGGTACTGTATCCAGTTAGGTGAGCACGCTTTGTTATTTCTTTTATTTTGAAACAATTAGTGTTTATGTTTTACCTTTGAATGACCCAGTCGTAGATGGGAGGATAATATTTAAATATATCTGAAACAAGTAGATTGGGAAGGTGAGGACTGGATTCGTCTGACCCAGGATTAGGAGAAATCACGGGCTCTTGTGAATTCGCTTATGAACCTGCTGGTTTCGTAAAATTCGGGGAAATCCTTGACTAGCTGGCGAACTGTTAGCTTGTCAAGAAGGAAAATGTTCCAAGGAGTTATTGTAGATTGCTTGATTAATTAATTCTTGACGAGGGCGCACCCATCCTTCTGTTCAATAGGTAGCGGTTGCTTTTTCCCGTAGGTAAGGCGGCCTGGGCTTGAGGCTTACCAGTCATCTTCATCTAATGTTAAGTTAAAAATGAGTGGAGCTATCCTTCCATTCCCCACATGCCTTAGCAGCGTGCATAGGAACAATTGTGCTTTAGTTTCCTTTACGGAAGCCTGAGTAACGATGCAGTAGTATCAAATGCTTAGTTTTTGCAGCGTCAGATTGTGCGACTGCTGTGAAGCTGGTAACGGCGTTCAACAAAGCATCATTGACAGTGTAAGGTTATAGCTGGTAACGACGTTCAACAAAGCATCAAAAACAGTTTAAGGTTATAGCCCACAATTTTTCAGGTAAAGTTCAAAGAAGCTGTGAACTCTTATCAGCTAGGCTAACCGGTCTCCAGGCTGAGATTCGACCACGGAAACTCCTGAATACAAAACAACAGCTAATGCTTAGCATCCATATTTGCTTGTCATGCAAAGCGCAAGAAATGAAGTCTCTCAGGCAAAGCTAATGTTGCTGCTGTTACGAAGTCGTGTGGGGCACTGAAGCAAAAATTCGCAGAGTCTAGATTTGGAAGTAGATGAAAACCAGTTGTACGGTGTACGCTCCGGCCACCTTACTGAAGGAAAATGACTTCGTAAGGCGTCGAGTAACACGGTGGTTGCACAGGACTAGGGCTCACAATACCGGTCAAAATCATAATACCGGTATTTCGATATTTTTAATTTATGAAATCGGGATACCGATATTAATATCAGTATTCCAAAAACAGACATTTTTCTCAATAAAGTTTGATGAAAATTAGGTGCAATGACGTAAGGAAAAAACAAGTAATTACTTGAATTAATGTTTTAAATCAAATGTTTATTACAATAATAAACATTCTCACAAAAATTATTAAGAATACAGTTATTCTAAAAACAAAAAAGTATACATATCGATACTGCAAATATTAGTTATTTTTAACTTAAACAGTTTAAGTATCCACACTGTCTGTCCGAATAAAGTGAGCTCCTAAGAAATATAAGCAATAAATTGTGTTATCATTTAAACTGGATCTAATTTTGTTACATATTTGATTTTGTGTGCAACAAAGTGTCCAGTAAACCAGATCTGAGTTTCATGACGTTTTCAGGTTTCCGTTACATTTGTACTGTGCATAAAAATTCCTCAGTTGCAAATTAAGTAATATTAATGATTTATTGTTGTCGATTTTATAACCTTTATGTGAATAAATCATAAACAATCATTTCTTTAAATCAATACCGAAAAACCGGTATTGTTTTATCAATGCCGGTATTTTAATACCGGAAAAATGACCGGGATCGAGATCCCGGTATTGTAAGCCCTACACAGGACTAATAAGGATGGGTTTGAGGGAAATGGGTCCCTGCTTCTCCCGGGAATCAAACTCTGTTTGTTCAAATCGTAAACAATCATAGTGTTTATCTTGGAGTCCAAAAATTCTGTAGATCTTCTGTAGTACTATTTCACTTGTGTCACCTCTTACGTAATGTCGTCCTCTTAACTTATGGAACATTTGCACCCGTGTCGGATATAATTGTATTCGTCGGCGAGAGTAGCTCTTTACACGTAACCCGAACTGCTGTTTCTGCTGTGATCATATGAGACGCATAAATTCGAGTCGAGCTCCCTCTCCACTTTGCTCATGTGCTCATGTAAGTGGTCAGTTTTGCATTACTTCACAACAAACGCCATGAAGTAACTCTCACTCCTCCTTCAGTCTGACGAGCATGTACTTGGATTTGAATCGTTGAAACCAACCGAAGTGGGGTCCTTTTTCTTTGATGGCCTTCCTGAGGTGCTCCAGGTAAATAGCGGAACTGCATTTCTTGAAGTCTGCTACTGTTGTTTCTTCCACATCCTTCCCAAATCGTTCACATCATTATCATATTTAATATTGTACATAGGCTGTAACGTATTTTTGAGATTAAGAAATCATTCTTAAATAAACTAAGACGAAACACCGATTCGATTAGTGGCAGTGCTTTAGACTTGCAGACCTAATCGGGAGGCACTGTGTTTAAAAAGTGGCCAGATTAAAAGACTAGCCACACTGTGATTCTTTCGCGGTTTGTCGCAATATGATCATGAAAACGGCATGAAAGTGTTTTGACATGGGCAAAACGATATCCTGGTTTTTTACTGCTCACCTTTTATGAATAAATCGCCAATTCATTCGATTCTACGTAAATTCTGCAGTGGAGAAACGTCGTTAAATGAGGTAGCAGTCAGACAATGAATCTAAGAGGCAATGGTACTTTACTGGTATTGATCATAAGGGACTGCTGGCTGGAGCATCGCTGTATGATCGTGCGTTAACACACCGAGACCATTTTTAATTAACAAGATCTTCTGGCTTCATGCTGGGCGTGCCGTAAGACTGGTAGCAGGGATGACTTTGCACCATACAGTTCCCACACAAGCCCTCTGCTTTGGGGGCGTTTGTATTAACACTTACATAGACAAATGTTAAGATTCCAGCGAGAAAACAAGATATCTAGAAATCACTGACTTAATTTTTCACAGTTTACGCAACCTACATTATAATTGCTGGTTTATCATTAGTTAATGAAGAATTGAAAGCAGGGTCCAAATTAACAGGACTCTCAAGGGTCATGTTAACCGCCCTTTCTTACAATTCATAGTGCACCTCAACCGCAGCGTTTCTCTTTACCTTGGTGTTTGTAAGTTAACCAATGGAAAGCCTTTCATACGACAGCGTTTAACACGTTCATGATTTAGTCCCATACCCATGTGATATAAATTGAGATGAATGTGCGTGGAAGCTTTGTTGCTGTATCTAGCATCTGGCAGGAGGGAAGGTGGGTAGACATACATGAAAGTAGCAATAATGATGGCCGGTCTTCGTTTGTATAATCGCAGCCAGGATTTTATGAATTTGGAGGAAGGGTAACCACTCAGTCCTAACATTCGGTATTAAAGCGTGTATTAATGGCGAAACCGAGAAATAAATGTCTTGAAACAGATGTTTAAAGCAATGCCTTATTCGGATTTCAGATTTCTGGAATGTAGGTAAGTGTGAGAAATACAACGCCGGAACACAAGGCTTGCATCAAGACGTAAGAAATGTAGAAAGGTAAGGAAGTGAGGAAAGAAAGGGAAAAGGAAGGAATACGGAACGTGAAAGATGTAAATAAATTCGCTTTCAGCACTGTTGAATTCTTGACTGTATAGACATATTTTTGTGGAAGTGTGTTGGATCCACAAGATTCGGCGCATCTAGTAAGTAGCCTACACGTAAGGGTTTTGAATGTGATTTTAAATAAGCTTGATTTTATGGTCAGGTGTGAAAAGTTGAAGAATAGCTCCTATAAATAACATACATTGACAGCACGAAGGTCGGGTAAATTTATTTTTCAACGGTGGAGTTATCGAAGAGTGACAATTTCTCAAGGATAAAACAAATTTTTCATCCCACGCTACGCAAGCCTATCTTATATTATTTGGTCTGCTTGTTTTTATTTCCCTATGACTAGAACGAAACATCTTTGCAGCGTCATTCGTTCTTTGCCTACTGCTCGAATGGATAATGTTACTTTTTGCTATTCCAAGAAAAGGTGCTGGGGAATGTAAGGTTGCTTGTTCAGCTTCGTTTTTATTTCCATTATTTTTAAACGTGTCACTCTGTTGGAAAAATAATAGAACCTATCTAAATAAATATGGGTGGACTGAACCAAGAAGTTTGTAACGAAAATGGCTTCAAATACATAAGATACCCGAAGTGTGAAAGGTACGTTACAAATAGACGTCTTGGCACGAATGTTATGTTCGGTTTATGTTAATTTACAATTTCATGAAAAATATAAAACACGAAGAGAATAAAGGTCCTGGCGCTTACTGTTTCTTCTCTCCGGTGTGTTGAGGCGCAGTTTGTAGGAACCTTTATTAATATCTGTTCTATAGATAGGCCCACTTTAGTTACTCATATTTAATAAAATATATACAAATTGCTTATAAAGAAAGTCTCCGACTTACGTAAGTGGATCGTTCCGCAACCCTATGCATAGGTCGATTTTTACGTAACTCGGAGCCATGTTTTATTATATACCTTAAACACAATAATAATAATTGATATAATAATAATAATAATAATAATAATTTTAATAACAATTAATAAAAAACATAATAATAATTAATAATCGATATTGGAGTCACTGTCGTATTCAATTGAGGCAGAGGCAGGGGTGGGTGTGGTGGTGGTTGGAGTGGTGGTAGTGGTGGTATGGCACAAGAAGTTTTTTATGTAAGTCCGGATCTAAGTATGTCGGAGCTACGTAAGTCGGGATCCGTCTGTATATCAACAGCGGTACAGATTGTTACAACGTGGAGACAATACAACTCCTAACATTTATTTCACTCGTAAATTAAGAAAAGGCTTTCAAGAAGTTTGAATAAATGACCTATGGAACCTAATTTAAGAAAAATCAGAACACAGGGAAGCGAGTAATTATTACTTTTGGACAGAAGAGAGAGGAAGTGACAGAAGGCTGGAGAAAGGTTGCATAATTAGGAACTTTACAGTATGTACTTTGAATCAAATAATATTTTGATGATCAATTCGAAGACAGTCAGATGAGCGGAACATGTAGCACGAATGGGAGAAATGAGAAGTTCGTAGGACAAAGCAGTGTTGAGCGATAAATCTGAAAGTAAGGCCTAAGAGTAGACTGGAGTATAGTATTAAAGGGCTCTAAAAGAGATTTGGATGTTATATGGATTGGATTATCTGTTCCAGGTAAGCGACTGTTGACAAGCGGTTGCCAGCGCAGTACTGAACTTTCGGGTTCATTAAAATTACATATGCTTGGCTTGTAGATACCGAATTGATAACTTAACAGTGCAGGAACAAGATAAAAATAATACCAATAAATCAGAGTGTCTAGACGAACTGTTCTCCTTCACCTGCTTTCTTTATTGGGTGACAGTGTTTTTAAATGATAGGAAAAATTACCTAAACGTTTTCATGTAAATACACTTTGCTTAAAACTAGGTTTTATACCTATAAGAGTTTTCAACACTCTACCTCGTACGATCAGTTTGTATGTCAGAAGAACAAATGTGCTCATGATAGACACATGAAGCTCAAACGTTTTCATTACGTCTGTCACAAACACAATTTTTTTCTACCTGCCTGAGAGTCCACTAATTTCAGCTGGCAGTTTCCGTCTGCCGGGCACGTGGTGTATTGAAATGACATGTTCTATTTGGAGTACCCGATTCGATTCTTGGTCTCATTAACCATTATTTTGACTGACATTTTTGGCTTTCATCGGTGACACAGGATAAATATCAGTGACGAGGTTTCATAAACAGGGTATAAACCTTCGGCTTTCATGTTTGAAAGCTTATTAAATTCATTGGGCCTAATTTCTTTTAGTTAGTTAAATGAAGCATAAAATAAAAAGTAAGGAAGAAATCAATTTAACCATTTATGATTGCAGTTAAAGTACTTTAAGTAAACGTACAGGAAGTAAATTAAGAGAATTCCAGAAAATGTAAGGTGAAATTAATAACGTTAATTGGGGATGAATTTTTTCGTTTGTTATTGTTTTGGTCTTGGGTTTGTTTGGATTTATGCTAGTTATGTTATTTTGTGTTCCGTTGTCCGTTTGTTCTATTTGTGAGGTGTATGTGAATCACATATTTTGCGATGTACTCGATGTTAGTATTAACAGTGGTATCTGCCGTCAAGCTAACTGGGGTATCATTTGTCAACCAAACCTTAATAACAAACAAGGAAGCCACACTAATACAAAAAATATAAAAAAGAAAGCAACCTATCTCTTCTAAAAGTACAATACAACATAACAACAAGAAAAATAACAAGGAAAAGTAAGAGACCAGAAAAATACTAATAATAAATTAATAATAATAATTGTTACGGATCCCAATGACCGCGCGTCACTCGCTTGCTGGGATTGTGGGTTCGAATCCCGCCGGGGGCATGGATGTTTGTCTCTTGTGAGTGTTGTGTGTTGTCGGGTAGAGGTCTCTGCGACGGGCTGATCACTTGTCCAGGGGAGTCCTACCGATTGTGGTGTGTCTGAGTGCGATCGCGAAGCCTCGACAGTGAGAAGGCCCTGGCCCACTAAGGCTGTCGAACCATTGGGGGGGGGGGGGGATAAATCATTAATCTTAGGAATAAAATTCATGATCATGCCCTAATACTGGCTCTGTAGCAGAGAGTGCAAGCCACATTCATGCCAAACTCTGAACAGTAACAGCTACTGACAGAATATGTTTTCAGACGAGTCATTGCTGCAGTATATCCGCGAAATCACAGTGCTAGTCAGGGCAGATTAAAGACATTTCTGGGTCTAATTTTAAAGTGAATTTGGGATCCTATGTTCACATAATTCTGAATTGACAACACAGATGGAGCAATGTAAGGACTTACATAAAAATATTTTTGACACAATATATCAAACTACAACCAGCCTTAACACCCCATCCCCCGACGGTGGGGTCACATGCAGCCGTATAAATTGCAGTAGCCTGAAACCGGCCCTGGTACTAGTAAAAAATGAGCACGGTTACTTTTTGGGCGTTTTTCATGCGATGTAAATTCATACAGCGAAGAAATGTAACGGATGAATGAATGACTGAATGACTGGTACTCTGAAATTCGGCTGAGGATTTCCTTGCAAGTGAAATAAAGTGCTTGGGGGGAATATGACCAAGTTTCTATATTGTTACTCTTCATAAACATTAAGTGTGTTAATCTGGTTAGCGCTGAACCGAAAGGGAAATTCTGTACTTTTATAGAGTATAGCTGGATTTTATGTCATTTTATGTTTGATCTCCTCTTGACAGGCATAAAATGAGACTTACACACTGCGTACTACATGACCAAGACCGTTAAGGTTATATGGGATTAACAGCAGAAGAAGAAGACATTACTGGTTTTTCTCTGTGAGCAAGGTGACGTAACGTACCGTAAAGTAACGTCCGTGATATTTTAAATATTTGTAGATATTTTCCAGTTGCTTATGACTTTTATTCGTTTCATGTCAAGGCTTGTTGTCTGTGTTTCAATATAAAATAGGAACCTGAATTGTGTGTTGCTTTTCTTTCACAAAAATGAAATACATTAATAGTAATTTTAAAGTTCATATCTTAATATTTCCTTTTAGATTTAAATTTACACTCGTCTTCAAAATTATTTTCCGGTCAGCCATGCAATCTGCATAGTGCTGGTAATATGGGCGGAAGCATACCTTTCACAAAACAGTTTTGCTCTGGCGCTCGTAATAAAGAAGCAAGGCCACGATTTTTTCTTGCTGTCAATAAGAAAGGCCTCCTGTGTGTGCGTATACGGTGTTTGTTTTACAACGTTCCTAATAATTATTATCATGGGCATAGGCCCTTCAAGTATCTTACGCATATGTGGAGCACACGACAGATATTAACTCGCTCTAAGTTATAATGAAGGTGATTTATATGAGTAGGTTTATGTCACAGTGATAGATCCCCATTGACCAAAAAAGTATCCTTAAACGTACTGTAGATAGCAGGAAATGTGTCGCTCCAAATGCCACATTAAATGACAAGCCAATGGGTTTGTGCCTCTGATGCAGCAAATGAAAACGAACGACTGTTTCTGCTATTCCTAATTCACAGTCTTTCACTCTACACATATAAAGGCCAACGGTTATAGTGCGTATAGAAGATACATGTCTGATATCCCAGCCTTATCCTAGAGTATCCCTTGTTCTCTTGCTCTTCGTCCCTACACTTCCATTATTTTCTTCGATCCTTTTCATTTTCCTTTTTTAAACCCCACGCGTTTGCGTACAAGGCAAGTTTGAGGCGTGAAACAGCACGGCTAGACTCTACGTCTAATTAATTCTGTCTTGCACGCGTGAGTTGCCCATCGCCATATCTCTTTGCCTGCCGTCTCTTTTAAAACATGGCTATAAATATTGTAATGTACAGAGAGAAATAAATACGAGACGAAGGGTTAGATCCTGTACTCAGTACTGCAACTTGTTTCAGAATAATTTACAGGAAAAGGCGTTGAATTTCTAGCAAGTGAGGGGCTGATTATCAGAGTTGGCTACGCGAAAACCGGCATTACACTGCAGGGCATTGTACATGATCACTGCAGTTGTCAGAGCGTATCACTCTCGTCACACACACACACACACACACATTTAAGGTGTAGCCGTCCCGTTGTCGTCTTTCGTTCGGTAAGTTACTGGTTGTTGAAGTTTATGAAACTTGGTCATTGACCCCATAGTAATATTGGTGGACAGTGTCTGATGGAGAGAACAGAGTTAACTGAGAGGAAGAAAGATTAGGCTGGAGAAATTATATGTTATAATCTTAGTGGGGAATCCTGAAGGAAACATACCATTTGAAGGCCTAAACTTATGTGGGATAATAACATTAAAATTTGTTTTAAAGAAGTGGGATTGGATGGCGTAAGTTGGGTTCATCTGCCTCAAGGCAGGGGCAGTGGGCGGACTGTTTTGAACGTGGTATTGGACCCTTCGGTTCCATAGAGTGTGGGGTGGTTCTTGAGACGCTGAGAACATATTGGCTCCTCAACAAGGATTTGCATCATTGGGTGAGTTAGACAAGCTACACGTTTGTACTCTTCGACACATATTAGGGCCATAAGACCATAAAGGAGCATGTAACATGTGTGGACGTGATTAGAAATGCTTTTTAATCGGGAAACCTGAAGTGACGTGTCTGTTTGTCAGACTTACGCAAAATAAAGTCCAATATTAAAATGTATGTGACAGAGTTAACCGGATTTATCCGGCTGATGACATGATCCAGTGACCAGCTCTTGTGAACACTATAGTGGCCTTCCGGTTCCATGAAGAGGCGGATATGTCTTTACTAACTGTTAGTTTATAGATGTGGCTCTGCTCGGTGGAGTCAGGCTCACACAGAACGTGCAATCAATTCAGTTTTTCGTGATAGACTGAAGAAAGTCAGTAAATACCATGTACCACCTGCATACTTAGCTACAGTATGCCTACGTACCCCCCCCCCCCCCACCTCAAATTTCTGAAGTAGCATTTCGGATATCCGAATGCTTTCAGTTTTGTTATAACGAAATTGTATTAAAGTGTAACTCTTATTTAGTAAACTAGAATATAAATATGAAACATTTCGGAAGGATGTAAACTCTGTCACAAACAAGTTTCCCATCTTTCATCGCAATCCAAATTTCATCATCGTGTTCACGATGCCGGCACTGGTTCCTGTCTTATGTTTATGAATCCAGTATACCCACAAACCCTCGTTGTTTAAGAACAATTTCCTTATTATTTTCCTCTTCAAGCCTCATTTCTTGCATATGTGAAGATCTGAAGTGTTCAGTTTTTAACGTTCATGATTCATATTTGTGTATGTCACCAGAAAACTGAAAGTTGCAAATGAATAAGTATAAAGTCCAATTTCCACAACTGTTACATAAATAAGTACAATATTAAGTTAACATTATTAACTGATATGAACTATACATGTTGTGGCTAAAATTAGCCGCTATCAATTGACCTGATAATGACTAACTTTAGTCGAATTATGTAATCACAGTTGATATCAGTTAATAAAGATAACTTGATATTGTACGTATTAATATAATATCTGTGGAAATTGGATTTTACATTTATTTGATGTAGCAAATAAACACAACGGAATGCATCAAGCAAATATAAGGACACTATACGTTGACTCATAGTCTGACGCTTTATCAGAAAAATATAATCGAATTTGAAGTAAAGTGTCAGTACCCCTGTCCATTTTAAATTGAGGCAATTTAGGCATAAAACTTAAATGAAGTCTGCAGTTTTGTTATGATGCAGATGCAGGGCCCATTAAAATTACTGCGTTTCCGTAGCTGAATATTCGTATATTCTTCCAGACACGCATGAGAGCGCTCAAAATACAAAAACGTCGTCTTGCTAGCTTCGTCTTGACGCTCATTAATGGCTCATGTGTTGACAACCACGCTTCCTCTGTAGCAGTCACTCGACTCTGAAATTAAAAAAAAAAACTTTCATGAGAAGAACGTAATTTTAATTTTAAAAACAAAACTTAGGTTAGTAATGGTATATAATAATGAATACCAAAAACAAAATCTGGACAGAATATGTCTTTGTAGTGTGTTTAAGAATCTGCAGACGAATTCACTGTTACGGACCTCTTCTGAATTTACCATATTTCTCATTTGCATGATATTATTTCTGTGTGCAACAGGCCCTAAAATAACTTCATATTTGGTCATAAAGTTTTTGTAACACGGTTTTATTCTACGTATTAAATTTCGTAATGAGCTACCAAGAGTCTTTCCCTAGATATAGTGAATTTGCACCTAATATATTCAATATGATAAACATGAAGAGCAGACACAGAGCCCTTGTACGAGTTTTGTAATGAATCTTTTTAAAAAACCTTTCGTAAATTGAAGCAATTTGTGCAATTTTTAAAATTAAGTGGGGTGTTATCTCTAATCCATACAGTAGGCCTGCTCTAGTCTGCACGGTTACCTTCACTCATGTCTAGTGTGGCTGCTAGGACACCAAATGCTGCTGTCTAATTAATAACGCTATCTGTAGAGAGTATCTTTTATCTGTGACCTGAGCTGTGCAACTGTCACGGGACATAGCGGCGGATGAAGCCTTGTTGTGCGATAAAGCTGCCGTGCTGTCATCCGCTATAAGAGATATGCTCTGTAAATACTCTGCTGTTTTGTTGGTAGGCAACCAAATATGTTTCTTGCATAAATATGTCACTATGTGGCATCACAGAGTTAAATATTTCCAGAATGATGCCACATACGTCAGTTGCTAGAATCTTAACCTAATGACGAGAATACTTCATTATGTGAGCATTTAGCAGGATTCAAGGTTTTATTAAAGATGTGCGGTGTCACATAATTCCCCGCAGAACCTGATGTACATCATTGCAGATCACTCAAGAAGTCGGATTGTAGCTGTAATACTGTATTGTAGCGCGCGGTTGCATATGTGATGTGGGCGTGTGGTTACTCTGAACAACAATTGAATGACACATCGCTCATGAAACGGCAGTTTGTCGTAACCCACACAGTTCGTCAGACTGAGATTCCCACATTACTAGACAGCTGAGTTACAAACACACCTTCTGTCAAAATTTCGTGTCCACAAAAAATTCCTTGTCCTTATATTTTCGTAAAAACATAACATGCATAAGTATTGGTCTGTTGAGAATCGGTGAAGTTTATACTGTCTCCTGTAAAACTGTGTATCGGTGGGTTGCGACAAATTGCTGTTTCGTGAGCGATATACTATTTATCGTATTTATGAACACCTGTTTACATCATACATTGGAGTGCACGAACAATGGACCTGATGATAACTGTACAGCAGTCGAAACGTATTTTTTACCAATAGAATATTTAGGTGCTTAATGTAAAGACGTCGTAGGAATTACGATGACCGTGTGGTGAGCAGGTAGCTACTGATTGTAGGAGAATAGAGAAACTTCCCGAAGATTGGACTCTGAATTCTATTTGAGTTTCTCTTTCTTTCTTTCTTTCTTTCTTTCTTTCTTTCATTCTTTTCCTTCTTCCCCTTCCATCAGTACTCGCAATTAAGACAGACTGCATTGCCACATTGGTGTTCAAAGTCGGTCGTGAAAAGCTTACTCATTTGCCCCATCATTTAATGTAACATGTCTAAAGGGCCTATTATTTTATTATTATTATTATTATTATTATTATTCAGGGATTAACGATCATGCGAGCAGTGAAGGCATGGCAAAGAAAACAGAAATAGGCGTATTTATTTTTCCTTCTCCTTGTACTTACGGCGAAGGGTTGTGACAGGAAGAAAACTAAAATGTCACAATAAAGTATACGTGTGTGAATGGGATTCATCCATAGTGTTATAATGGGAAAGGAAATAAACATGAATAAATTGTTCACACTTTTTTTGCTTCCGCTACATATTCTTCTGGTCAGATTCTGCGGCCCCTCGGCGCTTTCCTGAAGGGTCGAACACATGGAAGTCAAAAGGTGACAGACCTGGGCTGTATGGGAGGTAGTCCAGCACATGGAGTCAGCGTGTTCTGGACAGTGGAGGTAACATAAAGAGGGGAGTTCTGGTGAACATGGTAACGCACCTCGTATGCATGTCTGGACGGTTGAAGGTGTTGTCCGGGTCCTGAATGAGACCGCAGTGGTTCTGTATGGACGCACTGTGCACATGGAACGCCGAAATGTAACCGTGTCACAGTGAACCGTTTGCTCAGGTTTGAGTTCGCAACTGATACGCCTACGTCATTCACACAGCCACGCGTAAACATGCGCCCGGCCGTATTCGCTAGCGGAGCCGCGAACAGGTTTCTTTTGAACAACCCTCGTATTTTTACAAATACAAAAGTATACAAATTCTGGTCCCGCACTATAAAGATTCATACATTCTACTGCTTACAAAGCCAGCGTGAATTGTTTTTCTTGTGTTTATTTAGAAACTTTTTGCATTAAATCAAAAAAAGTTTCAAATAGAAGTTATAGTTCTTGATGTGATATGTGTACCTATTTTATTCCGTGCAACAAAGAATTTTACAACGACCCATTCCTCAGCAAAGAATAATAATCCTTTGTGTTTTTAAGATGAAATTTTAGTTTTAGAAGGAGAGTCAGATAAGACCTCCATATAATACGTTAATTTCCGGGGTAACACATTATTATTATTATTATTGATTCTTTTGTTGTGTTGTTTGTGTGTGTTTATTTGTGTAATTTGTGTTGTAATTATTTTGTGCTAGTTTTGTAATTGTCCTTTCCCCTGTTAAACGAGCACTTTATTAAATGAAAATGGAATTGAATTATTATTATTTCATCGTCATCATCATTGTTGTCGTAGTAAGTAAATGCAGTAGGAAAACGATTGTCTCTTCGTTCCTCGCGGCATACAAAAACGGTAAATACAAAATTGTTTCTCTTGGAGACACGACTCTATTTTTCTTTAAAATACTCGCCACGTGCCCGTCATAGGACGGGCTGCTTTAATAGTCATGCGATACTACACCGATATATAGTAACCGTAGAGACCAAACCACACAATTTCGACGTCGAGAATTCTTTATTCGTTGAGCACACCAAGCGTCATTGTCATTTATCAAAGTGCTGCCATATGGTTGTACTACGTTGTATTACAGATATGCTCGATGTTTAACTGTTTCTTCGACTTCAGCTCATGCCGCACGGAGAACGTGCTCTCTGTCCGCATTACATGCTCGATGCTCAACTGTTTCTTCGGCATCAGCGTGTGCCTAACAGAGAACTGGAGTGTAACTCATCTTTGGTGCGAGTCACTGAGTCACTCACACGTAGGGTATTATAAAAACTATATTGAGCACACGGTACCCAACGAGCAATCTCGAGCCCTTGTAAGTAATTCCAGTGACGCTCGTAAACTCAAAATAGCCTGTTTCTGTATGATCCAGTGCGTATCATAGCACCTAATCCAGTGCATACCATTACGAACTATTTCTGTATGATCCAGTGTATACCACCCTTTCCATATGATCCACTTGAATGTTAAGCCTCCAATCCAAACTTAAGTCTCCCAAATGGTTTCATCCCCTCAGAATTTCAGACTAGAGTTGTGTATGAATTTGTCATGCGTGCTTCATATACATGTAATTGGTTTTATTAATTACTTTATGAAATGTATGTTCAACTACATAAAATATATATTCTACACATTCCATGCCTACGGTATATTTTGTATGGCATTAATGCGATTATTCATAGCGTACGTTTTTGTTTTGTACGTTATTTAATTCTTGGTTCCATTTTTTCTCTTACTCTGTTCTTTTTGCGTCATTCCTTCGCCTCTTTTAAACTCCTGTTTCTTGCCAATGACGTCAGTAACGAACTGCATTATTATTGTTATTATTATTATTTTTAATTACTTTGTGGCTGTACTCTCTGTTTCAATAATACGGCACTAAGTGAGTTCATTCAATTCATACGATGTTTTATATGAGAATTCCGAAGTTGCCTGGCTGTTCTTTCAGTTAATGGCCTGTCAGACTTACTGGCACAGAATTGAGTTAGAAGTATCTGGTATCGGGAGGTTTTTAATAAGGCTATCTCATGTCCGTTGTAATTGGAAAGTCATCTCACCACGGCAGGCAACAGGTGTTACATTGGCTGCTGAATACAGCGGAAACTCAACAACAAAGGCATTCAAAAATAAAATGAAATAAAGAAAAACGTAAAACAAACTCCACAGAAAATAAAATAACTGAGGTAAGAATACTCGGAAATGAACAATGATTTTTCATCACTGCTTTTAAAAAGAGATTTCAAATGGAAATAGTATTAGAGTCAAACCCGTGAAATGAAACCATACGCCCTACCGCAGTCATTTGTCTTTTGTGTCCCTCCTTTTGAACACAACAAATTCTACCCGTCCTCCCATTCCCCTCAAGATTACAAGAGCTTTTCTCTAATTGTCTGGCATTTGGAAGAGCTACCGTGGTGCCATCATGCGGTGGGTCCCCGCATCATTTCTCACACACAATGTGTCATTCTGTAAAAAAAAAAATTGTTGTTATAGTTGGCGAGAAACTATTAAGAGAGCTGTAACACTTGAACAGCTATACGTGAAACTGTTTACTGCTCCAAATGTCAATAATCTACGTTTCAAAAGCCGTACCACATCTTGAGATCGTCGCTCGACTTAAACATCTGTGGTATGCAAGGAGAGGTTCGTATTTTTGTGTTTTGCTGTTAGTTGGTAACTTACACTCTCTGTACACTTACGCATTTCTGGTAATTAAAAGAACCTGAAGTTCCTGTCATGATCTTGCATCCTAGCTGCTGCACGCTGTGGTGTGTGAAACCCTTAAACACACTGTTTTAAAGAGACTGCTAACTACAGCGGGTCTTATTTTACTAGAAAACTTGAAGGAGAGTCAACTCTGCGGAGCAGAATCCTTCTTGAGCCGTCAGTGATAGCTCAGGCAGTCACAATCTGCCGCTGTTCTGTACCCATGTTCTCGAGATACAGCTATTGCTCTCTCCCTGATGCAGAGGAATTCAGTCTCCACATGCCCATCTTACTTCCTGATTTTCACTACATTTTCAAAATTTTGTTGTTACATGTCTTTGTAGCTGAAGTAGCAGTTGGGGTAGCTTTGACGGTTAACGTGCATACTGCTCCAACTTTTCAGATCACAATTTTTCTTATTACAAGATTATGAAATTTCAACAAATTCTTATTAACTCGATTACATTTTCGCTATTTCACAGCTTTCATTCGTAATATCACAGTACTGTAAATCACGTTATAACAGTATGTTTCAAAGATATGTTCGTGTAAATACAGCGTCTCATTATTATTATTATTATTATTATTATTATTTGTTTTGTTGTGTTAGTTTTATTTTGTCCTGTTCCTTGTCCATTGTTATTTGTGTTTGTTTGTTGTGCTGTTTCTGTAATTGACCATCTAGCTGTTGATTCGGCACATTAATAAACCAGAATTGAATTGAATTGAATTATAGCCACTTCTATGTTTTATGCCATCGATGCCAGATCCAGCGTAATCTGCAAGGTACGCTTTAATTTTATACTCCCATATTCTCCATCCTGTGTCATTGTATCCAACAGTAATCTTCTTTTGCACACAATGTTAAATTTGATTATCTACCAATAATGGCGTTTTTGGAATTAGATTGTCATCCATTGCAATGCTCTTCAAAGAAATTTATACATGTACATATATATCTCTGATAAGTTTGCGTAACCATATTTAATTTAATTGCAAATTAATTTCTTTATGAACTTAAACCATCTTTAGGAATTGCGGCATTAGCCAGAAATTCCACCACTGAGTTCTTATGTTTGACGGATGATGAATGATGCAAGGAATCGGATTACGAAGGCCGTATAAAAGTTACACACGAATATTCACTTTATCCTGACAGAAGTCTGCAGGTACCCCGAAAGAAAAAATAACGATTCTTTTTAAGTCGCCACGTAAGTTAGAAAATGCGATTCATAATTACATAGTACCTTTTATCGCTTAATATGTTCCAGGAAACTCGTTATTTGCTTCATTATCATTCTTAATACGATGGTTCGAATAACATAATAATGGCAGTAGCTGTAGATATACAGAGGTTTCCAATTATTTCTTATTATTGTTATTATTACTGACATAGGATTCACTGTAACTGATTGTTTGTTGATGGATGGTACCATCAGATCCGTAATATAATATATGTTATTGGACAGGGCACAATTCTCCGAATGTAATGTCGTTGTGCAGCTCGTGAATGGCTGGTCTAACAGCACAAAAAAGACTATAAAATACTTTAAGAGGTGGCAAGTGTCATAGAATTCAAAGAATATAAAGAAGTTATGTTTGAAAGATAACATTCTATTCGTTTCAACAGAATGCCCTTTTTAACGCCAGGAAATACTGTTATTGAACATTTAATGTGGTTTATACGAGGATATTCATATATTTAGCAATAAGCTGAGCATAGTTATGTAGCACTAATTCTCTAGACTTGTATTCAGGAGTTACTCTTTCGACTCTGGCTCTGTTAACTGGTTATCTGGCTGAGAATTTCCGCGTCTTCGCTCAATCCCGCAGACCCACACAAATTTACCTACGTTCTTTGTGACCATCTTTCCATCGCATTCAGTGCTATATACCCGCCTTAATGTTAGGTAACCATGTAACCAGTAACCAAAAAATAAAAGACAGTCATAGAGCGTTTTTGTGTTTAAGCCCTACAAGTGCAGGCAAGTTTGCAGTAAACGATTAAACAGTTTTGAAAGGCATCTTAGTAATGATAGGACTGGTTATAAAGAATGTCGGTAATGTCTGTCCACTGCCTTTTTAATTTCGCTCTAGAACATGCCATTCATCCCAATAAACTTTGAGAAAGTGGAATTAAAAGTCCTAAATGAGATACGTCTTTATGTTTGCTACAGTCATTGATTGGGGAAACTGTATCTACAATAAATAATAAGGTAGAACCACTTACGTAGTATATAGGTCAAAAATGAAATTAGTTCAGAAGTAAACCTAGACAAAACAAAGCATATCAGCATGACACAAAACCAAACCAGCGTCAACTTAATAATAGCTGTAGCTGACTTATATGTCAGGATTTTAGTGTTGGGATAAATCTATCTAATCGAAAAGAAGTTTATATTAAAATTAGAAAAAAACTCGAAATGCTTGTTTTCACTCCACGGTCTATTATCATTTTATCCTCATACCATCAAAACGGAGTCACTGCTTACAAAATAACAAGTAGGCCCTATATTTTTCATGGCGCAACAGCCCCTAGTGGGCCAGAGCCTCCTCGTTATCGAGGCTTCACGATCACACTCAGACACAACGCACTCGGTAGGAGTCCTCTGGACGATGGATCAGCCCGTCGCAGAGATCTCTACCTGAGAACACACAACACTCACTAGAGACAGACATCCATGCCTCTGGCGAGATTCGAACCCACAATCCCAGCAAGCGAGCAGCCGCAAACCCACGCCTTAGACCGCGCGGCCACTGGGATCGGCAAAATAACAGCTATACCATCTGGCTTTTAAGGGTGCGCTTACTTTTCCTTCGCTTTTCCTCAGCTCTTGGTTCCAGTCCCCACTCTGGTTCGGAGCCGCCCCAAATTCAGGTTGTTTCTGTTGGCTGTCTTGACTGTCGTTCTGCAAACAGCATGAAACACCGCCCTGTAACTCCTGTCTGAAGGGCAAACTTAAACTTTAACACTGCGACTCCACATTCGCTTGCCGAGGCACAATCCGACCTCTATACGATATTTCCCGCTTCATAAAAGGACTGGCAATCCAGTCTGAGCTTTTTGATACAGCTGTGCCTCTAGCCTTCCTTAACTTCCGTCAGTAGATGGAGGTGAGTGGTTTGTGTCACGCCTCGGCCACTTTAACCCCAGGAAAAAATCCTCCTGTACCTATTGCCAGGAGGGTGGGTAGGCTTTAGAGCCGATCCAGACGCAGTTGCGAAGAGAAATACCGCTTCCGCCACAAATCGAACACCGATTCCCCAGTTTTCCGGCCCGTGGCCTCATCACACTCTACCGCCGAAATTACTAGGTTTATCTCCACGTCATATTTTCTTGCTTGTTCCTTTTATCTCTGTCACTTGTGCACCAGGAGTGCGTAGTTGTTCGGGCAAGCGAGCCTACACAGGCACACTACTTATGCCCTTGGAAGGTGAACTGGAAAACTCCGTGCCGCTCTGATTAATGACAGAAATTTTTATAACAGAAAATATTTTCTTTCTATTGTATGATTCAAGTTGTAATAAATTGCTTCAGTTTAATCAACGTCACATGGTTATCAAGAGCCATTATTGGTGTGGCATAGTTCGGGGTCAGAATTTTAATGAATGGAATTTAGCTCATTCATTTACTCCCTCTACTCATTCTTCTCCCTTGCATCTCATGCGCCCTTTCTACAGGCGGGGCGTGATGGAGTTAACTTCGGGCCATCTCCAGAGAATGGTGACGTGAAAGAGCAGGGGTTCAACTCATGCAGACTCACTGACATGCGGAAGGATAATTTGTATATTTAATTTATGTCAGTGGCGATAACTTTTACGAGATGTAAAATTATTTGCCCTTGTATTCAGTAAAATGTATTTTTCTATGAACTGATTTCAGTGATCTCTTTATATCGAGATCTTTGACGTACTATTTGTATTTCAATTACAAATGATTAATCTGATACTGACCAGCTGCCAGTCATCGGAGAGACCGCGATACTCCACCGAAACTCTCCAACCATCGATAATAAACGACACTAATCGATAGTGATCGTACTTTAGTACCTGTATTGAAGCTTTTACAGAGACTGAATTCAATAAGATTCCCTTGGGCTGACAGCCGCCTCAGGTGGTTTTAGTAAACCAAGGTTCCAGAGACGGACTCCGTCCTCATTATCAGGGTTTTGGTATCAGAACTCTGATGATGCAGACGGAGGCCTGCTAATAAGCCAGATATTATTTCAACTTCACTAATACAAGGGAAACGTATTAATGTCTCGAGATGTTTAAACGGTAGCGGCTGAAACATTCTGTGCCTGGGTCTGCTTGTTCTCGTCTTTGTGTGCGCCTTCTTGCCGTGACGGGTCGCAGGGCGACCGGCAGTAGACTGCTGCTGGATGGATAGGTTCCCACTCAAAGGGGTTTCAATGACTATGCAAATAAGTTATTAAACTTCAGGTGAAACGTCATATATTTTTCACATTCCACTGACTTCGTAAAGCCAGAAAACGGGGACCGAGGGAAGGGGGTGCTTTCCCTCGCTTTGCTTTTGCTCCAGAATTTATAAAGTGGCATTAGAGCTAGGAGACGTGTACATATAGAACTCTGCCGACATGAATCGAACACGGCGCTAGAGAAATTCCATTAAAAGAGCTAGAAAACAAATGACGTACACAGAAAGCTACTTCCATACCCTGTGGTTGATCTATATACGACGTATATAGGAGTTTCCACGACACTGAGTCGAGAAATAGGACACAGTCATATGTGACGTCACGCATAGGCAAGTGTATTCAAATCAAAAGGGGGAGAGGCGTTTTTTTGAAATCCACATGTCAAGGATTATTACTGGCATGGAAAGAATAGAGCGGGAAAGTTTTGTTCTCTAAGAATTTATTATCGTCACTTGAACAAAGGCAGAAAACGATCCACTATTCCAGTTTAACAAAACATACGAGTCAGAGTAAAGTGACTTTACCATCGTATGAAGTCACTGATGTGACACTCTGCTGATTGAACTCTGCAGCAGCCTTAATCTTTGTCCATTGATTATTATTTGCAATTAAGCATATCTCGTTTACCTTTGGCTTTTTGATCGGTTTCTGTTCGCTTCACAGCAGCCAAAGACTGAGTGTAATTCGAAGTCTCGTTGCAACAGCTGTTTTGAAAACACGTCACTTTAGTAAGAGGTTAAGTTTAGCCAACGTTATGAATGTAATTCAGAGTAAACTGCACATTATATCGAACTCCGTTGTATTATGAGTTAACATTTTGAAGCCTGAAATTTGCCTACACTGTACGGAGTACCCTAAACGTTGCTTTACTCATATAACAGGGAAACACTATATCATTTACAACCAACGTTTTGTCTGCATTCACTCTCTCAGTAAAGCGCGTTTTAGGACATGCTATGTATAAAGATGCAGTTCACACATGAAATGGAACATGGCGTGCTTGTATCATAATGATCAGTTCGTTAGTTCTCTGTAGGGAAGCAATATTTATTGTGACAGTCGTACGAAGTACCTAAATATATGGTGCGGAAAAATGCAGTGTTTTGTAAATGTTAAACGCGGGGGGACATGTAATAACCAGTAGACTTTAAACGTTTAATATTTTTTCATTTCGTGCAATGGACACGTAAAACACATATTCGTATTTAGAATTGAAATGAAACTTCACATCTCTTAGAATGCCACTGACGCTTGCTTCGTAAAGAGACTGCACGGAATGGGTAGGTACTTGTAAAGGTATATGGAACACAACCTCCAATGTAGGAAGGATTAAAGTAGGGTCAGCGACATAGAAGTGGCCTGCAAGGAAGTTAAGGTACACTGTAATTCATAACACTTCCTGTACTGGCTTGTACTGTCTGAAACGAGGTTTGAAGAGATGGCGTGATTGCAAATAATTATAGCAGCGCAATCAGCGGTACTGGTAGTAGTGTTAGTACCAGTAAATGATATTTTGTTGGAAGAGCAAATGTTGGGGACTTCTAGAACACAGACTTAGTAATATTATTCACTTACCTGCAACTGGGTGTGAGGAATCAAGCCTGCATTCGGCTGTGTGCTAATCAGTTTTGATTATCCTGTGCTAGTCAATCAGTGTGTAATGTTTTGTCATTCGTTGTCGGCGTATTTGTAAAGTTTACTGAGGTGCAGTCGGTACTAATAATTATAGGTATTTAAGATTTTCAGCTAAGAACTTTTCTCACGAGGCTCTGTGACCTGCGGCCCCTTAAGAACAGGACCCCTTCCTCAGTTTACAGGAAGAGCACATATTCGTATTTGGATGCAGGCTCCTAGAGAGCTAGGAACTTCGTAAGATACACTGTAGTGTAGTGTGTCTGCATTTGCAGCTGCACGGAAACCTACTTACATGCTTTCCTTCTCAGTGCCTGTTGACTACGACCCTCATTTCGATCACGATCGTCAAGTTAACACAGGTTCGTATGCCGGTCTTGGCACATACAGCGTATGGATTGGAAGGCAGATATGGATCGGGTTTATTTCTTACCATTCACAGGTAACCTAATGCACTATACTCTTTAACAGCCGAATCTCAGTTTCAGCCATTGATATCGTGTCGTTAAGTGGCACATAAAACATAAGTAGGCTAATATTGCTTTACAATCCATGGCATTAGGTACATATGTTTTATTCTGTCTGTTGCAGCTGAGATTTGCAGTAGATGTAGCGTGTAACGTGTAACCTTGTAATCTTACTTCTGAGTCGTTTGTTGCCATGCTCTAGTCAAAACGGTCAGATGGTGTCGAAACACGTCGCGCCGTACGGTGGTTAACTGCATTCGGGAAGCTACGAGACAAATCAGTGGCCCGCAAACCGGATGAATTTCGTGATTTTCCACCACCCTTCCGGCAAATCTCTGAACAGAAACTTAAAATCGATCACGACCTATTCTTTCCGGATCTTTCCAGTTTATCATTAAAATCCATACGCCCTTTCTACACAATGTAACCTATACAGATAACAGAACGTCGTCAGTCCAAGCAAGAAACAGTAATGATAAATTCCCTACTGTTCACGCCTTTAATTTGATATTGATAAGAGTACGATCCGTGAAGACAGACGATGTAGCGTGTATTGGCAACACAACACACAAAGATGGCTGGTTATGATAAGGCGATCCCTTAATGACGGGTTGCCATGACGACGCTAGTGGGCTGGCTGATCGAAGCCCGTGCGGAGAGGGGGCGGCTGGCCGGACTACTGGCCGGCGGTCAGGTGGGGGACGGCATGGCGCCGCCCGACCCGACAGCGTCCGAGCGTTCGACGGCGCTTGTCAAGGAGACAGTACGAGACAGATATTGCACATATAAAACTGGATAGATGTCAGCACTGAAGCTATAGGAACGGCCATGCGATTTACGTTTGTGACACATGTAACATAAATAGCTAAACGAATGCGAACGTAGGCCATATGCAGCAAATGACAGTCAGTTTGGAACCCATCTTAAACATATGCAAGAGCCGTGCTATGGACCTGGGGTTAGTCGCCGGTCTGTCAAGCAGAGTCCCGGGTTTGATCCCAGGGCAGTCCATGTGGAAATTGTGCTGGACAAAGTGGAAATGGGACAGGTTTTTCTCCGAGTGTTTCGGTTTTCTCTTGTCAGTAGACCAGTCATTCCACTGATACTTTATACTCATTCATTCATCAATCACCGACGCGAGGTATATATATAACCTACGAGTATCTTAGCAATTAACACCGCCGATAATAACACGCCCTTAAACGTGTGTAGTAATTGTAAAGCATTTTTCAGTACTAGGAGGCTATGCTCTTGTGTTCTTTCAATATTCCACTCCAAATTGCTTAACATAGGTACCCGTACATCCATGTTGTCTGATTGGGGATCTACTTGTACATTAAGTTGGCGGTCAATTCTCAAGTTTGGTCTCTTTGTCATTACGTGAAACTCAAAACTAAATTTTTCAAATTTCGATATGCTAATAGTATCAAGACCTACATACATTCCGTATACATTCTGAACTGTACGCTCGTAAAACATTAGTATTTATAATTTTGAGTAAGACACGTTACATTGTGAATATTAAATACCAAAGAAAGAGATCTAGATTTCTCATCTGGCGAGGACATTTCCCTCCTTCATGGAAGTCGAAAGATCGTTACTGTGTGCACAACAGCCCTGACCCATTGGACTCTAAACAAAGCTAGATATATAAACTTCACACACTCAAAACCTTCATTTTTATATTGCTTAATTAGGTCGTGCCAAGTAACCTTTCCGAGTCCTAGGTCCTACCTAACAGTTCGTAAAATGGTATTGTTTTTCCACCCGCGAAGTTTCGTTTGTCTCCCGCCAATGCTCCAAGCCGTAAGACCAGCCCATGTCGTCTGTCCGCGACTGCTCATTCAATACATTTGCACCTACCCTTTATATGTGAAAGGGTCTGCTCCATCACTGACTTTATTATTTAATGAAATTCAATGTAAAAGGTTATGACTGTGCAGTGTTATATTTGTTTTGCACTCCTGCCAGCGTCATACTTTAAACAGAATCTTGAAATAACTCAGTACATTTTACTGACGCCATAGTCCTTTAAACTCGGTTTGGAATAAAACGACTGTAAAATAATAAGCCTATTGGCACCTTTTTATACGCATTTATATGAATTATTATTTTCGTCTCCTTTTAAGATCTTTTCCCTGACCTTCTTCCTGGAGGTTTTTAGTCTAATGGGCCGAATTATTTGGAATTGTTTCTATTACCATTTTTGTTACATGTTCTGAGAATTCTGTCTGGCTTATTGTATTTTAGAGGCAATTTATATATACGTATTTCGTGAAATAACTTGGTTTATTTTTCATCTCTTCTATGGTAACCTGCTACTGGTCTCAAGAAACACACCCTTGCTAACTCAGTTCTTGAAGCTTACCTCAGTTTAGATCCCAACAATCACTGCCTTAAAGGAGAGGTAGTGTAACTAAACTTTGTAATGTTTCGGGAATGTATGCTGTTGGTTTTTGTGAAACGGATTTCATGGTACTGTCATGCAGACAATTTGAAGCCTGTGTTGTTTCTATCATAACTCTTTTCGTAGTATTATCTATGACAATTTTTGCCCTCATAATTCTTTTCCATTAACAGAAAATGTATTTGCATCAGTTACAGGGACTTTCATATTGTACACTGAGGTCGTTTCAAGCACTGCGCTAACAACATGTTTTGGTTTTGTATGTGTATGTTGGTATGCATGTGTGTCGGTAACCGTGACTTCACCTACGTTTCTCGCGAAGTTTGGTGTTGAATTTTCGTGCATAAACCAAGCCCAGGTGTTTGGTTTGTGTGTATAAACCAAGGATTGTCTTTGGATTTTTGGGCGTAAGTGAAGGTTAGATTTTGGTTTTGTATGTATGTATATGTTGGTGTGCTTGACTTCACCTACGTTTCTGGCGTTCGATCGATGTTCACAACAAACATTCAATGTTATTTCCAACAATGTGACTGGAGTAACGTGGCATAAATGAAGATAGCGTATATGTGTTACTATATAGCATTTACAGTCGTCAGTAGGACTTACGGCTTCTGTCACACGTACACGTCTGTCGGTGAACAAAGAACTGCAAACACTTCAGTAACTCACAGACAACAAATCTCGCCGTTATTTTACATCAGTTCACAAACGTTGTTACAATATTCAAGTAAAAAAGAGAAAGAGTTAGCGTACGTGGAAGGGAAAAGAAATACATACAGAATTTTTCTCTGGAATCCAGACACAAAAATAACTTTGGAAACCGTGGTAAAGACTTGGGATAAGAGTAAAGTGGATTTTAAAAAACAGGGTGTGAAGATGTGAATTAGATTCAGTTGTCTCAGGTTAGGGTCCAGGGGCCGGCTCGTATTAACATGTCAATAAACCTTAGGTGTCTGTAAGAGAGAGGAAATAGGGATACAACTTTTCTAACCCACTATTAGTGTTTCAGTAAAGACTCTGTCTCCTTTGAAGTGAACATTATTTTGTTACGAATAATTGCACCACTGTTCTGTATGTCTGTCATTATCGTATCCTGGTCTTATTTTCGCCTCATTGAGACCTAAAGGGTGACAGTCACATGGAACTGATCCACCTAGTCCCAAGATTTGTAATGTATGTAGCTTCACCTAAATGCGTTCCTACGCCTCTAATGTGCTTTACTTAGACACAACGGGACAACTTCATCTTTGTTTATGTATATTACGATATTCTGTACCGGTCATAGCAGTTGAATCATTAGCACTACTGATTCATATCCAGGAGGTCCTGGATTCCATTTAAGGCCCAAAGGTTAATAATTCTGCTATCTGTTTCAGTCTCTGCAAGCAAGCAGTTTTGTAGCACCTTCTGCCATAAGTATATCCTTTAAAATTCTTTCATAAATATCATCCTTTTCGTATAGTATGTTGCTGATATCTCGCTAAGCAATACCAGAAACAAAAACGTCTGAGGAAAGCCTAATTCTTTATAAAGTTGTAATAAAAAATGTGACTGGATTTGAAAATTTGGTCTTATAAATCCAACATTACAATTCGGGGGTCGGGGAAGTTCTTGTAACAGCATTTATTTTTCCCACCGTCAAAGAGGCCCGGTTCGAGACTTGGCGGGACTTGGCACACGTGCACGTGCATCAAAGATAGACGGATGTCTTTTCGTCCGTTTTCTCTGATTTCCTACGCCCCGTTTCACGGTTTTGCTGCAGTTTTAATTTAATAAGGATGGCCCCTTAATTTAAAGTAATCTGTGTCCAAAGGACAGTATCTCTTTACTCGTCACTGTAAGCGGCAAACACTCAACACTGGCACGCACAGTGTCCGTCCTCACAAACCTCACTCTGGATGCCGATAGCCGGAAATGTGTTTCGGGTGCCAAATCTCTTTGGTTGATCTCTTGCCAGTAACATACCTGAGGTTCACACGGTCTTTGCTTTGTTAGAATTACACGCCATAACAGCTTACGGCTGTTTCTGGGTGATCAGTTGTGCTTCGTAAAATGTGTTAATTCCAGCATCACCCCTCAATTCAGAAGACACACTACGGGAACTCGTCTCATTAACCCTACTTAAGGGCCGGTACTTACTTTATATACCATCAGGTTTAATATTCTGCACACAGAGTGTATTATGTGATTTTAGGCGCGTTTGAAAAAGTTACCAAAAGCGAGCGACTGTTGCTGTCGTCATACGTGTCCATTCGCGTGTAATGACTCTGCTCCTGCTGGACGGACATTCGTGAAACTTTATACTTGGCGATTTTACTCAGATCTATCGAGGAAGTTAAAATTGGACTAAAATTCGACAAATATAACAGGCACTTTATATGAATAGCTAGTACGTTTATGACAATACTTTGCTCACTAGCGTTACCACGGTGCAGTCGGTAGTAACCGATAACGATAGTAATCGATAGTAATCTCAATTGTTTTTTCATGAGATTTGCGTTATGCTTAGCCGAAAAAATAAATACGTTCTATCATAATATTTAATATTTATAATAATAATTATTATTTTTTCCTTTGTAGGAAGGAACTACGCTAAAAATGGACCTCAGAAAAATAAGACGTGAGGTTGTAACTGGATACACCTTGGTGTTGATGGGGTCAAATGCTAGGATTTTGCGACCATAGTAATGAAACTTCCGATTCAATGTAACAAGATAGGCAAGTACGTATAACGTAACATGGTGGCGCGTTCGCGTAATGCTTATACCTTCTCGGTTATCCTAACAGCCTGATGCCATTTTACTCGAAGAGAGCGCTTTTGTGGCGGTTGAATGTCGCTGCAACAATAAAACGCACTTAGGTCTTCCTGTAAAGAGTACGATATATTTGCCCGATGTTAATAAAATTTGAATTTTGTCGACAGATTTTCATGAAAGTTCCCTATAGCAAGTTTCACGGAAATGCGTCCACTGGTAGCCGCGCTGATACGTGCGGACAGACGGACAAATGGAAGGACATGATGAAGCTAATAGGCGCTTTTTTGCGAAGTAGCTGACAGATTTAAAAAGAAAAAAGTATCGTCTTGCAAATGTAATATTATTCATTCCGTGTGTTGTGCTTGTAATAATTTGTATACACCAACGTATGTGCCCTGTGTACACACTTCCTGCACAGGACACATCAATACTCGCCACAGGGACTTGATCCTTAAGGATCGAAAACGTCGACTTTAGATATTTTATATATATAACTACATTATAAACAATGGTATGGCAATTGATTTTAAACCAAGAACGTGTTAACATCGTACTGGCCATATTATCCATATTATTGTATTGGCAGCTGCTATTTTATATATGCTATATATTTTTAACTGCGCATGTGAGATTGATGTATTAATATTATATATTCCTCCGTATTGACGTCTCCCTGAAGATGGCGATTTATCGCTGAAACTTGTACAAGGGTTCAAGTTTACGTATAACTTGTTATTTTATTGTGTGCATATGTTGGTGTGTGTAAGTGATATTGTCATGCAATCTGTTTTCAGTTTTGTACACTGTTGTCATTCAAAGTGACGACAACTAGCTAGTTAACCCCATGCAGCAAAGCCCCTCTCGAGAATCTGACGGTCGTTACCTTCGTCAGTAAATTCCCACCTAGCAAGTTAGTTCAACTGGTGACGCTTTTGTCTTGTGTTCTGCGGTTGCCTGCTTTGAATGTCGGTGGGAGCACCGACTGTTGTGATGTGTGCCGTAGTTTTCCTCAGTCCCCCATTCATACCGGGATAGTAGCCTGACTAAACCCTATCAGCCTTATTCTACGTCCTTTCCATTTTATGACTGTTATGCAATCATTTGACGCCATATAGGCCGAGTCACAGTGTAAGTAAGCAAACTAGAAATAAATGAATAGATAAATACATATCATCTTCTCTGCCATTTATAAAATCCGAAGACTTGCAACCTATTTACAGCAGTACGCCACTGTACCCTCTCCTGAGCCAAATGAGTCCACTTTACATCTTCGCGTCTCATTGTCAGGTTATAAGAAATATCGAATCATTTCCACTGAGCAGTATGCTTGAAAATTTGATAACTGCTTTTAGACATCCGACTTTTCAAGCTAGTGTTCCCAACATTCCGCTACCTATCACTGTCCTGAAACATATGAATGTAATCCTACACTCCCATCTATGTCTAGGTATGGCAGGTGGTTTTTACCATTACCGACTTCAAGTTTTGTAGATATTGGACAAATTCTTTGTGTCCGACAAAGTTCTTGTAAGTGATGAATATTTGCGTTTCATGCTTATTGTTTCTCACATACTGCAGTAACCGGATTTCATCCAAAACGTGCCGTCAAACATGTTACCATTACATAACTGCTGCTGGGAAACGCTGTAATAACCTCGAACAGCCATCTGTGCAACGCGGTGCGATATCGCTGCGCTGACGACATCTATTGCCTGCCGTCCTAACTATCCGAACCTGTTTGCTTCCTCGCTGCATTGCGTGGTGGTTTGCCTGCAGGAGAAACCAATCGCGTTTACTCTCCGAGCCATGCGGTATTATAACCTGTTGTATATACGTATCGTTTTACTGAGAGGACACTCACCATTCAGTGTGTCTGTAGATTACAGGTTAAGCTGTCCTCTTGTCAGAAAATTTTCCTTTCATATTGAAAAGTTGGCTTTTCTTCTGTTATGAGCGGGGATTGTGCGAAAGTGTTGTCCGATCGTGTATGTGAATTCGTAAATTACTGTTTGTAGGTCATAAAGCGATTCACTTCCTAATCGGGAGCGTGTCCATAACGAAAGCTAGAATTCAAGGATTTTCATAAAATTCTGTGTCCATTAAACGTGAATTTACAATTACCAAAACGTATATTCACCAAAATATCTTCATCATCTTGGTGTTTTCATTTCTCTGTTTTAAGTCAGTCTTAACTGATTTAAGGAGTTCTTCATAAACACCGAAAGTATTAATTTTAGCTCATATAAGGGATGCCAATACCAAACGAGCCTTACTCTTTATGAATAGTAACATACAGCCTGATTAAATTTACTTGGCACTCTGTTTAGATCGATATAACGAGCCCACATGGCGTAGTCGTTATAACGACTTTGTTATGGGTTGTATACCTGAGAAGTCGTAGTTCGATTCCCGAATTATAGCTCACCAAATCTCCTATCCACTGTCGAACAGGAAGTGTTTCCCCGGCAGTAACGCAGCCGGAACGTGAAGATCACCACTCACCTCCCTGTAGTGCCAAGCTTATGAGGAGGACTCAACCCCATTTGTCTGAAGACAAATAGCATTCACAGGGACACCTCTCCCTTATAAGCCTATTTCAGTGAATTGTAGTTTTATGTCTCAAGCCTTTGACAGTTGATTAACTGGAAGATCATTTTGTCTAAAAAGGAAAGTAGCTTCAAATAGCCTATTCTTATAGCCTCTTTATATTCGACATAAATGAAATAGGTAACGACCAGCTCTGTGTACTGATACAAGCCGTGGACACGGGCCTGCGTGTGTTTTAGATGTATGCTGTTTCAATCTCGGTTGTCTTAACCTGCTATCCTGAATGTAGTGTTCCGTATTTTTCTTCTTTGAGGGAGACTGCCGAGATAACAGCTTGCAGTCCTCAAAAGCCTGCTTTTAAATCCCTAATTACCTTCCATTTATTCTAGTCTTCCCACTGTATTCGACGCTACATAACGTATTCAAACCTAAATAAATTCTAGGAATTAATCCACTTAAGATTTATGTCAGTTTATATTTAAATTCCTATTAACAAGCCACAATTTTAAAAGCGAAAAAGATATTTCTGTGTTAGCCTTGATATAATAGGTCTGGGTACTAACTGCTGTGAGGATAATTTGCCTGATGTAAAACTCGAGATTGTTATTAGATGCTGATAATCTGTTTCACCCAATCTACCCTGAATTCATTGTTCTACTTACATGCGGCTAGGAGCAAACACTGCCGATCTGTTACTCACTAATTTTCCTCTTTCACTGTATATAATTTTCATTACATACCAGTACGTCTCCCAACACTTTGTTCCCATACGCAATGGGTATTCTTCTATCAGAGTTACAGCCGCAATTTTACAACATGTGTAAAGTGAACACGTAATACGGATTCTTGCCTGTCCCCCCACATGTTACTTTTATCATGAATATCACATTATTTACAGAATAAACCCAAATTAAACGCATTGGCTAGCAGTTCAGTAATAGTTCCGTGACAAACTTCTCTCTCGACCCATAAATTGAGGTGTAGAGATTCGAACTGAGGGTGTCTTTCTGAGAAAGCGAAGTTGTTGTCTGAGTCTACAGAGATGAATATTGTGCCTGACTGTGCGTTTTCCTTCCAGATAGAGATGTAGGCACATATCAGGCTTGCAGTAGTCGACCTAACTAATTTTGAATTCCATTTGCAACTTTACCCAAGTTAAGATTTCTCTATTCATTAAAATTTCATTTAAATTTAATAGCCTTGTGTATGTATATATATACACGTCTAACCCTTGTAAATTTAATCCCTATGAAATTACGAAAATAACATAAGCAGAATTCCTTACGTACATTTTACTATCATTTCTCTTCTTCTCTTTCTACCCGCCATTCTTCAAGCCTTCTCTTCTCCATGCTCCCATCTAGCAGCGACTTGAGACCTGTCTCGTCGCATTAAGGCTGCATGATGCTGACACCCTCCCATTGTTCTCTTCAACTTACGTTAATATAGGATATGTATATCACAGAGCTGAATCGAGGTTTAATTTTAGTGTCTCATCTCATTCAGAACTGGGGTGGATGGACTAATTTTGACGTTCTACAATGCATTGTTTCACTATAGGGTGCCACTTTTTGGCCTACTTTCCTGTTTTGTAAGCAGGTTATAATGACGCCCGTGTGTATTGTCACTCATACTAACGTCTGTACAAGTGCTTAGTGAAATTTGACGTGCAAGTCGTGCATGTAATTGTTACTTCCCTGTCATCAGCAACAACAATATACAGACGTTACGAATTTCTAAGGTGGGAATGACGGCGCTACTCCAAAAATCTCCAAAAATACACCACTCTTAGGGTAATTCTTTTCTTTAATTTAGAACTGCAGCATGATATGAATGTCGTTAATTCAGCCATTAGCGTACTTTCTGCTAAGAAGCTTTATTACAACGGTTTTGTTCATTGTGTTGTAACAAAGACTTTTTTTGTATGTTGTGTTTTTGTGTTGTAATAAGTAAAGCATAAACGAAGTCGTATAGAATTCGACCAAACAACATCTCTTATTCTGGCGGTACGCGGTGGCGCAGTTCTTGAGGCACTGCGCTACAAGCTGGAAGGTCGCGGGTTCTTCTGTTTGCGGTCATTGTAATTTTTCATTAACTTAATCCTTCTGGCCGCACTGTGGTCCTGGGGTCGACTCAGCCTCTGACAGAAAATGAGTACCAGGGGTATATCCTGGAGGATAAAGGCAGCCTGTGTGTAAGGCTGACAACCTTACCACCTTCATGTGCCGATTGTCTAGAAATTCTAGGAGCCTCAACCTCCTGGAGCCCTAAGGGCCTGTCCAGCTGTCATTTTACGGGTATTAGCTAGGTGTTCAAGGTGGACACGTGAACTTCGGCTTGAAGGCGGTTATAAATATATACAACTACAATTCTTTATGTGAAATTGCTTTTGTGTGTCAGTTACTTGCAAATATCGCGAAAGTGCATGTATTTGAGGTTGTTTTTGTAGATTTAACGCATTGGAAATCTTTACGTTTATGAATTACAGACGGCACTGGGTTTTTTAATTGAATGGTTGTTGAGTTACGTACAGTGCCTGTGATTCTCCCAAAGTGTATTGAAGAGTTTGATGGAAAATATGTGTAACATTGAATTCTTCCTGTAACGCCTTGCAATTTAGACCTACTGTGTAAGAGTGTTTGCAGTCTAATCACTCGACAACCCACAAAATACAGAGGAATTTACACAACGAGAAACTTCATAATTTGTACTCTTCATCAAGTAGTATGAGACTTATCAACTCAAGAGGATTACATGGGCGGGACGTACAGCACGCATGGGGACATAAGAAATCGTTCATAATTTAGTGTGGGAATCTGAATGTATGTGACTGCTTGAAACATTTAAGCATCGAAGGTAGTATATGCAGGCACTAAAGCAGATCTGGGACAAACATTGTATGAGGATGTAGACTGGATTCAATTGGCTCAGGATGTGGTCCATAAGTGGACTCTTAGGTCTCACGAAGGAATCTTTTCTTCCACGGAGCTCAAAGCAGTAGAACAGACAAGTATGATAGCCACGCTTCTCCTGTCTCTCTTCTCGCATGGCAAAAGCCGGAGTTCATATCGCACACGGCGGACCAACCTGTATGCTTGTGTGTGTTTTCCTACGATACGAATCCAAAACTAATTGACTTTTAAAGGTTTACGTCTTCTGGAATGTTACGCCGTGTCGATTGGTAAATAGTTACTGACGTTTCGTGGAATCGCAGTGCCTTCATCCTGGGGGTCAAGCAGTACAAAACAGGTTGGATTGCTTGACCCTGGATGTGAAGGCATAACGATCGTTGGAAACATCGGTTTAGTATTTACCAGTCGACATGATTTGATTTCCCGTAAATATTGACTGTTTAGCACCACCGCTATGAGAACCCCAAATCTCACATAAGTAACTTTAATATTCCTATAGATACTTTTACTACACCCTCACTGTGGTCGAAAGAAGCAGATTCTGTATCATATGTATAAATGTAACAGTTTATATAAAATAAAAGCATTAAAGTGGAAAGCAACTAGCAGTATTGTTATATTCAGTTCCCAACACTGTATTTTTCGTAGAAATGTGATGTTGCGGTAAAGATATGAACTCGTATTTGATTAATACCCCTGATGTGAAGTGCGCGTGGGCGTGCACTTTATTGCAATAGTATATTCGTGTGGTGTAGTGTATATGTTTTATACATCTCACATAATGAAAAATACTGAACGTAATGTTGATATATTAAATCAATACTTATACAATATATTGTTAGTAGTGACAGCCTAGCCTGCTTTCCCTGCGTTGCCATGGGAAGTTTTCTTCTTTGCCTGCGACCATTTTACGTACGTAGGCTGCTTCACGAAGGAACCTGAAGGCCTACTGACATTTTTATCATCACGCGTTTTCTATTTGGAAGTGTTGTCTATAAAACGTCGTTAAACAAGTTTTAGAGAAGTACTGTATCTTTAAACATATTTATGTGTTTTATTATTTTTTAGTATAATCCACACAAAATTTATTCACTGAGTCGGCTAAAAATAAGGATCCAAGATGTAAACTTTACATTATTAGATTTTATTATTGAGATGTCGTTTACTTTTATCAAACAACTTGGTAGTGGCAGCACTGTATCTCTCAAGCATTTTTGTAAACGGGTGCCTGGCACACGTAGCATGTATTTGGTAATAAATTTGTTAAATGATTATAGTTCTAATCGACGACCTCTTTTTTTATCCAGTATATCCCATCTTGGATTGCCCGAAGGTTTGTAAATATTCCTTTTAAAAATGTAATGTGACGTACACTTACGTTGTCTGTGCTACACACGAGACAGATTTGTACTGCTTTTAGACCATTTCTTTTCCTCTGCGCATCGTTACTCTGTGACATTAAGAGTGAATGTGCGCTTGTCTTGTCATATTTTGGTAAAAATTTGCAGCTATCGTCAGTGCGAATTAATAAGTTCAACGCAATGCCTTCCCGCTCAATATGCGAGTAACAGCATGCGAAGCGGTAAACTGATGAATTGTTTCACATTTATACAGAACTCCAATATTTGAGTAGGCCTACTGTTAATATAAACACTGCTTTTAAATAAAACCTGTGTAGCGCTATTGGCTTTCTTTAGTGTGAAGAGCTACTGTAAGTGCCAAGGAGAGGTTTTCGTGACGTACAAATTTTGACAACTAATACTTTAGACGCCTCAGCAAACAGGAGGGCTGCAAGTTAAGCAGAATATTGTAAACAGGCATACTTCGTGACGTGTTGCTATGAAACACACGCCGTGTTTCATAAATAGTGATTTAATTTTAATCCTCAGACCTTATGGGCGTTAAAAATATTTATGTGGTAGCGTGTATATTTTAAGAGACATAATTATTCAATGCAATTTTCTTTTATTGATTATTGAAATTTTTAAGTAAAGCATTATCTTAACATTTTTCGGCGAGAGTGTAAGGCCTTGTTGCCTCTAAAATTAATCATTTATGACTGCATTTAATATGCAGTAAGATAATAAGAAATATGTTCAAAACTTTTTCGGAAAACCTATTAGTGGAGCAGCTGGGAGACACAGGCATGGAAAGAAGGAAGATTTTAAATGGACTTTGAAAGAGGTAGGCTACGATTTGAAAGTGTGGACTAGACTCGACTGCTTGTAGATAGGGTCCAGTTGCGGGCTTGCATGAGCGCAGTGATGAATTATCAGGTTCCTTACAGGCTGAAAATTTCTCGACCGACTGATTAACTACCAGTATGTGGAGAAAGATTCGGTAACGTGTAGATAGTTATCTTTCAAGTCAACAATCACAGCAATGATCTGAGAAAAATGTAGTCTCATTTCACCAGTTGTTTGTGACAGTCAGCCAAAGAAATGTGCCTCCAGTTCTGTCAGAATTAAAGTTAATTCTTCATAGCTTTCAGTAATATAAATCGTGTGTTACTGTGGAAGTATAGCAACAGGAGAAGCTTTGTTTGAATAAAATAACAGAAAGCTGCTAACACCGATATAACAGTAAAACAAAGAAGTAATATGTGGCAACCGGTTATGCCTTAGTTCTGATTTCGAGAATGAAATTTATGACTTTACTAAATATAGAAAGACAGTGACAATTGCTGTGGACATTTAAATGCAGTAAAATCCAGGTCATTTGAAAGTGTATCACGTAGCCTTAATGAAGATATCTTAATGTATACCTGGCGGTGGAAAGAAAGAGACAGTTCAGTTAATGAGAGAGAGAGAGAGGAAGAGTGTCTAAGAAAGGGATGGAAGTCTTACCCTTAACGTCTCCAAAAGCTACCCTGGAATGTCCCATCATCAAAATGCTGAGCAGAAGATTCTGAGATGAATTGAGGGTAAGAAGAAAGGAGATGAGGGAGTAAGGGCAGGACAGAAATGGAATTAAGGAAAACGGTGCCGCGTATCCAATTATAACTTGGAAACGAATTTCTCATTTCGAGACAATTAAGCGGCATATTATAGTCACTGAAGCGTTGGAGTATAGGATGGTATAGCAATACAGCACAGCAAGCGCGTGCAGATGGTTGTGGGGGAGGGGAGCGGCAGCATCGTCTCCACAAATTATACTTTGGGGAACATTACTTGCATGATGCTAGCGGTGCTGTGTTGTTGCTGCTACAGGATCGACGGTGCTGAGTCATGAAATATTCGGTCTGCGTTATTTCATGTGTTCGAATCAAATCAACGACTACATTGTGATGTTTGCTTCGACTACTGTCAGTCATTACAAGCAGTTGCGTTGCTGCTGTATCAGGTGAAGTCTGACAACTTGGACGCTTTGACGCCTTGACGCTTTTGTCAGTAACAAAGAGCATTATCTCCGCAATCACGCGACTCACGCGGAATTGAAGTCTCTTGATTGATTATCACAAAGGGCGACCTGTTTTACGAATATTGTGGTTGCTTTCATACGTGCTCACAGAAAAGTTCCGATGTGATTGTCTATATTAAAAACCGCATGCATTTAGGCTGTATCGAAGTAGCTGCTGAGTTCAAGAGTTGGGCCTAAGAGGGATAAAGGAGGAGGAAGATGGAAAGAATTATATGGAGAGCAGATTTTTAATTTGTACTCAGCTTTGATATTCCTAGGTCCAGTCGTTGTTTGTGTGCGCCAGTTCTTTCCCATGTGCCACCAGCAGCAATTGACACTGTTCGTTTTAATTAGTCCAGAGCTAATGTAAACCACGGTACTAATGTGGACGTGCTTGTTAAAAAATCGAAAATTACATAGAAAGTTCGCAACGTAAAAGGAATTACTGCGAATGGACCAATCATGTGTTGGCTTTCAACACGCTTGGTCTGGCCCTTAGTCCACGAAAAAGGAAGGAACACAAAAACGCATCCACTGCGCCCTCCCTCCACACGTTTTGTCTTCCATTTTAGATTCTATAGCCCATAATTCTTATTCTTGGGACGTCGTTTTTATTGGCTGCTGGGGCACCACTGGCTGGTCATCCTTCTCCTCCGTCCCCCCTCTACAATGTTTCTTTCTCTTTCGATCAATATTTTTGTTCCCGATACCAACCCTACACACCGAAAATATTGTCATAGAAAAATTCCATGAATGATATTTTATTGTTGGTAGATCTAATGTATTCCTTTTTCTTCATTCAAAAACCATAATATCTCAATAATTAAATCATTTTAAATTCTTTCTTGACCTGGCGATGTTTACTCAGCTGATCAAGATATTCTGTCTTTTATATAACCCGAAGATTCGAAAATTCTGTTCACAATAATCCGCATTTAGAACTTAACACCAGATATTTAAATTCAATCTACAAATTTACTTCACTTTTCTCCAAAATTATTTTAATAATATCCAACTTTCTAAGCCTAGACCTTCCAAGTGGCATCTTCCTTTGACTATTTTCTACAAAGGTTTTGATGCTTTTGTGTCATTTATACGTACTGCGTGTTATGTGCATCTCTTATTTATTGCTTTATAATCACCCTAATGATATTGAGTGGTACATCCGAAAATTTGTTTTGATGACCGTGCCATTGCAAATAGTAGTTGCACCTGTTCCCTAGCAGAAGAGGGGCGTACTGTGAGAAAATGTTATGAGTAAAAACTGAAATATTGTTCAGAATAAACAAACAAGCATGTTTGTGGTTCTTTGTGGAGTACTTAAAATGTTCGGTAGTAGACAAGGAGCAAATGTTGTATCGTAAACTGTGAGCAGTTAAGTATCAAGCACTGCGTTGACTAGTAGCTACATAACGAGACGGGCATTGCTTAACATGTCAAAAGAAAAGAGCTTACACATTCGAAAAAACAGGGGAGAAATGATAAGATATGTTGTGTACAGCATGATATCGTGGATGTTAAATGGCCAAGTGTAAATTGTAGAATAATACAGCCTACTATAATTAGAGACACAATTGTGGAAAAACTTATGCAGCCATCCATCTTGGGCTGCTTCCGGTTCGTGTAGATAAGTTATGTAAATTTAATGTGCACATCAAGTACACCTATCTTTATTATTTCTTCCGTAAACTCATTCTTAATTATTTTCTTATCACCTACATCTTACATTACAGGTGTGAAACGTGATGTAAAATTATTTATAACTGTTTTATTACAAAAGATTTCCTAAATGTAAAGTCTATATTATTATTTTATTATTATTTCAATTATTTGGGTAGCATGATAACAAATGATGCAAGGTGTACACGTGAAATGAAATCAGAATTGCCATGGCAAAAGCAGCATTCAACAAGAAGAAGACTCTTTTCACCAGCAAACTGGACGTAAATTTAAGGAAGAAACTAGTAAAGTGCTACATTTCGAGCATAGCTTTGTGTGGTGCTGAAACGTGGACACTTCGGAAAGTAGATCAGAAGTATCTGGAAAGTTTTGAAATGTGGGCTGGAGAAGAATGGAGAAGATCAGTTGAACCGATCGTGTGAGAAATGAAGAAGTATTACACAGAGTCAAGGAGGAGATGAATATCCTACATAAATAAAAATAAGAAAGACTAACTGGATTGGTCACATCTTGCTAGAAACTGCCTCCTAAAACACGTGATTGAAGGAACGTTAGAAGTAAGGATAGAAATGACGGGAAGACGAGGGAAAGACGTAAGCAGCTACTGGATGACCTTAAGGAAAAGAGAATTACTGGAAATTGAAAGAGGAAGCACTAGATCTCACCCTGTGGAGAATTCGCTTTGGAAGAGGCTACGGACCTGTCGTAAGACAGACTACAGAATGAATGATTATCTTTTCTGCGTCGCAGTAATTCTTCTTTTGTAGGAAGTAATCCCAGTTGATGGTTTGTGTAGTCAGAGATAGCCACACACTAACATGAATGAAGCCAGTCAGTCCAGCCCATGGATATGTTAATACAGTGTTAATTATAAAGCCGGTTGCAGGATTTTACCTTATCCCACATAGTTTGTAGAAAGTATTGTAATTGCAAAATAAACACACAAAGAAATATTCAGACATTTACAAACTGCATGTCTTGGTGTTCGTAGTGCAGGTAGGCCTCTGCAGCAGTGGAGAGGCCACTGTGCGTATGCTGTACCTACACTGTGCTTCGCTCCGTGTCCGGTTTAGGCCTAATACACGTAACTTATGTGCCGTTCGTAACACCTTGAAGTGACAGTCTGAAAGCTGGATGTTCCGAAATGACTGTTAAGAGGCTATTGTGTTTTACAGTTGTCTGTACGTGGTACGTGGATGTAACCAGTCACGTCGTACGTGAACCAAGTTCAGAATCTTGCGCACCTACATGAACCGAGGAACACAACCATAAATACGTCACTTATAACTTATATTGTAAATGAAGTCGCAAGCATTCTGTTTTGTTCCTTCGCAGTTCCAGACTGCATGGTGTATGACTAAGTTGGGAGCTTCCTGACTGTGTCCAGTGTTTCTAGAGCACCCTCGCCACCCCGTCTTCACTTCACACCGTATTTTTTGTGTAATCTGTGTTCCGCACGTTTAGTCAGGCATAATATTTAGCCTACTGCCCATTTAATAACTTTTGAAGCGTATAACATATTTACTCTTGTGTGGCTATTCTACCCGTGTACTTCGAAAGAGCCCAACAGGCTCCATCACCTAACTTAAACGACTGGAAGAAAAAGGCAATGCTATCTAAGAGCACATTCCTTCACCCTACTTGCGTAGCTTCATTCATTTACCTGTGGTGAAATTATGTGGCCAAGGGCAGTAGACAGTAAGAAATTCTGTGCTCAAAGAGCACTTTTTAGAGCGGTAAGATGTAACGCATTGCCTCTCCTTACTGCAGCCTCAGCGCGCTATTCCTCTTGTTTAAGTTGGTTGGGATTCTCATTCTCTTCTTGTAGACCTGAGTTGGGAGTGGTGCTGTGGCTATTTTATCTTTCCCTCTTATTTTTCTCCCTTTTTCTTCAGGGTTCTTCTCCCCATTCTGCGCCTCCAATCCCCGCGATGCAACCTGCCCGGCTACCACGTCAGCAGAACATGACCAACCACACACACACACACACACACACACACACACCCAATAAGGCAAAAGTTATGACGGCTGAGGGAGTTGAAGGAAGAGAAGGAAATAGTTTCGTTTCGTTTCGCATGTCCCTTCTGGAGCACGTACGCCCTCTTTCCGCCTATCTCTTTCTTCTCAATTTCCTATTGCCACCATCCAAGCTTCCACCTTTTGATGCTACTATTCATTTGAAACAAGTTGTCGAAACTTTAATCCCGTTAAAACTAAAATATAACTTAAATTTTACTTAAAGATTCTGTTCGTACTGCAAAGTAAACACACAGCTCTGTTGGTTCTGAGAACCGTACGAAACACGTAAATACACTTTGTGAGAAGAAAGTAGAATTTTTGTGTTAAACGTGGTTAAGTTACACGTCATTGGATGTGGATAACGAGTGCTTATACGTCTCTGCTTTTTGCATGTGTTAGTTTTACGATGGTCGACTAATTCTGGTAGATTTTTGCACGACAGTTACGTTGCACGTTTAAATGGTCATCTTCCTCGTTATAAAGAAAGAACGATAAGCATTTGAAGGCGACGTTCCTTTGATTGGTCATTACTGCGCGCGAATAAATTTTGTTTTATATTTTGACGTCTTGGCAGCGGGCGGGACCGAATACAAAATCCTTTGAGTACTAAATATTGCAAAAATACTAGACACCGGTGAACATAACATGAAACTGAACTTTTCTTAAGTAGATAATACTAGCTGAGACAGAGTACTCCTTGTCATTTAGGGAACTCCAGTCGAAATTCACAAAACCACTTTATTAAAGACCCATTACAATATTACCGACCCATATATGCTCAAATATCCCTAGCGGTCTCTTCACTTCAGGCCTCTGGGCCAAAACTTTGTTCGCCGCTGTTTCACAGCACATTTAAAACAAAACAAAAAATTCAAAACACAATTTCCGCAGTGTATTTTTTTTTTCGTATAACTGTTTATGGACTACTTCATGCCCGCTACAGCAAAATACAAAAATGGCTTCCTTCCCTGGGAATTGCTTTGGATGTAATGCCACATCGGACTGTCCCGAAGACGGGCCGATCAAGAATAACTACGGCTGAACAGCAGGTCGAAACAGTGTATTCTGTTCATGATGTGTAAGACTCCATTTATACGCGACGAAAAGCAATGTTCACAGTTCCAACAAAACAACTATAACACGTCTGCGGCTGAACGTTTGGCTATTAAAAAGCTATTATAACTGGAAATTTACCATGTGATGATGTCAGAACATTTAGAGTATTAATTAACATCAGTGCACAAATGCGCCAGATCGCCCCGGCGTATAAATTGTATTTGGTGGCGCCTAATATCTCTGGGTTCTCAGTACGGAACTAGCTTAATGTCACCATGTGGCGCCTATAGTTTCGAGATGGCTCCTGGAATTTTAGAAAATGATTCCACCTTTAGTAAATAATTATTAGGCCTATTGGTAAGTTAGGCTAATTTTATTTAAAAAATTCTGCACCCTTTTTACCGGCAATGCAACACAACCGACGGTTTCCGTCAGTCCATCCCTTTACTGACCAACGTATAATATACAGTGTTGTGGAGTCACACGTCAGACTGAGCCCAGCACACACGGCATTGTTTTCGAGAAATTTAGTTTTACATTGATTAGATATAAGACGTTAGCGAGGAAACTGTTCAAAGAATTGATCCAGTAGCATCAAAAACGTCGCTTTGTCAGCGAAGGCTATTTTACTTCAACTCTCTGCCTTTTTTTTTTCGGTCCTCAAAATAGATAATTAGTGGAGTTATGAGATCAACATGCTGTGCGTGCGTGCCCGCTCATTTCAACTTTTGAAGCTTATGTGACCGATTTTCACAAAACTTGGGACGAACTGTATGCTGTTAGAGGCCACATCGTTGACGTACTTGCTAATGTCTACAATTGTAACACTAACGTAGCCTTCACGAGGACACGTGAGAGCAAAACAAGTTATGGTTCTTGAAAAATAAGTAGAGATTTACCTGAGAAAAGAAGGCAGAATGTGAAAGAACAATGTAACGGTGGTGAATGCGTGATGGCGACAGTTAACGAAAAATTGGATCCAGGCACTTGGAATTTAGTGCTAAGGCAGCCTGTACGTGGAACTGTATATTTTGTTTCTTCTGCAAGAAAGAATATCCAGATGACCATGGAAGTAGAGAATAAGTGGTAATTAATACAACGTGAACATTTCTTCAAATACAAAGATAGGCTGAAAAAGCTGAAAGGCAGGAACATATGCAAGAAAACGTCTTTGTGAATAATGACATAGGTACGTGACGCGTGTGTAAATCCGTATACAGTCACACAATAAACGTACTTCAGAAGTGATAATTGTCACTTACTTATGTATCAAAAACAGTTTTTAAAAGACAGTGAATTTAATATGGCCTTGAATTAAGCAAATTGTAGCAGTTTTGTTGGTCTATAAAATGCACGCTACTAGGGAATGGCCAACACAAAATTTATTAAGATCCAGTGTTTCATACATTTAGGATAGGCCTACTATTTCATGGACTCGAATGAAGGACGTAGTCAAAAGAAACAAATGAGATAAGAGAGACGTCACAAATGTGTTCCCTAAGAGCGATAGCAGAATATAGAATGGAAACTCTTTAATACACCGAAAATATTGCTGAAGAACCAGAAATATATTACTAAGAAAACTGTCAGAATAAGCAACAGGACCTGGGAACCTAACCTTGAAGCTGTTCTTCAGTATTAATTAAAGCACAGGAGATTAACAGACACGTTTGGTACAGAGACAGAGCGACACATTTTAATTGTCATAACTGCAATAAACGAAGGACTGAGTCAGACTGCTGCTGTTGAAGACGCTGATGTTCGCCGACGTTTCTTATATGCGTTTACTGTACAGAGTTCGTGTGTTACAAACTGCAGACTGTTACAGTTTGCCCGTGTAAAAGAAATGTTTTTGAAATGGCTACATTCTGCGGAACTCTGGAGAATGTATGTATCGGGTGTATAGGCCTATATATAAAGATGGGAGAATGAAATGATAAGAAGCCCCCTTCTGCGAGGGATGGGCGGTTCAGTCGCTGCAGGTTTGGAAGAGCCATGATTTTGCGAAGATGTCACGTTTTGTGATGCGAAAGAGAAAAGAAAAGTTTTTCCTTGTGTGTTGAGAGAATCCAGCCGACTGAAGATATCATCTCTCACGAATAGTGCTTGGGGTGGTTCTCCTTTCTGCAGGAAATATTTTATTTTCCCCCGGGTATGGAAACGTGTATCGAAATTCTTGATATTGATTCGCGTTTGCTCTTATGTTGCATTCTGCTGCGAACTAGACTCACACACAAAAACAGCAACCCTGTCATATGCTTGTTAAGACGTTTCCTAGTAATATTATTGTAAAAATGTATAAAAGAAAAGAAGTGTGAGCTTTCGGAGCATAAGGTGCTAGAGGTTAAAGAAACCGATATGTTTCTTAGTACGGCGTCAATTCTTGAGAGCAGTCACCGAGTTTGTAACCAGTCTATATTTCTTATTCTTTTACTTAGAAATGAGATAAATGTTCGGTAACTTGTCGGCTGTTGATTTTAAACCAAATGTTCAGACGTGTGTTCTTGCTTGAACCCAAGTTTGACGACCCGGTCCATCAATTTTCATACGTACTTTTGTTTGTTCGTGTCTTGCTTAAGTACACGTAACGAAACTACGGTAGTTCAGGGGTTGTGGTACGTGGTTTAAGCGTACTAAATATAAAACAAATCTGAAGCATTATATTAAGTTTCCTGAAGCTGGGTGAAGAAGACATTAGGAGTGAAGTAGGTGCCAAGTGTTGTTATTTATTGCAATGGAGGAATCCCAGATGCATTCCTTTTGCTTCGAATAAACTTGGCACCAGCGACAGGACAGTTAACGGCATGATAACTGTGATGGAGGCAATGCGCTTGATTTCTCAGAAATTCCGCTGCTAAGCATTTGATAGATCTGTCCACATTGCAACCTCTGCGGGGACACTGGGCGCGCATCGGTCGTAAATTGTGTCTGATACACCAGTTATTTCATCACGCTTCATCAACTGAAAACATTACTTAACGTCGAATGATGGTAATAATTAAAAATATAGTGATGAAGGAATTAAATTAAGAGAGATTGTAGAGAAAGTAGAAAGCCAGAAATAAAAATGAAAGCAAATAAACAAAGAAAGAGATAGAAAGGAATACAAAAAGAAAGGGAAGGAAGAAGGTAAAATTGCTATCACAAGGAACAATACAGTAGTAAATAAAAAGCAGGAAAGCAAAAAATACACAAATGAAGCAAATGTGTTCTTCTGGAGAAGAACTCTGGTAAAATTGCACGAGACGGGAGAAGTTTCTTCTCTGCCGGGGGGTGATTTCCGATAGTATAGGCTAACTAGGCTGAACGCAAACTTTTAATCGATGTATTACCATGAACTGTCGCCTGATATTCAAATCTTATCATCGATATGTTCGTTGTGGATGTACTGATCTAAACTTTTAGGTAGGAGGCATTGGCTTTGATTTTGCTTCACATTACCCCGTTGTCCAAGCAGAGGGTTTTCGTGACTCCTCATCTTCTCCCTGCGGTTGAACAACATTGTCTAAAGACTTAAATCGGTCTGTACATCAGCTGCATATCCGAAAACTGTTTCTGTCTTTTCCAACCACCTCAGGGATTGACAGACTTCTGGATTGTGGAATAACAGCAGCTACGTAGCTTCCAGTGAGACAGGGAGATAGGATTGAATTGCAAGTGGGTAGGTAGAACTGGGGAAGGAAGCGGTTACAGAGCATTGCGATATACATTGCCAGCATCAGTCTGGTGACTGGATGAAGGAGCTAGAAAAATAATACTTCGGTGTCTAGTTGTAGCTAATTCAAACCAAGTACCTCCCAGGTTCGACCACCGTCAATGACACAAGTGTTTCGTGTGTACACGAAGTTGCGTGGTATTTCTGTAGAACTGTCGTAAGTAGTGAGACTAAAATACATTCCACAGTACGGTGGTTTCAGGATACATGTTTCTGCTGTGGATATATCACATTTTGTCATGGAATATGGGTCCCTTTGAATCCTTGTTGTTGCTGCCCGAAGTTAGGAGTTAACCGTGTTTTGTTGTCGTTATGAAGTAACACCTGTTTATTTCAGCTACTGAAAAGTGAGATCTTGCGTGAAATCTTGGACGGCATTGAATGTAGGAAGAGAAAGAAAGCGGCAACGGCTTGTCTCTAGACCACTTGCTTGGGACATTCCAGCCTGTTACAGAGATCGCTGGCTTGCTTGAAGTAGGCCTAATCTCCGACCACATATTAGGCTATACGATTTGTAGTGGGTTCTTCTACCTTCAGAGGGACTTACAAACGTACATTTTTTTCCAGAACGAAAGCTTTGTGGTTAGTGGGAAAGGGGCTGAAGTAGGGGCAGAATTTTTATTTTTTGTAATTATAATTTGTGCATGGATGTGATATATATGATTGTGTGCTTCTAATCATACAAATGCTCCTGCCTAGTAAGTGATCTGCTACTCCTGTGCCTAAAAATCACGCAGTGACGTACTGGGAGTGCGGTGCCGAAGGCCACACGTAACTTATTATTTAAGCTACGATCGCCTTTGTTTCCTTCAAAATAGCATTGAAGAGGCTTAAATGTGCGAAGTATAATTTGTCAAAAGCGTGAAATATAAGACCAAAAGGACAAAGAAGAGGGAGAACTCCAAAGGAATGAAGGTTGAAAGAAGAAAGGAATCCATACTACGAAGGAAAGCAAATAAAAAAGACGAAGAGAATAAAAATAAGGAAGAGATACAGACGAAGAAGCGAAGAAGTAGAAGCGGAAAGAACGGAAAAAAAGTGAAATATACACAAAAGAAATAAAAGGGTACGGAGAATTGGATATTTGTGCGCTGCATTGCTTAACAGTTTCGTGTATTACAAAGTTAGTTCTGCTTGCACATATTTGTCATCATCTTTATTGTTGCGGCATTTTATGAACATCTTCAGGAAATGAATTGCACTTACGTTCACCGTATTGCTTGTTGCTTGTGGAGTGTGGGATAGCATCACGTTTCTCGATATAAGGACTGTTCGCTACTGGCTGTTACCTGTCCTACTTTTGACGAGCACACACACCAAACCGTCTCTAGTATCTGGGCCCCAAATGCTTGCTTGGCGACGATCTTCGTGCTTGAAGCTGTGAAGCGCGAGTGTGTATTTAATAGCCTGTTGTGGGCACTTCTGACACACAAGGAATTACTTTGTAGCTAATTCCATAGCATCGTATTTTCAGTACATCAGTTCTAGAAGTAAATACGTGTTCACTTAACAAATTTAAGCGTCTGTGCAGATATCTGTTACACATACACCTACACATGCTACAAACAAGCACATCTTGTAAACATGTCTGGAATGCAAAATACTGCTGCACTGATTATATATCAGCCAGTAAATGTGAATTGTGTTCTTCCAGCGGAAATTATTCTTGTCAGTATGATATAAAATGTTACGTTTCAGAATGTGCATCCATTATCGGAGATTGGCAGTAATTATATAAGCACGAACTGCTCAATCTCCACTTCAGGCCCTGTTCTGGGTATGGAGGGAGTCGGATGTTCATTGCCTACTGGTGAGGCCGATATCCTTGAATTTATTTTCCTCACCCTGAAAGCCTTGGATTATATAAGCTAAGGTTTTGTTACCGTTTTGAAGTAAAGTAAGTGGCTTCGGTGTAGCAACCGTGTTGCAATTCTCTGCAGGCCGGAGACTCTTTTCTTTCCCAGCACGTAGGCATACCGGCTGGGGGGGCCCATCGGTTTGGGAGCCTACCGCGCGCCCTTTCGTTGGGAGTAAACTGCCTAGCGTGCTAAGTTGGCCTAACACCTCCATCTAGTGTCACTGTCTTATGTGCCTAGGGCTTCAGCGTGATGTTTTGCATTGAGTGTTTTCGGACAGTAAAGTTTGTGCACTTCGTGATTTCAGGCTTCCGCCGCGGTGTGAATGAGATCTTCGCTCTTCTGGGATGTTACGCAGCGTATATTGGTAGTTATTTATGGATGTTTCGGAACAACCTATCGGAAAATGGGACTTATACGTTGTCCCGAATCATCGGTGAATAACTACCAATCTATGCTGCGTAACATCCCAGAAGAGCAAAGATCTGTGCTTTTTGCTTTTCCCCCCTGCGTGATACTCGTCCCTCTCATCTTATCCTCCATTATTTTTTCACCCTAGTAACTTTAATATTTGTTGAATACTACAAAAATGAATCTCATCATTATGCAGCTTTTTTTCATTATCCTAGTACTTCTACCCTCTCAGGTCCAAGTAGTCTCCTCAGCACCGTGTTAGCCTCCTAAATATATATTGTTCTTCCAGAGTAAGATACCGAGTTTCACACAAGGTTCTTTTCTGTTTTGTGCTTTAGAACCTCCGGCTGTTCTCCTCTATGAATTTGAACTTCGCAAAGCAAAATGTTCACTCTGAATTGATTATTTACATTGCAGCAAATTAAACGAAGCCATGGTACAAATAAATGCAATTCGACCCGCACATAAAGCAGACCACCTCATTTGCCCGTCAACACGAAAAAAGTAATTAAAACTAACGTGTAAATTATGGGCTGGCAGATTTATGTCGCAAATCTGGGGACGGAGTGTGTTACTTTACGTAAGTAATGATCCAGGAACATAATAAATGTACCTAAATATATTGCCATATATTACAACAGGTTATGGCTGGTCAGGCAAGTAATTGAAAAGCACAGAGCATATGAAATCCCGCATACGTCTAGTGCTTTGTCGTTGTACTTATGCTGCAGGCTGTAGTGATAAATGTCTGTGTGCTTTTGCGTAAAGGTTAACACAATACCAATGCGTTTAAATTCACTTGTATCCATTTCTTTAGACGTAGTTACATTTCAGTAATTCTAAGTGTTCTGAATGTTTACGTAAAAGGGGAATCTAAAATTTCACAATTACAAGGAATTCATGCAGAAAAGAGGCTATTTTGGGGCAGGAGAGAAGAAAGTCTGTGAAAATTGTAAAATCCCCCAAATTAGTATGAAGTTTGTTTATGATCCACTTCGAGAGCTGTTCCTAATTTCATTTCATATTAACAGGACTCTTTGAGGTCGCAATACGTCTAAGTGTTCCAAGTGGTCTCCTTCTCATTTTCCTACCAAAACCCTGTACACACCTCACCTTTCTATCATACGTGCTACATACCCCGTACATCCCAGTCTTCTCATTTGAACAACTGAATCTTGTAACCAATGTCTCACTACCAACTAAATGCACATTTAAAAAAAAAACCAATATAAGTTTTCTTTAAAATCGTCTAAAAGGCCCCTACATATGTTTCGGTTTTCAAAATCCATCATCAAGGGGTCACAGAATTGTACTTTTCAAAATACGTCCATGCGTTCCTCTATCAGCACACGCAATGCAATTCACCACTTTCACTACTGCTATTTACGGTACCACTTGTAAGTACCATATGTTAAAATAATAAAAAATGAAAAGGATAAATGTTAAAAATGTGAGATCTCACATTTTTTATATTGTCCTGCATTCTGTTCACGTTCAGCGAATATACCGTTTGTCGGATTTTCATGAAATTGGGTGTAAGAATTCGTATCAGCAAGTTGTCGAACAAGCGTGCGTTTCGTGAAAATCGGCTCAGCGACAGTCATACTTTTCTTCAGGGAGAAAACAAATTTCTACTCGTCATTTCCACATTTGGCAACTTATTTTGGTAAAATCGATAAGACGTTATCTACATTGTTCCGTTGAATAATTGGGACTTCAGTGAAAATCGATGCAGTGAAAGCCGTAGTTTACTGAAGGGCGTAAATGACATTTTAAACTATTGTCTACATGTTTTGTCCCATTTGGATAAAATTCGGTACGGAAACTGTCCACAAATATTTATTAAGTGCTTATTAGTTTACGTAAAAATAGCTGCAGGGAAGGCTCTACATTTCTTGTGTGCGTCAATGGAATTCCACTTACACGTTTACCATAAAACCTTGTGAGAGTTTAACAGTAAAGAATGCGTGCGTAAAATCTGCGTCAGGGGTAGGCCATTTGCAATCTGGTTGTTCTGAGATCCATTCAAAACGCAGAAATACACTCTGTGGGCAGAATGTAAAATTTTGCCTGTTAAATCTGACGATACGTAAAGTAACCACTGGGCTTTAAATGATTAATTAGTAACAGTATACCGCGTATTTGACGAGCTGGTCCCTCGTCCAGAGGAGTCCTACCGAGTGTGGTGTGTCCAAAAAGTGTGTGATCGTGAAGCCTCGAAAAATGAGGTGGCCTAGGCCCCCAAGGGGCTCTCGAGTCATTGGGGGGAAAAAATACCGCGTATTTAAATTGACTTCAGTGACTGTGACAGTTATAAGCTTATCAATTTGAAGAATAGCCTCCTATTATTAAATAAAAGTAGGTCTAATGGCGCATTGTAAAACAGTGTGCGTTTGGTTGTTATGCTTACCTTGTACACAGAACAGGCTTAAATGTTTCGTCTGTGGGTGTATAGAACAAGGAGTAGGAGCACTTATTGCAGGAAGTATGAACAGTACCACTTCTTGAAAACCAGGTAAACATTTGAAGTATTCGCACTTGTGGGTTGTTACTCAGCGTTCTTTGGTAGTTTTTTACCGACGTTTCGTGACAGCTTTTGGTCCAATCGTCAAAGGTCAAACAGTCTTTTGAAGATGGGATCGATGGGCTGTCCCGAAACGTCGGTAACAAACTACCAAACAACGCTGCGTAACAACTCGGAAGAGCGAAAATCTCATTTACACCGCGGCGGAAGCCTGAAGTCAAGTAGACATTTAGTAGATATAGAGATCAAACTATAAACAAAATAGCTGTTTTGTTATTATCGTAAATAATGGCTACCACTTTTAGTCTCTGTAAAATAAAACTTGATGCCCGGTAAGTAATGTAATTCCCTTCGGACTGAACGATTAAGGTTCGATTCCCATCAGGGGCAGTAATAGGCCTTTGTCTCTTCTCCTGCACTGTGTGCAGATCGTATTAGTACCCCACGCAGCCTCCATTTCAGTAGCAGCAGTAGGCTCCTGTTACTTGTTCCTCAGGGGCCAAGAGGCTGAACCGTAAAGCTAACAACTTTCACTACTTCCGAGGTTAGTAATGTTTTGTTTTCGTTCATGGCGTGGAACAATTTAAGTTATAATTATGAAAGTTTTACGCTACGTTTTCTTCCCGTTTGGAAACAATTCGGAGGTTTACAAATACCCTGTTACTGTTGCCTATTTCAGAAGACCATTTTAAGAAAACGAAAATCGTTGGGTCGGTGCGTTACATTCCGCAATGTTCGCACAGACGAAGTGGACACAATGGCAGCGCGGCAAGTTGTTTATGCCAGCCTGTCGTTTCTTATTTGAAGAAATACCTTTCTGATGGACTACAATATAATAACATAAGGGATGGTCATAACACATTTGTGGGGGGAATGATCACACTTTCCTTTCAAATATCCATCAGTATTTTCCTTTCTGCTCGGTCGCTTTGTTCGTCTCCTCCCCTCTCCGCCGTCGCGATAATATCTCTGTCGGCTGACGTCGCTTTAGGACGCGCCGCCACTCGACCCCTCAAAACATCAAGCCTTCCACAGTTGGCTGTGTCCTTTCCATGAGAAAACCTGCTCCCCATTATTACTTTCGTGAGTAAATTTCCGGTAAAAATGCGAAGTGGCTTCCGATTACAGTAACGCAAAACGCCCCATGAGGTAATTCAGAACCTTAGTTCTGATTTTACAAAACTACATTGTGGCATCTTTACATAAATTGAAAAGTAACGTAGTGAAGCATATCCATGTGCAGAAACTCTGTGACTTGCAAGTGCGTATCGAAATGAGCATTGTCCATAGAGAAATTTTTGTTAAACTCTCTTTTAAATGCCATTACAAACCACTAAAATTTTCATTTATTCTAGTTTCTAGGTCTTTCTGTGAATAAATATTAATGTTCTCCAAATTTTAATTGTAATTTTACACAAAGTGGACGATATAAATATAATTTGATCCTAGAATGTAAAAATATTCTGTTCAGTGCGTTAAATCTTGCCAGTATGAAGGAAAACAATTCCAAAGATAATGTTATAGAATTGTAAGGTATACGTTGTGTACTATTTCAAATTCCATAAGTAATTACTATCTAATTAAAATGCAGTCGTATTTCTTCATATGGAGCCCATATAAAAATTACTTACAGTTTTCTCGCCTAATCGTTTGTAATGTGTAGTACATATAGCCTAAATGAGGTTTTTTGCAGTGTAAGGACATACAGTTCCCAGTCTCTGTCATGGTATAGTATGTTCTTTCGCTCCCGTTAGAATAAATCTAAGTACTGAGAACAATATGTGAGTTTAAAAGAGAAATGTAACAAGCGGATGGAAAGACTGTGTAGTGTGGACTTTAATAATTTGTATGTGCTGTTCACCAAATATTATTTGAATGATGGAATCAATGCAGGGAGTTTATCTCGCATGGATAAGGCGAGAAACCCCCAATTTTGTCGGAAATCCTTAAGGAAAGGGCAGCTTTGGAAGACTAACCGTAGTTGGGAGGATAATATTGACACTTTTCGTAGAGAAGGAGGTTTGAAGTTTGTGAATTGCAGTTTTTAGGCTCAGAATAGCGACTAATGTTCGAGTTCTTGTAACCTTGGGGTTCCACAAAAGGAGGGAAAGTTCTTGACCATCTGAAATTTCTTGGCTGCTCAAGAAGAGGTTTGTTTCGTATAATTTAATATATTTTCTCTACTCCAGTGTTTCTTTCCCTATTGAACCAAGAGTAAACAACACTTTCGATCAGAAATCATAAGCCATGCTTCCATTTTCAAAGATTTCCGTCTTGTATGTATATTTATATTACAGTTGCTTTCTTTTATTTTCACGAAGGCCGTATATTATGAAATACAGGTTCTGAGTACGTTACGCTTGATTGACAGAACTTCAAAGATTTTCACTGTCGCCGTATGTGTTGTTCGTGACTGACAAGCGTAACTTCCGATGCAGTCCGTAGGTATTGTTATGCAACATCTCCGTACTAAATTTAACGCACCAAGCTCCAATGTTTAATTAATTATTTACATCAAATCAAAAGATGGAAAAAGTATGCGCTTGGTCACCTTTGTGTTATATGATTTTCGACAAAAACATTATCTTAAAAATCTGTGTATTCTTCCGGAAATTCATTGTCACATATCGTTCATTCCGCGTTCATAATTAAGCATCGTTAGCCTCACGGATCCACTCGCCCTGCGTATTATTATTATTATTATTATTATTATCATTATCTTATCATCATCATCATCCTTGTTTTCTGTCACTTGTGTAAATTCTCCTTCTGCTAGATGCGTTTCGGCTGCTAACCTTGTGTGCAAAAATGTCGACATCTTTACCAAACCCATTACTTTATTAAAACAGATTCTGCGCTAATCTGTGGCATTCTGTAATCAACTTATCGACGTTTTTCAGGGTTTAGGGTGTTTGTCCAAGTACTTCGTTTATATTGTTCTTTTCTTACTGCTGCTCTGTTCTTTGTTTTGTTTATTTAGTATTACGTTTTAGTGTATTTGCACTGTTTTTTTGTTGTATTTGTGTTTTGTGCTGGCTTTATAATTGGCACTTAATAATAAATAATTTATTATCAGTGATTGTGAATGCACACACACGACATGGCGAGCTCACACGTCCATTATTTTTCCAGCTTAGGAAGGAAGAAAACAAGCTAAAAATTCAACGTTGTTTGAAGTTATACTTTAGAATTTTTGTATGCCTTAGACACGAAACAGAACGGTGCCTTCGCCTTTAGTTTCGACTGGAATGCTGCTACCGTAAAAATGAAGGCTTTGCGATCTTTCGAAACGTCGAAAACTCTTTGTCTAACGACACAGCGTAATATTCCCCTGAAGACTTGAATTTTCAGCAACACTGCTGTTATAAAACTAGCTGTCAGACAGACTGCTAACTCAAGCAGCGTTAGTGCTTACAGAAACAAACAATCAGCAGGCTGTATCGCTGTAAGGACGAGGACAGGCTTTATGTATGCTGACAGAAAAGTTTCCGTCTAACATGACTCCGTGTTTAAAAATTACCTAATCTTACTTTCGTTCTCCTGTAACAACGCCTTTCTTGGACGTCTGGAACCTTAGATAAAGGCACTATGATCCTCCGAAACGTCAGGAGCTATTTACCCAACGACAGACCGTAACACCCCAAAAGACGTGAATCTTTACCAGAGTCCATTTTATTCAAGTGAAGCCCTTTTGAAGGGTCATTGTCTTGCTTTGAAGCTCTTCAGCCTTTGTGTTTCCATACTTATGTGGCATTTCGGAACATGTATGAGTACTGTGTCCAGATAATCTGCGAAACCGTCTGCAACCAAGTATCGAAAGTTTAGTGCCCGTTAGGGCAATATGGTTTATGCTGAATTCATCTGAAGTCTTAGCTTTTCCGGGGTTTTGCGGAGCCTTGGTTGGTAGTTGTTTACCGACGTTTCGGAACAGTCTGTTGGTCCGGAATCGTCGGTAAACATATACGAACCAACGCTGCGTAATAGTCCAAAAGCCCGAAGACCTCAGCTACACCGGGGCGGAAGCCTGAACTATCGTATGGATTTATCTGGCTCTCAGAATAGGATCAGTGTCCAGTGTTCGGCACTTGACAGAGGAACGTTCAGGTCCATAAGAGCGCCGCACCTCTTACTTAACTGTGTGACTGACAACTTTCGAGGACACACTGTCTCCATGGAATTGCTTTAAGAAACGTTTTGCTACGTACACAGTATACCGTAGTGGAAGGCTCCGTGAAGTTAACGTACATAAGGTATGCAGGTTTCGTATTTGCTTTATCTGAGTTCAGAGAATTCAACTGCTTAATCCAAAAACAGATAAATTCAGAATAAAGTTATGTATACGAGGGAGCCAAGTTTAGAAGTTTATTATAATGAATGACGATTTAGTCCATGAATATTTAGGCATGAACGTCGTTGCAGTTCCGGAGTAACTTATAAGTAGTGCCTCACTAATTAAGAAAGTTTGCGTAGGGAATCTCTCTGTGATTTGTTACACTTATAAAGCTAATTTATGCGCAAGTATTAATGACACTGAACATTTAAATTAAAACGTCGTTAACAGTCATGACGTAGAAGTTAAATGTTTCCTGAAAGTAGACAGTACGTTGCGAAGATGACGAAGAAAGCATTTGTGTGCGGCATAGTAATTCATGTCAAATCTATTTCTGTTTATTTCCTAGGACTAATGAGCTAACGAATGGCTTTGCAAATGTGTCACAGTGGAGCATGTTATAGCCTATAAGCTACGAGTAGAGTGTAGCCTGTGGTCTTCACGGAAAAGCGAATTTATGCGTTTTTGCGTGATTGTGGTATCGCACTGCGTAAACATTTTGTGAATAGTGGGCTGTCTCAGTTCTACGAATCACGCAGATATATTAATTCTGAACTGTTATTGGTCTAGCGCTTTCAGGAATTTATAGTAAGCGATGGAATTGATTTTAAAATTCGAGCACTTTGATGAGACTGTACTTATTCCACAGGTTACTTAACATAAATATACACGTTCCTTTGACATTAAGGTAAATGTAATTTTCTCCAAAATACTCCACAACAATATTGTAATACTGACTTCATATTTATCACTATCGTGCGTCCATTTCTTTTCACGGAGTTCACAAAAGAAAGCATAATGTGGTCATGTGTGTAAGTTCACCTATGTTATGTCCGAAATTTGTGATTGGTTGCCACTAAATTTGTTATAGGGCTGTACACCGAAAGTTGCGGGATGAATTTAATTTTTGTTCTTTCCTTCAAAAGAAACTCTGGTTATACCTTGAGCTTTAAGGCTCTATGCACAGATGTAATCATAACATGAGGTTAACTGTCTCCTGGTGCGTTGGAGACACACGAAAATGTCTTATTGTTGTATGTCGTGTTACCTTGTTCAACAGTGAATTTGCATGTTTGTCACTTTTACAAATTTTAGCACTCATTTATGCAACAGGATTTCAGCAAAACCTGCACAAGAAGTGTTGCAGTTGGTTCCTGTGTGCAGTGAATGAAAGGATGAAAAATTGCGTATACGACTTTAAGTCTTTCCTGCTCTGCTGAGATACACCTTTCCTTGTTTGCTGCTTGTTTTGCTTTAGGAAATGAAGCGAAGTCTAGGAATGTGGACATGTTTTAAAAGACGGTTTTTGTTACGAAAGTGAAGCTTTTAATGTCAGTGACACAGTTGCTGCACAGAGCTCGTTCAGCCGTGCAGGAACATCGCGGATCCCCTTCGAGTTGTATGTGATGCTTGCTACACGGGGGACACTGGATAGGGACGAGCAGATTGAAAATTGTCTTTCATGTATTCGATACAGTCAGTAGTATTAACATCGCATCTGATGTATTGTGTCCCTGCCATATGCTTACTTTGCTGCAGCTATTTGTCCGACATACGGCAGTCGAGCATAAGGGCTGTCCAATCCTACCTGATTTTGAACTAATTTCGTAGCGCTTTGTCATGAATTATAAGTGAAAACTGCAAGAAGGTGACATAACTGAGACACTCTGTGTAATTTCAAACGTTTTATTTCCTGTTGTTAAGCATTAAATTCCTTTAGTCTAAAATACAAAGTTTTATATTAAACCTAGGCCTATGCATTTTACGCATATGTTCCATATAATTAAAATACTAGTGTGCGTTGAAAACTTTTGGTTACTAATTACGTTTTACCAGTAAATTTAGAAGTTAATTATAATTTATTGGGTAAAATAGTCGGGGGTCCTACATAGCTGGTTTTGGATTATTTAAGTCAAAGTGTGTTAAAGTAAGAAATAAAATACCGTTCTCGTTCTTACAAATGTCTTTGCACTTTGTCTTGTGCTTATGAACTTCCTACATTTTTAAGAACATGTGAAGTAGACGTAGTTGCAGTGGGCGATTTTTAAAACAATTGTGGATAACTTTTCTTTCCGAGGGGGTGTACTCATGATAAAAATCTGACATAAAATTGGCTGTTTTAAACCTATCTTTGTGTTTCTGTAAAGAAATCAATAAAAAGTCCACAGCGGAGTGCGTATTTCTTATATGAAGCTCAGATTGTACGCTTTGTTTTAAACGGTGGCGTATATTCGTTTAAATAAAACAAGTGATAAGAATCCCTTTGAGCCTTTCTTCTCTACTCACTGCGCTACGAAAATTCGGCAGCAAATTTTTGCTGCTTAACTGTAAACCGTTTGATGGCTAACGATATTGTCCGGGATATATTACGAAATAAAATGTTTAAAATATCAAAATATTAGGGATGAGAATGGTTTACATGCCTTGAACTAAGACATATTTACGTACAAACTGAAGCAAGAGAAGTTGAAGTATATATCAGCGATGAAGCCATACCGAAAAAGTTTGTTGGTAGATCTGCAAGTGTCTAATTAATATTTTGCATGCTGTGAACAAATTAACTCTCTCAGAAATGCCAGATACATACTGTAGATAACCACAGAACGTTACTCTCAGAAGCGGGACTTTCAAGAGGCTCTGGGAAACATAGCTAGGAGCTGCTGATGGACACGATCGTGGGATGTTATTTCTGTATTCAGACAACACTGAACTTTCATGTTTTGTAATCGTGCAGCTTAGGTAAATTAATTATCGAAATGCGTGACGTATCGAGAAGTCTTAAGGAAGCACAGTTCCTTGTTCGTCTTGTCGTCTTACTATGGCTGAAGGCCATCTGTAACAGTCCACTTGGCGTATTTAAGCTACTTAAACTAGAATTATTTAAGCAGCTCGGTATCGTGTGACGTAGTTTGGCTTCTGAAGGACGACATATCCATGTAAGGCTATCCCGTGACATGACAGGGAGGCAGAGATATAACTGTACCAATACCCAACCTCGGCTCTAGAAGGGGGTAGATGGTCAACGCCACGCCCCGGCCGCTTTACCCCCGGAAATTAAACCCGGCAGCCATTGTACAAGAGGCTGGGCGGAGCTTGGGAGAGGTCTTAATAGTTCCAGAAAAATTCGCTTTTACTGGGGCTCAAACCCCGACCGTCAAACCCATAACGAGTCGCTATACCATGTATCCGACACAAATGTAGACCACCTGGACCGACAGTTGTCAGTTGTTGAAGCTCATAGTAATGAATCTCTGGATTTCATAAAGGCGCACTTTATTTTGATTTTTTTTCAATGGCTCGACAGCCCCTTGGGGCCTAGGCCGCCTCATTTTTCGAGGCTTCACGATCACACTTTTTAGACACACCACATTCGGTAGGACTCCTCTGGACGAGGGACCAGCTCGTCGCAGAGACCTCTACCTGACAACACTCAACACTCACAAGAGACAGACATCCATGCCCCCGTGGGATTCGAACCCACAATCCCAGTAAGCGAGCGGCCGCAGACCCACGCCTTAGACCGCACGGCCACTGGGATCGGCACATTATTTTGATTAGCTGGCATTAAGCGAGCTTCTTAGGAACGGCACCATGCAGTTACTAACTATACGAAGGAATACTACAAATTATAAAGCTGCTCGTTAGGCCTATGTAATTTCTCCATTATCCTGTTATTTCCTACTCCATGGGCCCAATATCCTGCTCAGCACACCTTGCTAAATGTGGCTGAGATCGAAGAAGAAATTCCAAAGCTTCATTAGGCGTTTACATTCGGTGAGAAGGATGTCACATGCAGCACAGAGTTTGGCCGTCCCTCCATCCACTTCTCGCACTCTCTGTATGAAACTGTGTCGTGCTGCAGAGCACCAAGGGGTGGGGGTCTGTTGACTGTGGGTAGACCTCATTATGAAGAGATTATCTACATTTTGTCCTACAGAATGTGAGCACTGAGGTGTGGAATATACACAGAGAGGGCTGGCTTGTTTTCAGAGCCCGTCAAACTAGATCCGTACTGCCCGCCTTGTCCCCTATTCAACCTGTCCACTCGTTCATAATAATATTTTATTCAGGGAAGGAAAAAATATCAAAGGGATTTCACAGGTCGGACTGGTAACCGCTGTATACTCTATCTCTTCCAGTAACCAACCGGATTTTCACATTTCAATAAGTTGTTTCATACGTTTTGCACCAGCAGGGTGGGGCATGTGGAATATAGGCTGCGTGGGCTGAGTGCTAAAGTGGGTTATAGCTACGTAATTTGTAATTATACATTTAATGCGTGGAATGAGAGTACTTGAGAAAAAAAAATCTAGGGGGGAGACGTTTTGACTCAGGAGAGACTAAATAAAAGAAGAATAGACGAAATTAGATAGTGAATGAAACGTAAAAGTTAAATTTGTCTTTGTCCACATCATGAAGGCTATAGAAGGAGTAGAGGTATAGCTCCACTCAACCTTAACCTTAGCACTAGGTGGAAGTGAGTGGTCCTTCACGCCCCGGCCGCTTTACCTCCGGGAATTAAATAATGCATTCATAATTTGTATTCTTCTCATAATAAAGTTTTTGTGCGACTAAAATTCTGTGAATGAGACGAATGAGCTGTGTAGCACATACGGAGAAAGAAGAAGTACGTTGTAGTCGGAAAATCTGTGGGTAGTGAAGTACTTGAGAGACATTTGGCAGGTAAGGGGATGATATTAGAAGTTATATTGGAAACACAGGCCTATGGTATGAAGATTTGTTGGGATAAAAATGCCCCAGGATCGGGAAAATTGAATGTTTTTGTAAACATAAGGATCAAACTCTGAGTTTAGCACAAGCAAGCTAGCTGGCGAAGTGTGGGCTGTTGAGTCAGGCCGGCCGTAAACTGTTCAGCTGCGTAATTTGTCATCGTAACATATAGGAAAAAGTATGGCAAATGTTGCATTACAGTTAATTTCAGTTGTTTCGTTATAATGCCTTTGTTGTCTCGAGACAAAAGAAGTCGCACGCCTTATGTGATGAGCAACTAGCATAATGTGCTTCACAAACTGTATTTTGTGAGTGAGGGTGTAGCAAGCCAACAGTCAGTCGGATGTAGTTCTGTAGAATCTTGCAAGATGGACGCTGAATCGTGGGCATTTGTGAAAATGGTAATGAATGTTGGCCATAAAGGGCTGGTAATTTCTTGACCGTCTGAGGGAGTGTTAGATTCTCCAAAAGACCCTGCTCCGTGGAGGGACAATGATGCGGACGGTTAAAATAGCGGACTGTTATATATTAAGCAGAAAATAAATTCCCACATTTGGTTACTCGAATTTATTCCATTTTATATTAACGGTTACTTCTGCAATTAAATTTCTGTTTTTTTTACCTACATGAATACAAAAGTGATGGCAGGAAAGGTTGAATTTCATATTCTACACCTTATAATAACTAATTCAGTGTGGGGTTCAAATGGTATTGTGATGAATATTCCGACCAACAGCATGTAAGTTAGTGACATTTTTCCACATGAGTAATTTCTGAATCCCAATGGCATCTGTAAAAGCAGCCATCTTTAATATTATTCCCCTTCTTGCTTTCAGTAATCTCCCTCCCTTACCTTTGTATTATTCCATGTAACATTTATTATGAATGATGCACGGCAGCTTAGTAATCTTGTGTCCCTATTGGTGGAACTGACAACACAGTCACAGTCGACAGGAACAGCACGTCAGATGTCATAACAAAGCTACTGTTGCATGTGGGGCTTTTTCCGTGTTTGTTATTGAAGTGCATGATCAGTTTTTACTGTATATAATTTATTCAGTAAAATATTATTTCAGATCTTGTATGTGGACCGTTCAAAGTATTTTGATATAGGGTACCCACAATGACATTAAATGCAGATTAATAACATGTTCTCCTGAAGTGAATGTTACGTTTTTACATATTCAAAGAACATATTAATAATAACATGCCCTCTAAACACTCAGTGTATTTGTCTACTTATATTCACATTAAACTTAAATAGTAGATGAAATTAGGAAGTGCTTGCTACCATGTAGCTCAAAATCTTTCAAGGACTCAAGTCGTGTATGGAAATGAAGTACTTGCTGCAAGCACAGTAGGTGGATACACGTATTTAAATAGTGCAACGTTACACTTAAGAAGAGGAATGTAATATAAATTTCTATTGAATTAGTTAATTAAACATGAGGTGAGCTTGCACTCCAGGGAAATACACTTATTTCTTAGACACTTTCGGTATCATTTTTAAGTGTCATTAGCAGTGACGTTTTTTTATCGCTGATATAAAAAACTGATGTAAAATTAATGACACTGCAGATAACAAATTGCACAAGTATAATGTAATAACCTTATATTTTTAAATATACATAAGTACATCTTGTTGATGGTAGTTTGAATTAGAGGTCTTATGTTCTTAAACAAGATCATCTGTAAGTGATATGGATAATTTAATTTACTGGTAACAGCTTATTAGGAAAGTGATAAAAACTAATTCATCTACCTGTTGAGGAAAAATTGTTTGAGGACGACAGATGTAAGGTGACCCTGTGCTTGAGCACATTGCCGTGAAGACATGGGCAAGTGGCGGTAAAGTCACACAACTTTTTCGCGTAATGTCTGTATAGCGGTGAGTTCTCAGATTCAAGTTCCTTCAGCTTTACTCATGGGAAAATTGCCCCCCGGCATTCATTCAGTATGAGGCTGGGTTGGCCACAGAGCTAGTCTGTACAATGGCAAAGAGGAAAACCTGTACCCCTGCCGAGAATTGAACTCTTGTTGTGCAGTCCGTGTGAAAGAAGTTTACAGTCCGGACTGTCTATACCAATACAAACCCAAAATATTTTGCCTAGTACCTCCAATATCAACTTTGATATCTGTTGAGTAGTAGTTATCTGGTACATCGCTGCGACATGAAATATGCAGTTACGTAGACATACAAACTTTACCTCTCATTAACCGTTCGTTTCATGTACGTTGTGTAGATATTTCCTCCGAAACGTCGGCAACCGCTCACCCAGTGAGGCAGGTTCATATCCCACAAGAACGTATCGCTTAAGATGTGTTTTATTAATCAGACAGGGAAATGTGTCAACTGTTTTAAATTTACATTTAAAAGGCTGTAAAATGTGGCAGATTTTCTTTGTTTCGGATATTATATTCGAAGCTCTGTTGGGAACAGAAGCAATGTCTCGGACGCTCTTATGGGAACAGAAGCAGTGTCTGAGACGCTCTATATGGGAACAGAAGCAATGTCTCGGACGCTCTTATGGGAACAGAAGCAGTGTCTGAGACGCTCTATATGGGAACAGAAGCAATGTCTCGGACGCTGTTATGGGAACAGAAGCAGTGTCTGAGACGCTGTATATGGGAACAGAAGCAGTGTCTTAGACGCTCTATATGAGAACAGAAGCAGTGTCTGAGACGCTCTATATGGGAACAGAAGCAGTGTCTGAGACGCTCTTATGGAAACAGACGGCAGGGCCCGAGGAGCTCTTTTTTTTCGAGGCGTTTGAGTACTAATTGTATATCAGCTTGATTATTAAACCCAGTTGAAAGCACCCGGTGATGACACAGTGCGGTATTAGCCGTCGTCTCTATTCGTATTACACAAAATTCAATTCGGTTAACTATCCACACGTCCCCCTCCTTTCTGCAATGTTGACACAGTGATCAACTGAATGGTTCCTTTTTACGTCCCCTGCCTTCAACCGCCCTCCACCCCCTTCAGTCGCAATGGATGAATTTCGCCTACATTGAAAGATGTATCACGACTGGAGAGCGATTACTGCGGCACGCTGATGAGCTGTGTAGAATTTCATAGAAGAGTATGTTCCGAAATTATTGTCTGCATTTAAAATAGAGCCTTGCATTTAACATGAGGAATGTTGGTTCATTTTGTGTGCAACTACAGTAGATGTTAGAGCATCACGTTACATCTCTTCAGTATCACTGCATGTCTCACCCAGTCACATACAGCTGTGTTCCCACATACACTTACGATTTTGAGCGTTTCGGTAGTGCCATGCAGTGTTAGGCGAACTGCACTAGCAAATACTCAACACGTGACACAGCAACATATGTAAACGTAAGTGGTAACATAGTTTGGTTTTCAGAGACATGTAGTTCATGTCTTTCATTTGTACGTACAGAAACTGGTGTAAGTAGTATGAGTTCTAAAACATTTAAACCATTAACATAAAACATTGTCCAAAAGTGTTATTTTACTGCACATTACTTTAATTTTGGACCAATTCAATTAAAATTCTGATGTACATTCACGCTGAAAACGCAGTTTGATTTTGTTTCGTTGCTCACTTAAGCTTCTGCATCCCTCTATGAGAATGTAAACGAACCAAAGCAAATCTGTAGAGTGGTTTTCTGCAACTCCTTATATAGATCCTCTCTATACATAAATACGTTCCTACAAACGGGTATATGTGTTTGTTAAAGGTAAAGGTAAAGTTTTCCCTGTCCACACCGTGCAGGCATATAGGTTGGGGGGGGGGGGTGTTAAACTATAGCTCGGATTATTCTTAACCTCAGAGCTAGATGGAGTGGTCAACATCACGCCTCGGCCGCTTTGTCCATGCGAAAGAACCCCGGTTCCCATAAATAGGAGGCTGTTTGTGTATGTGTTATCTCAGATAACTATATCTGTAGTTCCTTTCCTGAAATTAATGGGAAATCAATGTCATTTAAGGAACGAATCTGAAAAACCAATTGTATTTCTAAATACAAGACTGTACAGCAGCGTTGTATCTGGCAATATATACGGTGCACAAATCGGTGTACCCTCGAAGTGAAAGTGTGCTGTAAACGGGTATACAGCAGTCGATAAGGAACTGAACCTACCGAAGATTGAACGGCACAAAAGAGTCGTCAAGTGATAAGTAAATTTTCCCGAGGGCAGAATATTGTGCTCCACAGTGGATCAGAAGTGAGCACACATGCGAGCAAGTGGGCATCGGGAGGCGCATTGCGCGGGGCACAAATTCCCTGTAGTCAGTGTCTCAGAGTACGACATCAAGTCACGTGATGTCCACTCAGCACGGACGTGACTTTGAAAACAGTATCCAGGCACGCCTTCTAAAGAATACTCGAAGGGAATTGGGATCTGGGTTCTAGGGTTATAGCTTAAGGCCTGTAGAAGTGACATGAAAGGAATCAGTAAAACGCCAGCGGATTACATTCGGAAGTTTCCCCACTTCTTCCTTCTTTTTACTGAAGCGATTTGCGTTGAACGCGGAAATGCTTTGATGCTAACAAAAATCGTTAACCAGATGTTTACTGCTGATGCTTCTTAGCCTTTCCATCTTCTCATTCTGGGTATTGGGTACACACCGTAAGACAGTAAGAGCTTCTGGTTGAGGATATAATGCAACAAAAAGTATAAAAAAGCTGAAGTGAAATGGCGTTAAAAAGATAGCAATAGGAGGCAGAATCATGGCGGGAGTTTCTCGAGTCGAACAGCAATAACAATGCTGCATTGCCATCTCCTCGTTGGTGCTGTGGATTACATGGAATAAATCGTTCGCGATCCGTCGAACAAACATTTTGACTGGTGGCCAGACAGGAATCCACTACTGTTTTTATTCTCTTTTCTTTTTAAAACAAAAGAGAAGAGAAGGCGGAGGGAACGGATGGGGTTGTGTTTCTTGCTTGCGAGCTCTGGTTTCTCTCAGAGAGTTTTAAAGAAAACAAGGCGGATGTTGCAGCTTTTCAGGAAATGAAGACTATTCTCTCCCGAATAATGGCTTTTGTTCAGCTTTGCCTATGCTATGTATATCAAACATATTGCAGCGTCAACTCTGTTTCTTTTTGAACAGAAGTTGTAATTAAGAGATTCAGAGTTTAAACATTTCAATTCTTGAAGCAATTTCTGTGTAGATTTATTGCCTGGTGGCAGTGAGTTTCTTTGTGATAGGATATATTAGTACTTGATTTGATAGAAGAGTTTTATTCCAAACACCGCTGTCTGGCGTTTATAAGAGAAGCAATATATATTCCAGAATCTCAATAGAAGTTACTCGTACACTGTTACTTCATACGTGAAGAAAAACCAGAACACAACAACTGAGATGAACACGAACATGAGGGACAGGAAGAAGAATAGTGCGATAGTCGTTGCGAGTAGACCGATTTTTGGAAGCCGATTCGTAGTAAAAATAAAAGAGGAGTGAGGGGATACGAATATTGCCGCTTTCTGGGATGCGACGCCGTGTAGTTGACATAAAAATATCAACGTTTCAGTAGGTAGCTGTCTACCAAAGTACACGGCGTCACACCGCAGATGGCAGTAACCAACGAGAGCTGTCTGCTAATAGCGACTCACTTTACCTAAGTGAAACTACCTCATCTTCACTTGTAGGTTTTCGTACTGACAAGGAGAGTGAGGCCCGGGTGTCAAAAGTCGTGGTGATATTGGCTCAATCACGATATTTTCGTGAACGAAATATTACTGGATTAGGTTGTACAGAGGATTAGTGAAAGCTATTCCTTCAGAACCACCGAGTAGGGTCATTATACCCGTATTCTTGCCGCCTACAGTGCTAGATAAGGTTCACATAAGCCCAGGCTCCATGTCTTGAAGAAGCATAGGCTATAGTGAATTTTTCGTGCATTCTTAACGTCGATACTGCATGCATATTAGTTGTTAGCATCACGCTGTGCCACTTTCACCCCCTGTACCTCCTGTATATAAGGATGGGCGGGCACCGCAGTCCATTTGTGCGTGACAGCGAAAACAAGAATCCTACTCCGACCGGGAATCGAAGGTCAGTTGTCCCGTCACATAACCAATGTCGGCTTATTACTGAATAAGAGTAGGCCTAGCTCTCCGCTTTCGTAACTTTATGAGACCAGATGCAAATGATGTACAATTTCCGGCTGTTTAAAGTGCCAGCTGTAAAATATGTGTGGCTCTTATAACAAGAGCCGTCAGCCGTGATGACTTTAGTTCAAATGAATGTCTAACTTACAGTAAACAGCAATCGTTTTTTGGAACTCTTCCTATATGAAACTGAACAGCTCAACGTCTAAAAATGTTTTGTTTAGGAGCTAGAAAGAATTGTTTTAATTCCCTGCTATATCCCTGTCCCATCCGCCCTCTTGTTATTGAGACAGATACAAAGTGTGACTTTTAGCCAGACATTCTTCGCCGCCACATTTCGCGGTATTAAGTCATAGCCTTCATGACAGAATAGTATAGTGGAAGAAAGTCGCATGAACACCTGCCCCCTATTACCGACACACTATAAATACAATGCCCGCAGGCTAGCTGTGTTCTTAATATAGCTAACTCACAGATTAAAAACATCACACTAATCTACAGGATTCACCGCGGTCGCGGTTGCTCCACTTCCTGAGTGAATCCAGTTCTGTCTAAGTAAAACCAAAAAGTGTGAAATTTGTCCTGTCTTAGAACGGCAAACATCAAGTACTCGCATTTTTTTTTATTTATTAGGGCAATATTTTCTAATTCGAAATTTCTCAAAATCGTCACATGATTCTCATTTGTGCTTAAGGGAATTACTGCATATTCCGCTGTTTCGTACTTATTGCATTTAATGTAGCTTACGTAGCGACGCAGTAACTTAGACGTGTTGCGTCGAAGGGTAGGATGGCACAAACTGTGTTTCTAGAGGGGTGGAGGGGAGGATGAGGACCAGTAACGAGCACTAGTGAAGACGGTTCTGAAGCATCACATTCCGTAGCAGGATAACAATTTCGTGACCGTCAGATTGACTGTTTTTTAGGTGTAACAGCGCCTAGTGGGCCAGGGCCACCTCATTGTCGAGGCTTCACGGTCACACATTAGACACAACGCACTCGGTAGGAGTCCTCTGGACGAGGGACCAGCCCGTCGCAGAGACCTCTACCTGACAACACACAACACTCACAAGAGACAGACATCCATGCCCCCAGCGCGATTCGAACCCACAATCCCAGCAAGCGAGCGGCCGCAGACCCACGCCTTAGACCGCGCGGCCACCGGGATGGGATAGAGAGACTGTTTCGTTACCAAAAGAAATCTGTTTCGTGGAATCAGTAAAATATTTTTTAATCGGTCACTGTGGAAGTAGTTGAAAACACCTTATTACTGAATAGGTGCGTGTGTTGAAGGTATACAACCCACTGCAATCAGCGTAACGGACGTAACGCTCATGAGAATTTATATGACAACGACGCTACTGCTATTATATATAAGTGCTGAATTTTCTGTGTGGCATTTGGTGCTTTAAAATTACGCAACTGTTGATGTTAAAAGCCATATCTTTGTATTGTTATAAGATTATTCTTATAAGATTATTCGTTATAAGATAGGTAATAACACTGCAGGACACCACCACAGTGGATAGCACACCAAACGTGCAGTGTTGTAAGCATGATATATAACTACAGTGTAAGGTAAATGACAATTGACACAACTTAACTGAATATTTTAACTGATGGTTTTAATTCCCTTTATGATAATAGTACACATACTAGGTTTAATATCCTAGGTGTAGGTGGGAGGACAATATTAAAGTGGTTATTTAGGAAATCAGTTGACAGGGCGTGGACTGGGCTGATCTCGCTGAGGATAGGGAATAATGGCGGGTTTTTGTGAACACGGTGATGACCCTTCCGGTTCCGTAAAATGCGGGGAGTTTCTTGATTGGCTGATTAAGTAAAAGCTTTTCAAGATGGACCCTTCTGCATGGAGTTAGTTAGTTAGTTAGTTAGTTAGTTTCATTTAAAATTGGTACATTCATTTTAGTAACATCAATTATCGGATACTATTCCCAATGCTGTAAAATTCTTAATAGTTGTCTAAAGTTGTGGAACATTTGAGAGTGACCGACTGGTTTGAAATATCTAGAGTAAAATAAAGATGCGTAAAAACTAAAGAATTTGTTGTGTTTGACGGAAGGTTGGGAGTTAGTTAGTGCTCAATTAAAATATGTGTGTATCTTTTCAGGCAAATCGGGATGGGTCAGTAAGGCACTTCTAAGAAGATCAGTCTTCTCCGGCACGTAAGTTCTAGCATGCACTTACTGTACAGTACAGATATGCGAGTTGTCTCCAACAGGTACTAGTGAAGTTCTGTTGAAATTCAACGGCAAATCCGAGTGCCGTAGGCTTCATAAACAGTGCTCTTGCTGTGTTGTCTCGCACATATTGTAAGTTTCTTTGGGAATAATTCTAGTGCCCCCTGAATATATTTAAGTACCACGTACCTAATGTTATGACGTAAGCCACAGGTTGAATGTAAATAGTTTTCTTCCTACTTTTCTTATTAGCTCAGGATTTAGAAAATATATTTCTGCCATTTTTAAATAACTACTGTCAGTTCTTCACCGTGTTTTTTTCTGCCTACCGTTTAGCTTGCAATAACACGAAACACTATACTTAAGCACTCTACGCCAATAATTTTGAAACTGACATACTGTCCATAATGTATTTGCAAAGCTATATACTTCTTATCTTTAGGAAGCAAAACATTTTTACGGTCTTCTTTATGCTACACTTCAGATTCTTTTACCTCGAAAATTTTTCAGACTGAAGTAAGTTAAATCTGCGTTAGTAGTAGTGGGACTGGTAGATCGGTCTTCAGTTTCAATAATTGCTTTCTTAGTTAATATTCGTCTATTGCTCTTCTACATTTTTCATCTATGACCGGGTCTTTAATAGTTATAGACAGAAATACGTTTATAGTGTTAGATAATTCCGCATAAATTATATTTTAATTGCATGTTCCCTGAACCGTGTGTTGGCAACGCATTGCTGTATCCACCGGATTGGAGCATCCGCATCTAATTAGTCTGGGCTGGACATTGTTTGTCGGAATGTCGGTTTGTTGGTTTCTCTTTCGCTTGCATACAAACCGAGTTAAATTCTCAGTCAAGACACTACCACCAGATGACAGCAAGAAAAGATATTTGAATGCGGGCTTCAGTTCATATTAGTGTCGATCACTGCTGAAAGAAATTGTCTTTAGATAACGTAGCGACAGTGCCTACTCTATCAGACTCTCAACGGTTTAAAAGTTTAATATTCGTTTAGGGTAGTTGTGTCAACCTCATCCTTAAAATATGTCGCTTTCTGCAGGTCAGAACTAAGATTTGTCACCCAGTCCAGTGTTGTATTGTTACAGGTGCACGTTTACAGCCTCACGTAAAGTAATTTATAAGTCCACATATTAAAAGCGCCTAAAGTGTTCTAAAGTTCACATGTTAAAACGGTCTAAAAAGGAAAGAGTAAATACTTTATTACCATTATTATTGAGTCTTCTGTCTTTGCTTTACCCCAACAAATTTGTTAACGCCAGGCTGTAATTTCGTGGTTCAGAGAATCACCGCTTTGTTAAGGTTACAATCCGTAAGTAGAGACTGCTGTTTGCCCCTGATTTTTTTTTTCATTCAGAAGATTCTTGTTCACAGAGATAAGCAACTGCAAAATGGCAAAGAAGCTTCCGCGCAAATTGAGATTCTGAAAAGTTTGTTATGCAGTAGCGTCCAAAAATTGATAGGGTTGTCTGCTGTAACAGTTGTAGGGCCTTATTCCAGTTTCCTCTTTGATAGACTATTAGGCCTACGTTTCAATTCAGTCACATATGTTGCTGTACTTATACCATATGCGTCTAGTTTCTGTAGACATACGCTATAGTAATGGACTGGTAAAGGACGAGACGATATTTTCGTCTGTTAAAATTCCGCTAAAGCCACAATCAATTGTTTTTTGCAAAATTTATATTATGACAGTAATGTTGAATGTTGGTATTGTTATATTCAGGGTGATTTCACACGCTCAAGATTATTCACCTTCCCTTTCCTTAATTAAACACAGAAAAATTTTAATTTTATTAGTAAAGATGAAATATCGCTCGTTAAGTTGGTAAACCGCCTGTTACTACCTTGTAATTGCAGTTAGGTGATTGATTATACAGGTATATCAATGTGTTCTTATGACGTGAGTAGGTGTTCTGGTAATGCACTTGTATCTTCCAAATTTTAAAAGACACTTATTCAATCATCAATACAAAGATGTAAATATTTTGCACATAGACATTCTTGATGTACAAGAGAGTGATATTTGTGAAGAGAACGATTAATATGTTTCTGTAGTAATGCGAGTACGACTACAATTTTGCCAACCTTAGTTGGGGCACCGTCAGTGTTCAAACTATCACGTTCCTTTGTCTAAATTGTAATTTTTGTGCAAAATTTTAACGTATTACGTAATGTCTGTAACTATTATTGTTTCAAAATGGATTTATTATTCGACGTTGAAATTTTCGTGTATTGCTTTAATAAACACGTGAAACTGAGTTGTATTACAAATATCAACCGAATTATAAAGTGCAGCATATGAACATAAACATATCTGTGAGCAAATTTTATGTTCATTTGTCACATGAGTCGCAATCTTTTTTTATTGTCGTATTTGAATATACCGTGGCAGTGGGATATCGAGAATTTTTCTTCGACCTCTTTTTCTTCAAGAGTTTTTAGCTACTAGGCTATTTCTTTACTGGACTTGATTAATTCCTATGCTTAAGGAAATAACTTTATTTTCTTTGAGATAGTAGCGATATATCTTATGATTCTCTGCAGGCATAGCTGTCAGTTCTTCAGAATTTATTTGAAATAATTTTTAACCTGCCGCTGATTATATATTATTTTTCGTAATTCCATTGGTCTATTTCTTCTTTTTTCTTCTGCATATAATGCTGGTAACTAAACCTCTTAATGTTTGATAACAAAATGCCCCAAACCTCAGATTTAGGTTCTATATTTGAACTTCTAATAAGGAGAAATTCTTCTTCCAGTTCTTATTAAAATCCTGTCTGTCGGTGTGCCCAGCGACATTCTGTCCGTTGTGTTGTTATTTGTTGAATCGTTTTGTGGGTATTGACAACCATCCAGATCTTTGGGCGTGGCTGGCAGCTATTCTGGCACCTTGAGTTAGAGATCTTAAGTCTTACTCTTTTCTCCGTCCTACAATTCAAGTCTCGTGTAGATATTAAAATGCGAAAACTTGAAAAGATATACGTAGAAGCTTAAACAAATGTACGTGTAGTTACAAGCATTGCGGATTTACTAAACGTCTGCGATATAGGAAGTCGCTCTTTCGGTGTCGTATTACCAATAACCTTATTACCTATTGTAAGAAAACCCCCGCCTAAACAAAAAAATATTTTAGCTTGTTTGTGTGTGTGTGTGTGTGTGTATATATGTCAGGAAGTCGAATACCAACAAACATCCTAAGCAGTGCTTAGTACAGACCGTCAAAGTTATGATGTATTTCCATCACTCTATTGGCATATAATATAGCATTTCTCTTCCATTGTTCATTGGAGGAGAAAAACGGAGTAAAGAGATTGATGATAAATCCAGTCAATATTGCTTCCCTTGGGGGATCTGTGAACATCCCCTAACTGTCTCGCTGCTGGCAGCTTTCCTAGCAATAGGGGGTAATAAGGGAGACACGGATTAAATGGAAAACAGGCATCCAACAGTGAGTTTTTAGGTGAAGAAAACTGTGGGAAATTGCCCCCAACCTTATATGCATTGAATTCTGTTCTGACGCTTGTGTACGAGGGATTAGATAAGATTATAAAATACCAAACCAATAGATGACGTCATAACGGACCCTTCTCGTCCATCCCTCGTATTTCGCGCCTAAAAGATTAGTCTAGAAATGCAATCATTAATTCAGCAACGGTCTCTTTTACCACAGTTTTATCGCACGGCCCTAGGGATGGGTGCAAAGTGATTTTTCGTTTGACCTACCTCACACCGTATCATCTGTTAATAATTCGACAGCTGAGATAAGTGGAGCAGCAACAGCAGTGTCTGAGCCAGCCACACTCTTCTTTATTACCAGCCTGCTGGCTGTGTCGTCACACATCGTTAGTTTCAATATGCAAGCGCGCTCATTAATACTACCAGAAAATTAAATGGCTCGGAATTCGCCTCTAAAAGGCACACAATTCCGCAAACGGAGATCCTGAAAAGAAAATTGGTATATGAGGGCCTGCGACGCATTATCAGTTGAGAAAGAATATATTTGCAGACGTTCACGGCGTTTTCACAGGCCGAAACATAGCTGCAGTTAGGTCCGCCGATGTTTATAACGTAACGTAAAAGCGTAATCAGAAAACATTGGGAAGTCTAAATTATGTACAAAGTAAATACTTCATATGATATAAAATTATGAGAGACATTTCATAGGGAAAATTAAAATTTTCAGATACTTTGGCCGTAATTTATTATACAGCATAATGAAGATTTAAAACCAATAATGTAAATTTCAGCAAATGAGTGTAACTACAAAACGAACTAATACAAACAACTTTATACTGTTAATCTTTAGTTTTTCAACCACGGTGAACACAATTAACTTTAACTTTATACTGGGTTCACACTTAACATTTTATAAAGTAATGCGTGCTCCTGTTCTATTTTGTGGTTGTGAATACCGCACACTTAATAGAGCAAACAATATAAGAACTGAAACAGCCGAAATGCAGTCCCTAAGAGGAGCTGTTCGGGAGAGTATTTGGACGTACGAGGAAAGAAGTAATAACAGCTTCGGAAAAGTTTGCGTAATGAAGATCTACATAACTTCTATTCCTCATCAGTTTTTACTGTGGTGATCAAATCAAGAAGGGTGATAGGAGTGGGGCATGTAGCATGCATGGAACAAGTGAGAAATACGTACAAACATTTAGCGGGACTATCTCAATTGTCCATTTGCGTAACGTAGGTGCCAGTGAAAGGACTGCCTTAAAGTGCGTCTAAAAAGAGTTTATGTGGATTGGATTCATGTAGCTCAGATTAAAATTCAGTAGCGAGTTGCTGTGTACAGGATTGTGAAAATGAGTTTAATTTTAGTTCTCCAAAAAATAAATTGTTGAATTAACGTACGTAATGGTATCGGTAAAATATCCTTCGGAATTCACGAAAGGCGGAAGAGTTGTCAATCAGCTGAGCGACTACCAGCTTCTTAAAAAGGACTGTGCTCTAATAACGTAATTACGATTTACGGTAATTGTTGCCAAGTAGTTCAGATATTTGGTAACAACCCTAACAAATCAAAATCTCTTTCATGAAGAAATTAAGGGCAGATAGAAGTCAGGTGTACTTGCCATCATTAGATGCAGAATCTTTTGTCTCCCAGTTTGCCATCCAAAAATATGGTGATTAAGATATACAGACATGAAATTTTGCCTTTTTTTAATGGTTGCAAACCTTCATCTCTCACACTGAGGGAGGAACATAGGCTGTAGGTGTTCGAGAATAGGGTGCTGAGGCAGGTGTTTGGGCCTATGAGGGACGAGGCAACAGGGGAGTGGAAAAGACTGCAAAGCGAGGAGGTTTATGATCTGTACTTCTCACCAAATAATATTGGGGTGATCAAATCAAGAATAATGAGATAGGCAGAGCATGTAACACGTATGAGAGGCAGGACAGGTGCATACAGGCTTTTGGTGGGGATACCTGATGGAAAGAGATCATTTGAAAGACCTAGGCGTAGATGGGAGGATAGTATTAAAATGGATCTTAAAGAAATAGGGTAAGGAGGCATGGACTGGTTTGATCTGGCTTACGACGGGGACAGGCGGAGGGCGCTTGTGAATGAAGTAATGAACTTCCGGGTTGCATAAAATGCGAGGAATTTCTTTACTAGCTGAGGACCTTTTAGCTTCTCAAGAAGTACTCTGCTCCATGGTGTTAGTTAGCTAGTTAGTTAGTAGTTATTGCCAATATAAAGTTCTGTCGTCAACAATTAAAAGGTAAATCCTGGTACAATTTTTGGCGAGGTACAACATAAAATTAATTTCAACCTGCAGTTTGTAGGGTCATGTAATATTTGGATTTATTAACGCCAGACGAATAGAAATTCGACGAATTTCTTATTTTTTCCCTTATTCTAGACACTTTCATTGTTTAGATACGTGATTCTCGTGCATTCGCCCGATGGAGCTATCCTCTGTTACACAGATCCAACATCTAAAAATAAAATACAGTTTTGAGTAAAATTGTTTTTCTTGCTTCTTCCTGAGTTACGTTATATGAAAGTCGACAGAATGTTGGAATTACGATTTTTTTCGGGGTTATTTATTTCAGAAATTTCTCTTGTTTGAGAAGAGAAAGTTGCTTGTCCTCATTCCTTCTCCTTTCATCGTGGTGTAAGCCGTGACCAAACTGCCCCATTCCTGCACCTCTATTCTCCCTTATTGCTTCTACGACTGCAAACGCAATGGCGGTTTTACGGAGTAGCTCCATAGTCTAAGACTATAATATTATCATTCAACACACACTGACTCCGTGTTTTATGGACGGTGCGTGATCTTCGGAAGTCATTTTTAGGGAAAAAATCATTACGAAAACAAATTTTCTGCGTGACTTGAGGTTTTCACAGCGTTGTTGATGCAGAGATATGACGTCGTGTCGAATTAAAGTTCGGTAAATAATTATGAGTCGACTTTTGAACTGTATGTAATATGTATTTACATTTAATGTTTCATGTTTTTATTCCATTTACTTAAGATATTTCCCCTATCTGCAGTAGTCACTTAATCATTCCAGTCAAAACTATAGTGGAGAAAATATTCGGAGGTTTTCCGTGTTGGTTTACTTCACATTCTGTAATGAAGTAATTTGAGGCAAAGTTGTCTTAATTGTTTACATCGATCACTATACATCGCTTTAGAATTGTAATTCAGTGCCGGTAGGTTCGCTCCCACCCCACAAATATGCGAGTCCGCCTTGTTTTTAATGCTGATTGTGGAAAATGAAGAAGTATGACTTAGGATCACCTTCAGTGCTGAAGTATTCGTACTCGTTTCGTGAAAATTAGTCTACTGGTTGGAGATATTAAGAAGGTACACACACACACACACGGACAGGAATACAGACACAGATATGCAGACAATAAGCTGGTATTTTAAGCCCACATTCGTTTCTTCAGAAATAAAGGAAACCAAAAGAAAATAAATAGATATACTGCGCCTACACATTCACAGATGTTGACGTGTAACAATTCTGCTTTATTTACGTCTACCGTGTTCGTATTGTTGTAGGTTATATTTATGTTCTTTATACTGTATACTGCCCTACACTACACACTCGCCTGAAATATAAACAATACAACAAAGTTACAGTTGTATAAATATAAATTAAGTTATGCTGATTCTTTTCGGAACCTGTATATATAATATATATATATATATATATTATACATCTGCGGTTTCTGTGTTATGAAGAACGGCATTTAATTTAACTCTTTAAAGCACAGCAGGTTTTATATGTGCCACCAGGCTCCACATTCATAAACCTGTATTCTGCGCACAGAATGTGTTTTATACCTACATGTTTCCTATAATTTTCACAACAAAGTGAGATTATTTCCTGCGGAGAGTTAACTGATTGGTTTTTGTAATGGATGAATGTGCTTACTGCATGTCACAAACTAAATCTTCAAACATATTTCATGTTAAATTCAGCCCTAAAATGGTTAAATGTGCAGTAGGTACCAATACCATTCAAATTGTGTCGTATACATACAGACAGCTCAGCCTTGCTAGAAGCTAATCCCTGACGAGCTAGTAAATGAACTTTCATTGTAGTTAAATACAATAATAATGGGACAGTGATAACTTCACATTTGGAAGGCGGAATTTATGTAATTGAATGTGCTTGAAATGAAGAAGTAGTGCGGACTGATGTAGAAAGTAGAGACTTTTGTAAAAACGTTTCAGTCTAATATCATAAACAACTATAAGAGTGTAAGTTTCTTCAATCTCTAAACTTTACATCCTAAACACAATTAGTATAATTCCGTATAATATATGATTTATGGAGACAAGAGGAAAGATTGAAATGGCACAATTATAGTAGCATTGTAGTAGTGTGACTAATGTAAATAGGCACATACTGTAACGATTGTGTGTTTCGCAAGAACCTGATGTTAGATGGCGCACATTTCTTTAAAGAATGAAACACAACTCAGTAAATTAATATCAATACTAGTATCATATAATGCACGAAATATGTAACCTCTACTACTTTCGGCGTATATGTACTAGGTATATGTACATATACACGTATTGCAAATATATATGGTTCTGACGATGGCATGTTACAGCCTATAAATTCGGAATAGCTCCAATTCAAGAGCCCAAATTTGTATGTTCCTTCCTATTCTTTTCCTGAATATGGAAAACGATTAGTTTCCGAAAGGTATTAATTTTTTGTGTTTTTTATTAATATACAACGGATAAATGCAAAGCCAGTTGGTTTTAAATGATATGTAGTAGTCGCTACAAACAACAAGAATTGCAGAGCAGATGTTTGTACACAGGCACGCTAGTACTTGATAACAGACACCAAGTGTAAGAAGAACAGAACACCACAATAACAGTCTAACCAGCTGCACAACACGTGGAAATGATCCAATTAGCCCGCAACAGTAAGCGTGAACATAAATCAGAATTTCACTACTCTACGATGATGCATATCCAGCTCAACATCAAGAGGAAGACAATTCTAACGCAAATGAGGGGCAATGGTATCAAGGACAATTATAATTAGATAATGTGTACCTGTTGATGTAATTACAGAGAAATAATGAAAGACTTTTAAATATAAATAATCAGAAAAGCAACTGAACATGACATGCATCGTATATACAGTTCAAACAGAGAACTGAAACAAGAGTTTATGAACCGTGCAATATGCAAGTAAAATAGATATACCTGTTTTACTACTAATTTGAACAATGTGATTTTATTCCGGATACACGAGCTGTAAAACTGGAACATATTGAACCTTAATAATTATTTTAATGACGAGATATTTAAACATTTAGTTCGGAACATTACGCAGTTACACGTGTACACGTCATATAGGCCAGTAGGCTTATGAGAACTACAGTATGAAGGACCTTATTCCGGAATGTTGAATTATTTGGAATTTCCTGTACTACGTAATGATATGACTACCGCTCTTCAGTGTAAGGAGTACGAATCGTTACATTTAAAGTTGCGGCATCCGATTAAGTTATGCCTTAACATTTGTAATGTTTATTAATTTGAATACACTTATCACAATTTTTCAGATTTTCGGTAACGAATACTACATAATTCTTAGTCGCCTTCCCTCTAAAATTATTTCCCCTATTCCCAGTTCCTTATCCTCCCCAGGATGACAGCGTTAGACCCTAAATTGCATTAGATGGGATCACTTTCCCAATTACGACCGCCCTGATTTGACCTTCTGTCAGGACGCCTATCCTCAATGTTTCTGCTGGAGACACGGAGAGGGTGTATGAGAAGAAACCACGTGTCTTACAGGGTCAGTAGATCCAGGTCTGTTCTGCTTGGAGTCTCGTTTATGGTACAGCACCATTCAAGAAGAAAAGGAATCGTACATGCAGCTGGGTGTGTGTCTCGTCTTCATACTCTTGGTCTGTTATTCTGTGACGACATTGAATCGAAGGTTTGTTAATATAATGCGGCAGATACGTACCCACCTTACCTCTCTGTACTGTCTTCTCACGTAATGGCTGAGGATGCCGTCCACTTGACTCCTACCTACATTCGCAGTACGTGGCTGAGACTACGTCCCCCTTACCTCAATACCCTACATTCGCAATAATGTGGCTGAGACATAACGTCCACGCTTCTTTACTCGAAGTTTCGAAGCCTCTATGACAAAGTGATACGCTACGGGTTGTGTAACTCTTAACATACTGTACATTCGTATCACTACTGTAAGTATTCATTTTTGAAGAAGTTTTCGTATCTGCGTGCAGGTGATTACTCGAAATGTAGGCCCAATATGTGGGACAGGTAACATGAAATAATTAGCTCCATGTGCAACGGTGTTGTTATCGGAACCAACAGCAGGCTTATTTGTCTGTTTTAGTTCACAGGAATCTACGATATTGTAATTTAAAGAAAAAGGCCCTTGTGTTTGCAAAAGATTAATTGGTCAAAACTTTCGGTTTTTTGAATTTAACGAATTTGTGTACTGCACTACAGCTCCCATTACTTTGATCATATAGGTTGCTAAAATTATTGAATTATATATAACATTGCGGAAACTGAATACGCCCTTTTGCGGGTCAGGACCTCAGAACACTCATGGCTTGAATCTCAAACTGTACGAAAATGTTTCTCTCGACTTTTAGCAACTTCTAAAGTCAATATCGGATCCAAGAATGTTTTAATTTTTGTAATCTAATTCTGTGTTGACTAGCAGGAGGCTGAATTAATAACAGAAAAAGAAGAATAATTAAAAGAATGAAATAAAGGGAGAGGGAAAATATAGCAGCTTATAAATAAAAAACGCAACTAAAAATTGTCTTGGCCCATATATGTTATTACATCCAAATTGCAAGCGTGAGACTCAGTACTGTATAGAGCCGCCAGATAGCGGAGGATCAGCCTAGTTACAAAATTCACCTTAAAGTAAAGTAAAAGTAAAGTAAAGTTCACCCTAGAACCGGCCATGAAGGCCCAGAGGGGGAGTAGAGGTATAGTTCTACTCTTTCTTTAACCTCGGCGCTAGATGGGGGTGGATGGTCAACGCCACGCCCCGGCCGCTTTACCCCCGGGAATGACCCGGTACCCATTGTAAGCGTTGGAGAATTAATCCTGAGGCTGTCTCGTAGGTCCGAGTATGTAAAAGGTAGACATGAAGAGTACGGGATGGGATTTGGCGCTCAGCATCGCCCTGCACGTTCGAATTAGAAGGCCAGAGGAGGATTGTCACGAGTGGTGGCGCTGACACGTGTGATTGGAGACGTAGACATGTTAGGCCTGTGACCTAGGTATTTGACATAAGGTAGTAACGTGAAAATTGTCATTCATTTAAAACGTTTCTATGCCGATTTTATCCGCAGACGTAAAACATTTGCAAGTGTCACTCTTCTGCTCACATATAGTGATAGTTCCGTTATTCAGTACTTTTCTCAAGCTGATAAGGATAAACAAGACACCTGATTAAATGAGCATCCATAAGAAATGTTGCAAAATGTAAGCTTGAAGTGCAGTCTGTTAGTATCAGTATAAACAGTTCCTACTCAGTCGAGTTTGTGTCTTACACGGGTGTCATTCTTTGCGTATAGGAACAGTGATTTTACAAAGCGGTAGTTTTGTGGCACAACCTTTCTCAAAACATCCCATGACAGTAGTTTTAAGGTGAGTTACTGTCCACGATGCAACGAACTGTGGCTCATTTACATGTCCATGTATCTGTGGTTAAGATTGTCAGCCGTTTTGATCAATTTATTTCCTACAAGCCTTACTTACTTTTGTTTTTGTATGAATTACGTCATTAGCTCATTTAACTAATTTACAGACTACGTAGCAGGGCCGAATAATCAACAGCATTAATACCGAAGCTACCATTGAATATGGTCGCACCTCCCACAAGCAAACCCGATTACATGTTACCTATCCCATTTATTTCTTGGTCTTACAGCTATTTTCCCTGTCCGTCACCCTAAAATGTATTCATTGCTGTCTCCCATTTTTGTCACATGACCTATCAGATCCTACCGCCGAGCTCACTAGTCTAACAGTGCCCTGTATGAATCACGAATGTCTTCATTTTGTAATGTTCAAAATTACGCACTTATTGATTCTTCTTAGGTAGAAATATATCTTACTTTTATGAAGATTTTGTTTTCAGACATCTGTAGTTTATGCAAGATTTTTTACGGTTGGTACAGTAGTAATGAAGATCTAATTAGCATCCGAGGATACTTGAATTTTATTTGTAGTTGTATTGCACATTCACGTTTTAAACCTTACAAAATAAGTGAAATAAGCTATATCTAGCTGCTTTGTTACAGCTACTAGGCGGTTAGTCGCCGAACTCTCTTAACGGAGGCCTGGATTCAATCCCAGGACGAAGTAATAGTGGGAGAGGTTTTTCTCTGAATACTTCGGTTTCCCTGTCAAGATCATTCCACCAGTACTACAGACACGTTGAGGCCTCTGTAACCTTAGCAAGTGATGGCGTCTTTAAATAAAACACACGAAAATGCACCTGATAGTAAAGATGCATAAGATGCAGGTCCAAAACACAATAGTGACCCTGCAGGAATAGTTTCCGTTTTGTATTCCCTCTAATACATCGTGCAGTCGTGTGATACTCACTTTAGCCTTGGACTGCATGAAGCCACTCCACACAATGGACGCCTACGTCCCAGGTCTCATCTGCAACATAAAACATTAACATTTCACGAGCATCTCCTTTATTTCAGATACGCTGACATATCGAAGTGATGCCGAATTGGAACAGGTGTAGAATTAAGGAGATTGCGTGATTTCAGGCTTCCGCCGCGATGTTGATGAGATCTGCGCTCTTCTGGGATATTACGCAGCGTCGAGTGGTAATCCTTTACCGACGTTTCGGGACCAATACGTTGTTCCGAAACGTCGGTAAAGGATTACCACTCGACGCTGCTTAATATCCCAGAAGAGCGCAGATCTCATCGAGGAGATTAAGTATTTTCGAATGCGATAAGGTAAGTTTGTGGTGTGAACAGACTGCAGGGGAGGAATTTAAAGTAATACAAGTGTGTTTATTCAGAGTAATTGTAACGTATTTTGTAACAACACTTTTTTTGTTGTTCAAGTTGCATGTCAATTGTAATATTTTCATACCGTCTGCATTATTTAATTCATAAACTTAATGTAAGTGCAAAACGTGTTCACTTACGTCATCACACTTACTATTCGTGGTGAAGTGAAGGAAGATCATATAGCGGGGCTTTTAGACCGTTGGTAGAGATATAGCTTCGAAATTTTGGTCAGAATTTGGAGTAGGATATCGCTTGAAAACATTAAAATAAAATATTAAAAAATCTTCAATAAATGGGTATGTGGAAGGGATTCAGCTGGCTCCATTTAGGGTTTAGACTCAATCAGTCTTCGGATTCAATGAAGTCGGAAAATATCCTGACTGGCAGAGCGGCTATCAGCTTTTGGAAGACTTAGATCTGTGGGGTTTGTTATTTGAGTTTCAATATTTTGTAGGTCTTTCCCAGTTCGTTCGTCTGCGGTTCGCACGATTGCACATACACAGTCCGTTCAGCGTACCATATCTCACCGCAAAGTACTGCAATGGGCGGGATCCTGATCTACCCTTCGAGAAAATATACCTGCATCAGTAAACGGCACACACACACACACACTTGGCTTGATACATGCATAATAAAGTCTTAACATTTCTTCAGAAGCATCTTCGATCTGCGCGTTTCAACATTACACAGAAATCTGCAAATAAGGCAAGTTGCTGTCGTGGAATCCAAATGAATTCACAGAATCCCACTTCTGGACCCTGTCCCAAGCCATTATAAACAAGTCCCACTCTGCAAGCTCCCACTTGTCCAAGACCACTTTCAGTATCGTCCTGCAACTAGATGTCACTAACAACCTCTTTGCTTGTGGTACACACGCTTCGTCACAGTTTATTTTTGTCCGTTTTTATTATTTCAGAGTAACACACACACACACACACAGAAACTGTCAGTTCTCTGAAAAGAGGTTTAGAAATCACCTCTTCACAACACAAAGGCAAAATACAAAACTACGTATTTCACTGATGTATGCAATGGATGTATTCCATGTGAGCACAGTATACCAAAGACGGAAATTATGAACAAGCGTATATCTGTATCTGCTAGTAAGAAACCTTTTATTATAGTTCTGAAGGACAGTAAATTTGCAGGTTAAAGTCATGGAAAATGAATTGCTCTTTATCTTCTTGTATAATGTAGGAATAAAGACAATCGAATAATTCACTTCACTGCCAGCAAATGAAAGTAGCCATACCAGTTTAGAAGCCGAGGTATTGACATGACAGGGGAGAAACCATTAGATGTAAGAGAACTGATAGAATATTGCGCACAGAACGAAATTGAGAAAGTTTTACAGTTCCTTGAATTCAAATGTCAAATGGGATTTCGTCAACTATACCTTCCCCAAGTAATCATACGTTACTTTCTTAGTTAGAAATTGGAAGGGGTTGTCAATACCGCTGATCTGAATTTCAGGTAATTTATTCTCTTTCCGTGACTCAGAGTCTGTGTTATGCCCTTTTATATAATGAGGGGGAGAGCCACGTTTCAAGTACTTGGAGTCACGCTACGTCAAGATTAAATTGTGTGTAATGAACAGAAATTATAAGCAGGGGTTTTCAAAGGCAATTTCTTTATTATTCATTGTGACGAGGTTATAGTTCGAGATTTCCTGTAATTAGCGAGGGACCCGAGTTATTGTATTATGTAAGGATGTAATTCACAGAAATCTGCATGAGGTTCAAACCATTCATTCGTGCAGTTAATTAATTTAGTCGACAGCTTCGCATCCGCGGCTTATAGCTTCGGTGCCAGTTATCGGAAATAGCATTCTATAAGTTAGGACGGTATAAAATGTACCTTTGGTATTGGAAAATTGATCGAGAACTCTTTCAGAATATGTAAGGTTCCTATTACGGTGGAACGTTAAGATCGTCTCTGATCCGTAGAAATCTACTTGAGTCGAAGTAACGAAGGATAATGTATTCCAGCATAATATTTTTGTGGAAATAATGAAGAGGGAGGAGAGAGACAGAAGAATGTCTTGTTCAATCGACTATGAAATTGAAAAGAAAACGGTGCTGATGTTTGCCTGATGTATAATACGAATGTTAGAAACAATTCTGGGTGCTTTCTTTCAACATCATGAAGTTCTGGAAAGAATGGGATGGGCGAGGAGCAGAGACAATTGGAATGAGATTTTCAGAAAGTTGGCGTGGTGCGGCCAGCCTTGTGTATTGGAAAGTGGCGCAGGCCAATTTAATTGCTTGGCGCTGCAAAGAGATTGAGGCGCGATTGAGATGGGTTTCGGTTGAGGAACGGGCGCGGGGGTGTGCCAGAACTTTATGAAATGGCGGTGAGAATCAAGTGACTTGCAATACTGCTGGATCTTTCTTTGCAGCTATCCTTGCATGAAGTATCTAGCAATATGTAAGAATAACTTAGGAGTGAGGTCCGTGCAGATAGTTTGGCAAACGGACACGTGCTGAAGATAGGGTCTGGTCCTATTTATTAAGTTAACATTTCTGTATCACATCTAATCTTGCAGTGATCTGGGATATGACGCCGGGTAGGCTAGTGTATCGTTACCAGCGTTTTACAGGATTCTGGTGCCCCCAACTTTCAGATGTAAGATTGCCCATATCGTTGATTGTGCTAACATTAAAAATAAATAAAACACATAATAATAAAACAGATGAATTCTTGACCTTGTATAACTTTCTTGGGGTCGTGATTCTTCGATGCTGGAAGTTATGACACGAACGTAATACTTGGTCTGAAGGCGCGTGAGTTAAAATTACGCTACAATTTGTAGCGTTCTGTATCATCTGCTAAGGCTTAGTCATTACGCTGGTAACTGTCAAGTCGCGATTCACGGAGGAGGAGGCGGATGCAAATATGTCCAACGCGGTATTCTCGCGTTCAGTCAGAAGGACATAAGCACGAATTGCCTCCTGTAGACCTCAAGAGAACAGACTTGCTGATACATTGGTTCCGGAGTAACACAGCCCATAGTATAATAAAAGCCTGTTTTGAAACGGGCCAAATTTTGGTCATAGTGTTATTTTTTTCCTATGGCTCGACAGCCCCTATGGGGCCTAGGCCTCCTCATTGTTCGAGGTTTCGCGATCACACACTTTAGACACACCACACTCGGTAGGACTCCTCTGGACGAGGGACCAGCTCGTCGCAGAGACCTCTACCTGACAACACACAACACTGACAAGAGACAGACATCCATGCCCCCGGCGGGATTCGAACCCACAATCCCAGCAAGCGAGCGGCCGTAGACCCACGCCTTAGACCGCGCTGCCACTGGGATCGGCGGTCAAAGTATTATGCCCAACATAAAGTTTTCCAGTAAACCAGTTAAAATATATATAGTACCTGGTGTAAGTCCTTATTTTATTGTACAAGGTGTAATCGAGTGCGTAATTTAAGGAGCACGCACAGTGTACTTGCTAACGTACTGTGTAACGCGTTGCATAGCATTGTTTTTATTTTACATAGCAGCAACTACATTTCAAGTAAAACCCTTGTCCGATCTGAATAATCGATTGCCGTCTGAGAGTATCCTGTCTGATACTAAAGAATTCAAACAGACAGCGCAGTGCTCAGCTTTAAATGCGGCATTGTTTGTTCACACATGTGTATCTGAAACTCTGCATCAGCCATAGCAGATGGCTAACGTAAAGACAACCACTCTTTTCGTATGTCGGTAGGCCTGCACACGGACCAACATTTATACATACATACATACGTACACGTAAAACAACTGAAAGAGCACTGCGTCTGTCATTTTTAAAGTATTGTTGAAAGTTATCAAAACTCGCTGATAACATTTAAATTATTAGAATGTTTTGTGAACTAAATTATTTAATGCATGAAGGTTTTATGTACTTCGTCAAATATAGGTCTACATGCAATCGAAAAATTTCAGTTATACTTTAATAGGCTTAGCGGAGGTAAATAGTTGTCACATCACATAAAATATTTTAATGTCGTACTTTCGACGCTGAAGGATTAAATATAACTTTCCGACTTAAGGACAGAGGACTGACTGCCCATATTTAAATTGCATAGGCATGTATAGTCCTATGTCGGTGGGAACACAGCCTCTTTCTTCAAGCATATTTATGGTGAAACATATTCCACTCTTGGGAACTAAATATTAAGACTAATTTTCACATTATCCGTAGGTTTAACATTAAAATCTCTGAATTTTGTACACTAACTGCAGTCATGTGTTCCATGCGATTTGTACAGTAAGAGAAGTTATTTCAATATGCAGTATTAACAGCTTTGTCTATCTAATGGACTCTCAATGTTGTGCATGACGTAGGACCGAATCTTTATACGTATATCATGTAGACTGACTAAAGAAATGCTTATATTATTCTCAGGCTTCAGTTTACTTCAGCATGTTTTTCATGGAGCCTTCCGTATTTAATTTCATGATAATTCAACCTCTTCCTCTCGAGACTACTAAGTTATCTGTGCAAGAAATATATTTTAACAATAACAAATAAATCAAAATTGTGCAGCTCTCATCTCAAGCCACTACTTCCACGATTATACCGACTTCATTTTCTTACATATCATATTAGAAAGGCGAGTGGGCGAAGACTGGGAACCCGTTAATAACACCCCCATAAAACGATCTTTCACTTCTACCATGACTTGTCGTTTCATCTACCCTTCTATTTTTATTTCCAAAATTAGCGTCTCTCTTTACTTTTCAGAGGGATAATTCAGGTGTTCATTGTGGTATATAAGTATTTAAAAATTTTGTTCTGCCATAATTTCAATGAGCGAACACCTTCATAGCAATAAACTGTGTGGAGAAATGAAAAAACGAAAGTATCACTCACAGTGCATATGACAATGTAAGGACGTTGAAGTCACTGTATTCATTTTGGATAGAAGATGGCAATTGACAAATACCGAAAGACGAAATTGTTCTTAAGAAAATATAATTCACAGAAATGCTTTTGCTTATACTATTACGGCAGGTACCAAGAACAACAAACAATTCTGGAGATAAACTATGACGCAAACGTTTTTTTTTCAGATCCTAATCTAGAGGCGAGTATTTATATGATGGAATTATAAAGATCTTTTAAAATTCTATTGATGAGAGTTTAGAATTCTAACAGTCCTGCCTAATTTTAACACAGAATTTGTCGTCATGTAACTTGGGTACAAGATGTTCTGAATGTAAATTTATTTGTGAACAGTTGGAGGTGATGAAGAATTTAGTTTCTCAAGTAGCCTACTGGTAATTTGAAAGTAAACCCAGTCACAAACTATGCTGTTTATTCAAGACCTTGTGATACTTTGTGATACCGCGATTGATGGTGGATACTTATCCATTTGAGACGATGCATAATTACCGCACGTTCAAACTGAGATACTGCCGATGTGGATTGTCCTCAGACTGCTAGATTATAAGTGCCTGCTACTTGTCAGGCGATGCCGATTTAGCGCGCATGTAACTTGAGATACAGCCTCAAGAGAAGAACTGTTTGTTCCATTTCAAGCGATGCGGATTGACTGCACGTATAATCTGAGATATTGCTGGAATATTGATAACAGCATGATTCACTTCATGTGATGCGGATTGACAACACCTCTGTCGTGCTATTTAATTGTATGTTCTTTCTGACCTACCTCGAAATGTAAAAAATGTTTGGAGGAGCCAACAGATTTCCTTTTTAAGCTTATACACGTTTAAGAAACTCACAATCCACCGCAGACATATTCGTGTTTTGATCGCAAAAAAATTACGTTCCCAAAGGGAATAAAGGTCAGTATTTCTATGGCATGGTACAGGTAGCCCTCGATGTACGCCGGGGATGCGTTCCTGGACGAACCGGCGTAATCGGAATCGGCGTAAATTGAAACAATTTTATAATGTTAATCAATGGGAAGTCAATGACATGCGTTCCCGGCACCCAAACATTGACGAGTAATATAATGGCATTGCATTTAAAGCTCTGAAATAACGTAATTATAATAATTCGTTGGTCCTCGTGATTGACTGTAATTCTTTCGTGTGATTGATGTGTACAGTCATCTCTGCTATTACGTGATACTGTAGTTGCATTCATGTAAGATGCCGACCTATAGAAAATCGCGTAATAAAAATAACCCCGGGACCTCCGCAGAGATTAAATTTGTCCTTTGATAGGTTAATGCACCGGGAATGAAATCGCTTAACAGCAAACTCGCATATGCAAAAGTTTACATTTTACAAGCAGCTTCTACCGTTAATCGATCTCATTAAAGCAAATTCGCGTTAACGAAACATACGTAGTTGCAGAGATGACTGATTTATAATTTTTATTCAAAATCTGCGATGTAAGAATTACGATTTAGTATAAGAATCAGTACGAGAAAAATTGTAAAACGTTATAAATAATAGTCAAATATATTTTTTTCACTTTTTGACCTCCTGGTTTCAAAATCGGTGTTATTCTGAATCGGCGCAAATTGGACCGGCGCAAATCGAGGGCTACCTGTATTTAGACCCTTATTTTCAAGTTTTATGTTCGTTGCACAGTGAAGTGCGCAATTATAAAAACCTGGACAGAAGGGAGAGAATACTGTCATGGATGTATAAATTCTCTAGCGCTCGAGATAGGATTGTAGGCCAGAAATCTATGGAACACGCATTCGCTGAGGAAGGCGAGTTGATGTGTTCGTAGAGACAGGGAGAAACGGAAGGGAGAGGTATAATATAAGTTGCGTTGCGTCCCTTAGTAATGAACGAGGTCGGAATGAGTGCGCCTGCTTCATCGTCGTCTAGCTAGCACATGAATATTTAGGAGCTAATTCTGGTCTTGTGCAGCACTTCTGAGTGCTGGCTGCGCTTGATCAACTACAGGGAGATAGGAGCATCATCATATTATAGAAAGGAGAGAGGCATAGAGAGAGAGGGACATGAAGGTGGAACACGGTGGGGAGCAGAAGACAACTTTCATCATCTTGAACCTTATTATACCGCCCATCTCGAACCTGGAACCACCCCTCACACGTATATGCTTTAGTGTGTTTATGTATATACAGAGGGTTTATGCTAAATGTGCTCTGTGCCTTGCGATTCAGGAGGTCCGTATAAGCACTGTCAATATTTGGTCAATAGCTTCACAGTCTCTGACACTATAAGTGCAACAGCCTTCCGTCAGAGGATGTGCTTCCAGAAATGTCACGTCAAAAGAGCCTCCTTTTTGAAAGTGAATGTTTGTTTCGTTCCATCATTCAGATCAGGACGCAGCATCCCATGTACCTGTACGTCCAATCACTGTGTGAAGGGCTTGCTCTTCTAGAGGTAATAAAACAGTTTTTGAACTTCGTTCCTGAATTCTTAATATTGCGTCTAGCACATCAGTTATTTATAAAAGTAAGCACAAATTAAAACTGTATAAATATTTATTATTCATTCGTAACGAGTGTTAGCCTATCACTATGGATGCGCATCTTAAGAGGGCTTCTGATGCTCGAACACCGGGATGGTGGGTTCGAATTCCACTCACGGCATGGATGAATATCTGCTTTTTTCTTTCTTTGTATTGTCATGTGTATGTAGAGGTCTTGAAATGGGCCAATTCTTCCTCCAAGAAATCACACCAGATATCTATAAGGGAATCCATAAACTGGAAACCGGGAGGAACTGGACCGCTGCGGCGTGCAGCATCACATAGATAGCCAATACTAAGTAAGTTATGATTCGCTGGTATCACTTCTTCAGGTAATATTTTGACAGAAGTGCCGCATACGTAACAGAAATAACTGCAATAATGTGCCAACATTGTGACTTGTGCGAATTAAACGTAGTATCGTTAACATCACGACGTGTGTTCAACAAAAGGCCGGCGCTCTTTCATGCATCTGTAGCTCATTTACTGGAAAAATACCTAATAATCTCAATAGAATAGGATCTTCTTTGGAAAGCCATTTGTACAAGGCAATTCTTGTTGTTGTCCTAGCCTAATGTAAAGGAATATTATTTATTTGAAATTACGATTTTTGAATTCATGAGAATTGATTGCCAATTAAACAGAAATACTTTACACTATCTGATGTAGTTTAAACTCATGACTCAGTTTCTTATAAATCCTTGATATGTGTGTCATCAAAAATATATTGATGTATCTCCGTAACACTTCCATCAGTCTGATACGCGGTCTGCAGAGATGCCTGTTACTTAGATGACCCGCATTATGCAGGTGCCGGAGAAGTTGCCTGAAACTACGGGGAAGTAGTAGAATCAAATTGGGTGTACAAGAATCCTGTCGAAGTAGAAATGCATTAAGTATAACATATAAAAACGATATTTTCATACCGCTACTCGCGGATCGCACATATGTTTGCAGGCGATCGTCCTGTAGAGATGCAGTTGGTAATGGCAACGACATCAACACACTGCGAATGGGCTGCTTTACACAAAATTCTTTGGACAGGCGAAGCGTGTTCAGTTGACGTCGACAGCAGTCACCTCCAAGCTCAGGATATTGTACATACCGTGCGAGAACTTAGGCCTCAAATCCGCTTCAGTGTTTGGGCAGGTATCGTCGGGGACATGTCCGGGTCTCCTGTGTACTACCTGACAGACTCTAGCAGAATAGAGAATTTTAACTAATTGTAGTACAGTAGTCCCCCAGTATCCACGGGTAATACATTCCAAGACCTACCGCGGATGCCCGAAACCGCGGATAGTAACGAACCCTATATATATAAAAGCGCAGAGTAAACTTTAGATCGAGTAAAGTCGACGCTGGCAAACTAAAACGTAAATACTTAAATCGACCATGGTCGACTTTGGCAATGAATGTGTTCAATATTTTCGGGCCGCGGTAAACCGCGGATACGGGGGTTCTACTGTATATATTTTATCAATATGTACCTGTATTTTATTTTTTATATAATATACAGTATGCATATGATTGAGATCTCAATCATACGTCAATAACTTTCGCAAACTCAACCTTCTGGTCCTTCTAAGATTTACATTTTGTAACAATTGATGGCCTGACGATGAAAGGTATTGTTGAAACATGTCGATATTCTTAATGTGATGCTGTCTAGTTAAATTTTGATAAAGTTGTGAGGACAGTAATAATAACCACTATATAATTTTGATATATATATATGTGTATATGTATGTATATATACACGTGCTGCCTAAAAACATTAACTTCAGATTACGCTGGCATAATGTCTCTGAATTGAAATCACATGAGTAGTATTTGAAGTGTAAATAGTCCTATAATACACACGTTTAATATCGAGATACGAATTTTTTAAACAACTTACTGGTTGTAGTTCATTTAATGACACCATTTCGAGTTTGAAGACTATGTGGCGTTACCAAAGACAATAAAATTATATTCAATGATGTGTAGAGGCAGACATCCACAAAAGACGATCGTGGCCCGTATTAAGTACAACTTCAGAATTCGTATGAAAGGGCTGAGAATGACCACTGACAAACCCTGTCATTGTAGCCTGTAATCCGTTCGAGATTCGAATGCATAACTCTCGAATAAGGATCTATAAGTAAACCTGTTTTGTCCCACTCTCTGTGATGGTCTTCAGACCCACAATGCGAACATCACTGGCTCTTGCATTTCCTTTACGAACCCATATTTATTCAACATCCTCCCAGATCCCACGCTGCTGTACAACTTCATCAACTAAAATAATGATCTATGAATAAAGCAATTGACACAAACTTTGCTTGTTATGTGAGTTTCGCGGAAACCTTGCAAACATGGTGGAAAACTCTGAGGGCTGAAGTTAGTAAAGTTCGCTCTTATTGGTTCCCTGCATCCATATTTTCCACTTTAGTTGACGTGTGGGTCGTTAGAAGAAGGCTCGCGGGCGGGCAGAAAGGGCGGGGGTAAGAAAGGAGGAGGGAGGAGGAAGATGAAGATGAAGACAGAGGGTGGAGTCTTGCCACACATCATCATTTATATGGAGGAAAAGATATGCGTACAAAGCGCACGCGCACAGTAAAATCGGGCATTAATCTTCATCATAGTGCATCAACGGGTATGCGGTGCTGATAGTGCAAATGAGCCAAGAAACGAATCGTGAGGCTGGCGGCAGAAACTGATGTTGCTAGTATGCACCCCTCCATATCACCGTCTTTCGAAACACGTGTTTCTATAGGCAGATACTGGTGATCAAATCAAGGAGAATAGACGTGCGAGGCACGCAGCGTGCATGGCAGAGATCAGAATTGCATGGGAAATCGGAATTGAAGAAATCGCTTGGGAAACTGAGGCGTAGATATATGTGAAGATGATATTAAATTATGAATGAACGAAATGTAATGTGAGAATGTGGACTGGATTTGTCTGGCCCAGGATAGGGACCATTGGCTGTTGAAAACACAGTAATAAAATTTTAGATTTCGCTCCAGTGTATTGCTGTTTTGTAACAACTGGACGTTCTGCTGTTATTTTGTACTTCTTTAGGCACAATTTCGTGATATTCTGTGGTTAGCAAAGAGAGTAGAGCCGATTTTCACGAAAGTTACAGTGCTCTGGCATTACCTGTAGAGCTCTTATACTGAACGGTATCCAAATCAGACCATAAGTGTGGAATACTCGTACATAGGTAGATATTCATTTTCGCTCTTAAGTAAAGTATGGCTTTCATTGCGCCGATTTTATATATTACATCTCCTGAACTAAATTGTATCCACATCCGATGAAAAGTTTTGAAAGTATGGACAAAAGTTTCTTGACGCTGTTCAGCCAAGTGTAACTTCAACTGCACCGATTTTTGCCAAACTTGATGAGGAAATGTGGAAACTACGGTTGTAAATCCATTTACCCCGTTAAGAAAAGTAGGACTGGCAGTGAGTCAATTTTCAAGAAACCCATGGTTGCCCGACAAAGTTTCACGAGAAACTGCTATACCGAATTTCGTAAAAATTCGGCGAACTGTTTAGCCGCTTAAACTAGGTCACGGATGGACTGACGTGGACTCAATATAGGGCGTTTTTGTCGATCTTAAAAACGCCTGAGAAGGTATGTTTCTACGAGTTTTTCTTGTTGCAACTTCGTAGAGAATTAGCGTATTTCATGCTAGGACGTGTCTTTAATTCCGTTTATTTCTCTCAATTTATTCACTAAAATACGCCGCCACCAACTTTCCAGCAGAAGAGATCTTTTTTTAGAACTTTTAGGTTTCCGCGGCCGTGTAGCTGAGGATTCCCTTCTGCTGGGATATGACGCTGCATCAATGGGGTAATCGGATCCCGACGTTTCGAGACAATGTAGTGCCCTCGTCATCTAAGGTCGATAGGTCCTAGGACTCATCAGGTTTTTGCCTCGCACAGCTGGATCCGATTACTGATTGGCGAAGAGTCAAACCCCAGAAGAACGGGATTCCCGTCAATTTTCTTCCTGCCAAATTTCAGCTGCAATCTTCCCGCTAATGTTACCGTAAATTTACCCAAATTTGATTTTCAGTATTTATATGCTGCCGACATTTTAGTAGTCTTAAAGTGGAATACAGAAACTGAGTCTAAATGTATTTGTGATTACATTGTTGTCAGCATGCAGTTGGAAGTGGAAGCATGGATCAGAAGACGTCACTTGTTTAGATTCTTAAGTTGCTCTTGTGTTAATTACGTAATAATTACTACATTGTTTTCGACTTTTCAGACGCTTGTACAGAATTTTTATTAGTACGTTTCATAAAGAACGGACAAACGGGAACTTAATACGTGTGTTTGAGCGATTGTGATGCGTTCGGTTAAGTGTAAAGCCTGTATCGTCCGCATGTACTTCACTTCTTGGCAGTGTGACCTGCTCTTACAAGGTAGCCGACCCGTGTCATGCGCCATATAAGGCTAACCTGGCCTATTGTTTAAAAGGATTTTTCCGTCAAATGTAACTAATCTGCTTTGGGGTGGGTTCGTTTCTACTTTCGATTTCTGTCAGTATTCTTTTTTCCAAAGCGGAGTGTTTTCTGCAGAATTTTGTTAGTGAGTGTGAGTCTGAGTTTGTCTTCTGTTTAAATACATAGCTTTATGTTACACAGCGGAGTTACTTGCACGGAAAGTTATGTCATGGTAACGCAGATACAGGCTCTCACCCTGTCACACTGTTTCAACTACATCACACGGCGACCGGTCAAACTTTAACGTCGAAACATCAGTATCGCCATTTAATATGGGAATTTTAGGATTACCCTTAATGACAGAAGTTTAAAAAATTAACTCCGATTAAGCAGTGTTTCAATTGCATACATTAACACGATGCCTAAAGGTGCCATCACTGTAAATAATAACTCGTTGTCACTTTATACTCGTATATGCCTATGAATTTTAGGCCTGTCCTGCGGTATGATAGTCAGAATTCAGATTAGAGCCGGTGCTGGTAATATTAAGAGTCGTAGTGGAATATACGTTGTAACAATAAAACGCAAAATTACAATAATTATGAACGCCTTTAATTTTTCTTTTTACATTTCTTATAATTAATTGCATTCTTATTTTTTATTTTATCCGAAAATTATTTACGAAAAATCAAAATTTAGCTTTGGAAATAGCACACATTTACATGTCTGTAGATTCCTTATTTCATTGTAAATATACAACTTTGTACTTCGTCAAGGATAAACATATAAAACGGCATTGCTAGCCTTGCCAGTGCTTTTATGTCTGTAAACACTAATCCCAGTGTTCGTAATTTAATTACTTGTTTATTTATTCAGTTCAAACTGGAAGTCCCAAGCATGGAGGGATCTAAAGATAAAGGCCTGATTTTATTTTTAGGGTTACCTTACATTCTGTGTCTCAAACACTGTGTAATAATGCGAAAGACAGAAGAGAGGGCGAGAGGTGGCTTTAAGATAGTGTAGTCCGTTCCAGATGATAGGCCTAGTACATAGGCCACATTTTCTACCAGGCGATGACTGAAGCCGGCTTATCGCATCTCCATTACTTCCGCCAGACAGCGCTGCTCCTGTCCCTCAGGATCGGATATCAATCATTTCACCGAATCCCAGACATCAGAAACTGTCGCGTAATAAGATAACGTATCTGTCCTTCCATGTGCGCCTGCAGTGGAATTATTTGCAGTTTTATGTTGGCATTGACCTATCTAGCATGATCTGTCAAAATACTGATTAATTGTTTATTTATTTAATGACTTGTTTTAACTACATCATTTATGTCTATATAGCGCTAAATGGCAGGATGAGAGGTAAAGGTGAATTGCCAATGGTTTTGAAGAAACATTTATGGCTATTCTAAAATACTGACAGAGTGTGTGTTTGGAAGGACTGATGGGAAGTACATATAGCCTGTCGCTTGGATGAGATTCTAAATTGGTGTTTCCGAAATACAAAGCGAAACTTACAAGCAACATGCAACTATGTTCGATGCCTGTTTGCAATAATTCTTGGCCGGTAAATTTATTACTGTATTACATATGTAACCAAATAGGCCCCCATAATACGCAATTACTGTAACTGTATGTATGGGTGAAGTTTCCTAAACCAATTGTTTAGTAACCGGTCACCAACCTTTGCTGTGAACACATCGGTATAGGTGCTGTTATCTGTTGTTTTATAAGGCTGTTTTAAGGCTGTCAGAATTGTATTGACAAAGCACTGCAATTATACTGCATAATTGAAGAAGAGCAGAATGGGCCTGCCGGTGCAAACGAGTGCGAGAGAAGGTCGTGTTCTGTTTAATAGTATTATTCTGTAATTTAGTGAGTTGAGATAACAAAGTCAATAAAGTAACTTTCTACGGTTTGGACGAGTGGGTTTAGATTTCCGATAAAGGGAGGAATTTTTCTCTTCGCCACCGCCTCCAGTGTTTCTCTGGTGCCAGCTGTTTCTTATCTTGTGATTATCAACGCTATATACCCGATGATATAGTATCCTCCACGCCCTCCCATATGTCTTCATGGCGTGGCACTTAAATACAGGTGAAAGTTACCTTCACGTTTATCCCGTGATTTTCTGGGACGACCGAAGAACGTCGGAATCAGTGTTGTGTGTTTAAGCAGTGCAGTTTCCGTAATTAGAACTAGGCACAGTAGCGCCCGGTTAAGGGGCACTGCGCTGCCCTTGCCTGCTGTCGTAGCCAACGACTCATGTGTAGGGCCATGGCACGTGCCCTTGTGCGGCTGAACACTGCCAACACTCCCGACGTTGCGTATATGACAGCATTCAGTGACTGAGAGCTGCTGAAGAGAAGCTGCGTTATATGAAGACGATGCTGAAGGAAGAGAAATGAAAAGAAGTAGAACGAATGAAGAGGACATATAAAAAGGAAAATGAGAGAGATAGGCGAATTCGACGACGAAAGAGAAGAAATCTTCCTTGATCGCGCAAAAGCTTCACATTTATAACTAACCTCATCCATCTTCTTCCACAAGGGGGAACTCAAATGCAGCTCAATTTGTCAGAAAATCTAATGCGCCAGTTTCCTCCATCTCTCGGCTGAAGAGTATGTATGGTGGATGGATTCAGGTTTCCAATAAACCCGACCCGGTCTCGGCCTGACAGCCTGCTTTTGAGGAGATTGAGGCTCATAGGGTGGCGCCACTGATCGGGTTTTTATTTTTTTCTCAACGAGTTTTTCCTATGGAGTATATAGTATAGTCTCTTCCGACAAAAAATATTTCCTTGAACTAAATTGATGGTGTTTAGCCTTCCCGCAAACAGAGGCGCCAGTTTACCTCCTTCACTTTGTTTCAAAAACTATGGAACTTTCTTAGTCTCGGCGCGGAAATGAAACAGGAAAAATCAAATTAATCCCTAAGTAAGTCAAACTTAATAATGGAGAATTACTGTTTTAGAGTTTTCAGCTTCCAGGCTTTGTTTAACCTAATACATGTGTACAGAGACAACGTGTCCAAGAAAATATTTGGACATATACAGTATCAGAAAACAAGTATGTTAGAAATTTAGGATGTGACGTAATGAGACACTTCGTGGTTTATACAGGTCACCTAATAATGTTAGGATAATTAAGTATAAGATAAAGAGATAGTTGAGGAAAAATATGCATAGAGAAATTTGGGGGAAAACTTTTGGGGGTGTCCACTTGAAAGACGGTGAAGCTGATGGGATCATTTGAAAATCATACGATGGATATGGATAGGGTAAGGATGGAGGATGGAAGTGGCTTACGGTCTTGTCCAATGACGGACTTCGTTTAGTCTTCGGTTCTTGCCACCAGAGTGAGTTTGATATTATCTCTAACCTTACATACATCTATTTTTGTGTTTGTTATAAATAATAATAATAATAATAATATGACTTGGCTTTTTCAGCACTGCAGCTTCATCAAGCACTCTGTTTATGCGGTTCTAAAACAATTTTCATCTCCTAAGTTTGGATTTAAAATGACCATATGTCTACACAGAAATTGGTCATTTCCAGTGGTCTTGCAGGCACCACGCTCATACTGGAATAACTTTATTTACATGGGCTTTTTTCATCTTAAATTTATACATTCATGTCAATTGTAAACGTATAATTTATTTGTTAAATTGTGTAAACGATCTAGCGGTATAGCAGATTTAGTTTTCCGTATTTGCAGCTAGTTCATATACCCGTTCTCCGAACGGGCAATTGTTGCTTTACAACCAAAAGCAAAATTATAAAAAATACAAAACAATATTAAACGACGTGCCTTTATTGCGTGACTTTCTGTACATTGTATATTGTTTGTTACCATCTGTAGTCGCGTTTCATTTAATATAATGCCCTTGGGCACACTACGACTATATTTTTGGTACGTCCTGGAGGTACATGGTAGGTCGAGTGACGTAGTCGGTATGGCGACTGGCTACGGCTTGGACGGTCCGGGAATCGAATTCCGGTGGGAGCGAGATTTTCCGTACTCGTCCAGATCCGACCCGGTACAATGCGTACCGGCTCATTCCCGGGGGTAAAGTGGCCGGGTCGTGGCGTTAACCACCCACCCCATCTAGCGCCGAGGTTAAAGAAAGAGTAAAGCTAAACCTTTATTCCCTCTCTGTGCCTTAATACCAGGTTATAGGGTGAACTTTATCTTACCTTACCTGGAGGTACATATATGTACAAATGTACTAAGTTCCAACTCGGGACCATGCTAATTACTTATAGTGTTCCATAATATGCACTACCAATTCCTGTATTAACGACAGAGCCATCTACATTAAGGGGCCGGTATCAGGCCTCACACTCTTGCGAGAAATCCAAGCCACCAACCGTTGACCAAAATTCGTTGCTAAAAACGGATTCGACGTGGATCTAGTAGCCAAAGACCTGCGACTGACAAGGACCTCACTTCAGGTTCATACACTGTTTAATACAGAACAACGAGTTTCGATTGCAGCTCTATGGCAACGATTTTCAAATCTTAATTTTGATAAGGTGCAACTTCGTATCATACACATTTTCTTAGTACCGAAAAAAGTTTTACTAACTCCCTGATACGGAGTTATTTTTGAGGAGCTGACATTCCTCGGCTGGGCAAGAAATTCACAGCATTTTGTGGAAACCAAATTTCTGTTTGATTGTTGACAAGGTTTCACCACTGGACGTTATCGATTCCGTACCATCACTACCACTGTCATTAAAATCCAGTTCATCACCCTTCTCTCACCTGTATTTAGGACAAGTTGTGTTAGGACAGATATTGATTTAATTGTTCTACTATTAACAATACAACGGGATGACGTTCGTTAAAGTTGACAAGTAACCTCTTGTTTAAGTGTCTGTGCTACATATTGCTACAAATTCAGATATTTTTATCGTCCAACAAAATGTTCTTCTGACTTTTCAGTTATGTGCAGTTACTGCAGTAATTAATCTCCTTATATTTCATTTAATATCCTTTATGAAGTTATTTAACTATATTTCTGAACTCCATACATTGTATTGCGTCAACAAGGGGAAAGGCTTTAAAGGTTGTGAGTGATACAGTCTGAACTATATGAAAGAACGTTGTCTTACGGTAATTACAGGCTGAGGTCTTCACTTTTCTGGGATGTTACGCAACGTAGGTTGGTAATTTGTTACTGACGTTTCAGGACAGCTATCGGTCCCATCTTAAAGGGCCAGGCTTGACCCGAAACCTCGGTAACCAATTACCAACCTACACTGCGTAACATTCCAGAAGAGCGAAGATCTCAACGACATTGCAGCGGAAGCTGAAATTTCGCATAGTTACATGCTTTTTGTAGGAGGATGATACCTTCATAGTCAGGGACAAACAGCCCAAGAAACGTAAGTAGCTATTTACCAGTCGACGCGGCGTCAGATCATAGGAGATTTTAGTCTTCATCGAAACCGCTGTGAGGACCACAAATCTCGCAACGCCGTAGTAAGATGTAAAATTTTTTGAAGCGCTGATTGAACTCTCGAAGGCATCAGTCAGGACAGCCAGCCTTAGGACTGAAGACCGAAACTGGGGCTTCCAGAACACAAAACTTGGGTTTTAGTCACTGCACTGTGAATCCTCGTTATCGCCGCTAAAGCATCTTCTTCAAAATCAAATTCCCCATGCACTCCATTCATGCATACTGTAACACATGAGACGCAGGGGTTTCATTTCGCCTCGTAAGGCAATATGCAAGTAATAATGTGGCAAATTAAATGTCTCAGTTTCATAATCGGTTATTGACAGAAACCAGCTGCGATTCAAAATTAACGTAAACCAATCAATTAATTGTGCAGTTCTGAAAATGTGAGTTGTGAGTGACTAGAGTTTCTGCTTCGTATTCTGGAGATTTCGAGTTCCAATCTAGTACCGAAATTCGGCTATCCTGAGTGAGGTTATGCGTGAATTTCCTCAGGTCTTCGGGCAAATACCGTTACGCCTATAGTAATAAAAGGCCTCATTAAACGTGTGGGATTCTTTCCTAAAATTCCCAAAGTAACGCGCAACATGTTACAAGCAGCATTTTTTCCCATAAGAGTTAACAAAGCACCCGAGAGTCTGGCCGTTCAAGATTCCGCCAGCTTCAGCGAAAACACCGATAGTCCGAGTCAGGGCAAATTTCTTGGAAACACTAGCCCCTGAAATATTGGACGCCTATGATTTAAAATAAGTCGCAACCGCTTGCCCCCATGTCCTTTCAGAGGCAGAAATTGTGAGTTGCCTGAATTTGGGCTTTAATTATTCTTGTGTCATATTCGTAGTTTTGACAGCTTTAAGCTTGTCCAGATTTTAAAAATGTTACTTTGTATGCAAATAATATTACATATTAGTCATACAGATTTAGTTTACTAGCATCATTAAGGAAGTAGTTTGATAAAATTCATACATCAGCTTAACTGCCGATAGTTGTTATTGAATGCTAGGTCTTAGTTTAAAATTTAAGCTTCATGCGCAGAAGGCAAGTTGCCAGCAAACATCAAGCGAAGGCAGTCATCACTTAGGGAACATCTTATAGCTCCCGATCAACTTCCCTTCCCGCAGTCGCCAGAGTTCCTGCCTCCCCCTCCCCCCGTGGTCTGTTGTAATGATAATGAGGCTGCAGCAGCATCTTTCCCTTCCCCACACCCCAGTCCGTGATTGATACAAGACCCCGAAATGACGGATGGTCCCGCTGACATGGGGGGGTTAATTTGAAACAAGAACCAGACAAATGTAGTTAATATCAGGGAATGCTGCACCCCACTCCACCCCACCCCACCCAACCCTACCATGCACTACGATTCCTACGGCATAATTCGCCACTTTATCAAGACTCCCTCTAAGACAGATGCTATGAAGTATCGCTGGAAGATGGAAGTGTGATGTGGTCATGAAATACATACCGCAGTGCTTTCATTTGCGTACGTGTTCTATTCTCGAAATCTAATGTTGAAGGGAGGAAACATAAAACACCGAAGAGAAACACATAAACTGTCTTGACGCTAACAACGAGGCTGGTCTAGTAGCAGTAACGCACGCAATTCTAATTACAGTCATCCTTACATGTTTGTAATTTTCCTATTCACGTTCGAATTTCCAGCAATACATTATCCCAGAAATTTCGTTCGGCGCTTCAACGCGCAGCCATCCCATGCGCTACGTCACGCTCCAGCTTAGTCCGCGCTTCGGTGCCGCATCGGCAACATCTCGCGAAGTTTAAATTACATGGTACATGGGTGCAGTGGCGTTGGTAAGGCCCCGTGGGTTTGGGGGGGGGGGAAGGTGTCAAACGTACAGAATACTAGAATTTGAGTTTTTTCGGACTGCATTCCTTTCTTTTGGCACAGTCATGAGATCTGGGAGTAACTTCGCTAATAATTACAGCCTCCCTCCCCCGACCGACTATCAATGCCACTGCAGACGTGTGTATAATATATTTATTATTTATATTTTCTGCCCAACTATGTCTCCCAGAATTGGGATAAATTAATTATCAGTACACCACAAAGTGTGATAAGATACGCTCATAATAGGCCTACAGTTTGCGATGGACAAAACGTACACAATTACGTAGACATATTTATTGCGAGTCCATGACGCCGTCGTAAACACAACCCATTCCTTGGTAAACTTCGGTGGTATGGTATATTACGTTCGGTGGTATGGTATATACGTTCGGTTGTTTGCACAAAATATATTCTGTGGTATGCACATATATATTCGGGTCTAATCACGGGAATCTGTAGGTATTCCAAGTGGCTCTTTTTTTTTAGGTTTTCCGACTCGCATTTTTCATTGGATCATAATATCTCGCACACTATGTCCTTTTTGATTTAGTGACCTATTCATTTGCGTGAATTTTGAAATCGATCTTGTAACGCGATCTGTGTGTCTGTGTTCACCATGTTTGTCCTCTTCGCGAAAAGGATCTGTCCCAGCCTGGCCCACTTTTAAGACAGAACAGTGTGGACAGTTACAGGAAACGAGTTTCAAAACAAGGGTCATGTTTGCTTCTCTAAAATTAATGTCACGTTACACCATTAGTAAATACAGGACAAAGATTTTCTTTATTAATTGAAATGAAATTAAACAAAACAATCTGTGAGTGAAACCAGCAGTGACTCCAAAAGACAGAATTGTTTCGCAGAACAATTGGTGGGGTTTGTGTAGAATTTTATTTATAAACACGCTCTACAACCAACGATTATAATGTGTTTCTGAATTAGTAAATTTACCACCCAGACTTGTAAATCTTCGACTCATTCTGTTGGCTCACAATACCGCAGTTATTGGGTTATGAAAAGTTTATGGGAGACTAAATAAATTAGCGAGAGAGATACAAAGAAAACACAGACCTGCATAGGTCATATAAATTGAGAATTTGGGCGCCGAATGTGTCTGGAGCTGTCAGAATTACGCGCTGCTTATGTAAACGTTTTAAATCAACACCATTTAAAAATCATAAATGAACATCGTTTATTTTGTTAGAGTTTGTATAAAAGACACGATTTGCTAAATGACGTCATTACAAACCACTGACGGAAATATAAAAAATATATATGGGACTGTGTAACATGTGCATTTTCTGAGCGTGCAGCCAGTCTTCCTTTTATGATGGCATCTCTTTATGTTCGAAACGTGGTATAAATATTTTTCCACAAAACCCATGCTGTAATCCAGAATAAAGCCTATCCAAGGGGTTTCCCGTCATATTTCAACAGGGCTGACCATACAAGCATCATAAATTCCTTTCTTCTTATGTAGTATTTCATGACTACAGAAACAACGGAGAACTTAGTTCGAGAACTCCGACTAAGGAGAATATTTAGCTAGGAGAGCAGAAAATACAGGAGGATGGAGAAAATTACCAAAAGGAGAGCTTATGCATTTGTGGGATGCTCTTCGGTAAATATTAAAGTACTAGGATTTTCAAGTAAAGAACAATGCGATTATTGACATGTATCAGGAATGGAGGAATGGGACCTGGAAACACTATTGTAGTCGACAGACCTGAAATTAGCAGTGTAGAAGGTGCCAGACTCATGCATTAGTAATGTAGAATATTTTTCCGCCATGGCCACAACAGCCTCTAGTCGGCCAGAGCCTCCTCATTATCGAGGCTTCACGATCACACTTAGACACACCGCACTCGGTAGGACTCCTCTGGACGAGTGATCAGCCCGACGCAGAGACCTCTACCTGACAACACACAACACTCACAAGAGACTGACCCGCATGCCCCTGGGGGATTCGAACCGCAGTCTCAACAAGCGAGCTGCCGTAGATCCAGGCCTTAGACCTCGCGGCCACTGGGATCGGCAATGTATAATAATAATATCAAAATGTATCTTAGCAAATCAGATTTTGAGGGTGTGGAATCGTCTAAAGTCGCCAGCATTTTGTCCGGTCGTGGATTTTTGTGAATAGTATATTGAGTAAGTGGCGGGAAATTTATTTTCGAGCTGAGCGACTGACGCCTTCACAAGAAGAAACTTCTCCATGAAATACGTTACTTTTCTACGAAAACCATCGCACTGTGTCAGTGCAGGACGTCCATAATTCCTCTTATAGTGATACAACCTAACCAGACAGACAGACATAAAAAGCATTTCTTGCCTAGGAGTTTTCCATGAAGTCTTCAGAAATTTGAAATGGAAATGTGTATCGAAACTATTTTTCCAAAAAGTGTAGTTCTGATTTTCAAGACAGCTTTATATTCCATAGTTATATTTTTTATATCCTCATTGTCCTATGGAATTACAACCATTATATTTTTCGTAACATAATTACGTCTGTTTGTACTACAGTAAATTAAAATTTAATGGAATCAAATTTATTCACATCTCTGGGTAAATGTGTGTCATTTTATTGACGTTTTGTTATATTGCTTTAATTGGCAGAGAAGTGTCAAATGGTTTGCCTTCTGGTATAGCGAGAGACTGTTCAGTGTTCTGTGTCGTACTTGAGGTTCTAAGGGCTGATCAATACAGATTACCGTCTTGTTGTGTGAGAGGCCGCGTGATTTGGTGGATATTTACGAACATATTACTCAAGTTACTGTTCCCAGCTACACGGTACAAGAGCGAGATGATTCTTTCTCCATTACTTCATAATGTTTTTTGCCTTTGTTTTACAAAGGAGGCTGAATGTGAATCTGTTCGAGGATGATTACTGGAGATTTGTTTTGCTCAGTCACTCTTAAGTTCCCCTACATTCTGATACATCTTGTTGTTCCACGAAATACCAGATGCCCTTCTCGTGTAAATTAAATTCCGTATTTTTTTTCTAAAACAAATATTACATGCCCTGCTGCACTGCATTGTCAAAAAGAAATCAGCAGCTCATGACTTCTTAAGTCTCCCGTGTGCGAAAGACGCAGCTAGAGAGGTTAGAATAAGAAGGTAGAAATTTGTTATGATGACGTAAGTCGTTGTAGTGGTGGAATAGGGAAGGAATTGTATTTAACATTGATGTAGGGTAATCAACCTCGGAGAGGTTCTTATACATGCTACTAAGTCTCTATATACTTAACATCCACCACACATGAAATAAAATTAATATTTACTGCATTTTATGAAAATTCCATAAATTGGGTATAGGGCAGTCCGTATGAGATTTGTGTTGGGTAGAATGGACTGGGACAGGTATTTTCCCTAAGCTTTGGTTCTACACTGTCGGTGGCATTCCTTCAGTACTCCAAACTCTTTATTTCATTTATCTACCCCCGAAAACATGCAGCTTAATCTTAGCAATTAACAGCGAATGTAAGTAAAACACCTATCTCTGTCTCCCTGTAATATACGCAGTGTCGTTAAATAAAGCAATAAACAAGAAGCTGACAAATTCCAGCAATAATAATTAAGATTCTTCGTGGTTTTTCTCAGTGTGTCGAGGCCAACGCGTGGACAGTGTTCGTAAATAGGCCATAATTGCCTCTTTCTAAATGCCTTAATACTCAACATTCATCATCATCATCATCATCATCATCATCATCCCTTCACATTTGCCGATGTGCGTCGACCACTGACATTCCAACAGCATCGTTAAATATCTTAAGGATCAAGGCAGTGATTCAAAATTCTACTCCATCTTATTCGGAGCCACATAAATTCCATAGCTGACGCAACATCGTAAAATAAATGGAATGAATAAAAATCTAGACGCGTCGTGACACTGACCCTGCAAAGTGCAACAGTGCATGGAGCACTAGACTGGGCATCCCCGATTCTGGCACAAGTTAATTTAGAGAGCAGTGTTGTGCCGCATGAGTCGCGGTGTCTTCGACAAACAGACTCTTACCACATGTTACTGCCACAACTGCTAGTTCGCACATCCCCTAACACATCATAAAACTTGGACTCGATCCCAACTTTTATTGAAATGTTGAAGAATTTATAAGCTCTTCCGCACGTAAACACATATGGCTGGCAGCATCGTGTCACTTAGTGTCCCTGCTAGTGAAATATGACTACCAGCATCTGCGGCAAACAAGGCAGCGCTGCATCGTGATCAGCACTCCGCATGCTGTGAACAAGACATGTCGCTGTTAACTGTTCTACGTAGTACTTCCCCACACGTGCCATCATCAGCGAAAAGAAACCTGTCCCGCCATCTCTTGACACTATACGCCAATCATTTGCAAAATTTAGCAAAGTGGATCTTTAAGCTAGCATGGGAGAACCTATTCTGTATAAACACGGACAATGGTTGGAAAATATTAACATTTAAAGACTTAACAATGACCCCAAGATTAATTCGGTAATTCGGAAAACATTCCAGTAAGTTCAGGTACTGGGTATTAACGACTTTACTCTGTCCATTTCTTTCAAGAAATTCATGAGCGATGTAGCTAATACTGCAATGCAACTGCCACCACATTTGTGTGTGAGGTGCTTCTTCCAGGTGGTCGCTCAGTTTCGCAACTTCCACGACAAATTTATGAATGGACTATGCGAACAACACAAATACCAACGGACTGTATGGTGGATTCTGACAAGGATAAATTCCGCACATTTTTATTACTATGTCTATAAACAAAGGGACCAGGAAAATGTTGGAACCTAAGACGAATGAAGTAGGTGAGAATTTGTGGATGTAAACCCATGATGAACTACGTAATTTGTACAGGTCACGTAGTATTGTTAGAGGCTACATACACGGCTGAACATGTGGCCGGAATGCGGGAGGCATGGAGTGCATACGAAATTTTGATGGGGAAGTCTCTAGCAAAATCTCCACTTGCAAGTGTGAAAAAGATTGTAACAAACGTTAAAATGCCTCGTAAGTAGACACCTGGCTCGGAATCGTATAGTGTGAGGAGCTTTGGTGTTAGCGTTGTCGAGTGATTGACGTGATTGACGTGTGTCATCACATGAGATGCCTCATGACCTACATGACTGTTTATTGGCAATAAGAAGCGAGTGGTATCGCAGTACGTCTTTGGGATTGTGCCTGTGTCCATAATTACTTTCGAAACAACTTTACAGAATTTATTGAAACCCGGTAGGAAACCCACGCGATGAGAACCGCCCAAACATTGTACTTAAAAGCATGCAATCGTAAATATAAGAAATTGGCGTCCGTTCCAGCTTCTGATTTGGAAGTGCTATTGGTGGCACATGATGTAGGATTCTGAAATCTGATGTTTCAATATATCTTTAAACACACGCGTATAAAAGCTTTGTAGTGCGATACGTATATGCGTGTAATCCACGCAAAACCTTTAGCTTTCCGCTTGATGAAGAAGCATTTCAGTCACGCATATGACATTTTGTGTGGAGACGTATAGAGATACGTGCTGCGTAGATAGTTCTGTATGTGACAGTTACAAACATGGCGACAGTGCGAAACTGTCATACACATCTGACTTAATGTAATTTGAAAATATTGATTTTCTTCACTTACTGAATTGTGAATTTGTCAGTTACTTGTTTTACTGGCATTCTGAATCTTCTAAAGGAGCCTAGATGGCATAGGTACAAGTTGTTGCAGTGCAGTTAGATTTACAACACGCGTATCTGTTTGTGTCCTTATAAGTGGTCGCACAGGATCTGTCCTCAGAAGGAGTCTCCTTGCGACTGCTCGCAGCCAAAATGTATTGTACTCAGTCACTTCTCATTTCCTACAACTGGTATCAGCAAGTGCAAATAATACTTTTGAGGGCGAATCCCATGAATTTTCCAAGAGGGTTGATGTGGGTGTATATCATGCTATAGGGTCTGCATAGTACTGAATGAAAATTCTAAATAGAACTACAATGGGGAGAAGAGTCCGAGTGCAAACGTGAAGGGTGAATTCACAATGAGTTTTTGCCTCTTGACCTGCTCAATTGTGTTATGCCAACTAACAGAGAGAAGGGTGTCTCCCTTATGGTGATACGCTATATTTTCAGAAATCACCCATATGTTCGCATGTATGTCGGCCAACCTGTGTCTTCGTCACCAGAAACTATATTACAAAGCTGTGGTCTAGTTAAAAAAAAGGCATACTTTAAAAGTAGACTAATTCTATACAGCACGAAACTTCTTGAGAAGCTAATAATAGCTCAGGGACACAAGAAAGTCTCTGCCTGTTATGGAATCCGAAGAATCATTACCATTTTAACAACAGCCCTCCACTAGTCCCTTTCCCGAGCAAGATCACTCCAATCCGGAACCTCCCATACTATTTATTTGAAATCTTTTTTGACATTGTCTTCGAATTTACGCGGTGTTTTCAAAACTATCTATTTCCTTCACTTTTACCTACCAAAAGCTCGTGTGCATTTCTCTTCACTCACATTCGTGCCCCAAGCTTCGCCCATCTCGTTATTCTTAACTTCAGCTCTCTAAGAATAATTAGCAAGGAGTATAAACCATAGAGCTCATCGTTGTGCAGTTTTTCTCGAATGTCTTACTGCTGTTCCATTTTAGCCCCAAATTATTTTCCTTGGCGATATATTCTCTACGTTCCTGCCTCAGTGTGAGGCACAAAGTTGCACACCCACACACAACAAGAGGGAAAATTACTGCTATATATGTTTTAATATTTACACTTCAGTTAGACTGAATTTTTATGAACCTAAGTGTAGCAAGCATTCACCGAATTTATTCTGCTCTTCCTGTGTGCGATTTTGTTTCGTTATTGTCGTTCATTTACACTTGAACTTTTCCGCAGTTTCAAAGCACAGGTCCATTTGAAAGTTGGAATTCTTATATCATATTACGGACCTTTTAAAGCTATAGACGACATTCAGTCCCTAACAAACGTTTTTATAGTAACAGCTGACATGCTTTCCTGATGTATGAAAAATCCTCAAAGTAACTGATTATTGTTTCCTGTTCGATAGAATGCTGGTTCAGTGCATTCTTGTTTGCTCTGACCTCTGTTCCCACTATTTAAATTTAGCCTTAGACCTTTCATCAGTTAACCTAACCTACAGAGACACCACCACACCTCAGTCCGTGCTTAGGCAGTTCCCCAGAATACGTTCAAGTCCAGTTACCGATACAAAATTTTGTAACATATGCGGTGGGGAATTTTTAGCCCCTCACCCAATCCCTTAAGCTGACGGGCCACGCCTATTTTGCTCTCTGTGACGCCTTATTCATTATATTCGCAAACCACAACCTAAGGCGTGCTATGACTTGTTAACAAGATATCCACTTAATATTAAATAATAATAAAAGTAATAATAATAATAATAATAAATGTCTAAGACCAGCAGTAATAATAGGAAGAGCAATAATAGACTCTGTAATTTAAAATTAACTGAAATAAATTTAACAAGTAAAAAAATAACTTAAATATTTTCATCGCGCCAAATATTAGCAATTTGAATATTATCACCTGTTAGCTGCTATCTAATTTAACATCTATCAAAACAAAAATCATTCTCCTTGAGCAGACGACTGATTTAACGTGGAACAGAACATAACGGCATTAAAACCTATACACCATTATTATTGCATTAGACATAGGCCCACGCTTGGCGATGCAGGTATAACAGATATCGATTGAGATATTTTGAAATTAAGTAAAATTGAACGCTTGTCTCGATAGATTGAAATTAAGATGTATCTCCAGTGATTTCCGGGATATTTATTTAAATAAGACCCTCCCTCCGCCTTCAGAACTCCTAACTGCCTTCAATTTGTGACTATCTTCTCATATTTATAATATCTGCATTTGAAACAACGTCGATTAATAAGGTACAAGCAGTGGATAATAGACATCAACATGTGTACACTTGGGGTGACCACAATCGCTGCATTATTTACACTGCTGTTAGCCCCACTGTCACACTCGGGGTCTTTTGACAGTGCATTTGTTTGAAAGAGACACATGTTGAGGGTTACTATGCAGGTGACATCGTCAGTGCTGGTACGATTTCATTTCGAGATAACCGCATCCAAATAGACGCGTGTTCAAAGCCAGGGCTCGGTCATTATGCATGTTATTGAGACAGGATCGGACAAGCTCTATGTCGCGCTATTAGTTATTGCTAATTTCATGTTTCGTTAAGTTAGTCTGCATAGTTCTCATACTGAACGTGCTTACGGGTTTGAACTGAGAACTTCCTGTTGCGATTACCCTTTTCAGACGACATAAACATCGAAGGTTCACTTTTCCTGGAATATTACACCTTGGCAATTGATAAATACTCGTGGTTACCGAAGTTTCGAAGGATCACATTGCGTCCACCTTCAGCGTAGAGAAGTGCAGTCTTCTCGGACTGCTTGCCGCCGAAGATTGTGTTACTGCCATACATCGAAACGTCGGTAACTATTATTAATCAACACAGCATAACATCCCAGAACTTCGGCACTTTGATTTCGAAAATTTTTGAAACTGCTCGTTTTATAGCATTCTCCATTCTGCTCCTATGTCCTCCCTTTTACATTCAAAGATTCTTTTAAACTGCCGATTCACAAAGGCCCTCTGTGTATATTCTTCTCTTAGGCTGAAGCATCATGTTCCTGTCTGGGGGGGAAAAAACAGGTTATACTTCTGCATATTTTTGTCTTCACGTTTTAGACAGGAAGTCGAAAGAAAAACGATTGTGTATTGAAGTGTAGTAAGCATTTTCAGAATTTACGCGGCTATTAATTTCTTCGTGAATATAATTTTGATTTATTACAGTCATTCCCAGATATTTCAAATTTGCCATATTTCCGAATAATGATGATGTTACTGTCTAACTGCAGAAAGTGTTTTGTGGTGATCCTTCCATACTCACCCCCAGTTGTCATACTTAACAGCTTCTTCGTTCCTCCAGTCCACATATCTAGATATGGAACTGTACTGCGGTTTGCGGCTGGGCCTGGTGTTGGGATGTGGGCTCGGGATTAGTAACAATTAACACAGCAGCTGCATTCAGTACTGCCGTGTGACCCTGACGCAGCAGGCTGCACCACGGCCACAGGAATACAGATCTGTCCACGGGAATCGTCCTTTCGTGCTTACAATATATTTCCGGGTTTTGTGTCATTGTTCAGTTACAAATACAATACACTTGTCATAAGAAAATCCTTCGAGCAGAGTTTATTCTGAATGTGATAGGTGCCCAGACGACCAAGACATTCCCAGTCATTTACTGAACCCGACGTTTAAACGCCATTTTTTAGAAGAGTTCAAATTTTGTGTTTTTTCTCAGTTATCAGAATCCAGTCCACAACATCACACGCTGTTCATTGAGGATTATGATTATTAGATATTTAATAGTATCCTTACATCTTCGCCCGAGTATCGATAGTGGTAATAAAGGTACCTGTAATTTTACTTACAAGGTTTAAGAGACGGAAACAGTGTGCAATGTGGTACGGGTATTAAGATGTCTAACGTAGATAAGTAGACGACATGATTCAGTACATATTCTGTACATCATGTAAGATTAACAGCGGTATAGCACAATCGCCGAGATGGAACTGCTAGAGCATACTGAATTTGGGTGTTGCTTGCAACCATTCAGTTGTGAATCATGTGTCCTTCGGTATCATGCCGTATTTGGCCATGCCATGATTCAGGCACTTACTCGCCGGCGTCACAGCTAATAGGCCAGGGCTCAGTTCCAGGCAAGTCTGTGTGGGATTTGTGGTGGACAGAATAGGTTTGTCCTCGAGTAATTCGGTCTTCCCCTGTCAGTGTCACTCCATCTGTGCTCCATACACATTCATTTGTCTATCACCGATGCTATATAATCGTCGCAGTTGTTGTCGTCCTTAAATGCTCGTAACACGCTAACAAGAAATGTCGTGTCGTATATAAGTTATAGCCAGTAATATATAGGTATGTTCTTTTCCTGATTAACCCTGAAAATGAAAGCGAGCTTCTCCGAAACGCAGTTGACTATTTACCAATCGGCAAGGCGTCATATGCTAGAACATTTGAGTCTTCATTGGAACATTTGTTATTTATCTGTTTTGTATAGGTGTGAAATTATGGGGGAAAATAATTTGGGTGTGCTAGAGGGTAGGGTGTCGAGGAAAATATTTGAAACTCTGTAACAACAGGATGGTAGAATCCGGAAGGGCTGTCGTTATGTTTTGCTTCGTATACGTGCTGGGCGGCAGAGGAATTGGAATGTGATTCATAATAGGTGGAAGAGATTTTTCTCTTCCCGAAACGTACAGACCGGTTCTCTGCCCACCCAGTGGGTACGGAGGGTTCTTTCTCCGGGATAAAGTGGCCGAGGCGTGAAGTTGACCACTCACCTCCATCTAGTACAAAGGTTAATGCGTTGATCTGTACCTTCCTTCGCCCATATGCCTTCATAGCATAGTGCATAAGTAAGGACAGGGACAAAGTTACCTTAACTGTATGGAGAGGGAAAACTGCATAATCACGAGATACGTACTTAGTACGCTCATAAAATCGTATCAGGAAGATAAAATCAAGGTTGATGAATTGGGAAGGCATGCGGCATGAGCTAGGCCAGAAATTTGTACAAAATTTTAGCAACAATCCCTGTAGAGAAGAGACAGTTTGGGATACTTGTTAATTAGGGGATAATATTAAAGTCGGTCTGAGTGGAATAGACTAGAAATACTGCCAGGTTTTCAAGAAAAATACTCTGGATTTGAATTCGATTCCTTCTCCTAACAGAGCTCATGGTTGGCTAAAACTATGTACATTTTACTCCTCCGAAAATGTTCGTATGTAGTGCCTAGGATAAGAACCGCTTTCCAACAAAAAAAGTGTTTGCTTCTTTTTATGGCCCTTTTGGTGTGTGCTTGCACGTGTCGAAGTCGTCGGGAAACGAAACGCAGATTGCCTTATGCTGTGACTTTGATTTCAAATGTATTCGCAAGGATGCACGTTCGGCATAATTTAAAATACTCCCCATAATTTGCCTGAAAATACTAAAGAAAAAAGGAAAAATCGTATTGAGGACAACCGGTAACCTGTCGAATATTTGGCTTGTGAGTATGTAAGGAGCAGACAAACAATATGCCCTTGTTCTTAAGAACCACGACACGGAAGCGTCGATTGGAACATGGAAGTTCCACTAATTCTACGTCACGACACTGGATAAAGGTGAAAGATCAGCTTCACCCTATGAACCATCCTTCAGTTGCCACAGGATAAGTGACAAAACAGGTATTCTCCCCTTTGTCACTGATCTCCCTGTATTTATTTAACGGACACATAAGTTAAATGTGTATCTGCATGGAGACTGTCATATCTTAAACCCATGAAGTCTAACAAGAATGATGTATTGTATTCAAATAATGTAATAAAAGGTTGTTTATGTGTGAAGGTCCAAAGGGGAGAATTAAAATGATGTAATAGAATATTTTACAATGTGACTTTAGTCTGCTTTCCTTTTTAAGACTTAGACCTGTAAGATCACAGTGTTGTCTTTGTGTGTGTGTGTGTGGGGGGGGGGGTGTCATTTCAAGTTCTAAAACAAATGACAGATTTTCACGAAATTTGGTATGAAAACCTTGTCTTTCAAATCCGCCCTACCTGCCGACTTTGTAGTGTTCTACAATCAGTACTAAATATAAATGTAAATTTCTGTAGAGTGTAAAACAATTCGACCATGAGGAGGTTTGCATGTAAGTTTCTTAGATAGCGACAAATAGTGGTTTATAAGAACTAGGAACATTAAATGTGGTCTGAAGACAGATCATAAACATTTCTATAAATCATTTAGGTACTACTGTTCCTAAGTCAGCAATTACAGACGTGAAAAAAATGCAAAAATGAGGTTATATCCAGGATATTTAACATAGAGCCTATAACTGAATAAAAATCACAGCTCCTAAATAATAATAATAATAATAATAATTATTATTATTATTATTATTACATCACGGTGTTACTTGCAATTTCAAGCAATTACAACAATCTGGTTTAAGTAGCATTCGATCCTAAGATTAACTATTAAGCGTATTGACGCATTCGGTAGGTCGTAAATTGCAGAATTTTCTTGGAAGAAGCCACAGTACTAACATTATTTAAAGACAGTATTAAAAACAAGGAATTTTTAGAATTCTGTGCTATTCCAAATTAGACTGTATGAGGTTTGCTCGAAATTGTTTGTACAGTTAACAGCAAATTAATCATGTATTCTGTCATTAAGTTTCTAATACTAAATCCTTGTTATTGATTCGAAGTAGAAGAGGGAAACTAAAGACAAGTGCACACTGGACTGATTTTAGCAGCGAAATTCAAATTCTTGTTTGCCAAACCATAAAAATACTGTCTTCAACATGTAACATGATGTTTTTCATTCTTATTTGTATAAAAACCCTTATTCATCGCAGTTCTCCTGTTGTTAACAGCCACAACGAGAATTCATATGACCATTTATCTGACGTGACAGTATTTCTCTTCTAGTATGTCCTTTCCTGAAGCGAACTGTACTTGCAGTCTACGGTGCTGATTGGTAATGAGGTTAAGCTAAGCCTTGGCAGTGCAGTAGCAGGCACACTGATGGACGGACGTGGAAATAAGCTCTACCACGGCTACAGTAATTACTAATTAGTGCACCCTTTCTCACCCTCTTCCACCACCCCTTAACACGTGTGTAACTCGGTCCTTTTTCTCTGCCCCCCTCTGCCCCACGTCCCGCCCTCCATGCAATTCAGCCACAGCTTTCACAACATTTAAACCATCTTTCAGTAATCTCGGTTGTAGTGATGCCGGTGCTCTTCCCTGAAATACACACACATTTGGACTGTAGTGGTCACTATACTAACAATATGAGATTGGCGTAATAGAGGATCTAACATCGTGACAGACGATTTCCAATAAAACGCTAATGGTTACTCACCTCTTCAAGAAACTCCGTCCGTTTTGAAACCCGAATGTTTATTATCATGTTCAGAATAGGCTTACGTCATCTGAGTCTTTTTAACCCACCTTAATTCTCCACTTTCAGTTTAATATTATCCTTTACTTTGGTTTTGGATCTCCCAAGCAGCCCATTTCTTTGCGTTTTCCCCATCAAAATATCATATACAACACTCGTTTCTTTCATATGCAGGATATGCCCCGCCCACCTCACATTTCTTTGACCTAACAGTAGAGGTGAAAAATAAAAATTATAAAGCTCAAAATTATGTAATTCTTCCAGTGCTTCTTCACTTCATCTGCCTAATATCCAAAAAATTTGTTGTTTGTCGTCTATTCTTCGTAAAATTGTACGAGTAGATGTAAACAAATATTGCAAACCCTTTGTTACTGTAGAGGCCTCCTGACACTAGAGTTACACAGGAAGTACGTCCTTTAATCAAGAGTATATATCAGGGACTGTAAAATATAAAACGGGCCCCCCAAGGCCGAATAATACAAATATAATACCCATACTTTCATCAGGAAGTACTAGTGTACTGTTTCTAATTTTAAGTATTTTAATACCGTAACGTTTTAACTTACCATTTTTGTCACATCTCTATGGAAATAGCACAGTTTTTTAGATTTAATTGTTCTGGGCCTATCACACTCTTACCACACTTGTGAAGTTGAGATCTCAACTATATATGTGGAAGAAGTAAAATAACATAATGCGATTTACATAATAATTTTTCTTTGGTGTTGTTTCAGCCTGATGATGATATGTTCTATATGAGCCGAAACATGTCGCATTAAAACCATACAACACACTAAAATAATGTAGTTGTGACTGACGGCTAGTATCCTGAAAAGCAAAACATTCTTGATTTTCCAACATTACGACGTAGAGTACTGACATCTGTGCTCAAGACTAAGTAAACGTGTTGATTTTAACGAACTCGTGTTTAAGATTCAAAGAACCAACTAGTATGCGGCCGCTCGCTTGCTTGGATTTTGGGTTCGAATCCCGCTGGGGGCATAGATGTTTGTCTCTTGTGAATGTTGTGTGTTGTGCAGGTAAAAGTCTCTGCGACGGGCCGATCGCTTGTCCAGGGGAGTCCTACCGAGGATGTATGTGTCAGTGAGTGTGATCAAGTGCAACAATAACCGTCCACACCTACCCTCAGTAGGTAAAATACGTCAGACTAAGAAAGAAAGAAATAAAGAACGAACCAACCAATTAACTCCGTGAAGCAGAGGTACTTTGAGTAGCTGACCGTTCCTCAGGTATTCGATAAGTTCCCGCATTTTATGAAACCCAAATTTTGTTTTTATTGCCACATATTCTGCTAGTTTTCCCTGTTCTGAGCCAGATGAGCCCAGTCCAAGACTTTCCATTCAACGATCTTAGGATGAGTCTTAGCACTGCCAGCACGCCTACCGACAGGTTTTCCCCAGCAGTCTCCTTTCTTCAGGTCTTCCCGCCAAAACCGTTTATGAATTTCTGTTCCTTACGGTGGTAGCCACATCCCCTGCGCGCCCCATTCTTCTCGGTTTCGTTGCAGTCGTTTCCCCGTACGTTTTTCCTTCGTTATACAAAGCAAGATTTTTTTGACTTGTTTGACTGTAGACAGAAGGGAGTTAAATCATATCGCTTCCTTTGTATCTGGCAGCCTGGAGTCCTTTGAGGTTTATACCAACGAGAAGTTTATAAAAATGTAGGCTTTTCTCTTCTATGAAACACTGAAATGAGGAAAATAGTACTGAATTCTGTGCAACGCAATACAAAATATATCCCATTCCTGTTTGAGCTGTGATTTTTATGTACGTACCAAACGGAATGTTTAGCATGCACAAACACGCCGACCTAAACTAACGCTTCTAATTCTGTCTTCTTTGAAATAGCTCCCTTTCTCTGTGTATAAAGTTTCATTTCACAAGCATTACAATATCAAACGCGCAGGCTAATAGCATGCTATCAAGCCTGGCTGCTTCAGTAATTCAGTTAATCCAATCGTCACCGTTCTGCTGTATAATCGTAAATCGCACACACGGTTCATCATGGTGATTGATTGATTGATGCATATTCGCGTGTAAATGTTCGACTATCAGTTTCGGACGGACACACTTCCAATGGAAATAGAAACATGAGCAACGCAACGCACTCATGTTTACAGCACAAGCGTTCGGTTGCATAATCGAACACAGAGATGGATTTGTACGCCCACACATACTTGACATTTTGTACAGATTAAAAGTGCAGCTGTGGTTGATTATTTTCCAACTAAACTGCACAATTCCCGATGCAGTTATAAACCGCACACTCTATGTAGACTATTCAATTTAAAACACCGCAGTACTGATGAAACAAGTGGAAGCTGTTACACGTTTTGAATACTGAAATCAGTGCGGAATATTCAAATGTGGAAACCTTTGTCATGGTCAAATTCAGTTTAATCGACCTCTTGTTTTGAAATGTGCACTAAAATTGTAATCTGCTAATTTACAAAAGATTGCTTATATTTTAATCTAACCATTCCAGCACTTGGTAGATAATTCATACACTTTCTTCATCGTCGTGATAATTATGAACCGTTAGCTAACATGTAAACCCAGTGTCCACTAGTAACTGTCCGCTGTATCAATATCAGCAGAACATTTCTAAACAGAGACTTGTATCAGCACGTTAAAGTGTTTCACTAAAGATATGTCTTCAACCTTTGCTTCACATTATAAAGCCTAATCATATGTTACGCCTGAAAGAGGCACAACGAAGGGCTGATGTCATTAGTGGTAATTCGGGTCACACACTTGGAAGCCATCTGAACGGCTGGTAGTGACGAACTGTCATGGCTGTTAAGTACTGGTCAACTGCTTGAGCAGCTGGAAGCAGCAACGATACTGGTCAATGCTACAGACTCCAGGAGAGGCTTTACGTAACATGAAGGTGGAAGAGAAAGCTTGGGGGATGGAGAACTCTAATGTGATAGTGCTGAAGAGAGGAGGCTGGGTAGCGTAGCTGGATAAAAGAAGAATCGTGGTTCGATTCCGGGTACAGGCAAGAGATTTTTCTCTTTTTCCAAGAGTCTAAAATATGGGGCCCACTCAGACCCCTATTCATTGGGTACTGGGGCATATTTCCACTGGATAACAGCGGCCGCAGCGTGAAGCCAACAATTTACCTCCATCTAGTACCGAGGTTTAAAATAAGAGAATCTGTACCTCCACTTCTCCATAACCCATCTTGGCTTTCACTCGAACACAAAACCTTCAATACCTAGATAAGCGTGCTGGCCTTGTATTCCTTTGTTCGGATAACTCCCTGATGATGGTACCTCGGTGCCGAAACATGTAGGAGTTTTCTATTTAATTTTTAACGTATTTTATTAAGTGCATAAGTTGGTTAATTATTAATTAATAATATTAATTGTCGTAACGTATACTTAATTCTGAAAACAATAAAATGTAGTTGTGATTGATAGATTATTTCAATATAGTTGACGAAGCTCCTCATTAGGTAATTTCCCCGTTGCATCTTCCTTCTCCTCTCTTAGCTCTCAATATACTCTACGTCACTCCGTTCTGACTTGTAATATATGACGCATTATCCAGTGACGTATGCAGTAGGCCCACTTGAACACCAATGACGTCCGTGGAATGTACATGAACGTTGTTGGTATGGTCCTGTGTCCGAAGAATACAGCTCGAGCCGGCATTGATTCTAGGGATAGAGAAACGTGTCAGTAGATGTTTATATTCTCGATATTCCATTCATGTCTATATCCCACTAACTTGCTTAGTGGCCTTTAAATTGTAGTGTTGGTTCATGAAGTTAGCGAGCCGCTACCGTAGAGGGTAAGGCAGTTGCTGGTGGAGTTGGGATTGGTCCTGTTGACATTTCCCATCAGCGGTTCCACGACGACGCTACTAGCAAGACGGCATCCGTCCCTTCCTTGTTCTCCTCCTTGTTTGCCAAACAGCTGCTACGTGGTTAGTTGCAGATCTAATCAGACCACGCAGACAGGTAGACACACAGACAGTTCGGTGGCTAACTTCGCAGGCAATTTGGCCAGCAGGGGTCTGCAACTTTCGGCTAGTTGCACTTGTTTGTAAAACAGAGGCCACAAAAATAACAAGAAGCTCCAGGTATAACTCATGAAGTATGTGTTACTACTCTGCAGCCTCTCAGTCCTACAAATCTTGTGCTGTGAAGGTTTTATTTAAAATATGTTATTTATTAATATTTTTATTTGAGAATAATTAATTATTTATTACGTAAGAACTTATGTCGTCTACGTTGAATTTGTAGAAACTAACTTCAGATTTGTTGATACAAACATTGCAAGTAGATGTATGACCTATCCGTTGTCAGCCTTTACATGCCTAATTCCAAAGTTTCAAACTCTGTAAGTAGCTTATGAACATATACTTATTTCTCCCACATTTACTCTTATTCCAAAATCTTACTAACGGCCAATAAAACTTCTCTTCTTCTTTGTAGCATTTATGGTGTCGTCCAGTAATTTATCACCGGCATAGACCATAAGCTGATGTGTTTCGTTCAATGGACCATTCTAAAAAAGCTGAAGAGCACTGGCGCTAAACTCTCTCCTTTACCCAAATTTTCTGGGCATGAAATTTAAAGATAAAGGTCACCCCATGACATGCTTATGCAGGTACACAATGGATGCGGAGGTACAGCTCCAACACATTCGAAATCTGGCGCTAGAAGGAGGTGGATGGTCAGCACCACGCTCCGGCTGCTTTACTCCCAGGAAAGCCCCGATACTCATTTTATAGGAGGCTGGGTGGGCCGGGGGGCCGATCTGGACGGCACGGAAAATCTCGGCCCCACCGGGATTCGATCCCCGAACCATCCAGCCCGTAGCAAGTCGCTATATCGACTATGCTGTCCCGGCCCGAATAGGAAATGTATCAGGCAAAAATGTTTACCTATAGCCTACGGACTTCACTGTAGCTTTCCTTTAAACACATTTTAATTAATCGTAATAGTTTCGGGGGTATTCCTGAGAATATCGCATAATATTTTCCTAATGACATAATCATAAGCTGCCTAGAAGTCTGTAAATATCTTACGTATTTTGCATATTTTCTAATTTTTGCCAACTTCCGAACTACAAGGCTTGTCTGAGCAATAACTGATCTGCTGTTACGTCGAAATTCGACTTTCTATGTAATTTATAAGATTAACCCTTGAAATTTAAGACAATTCTCGCTCTTCTTATATAGATGTAAAATAATAATAATTCCCTTATTGCTTGGATCATTTCCCTCGCAATATGATCACTGCCTGACAGTTCATACATCTTCAGTTTCTAAATAGCAGCCTGATTCTCAAATACGCTAGGCTGAACCACCAGTTGCTCGGCTGTATATGTTTAAGTCTACCTAATATTGTTAACATCATGTATATTCAATAGCTGACAAAATGGCCTGTTCCTCCCATATCTACTCAAAGTGTTGTGAGAATCTGCTTGCAGGTCACTTCTCTTATCCTTAAGCAAGTTACTTGTGTTGGTAGCGTTTCTTCAATTGATTCGTATTCCTGTGCTTGTCTTAATGTCTTGTCCTTATTGTCTGCTTAAGGCTCAGTTATTTTGTCTTTCAGGTACTTCCTCCTGTTTCCCAAAATGTCTGGTAGTTCCGTATCTTACACTTTTGAGATTATCTCCACTAATTTGGCGCCGCTCCAAAGCAATTCAGCTGCAGGTTTCAATTGGCATTTCACAGCCGGTGTGAAAATGTCACATTGGGAGGGTAAGAGTTGTTAATGCCCTTGTACGCACAAACTGTATCGATTTTGTGACAACGGTTGATTCATTATTCCAACATTGTGTTGTACATTGTTCGTCATTTGAGGTGTATTTCATAAACACGACGAATCGGAAGTTCGCTCTGCTGCGTATTCGAGTTATCTGTTCTCATTACGCTGGCAGTTGTTTACTGCATTTGATTTGTGACATGAATGGCGATGTACCACTGTAATACTTGCATAGTCTCTAAACAAGGCAGTGAAAGAAATGAAAAGAGATATGGGGTTTTAATTTTTATGGTGTGAAGAATAGCATATTGGTTATTAAATACTTCTACAAGGCACTTTTTACGATAAAGTAGCTTTAAAATTTATAATCATTCGTTTTATATAAGTTTTAAGTGAAATAAATGGTGTGAAATGTCCCAACCACCCTGCTGCACTTGTTTACAGACCAGCACACGACACAATGGCAGTCTGAGTATTTCTGATGCGAGCGGCAGTTTTAATTATAACAGAACCTGCCATGACCGGCTTTCAAAATATGCCGCGCTCGTGCTTATGTTGCAGCCAGCAGATCCACCGAATAACGAGCCTGTAAATTAAAATAAATAAAGCGTAGTGACGCCTTAGGTTGTTAGAGGCGCAGAAACACCACAACACCGGAACGACACAGGAATGTCTATGTGAAACAGACGCTCAGCGTTGTCTGATTTTAATGACGCGTTGCCTAATGTGCATTACACCTCGCCGATGATTTATGATTAGGCCTAAGTTATGAAAGGAAAAAAATGTGACAAAAATGAAGGTCATGCATTCAGAACTCGGTGGGATTTTATTATATTATATTAATGTAGATAAAACAGCCACCTGTCCGTAAGGACATTCTGTTCGGCGCGCCGCTATGAGCACGTGTGGTCAAATACCTTTAAGTTTCAAACCCTCTTGCTCGTATCTGTGTGAGAGAAGTCAACATTGGTGCAGTTCAGTTTCGGTCGGTAGCTGGAGCAGGTTACTTTGTCCAAATTAATAACTGTTCATATCTGTGCACATTTGTTAAGAACGTTCAGTCACTGAGATAAAGGAAGGGCAATTAACATCTGTATAACAGCAGATTTTCCTCTCTGTATAGTCACTTCAGCATATATATATTTACTCGCCGTCACTCTAATGCCATTCTTTGGCGTTATTTTCAAAATTACAACTTAACATCGCTTCCAGCTGCGGACAAAGATCAGGCTTAACAAATTTGTAATCCCAGTGGGGGGAGATTTTCGCACCCGTCCAGACCGGCCCTGGGGCCAACCCAGCCTCCTGTACAATGGGTATCGGGTCTCTTTCCCGAGGGTAAGCGGCCGGGGCGTGGAGTTGACCACCCACCCCCATCTAGTGCCAGGGTTAAAGAAAGAGTAGAGCTATACCTCTACTCCCCCTCTGGGCGTTGTGGCCTGTTCTAGGGAGAAATTTACCTTTACCTTTTTTTTAACAAATTTGTTATATCTCCACGGATCAGAGTTAATATGTTTCTTCAAAGTGTGCGTTCTGTAGTCGGGTTAAAGTGAATGTTGCCTTAGATCTATGCACGATGTGGAAGAATTTTAGGCTTGCTTGAGAAATAACATCTGCCTTTAGGAGATGATAAGGCGCCCTGGTGAGAGGGGGGCGGAAGTCTTGAATACGTCTGGGTGACACGTGAAACTGAATTTCGTATGGATACAGATGTTACAGAATTTGGCTAGAGATTGAAAAAATTGAATGTATGACTTTCATATCGCTAGCTATCACGGTACATCTAAAGGCGCCGTGTTGCAGGTTGTGCAATTCTAAATACATTAAAGACAGAAAGTACTCGAGAATCAGAACACATCGAGTGGAGCACTTTTGAGAAGAGTAAAGTTCTCATTATTTAAAAACAGAATAGCCGATCCAATGAAATCAAAAAAAATTTCGCTTTACACGTTTGGTGCAGTGTGTCAGTTTGTTAGGTGTTCAGTAAAATGAAGCGAAGAATATTATGCTTCTTGTGAACTGTGTGGCAGCATTTCACATTGTGGCATGCAGCAGAAGTCTTACATAGCTGTGTAGTGCATACGTACTATGAGTAGCTGGTCTCTAAAGTTCAATTCATTACTGTGGTGTAGAGGTGGCTGCTGTTATGAAAATGTGTACGTTTAAAAGTTTTGTGCTGGACATTACGCTAAACCAGAAGTATGTAGGTGACATCCTCATATTGCTTTAAGAACCATATTAATACAGATTCAGGTGAGTCAGTCCACATCCCCACATACATTTCATACCAGTTTTAATATCATCCTTCCCTCCAGTGTGGTCTCTTCCCTTCAGGGTTTTCCTTCTAAAAAGTTGTAGTGTTTTTCTAATCATTCCCGCACGTCTCCGGTTTCATTGTACTGGCCTCAGAGTTTTTCCATACTAAAGTTAACAGGAATGGTGGTGATTAGAATCAGGCGCTTGTGGGTTGTTGTGCGGCGCCATGTGGTTAAAATTTACCGAAGTTTCGGGACGTCTTCTGGGTCCCATCATCTGGTTTCAAGACGAATGCATTTTTCATTAAGCCAGATGATGAGACCGATGTGACAAAAGGTAGGTGAATTTTAATCACGTGACGCCGCGCAACAGCCCAGAAACACCTGATTCTAACCACGCATGGCTCTGAAAGCCAGACATCTCAGACAATATGGTGATTAATTCTCACTAGTGAACCACTAGTTGCGGATGTAATTTAAGAAGGTAAATTTTCAAAACCAGTACATCAATCCAGTGATGTTCGGGAATGGAGATGAGTTCCGTCGCTCGAGAGTCAAATCATTCGATGCGTGATCCTGCACGAACAGAGGCCTGTTGCCTGTAATGAGTTAAGGGTCCTCCAGTTCGACGACGGAAGCTGCCACAAGTTCTCTCTCTTTCTGCTGCAGTCAGGCGTCACCGTCCATCTGATAGATCCTAGGTCCCCACTGAGCTTCGGGAGAACAATTTATATCTGACGCACTTTGGCATCGTACTTTATTACTTTCCTTGAGCGCAATCATTTGTCGCACCAAGAGGAGGGGAATGCTTCTATTCCGCTCGGAATTGCAATACACAATGAAATGAAAGAAAGAATTCACATAAGCCTTTAAACACAGCAGCAGCATGTGCGGGACAATGAACTGACAGCTAATGGTTGTTACACATACCGACTGAGTGTAATGTGACGTGTGTACAGGTGCGTACATGAAAGTGAAAACAAAATGGTCCCAAAACCTGTAAGGTATTTCCTACTTAGCACCGTGGTTTCTGTCCCTTGGTTTTGGAATACGTAAGCAGATAGAATGAAGTTTCGGAGTAATTCTGATCGACACGAGATGGCATAGTCCAAGGATATGATTGAATCCTTATCGTCAGTTCCCGTTTCTTTGTCGATTAATGACGGATATTCATAACAATTAGAAACATTTCATGAGCCGAGACAGCTCAGTCGGGATGGACTAGCCTATGCGGGGACGAAGTCAGAGGAATTATGGTTCGATTCCCGGCAGGGACGAAATAATATTTTCGTCTCCAAAGCGCCAGATCGACTCTGGGCACACCCAATTTCATGTTCAATGTGTACAAGGGATTTTTCACTTGGGATAAAGCGGCCGAGACGTGAAGCTGACCACTCACCTCCGTCTAGAGCTCAGATTAAGCATGAGTAGAACTATACCTCCATTCTCCATGTCCCTTCATGGCATGCACAGCGACAACTCCACCTTCATCTTGGAAAATTTTAGCCGCGAAGCTTGAAGAGCCACCTGGATTACTTTGGCATAAATTGAAGGAGAATATTAAAATGGATCGTGAATAGTCAGTGTAGAGAGTGTGGGCTGGATTCTTTTGACTCAGGATGGGGATGAATCAGCAGAATATGAGAGTGTGGACTGGATTAATCTGGCTCAGATTTCCCCACAAAACCTACAAGCATTTCTCCTCTCTTGTGCCATGTACCCGCCCATCTCATCCTCCTTTATATAATGAACATAATAACATTGACGATGGTTACAAATCATGCAGTTCCACATTATGCGGTTTTCTCCAGTTTTTTGTTCCTGCCTCCCTCTTAGACCCAAATATCTTCCACGGCACCCTGTTCTCGCACACCCTCAGACAATGTTCTTCAATAAATCTAAATACTTGTGTGAACTGGGTAGCGATTTGTAACGCCTGTACCACGATACATTTATTTATACATGGAAGTGTTCTTTAGAGCTTCACAGATTGCTTGTAGTTGGAAGTAGGAGAAAATAATGTTTCTTATATTTTCAAAAAGTTATAAATTCGCAAAAACACAATTAATGTAATGAACATGGAGTTGGTAATTAATTGGTTTTGGAACAAAATTAAATCGTATCTGCACCGAGAATCCATGTGCAGAGAATCGTACTAGCTGTAACATCGAATGAAGTGAAAAATGTATAAAGAGCTTCAAGTTGTTTGGTCTTACTGCAAATGTGACTGTACGGATAACTGCAGTATTCATTCATAACATGAAATGCTGAATTGTGGGCCTTTTGAAACCACATGTAGGATAATCTTTGTTGTTGAAGTGTATAGTTGAGCCAAGAGGAATTCATGTTATATATTATGTGGGTAATAATTTATCAAATGAACGAGCTGTTTCGTGGTGTATCTGATGGACCCTCATTGCGTCTCTCCTAACGAGCTGGGGAAGTTTGCTAAAGAAGGGAACGGCTATACGGCGGTGATCTGGCTGTCGCCCTGGTCGATGTTATCCGACCTATAACAAAGGATAAACAGCACGCCAGCCTGTGGCCAGTTACAGCGGTGTGGTTGAGACAAAGCTTGAAGATCATATTGCTTGTCATCTGACAGACTGGGTCGTGTTTCGGACAACACCGTAACAACTGCGTACACGACAAATTTCATCCTGTAGGTCACGTATTTCTACACATTAAGGCTCTCAGACTTGATGGGATAAGGTGAGAAGAGGTGATCAGCTGTCCATTCAGGCCTGGAAGTGAGGAATGACAGAAACGATGAATTGGAAACTGCGTGGAAGGAAATGATTGTAGTCTATTCTGAGGCACCTTCCAAGCACTTACGTAGAGAGACTAAAGAAAGCCACGAAGTTTTCAGTGATAACAGCTGGTCATCGTGCCGAGATTCGAAAGCAAAAAATCCTTCAGTGTTTGACTCTCCTGTCTTGCTATGGGCTCTATATTTTTCCGTCACGTATCGACTTTTGGAGATCTTTCCTAGATGGTATATCGATAATACACCAGCGACTCCACATGCCACATGAATCCTCACGAAGATAACATCCGTTGGGCGCGCGGAATGTTTCCTCCAATTTTGCTGTATCAAGATATATGCGTGAGAGTGTCAGGTCGGGGCACTGGCATAAGAATTCACCGCATGTTAAGGCGGGAGTCACACAAGGATTTTGGGTTCTTAATATCATTGAAATCGAGGACACAGCGTCGTTGCATTTCAGATTATAATGCACTTGCACGCGGTAGGGGAGTTGGGTCTCTCTTTTTTTGAGATGATGAAGATGATGATGATGATGATTATGATGATGATGATGATAATGATAACAATAAAGGAACAGAATATTTTACAAGTTACACTTAATTAGGTCTTTTTCAGTCACTATATATATATAACGCCGATCTTAGTGGCAGCGCGATCTAAGGCGTGGGTCTGCGGCTGCTCGCTTGCTGGGATTACTGGTTCGAATCCCGCCGGGGGCATGGATGTCTGTCTCTTATGAGTGTCTTGTGTTGTCAGATCTCTGCGTCGGGCTGATCATTCGTCCAGAGGAGTCCTACCGAATGTAGTGTGTATGAATGTGATTGAGGAACCTCCTAGAGGAGACCTAGGCTCACTAGGGCTGTCGAACCATGATATGTATATATAACACTATGATCAGGGTGATTAGCTTTATCACGTTGTTACCCTGTGGCGCAAAACCCTCAGCGCACTTCCGTCGCTTGATGTTAGGCAGTGTCCTATTATGTTCTGCGAGATAAACGTGCCTGGAAGTTAAGTTGCATCAATGTATAAGGGGACTGTATAAATGAGTATAACTCACATTTGTAACGTATTCGGTCAATATTGTGATAACACTGTAAGCTACGTAAGTGATTGATAGGTGGATGTTATTAATGCCTCACACTTAAACTACTTGTAATATTTAAACACATAAGATGCTGAATGGAAAACACAACTCCTCTTTTCCACAGGAATATTATTTTATCTGACAAATCGCGTCACTGTACATTCAGACCATTTAGCGTGACGGCAGGCAGTGCAGCACTTGCCGCTATTTGAATTTGCTGCTAGTCAGTGTCGGCGCTTATTATTGATGTTAATATTAGGCTTTTAATCTCCATAAGATGCTGGAAATTCGCTAAGCATCTTGTTAAGAAGATACTTTACTAGCAGGACTGGACCCTGTACTAAGCCCGTACTCAGTCCCATCACCACAGCATAGTTCTAGAACTTAAGTTTTAATATTATCCTCCCATCTACTCCTATGTCTTCAAAGTGTCCTATTACGTTGAAGATTTCGTAATACAATCCTGCCTGCAGTTGTTATTTCACCCCTGCGTCCTACCATGCCCGTGCAACTTATCCCCCTTTTTAGACGCGTTCGCAAAAGCCGAAATCGACTGTTAGCTTTGTCAGGTCTGTCCGTCCGCACGGAGCAGAGCGACACTCAGGGACAAATATTCGTGTTGGGACACATATAACAGACATTTTGCATGAAGACCTACGTAGATCATGATCTCTCACCGTGACTGGTCACTAAAAATAAGACAGTGTGTTTTCTTGGACGTTCGCGCTGATGCCGAGAAACAGTTCTTACGGTTGAGGCAGACTGTGTTTTGTGTAAGGTACTAGCTGAGGAAATGGAAAAACTGCCGCATTATTACTTCTCCTGGATAGTCTCTTTCCAAAAATAGAGACAAATGCGAGATGCTTCCTCTGGGGACAAAACAATCAGGAGGTAAACTACTCCCCTGTTGGATCTCCGGAAGGAGTGTTTCTATAGGAAATACAAGGCAGTAAGAGTTGCCAGCTGAGGCCGAAGAAACATTTGAGCATGGAGCGTCGACTATGATCGATTTTAAACGTTTACGAAGTATCAGTTGTAAATCTCCCTCTTACGATATCTCGACGATGATCGGTTGTAAATATGTGGCTAAGATACGAAACAATATTATAGCAGCTTTAAAACGATCAGCGTTTTTCCTGGAAAGTATTCACGTATTCAACACCTAGGAAAAACAGCAGAACGAAGGCGCCGGACATTTAGTGCTCTGCAGACATTTACTGATAACTGTAATCAGTTTTTAAGTAAACTATATTAGGCTAATGCCTTCCTCGACTGTTTCGTCGCAAGAGTCCTTTTTGTCTTTGAGTGAAAAACAAAGTTCCACACTCATATGAGAACACAGGTGAAGTTATTGTATCTTAGTTTTATAATTTTAGACGTGTTACTGAAAGCTGTTTTCATGTGTACCGTATGTTCATACACCTACAGTACCGCGTTGTTCTCCGTAAAGTAACGTACACAGTTTTCCTTTTGAAGGGATCAGATACATTTTCCCTTGTAATGCTTTAGTGTGTTTTAAGAGCAGTGAAGCTAGATAGGTAAAAGCACTACAATCAAGTAAATTGCAAAACATCTGGATTCACTAGTGAAACAGAAAATGCTAATATTATCTGACACATGGACAGTGGACAGTGGACAGTGGACAGTGTCACTTTTTGCCTACATTGCATCCAATCCAATTGTTTCGTAGGTAACTGTCCTAGACTTGAATCCGTAATTCAGGTGACAATGGAAGAGAAAGTTAGAGGAAAAGGTTATGGTGGTGATGGTGGCTTCAGCACTTAAAATGAAGTGCAATGAAGACGGGCAGAGAGGGCACTCACTCTGGTCTCCATTAAAAACAGTAAATAGAAGGGGGGGGGGGCACAGCAGGTTCTATCAGTCCACTCGCACTCCAGTAATCAAATAACATGGATTGTAATACTGGCAGGGACACGGTTAGGAGAGACTCTCTCTAACATAAAGAGAGAGTGAGAGGATGAAACACACATTCTGATTGGTCTATATTATTTGCTAGCGTGGTTAGTTACACACTAGCATACTACAGCACAATTGTACGAGCTGGTCCCAACAGGCCATACTCGTATGCAAAGCTCTTCCTCTCTCTGCAGGATAAAAGGGACTTCATTACAATCTAGCCGAGGCAGGGTTATTGGTTGTGTCAATGGTACATTAATCCGAACATCCCCCCCCCCTCCACTTCGTCCTGTACAATTGCTATAAGCCCCGCCAATAATTTGGTGCAATTTTTTTCGCTACCACTACCAGCGTTTTCTCTTTGAACTTGAGGGCAGTAGGCATTCGCCCGCGAGATGATAGGGGCATGTGCTAACGCGCCGTGTCCCTGAGGGACAGAAGGAAGAAGTAAACAGATACTGGTTCAGGGTAAATACAGTTCGATTCGGAATCGTAGCAGGACTTCTAATGCTATGGATAAAAGGTGCAAGTAAACACATCGCTCTTACTGAATCTTGTTTCCTTTTGCAGTTCCATTTGACCTTTAGATACGAGACAGGCTGCAACCAACTTTATCTGCAAGGGGCGTGCCCTTAAAGGCGTGGATTATTATTAATAATTATCCAACAAGTATCAATCTTATTTACATTTTTCTGAAAATTGTTGACTTATATTCATTAAATGAATTAAGCCCTGTAAGGTTTAAATCCAGGTTTTCTTCGAGCCGAGGTGGTTACAAGAAGCGAAAATTTAAGGCGATGTTACGAGCTCGCGACATGGCTGTTTACATGTCGCCACATTTACCCCATTAAACATTTGTCCTAATATTTTATAGAGGTCCTGATGACATTTTAAATTAGTCATAATAAATTGTTCTTTTATTGTATGAGGACAGACCTTCACAGCCTTCAGACTTTAAGACTGCTGTCTTATAGATTGTCTCGAAGCTGGGCACCATCGTTTTGGAGGAACCTGCTGCCTCTATCCTTAGAATAGAATTTACACCCTAAATAAATGGAAGTAAACGATCCTCCGTAAAGTTGATAACCACCTACAAGAATATAAAATCTCGTAACCCACAAAGACCACAATTTAACCTTTGTCAGTAGTGTATATTTGGCATATATTTAAAAGTGGTATAAACAAATGTTTTTCATGCGTATGGATTTTAAGTCGGGAAGTAAGAAAGGAAGGAACCAGTGTGTGAACCTAAGCGTAGATGACATTATAATAGAGAACAAGACGTTAAACAAACAGTATGAGAGGGTGGAGTTCCTGATTCGAAACAAGAACTGATAGTTTCTGGTGAATTTCGCAGTTCATAAAGCGGTGGGAATTTTTTGACTAGCTGTGTTGTACGTACTTAGCTGTTTGTGTCATTATTAGCGATGGCTTATGTTCTGGAAGTACTGGTAAAAGATTAAAACATTCGTAAAGGCAGTATTGTTAAAGAAGTCTTCAGTTTCATTTATTCGGATGAATAATGTATGCTTATTTGAATAAACCCCAAGTTAGGTCCAGTAATGGGAAGATATTTAAAAATGATAAATTGTATTAAAACTGCTCAATATTATACAGCCTCTAGTATGTTGGAAGTGAAAAGTTTATTGTAGAAAATACTGGAAAATGAATCATCAAATGTTCTCACATTAAATTTTATAAATTGCCATGGAAGTAACTTTGGGGATGTATTCCAAAAAGATGAGACAAACAGTATGTACAGTTTCAAGTTAATGAGTTAAATTAGAGACAAATTCAACTTCATGCACACATGCTCCCAGCAGATAAAAATACTGCGAATGTGTATGAGTAGACCAATTTAACTTCAAATCCTCGGAAAGGACCCAAGCTTCCAGATCTACAGGGGAAGAAGAAGAAAATACTCATTCTGCACCATTTTCTGTGTGGGTTTCTCTTCCCAGCAGTGCCACTTACCCCAGTGCTTTGCTGACTAGTCTTGGAAAGGTATGAGTTTTCGTAAGTTATGTGTTGAGCTAAAATTTTCTGGCAGCCGGTACGTGCTGGGTCCGACAAGCTTTTTGTGGCATGTGCAGCGGTTTGCTTCTGCCAGTTACGGGGGCCATTTGTCGGGGCCGAAATGGCTACCGTTAAAAGCATGTCCACACGTCAGAACCAGAAGCACACATCCAACTAAAGCAGAATGAGAGAGAGAAATTGTGTCTCTGTGTGTGAAGGGACGATGGGGTGAGAAATTCGACTGGAGGAAAGAGAGAGGTGCGCCTGGACGGACAAGACTTCTGGCTGCACTTTAACAATTTAATGATCAGAAATCTGTACCTTCCATGGGAGTAGTTCAGAATGCTGCAAGAGCGATGACACGAGCAGTGGTGTGACTTTTGTTAGCTTACTTCCAAAGAATGTTATCACTTTAACTTTTTTCTTATGTATGTTTTCTATCATCACCGTTTGACCAATTAATAAATGTTCATGAGACGTTGTATTGGCCTACGCTCTGTGACATGGACACACAACACACGTTAATAGCTTTCGTTTCTCTACTGCAAGTAATACCTACGAGGAAACGGCCCGAACTTCTGAGGTGGAAGTAGCATTCCCTCGACACTGTAGTGTCCATATGGTCTGTGTTATGTGGTTATAGTCTCAAAAATAAGCAAATTGAAGGAAAATCTGTACGTTCTATCAATTTCTTCTTGTTTTTTAATTTGTTTTTTGTGAGATTAATTATAGCATTTTATTTGGTGCTCAGTACAATTTCGAAAACAAGTGACTTCTTTGATTTAAATTATCTGCAATTAGCTTGTCTTAAAGTGTCAAGAGTTTTCTACTTACGTTATCACATAACCACAAGTCGCTCCGAGCAGAAGTTTATTACATTTCTCGACGGGATATCTCGTCCGCAACATGGAGAGGGTTAGCATGCCCTATTCTCGCAGAGAGAATGTTAAGTCAGAGAATCCTGCTAAAGGTTGCTGCTTGTTGGTGGGCTGTGATTGCGCGTCACGGTCCTAAACTTTTTTTTTTTAATTTTCGTAAACAAATTGTTGTGATGGTAGTGGGTGACGAGCCCATTACTACCCTTTCTCCGCAATTCACTCTCCAGTTTCTGAAAATGCAGGTTCCTGTAGCTACATGTACCAAACACGGAATTCAGTGATTTGCGAAACCTAATTGAGATTGATTTGTCCGAGGAAGCTACTAAATGAAGTGAGTAAGGGTGCAGGAAACAGAGTTGCTGTCAGGGAGAGAGGTTTCTGTCAACTGCAAATATTGTATCCCTCCTGACCCGTCCGTTTACGTACCAGAAACCTGTCTCCATCACACAACTTCCACGAAATTAGATTATGAACTTGTAGTTTTAAAACCGGTTCAATTGTAACACAAAAGGCGATGCGAAATAGACTGGTCACAAGTGTATTTACTGAGGCACTCTAAGTGCATTTGTTTTCCGGGTGTGAAGTAGTGTCAAACATATAGACAAACGGCATCTTCCAAACAAGAAGAAGCTTTTAGGAGAAAACACTGGCAATGTTTCCATCGCATAAGATTATAGTGTTACAAATTCATTATTATTATTATACTTGTGTTAAGAACTTTTTACCTCAGCACGGATTGTGTATAAAGCATGGATAACGTAGTCGGTATAGTGACCAGACTGCGGGCTGGACGATACGGATTTCGAAGCCTGTGGGGGCAAGAGATTTTCCTCTTCTCCAAATCGTCCGGACTGACTCTGGGGCCCACCTAGTTTCCTATTAAATGAGTACCGGGGGGATTCGAACCCACAATCCCAGCAAGCAAGCGGCCTCAGACCCACACCTTAGACTGCGCGGCCACTGGGATCGTCTTAATATGAGCATATATGCTTTACTTATGTTGAAGATACAAGTAATTTACTGTGCAGGTCGTACACATATAGCAGTTTTGTATTGCGTTACAACTGTGCTAGAGACCTCGGAGTACTGTTACACTTTAAGATCTACTTTTACCATTTCATTGAATACACCGTTTCTCAAGTTTTAAGAATGTTCATCCTCGTGCTGTAGCAATTTGTAGTGGCGTACATGGCAGTACATACGAAAGGATGTTAGATTTAATCTGTCGTCATTTTATTCCAGGTGGCCACACCTTTTCCTATTTTGCATTTATGTGCTATTTATTTCTTGAATAGCTGAAGAACTGTTAGCTTCTCAAGGAGGACTTTGCTCCGTGAGTTAGTTAATTAGTTAGTTGCACAGTCTGTTAATTTATTGCAATTGGCTTTCTTGTTATTGTCTTGGACATAAACGAATTGATCTACGCATTATGGGCCTCGATACTGTTTGCATATAAGTGGTAAGCTTCACGCTCCGTCCGCTTCCCCCAGGAAAATTTATTTTATACCCAGTGGATAGGAGCCGGTTAGGACGCGGTGGCTATATACAGTTCAAAAATGTGTCCTGTCTCAAAATAAATGCATTCCTGTGTAAGGAGACAAGACAACTTCCCGGATTTACAGAAGATTATGTTCTAGGCGTTAAACTCTTGAAGATCATATGAACATCCGTTACCTTAGTACTGTTTTCAGTTTACCATTGGGGAGGAGAGGGCGCAAGGGCAGAAAATGAGAATGATGATTTGAGCTGCGTAACTTGACAGAGTAAAGAACCGAACCTCGTTGTGGGCCTACGACTTTGCGCATCTCGAGGGCGCATATTGTGGTTTGTGGGCAGTAGACTGCCCATCATGGTCCGAGGCAGACTTTGTCCAGTTTCGTGGAGTTTCTACCCTCTCTGTTCGTTCCCCAGGGGATATTGACGTAGTGGCATGGCACCCGTTCTCTCTCCCTAACCCGTCCATCTTCCGGAATTTATATGATGTTCAAATGCGCCTGTGTATGAGAGTGTTCAGGGAGCAGAGTGATGTGTGTGTAAAGGAAGGGAAGTAGAGATAGAAACCAATAACGTCCGCCATTTTGACTTTGTTATTGTTATACATGGCTGTCCTATTGAACACTATTGGTGAAGCATTTCTCCAGTAAGTTATTTGTTCATTATGTCTGAGAGAAATTACGCCAAAGAATTTGCCGTTCAAAGTACATAACGAAAAAAAAAACTTTTTCTTCCTACTTATCGTTCCGTATATATTTAATTCATAACTTATCAGTGGCTTTTTGGCACAAAGTGCGTAGAATGATTGAATGTTTCGGATGCTGTGACTGCATTTTCCTGCTGGTTAGTCTGTGTCATCTCCGAAAATACTGAATGGATTTAGACAGAATTTATTGTATGGAATTTACACTAGACGCTCTTAATGGATTTTATTTTGGTTCAGTCCTCCTTAAGTCCTATTTCATTTGAAGCTCGAAGGGTATTCTATCTGTTTAAAATGTAGGTGGTTTGTCGAAACGGGAGCATGATATAAAATATAATCTCATTAAGCTTTAAAAATTTTGGTTGGAACATTTTTATTTGTGGTGAATGTTTAAGCAAACAAAGCGGAAACATTTTCAAGGAACTTTGCTTATTGTAGAATAAGTTCTGGATTGTCGAATATGCCGGTTACTCAAATGCAGTAACAAGCATCCTTATAGCTATATCACTAACTAGTCCACATAAGTGCAGGAGAGTAACAAAAGCCGTAATAATGAGTTGTCTGTTTTGGTACCAAACAGGACATGCTGTAGGCTCCTCTTATGCTGGGATATCGGTTGGATGCTGGATACCAGAATAACTAAGTAACTCCACAAAACAGTCTTTATTGATAAGATAATCTTTCGACAGGTGGGCAAGAAATTCCGCGCATTTTACAGCATCCGAAGTTTTCATTGCCGTTTGCAAGAGCCCGTCATTTGTCTTCATTCTGAGCCAGATTAATCCAGCCCACGCCGTCCGCTCCTGTTCCCACAGGGTCCATTTTAATACTGTCCTGCCGTGATCTGTACAGACTACCGCCTGGGTAAGACCTTGATATAAACCGTAACGGAGTCCTTCAAAATCTTCACATCCTCGCCATTTGAGTAACATCTCGCAATTCATTCGACATCCTAGAACCATTATTGATTTGAGACAGCGTCGTAAAAAATAAATAATCTCTCTCGGAACACAGTATAGCAGAACGGTGTCTGGTATCTCCTGATGAGGACTGCGGAAACCTCTCCCCACAAAATAGTGTAATGATGCAATAGGTGAAGTCTGGATTGGCCCAAATATTATTACGTATACGCTGTGCACATACGCTTCTCTCAATACCCTCTGTAGTGTTCTTCTAACGCTGACCAAACTTCGCATCCATACAAAACTACGGGCAAGGTGTGATCTCATTATTCGTTGAATTTGAATTTTACTAATTTCTTAGTGATTGTAATTTTGTTGGCGTTATCATGAACACTAATGGGCCTCTAGACATACTTGGATGTATCTTGTTTTAAATAAAATTTGGCATGAATTAAGCTTGGAGGGATTAGTTTCCCTAAGAGTAATGTGTGCGTAGAGAAACTGAATGGTGCCATCTCAATCGCCGCCCGGAGTTGCAGCTCTGGGACCACAGGTTTGAATCCTACTCGGGGCATGGATAAATGTCCGCGATATCCTACATAGACAGAGGCCTCGCGATGGCTCTTTGCCTGCTTCAAAGAGTTCTATCGAATATCCTAAACACCCAAAGTTTCAGAAGTTAATTCTGGATTTCAACGGGACAGAGACCTTGTTCCGTAAAGGCTGACGTGACTGGAAGCTAAGATAATCTGGTTTCATCTCATTAATTTCAGAAATTTAGAACGTTATGTAAAAATCTGGAATAGTGGACGGCAGTCGAATGGGATAGGGAGGCTCTGAACGTGAAGGTCGGTTATATGAATTGCCAGAATAAATGCTTCCCTTCCACGCAGAAGCCTACCATTTCTCATACGCATAACAGAAAGGTTAGGGGAGGGAAGGGGACTGACCACAATTTACCGCTGTTTATTTTATCGTCCCGCAGGGGGAGGGAGTTCCATCTACTTTTATACGAAGCAGAATCTCATTTAGCAAGGAAAACACTGGGCTGTATAGCTTTGTATTTTTTATTTTAAAATATCTTTATTTAAACCTTCCTTCTCTTGTACACAGGAAAACTGTATTTTTATGGGCTTTACCTCGATGCGGCTCATAAAATGACTATCAACTGAGACCGCCTTGTGAAATATGGAATCGTTGCCAACATGGACTGTGGGAATGGTGGAGTTAGCGAACCATTTCGGCACACAATTTATGGGTACGAGATGACCACTGGCGCTAGTGCTGCGGATGGTCCATCTCGCTGGATAATACACGCGCCCCCCTCCAGGACTGTCAGTGCATATTGCAGTGGCTGAATGAAGACTTCAGTTCAAAACAGGAATAACTCCTTGTACGGAATGACTGCTGTATTAGACATAAAACGATATCCTGGTTTACAGGGTAATTACGATCCTGGGAATATTCGCGTAGAGTGAACCGTAAATCTAAGGCAGTTTTGCGCAGAGTAACTCCGTAGAGCACATTCATACTTGAAGCTGGTAGTCGCTAATGTAGTAAAGAAATTTCCCACCTTTACGTAACCTGGAAGTCTATTATCACGTTAACAGAGTCCTGTATAGCCAGCTGAATTCGTCGCACATCGTCACACTTCATTTCTTTAAGATGGAATTTGCAAAATTTAACTTCAGTGATGTCACTTTGAAATTATGAGGCGACTTCGATTTTAAATATTTCATTTACTGATAGTTATCCACAACAACGTCTATCGCAACGGTAGCAGGAATTTCATTAAACTCAAACATAGCATAAACTAAAAACTTCCACAAAAAAGTGTACAAGATAAACCGTAAGGGGCGTATTTGGATAAATAATTAATCTACTGAGCGGAGAGTTTTGAATAATACGCCTGCATTGCATGGAACTTAGGTCATATCCTGCAGGTCACCTACCACTTTTAGGGCACACAGCATGGGGGATATGGTGAGATGAGTGTGTAGCTCGGATTCCGGAGGCAAGAAATTCGTACAAAGTTTTAAGACGGCAAGGGAATATAAAATGAAGATGGGTCTTCGGGGAGAGGTTGCGAGGATCGAAGGTAGACCGCATCAGATGGCAAGCTCCGGTGATGAGTGTTCAAACTCCGGATTCTGTAGAGTAATTCTGCGGATAGTTGAGTTCGTTTTCTTCTCATATTTTCAGTTTTCTAAATAATGAGGAAAAGCATTAGCGGGGAATAAAAATAGACGAGTTTGAAATTTGAACAATATCACCCTACAGCGTGTCTCTTTTTTCCACACTGGCTATTTCTAATCTTGGTTAAGTGCTCAGTGTAACATAACGGAGCCGTCCGGCAGAAGGGCAGGAGGAGGACTAACTCCTTTTTTTTTTCTTCTTTTCTTGTTCCTCCCCCTCCTCTATGCATCAATCTTATTTATGTGGCTACAAAACTCGCCGAATGGGAGGCTGGCGGGTTATTTGGCCCAAGTAAGTGAACCTACTATATGTTATACAGACCGGGGGGGGGGGGGGGAGCGACTATGTGCTGCTTTTGAAATGGACGATACTTCGCTGGCCACATCCCCCGTATATGCTTCTTTCCTGATTCTTCTTTCCTTCATCCTTCTAGCTCTCTCTCTTTTCCTTCCTCTCAACTCTTCCTCCTACTTTCATACCCCGCCTTCCACAATACCATAACCACTGGTCACCCAACCAGCGACATGGCCGCACAGGAGCCCACAGATAAAGGTGTGCTGGTGCAAATGCCCTCGAAGGACTGCACGGCAAGGAAATAGCTTTTAAATGATTCACTCTTCCGTTATTTATCGACGTTCTTTCAACTGCGCAGGTTAGCATACGGGGCACTGAAGGGCTAGAGAAATATCATCATGGTAGTGGCATACTTAAAGGCTCTATCGCACCGTTTGCGAGGATAAGTGAAGCAAACTACGAAAAACCTTAAATCACCAATTCCTACTCTCGTAAACATTTTTATGCAGTATCGTATATCCTTGTTATGTATTGAATATAATCATGTCTATTCTTTTTATCCTTCTTTCGATTTAACTTCCACTTTTATCGATTACTTGTAATGTTTAATTACTTCTTGTATGATTGTCCTGGCGTTGCTCATATCTTGGTGCGTTGATGTTACTTCCTTGAGCCTATATTTGTGCTGTCTGGCCGATCCCAGTGGCCGCGCGATCTAAAGCGTGGGTCTGCGGCCGCTCGCTTGCTGGGATTGTGGGTTCGAATCCCGCCGGGGGCAAGGATGTCCGTCTCTTGTGAGTGTTGTGTGTTGTCAGGTAGACGTTTCTGCGTCGAGCTGATCACTCGTTCAGGGGTGTCCTACCAAGTGCGATGTGTCTGAGTGTGATCGTGAAGCCTCGATAATGAAGACGGCCTGGCCCGCTAGTGGTTGTCGTGGCATGGAAAAGAAAAGTGCTGTATTTGTAATTGACCGCTAGTCTGTTGTGTCAGCACCTAAGTGCGTACGCGTAAGTAAGGAATTTAGTTTAATTCAGTTATGTGCTGCTGCTGCTGCTGCTGCTGCTCTTGCTGGATAGGGATAGCTCACGTCAGCCAGTATACTGATTAGACTGTGAGTCTGACGGCCGGGGTTTAGTCCTCGGCAGAGGCAAGGAGTTTTATCTTCACCATCGCTTCAAGCTCCACTCTGAGGACCACGCGGACTCCCAGTAGATATGTGTAGACGTTTTCCTGAAGCTAAAATACCCAGAGTTAACCGAAATTACGAAGCTATATCTAATTTATAATAATTCACCAACAAATGCACAATCTTGTATTTACACAGTTATATTACATTAAAACGTTAAAAACTCCTACATTTTTCGATCCCTGTGGGATCATCGTCAAGGAGTTCGTACATCAAATGATCTTGTATAAAACATTAAATAAATGTGTTGTAAGCTGTTAATTGCTGATGTCTTGTACGTCGTTTAGAAGAACTGAGAAGTAAATTTAGATTGCTTCGTGTAGAACAGATGTATATAAAAGAATATGGAACTCTGATACACTGAAATGTAAATTAAAATAATTAAAATTTAAAGAAACGTTACATACTTAAATATTTAAAATATTTAAAACGTGAAATTTAGAAAGATAGTTGCAAGGTACATGCCAGTGTTTCAGGGCAGCTTGTGTGCACGACGCAAGCTGTCACGCTACTGAGGTACAGGGAAGGTTCGAGAAGAATGCACTCGATTGTTCGTCATATACAAGTTGATACAGTGGGTTACGTTCTCCTGTGTTTTGTTTTGGTATGAGTTTTTTATTGTAACAGTGTGACTGAATATAAAATTTTCGAAATAGTTCATGGAAGGGCCCCTTTTTCACATGTTTGAATAGGGACATGGTGCTGTCGATGGGACCTTACTGATGCAAATTATTAAAATGTGTGCTGCATATGCCGATTGTGGATCATTATGATTTATGTATCTTATGTGCTCCTGGTACCAGCTTGAAAATATGTAGCCATCTTAGTGGCCTTGGTTTCGGGTACATATTCCAACATTTCAGCCGTACGCCGTTTTGTTTTTGTTATTGCTATTGTTACAGTTATTATCGCTGTTACATTGTCATTTATATTGTTGTGGAGTTTTAAAAATTTGTGTCTTTGGGTTTTGCAAGGGTAGGCAGCGTGCCACTTAACGAAAGTTGCACGTCATTCACTGTGTAAGTCTTCTTGTATTTGGTACTTCGTGAATGACAGAACGTACTGGCGAACGAATGACGAGGAAATCAGCATTCCCGAAGGCAGCTTGATCCTGCTGTGAGCGTCTGTATGCTAACCGCATGGTCACCTTCGGTGCGACATTGCAATGATCATTACGACTACAACTAAGTTCTTAAATTTAAACGAAATAATGCACAAACCGTCATACGCAGCTCAAATCTTTGTAGTCAGTCGTCACTCAGTACAACATGTTTCGGCCTTAATAACGGCCATCATCAGGTACTGACGATTTCTAATTCACAACGGGCTGTGTAAACCGAAGGTCAGTTCATAAAGTTGCTGTGCTTTCTTGCGAGGCCATTGTGCGGCGTCTGCCTTCATAAATTTCCTTCAGTTGTGAATTAATCTTATTCTAAACGCGGAATCATTGTGCGGGAAGTGTCATACATTGTTAAGGGATGCCGACCCGGTGTCAGTCATGCAGAATGCGCTAATAGCGACTGTGATCGCGCCACTGTGCAGTGACCCGACTCTGAAGAACGAGCTCGAGTGGTTCTTGGGTCATTGGAGTCCCCTTCAGGGGGCGGAAGTACATCGGCCATTCGAATCAAACAAATTACAGTGATCACAAATCCAGGATTTTATTGGTTCCGTCTTTGTTCAAAAACGCTATATCAACAGCACAGACTCCTCAGCAACGAATAAAATGGCCCGGTAATTAGGCCTGCGTTGTGAAGGAATGGCGTGGTTGAGAAAAGGAAACATTCTGACAATGGCAAGTAAGTGTCGAGAAAAACGACACACAAATGCTCATGACAGAGACTGCCCGTCTTAAGTTTCGCACCCGATACTTAAAAGTGCATTACCGCACGGTGTCATGTCTCCTAAGTAAGCCGCTCTGGTTGTTTTCTTTATCGAATTATGCGTAGTAAAGAGCAGGGCAATGCTGGAGGAGCCAGCAGCGCAGTGGTTTCCTGTCGATTAATTCACGCTGGACTACCAAGCAGCGTCACTGCATACCGCGACTTACCACTTTAGTTCCAATTCTGAAATACCATCAATCTAAGTGCTTCCCTTAAGGCGAGAGACAAAGTTTTACATCTATCAAAGGCACAAGTGAAAAGTAATTTTATGTATTTTAATTTTTGTTTCAACTCAAAAACACTTTAATGTATGTTCTTCCTCCAGATCAGGGTATATGTTTCACAAATACACGAAACGTATGCATGTAGCACATCACTGCAAGGGACGACAGAGTGCAGCACTTATTGTAGCCTGACAGTTACGTACTAACTATACCTCTTCTGACATTGAGAGATGGCTTTTCAATTTCACAGATACAGTCGGAGAGGGAGTCTGTTCTTGTCTAACTCTATACTGTTCTTATCTAATAAAGGAACGACGGGGTATGCATTATCTAACTGGCGTGTTTAAATCTAAGTGATTTTGTCAGTGAAACAGAATTCATTCTTTTCATTTCTCGGATACGCACACAAACAAATGGGGGGAGACGAGTCTCGTATCATTCCTTCATTACACAGAACGGTGTCCCCCAAAAGATGGGCTGGATGAATATAAGATGGGATGGGACCGAGATTAAATTTTTGGAACATAATTCCACATGAGAAAGAGGCTACAGGGGAAGACATTTCAAACCCCCTTCCCGTTATATAAACGTTGAGAAGGAAACGAAATCTTAATAATTGCGACATAAACATTATGGAAAAGGCGTGCCTTAATGGTCGTGTCTTGTGACGGGGAGTCATACTGTCACACGTGAAAACATCTGCTTCGCCACATTGAATGAAAAAGCGTTTGTGCAATGTTCTAAAGAGAGCATCTAATTTCACAGTTTACACAAAATGTGTTATACGAGTATTGACTATTTAACGACGATGTAAGCAGTTCGGACAGAAGCCTGTATAGCAATAAATAAGATAAATGTTAGTGAAGAATGAATTGGAGGGATGTGGAAGAAAGCGACCTAGCCAACTGTAATTACGCCTCCCGCATTTACTAGAGTAACTGAGGAAGATCACAAAACAGTAGGATAATTGGCTTTCAAGACAAGATCTCAACCAGTACTAGGAAGCAGGTGTGCTAAGTGGTGCAGTATTAAACTGTATGGTAAGAATAACAAGAATGGTGGGTAGGTGAGGATTTGGAAAGTATCATCTCAGAATTTGTCTGAAGAGACTGGGGAAGTAACCGAAAATCTCACTGCATCACTACATCAGCCTGGGGATAAAATCACGCAGTCGATCAGACGTCTAACATAAGCATAACTTGGATACAGACTGCATTTTAGTGTTCGCGTGTTGTGAATTCCGCTCGGGAAATTCTTTTCGTCGTTTGCTTGTGCTTTGCGTTGCTGTATTTTGATGGTAGAGCCCAGTCCATGTACTGAGAAGGACAGCAATGAGTGCTAGCGATTATCTACTAAGTACATTACGTCAGATCTGCAAACGTAATGAGGGGCTTCATAATTTGTAGGCCTACGTTCCACCAAAAATTATAGCCACACGGTATGCAAACAAATAATATCGTAACAGCCAAGTCAAGGAGAACGGACTGGTCACAACATTTAGAACACACGGAATACTTCAGAAAAGCGTACATAATTTTAGTCGAAAACGTGAGGGGATGTGACCACTGGGGGTACTAGGTTTGGATGAGAGGATTACTCACTGTTAAAAGTAACGTTAACAATGTAGCGTGTGAAGGTGAAGTCTGAATTCAGCTAACTCATAATAAGGTCCAGTGTTGGACTTTAGTAAACACGGCACTGAACTCTCGGCTTCTAAAAAAAAGCGATGAAATTCTCAACAAGATCAGCGACTCTTAGCTTCCGAAGGAAGACGCTTCTTCATGAAGTTAGCTGCACGACACAGAGAGTGTTCATATAGTTTCGTTATACGTGTGCAGTATTGTTTGCTTGCTGAGCGTCAGTCTGACAGGCAACAGGACTGTTGGTGAGCTTCTTCTGTGCCTAGTATTCCACAGAGTGCTGCCGACGCTTTTGGAACGGTTATTAGTAAGAGAGATGCCTTAGATTTTACTACGCCAACGCCCCCTTTCACCGTCGTTTTTGCGGATATTATATGTGGAAGCTATTCCAAGGAAACTCTGTCCTTGTTATAATGGACAGTCATAAGAGAAGCTCACTTTTCTTGTCTTGCGAAATTGAATATTAAATTAAAATACCAAGTAAGACGACGACATTCTATGTCACTAATTCATTACAAATGGCTGGCGTTGTGTCGCTCCTTGCTGCTCGTATGAAACTGAGATGATCATTAAAGAAACAAGACTTCAGGCTCATTGCGAATGCAGGAGACTTTTCACATGTCGCAGCTGTCTATTCATACAGGGAGTAAATGAGTCGCTGTATTTGTCGCATGTTAATTCGCATGTACAAGTAAGTATCAAAAAATTATCTCGTGTATTGTGTACTCTGGTTTTCCAATTGCAAAGACGTGTGTGTTACTCCTGCATAATGTGAGACATAATTTGTACTCCTCGCCAGATATTATTAGGATGAAAGATGAACGATGATAGCATGTTTGGGTATGTATCGTATATGGGGGACACTAGAAAAGAATCAAAGTTTTAGTCAGAAAACCGGAAGGAAGAAGACAGCGGGAGAGTGTAATATTAAAATGAATCATCATGAAATAGAATGTGAGGTTATGTAGTGTATTCGTTTTTTTTTTTCAAGATAAAATCTAGTGGCTTTCTTTTAAGGACTGCATAGTGGGCGTTCGGATTTTACAGACGCCTTGAGTTCCTTGACGTTGTGCCGATCTGTCAGATTCTGAACAAAAACTCTGTAGTCAGTGTAGATAATTGCAAAATTAACTAAATGTCGGTGCATTTATCAAAACTCGCTGAAACATCCCTTCATTCATTACCTCGAAACGATAAATTTCTCTTAGTAAAGTATTTCCGAGTAAATGCACTGACGTGATGTCACCGGTCTCACGACAGATTTTGGGCACTCTCTGATAAAAGGAAAAGCACAAGGAAGACGGCAGCACTAAATCCAATGACGCGAGAAACGAACTGCAATGCCAAAGTACACAAGTAAAACACAATTTATTTGCTAGGTGCCTGTTAATGCCTGGTTTACGAACCGTTAGTGCTAAACATGCAGTAACACGATTTCGACGGGATAGTTGTGCAGCCACTGGCGTGGTCTTGATGGCAACCTAGAGGGCGACAGTGTCCCAGTTTGGAAGCGGCAGAAAGGATAGGTCTGTGCTGGGCAGGGAAACGTAATGCCGATTTACTCCGCGTAATTACAAATTAAAAACTGTGGATAGGTATACAAAATAGATACTGCTGTTGGCGAGGAATTCAGGGGGTTCATTATCTCGTTCACATGAGCCCATCAATTTTCCCTGTTACGATCCAGATAAATCCAGTCGAAGCTTCTTTATTCTATTTCTTTCATGCTCATTTTAATAGTATCCTCCCATCTACGCCTAGGTCTACCATGTTCTTTCCTTCAGGTTTCTCCACCGATGCCCTGTATACTTATCTATCTCTCCCATACAGCCGCATACGCCATCCGTCTCATCCTCTTTTATTTTATCACCCAAATAATATTTGACGAGGGGTACAAATCGTGACACTCCTCATTACATTACTTCTTCCAGAATTACAGTACCTTCTGCTTAGGTCAAAATACCTCGTACTTTCATGAAGAACCTCTTTTCGGGCTTAATCAGTCTTTGTTCGCCCGTCGTTGTGTCTGTGCCTGGGCATCATAACACAAAGAAATAATTTACGAATAATGTGATAGTAAACCTTTATGAGTCTTAACCTCGACGCTGGGTGCAGGAGAGAGTTAGGTGTCTAAGTGAACCTCAGATATCTTCTTGACCTGGAGAAGAAAAGCTGTTTGGAATCGAACCAGGGTAGAGGCGCCCGTAGTGTCTTCATAAACTGGCTTGTACCGCTTCCTACGAATATATAACTGATATGGGATGTTTGTTTGTGTGGACAACAGACAAAGTGACACAGTTACAGTGTTAGATTGATGTTAGCGCACGTTGTAAAATTCTGTTATACCAGGTTGCGTCGCTGAGTATACAAGTCTTTTAGCTTTTTTTTATATTATTGGGCTATTCGTATGATGAAAGCAGTAAATTGTTTTTAACATACTGACTTAATGTTCTGAAACTTGAAGTTTGAATAATATTTCAAATTTGTCTCTATTTCATACAATACGCAATCTGTCTCCGTTACGAAGGTAAACTTTGACAGGTTATTTAAGAAAATATTCACTGTTTATTCTGCGAGTCATTGGATGCTTATAAATACAAGCTGTTGGGAGAATATAAAATTGTTTAGTATCACAGTATGTGCGAGTATGGGTACTACTGAGTCGTAATAAGATCAATCAACGTGTAGGCATATATGTGTCAATTTATCCTGCGTTGTAGTGAACTAGCCACGAACACTTCGGCTCGAATGAACTCTCGCCATCGTCTGTTAACAACTACAGCAATCCAGTTTCTTCCTTCAACAACTGTTCTTATTTTGTTCCATTCTGTACATGTTTCGGCACAAGAAGTGTGCTGTCGTCACGCCATTTAACGAGTGAAGAGGAAGCACGACCATGCCTGATAAGACGTACAGTTACAGTGTCTTAAGGGGTCGGTCCACCTTCACTTTGTGTAATGGTCTGAAGATGGCACGAAACATTAGAACCAGTCAAACAAAACAGACAGTGTCATTGACAGGTGCTGTAGTTACCAAGAACGCAACCTTGCGCTATATTGATATTAGTCTGTTAGCAAACTTTCTTGCGATGGACTAGGCAGTGTGGCGTCAGACTGAAGTTTGCAGCGCCTCTGGCGGTGCCACAGACCGACGTAATTGTAATAATGACGAGTTCACTGGAGCGGATCAATATGGCTATAGCGCGCATGGTTTTGTACCGTGTTATTAGCTTCAGTCCGATAGATGTGATCAAAGCGGAGCAGAACAACAACATCGGCTGCTGTTAAATTGTACTAATTGTACTAGCTTAGAGGCTTGCAATTAAATTTGCGATTCACATTTTATCGCAGCAATGCTGGATACAGTGGCTCACTCCGTGGTACAGATCTTTCTTTGAGCACGTATTAGCTACTCAGGCAATGCAGAATTACCCACTTTATGTAATACGAACGTTCATAAGCGTGACACATGCCTTCACAATCTACTTATTTAATAAACGTTTTTAATATTATCCTCCAATCTACTTCATAGCTTGACGAACAACTCTTTCACCTGACGGCTCTTAGCCACAATATCTACGCTCTTCCCGTGCATACTACGCTTCGTTCCTTTCTTATCGTTCAGAATTTAATCGCCCTAAAAATTCAGGTCATTATTTTATGTGAGCAGTATCGTTTGTGGCTTCCCGTCGGCTCGCTTTTATAAGCCATGTGAGCTGAGTGACTCGCCAACACGCGCGTTGGAATTGCGACGGGAATCCACAAAATTTATTGGTCGGCTACAGTAATGACCCTATACTAGGCGAATTACAAATTATGGAAAGCTTCGTTTTGTATCTTCTACATCCCGTCTACCTTCATGTCTTAAGTTCAGACATACACCTCAACATTTTGTGGTACACTTTCAGTTTTGTTCTTATTGCAGCGAAGCGAGGTTTTAATACACACATCGACACTGGCGTCATTAGACACTGTCCAGATCTATAAAGACATATCACATGTAATAGAAGAAGGATGGTCTAATTAACCAAACAAAGTTACATTAAAGATAAAGACGAAAATATTACGTACATGTACACCAGATAAGGACAGAGATCGTGAAGAACAAAAACTCCTTCAAAGAATTGCAGAAATCCTAACGAACTAGCCACCTAATTGACCAAACAACCGCTTTTGTGATCAGAATCGTTCTTATAAATGAAGTCGTCGTCAAGAAGTTAACCGAATTTTGTGCAACCCAAGTTTATGTTCCCGAGTTTAAAAGAGGCCCCAGGTCTGAATCAAAAATATCCAGTCCACAACATTAGAAACGCTTTCTTTAAGATCACTTCAGTATTATCCTCCCATCTACAACACTACACGCAAATATATCGCCACAAAAATAAATAAAGAAATGATACTGCAGTGTTTGCCACAAACAGTGAAGTAAAGAGTGCCAGAAAGTTCACAGCCACTAAGGCAGTTAACACTGTGTAGCCTGTACAAGACGTGTAGCGGTAGAATGAATCTACGCCACTAGCATAAATTTTCAGAAGTTAAAAAAGTTTTGTATTACAAAAATAAATATTCCAAACTGCGTAACACTAAGATCAAAAGCTTAAATGATAAGCAATATTTAATTATTTTTTCCTGCAAATAATTTTATGGCCCGACCTGTAATTTTATTTATGATTGTAATGTTACTGTTTCGTGTTACAAAGGAACCACGATTATGTTCTCGAAGCCTTGTTAGATTCCCGGTAGGGGTGAGGGATTTTCTCTTCTCTGAAATGACCAGACGGGCTCTAGGTCCAGCCAGCCTCGTACTGAAAGAGATCCTAGTGCCGTTTTCCTGGGTTAAATCCACCGATGCCCAAAGAAAACCACTTACTTTCATCTAGTGTTGAGGATAAAAATGAAGGGAGCAATACCTCCACTCCCTCACATGTTTTCATGGCGTGCACACAGGCAACTTTACTTCTATCTTTTTTGTTACACAGGAGAGTGCATTGCTCATTTCACCCATGCCAGCTGCAGTACATAACCTACAGGATGTTCCTGAAGGGATTGACTAATTTACATTTTACATAACTATTATTTAAAGAACCATATTATGTATGTAAAACCACAATCGGCCACGATAATTGCAGGAATTGCAGTATAGGTGTTCAGTATGCTCACCACTGACATTGACGTCATTTAAAACGTGCTCACTATCCACTGCCCACCTCAAAACCATAGCATGGGCCTATGCGCCAAGGACGTCTCGCACTCTCCGCCGTAAGACGATGGTACCAACAGTTAGAACACTCAATACTGGGACTTCGTCGATAGTCCCTGCCTTAAAAATGTAAATTAAAGAACATTGTTCGGGAGAGGATCGATCTTGGTCCTCATACAAATGAGCCAGAGGCACACCTGCCCGGGTGGAACCGATAGGAAAAGCCGTTCTAACCTCTGGGCCCTCCTAGTTCCAGTCACTGGACAACTGACGTCACTTAACTACCTCTGTGTGCGGAAGGTACGAGTAAATATAAACTGCAAATGTTTTGGAAATACTCTTGAATACATAGCACTAAGACAGAAAGATAAGTTGAAATTAATACCACCAGACCAAATCAAACCAAAACCCAAACCACAATCTTTGATTCAAAATAAAATCAAGTTTAGCATGACATGTATTACCAGCCTACCGCTTGCGCCCTCTACGGAAAAAAAATTGGAAATTACAAGAAGAATTATAAAATATTGGTATTAAAGACCTACCAGATCCCACCATTCGTCGGTGTTACCTGCTAATATTCTTGTTGATCAAGAAAATTAATAAGCGAAATTGTAATGGTTAGGATAAGACTTAATTCCTTGATGATTTTTGTACAGAGTAATGGTGTTTCGGCCTCGCTAAATATAGGACCAACTGCGTAACAAGCAATTAAACTACCTTTCACTGACATTAATATATTACTGCTGTCCTTAGACAGTGAGTCTTAGACAAATGGGTGCAGAAAAATGCGAATTCCAGTCCATTTACATAGTGCATCAAAATTGTTACGTGTTAAGCAAAAAACTCCGTTTAAGTGGAGCTCGGAGTGCCAAGATATTCCTCCCATTTAACGTGTTCGCACTATGCCGCCACTGTAAACTGTCCTGAGCCACATGCATTCAGACTTCGTCCTCACATCAAATTTTCCTAATATCCGTTTCAATATTATCCTCCCGTTTAAGCCGAAGCCCCCCAAGTGGTATTATCCACTTAGGTTTCAGATCATAATTTTGTTTTCATTGCTAATTTCTTCCATAAGTGCTACGTGCCGCTCCCATATTACCGATTTTGATTTGAAAGCCCTAAAGATATTTCTAAACATTGTGGACTATAAACTGTGAAGTTCTTCATTATGCATGCAGCCTCACGTTCCGTTAAAGATTACATATTCTTCTCAAAACCCTGTCCAGACAGATTCTCTTCCCTTCGGTTGTGAAATCATTTTCACATACTCACAAGGCAACAGGTGAAATGATAAGTGGGCCCTAATGTTTACATTTTTATGTAGGAAGACAGATTCCTAACCCAGTGGTAGCAAACATTCTCCGAGTTTAAGTGCTTTTCATTTACTTTAATTATCTCATATATGTTTACAGTATCACAGTTGTAATCTTCCCCCCCCCCCCCCCCATTAATAAGATTAAAAATTTCTGTGTGTGTCCATTCCGGGATACACTAGTATTGTGACCCACACGTCAGACTGGCTTGGTGTAGTAACATATGTGTACATAATTGAGGAAGGAACATAGGCTGAGGGTGTTCGAGAATAGGGGCTGAGGGCCTAAGAATGAGAGATAGCAGGAGAATGCAGAAGACTGCGTAATGGGGAGCTTTATGATGTGTACTCCTTACCAAATATTATTCGGGTGATCAAATCAAGAATGGGATGGGCAGGGCATGTAGCACGTATGGGAGCTTGGACAGGTGCATACATGGTTTTGATAGGGAGACCCGAGAGAAAGAGGCCACTTGGAAGACCTAGGCGTAGATGGGCGAATAATGGATCTTCAAATAGTTGGATGAGCAGCCATGGACTGGATTAATCTGGCTGAGGATAGGGACAGTTGGAGGGCTGTTGTGAGTGCAGTAATGAGCCTTCGGGTTCAATAAAATGTGGGGAATTTCTTGACTAACTTTGGAGCTATTAGCTTCTCAAGAAGGACTCTGCTCCACTGTATATATATATATATATAAGAGAGAGAGAGAGAGAGAGAGACATCTTTAGAATTAACTTTCAAAACTATCGTCATTAACAAATCACTATCCTCAGATGGTAGTTGATAGAGCAGTAGGCCAACTCTGTGCCGAATGGCGAAAGGTGTAACAAATTGTGTGTCGAAATACAATTGTCGCGTTGTGCCGATTTTTAAAACTAACAAGTGCGCTTGTTCTGTTTGTTGAAGTTTGAAACAGAATAATGGCCTTTAAGATATTTTCTTGTGTTTGGCCACTGTGCTTTACCGGGTACTCAGGATGTTGCAGCTGGACCACCACGACCGTGATCAATACCGAGTGGGGTGCAGGAGGGAGGGTGTGTGTCTTCTTGACCGAGCACGCTCACTACCCAGCAGAAGATGTCCACCATTTTCTTGGTCCACCGGTAACAACGCTGACCGCACCGCCATGATGCTTCAAATAAACAAGTGTGCCAACTTTAGCAACTGTGTGATGAAACGTGAATTTTCAAGGTCTCAGATCGCCTGATCAATTTGTAACTTTGCGTCTAAAGTAGTTTAAAAAACTAACGCAATGTACTTCTGCTCTCCTTACATGGGTGTAAAGCAGTGGTTCCCAAACTTTTTCGGTCCACCGCCCCCTTGGTTCCATATACACACCCACAGCGCCCCCCTACCCTTTTTAGAAAACATAAATGCGCTTTTGTCTCCACTTTTATTTTATATTTAAAAAATCGTTTAAATAAAATTATAAGAGTTAAATTTAATATTTTATTGTTAATTAATTAATTAAAATGTATTATAGTTTTTATGATTAACAATAATTCATCTAGCAATAGTTTATTAAAAAATAGTATGTGCTTGAATAAGATTCATAAATTAAAATACTAAGAAATTTAGTTCCTTTTTTATTTTTAACACAAAAATTACTTTATTTGAATTTTATTATAAAAATAAATTCACTACTCGTCTACTAGCGCCCCCCTGTGATAATAACAGCGCTCCCTTCCACCTCTCTTACCTATTAGCGCCCACCTTGGTAATCCCACCGCCCCCCAGGGGGCGGTACCGCCCACTTTGGGAACCACTGTTGTAAAGCATAGTGTCTCATTCTCGGGTGGAAACGTAGACCGAAAATGTCTGATAACAAAGGTCCTGTTGTTTATACGGATGACGTGGCAGAAATATTGAAAAAATTTCTTATTGAAATGAGCAACTGTAGGACGATGAGATGGACTGGACAAGTAGAGCGTAGAGGGAATACGAGGAATGCATTGAAGAATTTAGTATAAAGACCTGAATGGAATATAATAATTGAGATAGGAGCGCGTACAATTAGAGGATAATATTAGAATGAATTTAAAAATTCGTTTTCATTATGTGAGCTTGGTTTAATTACTGCAGTATAGGGTCAAGTTGCATGTTGTTATGAATGCGTTAATGAACCTTCGGGTTCCATGAACGGTGGGAAATTTGTTAAGCAGCTCGGTATTTTTATGCTCTTTGGAGGAGCTCTGCTCGATGGAAGGGGCGTTCTTAGTAACGAGACGCACTGTAAACCAACGTCACTGTAGAATATCAGTAACTGAGTAGAATCTCGAGCGTGTTTACTTTTTCGTATTCATCAAGACATCTGTTTGTATAAATTGAGCACCTTCAGAATAAAACAGTAGTTTCCTCTAACTCATTTAATGTTCTTCCGTTTTGTAACTTACAGATATGGGTATCTTGCACTGGAATTTCGGGTTTGAACCCGCTCGTGGCATAGCTTACTTCTTACTATATGGATTCAAACACTCGGTGAGCCGTCCCCTGTCCAAGGACAGCATGGCGACTGTGCATTCAATATAACGCATGTGAAATGAGGTGTTTTGAATTTCAAATATAACGTTGCCAGAATGGGTAAAGGTTTAGTTGCCACTTTAAGCACAACATTTTTTTTTCGTTTTAGTACTTCTGCATTTACATCATATTCTACGCTTTCCTGTTGAGTGCTGCACAGACTGTCGGCTAAAGTTATGGATTTAATTGTGGGGTAGAATATTTGTGTCGTGTGTTCTACACACTCATATTAATTTGGATTCGCGATTGTAGGACTAAACATGAAGTACAGGGCTGATGTATTTTTGAACAACAAACATTTAGACATTCATAACGGTCACGTAACCTTCCAGGATGAATTGCAGCATGGTGTTTTCTCTGATCCCGCAGAGCGATTTTTGTGCCAGGAACAAATACGTAATTCTGGCTATAAGCAGCATATTTCCTTCACTATAACCCAAACACGGACATCGAGGTTATACTATTTTCCGAAAGTAGCCCGCAGAGACACGCTGTTGCATATTCAGCAAGATTTCGATCTATAACATCAAAACACATCTAATTTTATGCATAGCTTGTATTACGTTTGTCAGTTGCTTTAAAATGTGAAGCAACGTTGTTATGTGATGTCACATTTAGGGTGTTAGATACAGTTAATGGAATGAAGAGTATGGTAAAGTAAACATGAAAGGTGGAAGTTGTTTCTGTGTACACCATGAAGACATATAGGGGGAGTAGAGGCATATCTCCACTTATTCTTAATCTCGGCACTCAGATGAAGTTGAGCGGTAAGCTTCACGATTCTGCCGCTTTAACTTCGGGGAAAGAATCCCCTCTAGTTTTTGAACAGGAGGCTGGATGGTCCGCAGGGCCGGTCAGGACTTCTGGAGAAGAGAAAAATCTCTTACCCCTGCCAGGAATCGAAACCGGTTCATTTAAAGTTTGTGGATAGTGTTAAAGCATTGCGGTTTTTAACCTCGACACTAGATCGAGATAAGTAGTCAGCTTCATGCTTCAGCCGCTGTGCTCCCTGGGTAAGAATCCCCGTCTCACGTTGCTTAAAATGCTGGGTGGGCCTGCTTCCTGAGCTGCTGTACACATGCTCCTCTCCGGGATCTAACCTGCAGAGTTCAACTCCTATCCAGTCACTAAACTGGCTGTTAATTAGACATACATAAATTAATAAATATTCAGCATTAACACTGGAGTTTTTGTAGTATATATTTCGCCCTGTAGTTTACATATAAACGTCTGTATTTAGCTGTCCCATTTGTGGTACATGAAGTAAATTCTTGGCACTCGTGGTTTATTGGCTTCGCCTCATGTAGATAATTTATTGTTTGGAAACTTATGTTCAGTCGAAACAGATCAGATGACTCAATGTACATACAATGCTTAAACTGTATATAGAAGTCGTGGCGAGTTTTGTGTTACATATTTGAGAAGTTACTAACTTACTGCGTCTTATTTTTAAGACACAGAATTAGATTTGTTTACAAGCTTGGTACAGCAATACTGCTTGATGATTGAAGCTGATCTATAGACGAGCGTGACTGGAAAATTGCCCCTAATTCAATAAAATCACTAAGTTTGAATCAATTTATTCATGGTTCAGGGGAACATCGTCCTCTTAACTTGCAGTTAAAATTAAACTGGTGGATGTTGGCGGAGTAGACAGCAAACTGGCTGGCATCATTGTTTCATGTCTGTGTTCTCCCGCGCTTGCCGCGGCCTCCTGCGTATTACCCTGCATTATTGAGGGCGACATTTAGCTGTCACTGACAAAGCTGAATTTACATAAAGGTAACTAACTGTTCGGAGGAAGATAGAAAGGGAGGGAAAGGGGGCTGCATTATTGACGAGCTGTGATCGTGTTCAGGGTTGGTTCAGTTAGCGAGGGAGTTGGTGACAAGGGAAGGGCGGGAGGATGTTTACTGACTGACATGCCATGGATATAGAAGGGACACGTTGTAAGTCATTATATCGACTGCACTGACACTGAGCTGTACCGTGTCACAATCTGACTGATGACTGACTGACTGTCTGTCTGTCAGGTCGTCTTCGTCCCCTGAGAAGCTCAGAGTAGTGTGCCTCTGTCGCAGCGGGGCAGTTCTGACACTAATGCTGAGTTTTAATTAAGTCATAATCAGATTGATGTCTAATTGTGAGGTGGTCTTCCTGCCCTGAGACGCATATCGTAGTGTGCGTGCCTTACCGGCCTGGACGGTCTGCCAGACTGAGTGACTGATTGGCTTTCGCTGACCGGTTAAACCTCCTGCGAACCCAAACCCAACACCCGACTGACCTACCAGCTGGCCGACCCAGTTAATGCACAATCATACGAAACGATTGAATGGGTACCGTTACGTCTTTATGAATGTAAGATTGGATGATTGGTTGTTCGGTTGTACTACTAAATCAGCAACCGGCTGACGTACACCAACCGATTGCTCCAGTAAATGAAAATATCTTTGCATCAGCTCCTTCCGTGATGTACAGTGATTACATTAATGCAAGCACACCATTGGCACTTCACACAGTGCGTGTTACAATTAGACACGTCTCTCCGTAACAACAATGTGTATCAAAGGTAATGTGTTACTAAATGTCATATAGCCTAACTGCGAACTACAGAACAAATTAATTACACGATTTTTAAATTGCTTACTCCTTGCGTTGTAATCAACTTATTTTCTTTTACTAAACCAACTAATGCACATACGACGTACACAACCGTATAATTTTTTTTATCACTCCGACATGTTCTGGCACTACTGTAAGAACTCCCTGAAGACGGCACAGTAGTGCCGAAACATGTTGGACTGATAAAAGACTATACTATTGCGTATGTTGTATGTACCTACATTTAGTTAGCTTAGTAAAAGAAAATAAGTTAATTATACAATGTATGTCGGGATAGTAATGTAATCAGGTAATGAATCCTAATTTTTTATAATTCATATAAGAATTCCCAAACATTTTACGTCATAATTATAGTTACTGTAATCTTATAAGACAATTGTGCTTAGTTAGTAGGCCATAAACATTCGAAGAATGGAAAGAATTTGAGATTTTTCGATAAATGATTCTCGCACGGAAATTTTTTAATGCACGTTTTATAATTTTTATTCTTAAAATTTTAGGTCTGATGTTTATTTAATGGGCAACGAAAAGTAGTAACTTTAATATGATTAGTTTTGCAACAGTACGTTTGCATGTCCTAGGGCCTGTAGAATATACAAGCGCCTGACGAAATCATTTGGAAAATATGCGTAATGGAAATTGTAGGCAATATCCAACTGACTTCTTCAAGATTTCTTTCTTCTGACATTCTCCTTTAGGCCTGTTTAGATAAAATCCGATTGGGTTTCATCAGTGTTAATTTTCACTCTGAAATTTTCGTCTCAGTGCAAAACGTAAGACATAAATTCATTGTCTGAAGTTCTTCTTAGCAGAGTTAGACAGAGAAGACATAAATGAATCGTTGAAAATTCCATTTATTATTTTTCCATTCCGGACCCTTTTATCTTCTTTCATTCTACGCACATTGTTATTGGTTGGGATTAATTTGGAACATCTGTAGAATTCTTATTACAATAGAACCCCCCCCCCCCTTCACTCAAGAAAGGTTCTAAGAGAATATTTCCATACCAGTCTTCTTTTCTTGTTTCATTATTAGAGGAGAACGGCCGTAAGAGAAAATCGAGTTAATTTCCTGTCTCGTGAAGGTAGATCTTCAGGATAATGAAAATAAACAGTAAATGAAAATTTATGCGAAAATACCGTAAACATGCCTACGGATGCTTTAAAAAGGGAAAGAAGAAGTAATTTTCTTTCTGGAGTTTGAGTTCAGAAGAAAGGGGAAAATGAATTGTTTTAAAGAATCCCTCTGATATTCAAGTTGCTGGATTGGAATGCAGATGCCTCAGAAATTTAAAATATAGGTTTTTAATTCAGCCACAACTCGTGTAGAATACGTGAAACGTAAAGATTGATGCAAAAATATCTAATAAATACTGGCAGGAATTAACTGCTACTGTTATTGTGTAAACACCAACACTGATTCACTCTTTATATGGATCTATGAAAAATGTTAAAATTTTTAGCATTTTGTCTCTGTTTACATACAATTTATGATCGGATGTAAGGTCGTGTCCGTCCGTGTGTTTTATATGCTGAAAGGATTTTGATTAAATTTAGTGTTATGTAGTTAATACAGGAGTGTTATGAATTTGAAGAAACATTTAGGTGTTTCTGTGGGGAAAAATAAGGAATTCCAGGAAAAATCGCATTTGGGATGACCGGAATCTTCTGTACGAAACAAGAGTTTCAATTCGGCACCGCCGCCTTCGGTACAGGAATATGGTTGTTTAGTTAGTTGGTTAGTTAAGGAAGCGAGCAGAGATGCATTTTCGTGAGATAAACTGTCAGAGACCGCTGCCGATTCGCTCAAATCCCCAACGCGTGGTCAGCTGTTCCTCCTTTCTTTTGAAGCTGCACTTGGCATAATCTTCCGTACATCATCTGATTTTCCACGACATCAAAACTCAACTGGAGTTTCTCGTTTCGACTCCCCTCTCCCCTTTCTCTGAACTTCTCCCTCTAGTAAAATAAAAAGTGTAGTTAATTTTCTGAGCATGGTTACCGGAGCGAAATACGTTGAGCTGAAGGGTGCAGCGTGCCTGCAAAAGGGTGGCGGGGGTGGGGAGAGAGATGGAGATATATATGCCACGTAGTTGTGGTTGGTTTGTCTTGCTGAAAGATTAAGAAGACCACTGGAAAGACACAAGCTTTGTCGTCGCAAGATGAGTCGAGATGTGAGTAGCGATAGGATAATTAAGGCTGAGACCGCAGGGAACTAAAGCAAGCATTTGTACTAACCGTAACAAACATGTCGATCCGAAATAAGCAAGGTCCTCTGGAGCAGAGAGACATCACAGTGTATAACTAGACTTACGTCCCAACATAATTTTACTGAAACATGGCATTTGTAGAGGGTTGTCTACACACAGCTTGCAAGATGAAAAGGTAATATGGAGGTTTTATCTGGGTGTAAACGTGGTCGTTGACAATGAGGACAGGACACAGCATGCGAGTGTTCGACGTCGGAGTTCTGAAGGGAATAGTTGGCCCTGAGAGAGGTGAAGTGATAGAAGGCTGGAAAGACTGTATAATGAGTTTTATGATTTGTGCTCCTAAAAAATGTTAGTCCTCTCAGGATGGATGGGATGGGCGAGGCTTGTGTCACGCATGGAAGGGATGAAAAAGTACGTGTGTGTGTGTGTATATATATATATGTAATCAATTGTCATTCCGCAGTCTGTCTTACGACACGTCCATAACCTCAGGAAATAGGAGGATAAACTCGGCATTGTTCATTGTTTTCGTTGGTTCGTTTGTTTGTTTATTTTTTTTCTTTCTTCCTTCCTTCCTTTCCTCTCTTTCTTTCTCATACCGTTTCGGAAATCGGCTTAAAAATTCAGGTTTAAAAATTTCATCTACCGCTGTTTCTGCATGTGACCCATTGAAAATAAGGTTTTGTGGACAAACGGTTGGTCAACCAGATTCGTGAGACGTGTCACCGTGTCGGCATGCAGGTCTGCATAACGGGGCCCAGTCCCTGTGTCTGAAACACTTGCCTCATCAGGGAAACTCATGGACTTGAGAGCCACTCACATTTGGTGTTACCCTTCGTGGATTATTTATGGCGCTTTTCTACCGATTAGGCTATATAGCGCCAAATAGTCGGCCCGCAGTGTTTTGAGAGTCTAGTTAGGAAGGAAGTGTAAACAAAGGGCTGTAGCCTATTTTTAGCTGCTAGCAGGGAATTTCCTTAGAGGAACCCAGGAACTACACTTTAATTGGAGTAGACGGCTATCTGGCTGCGATTCATAACGAAGACTTCCGAATACGAAATGGTAGCGCCAAAAGTTACATTGCGATTTTCGTTAATCTTAAGAAGCTGTGAATGCAGAAATTCCTGCTCCTGTTCTCCGTCTGGCGCTGTAGTAAGATGACTTCCCAGTCCTTCCTTCTCGTTAGGACAATCAGACATGTTCTGTAACAGTTTTCACATTATAGGTATTTATTATGTACCATTTTTATGCGCTAATTTGGCTGTCACGGTGATAAACCACACCTCATGCTGTGTTTTCGAGAAATCCCAGGTTTTATTCTGTGCGTGTAGGCAAGTTTTCCTGAGTACTGTTTTTCACGGTTTTCCGCAATCTTTTTAGATAAATGCCAGGATGGGACTTAAAAATACCTGCAGTCGTTTCTCCGCATTTTTTTACAATTTAAATTTACTGTCATTCTCCCTTTTATTCCACATGACCGTAGCTTTGTTAGATATACGAAGATTGTCCGTGTATAAAACTTTTCCATTATTACGGCGATTAAGTGAGTTGTGAAATTTTGTCTTTGAATTCTTCCGTATCTAGGAGACTCGGAAAGTTTCGGAAAGCGCCTTCGCCTACTTAATCAGGAATTAATTTTGTGAAATAAAGAAACTGATCTGCTTGCGTGTAGATGTGTTTTAACAAAGCCAGCCCTCGTTGTTGAAGAGCTCGTGTACGGGGAATCTGAATAGTACTTGGACCTGCCAAATTTGGATTGAAAATTACCTAAAGGTTTCAGTTAATAACGTTTTAAATCGTGATGCTTGAAACTGAATGCTTATCTAGTTCCGACGTAACACTTTCTGTCCTGGTCCATAATTAAAAGGTATTCTTCTCGCAGTACGTCTCTCACTCGATGGTAACATAATTTCGCTAAGTCTGCGGGATTTGGGGTTTTGTTGAAGATTCATTTCTTCTTGCATGTGACGCTATGTCGTCGCTTGAGTGTTTCCGACGTTTCGAAGGATTTGGGTGCATTCATCTTCATATTTAAGCAGTCCAAGAAGAATTCATTTTACATTGGACCTCTTTCTTAACCTTTGACGATAAGTCTGAGTGGTATTCATGGACCTATAGGCAGAAAGTAACAGAATGGTGGAGAGCCTCACGCAGTCAGAAGCTCCATATTGTGTGTTTTCCGGCCATTATTGAATGAGGAATGCTAGAGTTTCTAAGGAGTAGGAAGTTTTGTGGAGTATGGATAGAGTTAATTATCCAGTTATTTAAAGTGTGTATAGTATAACTTGAAAGTCAGAGGAACCCATCGGCTTCTGGCCCATGCTAACATGTGTAAACATAAACACAGTAAAGAAAACAATAGAAGTGTACTATGCGTGATTAGCGTTAATTGGTCAAGATGGGACCGATAGACTGTTCCGAAACGTCGGTAATTGACTATCAACGCTGCATAACATCTCCAGAGAGCGTAGACTTCAAACCACGTAAGTTACGTTACCCCTTCGTGAGCAGGTTGCTCTGGAACTTCAATCTTAGACATAAGCGCAGATATATTATATATATATATTATATATATATATATATATTCCTCGTATATTTGTGTTTATTAATGAGATGGAAAAAACTGCCAGAGATAACTAACAAATTATTTCAAAACGTAACAAAGTTCAAACATTTTTGACTGACAGATTCACAGATCAGAATTGCATGTTTTTTCGAAGTAGTTAAGGGCAGATTATTTTCGGAGAATTCTTGCTACCATTCAGTTCAGAGTCCTTGTGTCTTTTCTTCTACTATCCAAAAATTTAAAAGTTAAAATGTACAACACTTCGCCTACTGTTATGACCATGTGTTAAACTTCAAGGACATAGACTGAGGGCGATTTAGTAGTTTTGAGGAGATTGCTTTTACTGAATAGGGAGGAAGAAACAGGAGACTGGGGAGAATTGAATAGACCTAATTTGCAGCTTCATGCCTGATACCTCTCACCAAATGTTACTAAGGCGACCAAATTTAGGAGGATAAGATGGGCTGAGCATGTCGCGCGCATGGTATCGAATATTGCGTTCGGGAAACTCAAACGAAGGCCAGGCATAGGTGGAAGTATAATAGAGTGGATCTTGAAGAACAGACGTGGAGTGTGAACTGCATTATCTTGGTTCAGAATAGGGACCAGCTGTGTGGTCTCGTGAATGTGGTAATGGACTGCTGGTTTTCGTAAAATGTTTTGAATATCTTGACTGGTTTAGGAACCTCTAGGCTCTCAAAAAAGGAATCTTCTTCATAGTGTTAGTTAATTAATCAAGTATCTCGTTTTATGTATTTATATTAAAATAAGCATACGTGTTATCAATTGTACACACGAGTGTACGTGGGAACATCGCATAAATCAGCGTAACGTTTCCTGCCACACAGGTTAATGTAGCTCTCTACCGGGAGGTGTGTCTGCCGAACCCGCTATCCCGATTAAGGCGTTTCTTGGTTCCTCTCAGTGTCGCTAAGCGAATTCCTTGTCCCAAATTCATAACAGCTCGCCATTCATAATTATCTTCCCACCTCAGTCGATCGTGTAATGTCTGCATCTAAAGATTCCGTAACATTGTTGCGTCTCTGTATGGTCTCTTTACTCATAATGACTTGAGTGGGCAGTGCAGCGAGCAATTCAATGTTTTTGCTACGTACCGGATAGTTCCCCGAGGATAAAGTCAGGGAGGGGGCGGTAGCTTCTTCTTGAGCCGCATGCCTTTACAGCTCAGATTACTTTCCTTCTCTATTTCGCTCATCTCGTATTCTCTTTTCTTTCTCCCATTCGAGCAAGCCGCCTCTGTGGTATGTGAGAGCAATTCAAATTTTCACGACATTCCTCCCATAAGATGAAGTTGAGATCAGAGTCAAATGACTCCCCGTCAAGTTTTCAGCATCCTATGACTTCTTCATATGTGTTGGACTTCTTATTCTAGGGTATATTCATGCACCTTTTTAGTGGTTCTTGCTGCCAGCTTTCGGAAATTTCATATTTAAGTCACAAAAAATAAAAGATGCTTAGACAAAATAATACTGAAGACAGAAAGAACCAAGTTTGCTCCTGCTTCCCGAGACTGCTCAACACGACAGTTTGTTTACAGAATGTCTGTAACGAAACTAATAGTTTTTTAAATCCTGAGGTACTACTGTAAAGTCAACAGAACTATTTCTGGGAAATGCATGCTACCATTCATCTTACAGTATTTTGCTGTACAGAGTCATATCTAAGGACATGAAGGATGGAGCATTTGTAATTTGGCTTGTTTGACTCATTTAGAATAATGACTAGTATGTGGGCTGGACGACCAGGAAATCGGGATTTGATTTACGACAGGGACAGAGGTTTCTGTTTTTTCACAGCCTCCAATCAACCTCTATTCAGTGTCTACCGGGATTGTTTCCGCGGGGGTAAAATGGACGGAGCATGAAATTTACCACTGACCTCCACCTAGCGCCTGGATTAAGAACGCGTTGATCTGTACCTCTGCCCCCTCGTACGTCTTCACGTTGTGGTGCTTAATTAAGCGCACGGAAGCTTTACATTTACATTTTTATGTCGTTGTTAAACTTGGTCCTTTATTCTGAAGGAAGAGGAGACAACAGGGTGCTTGAAGCAGATACCTGAGGATTTTTCTGAACCGAGAACAGATAATGTATCAAGAACCGAATAATTTCACATACTGTGGAGATTCGTGATGTGTATACTTCGCAGTCGTGTCGGTAAGGTGATTAAATCAAGCATGTGAGGTGAATAGAATGTCATGCTCTGTGAGATCTGCGCTCTTCTGGGATGTTACGCGGCGCCATGTGGTAATTGTTTACCGACGGTTCAGGAAAACGTATCGGTCCCATCTTCAAGGGTGGAGAGACTCTCGACCCTTGAAGATGGGATCGATACGTAGTCCCGAAACGTCGGTAAACAATTACCACACGACGCCGCGTAATATCGCAAAGAGTGCAGATCTCATCAACATCGCGGCGGAAGACTTAAGTCAATGATGCACTATGAATAAAATAAAAAATATGTGTGTTTGTTCGGAATACCTCAGGGACAGAGAGAAGGATGTTATTAATATTGACCCTAGATAAATACGGTTTTAGCTTATAGGCTGGATTCAAGTGGCTAAGAATTAGGTTCAGTAGCAGGCCTTTGCGACATGGTGATGAAAACGTCGTTCTGTAAAAGCAGTAAGTTCCTTGACCAGACTAATATGTCCGATACTCCTATGTTTTTGTGCTCTGGAGTTAGTCCAAGTGTACTTGTTGCAAGTTACTGAAGGAACGTTTAGTTTGGTTGGTAATTCAGTTGTGATTTGACAATCTACCAATTTGTGTGTTTATATACCGTCGAATTAAATACAGTAGGACGATTATAAATGGTGGATTAGGTGGGATGTAGAAACGCGTATTTGTGACCTGCTTAAGACACTATCGAGACATTTGAGTCTATGGACGGACGGACGGAGGGGAGCGGATCCAGGAAATACGCCATAATTTCCGGTCAAGTTTCGAGACCCTACATAACGATATACTGTACATATATTACATCTGCGGCATCTGCTTTGTCACTTCACTCAAGCTGTTTTCCCACCTTAAGCGATTTCATTAAAAATTATAAAATGTTAACTTCAATAATCCTGTTATTAGAAATGAAAAAAGGTTATATTTCCCGACAGCACTCTTATAGATTTGCACTCGTACTGGTGGTTACGAGTGTGTCACAGTGTTATTAACTGACGGCGAAGTTGCCTTTAGAGGCAGGATCTGGTCGACGATGGCACTTACGTACTTCAGCTGTTTAATACTTAGTACCGCACCATATAGTACTAATGAAGGACTACATAATGTGCCATTGCGTTACCAGTAAGTTATTTACCAATGGGAAGAATCTAAGTACTTCCAAATCCATGTATATAGTACTTGCTACTGTATGTTTCCGGTTGAAAGTAGTCAGTCCGGAAACTCAAAGCTTGTGAGACTTGAGGTCCTCACAGCGATCTTAACGCAGATTCAGCTCGTCTGGGATGTTACGCCGTGTCACCTCGCGTAAATTGCAGAATAATTTAATTTTCAGTTTAAAAATTGTCACCGTTCGATGGCGCTGACGTTTCGATGTCGATCAAAAACAGAAACGAAAACACACAATCGCTGGCAGAATGCACTCAAACTACTTGATATTGGGAGGTCTGCTATTCAGGCAACTGTCGTCAGTGGCTACAGGCTTTTCAACATGTTTTAAAAGCTTTGTATACATTAGGGATCCGTAATTTATCGTCGTTATAATATGACGTTGTTGATATTGAAGTTATTGTAAATTATTGAGTTATAGAACTTAAATTTTAAACAGTGATCTGGCTTCAAACAAGGCGGATCTGTTCGTTATGTTTCCACATATATGCGCTGTTCTCCGTTCTGGTTATGTTTTCTTCCAGAAAGTAAACCAAACGCCATATGATGATAGATTTTGACATAATTTAGACATCGTAACATGACAAAGTGGCCATGTGGACACCATTATTTTCTTTCATGAAAGCGTGTTGATGTTCAGCTAAGTTGCTTAGTCACAAGATTCAAAAAGAAAATTTTGCATACTACGTCAAAAGTTATATCGCTTCCCGGTGATAATTTTTGTCATTACAGAAGTCTAAAGTGCGTTATGTTGAACTGTCATAACATTAACGCTAACATATACGTTTTAATTTTTGGTTTAACTTTCATATTGCATGTGGGTGTATATGTTGGCTAGGTTGAAGAGATGTATGGTCCGTTCTGTGTAATATTTCATATCTCACTGACATCTGCTTCTGTTACAAATGACATATGCAGATGAGTTGGGTTGGAAACATGAGCAGTGTTTACGTTTTGGTGATGTCGACAAACAGTGAGGGAGGGAGGTTCAGACATGTTGCGTGATGCATGGCGCCTGCGCCAAGGGAGGCGAACTGGCAACAACGGTTTAAACACCATCATGCTAATATTTATGACAATGATGAAGCTGTAATATTCTTTCCCCCAACCAATTCTTTTACCTTACGATGTGTTATTTTTAACGTAATTGTCTGCCATAAAAACACGAGATGGTTACAGTTGCCAAGAGAGAATTTATATTTTTAACTGAGGACGAATAAAAAGAATTTCTGTTTTATAAAAAGAAATATTTAATTTGAAATTATTTTCGTTGCCTTTTTAATAAGTGGAAGCTGCTGCCTGAAATAACACGTCATCTGAGTGAGAATTTATGTGCTGTCATATCTTTTCATTCCACTTGGAAGCAAGCCTCGACGTGTCTGCAAAAGCCAGCCCAATTTTTTACTCCCGTGTTTTCACTTTTATACAGCGCTATCTTTCAACCAACCTGTCTCACAGAGCGCTTGGTGTCACCAGTAGAGATAAATTCCCGAGAGAAAAAGAAACACTCATTTTCTGCCTTATCTATCACTCTAATTGCGGCAACGGATATGAAGGCAGTGTTACACGTTATTTTTATTCCACTGCTGCTAATACGCATGTGCAGAAAACGTACATAACGGAACGTTCTCATATTATTGAGTGTGCACCAAGAGACCGGAAAGGTGACTAGTTGCGGAAGAGAGGATAGAAAATGGTCCATAAAGCCAGCCTGGTCCATTTGTTAGAAGTGCTTTGACACTCTTACATGCTGGTTTCGTATCACATGCCACGTACTAAGAGATGTCGCAGCGGACAACTAATTTGTTTGTGCTTCATAATTCAGGCACAGGACTACATTCTTATGCGGAGTTATGAGTGGAAATGGTGCGAGTCGTGAACTCACCCGCAAAACATTTATGTGACAAGAACCAAATCTACAGGCTCTTAAGGAATAGAATTAATAATTCTCACCGCCGGCCAACGTTTTGAGCGATCTGTATTGATACACGAAAGAGTGACCCAAGTCAACTTCGGTGTGGAATCCAACACATAAAAACAAACTGTGGTTGTACACGTACTTATGTCCCAGCAAAAAGGTCGTTTTCTGCAGGGGCGTAGCTTGAGTGGAGGCGAATGTTGTGGCCGCCCGGGCGGCAGAGTCCAGGGGGCGGCAAAATAAATATTTTAAATGAAAAATTTAGGTTTTCTGCACTCAATATATCTTAAATCATTGAGCGAAATAAATGTAAATTCAATAAATGAGTGTGACTTTTAAAGGCCATGATTTCTGTTAGAGGCTGCCATTACGATTAGACGCCCCGGGAGCCAAAAACCGTAGCTACGTCACTAATTACTTTATCGTATTGCCGAAAGCGGCCGCATCTGGCAACTATACTGTTGTTTATTCTTTTAAAAGTGAATCGTTTTCGCCATACTTGATATTAAGGTACCGTTACTCAATTAACATAAGTTAACCCGCGAAATGTTTTAACGCTGTTTGCCTATGTTTGGTACTCACCGATCAGCGGTCCGCGAGATACTTGTTACAGAAGATATTGCGTAACAAGAAATCGAGAAAGAAGTCAATGATATTCAGTTATGATGAGAGCTTTATCCCCTCTATAAATGAACTAATTTATTTGTTACACAGTGACACTGTACATAAATTGAACTCCTTTTGCAAGGATTTTTGGGTACTACACATAGGCCTAACTAGCTGAAGTACTCGTTCTTTGCTGCGGTTTCTTTTTAAACGACGTATTTTAAACATGACATGTTTACACCAATGACTTAAATATTTGTCACTGGCTGTCACTAGATTTTGCAAAAGTAGTAAACTTCGTACGCAGTGTAAACAACATCGGGGAACCGTAACTTTTTAACTGACATTTCCAGAAGCAGAAGTCAGTACATGCGACCTGCAGTCAGAGATCTAAAAACGTAATTTCCCGACTGCGAATCACGAATGATAATCACCCAACGGCGCGTTCGTTCAGGATTTGTTTAGTCCGTGTCGTTCCATGGTGATAACACTAGCCAGAGTTCAGAGACGTACTGTGTAAGTTGATTATTAATAATTATATTTTATATATTTTAGGAATATCCAGGTTGAAAGAAGAGAAATAGACAGTACGAATAATTAATATCTATCTAACAGTGTTTGTGGCTTCTGAGATTCTACAGCTTTGGCCTTTTAGTCTAGCCCGATTCGCTCACAGAAAAAGAATTTCCTACATCTGCGGTAAAGAGAATTCCATGGAACTCACGGCTAAAACAATATAATTATTTGATAAGGAAGACAAATTAGGTTTCTTGTCTCTCAGTATCTGGCTTCAAAATTAACTCGTTTGATGTAGAAGCTTATGGTGTGTTAGCGACTTACAGATTTCTCTGTGCACCGTGAAATTTGGGTGTCTTGTGCCACATTCAAGTACAAAGACATGTGATATGTAACGTCTTTCTGTCAGGAGGAATGCTTTCAAACACATTACTTACTTTGGTACACGTGACAATACCTGCATTGCTTCTGAAAATGTTGGTAATTACATTATTTCTCGCTATTTCAATGTTTTTGTAAGGTAATACAACCTTTAACGTAATCCAACACTTAGAGAAAACGTCTGGGGATAAACACAGCCATATAGATCTTGTTGCTGTCGGTTGTAAGACGGAGTAGAGGCTTCTCTTGTAACTGCGCGATTTAATTTCTGCAGAAGTAGAGAAAGATAGACACAGCACGCAAAGTCACAGGGACATGTGCACACTATATCTGCCCTAAGACTACCGTGATGTCAAAGCAGGAATTTTAATTACGTAAATTACCTCTCTATGAACATATCAAGATTTATTTGGAATTTCTAAAACACTTGACAATATATTTCACTTCTTTTGGCGTGTTCTCAAAAAAATTGTTACGTGTGTCTCTCAGTCTGTCTGTTCACGTGGAACGAAATCGAGAACCGCTAAATGGATTTTTATGACATGTCATATTGGGAACTTGGAATGCAATGTGTCGAAATAAGCCCAGTTTGTTACGAGTCGGATAGAAGTAACAGACAGTCTACATGGAAACCTATATAGGTCTCTACTCGTATTTCCAGCTGAAGTCGCTAGATATCTGTTGGAGAGAAACACTCGAACAAATGCTGGAGAGAAGACTGAAACAAAACAGTTTACGTCCAGTGCACGTCATCCGTGAGTCTGTTTTCTAGATAATTAAAAGAAAGCTATTTTTATGCTGTTTGTCTGTCACCACGTAACTGCAGAACCGTTGGGCGGATTATGGTAGAACTGAAAATCTGGATGGAATAACAGAATGAACGCGTCAGATGATATTCATTTTGTAGTTTCTTCCTTCGTATTATAAAACAGGCCACATTTGTTTTCCGAAATTTCTTTTCCGTGTTAAGCATTACGTAGTATATCTGTATCGTCGAATCTGAGTCATACTTCATGTCACATTTTGAGAGCCCTGATTTATTTTTCACTGACTTTTAATTGTATAATCACATTCCTTCCTCATTTTTATCCCTGACGCAAATGTAGAATACCCGTTTCGTTTGAATAAATTTTAGCAGCATGTGGCAAATATTAGACTATAAGTCCAATAATTGCGTAACGCGATTCGTAAAACAGGCTGAGAAGTTAGAGAATACCTTCAGTTTATTGACTGCCTGTTTAGAACAAATTTCTGTGCATATGTTTTGGGACATCCTGTTACTAAACCAGTATTTCCATTTGTGGAAGAGGTTTTTAAAGTTCAAAATTTTTGTAGCCTTCTACTGCAATTAAAATTTAGGACAATGATTTATAAATTCCATTTTCTATAGTTAATTTTCTGAAGAATTATATTGTTGATAAAAAGGCATGGTGTCATGTAACGTGTATTATTTGGACATGTCTGATAGTTTTAGTTTCAGCGACTTACATAATGTGACAACAGAGTGTCACCAGCTTAGGCAACAGTAGATCACCACCCTGATGATTATCTGAGGGAACGAATTGTGTTGTGTTTCGATAATTTTAAGTTGGTAACTTGAAAAATATTTCCTTCTGGGATGTGACGTCTTTGACTTGGTAAATATCTGCACATCATATAACGTCACATTCCAGTACATTCGTACTCATCGCAGTGACACTTCAAATCTGGGTTAATAATTTTTCTGCAGAAAACGTAAGTTTACGGATTAGAATTTACATTTTTCGAACAATATTTAAACGAAGATTGATTGAATGGAGCCTTTTCTCAGCCTGTTACGTGCACCTAATTATGATTGCAGTGCAGCCTTTTGCCTTTCAGAAGCAGAATATATTTATAGCGTCCTTGACTTTGAATTGGTACGGGAACTGAAGTTATTAATCTGATTGCTAGACTGCATTCGCGTGTCAGTCCTGGCAAAATTATAAGCAATTGTGTTCATAATTGATGAAGCCCCCACAAATTTACAGTTGACCTGTTTCATTATACCAGTCTGTCATATTTCCCCCGCAGATTTATACAGTTAATATTAAAGGAGCTGTCAGAATTATCCAGTGAAATATCAATAAATGTGAACGATTGATTTATACTTAGGTAACTTGACTTAGGGCCTACGTTGTTACATTTTCTGAGGTTGTGTACCAGCAAATGAGATGGGCGAAAGTTAAAGGCTTGTGAATATGCGAGAATTTTGGAGGTCTTTGTGATCTTGTTCAATATGTTGTGCAGCCGTTTCGCTAGCCAGACTGAGGGTATCCGTGAAAAGTGTTAATCAGGATAACCAGTAGTCCGTTCCTGTTTCTCGCCCAATAGCTCCAAAACACCCAGCTCATCGTTTCTAGCAATGAAATATAACATTGTCCTTACATATGAAGCAGAAACTTTTGTTTTTCGTTAGTAACATTTACGTCTCAGTTTTCTGCCGCCCATTCTTTACAAACGTGTGGGTGAAATACGAGTTTCAAATCCGAAACAGTAATAACGGGGTTTCATCGCTATTAGCCGCGGTGATTAAGACAAGAGTAGTGTCACGTGACCGCCACGTGTGTTGTCATTGCTCTACAAACATTAAATATCTCTGACCAATTTAGATAACGCCGCGGATATTTTCTACTAAAACCCATGGAAATCGGAAAAGCGTCAATACAACACATAAGCTTGCATTCAGATTGTCCACGTGCCATAACCACTCGTCTCGTCACGCCACTCTCCCCACACAACTTCCGCTTACCGAGTACAGCCGGGTTCAGTCTGCATGACCATCAGCATCGATTGTCAAGGATGAGCAAACTGTGTCCCTTAAAACTATATTAAAATGACCCGTCGAATCGCAACTACAATTTATTTTCAGTACCTTTTTTTCTTTACAGCATGTTTTGGCCGACGTGGTCATCTTCAGGCACGCACAAAAATATGCAAAATACTTGGGAGCTTATAATTGCAATTTAATGTTGCAATTAACGTCCAGTTGTAGTTAACCTCCCAACGTTTTATACCTGAAGATGACCAAGTCGGCCGAAATACTTACTTACAGATTTTAGTTGTAATGTGACAGATTATTTTAATATAGTTTGTAGGCCTATGTTATCACAACAGGATGTATAGAATACAGGTTCGTGACAGTTAAGTGTCTGTGATCTCGTCACAGTAGCCAGAGAGATTCCTGTCCCAGTAGGCCTACTAAGTATCTGTCACGTTCCAGGCTACTCAGGCTGTACCGAGGTTTATTCCTGTCCCAGTAGGCCTACTAAGTATCTGTCACGTTCCAGGCTACTCAGGCTGTACCGAGGTTTATTCCTGTCCCAGTAGGCCTACTAAGTATCTGTCACGTTCCAGGCTACTCAGGCTGTACCGAAGTTTATTCCTGTCCCAGTAGGCCTACTAAGTATCTGTCATGTTCCAGGCTACTCAGGCTGTACCGAGGTTTATTCCTGTCCCAGTAGGCCTACTAAGTATCTGTCACGTTCCAGGCTACTCAGGCTGTACCGAGGTTTATTCCTGTCCCAGTAGGCCTACTAAGTATCTGTCACGTTCCAGGCTACTCAGGCTGTACCGAGGTTTATTCCTGTCCCAGTAGGCCTACTAAGTATCTGTCACGTTCCAGGCTACTCAGGCTGTACCGAGGTTTATTCCTGTCCCAGTAGGCCTACTAAGTATCTGTCACGTTCCAGGCTACTCAGGCTGTACCGAAGTTTATTCTCGTCTGGAACACCGGCTATCATAACCGAGATTTTATTGAGTTTCTAAACGTTTGTCCCGATAAATGTCGACTTGTGGCCTCTGCCGTGCCCGTCCAAATTTTTACATGTTCATAATTCTTTATAATCTTGCCATATATGGTATTTATAACTTTTGCGTTGAGAAACAGTGCCGTTGATTAATCGAGGGTTCAGTTTTCTTGATGTCTCTTAAGCAGTCCTGTTTACTGCAATAGGAGTAGTCTAACGTCATCGGAAAGAGGAGAGTTAGTGTTACAGCTGTATTATATCCCACATATAATTCTAGATTCGTATACCTCTTTAGCAAATTACTTCCTGTTTCAACCTCCAGCCTCTTTGCTGTCTGTTACTGAAAGCCATCTCCTCGTTCCATATGTTGAGTGACGATTAGTGGCCCAAGGGTTCAGAACATATGTACACGTGAGTGAAATTAAATATCTGCGTAATTGTTGCGATTATATAAGGGAGTTTCCGTCATACCTCAAATCCTATTGTATTGTACATATTTCTAGTTCTGCGTATCTGTTAGGTTGATTCTCGATACGCTCAATTTGTCGGATATTGCCTCAAAAAGTTTCATGTCGCCGTTATATTCGTAGTTTTTTTATTTATTAACAGTATTTCATACACGATGTAGAAATATGTCCGTGATATAAATATGCACTAACTTGCAGAAGGCCAAATAACCTGGTCCATTATGTATTGCCATCAAACCGAAAGCTGAATAAAGTTGTTGCACAGTCACCGTCTTGTTATTTTACATTCAGCAAAAATATTTCCTTAGAAAATGTTGCGCGTTCTTCGAAGATCTGTTATCACACGTCATGTCCTTACACTAAAGTAAGTGGCAGTATGCTGCTCCCGCCACCTGACCTGGCGCGTCTCCCAAGTTGTTTTTACTGATTGTAGGAAACAACAAGCTGAGGAGTATTGATGTTTTCCAACAGCATAGTTTTCTTACCAAGTTTCGTAAAAATCGGTGAACCGGTTTAAAAATTCGTGTGAGGTAAATTACAGGCGCCACACACACAGACAGCGTGTTGATTTGAGTCTACTACTTTGTAGGAACGAAGAAGCTAATGACTTGTAATACTCCAGAGAAATTAAGAAACAACGAACGCATAAGACAGCTAGTAATATTCAGGATAGCAGGTTGATCATTGTGTGGATACATGCATGGGTTCATTCTGATTGAGTATACTTGATCTGGGAGCTTATTTAATATTTTTTTATTTTAAAAATGTCGTTTAATATTAAGCCTAATGGGATCACTTTTCAAAGTAAGACTGTCTACAAAATTGGTGGGGGAAACGTACAGGACCTTGCAAGTCGCAGTAAATTAACGTAACTGAATGACACTGGTATCCTTATCAAGAATAGCGTGAAAACCTTTGCTGTGATCTTTTAGCCGAATTTTTAAGTACACGAACCTTAACGGGAATGTCAGAAATCTTCTGTTCCAGTAGAGGCAGTGACACCTCAATAAACCAAAGAATTAGTGGCAGCCAGGTGGCAAAACTAGCTGATAGAAGCATGGATTGTCATATTTATAACGTGTGGTTCCTATCTATAAGTGCCTTTACGTCCCAATCAAATGTCACTCTCGGGCAGGAGCGCAGCTAGGTGCTTCTGTTTTAAACATTTACCTGTGATTTTTAAATATCCACCGTGATTACTGTTAAATTTCACTAGACGTATAGGCAAAAAGTGAAAATAAAATATTTAAATCTAGCAAATTGGTTTCGGAGTAGAAACAATGATAGATGTACAGATAGCAGAAGGAAACGAGACTGGCGGTCATTTCTGCTCTGGGATATAATTCATAAGTAATGAATGAAGCTTACAAAGCCATGTCCGTAACTGCTATCTTGTGGCGTGCTGTCGGTTGAATGTAACACAGCATTCATCTTTTACGGGTCTTTTTTCGTGGATGTTACGAAAATGGACTTCTGTATTTGGGAATGTCTAAAGTATTTTATGTTTGGTTCATAATTATTTATTATAAAACATAAGTTTAAGTTGAAGAGGAACATATAATAATAATAATAATAATAATAATAATAAAACAAATGAATCCTTGGGAATTAATCAGTCGCTGAGATGGTCAAATAATTGCCCGTCTTTAATGGAACCAAGGTCCATTATCGTGAAGAATAGTGACATGTAATGTGACGCCGTGTGTTCTAGTAGAGACGCACTGACGTTTCTGAGGAACCTGTTGCCGCCATCTTTGGGGTGGAAGAAACCTGCCACCGTGATGACGTCAAATTTGACCTTCGTTATCGTGTACCCAATATCCCATGAATCCAGTCTAATTCTCGTGCACTGTGTCGCTATGCCTGTAATGTGCCGGCTCAGTAACCCTTTAAAATACAAAAACCGATGTACGGCATTCAGAAGTGCTTTTGTCTTACGATTTAATTTATTTTTAATTTAACGCTGTAATGAAACACAGTATTTGTTACTGAATATTTGTGAGTATTTTCAAGAACAGACAGCAGCTCCTAGAAGTAATACAGAAACAGACTGTAGTTGTTTGCACCATAAATTGAGGGACATTAAATGTGGTTGCACTTTGTTTTCGTTATGGCGTGGAAGTCATGACAGGGAAGCTCAAGTTGAGGTGGGGTGGGAGATTTTAACAATGATTCATATGAGTGATGACTATTCAGACGTACACACTGATTTTAACAATGATTCATATCAGTGATGACTGTTCAGACGTACACACTGAGCTGTGCTCCGTGCGAGACTGAAAGCCGGAACATGCGAACCATGGGCGCGTTGGCCCGACGTTTAGTGCTTCTTGTGCGGAAGCATCGCGACTGTTGATCTTCATACATGGGATATGAAGTGCGCCCCACCACGCGATCAATAGCCATTGCTGTTGCAGCAACAGCCAGCTTTGTGCTGGAGCACGAGCTTTAATTACCTTCATTTAAATGATGTTTATCTTAATTACATCCCCAGCCTGAGATAGCGTGTATAAACCAGGCAAGGTTTAGCGTTAGTTAGTGCCGAGTGTTATTGTTACTGTCAGTTTTAGTGGATAGGAGTGCGGGGAACCGGGGGGGGGGGGGCAGAAATACGAGGGAGTAGCAACAACAATAAGTTTGTGATGCATGGGCGAGTTAGGATGCAACCCCAATTCCATGCTATCTTAGTGTAACTCTGATACAGACATGTACACAACTACAACAGCCGTGCTGAATTTACTAACGAATCGTTTAACATAGATAAGTATTACATGGGTATATAATATCTGTTTTAAGGCTGAAAGCCGGCAGGTTTGAAGACCTATTACTCGTAAATAAACACCTAATTTTCATTCTGTAAAATTCTGGGTGGAGCCAATGTATGAGTAACTTTGATTTAGTATGCCTATCTTAACACTTGGCAGATATTAATCTAAAAAAAAATAACAAAATATCTCAGTATAATGTTAACCAGTAACCTGAAGAAAGGATTTGGGCTATCTCCCGAAACGTCGTGTAGTATATGAAATGCACCACAAACGGTGGATTTTGTTCGTCGTATTGCTATTATTTGAATCAACTGATGCCATAATAATTTCAAAAATCAGCCATTTCGTCACTCACTTCTTCAGTATGGAATCCGCTGTCCTGCAGTTTCTTGCCCCTACAAGTAAATACGGTAAATACAAGTAAATAAGTAAAAAAGAAACGCTCTCAATGCCATGATTAGTCCTCTTACCACAAAAAAAAAAAGGAAAAACCAGGAAGCACAGGGGCATCTCTTGCAAGCGGGTGTGTGTCAACAAACACAAATGCACTCGTGCAAGTGCAATGCGAATAGTAATACAGAGTTTTATTTTAATAACACCGCTGTTTGTTAGGTGTTTTCAGTTACAGCAAATTTTTGTACTAACAAAATTCTTGAGTAGTAATACTACACCGAGGCCTGTACAAAACGACGTATTTCCTACAATCTGCATGATGTAATAAGCTTGCTTTGTGAGAAAGTAACACACTGGTGACTTTACAGCCGCCAGCTTCCGTGGTTACCGGTTTTCATGGTTTGGATGGAGCTTTGTTTCTGAGTGACGTGTCACAGCCTTGTTAAGAATAGGGGTATCGACATATGGCAGGGACGTCAGAGTCGCCGGTTTCAATGGTTACTGTAGAGTTTGGTCGATATAAGGCATCGCTATGTATCGCCCCTCGGCAATTAGCAAAACATTTTTTTTTTTCAATGTTTCCGCATTCTTTTCCACAATGCTATTTGAGCAGTTGAGGTTTATTAAACTATTAAATAGTGATCATAACAAGTTGGAAGCCTTTAATGCGATTCGCAATTGATACTTCACCTCCTTATAAATAAAACTCAAGTTCTGTGTCTGTGTTTGTTAGTTTTTATTTTATTTTATTACGATTAGAAATATTTTTATTGCCTTTTGTTTGCTAGTCGGTAATGTTGACGGTAAAGACAGTAATAGACTGTAAAGAATCAGGTGAGGATTATCATGTTGAATATGCAGCCGTGTATTTTGAGCTGGATGTTGCACGGACGTGATTGATTGTTATCTGTAATTATAACTGACTCCATTCTTTAGAGACTAATATTCGCTGAGATTAACAGTAAATTTTGTACCTTTTAACGAACCTGCAGGTTTATTACCATGCACAGAACAGCCCATCACTGCATTTTCTTGAACTAGCTGCAATCAGCCCACCTCTTCACTTTCTTTAAGACCTATTTTTTAAATACCACAGGCTCATCTTCGCGTAGCCTTGAACCAAGTTGTTTCCTCACTTCAGGTTTTCTGAACAACCCTATATATATATAGGCTACATTTCCCACCACTTGATGCTTAAGACATGCCCCGCCCATCACATCATCCTTCATCACCCTAACAGTACTTGGTGAACAGTGCAATTATGAGGCTCGTCACTCTACAGTTTTACCTGGTCTTCAGATGCTTACTCTCTCTTCGGTCCAAATAGTCTCTTCATCTTCGCATTCTCAAATGCACAATAATAAGCACACATGTTTTGTAATTATAGTTTGCATTTCACAAGTAATTGTATACTTATGTGTTTAGACAGCAGAAGATTCTTAACTGCGTGGTGCCAATAAATCTTCGAAATTCGTCTGCTCCTAATTTCTTCGTCAGTGTAATTTTTGACTTCTTGTCACTTGACTACATGTAATTTTAACTACCATGAAGGATAAAAACAATTGAGGCATTCATTTTCTAAATTAAACTGAGCATAGAAAGGGATAATGTTTAAACAAATCATGCCCCCTCCCACAGTATGCTGAAATGTTCCTTGCAATCGAAATACACCCCTCACCCGCCCAACTCAGATGGTTTGCATGCGTTGTAACTAAGTTCTAAAACTTTCATTCTAGACTTCGTGGTCTAGAGTACCCAAGGGAGCCTCCGCATTGAAGTGAGATGCCCGTAACCGCTTCAGTTATTTTTCTTCAGTTCTGTGGAGTGTTATTTGGTGTTATTTTCTTTTCAGCTGTAAGTTACAGCACGGGTTAAACATCAATCGTATTGCACGACTGTTCTGCTGCTACGAGGGGGCCATAGTGAAAACCTTCTCCTCCACATATATACTACCCACTCTCATTTCCCTCCTCCTTCTAAACCCCTCTGACCTCCGACTTTCTATGGCCATTTATCTTAGAACCGAAAACCGACTACTGGTCACTGGGCGAGAAATAAGTGCCCATTGCAGTATAAGCTATGGCTTCACCTAAGCAGCATGCAGGAGTGCCTCGCCTCGCGAGGTGCTGGTTCACAATGAAGACGTGGCTGGCAAAGCACGTCTCGTGCAAAATTGGTACTCGAACTATAAAGTCCTGTACACGGAATTCATAAAACTGTGCTTTGTATAAAGTGTCATATTCAGGGAAATCGGATTACTGAGATGTAAGAAACTATTGGCTTCGCAACATTATGTTCTAAATTAAAACTTTTGTGCTCTTCGTAAAATAATGATGCAGTATCCTAAAGTCTACGCAATTTAAAATCATTAGAATAATCTTGAGACGTTTTGTCCCTTATGGTTTATACGCTATTGTATCAGGTTAACGTATAATTGTGTATATTTATTTGTTTGTAACTTATGTCGACTGAGTCAGCTAATTATGTAAGGCAGAGAGAATTCCTACATCGCCATATACCCATGTCTTCTACAACCATTCATATGGTATTTCTATAATTTTATGGGCTTTCAAAAGTCTTCGGGCTCATATTACAGTACCTGTGTCCGTTCTTCTGCCTGTACGCACAAAAAATGGTCTATATAAACAATTTGGATGAAATAAGCCTTATATGCTGTATCTTGTAAATCTCTCGCTGAGTCTTCCGGTTTTCGAGATTCTTTAAAAAAAGGACCCTGCTTGTACACTTCTGAAATTTATATTAATGAGCCATAAGATAAATGTTGTACTTCTACGTACAATTCCGTTCTCTGACGTGAGAACATTTTTTTTTGTCAACATTCGTTCCCGACTTTCTATCCCTACCTTTCCATTAAATCTCAGAACGAATTTTTAATTCATAATTAGTTAATAGCTCAAAAACACGTTCTGATGGCTCATAAAATTTTTCCCCAATATCGTCACTTTTATCTTCAACTGGTACATGCACATCCAGAACAATAATATCATACCAAATAATCTTTCAGGATTAAGGGCCTTTATGTTCTCCTCTCCATAACAAACCCTACATCCTTACCTGCTCTTATTATTCTCGTTGTTACGAAATTTCCTGTCACTAAGCGATGGTTAATATCCACATTTCCATAGAAAAATGTCAAACCACTTGCTGTTCAATGACACCATTTGTCCATCTGACCTGCGCTCCACTAATTTTGCTAATTTCTTTGTTAAAGGTAAAGGTAAAGCAATCCCATTACAGGCCTTGACAGGCCCTTAGGGCTCCAGGAGGTCGAGGCGCCCAGGTATTTAGACAATCGGCACATGAAGGTGGTAAGGTTGTCAGCCCTACGCACCGGCCGCCTTTACCCCCCAGGAAAGATTCCTGGTACTCATTTCTGTTAGAGGCTGAGTCGACCCCAGGGCCATAGTGCGACCGAAACGATTATGTCAGTGAAAAATTCCAGTGACACCATCGGGTAATTTCTTTGTTACGACTTCCAATTAACCTGGCCTATATAGATCCCAGACACTTCAAATTAGAAATCTGCTAATTTTCCGTTCATTAAGTCTGTCCAAAGAATGCTCCGAAGTCCTGAGTAACGTTTCTTAATGTGCTGATTTTTTTTTACGGTAAGCTTTTAGGCCTCACCAAACTCTCAAGCTGGAGAATCACACATTGTCGGCTTTCCGATACTTCCTGTTCAGTACACGCACGAGTACTCCCCCCTTGAGGCCATCTACTCTAAACGCCGCATAAAGGTGCGCCATGCCACTGTAACGTGGGTGCAGTCAAAAAATTGCAGATTCTTGGACATCAGACTTCTCCTAAAAGTGTTTGAGCTCAAGAGATAGACGAAATGAGTGAGCAGTATATGGCATTATAAAGCTAAGATCTCCTGATTTCTAGAGATCTTCTAGCAAAGTCATGAGAGTGGAATCTAGGAGACTAATAAGTTGTTAGAGGATAATACTGAAACGGATATTACGGAGATAGTTTTCAAGATGTGAGCCCAACGGAAGAGGCTGAGGATCGTTTTCACTAGCAGGCTTTTGTATTAGCGGTGCTGAATCTTGTGGTACCGTTTCCACAGTGTTTTATGGTTTTTCTTCCTCATGTGAGGATGACGGGCACAAAGAGAACAGTTTGCACTTCACTTGGCCAAGTAGCAGCGTCTGGTCAGATGTGAACTGGCCTTGTGACAGAAAGTTTCTGCCACCACCGTTTCACATTCCATACAGATATCAGCGCGGAACGCACCTTAGCGGCGTATAAATCTCGCACCAGAAAATTACAGCAATGCGTTTCAAGACAGAAAGAAGGAAGAGCAAGAGAGAGACAGAAAGTTAGGAGTAGAGTTTCGGACGAGAGGAGAACGAATAGTAGAAGGAGGTGGAGGAAGCAAGAGGACTGGGTTGAGAGGAGAACATTGTATATATTTCTTCCTCCCCGCTTTTCCCCACTCGGAAGAAAAGCACTTTCATAAATCTGCCCTGAGATATATATGTGAGCACAATTTCCTGCCTCTGGCCATTAAGTTGCGCCGGTGCAATGCTGGTTACCTCCCCCACCACTTGTGATCTACCGTCTCTTTCCTTGTCATGTCTCCACAGCTTGAGATGATGATCGTTTTTCCTTCTCTCAACTCTACGTGCAGAAATAATTCTTGCCGAAACGTCCACACAATATCTCACATAATTCTTATTCTCTTCCCTACCCCTCAAGCATCAATATCTTCGTGTCGGAAGTAAGAAAGACCGGACCCCTGCATAAAGACTAATAACTGAAATAGAACAAGGAAATTGAGGTAAAGGAGAGGACTGATAATATGATACAGAGATGAGCGAGCGACCTTTCACCACGCGGAGACGTACAAAATGTACCCGCTCAAATGCTGAATGCCTTACCCACATGTTTTGTATGAGTTTGGCGTCTAGGATCGACTTCTCTTTAGGAGTATTTAGTGTTCTGGAAAATTGTGGAAGGAATAAGGAATATTTGTCTACGTCCGTCGAAATTTCAGCGGAAATACCCCTCGTCTGTTATAAATACCACAGACCTGTTGTTGTTCACAATTCAGTAATTTAGTTAAAACACTGAGCTTCAAATCTCTATAATGTTAATACAAATATGATATATTAATAATACATACATATATACAATGTCCGTGACTCTCACAGCCTTTGCACGAGTTTAGCCTCGCGGGGAAACAAAGGATATGGCATTTTAATTTTCGTTCTTGTGGACCTCCAGGGCAGATGTATATATAATTGGCCCTTGTAAGTCATATACAATAAAAACATTAAAGCAAAAGGCCTTGTATTCACATTTCTCATTGCTCTGGAGTTTATTTGCCGTGAAAACACGCGATTTGTAACGTCACACCTGAACAAACTTGTCAGTATGTTATATCTTTGCTGGTGGTTGTGTAACTGTACCTTCTTACAGGCTGTACTGAGACTGAACAGGCCAGAATGCCTTTACCGTGCAACCAAAACAGTGCATATAAGAAACGTCACGCCAACCAAAAAGTATTAAATGATAGAATACTGATACTACAGTCATGCTCACAAATTCTAAAGTGTAAATAGCATTACTTCCCTCCGTCTGTATTCTGTGGTTTATTTAATAGAGATTCTCAGTTGCGTGGGTATGTAGAGTCGAAAAGAGGCTTATAAGCTATGAATTAAGCAGGGTTGTCCATTTGAAACAATAATCACAGTATTTCCCCGCAAAGACTGGATGCGTGTACGAGAATCCTTACTCAGAACCAGTAATCTAACTCATTGCCTTCCAATATTGTCATGACTGCTAATCCTCAGCCAAGGCATTTGGTTTGCGATTTATTTCATGTAGGATAGCTGACAAATTTTTGTTACTTTTTGTGGTGTTTCTCAGTGTCGCTGTGGAAGAAGTGGAGAAAAATTAGCAGAGTTATGTGAGTATTTAGCGTCGTCGTCAGTTGTCATAATTACACAGCGTCACTGGCAGATGAATTAAGCATGAGTGTGGAGCACTGGAGGATTTATGTGCTGGGTTATTGGGTTCTGCATATTATAACTGTGTACGTTGCTTAGTTCCTGCTTTCATTGTCCATGCGGAAACGAAAAGAAAGGGACTTCTGCCCCTGCATATAATTTCGTGTAAGCTTGTATGTTTAAGGTCCTTGGAGAAAGAGATAAATACTTTCATGCTGGGATACTAAATGGATGTCAGTGGTAGTTTAGCTAAATTTCAGGCTCCAATCGTTTCTTCTCCAGGAAAATAAACTCGGTACCCATTAAATCGGTGGCCGAGTGGGCCTTATTTATTCTGGAACCGGTGGGGGAGAGATAACTCGCTGCCTTCGCCAGGATTCGAACGCCGATTGTCTAACCCTTAAAATATCACGTTTAACGATGGATCTGTCCCGTCTTTTGTTATTTCTGCCATAGTTGTAATTACTGTTGTTGCTGCTGATCTGTTTCCCGAGTTATGTAGAATGAAAGGGAAGGTAAAGGGCAAGAGTGGTTCATTCCTGACGTCTGTAGAGCCTGTCGTCTGTAGAGCCTGACGTCTGTAGAGCCTGACGTCTGTAGAGCCTGTCGTCTCCCTGTCGATTGCAGCAACGTTATTTTTCATGTTTTGGTATGCTTAGCCTCGATTTATGTAGTCAAGTTCAAAGGCGTGATGTCACAATGGCGACTGTCGTAACCATCTCCAGTGTCTTCACAGTTTCAGCTGTTATCAATATGCCAACTGTCGATTTTTATCGCCGTGCCATTTCTAGTCCCAATGTCAATTGTCATCGCCCTCTGAACTCTCGCCATTCAGTCGACTTTTCATTACATTGCCAACTGTCATCACCATGTCAGTTGTCATCGCCGTGTTGACCGTCTTCGACATGTTGCTTTATAATTCTGCACTGAAATTAGGAACACATAGGACGTATAACCTATAAAGAGAATGGTGGCCTGTATTGGGGTGTTTGGCAAAAACTGCTCCACTCAGGCAACTGACACATCTGTACAGGTTGTCATCTTCTTGGAAATCGTTCCTTATTTTGACTTTGTCGACTGTCCCTTCTTTAAAATTAAATTAAAAGTAAACCTTTCAGGGACTGGATTGCTCCCCATCCACAGGCAACAATTTCGGGCCCTGTAGTCAAGCTGTTCTAAACCGCTGAGTAGGTATTTTTCTCACTCTTTTCCCTGGGGACAGGGGCCGTTCCTGTCACCAAAATATTGTGTTTGATTTTTATTTTAAACACGAGACTGTGGACACAGCGAAATAATGAATTATTCCACTGTTGTATACCATTGTCCGAATCCTGTAGAATTGTGTAGGATGTTTAATTTTTTCAGAACTCACAACATATATACTGTTAATTATTCTCTCCACAGTATTTATCCTAGTGTTTTAACAATTATGCTTAGATAATTTTAACTTCTGAATGTATGTAATTAAATATTATTCCTTATAGGGAATAATAGGTAATTTTATGATTTTATTTATTTTAACTGTACAAGGGGAGGGCTGCACCTCAACATATGCTTTCATTTTATGATCTTGTAACTTCTATCTGATGATGGCCGGCCTACGCGGCCGAAAAGAGTTGTAGAGAATTGTTGTGTTTACTCTGACAAAAAGTTGAAATAATCGATTATACACACAGCGGGATGATGATTCCAAAATTTTCCAAAAAATATTTTAATTGGACGGTTCAATGGAAAAGAAGCGTCACCCTTTACAATAGAAACAAAGCACACTTAATAGAAGCGAGCACTTCGCAATAGAGCTGTGGATGCACTAGTTTTGTTTTTCATTCATGGCATAACAACGGGTCGCCAAAAAAGATTGCCGTTAGCGAGGCGTTTCACGTCCCACGGCAGTGGGGCCGTCTTCTGAGTAATAAAAGTGCGTACCTAGCTTGTGATGCCAGTTTCATCGACGTATCAGCTAAGCCAGAAACCTTGTACTGCAATTTGCCTCTTTTCTGGCTTCGTTCTCTACTTAATTCTTCTGTGCAGCAAAATTAAATTCTGTTGCTGGTTTATTTAGTTTTATCTCAGCAGCCTAATCCTTTGTTCCCCCTTTCCTCCCAGGTCGTAGTGACCGGTGACGCGAGCTGTGTAGCAGGGCGCCAGCCTTCGGCCCCGAGGTGAGAGGGGTCAGGTCGCTGCCACGCACCTTCAAAGAGTCGTTCCGTTGGCATCCCCATTCACTTGCACAAAAACATTTAATAGGACAAATTGTAAAGTAGAGTGCGTTTGTTTCTTCACACCGTGACAAGTTGGAATAGGACTACTGAGCATCTTACATTAGGCATAATACAGTGAGTTCGTAGCAGTCGAATCAATTGCTTAGTTATTCGTCAGTGTCACTAGGTTACAATAAACACGCCATTCTAAAACCTGACAACTTCTATGAAGGCCTGTTTCCCTGTTAACCCTTCAGTCTATTTTTTTGTACATTAACACCACGGAGCAGCATCATAGAGGCTTATTTACTGTCAGCTGGTCAAGAAAGTACTCGCTCGTGATGAAATTCGAAGGTGTATTTAAGCGGTTAAACGCTCCAGCCACTGTGCCTATCCTCAGCCAGATGAATCCAGTTCACACTGTCACTTTTTAAGATTCACTTTAATGCTGTCATCTGATGTACATCTAGATGTACCGAGGTCTTGCGACTAAAACTCTGTACTCATATGCCCTATGGCATATCCATATGGCATCTCTCCAGTGCTTGCTGCATACCCCGCCTCTATCCTCTTCCTTCAGCAGACCTCTTCTCATGCCATTTTGCTGAGTCCCTCAGTAGAGCTGTTCTTATACCATTCTCACGAGACTAACTGTACCAAAGGGACAAGAGAAAGTATTGTCTGTTTTGTCGTATGCGCCTACAAACAACGTACGGATTGTAATACACTGTGACGAAGGACAAGTACAGTATGCATTCTTAATGTGCTTTACCATTATCAGAACTCGTTGAAACTTAACAGCTTGTAATGCTTTCACGTACAAAGTGAAGTAAAAATTAGCAATAAAGTATAAGTCATTCTCTACAGTTTACTTACGTCATGGAGATAAATGTCTGAGCACTGCAGGTGCTTTCTCTAGATGGATGCGTGTGGTCGTTGTTAGGCTCCTATCGCTTTAGCCCGGAGAAATAACACCGATACTCGTTTAGTATGATATAATGGAGGTTATTACATATAAATAATTTTGTTGTATCTGTAATGTGTACTTAGTCATGCAAGAATGAGATTGGAGGAACATGTAACACTTATGTGGAAAGAAATTAAAGTCCTACAAATGTTTTGTCGGAAAACCTGAGTGGCGTAGAGGGAAGAATGATAATAAACCTTTTTTTTTTAAAGCAGTAGGGTGTAAGGGTGTAGATTGGATTCAGTTTGCTCAGCATATGGAACATTGTTGGGCTAAATGTGATAAACAGCTTTTGGTTTCTTGGGAAGAAAGAAAATTTCTTTACCAGACGAAGGTCTCAAAATTTATCGGGAAGGACCCTGCTTCGTTAAGTTATTTAGAATGGTTTATAGCAATTTTGTTAATAACAATCATTTTCGTTTGGCTCTCCAGTTCGTGGTCACGTAAAAGAGTAACACTCGACTCCCGAATAAAAATATTTGTCTACCCCTGCAGTGAACTCTGATGAAAAGAATTGTACGTATTAGGAAACACGAAACTGCCGTGCTATTATTCCGGTCATACGCCTATTACTCTAGAGTTACTCGTCACGCTGTGTTTTTCGCAGTAGACTGCAATATCGGGTTATGATTTCGCTGAAATAAGCAGACTAGCTTCACTTTTGCTTGTAAATCCGGACTTTGTAATGAATGTTAGTCGCAGGCATGTGACCGTTTGAAGTTGTCCCTAATTTAGAATGGGGGCAAAGAGTTTATGATCACAGTCAAGAGAGGTGCCACAAGGGAGAAGGGGTCATGCTTTTTCAGCCCTCCCCTGCGTTTCGTCTCTCCCGTGTGTTATTTGGCGTCTGTATCTCTGGACTTCCCAAAGCAGCGACCACTTTTAATAGATCCCATTTAGGCGCGCGCTGTAAATCTCACGACATGTCCTGCCCACCTCTCTGCTCCATGCTGCAACATGTATTACGTGGAGGACATTCGACAAATTTGCAGGTTTGTGTTATGGACAGTCCCATCTATTGCCTGTCTGCTGTTACGATCAGGCACAAGTATAGCCCTACCTCCAGTCAGACTCTACTGCCCTAACACCCTTCCTCATCTCAGGCACCACAACCCCTTACCCGCAGTTCTCTTCATAGCGAACATAGAAAACTTTTGGTGCAACTCTCAACGAAATGGGGGAAGGGCTGCTAATTTTGTCGAGAAGCTACAAACACACATCTGAGAAGAAGAAAAGAAATAAAAAAGAGGTGGAGGGAAAAGACAAAGGAAACTAAAAAAACTGATAGGAGAAAAGGAGAGTTGCTAAGTCCGTCCAGCGTAGATTGAAAACACGAGAAAAATGGCCACTGTCCGTTGGAGCTTATTCCCCGGCAGAGTTTGAGGCCTAAGGCATTCTCTTTCTCTCTTGCACGGAAATGGCTGCTGCAACAGAAAGCAGCGAACTAATCAAACTTTGATAGTCCTAACGGGCTCGACACGAGTGAAGAAGAAAAGAGGTGTCCAATCTTCACACATCTCCAGCAGTAGGAAATGGACGAAACAAAAGCAAAAGGAAACAAATGGTTTACGAGTTAGCTGGTGTGCAGTAATTGGTTGGTTGATCCCCATCCAAGACTTGGAGCACGTCCGAATAGAACAAGTCTGCTGGAAACCCTTATACTGTATTAATGGAAGACCTGGTTTTTAAATTGAGAATTCTTACCGAACACGGCGCTTTCTTCCGTTCTGAAGCGAGTTTCATTCATATGAATTGAAGTTTCTTCACTCCTCCTCTCCATGGAACGTTCGTATTACTGGAGCTGAGTCTATGTCTGTAGCTAACAGAATTCTTTCACAACATCAACTAACTCTTGGTACAGATCATTTTAAACACCGACCCATTGATGGCATGAAGGAGAACTGTCTTCTGTTTTGTCAAACGTCATCAGCTGTTGCAATAATCATCCTGTAGATTTTCATCAACATGCCCACTCTCGTCAGTTTGTCAACTGTCCTCGTGACGTCAGTGTCATCGTCCTGTACAGTGCCATCACCGTGTCATGACACAGTACATTAATCGCAGCAAGGTCAGGGCCGCCGAGAGCGGGTTCGGACCTCGGTGAAACATTTTTTTCGGGCCATCGGCAAGGGCGGACCGGCTAAAAATCTTTACACTAAATCGGAAAGACTGGTTGTCAGTTGCAGAGTGACTTGGGCTTGGTCTGAAAGGGTTAATTTGTAAAATCGCCAAATAATGATACTACCGAGAAAGACAAAAACATATGCAACATAGTCGGGCCCGTTCCGGGACGCGGGGCCCCGATAATTTGTACCGGCTTCCCACCCCCACACCCTTCCTCTCGTCGGCACTGCTCGTGGTTTTTTGTGGCAGATTTCCTTTAATGCATGTTATGACAAGTTGTAATTGTCTGATGCATTTCGTCTTCCTTTTGCTTAGAAACAAGGAGATTCTTTACCGTCCTTGCTTCCCAGGTTTCTTTTAAAGTCTGCCTGTAGGAAGATCCGAGAAAATAAGTAGGGATTTTATTTGAATTTGACACATCGACTTCTGTTCTAGGATGATTATATTAATTCACTGGGTGGAAACTTAAATTTGACAAAGATAAACACAAGTCTATTAGACGCCAGTAAGCATGTTGGTCTACAAACAAACACAGAGAGAACTCATTTCGTATTCCATACCGGTCAACATATTGAAGGACCAAGTATCAGTATATTTATAAAAATGTTATAAAGTTAAAATATTTATTGATACAAATTATAACAAATTAAATTACGTTCAGCAATAAATCAAGAACACATTAAGGTCAGAAAATGCTCATTGCACTTCCTTTCAGAATCGTTTGTTTTTCCTTTCTGCAGCCGAAAATTTTAAGAATTTAAATCTAACGTTACTATTTTATGAGCGTGAACTTTGATCTCAGACTGTCAAGGCGCAACATGGTTTAAGGGTGTTTGATAACGGGACCCTGAGGAGAATATTCGGACGTAATGGATAGAAAGTAGCAGGAGACTACACAGTTGCTTTGCTTAATGAGGATCTTAATTTTGCTCAAATTAAGGCGGATGATGTGACGGGGCACGTATGCAAAAGAACTGGAAAGAGGGTACTTTGGACAACTGGACATAGATGGAGGGTAATATTAAAGTGAATATTAAAGAAGTTGGGTGTGAGGAAATGGACTGGATTCGGCTGAGTTAAGTTTCAGGGTCAGGGTCTTTGGAATGCGATAATTAACCTTCGGATTCTATACAAGGCGACTTGACTAGAAAAGATAGACTACTGTTAGCTTCTCAAGAAATGATTCGCTACTTATGTTGCTTCACTGAGTAAAACACATGTAGGCTATAAATATGGAACGCTGCATGAAAACTGTATCAGATTTTGTACTAATATTTCACAGTGCCGTTGTGTAAAGAGTACTTTGTAGATACATGCAAGATTAAGTGATTCATTTAAAGTCTGAAAAATAAAAATTCGTTATTGAGCGGTGAGGCTTTGTGGAATTTAAATTAGATTAAGCAATCCCTTCATTGACCAAAGAAGTCAGTAACTATGTATGGTACAGATGGTCTTATTTTTAAATGTACCGAGCTGCACTTCCGCATAGCCCCTTCGTCCTTACTTCTTAGTGCCTTCTTTGGCAATATGTTTAATATTCCTTTCACTGCTGCTCGGTATCTTTGTCTCGGTGTAGTATTGCAGCTCGTGACGGTGTCATAAAGCGGGTCCAATTGATACTGACTTTTAAGAGTGGCGCCCCTCTTCCCGACACAAAACAAAGAGATCTGGCAGGCGCCACTCCCATATCCGGTCTGCGTTAAGACTCCCTAACTTGTAAATAATATAGCTTTGTACTGACAAATGGCAGCATTATGCCTGATGAAGTGACATCACTCTGGCCTGCTGTAACTGTTTTAGTCGTGACAGCGCGATTTGTTCCCTGAAATTACAGCAGCAAGTAGGTCACATAACTAGAGTTTGTAGTGAAGGGGAGAGCTTCCTTCAATTTGACCTTTAGGATTAGATGAGATTGGTTCTGCAAATTGGAAGATTTCTTGTAAATTTTATCAAGTTTTTGCCACATTCTCTGCTTCAGACCTGGCCAGGAAGGAATTACCTGCTGACACCGGTATTTTGTTTTCAGACTAACGTCCGACTGCGGGTATTTATGTATTTATATATGGCCTTAATAAAAGGAAGTTACTTACTGCCCATATGCTTTGTGTCGTAAATGCCATCGCTGTTCATATAATTGTGTGTTGCGGGCTGTACAGGCGAAGGCAAAGCGCAAGTCTAGGGTATTTATACATGACGTGCTCACGTAGGAAGCTCCTGAAAAATATGTATCGATAGGAATGTGATTTAATTTGCAATTACTTTCAAATTAACGTTGCATTAGATGAAACGACCCCGGATTGCCATATATACTGAACTCCTACAGGTAGACAGAATTCCCTATTCAAATCGTACAATAAATGCTTTGTTGTCGGTCTTGGGACTAACTTTGTGATATTATTGAGAAGCCAATAGTCCTTCAGCTGCTGAGGAAATTTCCATACTCTTATGGAACCCAAATATGTTTGCAGCAGACCGACACTGCAGCGTATTCTGAACCACATGAATGAAGCCCAGACCTCCATATTCTCTCTGTTTATGATACGTTTTGGTATTATTCTGCCATTTATGCTAAGATATCGCAATTGGTCTCTTTCCTTCAGATTTTCGGGCTCAAGGTTATCTGGATCTTATATCTCTCCTCTGCCTGATACGTGCTTTGCCTATATCATCCTTGTTTATTTGAGCACCCAAATGATATTTAATGAGGTCCTTTTTGCGTAATTTGCTCCGAATCCTATCAATCCTGTAAAATATAAAATCACATTACTAGTTTAGTGCTACACTTCTCTCCTTATCTTGAATATTAAGTAACTTAATGCCTCTATGTTCCGCACTCGAAGCCCTCTTTCCAGCGTCTCTTTTACTCTTGGCTCTGTACGTTTATTTTATTAATCCTGTGCTTTCTTTGGTCGTCGTCAAGCATACCTTTATCCATTTTATGTACGAGTGTATGATCTTTCCATTTTCCTGTATGTTTTAATACCTTCAAATGCATTATCGACCCTCAGTTTCTCATGTACGCCAGTAACTTCGACTGTCCTTTATTATTGCCATAATCAAAACATATTTATTTACGGCCCGTAACGTTTCATTTCTGCCACTTACATTTTCGTCTATCCCTCCCACCCCTATTCAATTTTCATTGGCGTCATTTAGTCTAGCTCACGTTTTCCATAATTCAGAATATATTTTCGTGGATGGTGTGTTATAGAAGTATCTGAAAACTATTTTATATTGTCTTGACTAGAAATAAAAACGAGTACTAGAAAGTACACAGTATTTAATCCGTGAGAAAATAATTTATGTCTTGCGTGAGACTTTATGTAGTTAAATGCGAAGCCTCCCTTTTATTTTACTTAAGCGAAATGTTGGTTTGCAAGTATCTGACTGTGCTGCTGGCGTGTGAACGCGTGGGCCTTCAGCAAGGAACTGCGCGCGCCCTGACTGCTGTCTTATGTGCAGTGGCATGAGTTCTCTCATTCCACATTCCTTTCTCCAGCTCGGTTTTTCTTCTCCTTCACTTTCTTATTCCTTTACACTGTCGTCCTTTTCTCCTCAATTATCTTAGAAATTTCTTCATTTCGGTAGAGCAACCTTACATCCCAGCAATTAGGCTACATGGCCTCCATTTCGCACATGCCGTGCCATTTCTCGAAATTATCTTGAGGAGTAGGCCTAAGAACGTAAAGCCTGGAAGTTGTTCGCTCTCAGATTTCAAATTTTCTTCTTTTGGGTAAGAAAGTTATCATACACAACGAGAACTTAAACAGCGTTGTTTCGCGGTAAGACTAAATGTGGTGGAGGGAGCTGATTTTACATTTTGGCTGCTGCGTTTATACAGAATATTTGTTCTAAGCTGTGATAGGTGGGGCAAGAAATGAGCTGAGGACGTCAGACACAGATTTGTGCTAATAATGAACATAGGCCTACTCGGTGTAAGCTTGAGTAATTCATGACTCACTAGGAAATGTAGACATACGTATAGCTCAAGAGCTACAGCTCAGCTGTTGCGGCTCTTACACTCTGTATGCAGGCCTGTTAACTTCTCGAGTTTCAGGATGACACGGCATGAAATTTCCTGGCGTTGAATCATCTGAAAACTTTAAGAATGCCGAAAAAAAGTGATTCATTTTCTACGTAATTTTCTTTGGATTTATCAAGTTATACTCGAGATGTGTCACAAATGTCTTCATGTAATGTGTCCGTTAATATTTAGAATTTGCCAAAAATAAGGTTCTGCTGACAAACTGTAATAGAGTTTATATTTCAAGAAAATTGGTTAATGGTACTCGAGCTACTGACATGCCAAGATAACAGGCGAATTTTTACAACTTTTCATTGCGAAAGCTCCAAAAACGTAGAAACTACACTAGACGTCAGTAACGATGCAAATGTAGAATTAAATGAAACAGGCTTCATTCTGTGTCACGTCACAAAAATCTTGATTTAAAATATCTTAAAATTTTGTGAAATTGTGGAAAATTTATAGAAACACTTCATCATAAAAATTCGGAGTATTACATATTTATTTATTTATTTATTTATTATTCCGTCTTTCTACTGACGGCAGAAGTAGCGTAGACAGCACAATGTTTGGCTGCTGGCGGGACAACCGAGGAATTGTGGTTTGATTCCCATCAGGGATAAGCAATTTTTCTTTTCTCCGAAGAGTGCAGATCGGCTCTGGAGCCCACTCAACCTCCTGTGCAATGGGTAGAGGAAGCCCTATTTCCGGGGTCCAGGGCCTGAAGCTGACCAATTATGTCCATCTAATACCGTGGTTAGTAATGAGGGGAGCTGTACCTTCACTCCCCCAGATGCCTTCATCTCGTGTACTGGGACATTTTTACCTTTACCTTATGTATGCTAGTTTTTCAAGAAGCAAAATATTGTTGTATGAACTTACTGCAAACTTGTAAATGTAAAATTGGGCTTCAGAGTTACTGCATGCATTAGGGGCACTCCAGACGTATGGTACTCTTTCTGTCGGCCGTAAGAATAACTTTTGTCATTTAATCGTAGTCGTTTCTTCAGAGTTATAACAAGTCTTGTTTCCGCTCAGTCACCAGTTGTGACAGTTGCAGGTTTATATCTAACCGACTTAGGAATTCTACTTGAGAAACTAATAGTCGTGCAGGTGTTCGAGAAATTCCTCGCGTAAGACCCCTCCAGTGGCCCTTCTTGTGGACCACATGAATCCAGGCCACGCCCTCACAGTCTATTTTTAAGGTCCAGTTTAATAATATCCTCCAGTCTATGTAGGTGTTTCAGGTGGTCTTTTCCATTCAGATTTCCTGATTAAAATTTTGTATTCCAATTTCATCTCCCCCATGAATTGGATTACACATCTGTTGTTGAAGCACTTTACTGCCCCATGTTCCTGTTGTATAGTTAAAGTCATAACAAAATAATATCACAATTCGAAATTTTTTTAGTATAAAACACGTCAAAGTATGTTACGTAGTCTAAGGCAAAGGAAAAACAAGCCATGCACTTGAGTGGAGGATTATTGACGAAAGTGCTATCGAGTGCTTCACTAGCTGACAAATTCTAAGGCTTATGCGTGAATTCTGTCTCAGCACCTATCAATTAAATATACGTGTAATAACGTGGCAACATTTACCACCACGACGGTAACCCGCACACATTGTCACTTTTGTTCAGTGAAATTTTCCTATACTTTTAACTGAGTGACTATTTTCATATGAATTACCGATGTTTCAAAAATGTTATTTCACCTTTTGAAAATTTCTTGCATTTTGCGAATCGCTGGTATAGACACAGTGAAATTCATTGGCCTACATTCAGAACTCAAGAAACCAAATAACGCGAAGCACATTAGCAGGTGAAGCGCAAGATATCGTGTCGTATCCCAAAACGTCACATAACGAGACAAAAATGGGTCCTTCCTGTTAAGTTCCGTATATAACTTGTGTGACCCCACGTCTCTCCCTCTTTTGTTTAAGCCTTGACATGACGTGCTTGGATCGTATGATGACGAAACTGAAAGCAGCATGCAAAATGGACGCAACTGCTTTCGAACTTAGGGGCATCCAAAGTGACAGTTCCAATGAGAATGTAACAGAGCGCTGGTTGGTGTTAATTAGATTACAAACTGCTCTATAAACTGCAGGAAACAAAACTTGTACTTCCCAAAATCCGCCGATTTTCGCCATTAGGGAAGCAGATACGATGAAGATTTGACACAAAATAAAACGCAGTGAAATATTGCAGTAATACGGTTATAATATTCTTATTGTGATTGATTGAGGGCCAAGTGTCTCACGATGTGGATTTTCCCTCACGCTAACTTCATGAAGAAATAAAAGAAGGAGACAAACAAAAAGAAACAAGACGAGAAAAATAAAATCAAAGAATCATGAAACAAGAAAACTAAAGAAAAATAAAGAAACATGCTTACAAACAAAAGAGATAGAATGATGTAAATGAAAGGAGATAGAAACAAAGATACAAATAAAGGAGAGGGAGGAAGATACGAACAAAGAATGAAATATAGTAAGCGGCTCTATCCTGGACTAGGTGAAAGCAGTCTAGACTTTATTTCCCATCTCTCTACGTTCTATTTTTATCCTCGCATGTGCGCCTATTTCTCCCAACTGATTGCTTGACCACAATTTTGTAGCCATTTCTCATTTCCCTTATGGAGGTAACATGTCCCGCACACGTAATCCTCCGTGATTTAATGATCCTTATAATGCGAGGTAAAGAGTATAAATTAAGAAGCCCCGCAACTGTTTTATTTTCTCCATTGCACTGTGAAAGTGTCAGCAATACGTGGTTTTATTCAGAACAAAATTCTATAAACTCATTGTAAATAAGTTCGGTAAGATCAGACCTACTTTCATTCGGTTCTGTGAGCCTTGAGTGTGAGGTGTTACTTCTGCTAGAGACACCCAGAAATCCCAAAAGAATTTTGGCTTCAGACTTTGACGATCGTTATCCTAAAGACGATACGTGCGTGGTAGAGTCAGCCGTCAGTGCTGCACATTTTGTTCTAAACGATAAATATTATTTAACTTGAGACCGTAGCCCTGTTTGTGTTATGGCTTATGCCTCCAGATATGGTAAATTTAGATATCGTAATTTAAGACTAAAGTGCCAAAAGGCATGATATTCATTTTTAAACCCACAGAAAGGATGGGAATGAAAATCAACAGCGGACCGACAACTTAAAATGGAATAAGGCTGATCTGAATATGCAAATCTTTATGTATGGAGCAGGAAACACGGATGAATCTTATATTGGAGGCTTTAAAAGATAATTAAAGAAAAGCCGATATCTTGAGTTACTCAGAACTCTATCTGTCAAGCCCCTTTGCAACCTAGAAAATTCAGTGTCTATAATGCGCTTAATTCTACAACCACATTTTCCGCAAGCCCCATACGCGGTTCTTTTGAACACTGTCAACTATAACCTGCTATAAATGAGTCTGCTGCAGGATGTTCCTTCAAAATCTATAGGCCTAATTACTCAGATGATCAAGAAATTCACAGTTTTTAAAGGTTCGTTGCCATTTTCACAACAGCCTGCCAATAAATTGTATTTCTTTAACACTATTTTTGTATTTTCCTGACGTACCCCTAAATCTTCCGCGTGTGCTCTTTGCTTGATATTTCCTAAATTAATTATTTTGTGCATTCTAAAACTTTCCGCATGCCTGGTGTAGGTCCTACCTATATTACCTTTCTAGAAGTATTAGGTTAAGAGTACACATGGTACACTTCCATCCTTCTGTCGCATCCAGTTACATTCGTACATTCTTCTCAGCCCTTTGTTATCGGACACCCTCGTTATACAATACATTCTTCCGTTAAAGGAAAGATCAAGTTTCATACCTACATACTCAGGCCTATAAAACAGGAACAATTAGAGAAAACTTTTTGGATTTTAATATTCTTATTTCTATGAACACCACGGAAGAATAAAAGAGCCCGCATTGAATGATACAGTTTATTTTATTAAACAATAACTAATCGACTGCTGTAAAGGCAACATTTATCAAACTTGTTCTCTTCTCTTATTACTTCACTTAGGAAGAAGAGGGTCGTCTGATAAAAACAAGAGTTGCCTAGATGTGACGATTACTTACTTTACTAAGTCCTGTCTCTCCATCTCTTACGTTTATCGTAACGCCCTTCTGGGTGTTTCTTTTCTTTCTTTCTGTCTTTCGCAGGGGCTAATTCAGCATAAGAAATTTCATTTAATTATGTTTAATAAATTGTAAGGAATAACTGTTGTTTATAGAACCAATTATAAAAATTACTAATTATAAAAATAATGCATTTTCAAACTAAAATGGTTAATATTGACTTCGCTATAGATATTATTTACACAGGGGCTTTTTGCTGACGCACTAGTGCTGTACTCGTATTTTATAAAGATAAGATTGGTCTACATTGAAGTAAGGGAATAGTGAAGAAGTGGTAGTAGTCCCTGGAACGAAAAAATAATCATCTGCAATTTTCAAATGTTTTTATTAAAAAGTGCAAGTCAAGAGGAACGTTTTGATGCTCAGTACTGCCCGTGGCTGCTACGTCTAAACGTATCAGGGTCTCATAACGTACGCCTGTCTTGCGCACAACATCGTGAGATTGCCACTTCACACAATATTTATCCTGAGAGGAGGCTGCAGGAAGCAAAGCAGACATTCTGTGTTTATAATAACAGATTGCTAGCCCACAGCGGTCCGCGTGCCAAAACATATGGATCCAAGGGGCCATTATAACATCACACATAGTTTACTAAAAGGGGAGAGGCCACTCAATATGACATCAAAAGAACATCAAAACAATAGTTTATGCTGCCATCTTTCCGGTATCTTCCCCATCCTTGTGTTCTTACAAAGTATTAAGAAAAAGAATTTAGTTATGGCACGGTAGGTGGATAGTAACGTGTAGGAGGCAAGTACTGTCCTATTATTTTGGTTTTCCTCAAACCTGAAGCTGCACAGTATGTCCCTCTGAAAACTTGCTATCGACGTATCGGACTGATGGCGTCATAAAGAAGGCCACAATATGAACGCTGTCTTGTTGTATACGTAATGTGCTACGTTACGATACCATTTATCGATGTTTGCCCTGCTTTGAATCGCTAGTAGTTCTCTCTTTATGACAATAAATAGAGAATCAACATCAGGGTAGGCTTTCTTTTTTCCAGCAGCGTCTGAACAAGTTCGAATGCTGACTTGGCTGAACATGCTTACCCCCGCCTGCAAGCACGTTGGACTGTATTTAAGTAGACAACACGCAACACTTCATTGGCAGAGAAGTTGCCGCAGCAACACGGCGAAATAAATCCAGGCACATTCCGTACCAGAGATATTTCCTGCTTCTTTTTCTGTTTCTGTCGTATTTTTCCTTTCTTTTATTTGCTTTTCTTCCCGTTTTTCTTCAATACTTTATTCCCGTCTGTCATTCTTCCTCTCTCTTAATCATACTTCCTTTTAGTACTTCTTCACTTATTTTCCTCCTTTCTCGGGCATTTCTCCCTTGCTCATTACATTACCTTAGGGAAGGCACTAGAAATGATGCTTCGCTTCCGCGCCTTGTCCATTTGAGCATGGTTGTCACCACTCCGTTTTTGCTAAAGTAGCAGATTTGAAGACTGGATTTGAATCGCACCGTCTCCAGTCGGTCTGGTAGGTGGACTCAATGAAGTTGATGCCGGGCTTAGTGTTCTTGCGGCGTTGGACTTCTCAGCTCTGCATGTGAGTGGGAGAAGAATGAATATTGTGCAAATTAATTGTCTGCTGTGCCGGGAGACAGTGACATATATCCGAGCTTATGAAAAGGCTCGACAATCCTCTCCCACATATTGTACGCCCTCGTCTTCTTCCTGATCGCCATCATTTCAACAACAGCAGCAAGAAATTTCATTTCCCAAAGTTTCGTGAATGCTTTCCTAATGCAGTCCCTAATTAACATAAGACTTCCCCAAGATTAGTGAACGTGCAAATTTATTACAAAGATCTTGTAGTTGCAATGCATTAGCTAAATAAATCAGCGACCACTCAGTCTGTCCAGAGTCTTATAATTACTTTAAAGGAATTTCTCTGAAAGGTCACCGTCCTTTTCAGTCTAATCTCAAAGAATAATAATACCTGTTCATTTTGCAACTAAACAGTTAGGCTAATCAGAGCATTATTTGCTGCTTCACATCTTAACAGTTTAAGTACTGCATAACATGCTGACCAGTGTCAAAATTAGCAGTCTTTGCTCTTCATTTTGGCAATAAGAATTTACTATAGGTTAAAGGATAAGAGAATAAAAGGATGTTCTTGGTTACCGAATATTCTAAATTACTGCACAGCAGAGACATCGATTTTCACGGCAGGGTTACATTCTTGCTTGCTATTGCTGGATCTCCCCAAGAGAGGAGCCACCAGTCAGCCTTAATTGCAACAAGTATTTCTGCACCCTGGTTAACCTTCCAACCCCTCCCAACCCTTCGTCGTCTTTGTGGCTAACCGCAGAAATGTGGAGGATTTCTCTTCTCCCACCTTCGGCTGCTTTTCACGAAATCTTCAAGAAAGAGTGAAACAAAATCCTTAAAATTGAAACTCCACTGGGCAACGCGGAATTAAATTGTCTGTATGTATCTTCTTCGTGACTGATCTCGTTGCTTATGGGTACAGTACCTGTATGCTGGCAAGGTATGTCCGTGTGGGAACTTAGTTAAGAAACCCACTGAAGAAGAAGTGTTGTGTGAAAAGAACAGTTTCAGAGACTGTGTTACCTATATAGTAGACACAGCTACTGGCAGTGGCAATGTCATGAAATGCATTGTAACATAATTTTTGCCCTGAACGCATGGCTGAAGTAGATCAGTACCTTGAAGTACTTTCATTATGCGCTTATAAATACCCAATACAGGTATGAAACTCACAGCATTAACCATTTCTCTATGCTGCTAACCAACCGACGATATTAGACTAGAACCGCTATGTCAGCGCGTAGCTTTGTCTTACGACTCACACAATATTATATGAGATTTAAGGTTTAAGGGCTGTGGAGGTTTACATATGTGATTGTGTGTTATGACAGAATGCAGTCTCGTAGCTAGATGCCAGTGTTTCCATGTAATATGCTGGCTTCTATAAGAGCGATAGGTTGCTCTTAAATGTTGGTAACCACCTACCAGACGACACCATGTCACAACATGTAATACGACAATATCAAGCAATGTTTAATTTTATTTTGTTGGAACTCCCATACCAGTTATTGTGAAAACAAATATCTGGCAAGGAACGTGTGACACAAATTTACGTAAATGAAATAAAAATCAGGAACCTTTTAGCTGTTTACCTAAAATAGAATATTTGTTTACATTTACGAAAATAAATTTGAATGCCATGTTCTTAATCGGTCTAATTTGGCATGACATAATTCTCGGTTCTCAGTTACAAGGCTTATGATTCCATTCTAAATTTGACAATCGAATAAACAGTTACTATACAACTAACGCCTACAGAACGGAGTCAAAAGGAATCACATGTTGCGAGGAATAGCTGATCCTCACTTGTTGAGGATCAGGATTTTGAGTCATACATAAATATTTCATGTCACGTCATGGGAACACGGATCTCAACTCTCTATTCTACATGATAGCGTGCAGTATCCAGCAGTACTGTCCAGTATCTCCCTCTTTGTCAATACACACTGGTGCTCCCAGTGCGGCATGGATTATTTAGAGCTCGTAATGGTCTCCTGCAAAATCTTGTGCAGCTCTGTTCTTTATCTCTGTCCCTCTTGCTGTGCTGTGTCCATCTTCATCTTGTTGTCCTCGTCCCGGAGGGTAGCACATCTGCGAATCCTCAGCTTCCGAGCAGTAGGCCCCAAGCCAACGAAAGAATTGAACTAAGAAAGAAAGTTTTTTCTATAGTTGGATTGTGAGTGAAGTTCTTCGATAAAGTTAGTGGACACCGGGCGCGCACACACGGTGGATGAAAGTATTGACGGCCTGCACATATAGGCTACTGACCACTCTAGCTGAGGGGGTGGGGCGCCCAACAAGGATTAGATGCGAGTAAAAATAGGGGAGAAAACTTGGTGTTAGGGTTAAAGGAGAAAGAGAGACAAAGAGAAAGAGATTTTGAGAAGAGAAGAAGTAAGTAGACAGGAGGTAGAGACGCTTGAAGGAACATTTCGTGTTTTCCTCGCCTGCTTTTCTCCGTCTCGGTCTAGCATATACATGTATTGGGAGAGTTGCGCATTTCATCTGTAGCCTTTTCTCTCTGCATGATGTTCCCGGGAGCTACGCGGCCAAATGGAAAGCCCTGGCACGGTCCAGAGGCTGTTATCGACGAGATGGTCAAGGGACGTGCCTAAGGGGGCAGTAGGGGATGGCAGAGTAGACTGACCACTCTGTCTTCTCTCTATAGCTCCTGCTGCTGGCTAGTGGGTGGAGAAGCAAATAGAAAGATAGAATCTGCCATCTTGAAAAGTACTATTTCTTAGTATAGTCTGTTCTTCTAGTGATGAACAAGAGTAATGAGTAACAGTGTAGATTATAGGAAAGCCAAATTGTAACACGACACCAACGAAATGTGTTCCATTTAGCTGATTATAATCGTTTAAAATTCGTCACTTTGTTGACAATTATGCTTCTAGTATATGATTCAATTAATGTTTGATATTTAGTTTTCAACCAGTTTGTTCATACATTAGATAATTTCCTTATTTGGAATAACTATTGAATCGAAAACTTTCGCACTGTAGGACATTACGAATGACAATTCTACCCAGGATACTACAGAATATGGTAGGCTTATAATCCCACGTGGTTGATTTATGATTAAATGAAGTATATTCCGTGTTAGGTTCAGTGGGACTAGGTTGTGTTTAAATTCTGTTTATGTATCTTGTGTTTTTTCATTTAATCATGTATTGAAAGTTTTTTCTTTTAAATTGTTTGTTTTGCTGCTGTATGTAACAATGATGCCTATGTTACGTTATTTAGCTCTGATTTCTTGAATAATATGTCCTTTGTAGCAATATCGATGAACTGAGTTTAGCTTCACATACAGTACGGCATGTATTTGAGTGACGGGAACAAACATTATAAATTAATTTAAGAACATTTAACGTAAATCGGTGTAGAAAATTTACAGATGAATCATTTAAATTACTGGACAGTCCTTCCTCATAGACATTCATTTTACGCTTTTCGAGCACTTGTTCTTTTAGTGAACTGGAAATCACTGCAAGCGATTAACACTTTAAGTGATGCGTCAACGCATCTTTGACTTAATTAAAAACAAGTACTCGTAATACAGAGAATAACCAAACATAATGCCTGTAGCTGGAGAAATGAATTATTTCGTCATCCTGTGTTCACGGGTAGGTAACGGAAGAAGTTCGCAAGAGACAAAATGTAGTGGGAAATTAGTAAATTCGCAGAGACTTAACTATGTACCTTTCTTTGTTTGTGTGTGTGTGTATGTATGTATGTATGTATGTAAGACACTTTTTGCCGCTCACGTTAAGAGAAAGCGTGATTTGAGGGTATTAGAAAACAGGTTGATATTTGGACCTAAGGCAGACAGGGAATAACAGGAAGATCGGGAAATGTGCGTGATTTCTGAACACGTAAGTAGCAGTTCTCGTCACCTTCCTACTATTACGGTCACCAAATCAATAATTCTACAATTTCGCGGACATATAGTGTGGATGGCAGCTATTGTATTGCATATGCCTTATGGAAATTTATGGGGTGAACCGGAAGGGAGGAGATGACATTGGAGACCTAAACCTGTATGAGAGGATAAGATTAAAATGGATTTCAAAAATATATTACGGTGATATAGAATGGTTTTATATTTCACAGGATAAGGACAGTTGCGAACTGTTATGAACACGCTGTTGAACCTTACAGGTCCATAAAAGAAATTTTCTTGACCAGCTGAACTAATTTAGCCTGTCAGAAAGGGTTTCACGACATGTAACTCGATTTTGTATTTTACCCCCTCAAAACACTCACGTCTCCCCCCCCCCAACAGCACTGTTGCCTGACAAGCTTTCGAGCTGCATTTTCAAGACAGTAAAATGATTTGTATTTGTAACTCTGTTGTCAGTCGTAACTCAGTTATGCCGCCACAATGCCACGTGCAACATCAGATGCTTTTTCTCTCCTGGCGGTTTGAAAGCTGAGATGTTCTGCTGTAACTGAGGTGTAGGAGAACGGATGGTTCATGCCCCTACGGGCTGTCTTGTTACTGCTGACCACTAACAATCTGTGTCTCTAACATATACCTTAAAATTTGTCTCCTGTGTTCCGTTGTGTCTTCCAAGTGTATGTCATATTCTCAAACGTCGCTTGAAATGCATTGCGCTTCTGTAATAGCCTACTTAGTAACCACAGGGAATCTAACAAATTTTCTTGCATGTTTCATTTCACAGTACACTATAAAGGTGCGATGATTCTTCAACAAATATAACCTAACAGAATTACCTTCCTTTACTGTTAGGATGATTAAATAAAAAAGCATTAGGTGGGTTAGACATGTAGCAAGATTTGCGTAAATGGCAAATACGTAAAAAAAGGTTTAGTTGCAAAACCTTAAGATGAAAGACAACTATAGAAGTCCAGCGTGTATGGAAGCATATGGTAATAAGCTCGGTTTTAGAGAAATAGTGCGCGAAGTTGTTGATTGAGCTTGCTGGATTGTGTGAATATTATGATAAATTCTCTGGTTCCGTAGTAGCAAATGTACACCTGAAAAATATGCAACTGTTAAAAAAGATTCTATAACTATCAAATTTTTCTAGATGGGGTCTCAACCATGATATTAACATTTATGTTATATGTCTGTCTATCTATCTGTCTGTCTGTATGTCTGTCTATCTATTTGTCTATGTGTCTGTCTATTTATCTATGTGTCTGTCTGTCTACCCATTGCTCGCAACACAAAAATATCCGCGTGTCGTTATATTACGTGTAGTTACATGTCTTCAGTGCATTAGGAACGTAACAGCAGATTGTACTTCAAGTCCATACATGTGGAAATGTACGTTTAGTTTCAATCAAACGGAAACTGCAATGCCACAAAATGTGTTAAGCCACTGCAAACTATGTAATTTGCTGTTCTTGTGGCTGGTCGGAAATTTCCTGTACTGGGAATTGCAAGTGACATTGACGGGATTAGCCGCCACCAAGTGGTACAAACAGTTGGTTTGTGGCGTTCTTCAATGGTTTTGAAGTTCTTGTCAAATTGTTTGTAGCAACCACTAGCAGGTTGACTATCAATTAAACACTTGATTCTCTAAAGAATGGTGAAATGGTGTAATTACCTACTTGTTTGCTATATATCTGTTGTTGTCCTAAAGGAGTAACCAGCTTCTTTAAGGAAACTGAAAAGTTGAGTCTTTCACAGATTAAATTCCGAATCTAATCTACATCCAGATTATCAGCAATTATAAATTGATCATTATTTAGATTCCGAAAATATTATTAAGTCATTACTTATAATAATGAAATTGTAATAGCTGAGGGGCCAGAATTAAGTTAATAACGAAATAAATTTAAGTAAGCCTATTTAGAATTGTAACTTAGGCCCCATTATTTTGTATTTACGTAAAGAGTATTTTTCACCTTAAAAGAAAAATCCCAACAGAGGGTGTTTAAGAGCAGGGTTCTGATAAGGATGTTTGGACATAGAGAAAGAAAGCATCAGAAGGAGCAGAAAACTTACATATTGAGGTTCTTCGTAATTTACACTCTTTCACTGATATTATTAGGAAGACTAGATGGACGGGGCTTGTAGCAGGCACTGAATCCAAGAGAAGTAATACAAAAATTCAATTGGAAAACATAAAAGGAAGACACTTAGTGAGTAATACCTAAGCGTATATAGGAAGATAATATTAAAATAGACCGTCCATGAATATGGTCTTTGATTGTGGACTAGCTCCATCTGTCCCAGCCTTCGGGTTCCGTAAAAGGCGAAGCTTTTTGCAGTGCAGTTTGATGTGTAAGGAGGATAAAGTGCTCGGTTACTGTTTCTGTTTGTATGAAATATGTTAAAGACGGATATAGACGGTTGATTTATTCGTGCACGGAGATAAAGAGCTGGGTGAGGTTTTGTTAATCCTTTTCGGAGGCGGGCCTTTACTAAATGTACCGCCAGCTTTAACATTAATAACACTGCTTTTTGTCCACACAGTATGATAGGAGTCGGGGTGGCGTAGTCGCTATAGTTAGGCTACGGGTTGGACTGTCGGGGGTTCGAATTTCCGCAGGGGCAAGAGGTTAATTCACACCGGCTCTGGGGCTCGCCCAACCTGCTATTCAATGGGTACCGGGCTTTTTACCGGGGGTAAAACGGCCGGATAGTGAAGTTAACCACTTACCTCCATCTAGCACAGAATTAAGAACTAGTGGACCTATACCTCCGCTTCCCCTATATGCCTTCATGACGTGGACAGGAAAAACTGTACCTTTGCGTTGCCACACGGTGTGTTTGATTTTCCGTAATTCTCGCGATTTCCGTAAACAACGCTTAATGTTTGGCCTTTCTAATTTATACAAATGTGTTGTCTGTGAAGTACAAACTGAATTTTAGGACTCTAAAATGAATCCACTTTGTATAAAGTAGATTCATTTTAGAGTCCTAAGGGTTCGAGAAGTGTGATTCCACGTACTTTCGTATAACAACGTAATTGTTATAGTACGGCTTATTGCAAGAAAACCGAGCGAGCAGTGATTGTTGTAGCTACTGAAGGGACAGTTACGACAAATCAATACCGTAAACCTCAGAAAAAGTACACTGTGGAGCTAGCTGAAGCTTCTTGCGGGCTGCATATAGCAGTAACGAGAGACTGTGGCAATGCCTGAATGTGTTGTTCTTCTGTTTCATTTGTGGCTTATTTAACGTGACTCTCAGTATCTTGAAATTTCAGTCTGTAGGATTGAATGGCATGGTAAGTGAATATTGATATGTAAATCGTATGGAAGGGAGTGACCATGGCCTAAGTAGAGGTACTAAGTTGGCAGTTACGAGAAGGACTGAGTGAAACCACGAAGAATTTCTGTTACGATACTCGGTGCTCGGTCTTATTCCTCTATCTCTGTACATTTCTCACTAACTGCACAAACCACGGACGGCACTGCACACCCTCAGACTTGTACTTGTACTTGTACATGTCTCACTAACTGCACAAAACACGGACTGCACTGCACACCCTCAAACTTGTACTTCATCCAGTCACGTGGTTTCCATCGTTCTTCGTAGCTACTTGCGAGATCAGGCTCTGAATTTAGGTGAAATATTATTCTCTCTTCTTTCAGTGTTTAGGTCTATTTATCGTTCAATTTTATCACCGCCCATCATAACCTCTTTAGTTGCTGGAGTGTCGTTAAACAACCCAGAGAAGAGACTTGGTCTAAGCTGAGCGTCGCTTAACAATTAGTTCATGACGGTTGTTTAGTTACGAAACAGAAGTGTTCAAAATTATTCATTTTCTGCACGATGCTGGTATTAATGAGGCGTTTTCTACTGGCTCGGCTTCATTGATAAATTACAAGATTATGAATAATTGAGCGCATATATATACTAAATGCTGAATTTTGTGGAGGGAAACAAGAAGTGTCGTTTGGGCGTTCAATGAGTGGCACGGGACGCGTTCCATTATTTCTGTGCCGCCAGCAGATCGGATGTCAGCTTTCAGTAGCAGACTTTCAATTTTTAACCACGTTTCAATTACCTGTACGATGAGAACAGCAGTCCGCTTTGTTGGAAGACAAACAGACAGGTCAGGTTGACCCGTCCGCTGGAGGGGAACTAAAAACCAACCGTCAGCCAATCACGGGGACAACCGTGTAGCCCCTAACAGTCTCGTGTCATTGGGAAAATGCCTCCCCCTCTTTTATCTAGCTTCCCCTTGAAAAAAAAATACAATTTACGTCTAAACGAAAAATGCCATATCGGCTTTCCCCTTGTTTTGTAAAATCTCACCCTCCTACTATTTTGTGTACCAGCCTTTAGGTTGGGGTTCGTTCTGAGCAGAGGGCGTTACGATGGATGTTCTTAGCACAGGTATTTTAACGCCAGATATAAGGCTTGTCACGTCATTTGAATTTACACGCTTTGCGCCTGTAGCAAGTTGTTGGAATGTTAGTCTGTCCTTCTGTTCACATACAAGTCAGCGATACCGGCCAAAATGCTTCAATGAATATCCCAGTATACACAACTCAAAGTCGAGAAGGAGATGTAGAAACAGAAACACAGAGACGAATGCATCTCTTTTGTAGAACTACAAAAGCATGTTCTTCAAAGCGTGTGGTTGTCAGGCATATGTCAATCACCAAGTAAATGACTACAAACTGCACGATCGTGGCTCGATTCCCGGCAGGGGTTAACTTTTATCTCCACCCACGTGTGCAATAATCTAGTGCCCAACAAGCCTAATATGCCAAGGATGGCGAGGGCTCTTTCCAGGCGAATAAACTAGCTGGGTGTGAAGCTGAACACACCACCGTCTAGAGTTCAGGTATGACAGAGACATTAGAATGCGCCTACAAAAGAGGAAGGCGAGTGCATTGCAGTGATTACATTCACGGAAGATTACATATAATTTATCTGCTTACTGATAGAATTAATTTGCTTATTCAGATGTCCGATTATATTTCTTAGTTTGACCGATGATTTGGCAATGGAAAACAATGAACGGGTTGAACTTTTCTTACACCTTCCCGTATTTTCCTGTTATTGTAGGTTACTCCGAATCATTAAAGCTGCTGCCCTCTCTCCCCTCACTGTTTTGCTCTCGCAGTAATGGTTACTACTGCTGCTGATGCTCCTTGTGGTAATCGATAATCTATAAGAATGTTTGCGGTTGGCGGCAGCATCAGCCCTCAAGATGTGGCATGCAGATCGCCTTCCCCACACTCCCCAGCGCCGCTCTCTCTCTGTCTTGCCAAAGGGTCGCACGGTATTACGTAGCCTTGCGGAAAATGAACCTTCTTTACTTGATTCTAGAAGCTGGTTACGTGGTTTCAAAGGTCAATTTTATGCATACCTTTAGGAGGCACTGTACCGAAAGGAGAAGGGGATGAAGAGATGGGGTTTAGACCACGTAGATCTTTGTACTTGAAAGTGGAACTCGAGTAAGGTGATACGCAAAGTGCTTTGTAACCGAGTGCATAAGGAAAATCTTACGGTCACTGTCATGACAGCCTGAACCTTTGGCCTATTAGCTGCCATGAAAGTCGAATAAAAACACAAAATATGTGTTCCATTCTTTCAGGAAATAAAAGACTACAGTTCAAGCAACGTAGCATGGGGTCAAAAAAATGTATGTGGATTATTTTGAGTTAAAATCCTGTAACTAACTTTGTAGAACACATTGATACTTCAGAAGCTAAGAGTCACTTAGCCCGTCAAGAAATTCCCCGCCGTTGTGGAACGTGTAAGATAATTACACTGTACATAAATGCTCACAGCTGTATCCTGAGAGAGAAGAATCCGGCCCATAGCCTTATACCTCATTTCTTTAAGGTCCTATTTATTCTGCCCTTAATGTACTCATAGCTCTGCCGGTGCTGTAACAATTTCTCGTGTGTCCCATGCGCGCTAAGCGCCTCGTCCTTCTAAACCCCTATAATTAATTTACCCTAATAATATTCGATGATTTCAAATTATGAAGCTTCTCATTATGCAGTCTTATCCATCCCCTGTCACTTTCTCCCCTTGACTTCATATATTCTCCTCAGCACCCAATTCTCAGGCACTGTCGAGCTTTGCTTCGTCTCGGGCCGAGAAACCACATTTCATACGCATACAAAACCACAGGTACGATTGTAGTAGTTCTGTGTTTTTTTTAACAATTCGCAAATTGGTGTCCATTATTTCCACTTCTGTTAAATTTAACAGTAAGTTTAATGAGCCCTAACAGTACGACTATATAAACACGTGGAAATGTTTTACAGTTCTTTACTGAGTAAGATTTTTGTCAAAAAAAAGTGCACCGGTGCTACAGAAACGATCAAACATGTAAGTCGTAATTCTCTTCCTTTTCCAACAGTCTTGTGGGTGGATTCCAATGTTCTGAAGGAACCTGCTGCCACCATCTATGTGTTAGAGTTCATTGGCAGCCCCCTACACAGCCTTGTGCTTTATGCGCATGAAAAGTGTTATTAATAACTCGAAAATAAATTAGATCATGTAGCCTATAGAATAGCCTTTAAACTGTAGAGAAAACCGTAAAGTATCTTACGTGGTTTGGCACGGAACTTAACCTTGTCAGATACTGTCTAACATCCGGAATGGTTTTTAGTATTCAAGTTACGTGATATTAGGTAGAATCATGTTTGCGCTTTCCAGTCTATTTATGTTCTAAGTTTGAACGAAATACAAGGTGCAGTCCCTTAAACAGCTGCCTTAATGCATAGTCTGTGACGTGCACAACTGTACTCGAACGGTGAAGTGCAGCAGAACAAGCGTTTGTGAATTTTATTACTCGGGTGCCTGACTGACGTCTTCCTGATCCCCATTAAACGGAACACACTGAAGCATCTGTAATGCTGTGGGCGTGTATTCGTAGGTAACCCGTTTGAATATCCACCGAATAACCCTCAGACTCATCAGGAGGGTGTTGGAAGAGAAGTTAAACCAAGACATATTCATCTCCTTCCAAAACCACTGCTATCATTATTTATTAGATCGATCATCTAAACATCGTATATGATTCTATAAAATTTGTATATTTCAAATAACGTCATTTAATGTAGGATAATGTCAGATTCTTCAATTATCTTGCTTTCTTTCGTCCCGAATGTCTGTTTGCTGTGAAACCAGATAAGGTATAACAATAAATAGATCCTAGTTCACAGCTGTGTCGTCTGTAGACAATCTTACAGGCTTTATGCATGCTGATATCTGTTTTGTGCTTACGAACCTCAACACCATGCGCCGCCGTGGCTGTCAATAATAGAAAAGATGCATGATGTGAAATTCCTTAGTTTCAGCGCCTGATTTGAAGAGCAAGAACAGTCAGAATCTTCGTTTGTTTTTTGCAGTGTACAGACTTTCGTGTGTCAGCTAAGAATTTAAAGTGACGCCTCTTGTAAAGCAAGTAATGACTCTACTTATTCTGCTTCTAAGAAATCTGTATGGCCCTGCTGATTTTGATCGCATGTACCATCGTCGAATGCGACTGGCAGATGTTGAAGAATCGTAACGAAGAATTTGGAGGAAGCGAGTGTCTCCAGTTCGATGGTAGTGTTCAAACAGACTGACAGAGCGACGAAAAGCTTTAGAAGGTACGTCGACAGATATCGAACCGGGAACTCTGTAATGTTGCTGTCCCATGAAATTGATGTGTTTGGAAAACTACGAGGAGTGACTGACCCCGGCCCAGTCAAAAATATCGTGCACAAGAGCTTGCAGTTATCACGGTGTTAGTTTCCGCATTCATAACTTTTCATTTCAATGTCGGTAATATTGGCTGGCACTTCCGACTGGGAGGTGCAAGTGAATTAGCAGCATTCAGCTCTGCGAGAGTCCATCAAAACCTAACCACTTCTTCATGCCTTCTTGATCTTCACGGCAATCTCCCGGTATCAATTTTTATCCCCTTCTACCTCGCCTTCTTTTCGCTTGTAGTACCTTCGTTTTTCAACCAATAGGAACCTTGCTTTTTATTAGATCCATAAATTCATCATATCCATCGAGTTTCTGAACTGCAAGGTCCACCGTCATTGGTTGAGAGGGTTCTACCCTCGCCTGTAGGGAGGTGGAGTCGGTTGGATTGGCGCAATGCGGACGTTTCTTCTCCCCGCCTAGATATTAATATTGAATTTTTCTGTCTCGACCTCTACTCGGGTTGGACTCGACTGTGACGTCATGTGATGTGCTTCTACTTCAGCTATTGCTTCCAAGTTGCTGTGCGCGAGCGCGGACAGATTTCTGGCGGACAAGGCCCACACCAGCATCAGCTGAGAGCATTGAGGGTCACAAGTTATAGAATAGCATTAGCATTTACGCGAGGAAGTCGGACACAGAAAGCAAGATAGCAAGATAACGCCATAGAGGAACAAGGAATGGAAGGAAATCTTGGACATCTAGGTTCGCTTTTTCTACTGCTCTATGTGTTTCCTTCCTCTTCTCTTCTCCGATGTGATCCCCCGCATCCCCTAGTGTTCTCATAAAAAGGCTCTCAGTTCTGTATCTACAGTAAACACCAGCTGGGCAAGAACCTATTTGTCTGTCTGTCTGTGTGTCTACAACGTCGATACATGAATCCGCCTTATTCGTCTGCAGATCCGATTTTGAAAGCTTTCAATTTGTGCTTCAGGCGCATAAGTACGCAACCCGCGTGTGTGGTAACGGATCGATCGCTGTCTTAGCGTCCAAAGACTCGAACGATGGCGAGTTCCCTTCGGTTAATGATTGTCATAACGACCGTGACACTAAGTTCTTCAGATTTGTTAGTAAATGCATTCTGCTGACATGTAGGTCGTACCTGCACTCACAGAGCAAATTGCTGGAATTAGGCAACACTCCGCGACATTCAGACGTTCTTTCGTTGGAGAGATTAGTTAACAGATTCGCTCGGTAACACAATCCCACGATTCAACACCGCTAATACCAGAGCCACAAGACACGATCCTCAGCCTTATCTATCCTCATCTCACCCTCCAACGCTGTTATCTTCCTAACACGCTTCTAACACATCCTCCCATCTCCTCGGCCTTCCAAGTGCCTGCTTTCCAATAAGTTTTCATGTAAATTTTAAGCTTAGGCATTTCTTGTGTCTCAATTCCTGTTACACTGTTATACTAAAAAAAAGTCGCCTACACGAAGCACTGAATTTCTAAGTACATATACCGGTTTTCTACACTTACTGCATCCGTTTGAGTCCAAATGCTATTTAGCTTTTTTCTTTTAAATTTCTGAATTTAAACCTACATGTAACTGAAACAAATCCTTGCAACAGAGTTCATTACCGTAATCACAAGACAGGTGCGTCTAATTCATGTGTTAACAGCCCATTCCTTTTAAAATTTATAGACATTAATACAATCCTCCGTTCCACGCCTAGGTCTCCCAAGTGATAATTTTCCTTCAGATATTCAAAATAAAATGCTGTAGCGTATGCCTCCTTTCTCCCGTGCGTGCTGCATGCCTTGTCCAACTCATTTTCTTGGACGTGATTAGTCTAATACTATTTATTGAAACGCATAATTATTTTATCACCAAAGCAGGTTTCTCCATCCCTCTACAGCTTTCTTCCTCCTAGGTTCATATGTCTGCTCAGTATCCAGTCCTCAAATGCCGCAGCCTGTGTTCTCTTGCGGTGACAGAATTCACATCCATACCGAACGTATGTAAACAGAGTTAATAAATTTAACAGTTCCCAATGTAGACATCATTAGAGTAATGGAATAGACACAAAGCAATTTCCAGTGTCGCTGATATCGGCTGTACACGAGAGAATCCTTCCAGCTTCGCTGGTGGCTATGCAGTAGCAACAGCTGGCCTTACAAATTGCTAATTCCACGCCTCTCAGCTACTAGAACACTGCCAGTAGGTTAAGCGCGCGTACGCCACTTCCTCGATTCTCCCATCATCTTTACTGTAGCAACCGAGAAGCGGAATGGAGAGGAAACTTTTCTTGTGTTAACTCCGGACCTAAAAAATCGAAACCGTGTTGTCCTTATTTGAGACCGGTAAAGAATTACGGTCATCTGAAGAGCTGGAGTGCGTAGGCCCAAGCCATGTTCATTCAGAATGGCATATGCGGACTTGTGATTTGTTTTATGTAATATTAAAATCCTCCCGTTTCGGACAGAGAAGCATTCAATCGCTCTAAGTTACACTGGTCCTTCTCCTAAGGCAAATGAATTCAGTTCACACAATAATGGCCTCTCTTCTGAGACAGATTTTAATAACGTGCTTCTACTACGCCTCAATGTTTCAAGTGGTCTGAACTCGGGCTAAATAGGCGAAAAAATGAATAAAATTATCAAAGAATGCAAAAGGGTAGGTTCGAAATATGGTCCAAAGCACACAGGCCGGTCTTCGACAAATTAAGAATGTTAGCTATTATAATGTTTCTTTCTCAAGGTTCTACTCTTTCGCGTGTGGTATAGTTTGAGAACCCAATACAAATTTAGTTTTATGGTACCGTAACGACAATATGCGATTGTATACTGCAATGTGTGAATGAATTATTGTGCAACCGTGATGTTTAATCACTGTTGATAACCGATGCCTGTTTAAAAGTTGTTGAACCCCAGCCCGTGGCCGCTTTGAAACAGGCCCATCCGTCACCGCAGTGCAAGTAATTGCTCACTGCTGTGCCAAGATTAACGGTTAGAAGGAAGGGTTCTGTCCGTTGTAACGTTCTGTGCCAGCACTTTCTTATGGTTCATGACGAAAACAAACGTGGATATAAACCGTGAATAGTGTACATAGACAAAACATATCGAAGGCCTGCTGACCATTTTTGTCATCAGGCTTTCGATAAAATATTATTGCACGGCGAGAGAGGAAGGTAAAAGTTCTCCCCAGAACAGGCCATGAAGGCCCAGAGGGGAATAGAGGTATAGCTCTACTCTTTCTTTAACCTCGGCGCTAGATAGGGGTGGGTGGTCAACGCAACGCCCTGGCCGCTTTACACCCGGGAATGACCTGGTACCCATTGTACAGGAGGCTGGGTAGGCCCCAGGGCCGGTCTGGACCGGTGCCGAAAATCTCGCTCCCACCGGGATTCGATCCTCGGACCGTCCAGCTCGTAGCGAGTCGCTATACCGACTACGCTATCCCGGGAGAGAGGAAGGTACCTAGCAATAAATTCCATTCTTGTAAACATTGCTACCTTCGTATACTTGTGTTCCTGTGTTCGCCCACTTCTTGAGAAACAAAGAAATAAGCCCACAAAGGGCAAGAAATCAATACCACCTCCTTGCTCCTGGTGTGTCCAACACAGGACACAGTACAGCCTCCTGCGGGACAGCTAGCAGGAAGAACAGGAAACATGAATTTCATGAGACAAGCATAAATGAAGACCGACCTGGTGCAAGTCATTTTTATATTAAACATTCAGAACTGTATTGCACTCAGAATTCAAGCACAGGGATTACTGTTTGTAAAACAGATTTATACATTGGACTACCAATTCGAATTTAAGGACCTATTTTGTGACTTGGTGTAACTTTAATTCTTTAATTTATTGTCATCCTCTTTTACGGCACTTTCGCTTCCTTCAGGAGAGCCTATTAAAACCGTTCCATTTATCTGCTCCTCTGTCTGTCTGTCTGCCTGTCTGTCTGTGCGCTTTCCACAAATCGAGAACTGTTCGACAGATTTTCATAAAATTTTATACTGGAGAATTTTTCGAAACATTAACAGCATGTCAACGTCTATTTACATTGGACAATTCTAACGATCAGTTTACACAAACGTCTGTTTTCTTTTTTTAAGAGCCCCGCAGCAGATGCTACGGACGCACCGCAGCCTTAAGGCTTCTTGTGCAAACCTGTGATAAAGATGAAAGATCCGTTTTTTTTCATTTCTGTATGCATTCCTAGCGTAACTCTTTAAATAGTGATTTCATGCACAATAAAGTATTTCGAGCAAAAGTTGTGAATAGGAGTGGAAAAAACATTTTATGTCCAAAGAATGTTCCATTATGTCGTATGGTTTTCGAGTTAACCGAACAAAAGAGGCGCTACGCCTACATTTCCGACTTCAAGACATACTGAAGAATCGACAATAACCTTCCGAACATACCCCACTCTGAACGAGTGATCAGCTCGTCGCAGAGACCGCTACCTAGCAACACACAACAAACACAACAGACAAACATCCATGCCCTCAGCGGGATTCGAATCCGCAATTCCAGCAATCAGACTGCTGCAGACCTGCGCCTTAGTCCGCACAGCCACCGAGATAGGCAAAAAGTGCAATTTCTGATATAAATTCTGGTTAAGAGTAACACTGTTTTCTGAAAACTTCTCCACGAAAAAAACGTACGCAGCGAATGAGCATCTAGCAATAGGACGCTTTAAATAACTTACATAAATATTTAATTTTCGTTTAATATGCACAGTAACGTTGGAAACTGAATCCTTATTATATACTGCTTAAGAGTTCAATATGTAGTTTTACTTTCCGCCAGTTTGGCTGGCTAATAGTGAGTAGTTGTTTGTGAATTCAGCGTTTAGTTACTGTATGCCTATTTGATGCAAGGTACGAAATGTTCATATTTTGTCTGTTCCCAAAGTTTTGTATTTAAACTTAGTGTAATAGTAATTTTGTATTAGGTAGGCTAGTATTTGTATATAGTTTATAACAAAAATATGTAACACGTAATTAATTATTTGAAACATATTTTATATAAATGCCGTTCGGGCGTTGCCTTTACTGCCGTTGGAGCACTAGCCTGACAGTAGAAGGTGCCATTTTGGGTCCAAACCGTTGCCACTAATCTGGAAGGCAGAAGGCTCTTGGCAAACCTACAGCTATACTGACAATCGGTCACCTGCAAGACAGCTGGAAAGTCAGATGCCGAGAAGTTATGGGGATAATATATAGTACACATTTTGTTTCTTTTATCGCTGTACTGAGCACCGCTGTTGTCACAGAATGTCCCGTCGGTTGCAGGCTTTCTGTTTGAAGATAAAGTAAGTACCCTCTACCTTAGGCAGAAAAAAGTATTGACGTAATTGTCATACAGACTAATGAGTTAACAGTTTTTACAAATTGTACTGAACTTCTTCTATACCCACTACTTTTCTTTCGTGTGGGTTTAAAATAAAATTGTACGAGAAGTTGAACTTTCAAATACGTGTTGTAACAGAATTGGTATTTCATGAGTTGTTCTATCATTGGCTGCCCGTGGCGTCAAACCTGACTTAAAATATATTTCAGGATGTCTTAAAATAATATTGTTCTACTGATTTAGGTGAAGATAGTCAGAGAGGTCGTGCCATATCTCAGGCGGTTAGTTGTCAGCTTCCCACCAAGGAGGTCTGGGTTCAATCGGAGGCCATTCATTGTGGGATTTTTTGTGGAGAGGGCCTCACTGAAAAAGTTTTTGTTTAGTGTTTCAGTTTTCCCTTGTCAGTTATCAATTGTTGAGACAGTCACCAGTGTTTCGTGTTCATGTCAACATTAAATAAGCGATGCACCAATTAGAGTCTGCTCTTCCGGAGAGACATAACGTCACTCCTCGTCGAGAATACAAAAATAGTCGCACACCATCGTAGTCGAGGACCTCACTGATCTCATAAAGGGCTTGCCTTATATCTGTGGGTGGACTTAGAACACTTACCGGATTTGTATACTAGGCTATACAAGTACGAAATGAAGCACACTTTTTTACTTATATAAATTTGAAGAAAAATCATTTGTCATGTATTAGTACACTTTATTTTGTAGCCTTATTCTATTTTCGAGGTTTAATTTATGTCATATCACGACCTTGTAATTAGAAGAGAGGAAATGCAGTGTACTCCACTGTGTACTGAGAATAAATGTAAACTTACACATTGTCCAAATTCGTGATTTACTTAGCTTTAATGCTGGTCTGTTGCAAATATAAACTCGAGGATTTTGGTCTTCTGGCATGCTATGCTGTATATCGGGTAATTTAACATTTCCCGAACTTTCGAAGGAACGTAGCGTAGTCATTTTCTAGTGTTGGCAGATACTATAATAATTCTGCTAGGGCCTACCAACACTTAAAGTTGAAGGGCCTACATCCTTTCAAATGTCAGGATATGTTAATATCGCCTGCTACACAGCGTAACCTCCCAGAAGACCAGAATCGTCAATATCAACGCTGTGGAAACTTCAAATCTTGCAAACATACGTTTATATGTCAACGCTAATCGTGCTACTGAATAGCACGAGCTAATATTCATTGCACTAGTTGGACTATGAAACCCGTTTCTCTGTTGCATGCTGTTTAAGTGTAAAGCAAAGCCGTACAGCCACCGAATGGACATAAATGATCAGGGCAGAGTTTGTACCGATCCTGGTATTGCATGAAACACGTAACCACTGGGCAAACTCTTGCAGCCAGACCTCGACATTTCTTGGGAGGAGGAATTTACTTTAATCTTGTCGGCTTTCAAAAACACGCCATCATCCTGTCCTTTTTCTTTACTCCATTTCTATTTCCTGTAGGAAGTATAACAAAGATAGTTCCAGTCACCGGGAAAGGGTGAGTGAATGAGAGAGAGAAGAGTATTATATCTTGCAGTCTTTTTTCCCTTTCCATCCTGTTTCTGCTTTCTTGCTTCTGAGGCTGTCTCAGCAATTTTCAATTTTCTTCTTTTTTCCCTCCCCCTTCCCTTCCCCCTCCTTTTTGTCCGTGGGGAGAATTAAAAACTCCTGACATGCTTCGCCATCGTTTCTCAGTACAAAAGAAAGGGCAGCAGCATCTAGTGGAATGTCAAAGACATGCACAAAGAAAACTGCTATGAGACAACGGAAATAAACCATTAATACACTGGAATAACAGCGAAGAATCGAAATATTAGATGATCTAGAGAGGGCAAGCTGTATCGATGTGAAACCGTACCCGGTACTCAAATTGCGTCCTGTCGTCCTGCTTTAAGCTCTGTCCTTGGCTAGGTCAAGTACGGATTCCACAGCTTGGGTACAAATCACTGTTTATTTCGGAAGTTAATAAGTGTTGCTGGTTCGATTCCGGGCAGGGGTACGATTTTTCTCTTTTCTAAAGCGTCCAGAACATCTCTGGAGCCCGCGCAGCTTTCAATTTTGGACGCTTTCCAGCAGTAAAGCGTCCGGGGCATGAAGCTAGCCACTCATCTCCATCTAGTGCCGAGGTTAAGAATGGGTGGAGTTATAAATCCGCTCCTCTGACTTCATAGCATACAAACGGACATTACTTTACTCAACACCGTTAACACAGTTGGATCGTAATTAATACACGAGCTTTTATGGTATATTAGCTCTTCAGTCCTTTTGATCCCATGATTTTATAAAGTCATGCTCAGAAAGTGGTCGCTATTATATCTACTGGCCTCCTGTACCCATAACAGCCAGTATAAGCCTATATACACGTATGTTTGGCATGCAAGCTCGTGTGCGCAAGTGTTAAATAACTCATCTCCTTCTCTCTGCTTTACAATCCACCAGTGCATCAAGCGGCCACTGTTCGGGGCTACAGAGGTAAACAGTGGTGCAGGTGTCATATTCGCTCCTTATAAAATCAGTTTAGTATGACTGATAACATTCGTTGTGGTTGATGGCAGTGTGTGTGTCAGTATTGATGTGATATACAACAACGGGATGAACTGCACAAAAATTTGAATTGTCACGGTCAATACGCGTGCCTGTGCACGTTTAATTGCGGTTTGTAAATTTTGAAACATTATATCAATGTCCTTAATCTTACACATCAAATCAGGAAATTTCCTAGGAATTCTTAATGGATGCTACAATAGCTGCAAGTATATAATAATACATTGACGTAATCAATATATTTAAGTTACATAAATCTTCGTGAAAAGACGTGGGCCCCATAGCAGCTCTACTCCACAAATACCAACTTAAGGACTTTGCATAGAAACTGGTAAACTTAGAAACAGTTTTTAGTGTTAACTAAATTTTGACACCACGAACATAATTAGAGTTTCGAAAATAAGTGTGATAAGTGTCCCTTTCTTAAAACACGCATACCGTGTATAATAAACTTTTTATGGCTAGGTTTAAGTGGCTTATACATTTTTCTAAATCACTGAGTCAAATAAAACTACATAAACTACAAAATTTCCGAGATGTCATAAAGATTATCGTATAAGTTTACCGAATGCTGTCAGAGTACAAAATTTACCTCTCCACTTAACATACGTAGTTGCAAGTGCTTTTACCACAGACCAATGGAAGTCATAAGCGCGTTTATAATACAGCTACATCGTTAATTTAAAAGATGAAAAAGCGTAGGACTAGAAAATTTATACTCTTCACCAAGTTTTGTTAGGATGGGAAGAATGAGATGTGTAACACGCATGGGAGATTCGAGAGATGTATAGAGAATTTTAGTCAGGAAACCCGAAGGGGAAAAACATTCGGGTGTTATGTGCGTAGATAGGAGGATAATACTGAACTGGATGTTAATAAACAGGGTGTGTCGGTTATACTGGATTCAGCTGGCTCGGAATAGGGTGCTGTTGCCAGCTCTAATGAGCACTAATGAAAAGAATGTCCTTAAAATTCAGAGAAACTCTTGACCAGGTGATGTACCAACAAGAAAGACTCGAATCTGAGTTCGTGTTTAACTGAAAACCACCGAGCTGGTGCGTCCTGTTTTAAAGGGTCTGTCGTTAAGACTGTAAACACACCCTCGTGCCGTCATGACATAAAACAGTCCTATTACATTTTAGCATCACTAACTATCTAACTAACTCCATGGAGCGTAATCCTTCTTGAGAAGCTAATAGATCTACAACTAGAAAAGAAATTCCTCGCATTTTATGGAATCCGTACATTCCAAGCCGGGTTCACAAATCCCACCATTTGTTCCTTTTCTGAGCCAGATGAATTCATTCCATGCTTTCCCAGCCTATTTATTTAAGATCCATTGTAGTATTGATCCTCCCATCCACGCTTAGGTCTTCCAATGCAGTCTCTTTCCTTCAGTTTTCCTACCAAAAATCGGTATGCATTTCTGTTCTCCCTCAAGCATCCACGTGCACCTCCCACCTCATTTCTTCATGATTTGATTACCCGAATAATATCTGGCGAGGATTACTTATAATGGAGCTCCTCCTTTTACAGTTTTCTCGAGCCTGCTGTTGCTTTCTCCCTGTAGACCAAAATATTATCCTCAGCACCAGTTTTCGAAGGCTTACAGACCATGTTCTTCCCTTAATATGAGAGACCAAGTTTCACACTCGTACAAAACAACAGGAAAAATTGTAGTTCTCTATATTTTAGTCAGAGTTGGGTAATGGGTAGATAAAAGATTCTGGATCGAATGGTAGCTGACCTATTTCCAACTCTGCTGCTAATGCCTTCGTGCATGCAGTTTGATTTGTTATTGCCATTTCCAAGCATTCGAACTTGGCCACATTCTCAAACTACTCATTACATATTTCTATGTTATGATGTATCCAGCATTATGTTGACGAGACATGAACGTACACTTATGTTGCTGACCATTTGCGTCCATACCAGCCTCCTTAGCAGTGAGTGATAAAGGAATTTTGTTTCTGTTTGTAGTATGGGCCCTACATATTTTCGCCCAGTAAACTACCATCAGCTAGACACGGTCTAATGTGTCGCATTCACTGCTACTTAGCATAGGGAAGGAATTAAATAATAGAGAAAATGAAGGAAATTGCAGAAGAAAGAAAGAAGAACGAAAGAATATCGGGACCCTTCGGTGTGCGATGCTGGGGGCCTAGTGGGTGGGGAGGAGGGGTAATCAGGCTATTCAGTGTCAGGAGGACCCGTCGCTTGCGTACGTCGAAGTGAGAGGGCTGTTAAAGCAGCCAGGCTGCGGTGCGTAATATCTGGCCTGCAAGGAAACTGATTGACATGTAATGTGGATCTGAGATGGTACCGAATGAACCGTGCTTGGAGAGCTACACATTCCGTGAAGTGGTGGAGTCTGCTGTCTGTCCACGAGTCGCGTGTACAGGCACTGCCTTTCATTCATGTGAAACACTTTACGGCGCGAGCAACTACAGGCTGTTCAGCAATTCACCTTATAATCGCACTACGTTAGGCGCCATAACGTAAAAACAGCACAAACAGCTTATACCATGCTGCTGCTGTTGCTGATAATGAATTTTTCAGAGCCTTAATTTTGATATTTAGCATTCCTAGCATCTTAAGACAGCTTCTGAGAAGTACAGAAGAGATATGAAAATCGCAACGTCGTAAATGAAAACCATTCTAGGACGCATGTGCAGGTGTTAATAGCTCCTCCTGTTTATTGCTATTCCGCCATGTTTCGGTCCTCCCGTGTCATCACGGGTTTCAGGGGAATCATTCACCTTGACAGTAATCTCTTAAGCAATTATTTATGTTTTATTATCTTCGTTGTGTGATAAAATTTTCTTAAAAATTGCTTATTTGTAGCCTGTTTTAATGTATATCACTGTATTAAATATGCAGTACTTCAGAAAGTTTTAAAATATAACATATATAACAAAACATAAATCAGTGTTTAATACATTCATGTAAACTTTATTAGCACTACTGAAACGTGTACAAATGTCTTCCCTAATGAAAGTCCATAAGGAACGAAACACTTTGGAACAGCAAAGAAAGGAGGTTCTATTAAACACTCATACACTTGTACTTCTGTGGTTTTTATTTGCAGCATTGTAATTCAGATATACGGTGGAACGTGAACCAGTGCATACAAATCACGCTGTCGTGTATATCGTTACACCCTTGTACGAGCAAGTGCTGGCACGCCGTTCTGCACAGTTCGTCACTCCTCGTTACACCCTTGTACGAGCAAGTGCTGGCACGCCGTTCTGCACAGTTCGTCACTCCTCGTTACACCCTTGTACGAACAAGTGCTGGCACGCCGTTCTCCCACAGTTACGTCACTCCCCTCCACGTTTACACCCTTGAAAATACGAAGCAAGTGCTGGCACGCCGTTCTGCACAGTTCGTCACTCCTCGTTACACCCTTGTACGAGCAAGTGCTGGCACGCCGTTCTGCACAGTTCGTCACTCCTCGTTACACCCTTGTACGAGCAAGTGCTGGCACGCCGTTCTGCACAGTTCGTCACTCGGAATGTGCGAGCAGTAGACAGCCTTATTGTATGACTGCCTGTTGTGATACGTATTTGCTATGGTTTTACAAGACATTTCAAGCCGAAAATAAGGTCAAAATAACTGCTTTTAACTTTATAATATGCCTTTGTTTACTGCATCTTCCAACACACTTCACACCAGTTCATTTAAATTATGTAAATCATGTTATTATGGCATAAGCTGTCAGTGCATTTGTCTGGTGTAACTACAAGAAACCTTCGTCAGAATAACCGGTAGTCCGACCGAGGTTAGGAGCGGGCCGTCAGTAATACGATTTCATACTGAAAATGTAAAGAGTTAGCCTTATGAACTGGGTAAATAATTAGCCCCTGAAAATAAGTGGAACTCGCATGAACACGTTGTGCAAGCACAAATATTCTACTTATGGTTACTTCTTTAGGAACTCTTCATATGACACATGAAATTATTTTTGGATACAAATCACGTACAAGTTAAATGTAACGTCCTTTCTGGCTTGTGGCTTGTGGCGTAGGAATAAGGCCTGCCGGGTCCAGGTTTGTCCATCCGCAAGAATCCCAGTTCCTCAGGTGTGAACAAATGAGAACTGTATGGAGGGGCAATATCAGGCACCACCATCGTTTGGAGATCATGTTGCATTGTTGGTCCCCTCTGTCAGCCATCACTGTAGTCTTCAGTTTCATCGGCTGCAAAATAGCAAACCTGCCTAATGGATGCTGGCGTACAAATGTCACTGCGGAACGAGCACAAGCCGTGTTTGATCATAGGCCTGCTTCCAGGCTTTTGTCACAACAGTAACAACTAAAACAACACGATTCTGGAACATGTTATGTTCTGTGTTTTGAAAGCATAGTTGAATTTGGACTGTAGACAGTATAAACTTTAAAGTACTAAAATACTGTAGCCCTGCATGAAGTAGGCACATGTACCTAGACAGGACAAATCGGGAAATGTACACCGCTGTAGGTGACTGGTGTTGGTACTCATGATCATCCGACAATAACAGGTGGACACTGTGTGACATTGCCCTGCTGAAAATTGAAAGATTGTAAGAGCGGAACTAATGGAGACAGCTTGTAGAAGGAACGAAAGATAATAAATATCACACGGCCACAGTAGCACAGAGCCTGAATGGAGGAAGATGAAAGCGAAAAGATTGATTGATCGGGGACTGATGGATGATAAGTGCACACTTGTGTAGTTCATTACTTCATCCCATTGGCACTAGTAAGCCCCATATGATTGAAGGTTGCGCTAGAGCAATTCTGCTCTTATATTAAAAAGCAAACATTTCGGTATAAAATGTATAGTTCCATTTTTCTTTCTGTATGGGTGTGTAGTTTTTCTTTTGCGCCCTAAATGGAGGATGTAGATTGAAGGTATTTGAGAACATAATTCTGCAAAAAGCATTTACAACTAAGAAAGAGGAAGTAAGAGGACGGCGAAGGAAACTACATTTTCAGGAGATTCGAAATTTGTACTTTTCATGAGTCATTATTAAGATTATCAAATCAAGCAGGATAAGATCAGTGGGGCATATAGAACGCATTCTAAAGGTAAGAAGTTCGTATGCAGTTCCTTTACCGGAAAACCACTTAGGAATGTAACGACTAGATAGAAAGGTCATATACAGTTGAATGTTAATTGGAGAAAAATGATGTGTTGCTTGTAGACTACCTCGTAGATTCTTCTGGCTCGGAGTATTGCCAGCAGGAAGCACTTATAGACGCGGTAATTATCTTTCGAGTACCATAGAAGCCGAATTTCTGGACTACCTAGGCTTACGCTATATAGTTTCTATCTTCTGTTTTTGTAAATGTGCGTTATTTTCTTTCTTTCTCTCCCTCTTTCTTTGCTTTGCAGTTTCGTTTTCCTTTTTTGAATGTTCTTTCCTTTTCCTTTTTTTGAATGTTCTTTCCTTTTTCTTCACTTTTTTCCTTTCTTAGACATACTTTGTTTCCTCACTTTACTTTCGTACTCTCCTTTCATATTTCTTTATTCCTTTTATCTGTCTTCCTCTTTCCTTCTTTTCATTTCTCCCTTCTGTTTATAGCCTAATTTTCCTTACAGAAAACTTCAATCACACGTCGATTTCCTACACTTAGACCGTTGCACTGCGCTCCTGTGTCGCTATGCAGACGAAGCAAATAAATGTCATTTCCTCTGGTGTCACAGGCTGATATTAGCTGTGCACACTGCTGCTTGAGACATTACTCTCCAGAATGCATTCTGTAGAAGTACGTTACATGCTAGTCACTCTCGATTGAGTTTCGGTGCAAGAACCGAATCAGAGATCGGGCCTCAAATGCATCCGTTCGTAACCCCGAGAATTTATTTTGATCATACGACTTCAAAAATTCTTCGAACCTCAGATTTATGGCAGGTTTTGGAATTAGTGGGGTTGGATTCCAACTCTGAGAAGAACTGTAACTTAGAGCTATCACGCGCCCATGGGCCCCTATTAAAACACCTCACACAAGTTTCCTATAAATGATGTGATCTACGTGAACCCCATATATTACGAACAAAACCGATATCGACGGAGTTTCACAGACGTTAAATCTCTCAGACGTACAAAATATATGGTTTTGCAGTGGGTTCTGACGTTTATTGCAGTGCTGCCAATACAAATAGGTGGGTGACATTGTTTGAAGAGAATGTTAAACAATAATGTATCGAATTCAATTTATGTGTATTTCAATAGGTCCACTCATAGCCGGAGTAACTGCACCTGCAAATGTGTTCGCCGCTGCAGTGTACATTCCTCAAAAGCTTTCTTTGCAAGTTTGCATTTATCTGTTCACGACAAAACTGCTTACTAAAATAGTTTTATTCCTTCTTCAGTCTGTCCCTTCTTGTAGCACTCTTTTTTCGAGGAAATGAGGTTTTAAAAATTAGCAGAATTGAAAAGATTTAACGCTTACAATGAGTACACAGTTTCCACATGGGATCTTTGCACCTTGTTATTCTGAACTCTTCTGAATAACGTTAGTGCAGACATTCACAGTATTAAACACAACTTTTTATATGATATTTTCTTTTGTTTGTCAGAAAATGACTGTTGAACAATACACGTTATTTCGCATACAGGTCCTGACCTTGTTTGTAAACAATACAAACTGTTTATTACATAGAATGTAAGAGATACGCGTATACTTTGACATAACTCGTAACTTCCTAATTTTAGAGAAAAATGTGTTGTTAATAACCCAAATTATTTATTATTGTAAATTAGACAAATAACTTCAGTTTAATAATCTACGTCAGGGTAACGTCTATTTGTAACACTGTATTGAGATGCAATTTGCTCACTTGCTAGCGTGTTGGACTCATGCCTGCATGGTCGTAGTTTGGATCTCTTTTCCAGAAGAACCTGTTTAATTACGTTAGAGTACATTATTAGTACTAGTATTAGTAGAAGTAGTAATAATACGTCAAATTAAAGATTACACAACTGCCATAGTTACTCGTGCATTTCTGACTTTTTGGAAATCAGCTGGAACTTTCCCATATTTTTTGCACTGGAAGAAGGTCCCACTGTTCAGTACATTGAAATAAGTAAGGTTAATTTTATGTTAGCATGAAATAACGCGATATTTTGAACTTGAATATTTTTTCTTCATAAAATATGTTACCGATTTGTCGACATGTTACATACCTAACGTTAATATTCACGAACAACGTGGATTGTACAATCTAGTTACAATCTAGTTTCTGACAGTTAATTCGGGCAAGAATAAAATTATAAACGAAACAAAACCCTAAACCTGGGGTAGATTGACAGGAATCAGACAGAGGAAGATTTCTGATTGAAGGACAGAAAAGCAGCAGATACGACCAGAGCAGACAGTGATAAATAGATGAGACAGAAGGCAGAAGACAGTCAGATGTACTGGGGGAGCACACCCCGCCTTTCACATGTAACCAGCTCGCATTGTTCTAAATTTACCGACATACCAACATACGTAAGTTATAAACACACACAAATAGGCTACTGCAACGTAGCTTCTGTATGCAGAACACACACCTCCTTGCGCTTGATATCTGATCACGACGACGATGATGATGATGATAATAATAATAAAGAATTAGGTGAATTTACTGCATTATGAGAACACGCGTGTGAAGTGTGATTAAATACCTTTCTCTAATGCCTTTGACTGTCTTAAAGACTGCCTCTCTAAGCAACTTATTTGATACAGGACGTACATCTAGCTAATAAGATCTTGATAAAGCCATACTGGACTCGAAAATAACGAGACAGTAAATAAAATAAAGGATTTAAGACGACAAAAGAAACGTAGGGGCCGGTTCAACTCAGTGCAGACAAACCGTATATGCCTATAGCCAGAGGTGCAGAATCCCAGGCGCCAGGTCGCCCAGGCGACTAAAATGTTTACGGTGGCGCCTAATGTTGCTGGAACGTCAGTATGGAACTTGCTTCATGTCACCCTTCTTGCACCTGGAATTTTGAAGTGGCTATTAGATTTTGGAAAATTTGTGCACCTCTGCCTAGAGCCCAGTTATTTTTATATTCTCGTAGCTGTACTACTTTGATAACCTTAATGAGTAGGACAATGGGATCGTTTCATGTTTAAAGACATCTCCTCAAAGGCATACCCACATTTGTAGCCGCGAATTGGTTTGTATTAGTTCTTGTTTCTTAGTTCACTTAACGACGGTTTCTTCACTGCGTAGGTTGTAGAGGGCCAAACAGGAGGAGCATTGAATTGGTGGCTTGGTTTAATACCTCCGCTTTTTTAACTGTAATTGTTACTACTGAATGCAATGATCGATTGGAACTAGGTGGAAGGAAATTGTCGTGACCCATTTTGTAGAGCTGTTTCAGCATTGAATTGCGCTAACAGAGCACAACAGTAAAAATCTCCGGTAAGGGTAGCAGGCATCAAGACCAAGAATCTGACGCCAGACCTTCAAGTTATAAAGTAGATTAAACCGGCACGATTAGTGCAAAATTTAATTATTTAGAACAACTTCGCGAAAGCACTTTCTGTTAAGTTTTCAATTAGCATATCTCAATGTCAGACTATAATTTAGCCTATCTTGAAAGCTAAACTCTTTCTAAAACCTATCCTGTCAAAACCAACAAGCCGAGTAACTTCCTAATTAAATAACAAGGTTAATGTTAGTTTACTCTGAGAAAGAGGACTTAGGTTTAAAATAGTCCTTTAGTCTAATATTCTTAGGATCTTTTCCAAGAAAATATGCTCGAATATTTTCAGTCATCACATAACCGAATATCTATTGTTGCTGCATTCATGACCCCTCACATGCCAACTTCAGCACTTTGCAGACTGATTTTTTCTACGTTACCTACATTCCGTAAAAAGTGTTTCTAGCTCACACAAAACGGACCCCGTGTCTATTAGTAGAGACCATTCCATTAGTGCCACTTACGGAAACAATAGGTTTGTTATAAGAGTAATTTTAAACACAAACTCGTTGTATGGCAAAGTGCAGAGTTTCCTAATTTTACAGCAGGTGGTACATATACTTACCACTGGACTTTAACTGGTAATAATCTGCTTACGATGGAAGATAGTGAAAGAGTGCAAATAAGTGTAACTCTGTGTACTGTGGTACATATACTTACCACTGGACTTTAACGGATAATACTCTGCTTACCATGGAAAATAGGGGAAAGAATGCAAATAAATGTAAATTTGTACTTTCTGTGCATGCAGTGCATAAAATGACGCACAAAGAAAGACCTTGTCTGTCTAGTAGTCCGAAATATTGAGTTCGGTTAAATTTACAATTGGTTACCTACATTAAAACTTGTCTAGAAAATTTAATTTTGGTTTGCATCAGTGCAATAAAAACCCACTCTTCATACCGAAATTTCTACTTATTTGAACGGCCTGTCGTTATATTACACACTGGTGAATAACTCGTGTAATATAAAATTGAATTAACATCTAAGCACTTGACGAAAAAAAGATGAATGCTTTGTTATTCCATAGGCCTACCGTGGTGGATGTACTGCAGTGTATAGCAATATGTTTGAAACTGCAAGGGATGGTTTTGAAGGTGAACGTATGACAAGCACAGGCATAAGGCACTAAATCCATGAAACTGAGTCTTCCTTCACAAACTAATAGTCGCTCAGCTACTGAAGAAATCCCTTCACTTTCGATGAACCCGAAAATTCATTCCGTACACAAAGACCCCCCCCCCCCCCCGACCGTATACTGAATCAGTAACTTCAAACCCCCCTTTTTAACGTACGTTCCAATATTATAAATGCATCTACGGCTAAGTCTACCAAGTTTTCTCTTCCGTTCAGGCTTACACTTGGAACGCGTCTTTTCCGAATTCCTTCTTCTGTTTTAAACGGAAAGGAGCTGAAATTTCAAGAAATTTCGCTGTATAGGCGGTGTAATTACATGACTAGCGACATGTTCTTTGGTGCGGGGGAAGGGGCACAGTACACAGGGTAAGCTTTTGAGTAGGTAAACATTGCCTTACGTCATAATTTTTATGATTGGAGGTACAGACGAGTAGCTAGTAAAATCTAGAACTGTTACTTTATTTTTGTCCGCGTTAAGTAACTTACATAACAATGTGAAATGCAAGAAAAATATGTATCATTGGGCTGAGGTTTTGTTCTACTTAACAGTTTGCTGCAGTAGGTTTGTATCTTCAGTGAAATAACTTTACAGCGAATTATGTAACATATAAAGCAACAAGGAAGGCGTCTGTAAATATGTGCGCTCCGGAGTATAGTGTGCCTGCACGTGCCTACCCGTTTTTAACAGGTAGTTCTCCATGTTGCATAAAACATTCTTCCTACAATATGTCTGCCATATGCACCAATCATAACAGGCGGAGTCATATCAATATCATATAGTGCTTGTTATTGGTCACAGCTTTCTTTACTCCGTATACGGCACATTCCCCCCTTCCCTCCACACCCCATATTATATCATAACAGCATGTTATTGGCTGGCGCTTCTAAAGAACGCGAATCTCTCATATTCTCCCATCCCTGCGTCAGTTCAATATCCACGTCACCCCCGCCCCCATGCAACCCCAGCAAACGGATCAATACCTTGGGCTTTATACTTCTTGCGGAAGAACTGTAGCCCGAATATCGACGGCTGTCGTCCCTACACACGCAGCATCCTTCATGCCCTATTCTACAAAACATCATCTTCGGGTTAGTTCTCCGTCCGGCCGGCTAGTGCCGCTTATAGCGTTGTATCCTATGACGTAGGCAGTCCATATCATATTCTATAACGCTATTGGCTACTGCTTGGGTGGCGACGTTGTTGGTTGGTTTATTAACCGGCGCAGAGAGCATCTTGAAGTATTAAAACACACGCGCGCAGCGCTACTTAGCGACACAACTGCATGCATTCCACACAGGCAGCACATTTACTTACCTCACACACGGTCCTGTGGTTTTCAGCTCGCGCTGATGTCTGTGGTGTGGCGGCGACGCTTCTCGCAAGCACACGGGGTGCCCAGCCAGCCGGCAGGCGAGCATGCTGACTGACTGACTGAGGCGCAGGGGCTGTCACTACCGACGGGGCTCTGCTTCACATTAACATGCACACCGTAATCAATAGAGAGAAACTACATAACACAGAAACGACTTGCGTCTGGCACCCGCCCACGATCCTTAGACACAACTACAAAAGTTTCGGGCACAAGAGACAGGGGAGGGGAGAACTGGGTATTCGCACTGTATAGTACTGCATTTGACTGCCGAAGACATCAGTGTCTTATCGTTAATGTGGAAAACAAAACACGAAGGACTCAAGGTTCATGCACCCCTCTGCCTCCACATACTCCTTGATTCTGCTAATTGTTTCTGTTGAAGTGGTTTCGCCTGATTTCTTCCACTGATATGCAGTTTGGTTTGAATCTCTGGCACATGGGCCAAAACACTAGACCAAGGTTACGCCTGTAACAAAAAGAAAGAGAAACCTGGCAGAATCATTGGCGCCACGTCACAGGCTTTTAAACCGTAAAGCGTCGCCCGCGGCTCTGCTGATACGGAGATGAAGTAGTACATTGATGAATCAATTGAACAAGAGCGATAACTGCCTTTCTAGTTTTATTGCGATAATGGTCAATAAACGCCAAGTAGCTACTTAATTAGATGACGTTATCGTGTGGTGGTTAGTATACTTCCATATATTTGGGGAGGTCACAAATAAGGCTCTCGACGCGAGTGTCGCCTTGTCGTAGTTCCTCCAGGTAAATGTCTGATGGCGTCATACAGCAGGCTAAGACCGCTCCTTTCTCTGATTTAACATTCATTATTTACAGTTATTGTACCGAGCAAGCCGGCTCTAGGGGTAATATTTCTGACTTGTATTCTGGAGGTTGGTGGTTGGATTCTTGGCCGATTGTCAAGAAATTAAAATAAATGTTCTATTTTCAACTGACATTTTTGAAAGTCGAACGTATTAAGACAATAAATAATATGGAATGGATTACTGTACACTCCACGTCACCTTAACTGCATTAAATAATATACTAAACATTCTGTGAGGTTTCTGTGTCTTTCTCATTCTTTCCAATGAAAACTTTGAGATAGAACCTCAGATTAGGTAAAGATTGTGTCCTTCCACTTCTCTTTTATTTATTACTCCATTATTATTGTACCATTCGACCCTGTATAATCTGAGCTACAACCAGCGTCGTCAAATAAATCATGCGCAGAAAAAATAAGCAAATCCAATGAATCCTACAATTCGATATTGCATGAAATATGTTTTAAGAAGTGCTTTAAATGACTCGGTCTACGTAACCTACAGCGCTTTATTCAAAATTTGTTAGTTAGTACTTTAGTTATCAAAAAGTTTGTAGAACACCAAGCTTTGTTACCGTGTTTATGAAATCTCTCCACTGTCCTCAGCCGGTAGAATCTTATTCATCACTTATGTTAATAAAACAGTAAGGTTTGTTTCCGACATCGTGATCAAGTGACCTGCTGAAGGGATCTTTTCAAGATAGTCATTTAAGAAAGCTTATGATTCGGCATTGGTAGCAATTTCCTTTATTTTTGTTAATTTCTTCTAAGATATGTTTATAACAAAAGAGGCCCAAGGCTAAGAATTGACTGTGCTACCTCAAGCGGAGGCGAAGGGGAAGTAACATATTGTATATACTTCCCTTGTCCTCCGCTTTAGGCAGTACTGTCGATTTCAACGTTTTGTTTCTTACTTACACGTGCTAGGAAGCTTTAGGTTTTGACGCGTTGCTTATGATTTATTACCTCCGAAATAAATTTCCCAGCATCAAGTATTAGTAAGTAAAATTTTTAATCTTTACTAAGATTAAGATGCTGTAGCTTTGTGCGAATTATTTGCACCGGTACCACTAGTGATTTATAAATGAAGGAAGGGCGACCTAGAATAAAACGTTAAAACTGCTTATGTTAAAAAAAACAATATGACACATTGCTGCCAACCGTATTGTTACGGCTCTGTCCATTTTGTGTTTAAAAATTGGCTTTACGGTAATGAGCCAATGTACATAATATATATTGTGATATTTCATTTAGTAATTTTATAGAAAATCATGTTTATATATTTTGGCCTCTTTTATAGCCACATAAACGTGGAAAGTATTTATGTAAATAAGCAACGTTTTCTTTTCAGGGGGGATAATATGATCGGTGCATGTAACACACAGATAAGTTGTGGGAAATGTAGGATATAAAAACTTAAGTGGGGAAACTAAAGCTTATGTGAAGTAACCGAATTAAGTAAAGTTCTTCTTCAGATGGAAATTTCATACACTTTATGGAACTCAATGGGTTCATTGCCGTGTTTATAATAGGCCCGCCACTGGTTCCTATTCTAAACTCGATGAAAACAGTTTTCTATAAGCTTAATTTTAATATTATACTTCCACCTACCGCAGGCGTGTAAGGGATGATAGTATTAGGATGGATCTTAAATTAACACGGTGTGAAGTTTATGAAATGTATTTACCAGGCTGAGGGTAGGGTCCACCCTGAAGAAGGCAGAGAACTTTCAGGTTCTGCAGCAGGCATTGAACATTTTACTAGCTGCAAGGCTGCTGTTAGCTTCTGAAGAAAGACTTCGCCCCGTAAGGCTGTCAATTGTGAGTTTCTGATTCTGGTTAAAAAGTCTTTTGTTTTAACCCTTGACGTTCAGCAAGCAAACAACTGAAAAAAATCATAACAAACCTGCGAGAGTGATTTTCACTATGCTCTGAGATCGGGCACTCTCCCAGAAGCTAACTGGTTTAGCTGACTCACAGCATGGGAAACAATGTGTGATGTAGGTGCCAGAGTATTTAAGGGCGTCTGTACCTCATCCCCAGCTGGCATATATCATCCTCCCTGGCAGACAAGCTCGCTGCTGGTCAGCCAATTTCATAATAGCGTCTCGTGTTATATGGCCCAGCATTAGCACGGGAAGTGCGTCCTGCGTTATAACAATTCACCGTCTGCTACTCCAGTCATACTCAACTGTGGCGGACCCTGTCGCTTGAGGCTTGCAGGGACATGCCTACTGTAAGCAGTATTGTCAAGGAACAGTGCCATTCTTTGTTCTTAAATTAGGAGTAGCAGACATTGAATGTGGTGTAAGAACAATACAGATGTTACTAAAGTTGAAGCAGCGAGAAGTACGTTTTTACAGCTGTGAACATTTGTAGTAACTAACGCCATGAAGCTGAATTCTTCTTCAGCAGCTAAGACTCGCTGAGCTGGTGAGGTAACTAAGAAACACGGAGTTTATTACCGCGTTCACAAGACCCCACCATTTGGCCATCACCAGAAACCCGCCGAATCCAGTTCAGTTCCTCATATACTATTTACGTAAGGTCTATTTTAATATAATCTTCCCTTCTACTTCTAGTTTTCCCGAGTAGTTTCTTCCCCTCAAATTCTGCGTCAGTATGTTTTTAAGTTTTCATCTCTCATATACTTTCATACTCGTGTATTCGATAACGCTGATAAATAAGAAATATTCATAAATGCAATAGCCTGCGTAACCGTGTAGTGCTATTAACCTGGTCTGTGAGATTTCCAACCAACTGAAGTAATTCACGTTGCACTGAAATAGCAGGTAGTTATAAGAGTGATGACGTCATAAACGGTAACTTAGTTTAATGTACTCGTATAATAACTATCGACTATTAGGCCTAATAAAGACCTGAAAAGATTACTTACTAGTCTCATTTGTCGTTCAGTCAGTCAATGATACGTTACTTTGTTAAGTCAGGCCATAAGTTCACACATCCAACTATTTAGTATATCAAAAGGATGTTAGTTGAGTCAGGCAGCTGCTTTACGTAGGCTTAATTTCCAAGTAACATGTAACCCAAATTCATAGCAATATTTGCACATACTGCCCAGTACGTGACTTTTCTTCCAGCATTTATAAGTTACCTGCTTACAGAATAGGATAGTGTATTCTTAGAATGTGTCCTATTTCACACTGGTGTTGCTTATAACAGTGACGTACAGACATAGAACGTTTTGTACTCGTATATTATTTAATGCAGTTAAGGTGACGTGTTGTGTGTATTAGTCCATTCTACATTATTTGTTGTCCGAACAGTTTTGACTTTCAAAAATGTCAGTCGGAAAATGAACATTTTCTTTGATTTATTTCTTTAATTAAATTTATGATTTTTGCTTTATTTATTTATGGTCTATTTAACGACGCTGTCAGTAGCCCAGTGTTGAATGGCAAGTAAGTAATGAGTAATAAATTATGGAGAATGCTGAAGGTGTCGGTCGCGGCATAATGGGAGGTGCTGTGCTGGCATTTGCTTGGACAGATCTCAGGATAGTTGGTGCTTGACCGAGATTAGAACTGTGTACCTCCCAAATACAATTCACATTCGTTACCGCTTGAACCAACGTGGTAGGTATAGGGCACTACTAAAAGGAATTTTTGTCTGTATTACCATGGGTATTATGTACAGTTACTTTTACAAAATAAAATTGAACGTAAGAAAGGGGCATGAGTTCTTACATTTAACGAAAATAATCTTAACTTGGTCAATTATCCGTTCAAGTATTTGCTTCAGATCCCCTATTGGGCCTGTAGCTGCGATGATGTCAATGCTGCGTGCCCGTGGTATCATGCTGTACACTGTAGCTCAGTTTCTTGCCTGTCTTTGCCCTCTCCCACCCTTCCGTGTGTTCAGATATATTCCGCAGCAGCTGGATAAATACACTTTTTTCCTTCTTTGGGTATCACTTTTCACAGATTTCTCGTTCCCATACTATATATAACTCTCATCTAGGCACCACCCTTTACCCTTCTTCCTCCCTTCCATGGCTGTATAAATTCCCTGTAACCTTCCCATATTTCGTCTTCTCCTGCCCACGTTTCTGCAGTTGGTGTCCTGTGGATCTGCTCACTCGGCCAGATGTACGTCCCTGTGCTTATTCTTATTGTAACACATTTTGCATACTATTACTCATCACTGTTCAGATCCTTTATTTCTCTTTTATTTTTCACAATTCGACATAATAAATCGCAGGCTAACCTTCTCTAAGAATTAGCTAAGTTGTTTTGATTTCAGCTGATGTAATTGCCTTCAAATTTGATACATCAACTTTCGCTGTTTCAAAGCAAGGTTATAACGTCGTGGTAAATACAGCGCAAGGGTTTGGTTTATTTAATGAAGGCACAGACTGAATATCTAAAGAGAATATTTTAGACCGCAGCCTATAATTTTAAAAGGAAAGGGTTGACGGAGAATAATTTTATCGTGTTTCTTAGGTATATTATTTATATTAACTATATTGAGTCATCTAGGGACTGTCGCTAAAATCACTTGACATTCCTCTTTGTACACTTTGCCTGTAGTGTCAAGTGACTTTTTCGTCGCTGGCCTTCTTAATTTCATTTTCCATTAAATTTAGGTTGTGTTTTAAAATGATAACCCGATATTAAACATGACATTTTATTTAGAAGGGGGGCCTCTGTAGCTGAGGTGCTTGCTTTAAGTTTGCGGATGTGTTCAGTGGTAATTCTCACTTATAAATCGGGTCTAAGCACTAGTTACAGCATTTCATGTCGAGTTGCAAAGGCACACTGTCAGGCAGGATGAAGACAGATGCATTATTGCTGAGTGTGACTTGCACAGCTGCCTGTTACATTCAGAGCGAAGAGTACTCAGCTGGAGCACGTGTGTTCTCGCTGTTCTGCACACCATTATACTTAGCGCTGTCGTTTATTGCAGAAGTAACTGCACAGTGGATGTGCCACTGCCCAAAGCTGCTTGTTCAAAACGTAAAGTTAACTGCACTTATAGAGCATATATAAATGCTAAATTTTGTGTATCTGTGAGTCGAAAATGACACAACAACACATTTTTTCTGTGGCATAATGAAAAGTCTGCATGTACTTACAGAATTTGTGGTTTTCCAGCAATAGTAACACTTTTCTGAATTCTGTAGGACAGGCTGGCTCAAAAAAGACCTACAGCCTGTAAAGAAAGGTTTATTCATTGATCAATCCGTTGTCTCTATAGAACGCCTGGTAAGTTTTCCTCGTTCTGCAGTAACAGTTAGGTCTGTACGACTGTTTCTTTAAGTTGACAGAAATAAAATGTTGCCAGTATTTTCGTCGAAATCTTTAGACCAGTCCGTCCATGCGATAAATAGATGGAGCATAGAAAAGTGTAAAGAGTTACTAGTTACTGATGGACACTGAATTCTTAGACCTGGCAAATGATGTGGGTTCTGGCGATCGCAGTTTTAAACATGAATATCTTCTAATAAACGTCATCATTCATTGGTACCGTGACGCTCCATTCTGGAGAAGATTTGGAATGTAACGCTTCTCCGCAAAATGACCCGAAGTGTCTTGTACTTTCCTTCCTTCAGAGGTTTGGTCTGCTCGTGAAGTTTAAGTATTCGACGAGTTGTTTTCTCTTCCTCCTTATTAAGATTTGTCCTGAACCAGCCTAACTGTTTCCTAGCCGACGCCTTTGTCACATGTCTGTACAGTGCTGCATATGTAATACTGGACTTAAAGGCTGCAGATGTCAGAGATCCAAAGTAGCTTCTTCCGTGGCTTCCTGTATATCTTTTCCACTCCAATTTCCCTGATCCGTTTTCTTACAGAATTGTAGGCTGACGCGATCTGAAATGGTTTTAACTCCAGACTGTCTCAAAGTAAATGCACAGAACAACTGAACTCTGTCGTGAAATATAAACACGCCAGTTAAACGTCGAACGGATGCTTTGAATAAATCGGACAGTGTTAATATTTGCACACTTTTCTCGGTGGATCCCAGTGATTTAACAGGTTGTGAATGCCAAAATAACAGGCCACTGTAGTCGAAAACGTACACTACCACTTGTACTACAGCAGTACAATATTTGTACAGCTGTTTCGACTTGTTAAATTGAAGCTATGCGGAGATTTTAAACCAAACGCATAATCTTAAACGGCTGTCTCTCCTAAACGGAGTGGTATACTGGTATGATTCCTGCACCATTTTAAAGCCAACTCGCTACCATTTAGTGTGAGATTTCAACATATCCCCCAGAATTTTGCACACACTTCTGCAACCTTGAAGACACAGACTGAACACTTTTCCATATAAGGCAGACGAACAGCGGCAAAGTATCTTGAATTTGCTGTTCCATATCAGGTGTTCTGGGCTGTGATCGGTATACTCGTACTTCCTCTGTGGCCCAGCCCCATAAAACGATATCAATGAAGTAAGATAGGGACTTAGCGGAGGCCATTCGGTTGGTTCTCGACGCGTAATTAACCTAGGGAAAATATTTTCCAGGCGTAATTGAAAGTAAATACATAATGTTAAATAACTATATCTTCTAAAGTACTGCTTTATTGCTGCAACGTACACACCATCACTTTTACGACCACTGCAGTTGTGTGTATTGACTTTCCAATCACACTGCATGTACGTTGAGTCAAAATATTTTAACAAATATGTACAAAGACGTCGCCCCTTACCGCAATTTAAGCGTTGTGATACCCAGCATTCATGGGGAAATTTATGCCTTTTTCTCTTTGTTCGGGTCTCTAATGTAGTTTTGTTACACTGTTCCCTTTCCGAGAAAGATGGTAAGATTTATTTGAGCTCTGCCGTACCTAGACTGCCGAAAATTAGAACCGTCCGTCGTCTTTAAGACCATGTAGAACCCCGTCTACCAATTTTGTCGAAATTCTTCCAGTAATTTGAGAGAAGTGTACAGATTTACACTAACGGTCTGTCCACTGTTGCAGGCACGGGGCAGGTTACATTTGAGGTAATGTTGCAGTTTTTGTGAAACATTCCGCTTCAATTTCAATCGAATTGCTTGCTATTTGTACTGTACTGTGGCTTCGTGTCATTCAGTCTCCTGAGGAACTTCAGGTATAACACAGTTCTCCTTGTAGTTCCGTGTAATTATCATTTATAAACATTCTGCCATTTAATTTGACGCCACAAAACCTTCCAGTTAAACACCTCTCTTAAATAACCTAAGAATAAATAACATCCATGCAAATTACGTGATATCCAATAGGTCACATAATCTACCAAGTTGTTGCCTGCATGCAGTTGAAAATCACCTTCAGTATTGCTATACAATCTGTGGAACTCTTTTAATTTCCAATAAGAATCCTTGGGCTGTATGTTATGTGGAAAGACGAGAGGCATGTCGCCGCGAACACGCCACTGGACGCAGCTGGGCTGCCGGTGGTACAATATGACTGGACATAGCAATAGCAGGACAATATACGAATGAGGCGCAGGCAGACTGGCGAAAAGGCCTATAAAACTACTAGGTTCGTTAATGGGAATGACCCTAACTGGCCATTTCCTTCATTATTACAGATGGGATGCTGCGAGCCAGCAAGATGTGGTGTAGGGGAGAAATGAGCAGCAGCTAAGGGAAGAGGGATGTTAGCAACCCTATAAGACACATCCACCACCCACACCCTGAACCTAACTGGATAGTAGTCACTTGCTAAAGTCAGGTTACACGTAAGTTGACATCATAGCGTTATATATAGGTCATCAGTGAACACATTATAATACTGCCCTGGATGAAATTGGGCGATTGTTTAGAAAGTATTGACAGTGCTGGAGATTTGTTTACAGTTTTGTTCACGGTAGGTCTGTGGTCATTCTTTTTTTGGTTTCAATAAGTCACTGTGCCCTTTAGATTTTCAAAATAAAAAGAAAACGACGGAAAGAGTAGGGACTGATGGAACACGCGGCATATAATACAGAAACTGAACCATAATTGTTTGTTCTTTGAAGTCCAAGAAATTTGTAACATTATCGATCTTTCCTCTATTCTTTCTCTCTTGTTCATATTTTATATTTTTCTTTTTTTATACAAATTAATTCTCACTTGTTTTATTAGCTATTAATTTTTTATTATGACGTCAAACAAAACCAATTCAGGACCTTGTTTTTTGTTATTTGCTACCTCTCTTTTATATTTTATCCATTTCTCCCTTTGTTTATACAAATCAACTTATATTTATACATTTTGGTAAGATATTTTTATAAATGCAAAATGCCAACACATTAGCTGCTCTTTATGTATATTTACTGTTGGGTCTGAAGAAGATACCACTACTCTTCTAGAGCTAGACATGTGAAATTAAGTACCGAAAGACCATTGATCTTTTTGGGCCACACATATGCAGTTAAGTACAGGTATAGGTCACAAACAGACCTACAAATCATGTACGAAGTAATGCTCGTGTGAATATTACAAACAAAAGAGTGGAGAGAATCTGTTTGGTTATATCGGGCGAATTTATTATAGTCAGAACATAAGATATGACAGGCCTCATACCAGAAACTATACACTGAAATGCATGACCATGTTTTATAATTGTACATCTGTAGTTCTCGCTAGCCTCATTATAAGATCAGTTAATGTGAAGCGAACAGGTTGCACTTTGTGCAGCTGAAATGTAATAATGAAAGCAAGTGCCGTTTCGTCTAACCTGCCTGTGTGCTGCGCCTGTGAATGAAACTTGGACATCACAGTGAACGGCCTAAATAGCTGACTAACTACGTCGGTAGAACATAATTATTCTTGATTAGCTAAGAGTCGTGTAGCTACTGAAGCAATTACTCACCGCTTATAGAAACCTAAAGTGTTAAGGCCATGACCACAATTATTTGACAGATAAATCCAATCCACACCATCTGAACCTGTTACTTTAAGGTCCATTTTAATATTACCCTTGCATCTACGCCTAGGTTTAGCAAGTAGTCCCTTACTTTTGATTCTTAACACTGAAATTTGCTATGCGTTTGTCATCATATATGCCCCAACCATCTCGCCTTCCTTGGATTCATCATTATAAAGCTTCTTGTGCAGTTTTCTCCAAAGTAATCAGGAATTTCTCAGGTTAAATTTGCAACTGTATTTAGGCTTTCCCTCCTTCTGGGTTGAGGGAGCGGGTGTAGGGTGTCCGAGGAGATAATGTCAGGTGCGGGCGGCGGGGATAAAACGTCAGTGGTCAGTTGCGCCCAGCACTGTGTACTGGTAGCTGCAACATTTCAGTAAACACTTCTGACTGGAGTTGCCATGGAAATATTACCACTACGATTTATCTGATGTGCTTTAACCTGAACAATATTTGAGATATTGGCATGTCGTAAATTAGGACAGCGGAATTTTTTAGAAAGGAAGTTGCCAATAAAGTTCTTTCAGTATTCTAGTATATTGAGTCAAAATAATGAATGGTATATAAGGTCATTCCAGTTTATTTTTAGTTTGTAGGTAAATTTATTCCTTAAATGCTAGCGAACTAGAGGCTGTAGAAAAATACATATGTAGGAGCTTCATACATTGTACTCTTCGACAAATATTATTAGGGTGATTAGTCAAGAATAATTATGTAAGGCGGATGGGAAATGCGTACTAAAGTTTAGTCTGGAAGCCTGAAGATCAGAAAATCTGGGGCGCGTAGAAGTGGGTAGGATACTATTACAGTTAATCATAACAGAGCATAAAATAAGGGTATGGAGTGGTTTTATCTGGCTCATAGCAGAGACTATTGACAGACTTAGCATGGCAATAAACCTTTGAAATTCTTAAGAGACGAACAGTTTGTTGAATAGCTAGGATACGGTTTGCTTCTGAAGATCTATCTCCGTGATGTTAGACACTTAGCTCTCCTGTCATGAACTCTTTGCATTGTATCCAGATGTCTCCTAAATATTTAATAAATGGCACTTCTCAGTTCGCACTTCTTGTACACGTAATTTAAAGGTTAAGAATCACGTCAAAGATCTAAAATCAAGTCTGAAGGATCCCCGAGACCTGCTGTACTTAAATGTCACACACGATAATTTAGTAATTTAACCCCTTTAAGACTGAAAGCAATCTACGTTATGCGTAAAGATTCCACCTACCTCACAGAGAACACGGTCTGTTTCCGTTAGAAAGACCAAACTATTGATGTTGTTTAGTAAAGCATTCGCTATTTGTGCTATTTGTGAGAATTGTACTTGACACATAAATATGCTCTGTGGGGAAGTACATACTTTCTCAATGTTAAACCCGGCGGTAAATAATAATTATTGTCTTTAAAGGGTTACTGTTGCTGAGCACAAACAGGTACGTCTTAGTGGTAACTGTGCCATAATTATACACAACTTTGTTTTGGTAGAGAATTGGTCTTCGAGCACTGGACTGGACCGTGGCCTGTGCTAGAGAGAGGCGACAGCTGGGCGGTGATTTATGAGATATGGTCCCTGCTGACATGACAGTCGACACTAATTTGTAGTGAAACGACTTACGAGCACTGACGAAGCAAAGTACATAAAGGCGAGGCGCAAACACAACTTTGCTTTGTGAACGACAAATCTGTCTTCTCCAGTTTGCAGGGTATTAATCATTCAAACACAACGCAGTATTAATGATACAGCCTGTCGTTAACACTTCACAAACACAGCTTTATTAATTGAAATGTTGGTTCAGTGTGACAATATGCTTGTTCTTTAAGACAAATATGAATTTGTTACTAGATAAATGACACTCATCTCCCTGTGACTGTCCGTAAACATTTTTTTCCTGCAAGGATGTTTTTGTTGTATTTTGTAATGTGCAATCCTTCCTTCCGCGTGAGTCATCCGCGAATGTACGATGAAGTTTTCAGAAATATTTGATGTTGCGAATCTGCATTGAAATTTATCGAGTGAATTTAATTTTGGTCTGTATTCGTCCAAAACAAAGCAAACTGTGCGAGAAGATTAAATCGAAATTGGCGAATGACTTAAAACCTAATTATATATATGTTATGCAGACAAATGTACAAAGTATATGTTATTTAACACAATTTTTATTAAATGTTGCCCAACATGTTTCTAGCCTATATAAGGCTCATCTTCAGGGGCTCTTTTGTTGAAATTACAACAGCTGTATTATTGGTATATAAAATTCTTAAAAAGCCGTTAGATGTATTTGGTTATTGGTGTCTGAAAACAATATTAAAACGTCTCTAAGTTAAAGTATTTAAGCTTTTTAAGAATTTTATATACCAATAATATAGCTGTTGTAATTTCAACAAAAGAGCCCCTGAAGATGAGCCTTATATAGGCTAGAAACATGTTGGGCAACATTTAATAAAAAATGTGTTAAATAACATATACTGTGTACATTTGTCTGCATAACATATATATAATTAAAAATTTACGGTACAAGTAACGTAAAGTTTAAAACCTAATTCTCATTAAGAATTGAAACGTCTATCTGAAATATGTTTCAGTTTGTTATTATTTAACGACTTCAATGGTAATGATAACGACTAAGACTAAATAGTAAGACCGGAATGTGTACAGAAGCACAGTGGAACGGAATATTTATGGAACATTTTCAACGAGAAGTCGATGTGTGAGCGGAATTGCCCATGCACTGGTAAAGGGAAAGCAGTGGAACACATATTGCAATTATTCTTCCCGATTTCCCCTCTCCATTTATTTTGAGAGTTACACCGACAGAGACAGAGATATGGTGCTGTTGAAATTAGATTATCCGGAAGGATGACGAGTAGCCAGTAGCTTCCACAGATCCTGGGATTGGTATGGGGCACTGCGATAGCCTATATATTTGCAGACGAGGCTCAGATGTTGCTCAGAAAGAACGATTTCTTCCCTTTCTTGGAGTAACCAACTCACGCAACATCGAAATACCTCCACGCTCCTCGTCTCTTTTCTTTCGTTCTCTCCTCATCCCCTCTCCTGTATTCCCTTCTTCTCTTTTATCCTGTTACCTTCTTGCTCTTTATATTTCTTTCTTTTTTCTTCTTCTTCCCTCATTGTAATCATGAGTAGAGCTTATTTCATTGATCAAAGAAGCTTGTTGTCTCCAACCTAGTCTGTACATTCCCCGCCCCTTCTGAAACTACCGCCGTCGCGTCACAGGAACACATTCGGAGCCGCATGTGAAAGCATTACATACTTTCAGGCCCTTTTCGTTTAAAATGAACTTTGCTATTGTCCTCACATCTAAGTGTAGATCTCCCAAACTGTCTCACTCCTTAATGTTTCTCAACTAAAATCTTGTATTCATTTCCCAACCCTTCCATTTGTGTTACAAGCTTCGCCTTTCTCGTCGATGGAATATAAAATATATAAGTTAAATAAATAAAATAAATAATAAAAAATATATAACAAGGATTATAGTTTAGAAGAAAAGTATCCTGCAAGTAAAGAGTAAACTTTCTAGGAACATAAGAATTTAGCATATGCGAAGTGTAGCTGCGAATATATTGTATAAACAGTAGTGGACAGCTAACAAGGGGTGATCATCCAGCTTGGTGGTTGAGCGAGGGGCTTACACCTTTTTGTAATAGAAGTTCTAGATATTAGAAATAGTTAAGCAGAGCCTCGGACCTGGACAGGTCCTAAGGAACGATCGAAGAGACAGAAAATGAACGTGACATTTGGAACTTGGAATGCGAAGAGACTGTATCGGTCAGGGCGACTGAATACAGTTGCAAGAGAATTAGCGAAGTAAAAGATTTGGTGGGAGTAGAGGAAAACAAGTGGGTCAAGGCTGACACTGACCCAACACAATATTTTACTTTTCTACGGAGTAATGAATGAAAATCATCAGTTAGGCACAGGATTATTCATACCCAAGGGAATCATATTAGCAGATAAGAGGGTAGAGTTTGTTAGTGACAGGATGTGATAATTTCCGCGGATGGCGTCTTCACGAGGGAGTGTGGTGTGCTCTTATCAACGTCATTCCTGAAAATTGCTGTTAAGATGAGATCTGCTGGTCAGAAAGAAATGATTTCGTCACAACACCAGTGCAATAGTGTAACTGTATATTTTATCTACAGTAGTAGTAACACTCTCTGTCACATATTTCATGCAAAGCTAGTCATCACCTCACTTCATTCGGCACTGTGTAATATTGTACTTGCTACAGCGTCTTTAAATATTCCACAAACGAAGCAAACAACATAAACTACCTAACACTACACAAAAGTATAAATTTCTGCTTTAAATAGAGTCGTTATATTACTTCATTCAAGCGCAACAAAGTAACTTCTATTCACAGGCTGCAATGCCATCAACAGTTACGACCTCAGATTCCTGCTTCAAAACTGTGTCCAATAACTGCGTCAGCCCGTGTCGCAAGTTTTTTATGTCAAAGTGTGCACTTCAAATGTGTGCGTACTGTTTAAAGTTCCAATCAAGGGTAGAACTGTGGTTGTTTTGATGCAGTCAACATTTTACAAGAAAGGAACAGAAGAACAAAAAAGTTGAGTTGCCCTAAGGTTCAGTTAGATGTCCGGCAAGCAGATGAGTGGGTGGGTCAAAGGAACGCATGCAAGAGAAGACACAAGACAAGGAGAGGGTAAACATGCGGTGAAGCCAACCGTCTACCGGGGAGACCCGTGTTATCAAATTAGAGCCCATACAGACCGACAAGCACCCGGGGATGGAGGGGCTTCTGCAGCACATCTCCAGGAGCTCACCCGTAGCCGCCCATAGGGGTAGGAATCTGAAGATAATCCTGTGGCAGTAAAGGATTAGCGAGTTTTCATACTGCGGTAACTGTCAGGCCTGTGTTGAAATAGGAAATTATAGGAAAGCATTGTTGCTACTAGAATAATTAGTTATGAAAATTATAAATAAGATTCAGTTGAACATTTTGTTTGTTTTAAAGCGATACGTAACACAGTAATTGGCTAAACATTCTTAAATAATTTACGTTGTCGGTATCATGACACGCTGTCGCTGTAAGATGAAATAAGGGCAAATACCTGCGGGAAGAATGAAGATCTCTGAGAAGACGATGCTGAGGGAAACGTCAAAACAAGCGAATGGTAACTGCGTAATGAAAAGCCTCATAATGTGTAATCAAGGAAAATGAGATGGTTAGGGCTTGTAGCACGAAAGGGAGCCACGAGAAAACCTTGTTACATTTTAATCGGAAACCTTCAACGTACAGACTGCTTGGGAGATCTAAGGGCAAAGGAAAGGATAATATTAAAAATGATTTTAAAAGAATGGGATGTGAGGATGTGGGCTGTATTCAATTATGTTAGCATATGTTTTAGTGGCTGCCTTTTGTGAACGCGGTATTGAACCGTCGGGTTCCGTAGTACGTGGAGAACTGCTTTATCGCCCCGGCGATTGTCACCATCAGAACAAGGGACCTGCTCTGTGGAGTTGTAACGAGTCCAGTGTTATGTGCGCGGAGATTTAGTCGACAGTGAAGCAGTAAGCAGGTTGTTACCTTCTAGCAGTAACACGCCATCACACTTTGAAGGCCAAGGTTCAGCACTCAGAAACGACAAATGGCTTATCTGATTTACTTTCAGTATGTCCCTGGATCCAGTCCAGTAGCATTCTTTGCTGTATCATGTACTTTCTTCTTTTGAACAGTGAGTTTTCCTTCAGTTGTTTCTTAACCAGCTTCCGCAAGTTCGTAAATTGTGATCTTCTATAGCTCAGGTCTGCCGCAAACCTGATACAGAATCGAGCACGGCCGCTGGGTGTTAGAATACGAATATATATATATTTAAACAGTCGCTCATTGTTAAGATACAAAGAAATGGGCCTCCTTTTCGTGCAAGCCTGCACGAGTTATTGCATCCAACACAGAAGTTTGCGTCTTTCACTGACTGTATCGAGCAAGCAACTGCTATGTCAGGACGCCTACTTTTCCAACAAGGCCAAGGAGTTCAGAGTTGCTCAGCTGGTAAATAAATTTCTCACCCTTTATGTATCCCAACATTTCATTACCGTTCTCAAAACATCACGGCACTTGACCATATCCAAGCCAGTTGAATTCAGCCCATACCGTCATACGTATGTCTGTCAAACCGAACCAACAATTCTTGATCACAATGTAGTCCTAATCAATGAATAAGTCAGACTGGCATTCAGTTGGTAGCCCATGTCTCTGCCGTCCTTCAATCCTAAGGAATCAGCACTTTATGTGTAAATTTTGTCTATTTGTGTTTGTACACTGTGATATCACATCAAAACAGACAAATTCATTTTTAAGCAGTAGTAACAACATATGTTGTCACGAGTGATGAACGTTTAACGTCTCTTCCCAGAAACATTTTGTTGTGTGCTATAGCAATTTCATTCTCTTGTGGAAGAACACGCGAAACATAAATGTATTAGCATTCATTGCTCTTTAGCTTGCTAATTCTGATTTATAAGAAAGGGACAGATTTCGCCCAAGTTTAATTAATTGCCATGCCATGGAGTCATAAGGTAGAGTGGAGGTAAAATATCGTGACTTATAATAATATCAAGCATTAAATATATGTAGTTTGTTGGCGTGTGCTTGAATTTAACAGGCTACGTCTTCAAAGTATTCGTATGGTAAAGCAGTAAAGTACAGTTAAACAAGAACCATTGTTATAACACTATCCTTGGAACTGCTCTCAGAATTTACGTCTGCGTTTCAAAGTGCATTAGAAAGAGAACTGACCATCAGACAGACTTACATAAGGGGGTCTTTGCCGACTCAAATAAGCATAAACTCTACAGAAAATGCAAGTACTTTATCGACATATACATAAGAAGAAAGACATTTTATTTGCGTCTTATTGTGAGATCTTCATAGAGCGTCACGCAAATCGTTGGATTTCTCAGGCGGAAGAGTCGGACGCTCCTCCCGAAACGTCAAGCCACGGAGACGCGGGCTGCTAGATTAACCGACAAACCTAAGTCTAATCACATTACACTTGAAACGTACCCATATTACAGTAGATATCGGAACTTATCTCTGGTCTTTTTATTAAGGAATATTACCGGGTTTGTCAAATCTATATTCAATTTGTTCCAAAAAATCATTCAACAGCTACCGTAAAGCCCGGTTACAGGTTGTATTGCTATTGGTCCACACACACTTGTGTGTCCCGAGCCCCATGTTGCTTAAATTCCAAACATTGTCCTTACTTGATCTGTGCGATAAGCATTCCCGCAGTTCTTTCTTTCTGTATGGAGAAATGCTGCATGTGAGATAGGCCTGCACACTGGAACAGCGAGTGTTCAAGTACTGTACTTAGTACGTGAAAAGTAGTTTTCCAAGGAAAGTATGGAGAAGATGCCAGGGCTGTTTCTGGACTAAAGAGTACACTCCAGTTCCAAGTGCTCATCTAAGAGAGATTGACTGATATCGGTGCTATGCTCTAAAATTATCGTCGGGAACATTCAGACGCCTTATAGGAGACTAGGTCTACAACTTTCGGTAGACTATTTCCCAATAATAGCTTCAAAACGTGAATGCAAACCATACACGGAGTTGCCACAAACGCAGGGGGCATATCAGAGGCAATTTCCAGCATCTCCTTAAATCTGGGTGATTTTTCCCGTTAAGTGTTCGGATGTAGACTTCTCGATTCCTCTGTCACTTTGAATCCCTACGGCCCGACTTGATAGGAGGAGAGTCCGACTATTCCAACTGAGTTGCTCATTGATCTTCGTGAGGCTCTACAAAAATCTCGCTGTTCTGGGGTCAACCGCTGGACTAGTTTGGAACACCATGGGGACCAGTTATACAGCCTGTTATCCGTATAAGTGGTAGCAGAATGCCGAAGATGAAACCCACCACTGGGTTTGAGCAACTTTCCCATGCTTGGCAGCGGTGACCTTCATAACTCCGTGCAGTCTGGCAGTTAACAGCATTTCTAATCTAAGGATTGAGTATCGTGTTTTAACCTCGTAGAGGTTACTAAACGTCCTAACTCCCATTTAGCGACCAGGCTGGTATAGCGGTAATTTTGTATTTTTGAGATGTCCGTCTAGGATCATGGACGGGACATCGGGTGACCTGACTGCTGCTCGAGGAAAATCTGGAGATAGACCTTTGATTATGCCACGATCATCCCTTCTTTCCAGATTACTTCCCATTCGTCATTTTACAAATAACCGGTCTGCGGTACCTAAGTTTCAAATAAACCACAAATAAAACCCTAAACCGTGGACAGCCGAACTTTTTATGGCAGAGGTCCACACCCGCTACTGTGGGTTGTTTCGCGGGTCGCGCTTAAAGAACTAACAGTAAGCGGTACACCTAACTACCTAAATTATTGTGAAATTTTTATAGGATGTACATAATTTACAAATGTGGCCGCGGGTTGGAGGCCCTTAGCCTAAACCCATCTTAATGCTACACTCCCATCTTTTTTACGGTTTTCAAAATAGCCACTTTCAGAGTCGTTTATCTGGCATTCGATGCTACAAATCTGCAGCTGAAACCATGCTGTTGCTAATACAGTGATACCTCGGCTAACGAGTGACCCTGCTAACGAATGTTTCGGCTAACGAAGATATTTTTCGCTGTTTTTCGGACTCGGTTTAACGAATATGGATTCGGCTAACGAATGTTTTAGTGGATGCTCGCGCTAACATAAAGCAGCAAACATGAACGGTCGGGCCATTCCAGGAGCTTATCTTTTCCGTCTGTATGTGTGTGACAAAGAAATGAGCTGACCACATCACATAGGGGAGACCCACCAACCAAAAAAAGTAAGCGACAAACCCAAGGGAAGCAGAAAGTTGCTCACGTTTCGGCTAACGAAGATTTCGGCTAACGAATGTGATTCCGGAACGAATTATCTTCGTTAGCCGAGGTATCACTGTATTAATATCAATCACCACAGTTAATGTGCAGCTACTCGTAAGAGACGCTGTGTTAAGCATGGAAGTCTAAGTACTATAGGAACCAAAGCTTCTGTAAGCAAAGTGAGTGGCGGGTAGCCGTGGCGGGGGGAGTGTTAGGTTTGCTTGGTTGGCTCCTCAAGGAGACCCGCACTACCGTACGGGCGCCGACGACGATCTTCCCAGAGCAAGCGACGCCAAGTAAAGCGGAAAAGAGGGGACAAGGACATGCAAATAGAGAGGACCCGACGGAAGCACTCTTCCTTCTAAACGATGGCAGCAGTAGCAGCAGCCTCTTGATAAAGAGGGACTCTCAGTTTGTTCTCGCTTTTCTTTCGTCTATAATAAAAACCACTCCACTTTCCTCATCCGGAAAGTGGCTTCTCGCTTGTAAAGTGGTGGCGCGTTTGATTCAACCAGACTTCGAACAATTAGGCAACAGTTGGCGCTGGTACAAGTGGCCCTGACCTTTGTAGTTGAAATGTAACTGAGGCATTTTTGTGGGATCTTATATTAGAAACAAAGTCACGTGAGCAGAGCAGTAGCACCACTCTCGTAACTCACAGAAAACCTGGAAGTATGTAACATTTCCTACGCCAGGCGCTTTGAAAATCTCAAGAATTCCACCAACTCTGTTTCATATGTTTTAAATCCCATTTTTCTTTTTGCTGAAAATTTGATGCGATCATTCGTCTCTTTCTTCAGCTAATCACGTAGGAGACTGTGACTGTTCCGATTAAGAATTACTTCTGAAATAATTAACAATTTAAGCATTTTCTGTGACAGCTTGAATCAAAAATCGGTTCTTCGCAAGAACCCTAACCAAACCCTCTGAAACAACCTTGCGAGATACATATAGGATTTTCATGCACCGTCAGTCGTGGCCTAGTAATTAATGCTCCCACATCGTGTTCGGATAGTCCAGGGGTTTTACTGTCTGCTGGACTCTCGCTTATTATGAATATTTTTAACTTCTTTCAGGCTCCTTACAAGAGACCGCGACGGGTTCCTATCACTTCTGTCCTCTTGACGCCATATAATTTACGCAGTTAAGTAAAACTTACTTTAAGTATTGCAGGAATAACTCATACTTACTTGACCCAAGCAAAATTCGAACCCGAGACACGAGTAACCCAATACCGCTCGAGTCTTGAAATTATTAGAAATACTAACAATATTGGTATTGGTAGAATGGACCAGAATCGAGTCAATGGCGAATTTTAGATACGAGCAAATCTGAAACTGCGAATACTATTGCAAGAGGCAAATAATTGTTTACTGCCAGTATAACATGGTATTGGGGCCCTCATTTTATTAATACGTGTTTTAATCCTCAATTCCCTGCTAAGACTCAGTCCAGAATCTTATGTATTACGGTCTGCTACCTAAATTGTTAAGATTAATATATATACAAAAGTATAATTTTACTTTGTCTCTTATATGGGACTAACGTTTGGCCGTTCATTTAAAGCAAACAGCACAGACTGAAGGCGTCTGAATACAGTGTGCTGAGGAACACGTTTGGAGCTAAGAGTCAGGACGTCACAGGATACTGGAGCAAACTCTGTAGTGAGGATTTTCATAATTATACTTTCGCCATAAATCATTGGGATGACAAAGTTGAGAGGATGAGATTATTGGTCCATATAGCACAAATGAAGGAATTGTTAACTGCATAAAAACGTTTGGTGGGAAACCCTGATGGAACACCACCTGAAAGGCCTGGGCTTATGTGCGAGGATAAGAGCCTATTAAAATGGGTCTTAGAACGTTGTGGGAAAGTATAGACTGGAATAATCTGGCTTATAATATGGACTACAGGCAAACTGTAATGAATGAACGTTGTAATGAGCCATCAAGCTTCATGATACACAGGATGTGTTGTGTAGCTGAACTACTGTAAGCTTCTCAAGGTGCACTCTGTTCCATGTAGTTAATTAATTGATATGGGCGCCTGAAACCGTCACTGTGATGTGTAGAGCCTGTCTATTGCTTCATATTTCCGTATCATGGACTGTCTGAAGGATATTTGTGATAGGCGTCTGCAGCAGACATTGTGGTCTACAGACAGATTTTTCGGGCGTTCCTCATTTTCATCCATAACCCCAAATTTTCCAAAAGCTTAAATTAGATATTCTCTATTTCCCAAAAAAGGATAATGCTACAAACATGTTATAGGAAGCTTACTAATTACAAACACAAAACTCGTTAATATCTAATATTTTTAATTAAAACAAATTTCCATGCGACATACATTTATTGAAGTACGTGTCAGAAAACCTGAAGGGAAGAGACCACATGGCAAATAGGCATAGATGGTTTAAACCGAGCGTAAAATAATTGTGTGTTAGGATGTGGAGTGGACTCAATTCTTTTATTATCAGGTCAAGTGGAAGACTCTTGCGACACCTTGTTAAACCTTCATGTTCCATAAATGGCGGATAATTTTTTGACTATGTCAGAATGTTGGGCATTAATACTGTAGCACAGATCAAATAATGTTTAGACATAAGGTTCTTTACATCATGTCCCTTTTGTTTCATCATTTGAACATTTCTCCAACCCTCTCTCACTTCAGCAGCACACAAGATGCGAATTCGCGTATAAAACTGTCGCGTTATCGGACTTCAGAGCAGGAATGAGGTGAAGTTAAGTTGACTGATTCATTCACTCATCTCCCCTCTCCCGATCTCTCACTCAATCCGGGAGCAGCGAGTGGAAAATTGGCGGCCCTGATGGATCCTCGTGCTTCTCGCGCAGCCCACTCTCAGGGGTCTTGGATGCGAGTTTTCAAACTCAACACACATTAAACGTAAGTTGAACTTACACGGCATATGTTGACTGACAGTCTGTGTTTTGCATTGAAAATGGCCGAACAAATCAATTACTCAGGACACGTAAACAAAACCTTGCTTTATCGGAATTATGTATTAGTTGAGAAGTAATTGTCTTCTGGACTTTGTCCATCGTCCGGATAAAATATAAATATATATGTATATCCGGACGATGGACAAAGTCCTGAAGATAATTAGTTCTCAATGTTATATACCATCGTCAGAACCCTTTAGAATTTAGTGGTGTATTAGTGTTTAAGTCAGTCAAAAAGTTATAGGCTTGTTGCACAATCCGATAGTTTGCTTTCCTGAGACACATGAAGTCATTTCACACAATCATATGCTGTTTTTAAGGGCCCCGCAGCAGATGCTACGGACGCACCGCAGCCTTACGGCTTATTGTGCAACCCTTTTGATGAAGATGATTAGTTTTTTCGTTGTTCCATGTAACGGAGGAGCACCGGTGGAATGAAATTGACAGGGGAAAACAGAAGTACTCGGGGAAAAACTTGCCCCAGTGCCACTTTGTCCACCACAAATCCCACATTAACTGACCCGGGATTTTTTTTGATTTTTTTTACTAGACACTCAGCAAATCTTTATTGCACTTCTAGTACAGAATGTGTTATTTTCGATTGTCAATTTGCAATAAAATGGATGAGAAGGACTGAAGCACAGACAATCTGCATGCTTGTATTTCAGTCTGTGTTACATTCAAAATTTGTACAGTAAAGCCGCACTTATGAAACAAGTGACATGTTAATTTATTTACAACAATATTGCTTCTCAACTGTTGTAGCAAGCACCAGCAACAATTATTCTTTTATCAAATATCCAGTTTATAATCAGTCTGTAAGTGACACTAATGCTTCTACAACATTTCCATGGTGCTCACATAATGTGCGCTCTGCCAAGGTTCTTGAAATTTCCATTTCTCGCATAATTAAATCAACATCTTCGTTCTTGATGGACACTTTCAATAATTCTCGTTCCTTCGCCATTTTTTCAGCTGCTTCTTTGTTACGTCTATCACCAATGACTGTCATTGCTCCTGAAAGATCGGCAGTAAATATTTCCTTCTCTTCGGCATAATCTGTGACCTTCTCAAGATCTGCTGCTCCATTGTCATATTTAGCTATTTTCTTCTGCGACTTCTCTTGCTGAACGTCATCAGAATCGCCGCCAATATCACCGTTCGCATCGTCGTCCGCCATTGCCTTCAACTTCCCCTCGGGATCGAACTCGGGCCTCCGCAGTGAGAGGCCGGCGACTAACCGCCTGAGCCATGGCACGGCCCTCTGTGCTCTCCTACCCTCTTCGCCTGAATGTTCTCCCCCACTTCACATGTGTTTTCTACAATATTTATGCATTTCTTTTCTTTCTTATAAGAACTACACACTCACCCATGTCCTATGGCTTGTTCTGAGCGAAATGTGTTGTGAGTAGTTACAGAAATGTACGACGCACTGTTACGTCTGTTGCTAACACGTCAAATCACAATGTTTCAGCCACGGACGCAAAGAGGAATGGAGATAGACTGTGCACGCGTCATCAGCCTTGCTTGTAGCAGTACTTGTACCACAATTTCGCAAAACATGAAAGCCGGTCTTTATTGGTTTGGGTTCCATCAGACGTTATCGTTTCATGTCCGTATTATAGAAGAAATGGCTGGAAATGTTCAAGGCTTTCGCTGGAATTTTATACTCTTTATGAGAAGAATATCTAGCCTATGTAATCTCATTTCAAAACATTAGTCTTTCCACGCATATATTTCAGAAAATATTCATATTTCAAAATGTTAAAGGTTACGCAGTAAGATTACTGAGTAATTTGCTTTATAGTGACAGCGAAAGTAAAGTTCTAAATCTTTAAGCATTTGTATAGGTCTTTCGTAGACTGATCTTCTGTGATCGAAATATTTTTATAATCATTTACTTTCATTCAAACGGCTGACTTCCTGGGGTTTGTCTCGCTAAAATGTGCTTAGATTCCCATCTCACATTTCTAGCCGCATGCTTATCACACCAGTTGTCATGTCCTAACAATACTAGTCGACCTGTTTAAGTCACAAATTATTCGTGTTCTGTAAGAGCTTTCATTACCCACTAACGTTATTCTGCTTTTGTCCAAACAATTTTTTTTTGTGCTCTTTGAATATCTTGTTACTTGTAATCTATTTTACTCCACGTCTTTCATATTCGCATCTGCCTTTGTTTATTATAAATAGACTAGACCTATGTCATGCATGTAGTTGGCGTAAGAGGGGGCACCGTGTCCATGTAGACTTCAGATAGTTACAGCCGGGGTTCACGGGTTGCGATGTGAATAACGAATCCTTCACCCTGTCATATCCCCCCAACACATATCTCACACCCCATTCTTTCTCTTTAACCCCATCCATCTGGCAGATCTCATGATAAATGACTCGAACGCCATGGACTGTGTGACAGGACTACAAGTAGCAAATTCCTCTCTGAAGAGGGGATGGTAGCACAGGAAAAACATTTACATTCCATGCCTGTGATAAAAGGGGATGAGACCTAATAACCCCACGCGCGTCAATCATTTCTCCCCACCATATTCGCTGTGTGTGAAAGAATTCAACCTGTTAATGATAATATGACATCTAAAGGTATATATAGGCGAGTTTGTAGTTAATACCTTCAGACTGCCGCTGATGTAAAGTTGTCACATCATAACTTATAACTAAATTATTGATTCCTATAAAACTGACTGTTTGATTCCTTATTGCTCAAGACGATTGTCAATGCAGTTCCTTAAAGTTTACTTAGATTCCTTTACCCAGCTGTGCAATGTCGTATAGGTCTCATCCGAAACTTAGGCTTGTATTGCATAATTAGCGGAAGCTTTTTTAAAATTCAAGATAAAATCTTGTTTGTAAAATAAAGTATATAATTATTTGCAGATTTCATACTTTAGTTGTAACGTTAAAGTTGAACGTCAACACAAACGAGTAACAGCTAGCCCGCAATGAAACCTTGGGCGACCCTGACATTCTTAGTTCTTGTTGACCGCTAGTGTGTACAGTGTGACAGTTCTTTACACAGTAGTTTTTTAACTGACCGAAGAAAGACATTGCGTTACATGTAACTGGTCTGACTTGTTATGTAATCTGTATTCTATCCTAGAAGACTCTGAACCATTACACATGATGGTGATCTCTCAATGCTTCCAACAGTACGCAAGGAACACAATAGTTCTAAAAATTTAGTGCCTGCGCAGGTGAGCCTTCCGGGTAGAACATACATGCTCTGGCCTTTATAAGTGCAGATAATTTTTTTCACTCATATTTTGTAATCCTCGTGGTTGTGGTGTTGGTACTAATCTGTAGCCTCCGACAGACGGTCTGACTACATTTCAGATAAAACTGCATCACAAATTGATATGTATGCTACACACGATGTAGCGTCGACAAACTGTTAAGATGTCATTCACGTACAAGTTATCAACGCCTTTGTACTCTTAAGGTTATATTTTGTCGTGGATTATTAATTTAAACTTATAAGAATTGAGGTTCCCACAGCGGTGTTTCTGAAATTGAAGTCTTCTGGGATCTTACATTTATCAATCTGCACTGCGTAACATTCGAAAGAACTGAATCTTCTAAATTATTGTCGTTGAAGCATTTGGACCTGAGAAGACGGAAGTAAGCAAGTAATTCACGGTGTGCATGACGACAAACGTAATTATTTACATGGGGCCCTTTATATTGACGTGGTGGTAGGATTTGGCAACCGTGGAACGTATAAAATTCTACGTAATTCTTGTGCAGAACTCTACTGGGAAGCGTCTATTTGGAAGAGACTGACAGGTAGATGGGAGGATAATATTGACTTCGGAAAGATAAGTTGAGAGGGTGGGAGGTGGATGGAAATGTCTCAAGATAGCGTTCAGTGGCCTGCTTGCTACCGGCGGGGTTGACATTAGGCCTCGCAACCACAGTTTCAGCTTCCTGTAAAGAGATTGATGAATGCATTTATTTACTTTGGGGTGGAAATAAAATAGACTGTCACATACACAGCTAGTCAGTCATTCCACTGGTACGGAAGTGATAAAGTATGCAGTCTCGGCTTCGGAGGATTGAGAGGCCAGTAAATTTGCCTTAGAATATCCTTTTAAATGTCTGTTAATTCTACATTCAGCATCTTACATAGCTATCCAAGGACATACTCATATACTGAGCAGGTTTTTGTGGCGGTCACTCTCTCGGTTTGCTTTCTGACAGCACAACATTGGAATTTCGGCCTAGTTGCAGACTACCCTCATCGTCGTATTTCGTCGTTTTCTCAGTAGCTCTAAGCGAATACCGAGAGTATACCTTGTAATAGGCGGCAACTGTCGATCAAACCCCTTATCTGCTTACCATTTCTCTCTCATTAAAGCTGCATAAACCTTAAAACTGCCAAAGTTCTTTAAATAAGAGAGCCATAACTCGTTATGCCACAAATTAACGCAGTCTGATCTTCGAAACTGCTCACATCTGCACCTCGTGTGCTTGTATGAAGCATCCCTGACAGACACAGAACTCGCATCGACTTGTAAACGGGCCACAACTAAATGTCTCATTCCATAAACTACAGTCGTTCTTGAGAAGCTAATAGATCCAAAACAAGTGAAGAAATTTTTGTCAATTTTGGAATTCCCACCTTATCCTTATGTTCACAAAAGCTAGCCATATCCTGAGCCAGATGAATCCAGTCCGCTTGTTCATCAAATTTCTTTAAGGTCTATTTAATATTACATTATCTACGCATAAACCTTACAGGTGATCTCTTTACTTCACGTTTTCCAACCCAAACCCCGTATAAGTTTCTCTTCTCCCCCATACGTCCCATATGCCCCGTCGATCGCATCCTCCTTGATTTTATCACCCGAATGCAATTTGATTAGGATTACACGTTATGAAGCTCCTCATTATGTAATTCTCTCCAGTCTCCTGTCCCTTCTTCCCTTCTAGTTCGAAACATTTTTGGGCACCCTGTTTTCGAAAATCCTCATATTTAAATAGGGTATAAAAAGACAATTAGCCTACTCCATGCCTCGCTCTTCAATAGAAAACGTGCGTATTCGCCTGGAATTGTAACGGCCGTCTATGCATAAATGATTTGCCCATGATTAATTTATTAAGCAGAACCTACTTTCGGTCTGGATTGTTAACATTGAGGGACACATACGACCTTAAGTTTTTAGTGGTAAAATTTGCGTTCTTTGGCAGTTAATTAGTTACTATTTTTTTCCAATGGCTCGACAGCCCCTTGGGGGCCTAGGCCGCCTCATTTATCGAGGCTTCACGATCATATTTTTTAGACACACCACAGTCGGTAGGACTCCTCTGGACGAGGGACCAGCTCGTCGCAGAGACCTCTACCTGACAACACACAACACTCAACAAGAGACAGACATCCATGCCCTAGGCGGGATTCGAACCCACAATCCTAGTAAGCGAGCGGCCGCAGACCCACACCTTAGACCGCACGGCCACTGGGATCGGCAGTTACTATTTTAGGTTTTGAAAACTTTGTTCTTGCTCGCATTACCTTATATACGGTAACGTTCAGAAGGAAATAAAGCGTCTGACATTTCTGACTCCGTATTCCAAAAGTTTCGAGCTATTCTTTACGTGGAGACCAGCTATGCTGAAGTCTTTTATTATTTTACTCGGTTTCTCATCTCAAGTGCTCGGATATTGCCTCAAATCAAGCTCTTCCCAGATCTGTCAATCACATTCGACTCTACGTGACCCATACTATTAGAGCTGTATTCAAACTCTGTCTCTAAAAGTAGTTCTCCTCTTGTCATTATGTAAATGCTTCTGGCAGGGAGGAGCCAGCTTTAAAAATAATGAAAGGTTCACAGTTTTTACACTTTGTACTTTGTACTCATTTTAAAAGTATGCTTGTCGTTACAGAGTTAATTGCATTAATACAATTGATGCACAATTATAGTTACAAATCAGATGTTTTGGAGCTAATGAGTAGTATGTATTGTATTACACCACATGTTATCATAAATTATTTTTACTTGCATTTTGTCAAATACTGAAGATAAAATTTTCAAATGAAATTTGCACATCTGAATGCGTTATGCACTTACATTTGACACTATTTAGTAATGACTGGGCGTTGAGCCTTTATTTTTAGAGAAACGGTGGAATTTGATTTCAACGTCGTGTGCAAATTAAGAGCTATTTTGGACCGATACGGTTCAAAAAGGTTGAATGGAAATCCCGCAATCAGATGTAATCGAAACCGCTTGACGAAACATGCGAATTGTCGCACTTGCACAGAGCAAGTCGGTTCACGAAGTAGGCTGATACTTCTGGCTTGTATTCGACAGGTCTAAATCTCGTTTGGTGGCCGGACGTACCTGACTGGTGGCATTTGTCAGTCCTTCCAGTCAAACTGCCAAGGTGTAGGATGTAGGATGTTTTCTTTTCAACTTGTATGATCAACGATAATTAGTTTTTATTAAACTTTCTAAAGGTTCGCTCAACAATTAAACCAACAAATGCACTTTATTTCTTAAGTATGTCCATTAACCCTACATATGTTTCGGCTGCAATAGAGTCATCATCAGTGGTTCAAGGTCACATTCACTTCAACATTCACTAATCCATTTGGTATCACCACTTATACACCACAATGTATGTCACGTTTCTGTTAACAGTTGATAACACTCACTGTTTTCGTTTATACAACCTTATCTTTTAAATGTCTGGCCTAGATTGTTTACGTCTTTGAGTTAAAAACGTAAAAGATGATAATACAATGTTACTGTTACTGCCACAAGACACTAACAACGAAAACACGGCACGGAGAACACTATTTGTATACAAACCAATTGCCAGCAAGTTTTAATAATTTTTAACAACTTTTAATAACATTGTATTATCATCTTTTACGTTTTTAACTCAAAGACGTAAACAATCTAGGCCAGACATTTAAAAGATAAGGTTGTATAAACGAAAACAGTGAGTGTTATCAACTGTTAACAGAAACGTGACATACATTGTGGTGTGTAAGTGGTGATACCAAATGGATTAGTGAATGTTGAAGTGAATGTGACCTTGAACTCCTGATGATGGCTCTATTGCAGCCGAAACATATGTAGCGTTAATGGACATACTTAAGAAATAAAGTGCAATTGTTTGTTTAATTGTTGAGTGTTATCTAAATGCTCGGTGAACACAACGTAAAATTTATAAAGGTTATTATCATTGCGATCGTTTGTCTAGCTCCCGTCATCGACTGTTAAACTTCCCCGACACGCGACGTACGACGCAACGTTGGCATATCGTCGGGCGGAACGTTGGACCGGCGCTTATCGGTCAAGCAGGAAAAAAAAACGCCTATACTGTCTCTAATGAGGCCACGGCCGCTTCCTTCCACATTGTCCTGTTCTTGCTGTTCAGTACGTAAGCGTATAAATTCTGAGCTGTTGACGGCGTCATCTGATAAACCCTAAATAAATATGTTAGTAAATAAATAAACAAATAAATATAACTCTTAGGAAGCTGCCACGTATCCCACCGTCCGTACAGAGCGCTGCAGTCACGACTGGAATCGTCAGTAAGAGCACCTGCCGCTAGAGTGCAGCAGCGCACGGTCAAGGGAAATGAATCGGCAATTCGGAACAAGAACGGCACATGACCCGTGTCAAGTTCACATCCGTGTTCTGAAAGCTGAAAACATACAAACTATTTAAGAAATATCTCATATATTACAGTATATTTGTATTGTGATTTTCAATATTGCAACACTTTTTTATCAGCAGCAGGTGCTCATTGTGATATAAGTCTAGAAATTTCTCTTACTTTGCAATTAAAGACCTCGCAGCAAGAACCTCAATTTTTGTCCATTACTTTTTATTTTTCCTTAGTAAAATTGATATGCCCTTTTATTTCTTGCAACAAGATGTCAGCTCCTTCTAGTGTTAATTACGCAGAGATAAGCAATGCATGTACTGCATTCATGTGTTTGGTGCAATTAGATATTAACTCCGGAGATGCAAGTTCCGTGTGTCAAGCAGATGTATTCCTTCCCTTGCGAAGAAAGTTTCCACGCTGTTCACAGCTGAATCAGGGTAATGCCAAATGCTGTACCATGACATTTCGTGAATGGTGAAGAGCATCACTTATTTGTTCTGTAGTGTCACGTTGCCCTTTCATCGCGTTTGTACAACACAGTGACGAGTCTGAGGCATCCTAGAACGTTGCAAGTCGTCATGATGGAAGTTCAAAACGACATCCGAGCAAAAGGAAAGCAAAACGAAGCAGGACCGTTTAAAACTGATGTCGCAAAAAGAAAAGCAAGGAAGGATAACCAGAAATATAAAAAAGGCGTGTAAATAAAAACATTTCTAGCTGAAAAATCTGACGCGAATTCTAAAGAGGAGAAGCTAGATCCAGGATGACTGGACCTCGCTGTCAACGTAAACACAGATTATTCGAATGAGTAGAAGCAGTGCGTCGTGATATAATACAGAAGTTTATCGGCACTGGTGAAGATATGTAGCGCTTGTCTGGCACACACTTGCAGGAGAATAGTCGCACCGGCAGTGATCACAGCGTCTCACAGTCCGTGTCAGTGGAAGCATGCGTTTTGAGTGTAGGTGGTGTGGTAGTTGCCATAGTTATACAAGCAGTTGATTAGGCAAGAGACAAACCAAATGTTTTCATTCCCACAGAGCGTTAAAGGTCGATGTCACTGCCTTGAAGCCCTAGTTATTTTGCTGTTATTAAGCTGAAGACACGCCGATCCCAGTGGCCGTGCGGTCTAAGGCGTGGGTCTTCGGCCGCTCGCTTACTAGGATCGTGGGTTCGAATTCCACCGGGGGCATGGATGTCTGTCTGTTGTGAGTGTTGTGTGTTGTCAGGTAGAGGTTTCTGCGACGAGCTGGTCCGTCGTCCAGAGGAGTCCTACCGACTTTGGTATGTCTCGAATGTGTGTGACCATGAAACCTCGACGAAACGAGGAGGCCCAGGCCCATATAGGGCTGTCGAGCCATAAAAAAAAGCTGAAGACACACGTGCTTTCCTACGCCTTTATTTTCAGGCTCGACTGGAAAGAGAGGTACTGGAAGTCTCTAAGGGAGCTTTTGCATCTGTACGTAGTACATCTGCGAGATGTGTGCAGAACAGCATAAAGCGTGCAAGTGTGGAGCATGTCATTACGTCATGTTAAGTGAGCTGTGCTCCGCAGATGACAGCTTATCAAGTTTTCAAATTCGAGATTCTCACTACAGCAGAAGTAGGAGCAGAACAGTTGACTTTCTCGCTAGATGAAACGTAAAACATACGAACCGCACCTAGAAGCGTGTGATGTGTCATTTCCTGTCTGACTGACGGAGAAGTTCTAGTGGATGTGAACCGCGAGTTCCCGTCTCGTTGCGGTACTTCAGATGTCATTTCAACTGCCGTGTTTGTTGTATTCGTTGTGACACTCTTCAGAAGTGTGAGCTTTCGATAAACGAAATAAATCCCGTTCAGGTGAGTGTAGCTGTGCAGTTAAAACGGAGAAAACGGTGGATTTCATGAACATTGCAGGAACAACCCGAAGTGGTAAAAGAAAAGTCATGTGTGCATAGATTTGCGCCTCAATTTCAACAGAATTTTACACTTCCTAAAGTGTCTTCAGGTGCTGCAGGCAGTTGTGTGAAACTTCTACAGCCACTCTACGAAATCTGGAATGTCGTGTTAGTGTATTAATGTCGAAGCTACTGCAAATAAAACACAAAATGGGACTGTCACTTTTCTTGTACTCTTGTCCAAACAACGTCCTTCAGAACTGTAACACATTTTTACCATTTCGCACATCCGGATTATAAATTCCCTCGGATTATGTAGTTTCTATGGTTCAGAAGATGGGCTGTTTCCAAAAAATAACACATCACTTCCGTGAGCCAGAACACGTTTCCTCGCCTTGCGACATAACTCTTAGCGTTATAGAGAGATAAGTTATGTGGCGGGAAGTTGAATGGATGGTATTACACACCTAGGCCGGGAGATTATATACTACTGCATCGGTCATTTTAAAACACCGTATAAGAAAGCGACTGTGAACGAAAAGTGCTCGGTGATTGCGAGGTACCGAGCAGCTCAGTGCAGCATAGCACGGCCCAGTGATGCAGGGGCAAGCGTCTCTGCTTCATGCCCTGTTTTCATAACGTTTGTCATCCAGCGTGGTAAGGTGCCTTGTTTAAATTGGTTTTCTGTCTCTGAAGAAGGAAGCATACAGGAATGTCGGTGTCGTTCCAGCACAGAAGTGTGTCCCACATAGTTTGCTGACGTACTTCATTACTAATAAGGCAAACAATGCCGGTGGTAAAGACAACGATGAGCTTTGATTGTAAATTGTAATGCATTTTATAGGGGCTCCGTAAGGGGAACCCAAAGGTATTTATCAAGAGAGGGCTCTGCCAGTATGTTTATTGAGCCGGAACCTGTGCTTGATATATTTTTCTGTTATGTATAACTGAGGGGTTTCTTGTCCTTATGTTGGGCCACAACACTGTAAGAAAGCATCTGCGTTCTGGGGGGCACAAATGGCCTGTTAAAAAGGCCTACGTGCATCGGGCCTTTAAGGGCTCGAACCCATTATATATTCTATTCTAAATTGTAATGCATCTCCGTGAGCTTTAGTTTGTGAACTTTCTTCTAAGAATGTCATGTAATTCTGATTTTTAATTAAATACATACTCTTATAAGAATCATACAAGTAAAGGAAAAATATGCCGACTGAATTTATAAGAGACTGTAATTTGTCCCTAATTTTGTTGTTCTTATTTTATTCGAAATACGTGTTATTTAAGTGTTCTATGGTGTGTAGTGTTGTAACACAAGAACAGATCTCTTGAGAGATAAATGTATTCACTGCAATGTGAATATACATTAAATGACCAACGGAAGTACGTCTAACATTGGGGTTAGGTAAATTTAAACGAAGTACAGAGCGGTCAACTTTCACAGGCTCAACTTAGGAGTTACCATCTAACTTTTAATGATCCAGTCTTATAATTATGGCCCATGATTTGGCTGTACCTAGACACCCTTCCTCTCTGCTGACCGACCATCTGAGCAACGTGATCAAATTTACAAGTTTTACCAGCAAAGTCCGAGTAGAAGGGACAGCATTAGGCGCAGTTGCCGAAACCACCGCAACTCAGCACGTTGTTCTATTCAAGGGAATTCTGTTGAGCTGCAAATTGACAACCTTGCACGAAGCACGTGCACACTCCAGTGGGATTTGACAAAACCACGAAACTGTTGGAAATTATATTAACGCGTTTGAATTATACAGTAAAAGAGGGGAACAGATGAAGCGACCATTACTTTTAAGGGGTTGGTCGCCATTGTAGAATTTAGAAACACTTTTACGTGTCGCTTTTATAAGCTGTCTAAATAATTATACACAAAATTTTCGTTTTCATCGTTTTTGTTTCCCAATATGAATGAAACATTAAAACATTATAACACTATAAGGGTCTATAAGTAAGCAAAGAGAAACATTTATGTGCTCATACCTCGCCACCAGAATTCACACACAATTTATGGATACAGAAGTTTGATTACTCTGTTTACAAGATCCCGCCAATGGACACCATCCTGTGCCGGATGAAACCATTCATTATCCTGAGACTCTATTTCTCTGAGATCCCTTTTAATATTGTCCTCCTGTCTACTCTGTCTACCAGTATTCTCTTCCATTCACATTTTGTATCCCACGTCTGTTATGCAGTGCCATCTGTCCATGAAAGTTGCATATATTAGCCTGAACATCACCTTGACAGTGTCTCCTTATGTAATTCCTACTGGCTTGAAACTCACGTAGAGCCTACTTGTGCCATTGATGTAATATTAATTACGTAATGAAATGATATTCGATAAAGACAGTGGCTGAAGATTTAAAATGAGCTGTCTTCTGTAATTTAGAAGTAAGTAGCGTCTCAGTTCGAAGACGGGCATTTAATTCTGGGAATAAACGTGAGCGAACGGCATTTTGGGACGCGTAGAGTGATGCTGTAGCTCGCATAGCAATTGTGAGCAGTTTAATAAGGTTAATTCGCTCGCCGTTTTCTAACAAGCGCGAGGCATGCGAGTCACGGCGCCCGATCGAAATAAGCTAGGCACGGGATTTACGTCAGAGATTCCAAGCACATGGCCCGCACGTCGCAGGCACCGAAAGGCTTACAGTTTGCAGAAGGGAAAGAAAGGAAAGGACGAAAGTCACACGTCTCTGTTGATTTTCTGCTTTCGACTGATGACAGCATCTGAATCTGGGTTTATTGCTAACTATTAGATATTCTCACTGTTTGCTTCTTCGCTTTGACGAAATAACATGATAGTGCATTTAAAATAGGAGGGATATGAGGGTATGAACTGGATTCGTTTTACTCGGGAGAGGAACCAGCATCCGGCTCTTGTGAAAGCGATAATAAGTTCTTAGTCCCATAAAAGTGGAGAATTTTTCCACCAGGCAAATGCCTCTATATTTCTTATGAAGGACTTTGCTCCGTGGAATTAGTATAAGTATAGTTTTCCCTATGCACGCCATAAAGGTATAGGGCGGAGTGGACATAGAGCTCCTCTTATTCTCGGCAATTGAATGGGGGTAAGTGTTCAACTTGGGCCGTGCCATGGCTCAGGCGGTTAGTCGCAGGCCACTCACCGCGGAGGTCCGGGTTTGATGCCGGGTCAGTCCATGTGGGATTTGTGGTGGACAGTGACACTGGGACAGGTTTTTACCCGCGTACTTCGGTTTTCCCCTGTAGTTTCATTCCACCGGTGCTCCATTAAGACAGAAAAAACGAAAAAACTAATATCTTCATCACAGGGTTGTACAATAAGCCTCAAGGCTGCGGTGCGTCCTTAGCATCTGCTGCGGGGCCCTTCACCATAAAAAAAATTCAACTTCACGCCCCGACTGCTTTGTCCCCTGGGAAATATTCTCGGTACCCATTGAATAGGAGACTGGATGGGCCCCAAGGACGGTCTGGACTTTTTGGTGAAGACAAAAATCTCTTGCCCCTATCGGAAATTGAACCCCGATTCCTCGGATGTCCACCCCTTGTGGGGTTGGCTACTTAGCGTTGTTTGTTTGTTTGTTTGTTTAGTTAAAGAGCTCATTGCTGTGTTCAAAGCAACCGCCACTGTTGCAGTTTAAGAACATTCGCATGAGGCTTTCGATTACAATTTCTTGCGTGTATTTCTTATTTCTTATGTGCTCACAAGTGTTGCATACTGTGCCCAAATTACTAGTTGGCCCAACATGAAGAAATATACATTGCAGCCCGAAAGTGTCCGGGCAATCTGGAAAGCTAAAGAAGGTTAACTAAGCTGTAAATGCTAACCATTTATCATGAAGTTTAATTAAACGATTTCTGATCAAAATCCGAAAGAAATGAGGCAGCTCAGCTTGAGGAAATGGACAAGCCCGAGATCGATGAAATAATTCCGCCTACTTGTGCTGTTGCAAATTCCTTAAAGCTGTGATCTCTTCAACTTAAATATATGGAGTCACCCTTAGCAGTATTTCTGTGAGGAGTAACGTGCAGTAAGGTAGGTAAGGACAAGTATCCAGTTTACGCCTCTTCACTTTCAGCACAGTTTCTGCACGCAGTAACATCTACGTGTAAAAAACAATTAAAAATGTCGTACAGGGAGTCGCTGAATAGCGCAGTATGGATAAAAATTTTGTGATGATCTATTGAACGATTGTAAGGATTTTACGGAATCATTATAACAACATCGTCCCTTACAGAACGCAAATTTAGTTCAGAAATGCAGTATTTGTTCCCGGTGAGGAACTCATGATCGATTTTCTTGTTTATCGAGAAGAATGTTGTGACAATCGATATCGATAGGTGCTGTACACGTTTCGCCTCTTTAACTGTAAATTCTTTAAGGGGGGGGGAGCCTTACAAATTTCTAAATGCCCAGTAATTTAAAATAGGGTGTGTGATTTTCTTCTTCTCTAAATAATATTCTTGTCCAGCACTCATCCTTTCGTTTTGTTTCTTCCTAAAAACTATCTCTTTGCGAAAGACCTACTGTGAGAAGAAGCCATTCTGATTCGCAGCTTCATGTAAATTTCATTAGCTACTGTTGCTCTAACCGACCCCGAGTTGATTTCGTTAGTTCGTAACTGTAGTAGGGGCTGTAATTTCCTGAATCGGCTCCAACCTATCCCTGCGGCGACCCAGCGTGACCTCGCTTGCCGTTTGGAGGGCTTCATGAAAATGACAATATATGTGTTCCATACTACCCTGTTCGCCAAGCCACAGGGATGGGAAAGAAGGCTGCCCACAGGCAGCTTCTTTATTAGAAACAGGCACCGGCTTCGTGTTGAGCTTCAGTAGAAATCCCGACTGGCTGCTGCTGTTATAAAACCGTCACACGAAAGTGGAAAACTGAAGAAGTCGACTTCGAAATTTGGTGGAAGAGTCAGCAAGATTTTGTTAGGTACACCGGTAGACCAATAATAACTACCGCTTCTTTGGTCATTATTTCTTGAGAAATTAATTATCGTTAAGCCGTTCAAGAAATTCCCTGCCTTTTAAAAGATACAAACTTTCGTTACTGTGATCAAGAAGAGTGAGCCACTGGATGCTGTTCTTAGCCAATTTAATCCAGTCCACCATATATCTTTATGACCCATTATGCTATTATACCGCCGCTTAAACCTAGATTCCACTTAAGGTTTTCATGCTAAAATTGTGTACGCATTTCTCATCTCTCCAATGCATGCTACGTGTCCCACCTATATAATGTTCCTTATTTCATTTCCAGGCAATATATGTTGTTAAGAAGTGCAAGTTATGAAACTTCTTGTTACGCAATTTCTTCCAGTCTCCTCTGTTTTCTTCCCTGCTAGGTTCAAGTACTCTTTTCTGCTTACTGATTTCAAGCCCCCTGAAAATATGGGCGTCCCTGAATTCGTGATGCCAAATCTGAAACCAAATAAAGCATCAGGCAAAATTAGATTTGTGTATGTTTCAATCATTAGTTATTGTGTATTTGTATTGTGACTGGAAGGGGCCATGAGTCTGTCCGGCACAAGAACCACGCAAATGTAACACTAATGAAGCCTAATAAACCCAGATGATGAGAGAGATTTTAGAAACAGGGGGTAGAACAACTTACAGACGTGTTACTAAAAGTCCAGGGGTGTAGCGTCTATCAAAAATAACTTTCTCCTATTATCATTATCATTAACCCTTTAAGGACTATAACTAACCTGAATTGCATTTAAAGATTCAGATCGCACCGCGCAGTAAACACACTCCTTCTGGGTTATAAAAACGAAAGGGGAATAATCACTGTTTTTCCGAGATCCGTACAAAATACAAAAATACACTGTACGTGCATAACAGAATTTTTGAATGTTAAATCTGGTGGTACATAAAGTACCAACAGGGCTTTAAAGGCTAGTTACCTACGGTATTCACTCACAAAAGGCGTAATTACTCTCGGTGTCTGACAGAAGGCGTTCATCGCAAGACAGCCCCGACAAGTACGTACGTCCATCTACGAGTAAGAGAGGTATTGTTGAATTTCTAACGTGCCTTTTCAACCAGTTAAAATAATATTCAACAAAGTGTTACTGTAATGGTACTCCTTCCTGTTTGGAAGATCCTATGTTCAATTTTTTAACTGAAAGTCTGCTGTAATGGCAGATTTTCGTGGTTTTATTCAGTCCTTCCATGAAAATGCAGAGTCAATGCCCAGTGAGACACTACCTCTTCCTTCTGTGTCTATTAAATTCACCAATGACAGTTAAACTGCCATGTTATGCCATTCAACTCACGAAGCAGAGAAGGCATCGTTCAGCAGAACACCATGAACCTACAGTTCCATTCGAAGAAGAGTGTTTAACCCTGAGCTTCAACAAAGAATTAACTAACTAACTCCATGGAGCAGAGTCCTTCTTGAGACAACAAAGAATTATCAATGTTATATAGTCTAAAGAGGATCGTGGGTTCGAATCCCGCCTAGGGCATGGATGTCAGTCTCTTGTGAGTGTTGTGTGTTGTCAGGTAGAGGTCTCTGCGACGAGCTGGTCCCTCGTCCAGAGGAGTCCTACCGAGTGTGGTGTGTCTAAAGTGTGTGATCATGAAACCTCGACGAAACGAGGAGGCCCAGGCCCATATAGGGCTGTCGAGCCATAGGGAAAAAAATATATAGTCTAAAGATTTCACGGCGCCTAAACTGAATAAAATGTTCTCGGGCTAGCAGCCGCGTCAGATTGCTTAATGGTGAGTAAGCCAACGTTTCGAGGACCAACTCCACCCTCGTCATCAGGGAACTGTTCCCTGATGACGAGGGTGGAGTTGGTCCTCACCATTAAGCAATCTGACGCGGCTGCTAGCCCGAAAGCATTTTATTCAATTATCAATGTGTAATTCAGCAACAAAATAACTGAATAAATAGACTTACCTAGCAATAACGCATTCTTGAAAATTTAATAGTGACTTTAATATGTGAGGGGGCAGAGACAGGGTAGTCAGTACAGTGACAAAGCTACGGCCTGGACAGCTGAGGTGCTGCCGTTCGATTCTCGGCAGGGACAAACGTTGTCTCTCTTTTCGAAAAGGTCCAGACCGGCTCTGGGGCCCAACCAGCCGCGTATTTCATTGATACCGCAGGCTCATCTTCCGGGGGATAAGGCGACCGAAGGCCTGAAGCCGAATGCTCACTTCCGTATAGTGCCCAGATTAAGAATTAGTTGTCACTATGCTCCCCCATACGTTATTATGGTACGTACAGGAACGTCGCCTTTACCTTTACGCGACATATTTCTAGGTTTCGACGTACCAGATAAATTTTAACAGAAAAAGACGTATATCATTTAAGGCTGTCACGGCAATTAAATGGAAATGTGGGTCTTGTTTCCGGGCGATAGCAGTCTGTAGGTCTGCAGTGTATTGTCGCTCCATCTGTAAGAAACAGTGACGATGTAGACAGGATCTCCTATGTGTCAGCAATACGTCACATATCTGCATGGTGTTACGGCCCATTAAAGATCATGACTTTAGTGTGGACTGTGCCTTATTGAGGAAACTTTTAACTGCCTGTAAAACATCCCGTACATCGCGAAATCTGTTCAGATATGTCTTTACTTCTTGCGCGCATGCAGGTCGGGTTTTAAGAATATCGTCGGTCTCTTAAGAGACATCTTCCGTGTCAACCAAAGCCTTATGTCTATTTCAAACCTCGTTATCTGTTAAAGGGGAGGCAGCCGTTGCATTCCTCTAGAGGCTGTTCAACTATGCAGAAAGCAAATCAATCCTCTCATTCATTGCATTTAATTTCATTTCTATTTATAGCACCAGCTCTCTTCCGCACTTTCTTATTAAGATCTTACATTAAATCATTCTCGTATGGAAATGCCTATCTATCGACACGCTGTAATGGTAATGTTAGGACCAGCCATCTCTTCATTTTCTTCTTGCTAGCTCCTAATTCGAGATGTTGTAATCTCCTGTTCGTTTTCACGCGGTCGCGAGATCTTGCTGGAGGCGGAGGAGAGTAAGACGAAGAGGAAGGGGGCGGGGACGGGGTAGCAAAGACTTGAGACGCTGGATTGGAGGCAAAATTGGGAGCTTTATATCTACATGTTATGAGCGAGATGGAGAAAGGCTGAGTGAAGGGTGGTTCAGACGTTTCTGCTCAACTGGATGCAGCTGAGAATAGAGACACCTAACCCTTGACCTATATGAGCAGACCTGCTGATATCTGAAGACTTTCAGGAGAATGCGATACAAGAACGGGCATATCGTAATATTCCTATGTTGGTAGTTTATTAAAAGGTTATTTAAAAACGTTTCTTCATACACGTAGATTGAAATTGGTAATTTTAATTTATGCAAGCTTGGAGATATAGACTATGAATGTATATATGTATGTATTTTTGTGAGTATATAGCAGTGTTTCTCAGCCTGTGGGTCGCGAAGCTATTCCGAGTGGGTCGCGAAACAATTTTGTGAATGTTCGTATTACTAGCTCACACTACTTTGGTTAATGTACTAAAAGCAGTGTTCTTTGTAAATGTAGTCACTTGTAGTGACATTGTAGTAATGTCTTATTTACAGTCATGTTATAAAAGTGACACATCATTGACCACCAGGTTTGCCAACCTCTCAAAGAAAGATTATCGAATCAGCTAAACAGGATTATCGATTTTTCGACTAAGTTATCTTACGGTTAGCAAACTTTTCTCAGTTTGAGGAATACCTGACAAAATACGGAAAAATTTAAATTTACAGAATCATGAACACTAACTGTAGATGTATTTAATATTGTTTTCACCGTGCATCTCGTATATATAAAAAACTAAGACCAACTAGAAGCACAATCACTATTAAAAACTTTATTATCAGTAATTACATTAAACCCGGGTTTAATGTAATACTACTATTAAAGTTTTTAATAGTGATTGTGCATCTAGTTGGTCTTGGTTTTTGATATAACTGTAGATATAAAAGCCATAAGACGAGTCACAATACTAAACTCAGGTCATGCAGAAGTACGTCTATCTTAGATTTATTAAATCTTTAAGACTTCACATTAGGTATGCCGATTTATGTTTTGTATTTTAAACCTCTCTCTATTTCTGGCTCCTGAGGTCGCGGGGCAAAGCTATTGGCCTAATCTGTGTCACGGCTCAAAAAGGTTCAGAAACACTGGTATATAGACTACATACGTTCATACACTCACACATATATACGTGTATACATAGAAATAAAGGACAGAGGATTGATGGAATGAAGGAAAACGCAAAATGAGAGAGAGAATGCGGGAAATAAATAGGACATCGAAAAGAAATTAAGCGAAATAAGTAAGAAAAGGACGAAACTTACTAAAAAGCAAGCAAAGAGAGAATCAGAGAGGAAAAAAGGAAGGAAGGAAGAAAAATAAAAAGGAAGTGGGAGAAAAATTATGCAAGAAAGAAAGACAGAATTCTGATCTCGTAACAATACGTTATTCCAGTTTTGTGACTTACAGCCGATTTTGAAGGACATGGTTGCAAATAAATTGCAACATTTTCGGCAATTCAAAACACTCATCAATTACAGGCATTTTTGCTTATGACAAACGTAGTTAAATCGGCGTAGGTCAGTATGTCATCTGGTTGTGCAAGGCAGTACGAAGTAACACTCTCTCTTCGTTCACAAACTGCATTCTTCGTGACAGTGAGCAACGGGGAGACACCCTGTCCCTCGGTAATTAACATTTAAAGTGTCAAGACGAAAACACTGATGGAAGGGGAATGGGGGACATATAAACTGGAACGAACACACAACAAGCAGCATCGTTTTAAATTTGTGAAGGACGCGTCGATAAAACAAGGTACACCAAGCATTGTCCGGATTTCATTTGGTCTTAATTTATTTGTGATATTTTGTTTCTTACTGATATTCTCATATATATCTAAATTTTGCCACATTTTAAGAATAAATTAGCCATATTCATGTTCCGATTTTGATCTTATATTTTTGCGACTAAACATGAATGTGTAATTAGTCTTCGCTACGTTTATTTCTCGACCAGTCTCCTTATAAGGCAATTTAATAGAACCCATTTTAAAGTCAGAATGTTAAACTGTCTTTAGAAAAGTACGTGTGCCCATTTGTGTAGCACACTGTGGGAGAGGAATTGTGATCGTATCCAAATCTCCAACCCTCGTTATCACTTCTCCCGTGTTTTAATAGTCAGGATTATGTGTAGTAGTAGAGATTCCAGGATATGCGAAGGGAAAGAGGAAGACAGAAGAGGGAAAGGGGTTGTAATGAAAGTCCTTTTGTCCCCACCAACAGAGTTTTCCAAATCTCATAGCTAGGGTAAAGCCGAGAGAAAACTAGGAAAGGGCGGAGGAAAGTAGAAGGGGGACTTGCTTGCATCTTAATTTTGTGGAATAAAAGCCTGGAAATTGGAGGAGTGGGGAGGGGAGCCTTATTAAATCCGGCTTGGAGATGCTGGCAACAAGACTCAGGCTATGGCTGCTGCTGCACGATGGGACATATGGGATGTGAGATGCTTATTAAAGATACTGGGAATGAGAGTTTCACACTTGATTCAGTGCATGGGAGTTTTTCCCAGCCAAAGCATTCTGATTAGTCTTCGCCAATTGAAGCCGCTGAATGGGAACAAGAAGTTGTGCTGGGATCAGAATAACAGCATAGGAGGAGAACCTCAGCCGTAAAATAGACTGGGTGATTCGTGGTGTATTTAACAACGCTTTTCCAACTGCGTTATTTGTGTAACATTTAGCAGCCTGATTAATAACTGTGAATGATGGAATGACTGTTCAGTCCCAGACAGACCATGGGAGGTTATTGTGGATAAACTGGAGCGATGACAGGCTTATTACCTTAGTGCACCTTCTACAGTCTGCCTTGCAAATTATAATTTAACCAGTGGTCTGAAAGAAGGACAAAACAAATCAAACGTAACTTAAGCGCTATACTCAAACTTCCAGCCACACTTGCTTTGCGATGTTGTGCGATAGGCCGAGCCAGCCAGCATTTTATTATAACTTTGACTCGGCACTTTATTGGACAAAGCCACACTAATGATTAGTCTCATTAATTTTTTATCACCGTCATTAATGCACTGAAGACATAGTGCAAGTTATATCACAATACTATATAATCTGACAGCGGTGCTGCTGAAGACATCCGTCTTCAGGGTTATGACGCCTTGTGGATTTGTGTATAGGTATTAACTTTTTGGAGGAGCTAGCTGCCTCCATCTTCAGGGTAGATCACTTTCCTTGTCCTACTATGCAGCCAGTTTCCACAGCATATACCAGTAACAGCAACTGTAATTTAAACTGCAAATGCCACCAAAGGTTATGCTATAATTCATCCTTAAACCTTTATCAATGCTAGTTAGGACGTTTGTCTAGAAGTACACGCAAAGGAAAGTAAGTATAGTTAGGCCTATATATGTTCTTATGTGCCATCAATACGTTGCAGGACAAAATTGTAATGTAAACGTGGCTCACAAGTCTCTCTTAAATTTGGCAAAGGCCAGATATCTGAGGACTGCTGTAACTTGTCAGGAGCCGGGATATGCCAACGCGTACAGTGACTGGCTACAAACTCCGCCATTGCCGCGAATCGAACCACAATCCTACAGTCCGCTTTCTAGTCATTATATTGCCTGAGCTACACTAGACGTCGTTGCCATTTTAGAAACCAGTAAAAAATACATACAGACCAAAGTGTACCAAAATAATCTGTCACTGTCACGATTATGTTAAATAAACACTAAAACTGGCTTAATATTGGTGCAAGGAAATATGGCAGTATTCTACAAATGTGTAGAATGAAACATGATGCGCAGTGGTCATCCGCCAGCTGTGTGTTTTAAAGATACATCGTGGCAGGAACGTATCAAGAAATTCCTTTTCGCGGTAGTTAGTTAAAACATATGAACAAAGCTGTAAATAATAATTATTTTTCTTTACATTGTAAGACTTGCAGTTCCGTATGATACAGAACATTTCTGGACAGAAAGCCGTGAAAGCTGCGAGGTGGGGAAAGACTGGCTTTGTAACGAACTACCTCTGTGCAGGGGTCTGTCTTGCGAAGACGACGGCCCCTCATACGGACAAGAAATTTACCGTCGCTTTCAGAATTCAGAGATCCGCTGTGTGCTCACAGTAACCCACAACTGGACCCTAACCTCGGCCACAGGAATTCAGTTTACACCCTCACACCTACGTAGGTGTTTCACATGCTTTTTAATACCGTCTTCCCATCTACACCTGAGTTTTACACCGCCTCTTCCTTTCACGGTTGCGGACTAAAATTTTATGTAGGCCTACATTTCTCATCGTTTCTGTGTATGTTCCGTGTCATACTTGATTCAGTCACCCTAATCATAATGAGGATTTTCTCATTTTGTAATTTTCTCCAGCCTCCTGTTACTTGCTGTCTCTTATGTCCACGTATTCTCCTCAGAACCGTGGCGTCAAACACCCTTAATCTATGGTATCTACCCTACTATGTTTTCCTCCCGTAAGATAAGATACCTAATTTCATGCCCATACAAAATAAAGGATATGTAATACTTTTCTGTATTTTGATCTTTATATATTTAGGGGACCAGAAGTAAAGAAACTTTAAACTGAAAGTTTGTAAACATTCCCAGAATTGAATACGTTCTGAATTTCCTCGTCAATGTAATTTTTGCTGTTCTCTCCAAATATTTTAAGGTTGCCACCCTTTCAAAGGATTTTTTGCATGTTTAGATTACAGTTTAAATACACAATGTGTATGGTACCTAAAAATATAACATTTTTCCCTCAATAAATAGCTTCAACGATGAGTTATGCAGTGAAGCTCTTTCCACACAGTGTGCTTCCCTAACACTCGTACCCCACAAAGTTCTGAGCTCAGTCACATTATGCCTGTAGGTAACGTCATTCAGAGACTGGATTCAGATGTCACTGCCTGGCTTTTGTGCCTCGTGCACAAATTCTTCACTCCTTGTGTAAGTGTATGGAGCCAATGAATTGTGCAAAGCAGGTGGAGTGTTTTCCCAAAGCATGTGTTGAAAAAAAGGTTGGTTACTGCAAGTCCACGTTGGTACTTTTCAAAACAAACTGCTCCCAAGCACACACAGAGTCCCCTGGCATCGAAACCATAGTCAATTTGTCCACGTCTTGAAAATCGAGTCTGAATTCCAGCGATGTCCGGTAACCTGGGGTCTCCAGAGAGGAAGGAGGGAGACAGCGGGACAGAGAGGCACTGACCACTGGAGCCGCGTTGGACTTGCGCGCAGCAGAAACGCCAGTAATTTTATCAAATCAATTTGTTCTCCGTTCCGTGTCATCTTTAATTCATTGTCTGACGAAACAACTGCACATACAACATGCAGCCTTATGCTTCACGAAACCACCCCTCACTCCCCCTGCCATTCCTCTTCGCGTTTTTCCTATTTCTTATTTTAGAGACAACTATTGCCTGACTGGAATTGGTCAACAGCAAACTCACCCATAGCAACCCTCCCACACCAAAGAGCAGGGGTTTCCAATATGTCGTTACACTGCATGCTTAATATTGCGATTGTAGGCAATAATTTTATTGTCAATATTTGTTCTAATTAATAAATTCTGTGCAGAATAATCCTCCTGGAGAAGCTAATATTCGCTAAGCCACTCATGTCATTCCCCGTTTTTTATACAACCCTAAGATTCATCATCGTGTTCTCAAAAGCCTACCACTGACCCTTACCTTGAGTCACATCAGTCCAGTCCACACACTCACTCCCTGTGTATTTCAGACATATTTGTATATACCCTTCCATCTATGCCCAGGTTTCCCAAATTATCATTCCTTGCATTTTTTCAATTAAATCATTGTATGCATTTTCTGTTCTCCCTTCTTTTGAGGCGTTCCAACTAAAATTCCATACATTTCACATTTGTTCCTTGCATGCTACGCCATTCGCCCATCTCATTCTTTTGCGTTTTATAAGCATAATAATATTTGATGAAGGTTAAGAATTGCGAAATTTCCCACCATGCAGTTTTCTCCAACCTCCTGTTAATTCCTAGCTCTTAGGTCCATCAGATCCTCTCAACACCCCTTTCTCAAATCCCTCATTTGATCTGTCCCTTCTTTCTTAAAAGAAAAAGAGTAGGGTTATTAGACGATCATGCTTGTTGTATGTGTGTGTTTATCCACTTCGACTTCTTAACCATTCGGCCGAATTTAATGCACAGTGGTGTGAAGGTTATCAAAGTGGAGACCACTCCAACGCCTTACTGTTACTAATAACAACACGGCGGACGTACGAACTTGTGAGGCTGTAGGGAGAGTAGAGGCTCTTATTTGCGGTCGTGAAATTGTGTGTCTAATAGAACATAGAAAAATATGCAACATTTGTTCTCGCAATATTTTTGCGTACAGAAAGTAACAACATAACTCCCATGTCAAAATATAAGCTAAAGAGATTCTAGGTTATGCGAAATAAAGAAACATAAATCATTCTTTAAGAAGAATGTGCACATTTTCTAGATCAAAGGAAACAAGTGGTTTCCAAATTAATGGCTATAATCTGAACAATGTAAGATGGAAACTAATGGACATTTTAGGAATAAAAAGAGAAGCGTTGCCTTTGGAAGGAGATTGCATCGTCTGTGCCTGCAACTTTTGTCTCGGCGTAATGTATCCTTTTCTTGCTGCCACATTGTAGCGTATGTTCGAATTTTATTTCAGGTAATGCTTTTTCTCACATGAAATTTTTTACTCTTTGGCTGAAGGAATATAACGTCAGCGTATTATTATATTCTCCGTCACTTCCTGCCCAATACTTTAACAAACAACGCCTGCTGTGCTTAATCTTCGGCGTAGAAATAAAAATACATAGTACGTGGCCAAAAATGTTCACTCCTGTAACTTCACACACTGTTCTTAAGGGAGACATATTTGTAACTTACTCCATGGAGTAGAGTTGTTCTTGAGGAGCTCTTAGTTACTCAGGTAGTGACTAGACTTTTCGGCTTTTAGGGACCCCTGTTGTCCATTGCCGTTGCCGTGTTCACAGGAGCCCACAACTTGTCCCTCTCCTGGGCCGGATAAATCCAGTGCACGGCGTCCCATTCTATTTCTGTAAGACCCATGTTAGTATTATCCTCCCATTTACGACTATGTATTCCAAGTTGTCTCTTTCTTTCCGTCTTCCCACTCAAAGCATATATCCATTTTTCTTTTTTCCCGCTCATCTCATCCTCCCTGATTTTATCACCCTATTAATATTTGGTGAGGATTACAAATCATGAAGCTCCTCATTATGCAGTTTTCTCCATTCTCTTACTTCCTCCATTTGAGTCTTGTTTATGCCATTCTATCTTATTAGTACGACGTTGTCAGAAGATGCACAGGAAAACGAAACGTACCTCGTGGGGGCTCATAACAAATTTTATTTCTGTCACTGCAATAACTCAGTAAAACTAGATCTTTATGTGCGACTGTCAGCCTTTCATGCTCTAAATTTTCAAATATCACGTTTCTCTCCCTCGTGACAAAAAAGTGCTTTCTTACATACTGCATATTCCGTTATGCTAGGAAGATAAAAGATTAATAATTTGTTTTCATGGCGCGACAGCCCCTAGTGGGCCACGGCATCCTCATTGTCGAAGCTTCACGATCACACCGAATTAGACGTACCACAGTCGGTAGGACTCCTCTGGACGAGGGATCAGACCGACGCAGAGACCTCTATCTGACAACACACAACACTCACAAGAGACAGACATCCATGACCTGGCGGGATTCGAACCCACAACCCCAGCAAGCGAACGGCCGCAGACCCACGCCTTAAACCGCGCAGCTGGGATGGGTAGGAAGATAACACAGCCATTAAATACCTATGAGTTCTGTAAATGTTTACAGCTATGCATTGTATTATTACAAAACATGTTGGAAAAGAAAACACGTGAAGATGCTGAATGTAGACAATATGTGTGTTTTGTAGTAAATATATGCATTATAAATGTAAGTGACACTTTTTTAACATTTTAATTGTGTCCTGGCATTGAGATGAGTCTCCTGCGTAGAAGGAAACTAAATGTGCATTTGCGTAATTCCTATGTCTGCAGACCGCTGTCAGTTTTCCGTCGTGCATCGAAATTTCCGCTGTTGTTTCTTGTAAATTCCGTGAGAATGTAACCTCTTGGTTGCTGAAGTCTAGCTGTTCATCCCGACTGCAACTTGTCTTCCTCTATGAATGTCACGTAGAAGACAAAACTCAGGCGACCCATCTTGGTTGTTGAGTCATTAACAGAACACAGTAGCCTGTATGTGACAATGGCCTTACGTATTTCCAGTACAGTACAATAAGCCGGCGGAGCCTGTCTTCAGCGGCCTAGGGTTAAACCCCGTGTACTGATGCTGCCATGGTAGTGGCTAGTTTTAAAACCCTGACTGCCACATAACAACCCCGACCCCATGTCGTCTTCAGTCAGTCTGAATGCTGACTAAGGGAGACGAATTGGCACGTAACACGCTTCTGAATTGTTTCGGCCAGGTCCGCGTACGTGACTTCAGACGGTATATAAATAAAAAGACGGGACTTTCTTGTTCTTCTTTCTGCCTCAATCAATTTATGGATTCTAACATTAAGTGCATTTCAGTGACGAATGATGGGAGAACTGTAATTGTTAAGTTTACATCTTTGAAGTCTCCGCTCTACGTTCATTCCCACTTTAAGTTAGCTGTGCTAATTTTGCTTCGTTTTTCCTTATCCGCATTGTGCTTACTGTCGATATTTTGAACCATCGCCCTGATCAAGCCCTTTAATATTGTATGGCCCAATCCAGGCGTTTGGAAATTGTATGTATGGACACTAGTAGAAAACTTATGAAATTTAAAACGGAAATTTTAACAGTTTCCCTTTGTAGCTGTTATTTCCACAGACTACCCTTCCCCTTCAACCGAACCGCTCGTCATATCGTTGCCCAGTCGGGTAATACGAAATCACATTCTCGCTTAATGTTCACGCCATGGAACTGGAAAGTTCTTAAGTGCCAGCTTAATGTTACCGGCACCGTGCGTGGCTGCAATGCCGACCGAAGTGTCGTTTCCCGATTCTGAGTACACTTAGCACGGCGTGTCTGATAATGGTCCTACAACTTGTGCCAAAATGTAAAGGTTTTATCTTTATTTCCTGCTGAATTATGACTGCCACAGGCAGGCAGGTAGACAGACACACAGACACCTTGCTTTATTAAACAGAATAATAAAATAAAAAGGTAATTTGTATTAGGCCTATAGCCCTAGAGGGACACCACGAAATCACATTTTCCCTGAATGTTAACGCTAGGAATTTGAAAAAGTTTTTAAGAGAGAGCTTGATAAATGTTATCGGCAAAGTAAGACGCTAGGATGCCGACAGAATATTAGTTACACCGATTTTTATTGTAGTTGGCAAGACACATCTAACGATTATGAAACTACGCCAAAATTTTAAGCTTCTATTTATATTTTATGATGAGTTATGGATGCCACAGTGCGCACGCACGCACGCACATACATCTTGTTATGTAGGTAGGCTTATGTCGTATTATTTTGAGAAATTTTTCGGATAAAAGTTGTAGAGAAAATCAAAACACGCATTTTATGTTCAATAACTTTTTTCCGAAAACCGTGCCTTTTATGAAATAATGTGGAAAAATATGGTAAAGCGAGACAGGCCACATATAATATAAATTGGCCCACGCGCTTTACATGCTGGATAACTAAGGATACAGACACACACTCAGAATATGTAATACTTATTGCTTTTCCACAGCAACACTGGTTACGCGAACGCGCCTCATTGTTACATACATTGCCTGTCTTGTTTTAGGAAATTATTATAGACCCTAAGTATTTAACGCAATGGTGGGGGGTCTGGCACATTGCAAGGAATGACTGCAGTAAGCAGATACTCTGTGTAATGATGCAGACCGCACGAAACTACAAAGTGAGCTGAGACAGTTTAAATGCCTTCACAGCCACGTAAACAGCTGCTGATTAATGTAAGCATTTTTATGACTAATGGCATGTTATGATAGTTACTCGGCTGTTCTAAACTCTCATTCATTTATGGCCCAGTACACCCTTTCCTGAACCAGATGAATTAGTTTACACCTTTACAGTCAATGTTAAAACTACTTTCATTTTATTCCATTTTCGTGTAGGTCTCTAAAATGTCTGTTTCGTGTAATTTTCCAGCCAATAACTTGAGAGTGACTCCCATATTCCCTGTAAGAGCCATATGTGTTATCCTTTTGTATTTAATCACCCAAAAGTTATTAGGTTGAATACAAATTAATGAGCTCTTTATTGCGTAATTTTCTTCATTTATTTCTTAATACTTCAGATTTCTTAGGTCCAAATATTCCCTCAGTAGTTTACTCTCAAATGCCCTCGCAACGTCCCTGTGCTTTCAAAACGCAGGACTTGGAGCGATGAGCAGATTGGCAGAAGTTGAATGAGATGGTGCTAATTTTCACGAGACGTGTGGGAAAGAAGTGAAAGCCGTTGTGCAGAAGAACAGCACACTTAACTTGGCAGCTTGGCACCCAATGCTTGCAAGTACAGGAGGTTTCTGTGCTTTGATTCTTAATAGCTTTGGTTGTCCTATTTTTGGCCACTTATTCTCGTTTTGCAATTACTGTGTCATAAGCTTCAACTTAATTGATGCCAAAGAGGCAAACGAGCTTAGACACACACATGCGGAATCTTCAAGCGACAAATAACGCACACTTTCGCTGTCGTAACGAAAGGCTTGCCTACAAAATTACTGGCTTCTAGGAAGTGACGCCATTTAGACGGGTAAATACGCATCGAAGTTATGGAGGAACCTGCTACTTCTTCCTTTCGGAATATGTACCGAAGTTTCGGAGCCATATATTGCCTCCGCCTTCAGAAACATGGGGGAAGCAGGTTCTTTCTAAACGTCGGTAGATATATACAAGTCTAGGGGTCATCACGTCCAAAAAGACCACAGCAACAGCCTCAAAGCCCAGTTCTATCTTCGTTGGAACGTAGTTATATATGTATAGAAGTTATTTATTCATTCATATGCCATCGTTTATAATGTCGTTAAGTTTTCCTTTATCCCTTATTTTATTTTTCCTTTTTTCCTTTCTTTCTTCTCTTCCTCTCTTTTCGTTTCTTCCTTTTCCTCTTTCCTACTTCTATTTCTCTTTCTTTCTCAGAAGTTTTCTATCAGATATCTTCACTGGCATTAGTGGCAGGGTAGCTCTGAGTCTCATGTCCGTAGTGATTTCCAGTTCCCGAGCCGTAAACTGTGCGGATTTGTCTAACACTGATCCGTGTAGGACGGACGGACCGAAGAGCAACAATCAGGACATGGCAGGCTATGTAAAGGACATTTGTTTTAAAGACCAGCCTTCCTTCTGGGCAAATGATCGTACTCTTTAAGACCGTATGAACGTGACGGTAGGAGCCGGCAACTCGGCCACATTTTGAAAATACAGCACAAATATTGACGATTGAGGCTACCTACCTCACTAATTCACAAGGATAGACGGTGTTACATCGTGGCCGATTGTCTCTGTTGATGGATTATTCCTAGGTTATATATCGACCAGCCTTGCAGCTACTACATAGAGCGGAAAGAAGTGGGTAGGTTAGCATGAATGTGGAGGAAGCAGGCCGGCGTGTCCTGTTTCAAGGCAGTGTCGTAGAAACCAGCTGGTGCTTAACTGACCTCAGCTGGGCAGACTGAAGAAACGGATGAAAATGTGAAACAGAATAGTCGAAATCGGCCGAGATTGAAACTGTGGCACTTCCCTAATAGAAATACAACAATCCAACCAACCGCGGGGATGATGTTCCTGAAAAGTCGTTCGGTTGGCAACATCAGGTTGTTGTAGGAAATTTGCGATTAATCGAAACATATTGGTAACTGGCCCCTAAGGTCAAAAGCACGATAACTTCACATGCTTCTTTCACATTACAGGCATCTTATACAAGTAGATATGCACTTATGTTTCCTATTTTCTACCGCGGACCTAATAGCCCATAGAACACCAAAGAGAGGTCTAATACGAAGTGTCTGCCACAGTGTTTCCAGCACATGTGGTAGTCACGTCTGTTAAAGCAACGATAAAGTTCTTCGGTAGTGTTTTGGAGTTTGATTTCAGTATTTTTAATTACATGAATAAAGACTTGCAAGGTAGTTAAAGAAGAAATATGTGAACTAACCAGACATTTTGGGATATGTTTGCATTTCCTGTATTTGTGTTCATTTTAATCTTAGTGGCGATATTGAAAGTTGGTTGAAATGTCCATACGCTATTCAATGAAGCTATATCTGCTGCAAGGGTTATTTGTAGTTGAATACTGAAAATGATTACATTGGGTTAACATGAAAGGATTTGGGAGAACTTGGTCGTGGCCTGTTTTAATGTAGCATACATGGTCTTGGCGTGCTATAATGTAACATACTTGGCCTTGGCGTGCTACAATGTAACATACTCCTCCAGCAGTCCCTGGAAGGACTGAGTAAAATAATAAAAATGCTTATTCAAGATAGTGGTGTATGGGACGAGAGGTGAACCGGGAATCTTCCGTATACAAATCAGGAACTTTTAAGATTCAGCCAAATTTCTCGGTCTTTGGGATGTAACCTGAGATCCTCTGAATACCATCCAACTCCCGAAGTGTCGTGTACGTCGAACTACGGACAATGTCGAACGTGATGTTCATGCAGTTTCTGTTGCGTGTTTCGGAGCATCCGAAAGGCTTAAGTATTTCGGCGCAGAACGTCTGTTCTTTGTGACATACCCCCCCCCCTTTTCTTCAGTCCACCCAGGCAAATGCTGACAGAATAACTTTATACAGTACATGGCGTCTTTCTTCCCCATCCATACCATTTATTTCGTTGTACTCCGTAGCAGTATAGGATACTCGTGTTTTGCATTTGACGAAGCATCGCCAAGACACGTCAGTCTTCTTAAGCACGGCTGTGGCGCTCTGTATTGAAGCCCGACACAAGTGTTGGTGCTGATGAACTTTAAAAACTAATCAAATGGTCTTCGGCTGTATTTCTTGCTTCTTGAAGCGCGCTCCATGACGGCCAGCTTCCAATGTTGCAACAGCCACAGTTCCTCATTCTCGCTTTTCTGTGTTCACCCCATTTTCTTGACCGCTACTTTCCGGTTGCAGTATATGGTGCAAGCTATTTAATTCGAAACTAATATGTTTTAGTCTAGATTCGGCATTGAGATTACAAGTAAGTCGATGTTAAGCAGATCTATCGATTACGTATATTGAGTGTGACTGTTTGTATCATGTTGACCGGTTCCTCACCAGTTTCTTTTTCGTTTTATTTCAGGTTTTTATAGGCTTTCGGTCCAACACAGCTGTACATTCTTAGAAAAACGCTACAATTTTCGGATTCAATAATCCGTCATCAGGCTAACTGCAGACTTAAATTGCAGGTAAAATGCAACTCACAATATTACATTATAATTTTTGTTTACGTTTTTTTGTGGGCCCTCACATCACAATACTAGTATTATAATAAAATTTTAATATACAAAATAGTCAATTGTAAGTAAAATTAAAGTTAAAAATTGCTGTATTGAAATTTATTCAAGTATATATTCTAGTTGCGTTTTTTTTATTCAGAAGTCTTGGAGGTCTCAGAAGCCAACGAAGTAAGAATATATTGAAATAAGTTAAAAACACTTTTGTTGAGAGTCTGTAGATATTACAAAAGGAAAGTAGGATAACTTTGCTTTTATAGCGTTTGCCGAGGAAGTATAAGCCAAAAATTATTTTTTTATTTTTACTTGTGTTATGTTCTTATTACAGTCTCAGGAGGAGTATTCAGACCCTGAGTATTTTAATAATTGCTTTCCTACTGACTGTATTTTGAAGAAAAGTTGTTTTTGTATATGATGTTTTAATATGCTTTTCATTTCTCGACTTTTTGCTTTAGAGTTATGTTTTGTAACATATCCATTTAACAAATAATTGGACTAACTGTCGTGGTTCTGTATTTCGGCGTGCTTTCTTCTTCCTCTCACAGTAGTCGACCTAAGAGTCTCAAGTGGAGAAGAGAAATTAGCAGGAGAGTGGGTAAGGTTGCGTAATTAGAAGCTTTGTAATTTGTACTCCTCGCCAAATATTAATGCAACCGTTCAATGAGAGGATAAGAAGGGCATGGCAGAGATCATAAATTCTTAAAATATTGGTCAGAAAAATTTAATTTTAGAGAACTCTTGTCAGACTTAGGCTTAGATGAGGGAATAGTATTAAAATATATCTCAAATAATAAGGTGGGAAGGTGTAGACTGGATTTATCAGGCTCAAGATAGGGAACATTTGCGGGATGTTGTGAATACGGTGATAAAATCTCACTTTATAGGGCTTTACATTTCTTCAGTAGCTGAACGACTATTAACTTCTGAACACTGACTGATCTGCTTGTAGTTAATTAGTCAAGAACATCCAAAAATACTGAGGCGTCGGAAAAACCATCCGAGTCCTATTCGTCCTTGAGACTAGTACCGGCGTGAATGTACATGACAAGTACATCGTCTACCTGCTGTACTTTATCTTGGCAAGTAAGAGCAAAGATTCGTTAAAAGGACGGTGGGGAACTAAATATGAGGAAGCGCATCAGCGACATCATTCGGATATCCGTGAGAAGGTAAAGGAGGACAGAACGGTTAGTTGTGCTTTTGTCATTTGCAATTCGTTTGCGTTAGTAAAGTTGGTTTAATTCTTAAATTCTTCCTGAGAAGCAATTCAGCCAATCATACCCCCAGGCATGACTGTAAAATGCACCATTAAGGCCATTTTTTCTTCCGTTTGGGAAAAAGTAATCGACGCTGTGGTTGGAATCATCAGATATAACCTTAGACTATTTTCTCCGCTTTGTTACGACTGTGAGTTAATAAGCGCAGCAAACTGCCAACTCAGAGGCAAAGCTGCAACAAAGAACGTAAGATGTGCTCTACTTCTGGGAATGGATAGCACTGGTGAAGTGATAAATTTCAGGGGACAGACGGAGAAATCGACAAAGTCTTATTCCTGTCCCATTTTTTCCACCACAATTTCCATATTAATGCCCTGGTATTTGCAATGAGAATACGGCGTCTGGCCGCCTGAGCTTTGTGATTTCCACGCATAATTCTGTTCACCACGTATATAGAGGGAAGAAGGATGCGTATGATACAAATTTATCTCGTCCGTGGCGTGGAAGGTTTTGCACCAAACTGAACTGGCCAAGAAGCACATTAGAACGCCGCCCTTGTCTGTGTGTCGGATAGTGGCCGATGAAATTGAAACGCCAAGCGCGCACCTTATACTGCCTTATTTCATGCTCCCGGAGATTTTCGTAGTCAGCACCCGCGCAGCAGGGGCAAGGTTGGAACAAGGCGGGAACGAGAGAGTAGCGAGAAAAAGAGAAAGGATTGCTGTTGTTTTGGCTGGAGAACAAAATTTACGAGGTCTTGCATCACTGGATGTATGCTTAATTTTCTGCGAGGAAACACCACCAGAAGCAAGAAACGAGCAGAATAAACTAGTAGAAAAGAGGGTGGAAGCTGCCATTTTATATTTAGGAGGTGAAGAAAAGAAAGAGTCGTTTATAAAAATAGTCACGTTCCAGCAAACCTCCCCACCATCCACCACCACCACCACCACAACAACAACAACAACAACAACCTTGAAGCATTAACGTTGAAATTTGCTAACTTACGTCACTCAGAGCTACAGAATTTGCTGTTTCCTCTGTCTAGTCGTCATGGCGCTGAATGAGACTATGTTATATCCTAATGACATAGTGCAGGCAGTCCGCCTAGAAACTGAAATAACAAGAGAGATTGCCGTGCGTCAGATACTGTGTATCAAAATGTTCGGATCTAAAAATTTATGTAACTAAGTGCTGCAGTCTAAAGTATTATAATTTTTTACGAGAGGCTGCTAATTTCTTCTGGCTTCAGTCCATCTCTCCTTCATTAAGAGACTGCAAGACTCTCCCAGCTCAATTTCGTCTTAATTCTACCAATGGCAAGCTGCAGTCACTCCCAGCTTTAGTATAGTTCCTGCTTTCAAAGACAGGTTGTCGATCCCCCGACCTTAGTCCAGGAAAGGAAAAGCCTACTAGCGACAAGTTTAATTAAAGATCGTTTGAAATTGCGGGCTATGTATTCATTATTTCGTGTTTTTCTGCCTTATTTATTGAGGCTCGAAGAGATTAGCGGCCGACTTACTGCGCATTGAAACCAGTGGACTAATTTTTTGGGAGTGGCAATAAAAGCCCACACGAAAACTTCCAGCAGTTTTATATTTCACAGCATAACCCGACATTTGGCCCCTGCAACATGGAGGTTGTATGAATCCATAGGCAAACAAACGGTAAGAAATCTTCGTGGTAAGTAAAACCATTCCAACAACGAGAAGGAATGTATGCATGTAATGGTATTCGAACCCGCAATTCCGGTTTCCGAGCTCACATCAGATGCGAAGCCTCGAGGGTCAGCATTGTATGATAGTTACCAACGACATTATCCTTTCGTGAATGCAGAGACACTTGAAGAGCTCTGAAATATGTAATGTAGGCGCATGATGGTTTGATGGAGCAGAGCAAATTGAGATTAATAGATTTTATTTCAACAGCAAATGATACGTAGAAGTGAATGCGATTGGAAGTTGATTATGAACACTATATACGCATGAATTTGGAAGTAAAATGCGCCATATTACAAGATAATACCCACCATCGCTGAAGATACGGAGGAAGACCAGGCAAAGAGTGTTTTTGGGTGGCAGAAATTCAACCGAGATTATAATCGGTTTATATGTCTGAAGCGTTTTCGTCACACTAACCTGATAGATGCACGCACACCGCACGCACGCACGTATACCGCACTGTAGTACCGGACGCTCCCACGGCCCCCTTGCCAAAGGAGAGAGAGAAACAGGACAATGAAGACAAGACAGAAGAAAGAGGAAGGATAGAAAGACTGGAGTAAAGAAACAATGAATTACAGAAAGACATGCTGTCACCTGTTCCAGATGTTGAAATAAACGTCTTCATTGTATGTCTTCACTCAGATTCAAGTTTTATTGGTCTCGTATTAAGAGTGTGAGACTTTAAATCATGAAAATAAATCCTTGTTTGTAATGCGGCTGTAACTTTATCTGGAAGCTGCAGTATCGGTTTCAGAGACATGTACAAAGGCAATATGAACAATCTGTGACACATCCTATAGCGAAAGGAGTGAGTGGAAGAGAATCTGCTCTTGAGACTCAGAGGGGTTCGAGTGAAAGAAGTTCTGCAGAGAGAGTAGGAGGGAGAGCGATGAGAAGTGAATACGAAAACAAGACCATAGGACCCAACAGATGACGGTCAGATGTGGTGTCATCTATGTTCCTTTGCTGGAGCCACAAAATTGCATGTAATATTCATAGAGTTGATACTTGACTCTCTCGCACAGAAGAGGAAGATAAAGGTGGCTGGGCGGATGGGGCGAGGGGGAATTTATGACCGCAGTCGTGATCCGCAAAAAAGAATCTCTGCTACGCCATCTACAAAGCAGTGTTAGAGTTTGATTGCCTGGCGATGGGGATATTGAGTATATAACGTAATATGGTGGTAGGCCTGTCGTCCCTCGTCATGTTACGTCTATAATTAAATTAGCGAATCCCCCACACGCGCTTCATTTCAAGAAACCATGTAGCACTCCGTGCGTTCGCTGTAGTGGCAAAAACTGGCAGCACAACTACTCTGCAATGTTGGGCATGCTGGTAGATTAAAACAAGAAGAAAGATTAAAACAGAAAAATGGGTTTAGACTAAAACAAACCAATGATGTACATGTGAAAAACTTTGCTAAAATGATAATAATGAGGTTAAAATATGTTAGATATGTTTTTTTCTTTATTATGTTTTTGTGGATAAAAATACAAAATTAAAAATACTCTATTCTGCAAAATAATAAACCATACCCTTTTCTCTTGTTTAGTAAGTGTGTTAAACGTGGCCTGTCACGTGACAGGAAGGAAAAATGTTTTGAATATATGAGAACTAAATGCTATAGAAAATATATGTATTTAACAGGAAAGAAGGGGGAGGTAATTAACCTTCGGGCTCCATAAAAGGCGAACAGCTGTTCGACCATTAGATTGCAGACAGTTGTGTTGTTCCTTCAAGTTTCTTAGCTGCTCGTTGGTACTGAAATTTGTGAACGTTATTTGTGTGTGATTTGAAGGTACGTTCTGTTGTAATATCAAATGTACGAAAATATGAGATACGATATGTAACTAAGACCGGCAAATGCCTTCTTTTTGTATTCTGTACCTCACATGTCTTCTTCATCAATGCAAGTGTAGAAGTCTATTTTTTGCCAAGCTGATCACGTTACACATAACCTTTATTAGTTATAAATTATTTCCCATTTATTTTGTTAAGTAATAAACGTTTTAAAGTGTGTTGCAAGTGTGCGTTCGTGCATTCATATCCAGTGCCATTTATGAAAAGCTTTTTTGATAAATATTCTGATGTTCAGTTTGAACTTGATGTAATGAAGGGATTGCACTGAAACGAACGAAACTTAAATAGCGCGAAAGCCCATTACCTGTGTCCATGTAGATAAAACATACGGATTGAAATATGCTGCAGACAGCGAGACAAACGGACGACCGCGACGCTGTCATTGTAACGAAAAGAGTCCTTCATATGAAGCTAGTAGTCGCTCGAGTGGAAAAGAGATTTGCCACCTACTACGGTGTCCGAACATCTATTGTCATATTTCCATATTGATACAACGACTCTGGGTTATATTTGGAGCATGTGGAAACCTATCCACGCCCTTAAACGCTCTTTAGTTAATACACATTTTTTTTATGTTCGTCTCATGTAAGCCTAGACGCCCTGGGTTAGGTGTCCAAATTAGTAAATTCCCTTCAGGCATTTCAACCCAAATTCCATCATCTCCCCTGTGCTGTCTGAATGTCTCGTCAAAATCGCTGTGCTTGATTTCAGCACAGTAATTACACGCATCTCGCTAAAAATACGAATTTGTAATCCTTTAATATGCGATTGTCTTAATCCTCCTTTTTCTTGTCTCCCAAGCTCGGATATTCTTGTCAACACTTTATTTTCAGACACCCTTAATCTAGATCTATTTTGATCCCTTAGGGCAGAACAAAGTTTCATATGAATGCGACACAATAGACGATGTAACGCTGTATAATAAGCACAAAATGTTGTGCCTTGCGGAGGAAGCTATCGAAAGCCATGGTCATCTTCCACGTCTCGTGCTTTCATTCAAATCGCGGCCGAAGGTCGGCTATACTAATTGAACACTTCTGTGATTTTCTTCAGTACTTGTAGGCAAGTTCCAGGAAATGCTTCAAGATAGTCCAATTGTGTTTCATTCCATTTTCTGTCCAGTTCATTGTTGACTAATCTTCCTGTTATTCGGCCTATATAATGTGAGCTGCTAAAAGGTTCGTTAGGTCAATAAATATGCCTCAGTACATAAAAGAGAACTTCCTCTCCTACCGAAATAAATGGTAGTAAACATCTTTAAATTACACAGAAAATTCATATTACATTTTATGCCTGTAATGATAACAACAGAAAAGTTGTTTTGAACGACGAAAAAAGTAGCAGTAGATGGCACCAGTGTATGTCTGTGCAGGCAGTCGGATATAATGACTCTTCTGTACACAGACGTACCAGATCAGACTGCTGTCTTCGGGGGTTCGTGCAATTTCCATTCCTTTCGTTATGCTTGTATTTGAGATACCATCCAACACACCCTCTTGTGGAGGCCGAGAGGGGTAAACAGTACATAAAGCTGCGAGAGTAAATTGAAAGGGAGGGGGAGGTGTAAGCAGGAGCAGATGTGGCTGTTCACATGGTCACTTCCCTGGCCCGGCATCTGCCACTGTGTCTCTGTCCATTTTATCCTTTGTTCTTACTGACCTCCCCGTAAAAAGCAGGCTAACGAAGCGGCCATCATAACATAATACAGCTCTTACTTTACGATTTCTTTCCCCTACTTTGGTTTTGCATTAAGCCTACGGTTTAAATCCACTTAACAAGATTTAAGGTTATGTGGTAGACGTGTACCGACGTTTCAGGGGAGCCTTCTGTCTCCATCATCAATACTGATGATGCTGGAGACAGTAGTTTCCTCCGAAACGTCTGTACACCTTTACCAGACTACATGGCGTCACCCCAAAAGACAAGAATCTTCATAGATCTGAGTTCTTACTACGGTATTGCAACACGCATTATTCGCTACTTGACAATCTTCAACTGAAATGTATGTGGCAGAAAAAAGTGTATGGATTCTGAACCTGGAAACAGTGAGGTGGTTTTGTTCTTGATTGTGCGCACTATGAACAAACCTTGCCATACGTGTGTTTAGGGTTGCCACTCACGAATTATTTTCCTTCCCCCGGCTTTGAATATCTTGGAACTTGTTTCGAGATTTAGGAATGAAAGCAGTTATTCTTTTCTCAGGTTTTCCTGTATATTATTTCCTCCGGTCGTATATGCTTATATAGTTTTCTGATCTGTGTTCTTGCTGTGTCCATAGGCCCCCAATTTTAACTTAATTGTAACTGGTAGTATTCTGTGTTGTCAAAAATTGTGGTATGCTTCTTATTTCATCAGTACGTAGGTGGTCTCTTTTTAAGGTTAGGACACTCATAGTAAAGGTAAAGGTCACCCGATGACATGCCTGTGCAGGCAAAGAGGGGAGGCGTAGGTACAGCTCCAACCCATTCGCAACCTGGGGCTAGAAGGACGTAGGTGGCCAGCATCACGCTTCGCCCGCTGTACCCCTGGGAAAGATTTAGTACACATTGTACAGGAAGCTTGGTGTGCCTCGAGGCCGGTCTTGACGGCATGAAAAATCTTGCCTCCACCGGGATTCGATCCCGGACAGTCTGGCCCATAGCAAACTCTCATAGTAGCGAACTAAAATGTCACTTATGTAGTTTCCAGGCGAGTCAACATCCCTGTGGAGTGATTATTAAACTCATCCAATCCGCCCATCCCTCTGCGTATGCATATCAAATGACTGCATAATGGATACATTTATCTTAAGGAAATTTCATATCGGAGATTTTGACGAAAAATTATCTAGCCATTTCAATATCAATTCCGAGCGGACAGTTTTCACGGCCACTGTAGATAAGAGTGCAAATAATTTGAGTTTATCTTAATATATGTTGACAATATGTAAGTTGCATAAATTTGGTTTTTAGCTGCATGGATAAGAACATACACTCGTTTCACCATTAAATTCCGAGTTTCTTCTTTTAAGCTATCAGAAAGGGCCATTCTACATTCTACACGAAAACAAATACTCCACATTTTTTAAGCAGGTCGTTGTCAAAAAGCACAAAAGAATGCAATGATGAAGTGTACAGTGTTAGTCTTCTTTTACCATTTTCTCCCTTCCACATTTAACACTTTCCGATAGCCTGTGGGTCCTGAAGAAACAGGACAAGAGTTTGTACACGGGATTAATTTGACACAGGAGAGGGTCGAGCAGCGGGATGTTGTAAAGGCCGTAATGAACAATCAAATTCTATAAAGGGCGGGAGAATTCTTGACCAGCTTTATTATTTAACTACTATTGCAGGCACAAACTCATCGTTATAGCCGAGTTGCGCGTCTTCAGATCGTGCACGTAACTTCACGTGAAATCGAGTTTTCCACGTGGAACAAATTTCATTTAATATGGGATTGAAAATAAATATGTGTTTCAAAATATTTTCCATGTATGCAGAAGTGTCAAATTTTGTTCACGTTTGTGGGAGCAGTAACAATAGAAACAGGACTAACTGAGCTTTTTTAAAAACGTAAAAATGAACTACACAGTCACGTATCCACTTCATTCACGCATAAATTTTACAGTGCTTGAGAACGGTTTACGAATTAATAACATTATATCAAACCGTACACTTATAACTAACTAACTTATATGTAGGCATATGTGACTTCCGGATGATACGTCTTGTTTCTGGCGGAATGTAAAAGTTAAAATTCAGGGGAAAAGGCTATCATTTATTAATACCAAAGACCGACATTTCTTACGCTATGCTCCAACAATTTGAGTGCGCCTGCAACATTATGTATAGAGTGGCTGCTTTGCGCCTCAGTCAGAGAAGTTGCCTCACGGTCACGGCGAAAATTCCCCGTGTCGTTTCACCTTACTAGGATGTGGCACTATGACTGCTGTCAAACGTTATGGGCATTTCGGATGAGCATAATACCTCCATGTTCAGGGTAAAGCATAAGATGAAGACACCACGCGGTTTCGAAACGTCGGCAACTATTTACTATTCGACAGGGCTTAAAACCAGAAGAATTGAATCTCCATGAACGCCGCTGTGAATACATTAAACCCGCAATCCCATAGTCACATGTTACAGTCAGTCAACTGGATTCAAATGGTTCAGGATAAATTCCAGTGGCAAGCTGCAGACTGACGGTATGGCACTGTTGTTTCTTGAATTTTCATTTCACCCCCAGTGATACGAAAAGAATAGTTACACTTCTTGTAAAGTGTATCAAATGACGGTAACACCGAAAGGAAAGTTCTCATCATATCACTGACTAACAGCAGTCTTTCAAATACAGAGGTTCCATAGTGTCAATATGGGCGGAGATTGGTGCTGAAGTACCAGCTGTAAGTGCCGAGAAGTTTCCACGGTGAAATTTCCATCCAGACATTCAAATGTAGAGGGTGAGGAAAATTCACCCTAGAACAGGCCATGAAAGCCCAGAGGGTGAGTAGAGTTATAGCTGTACTCTTTCTTTAACCCTGGCACTAGATGAGGGTGGGTGGTCAACGCCGCGCCCCAGCCGCATTACCCCCGGGAAAGAGCCCCGGTACCCATTTTACAGGAGGTTGGGTGGGCCCCAGGGCCGGTCTGGGCGGGTGCGAAAAATCTCGCCTCCACCGAGATTCGACCCCGGACCTTCCAACCCGTAGCGAGATGACTGACTGCTCGTGCATAGAAAACAATTTGATGAGCAGTGCAAAGTAAAATAACGGATACAAACGCAGTACACGTAAAACAAACAGCCAAGGAATGTTTTATCGCTAAAGAACCAAACAACTAACATATTTATATTCCAGTGTGAACATTATATGAGAGAAGATGTTCCTGTCCCTGCTGCGACGTAACCCGGTGTGGTTACTACCGTATACCGTCGCTTTAATCAGTGAACTTACCTGCTGACCTTTCTTGATTTGCCTAGTCTAACACCTCTACGTGCCGATCCAGGTGGCTATGCTGTCCAATGCGTAAGTCTGGCTGCTCGATTGGTGGGATTGCGAATTCGAATCCCGCTGATGGCATAGATGTTTCTCTCATGTTTTGTTGTTGTTGTGTAGGTAGCGGTCTCTGCGATGAGTTGGTCACTCTTTCAGAGGAGTCCTACCGAGTGTGTTATCTAGAAACCTCAACAATTAGGCGGCCAATACCGGAGTTGGGCTGTTGCGCCACGGGAAAAAAAACGCTCTACGTAAAATAAGACTTATAAAACTCCTCACTATATAATATCTTCCATTTTCCATTATATCGGATACTAAGCAGAAATATAGGGTTGGTGCGAACACAAAGGCAGCTGAATGTACGGATATTTTATTGCATAAGGTGTTCGTAACCCATAGGTCACGGTAGCTGATTAAGCCTGATGAGCTTTAATTTTGAATAGGAGTTTGAAGTTAGCAAAGCTTGGAAGGAAGGCGAGAGGTCGTGGGATTTCTGTACGGCGCGTAGAAGCATGTGGATTCCAATTTCCTCGTCAGAACACAGAGACCTACATATAAGTTCACACTTACGGCCTATGGCGAGATGGAGATTCTCCTCCTACTCTTTACCTCGTAAATCCGTTCTCTGTGGAGACCATAGCAACTGGACCATCTCCTCCACCCCCTCACTTTCCACGAAGCAATCACAACTTTTTACCTCTTCCAGATGACCGCGTAGTTGATCGCATTAACTAAATCCGGCCAGCGCGCGAGTGCTTCTGTCCCACGGGGACTCGTCCGACCCGACTTAGAGATGAAGTGAAATTCTGGTCTCAGAAACACGCGCTTTCATAGAGAGAAATCTGGTGGAAATTTTGGTGTCGAGAATGCTCTACTGTAGCAACGGAATCCTTTCCCCAAACCACTGAAATAGAGACTGAAGGGCTTATTTTTCAGCCGGTAGGTGTACATTTAAGGATTTAAGCGGCCGTGTCTCTGCGCTGAATTCAGCTTCAAAGGCTACATTAATCAGCATATCGAAAAGCGACCGAAAAACAGTCTCATCATTTCTTTTGTTGCTATCAAGTTTTGTAACACAATCTCGGCATAAGATATGCATGTTTCGGACTTCGTTCGATTCAGTACAAGTAAAATTTCCGAGCCCATTTTCCGATAGACAACATATTATCGTAGTATCCAAGAATGTTCCGGCTTCGATCCTAACCCCCACCATTGATCTGTTAGCGTTAAAACAATAAATCACCTTAAACGGAGAATTGAACCAGCTTTCTAAACATCATACAGGTGTATATTAAATATGCCTTATACTACACTTGTGGTTAAGTTTGCAAACGAATAAACGGTTTCTACGCAAACTATAAATGCTCCTGCTTTGATTAGCTGTAAGATGAATTTAAAAGTCTTGTCTGTGTCACGCAAGTAGCTGACTTCGCTCTAAGTAGACCTGCCCTTCTTCAACGTTGATTACCTTCAGTTATTGATTGTTTTTGCTTTAACTGTAGGCCGTACACGCCTTTTCCAATTTTAACTTCAGTTTTCTCTTACTACAAAAATTAGTCGCAAATGCACTGGCGAAATGGTAGGATTTTTCTGCAGAAGAAGCAGTAGGATTGAGATCGCGTTGAGTCCACTGACAGGAAACCGAAAAAGAAATGGGATTTTTTGTAGGTAAAAACTCCATTAAAGACAGCGTCTCTGTTTGTTATTGGTCATCCCATACGCTGCTGCCATGTTACTCTCTCAGTCCTGCCGCTATATTTACAGGGAAGACGTCTTTGCTTGCGTCATACGCACAAAGGAATCAATTACTACAAGCTCTCAGTCGCCCCGCTGGCCGCATGGACAGTGGTCTGTCTGTCTGCCCATACATCTCGCGAAGGTAAACATGGAACACAATGCAGCTTCCTGACAGAAAAGGAACTTCAACATACCCGTGATGTGATTAAAAAGGCGAGAAAATAAGAAGATGACAAACAAACGCTCGAACTTACTCACTGTATAGAATCTTCAAATTTAATCTTGTATAAGGGTGTAACCTTCCGTTCGAAATTTCTTGAAATCATCTAGCAGATCTTTCGTATTTTTATCACAATTGAATTATGATTAATCCCGTTCGAACCTTATTTTGCTTATTCATATAACAGGATAGGCGCCTAAGTATATTTATTTAGTCTAGTATTTATCGACTTCTATAAATGTATAGAAAAATATATCATAAAAAGGAAAAAACTGGTAGATAAGATGAGTGTGGTTGAACGAGTCATGCACTGGATTCCTGTAAGGAGCCCGTATAGGAAGGCCACAGCTCTTCAGTATCCTGATACCTGTTTACATTTTGTAGCAATTTTCATGTTTTATGACCTCTCAGCCTGCTCCACCGTCAGCGTTTTATTTTCCCCACTCCACTCCTCTCTCCATCAAGACTATTGCTCAGCATTCGACGACAGCTATTGCCATGCATTCCGCGACGACCATACTAAATTTTAACTGGTTCAATCTTTCTCGCTTTGCAATTTCGCGACACGGCGAGGATTGGAGAAAATGTCTCCCTATCTCTTTCTGTCACAAGGAGTAAAAATTAATCTCATCACGCCTTTCTCTCTTTATGGAGCTTCCTATCAGTCGTTTCATGTATCTGTGTCTTTCAGTGGTGGCTCGTAGCATAGTTGAAGACAAGAACACGGGTTCCCCGATTATTGTTGTAGTTGCATTCCTGTGCAGCGCCGCAGAATGTATAAATATCTCACAGGTTCTGTATTAATATAATTCTGTATTGATATAAAACTGCGATTGTTATCATTCTGGTTATTTCTAACAAGACAACAATGTAATATAAGTACTTCATATGCATTTAAACATGAATATGCATTAAGTATTTGGTTCATATTACGAAGTGTTCTATATGTGTTACAATATTGGTATGGTGGCAGGTTGTTGATCTGCGATTAACATCGGGATAAAAAGTACTGTACAGTTTTCTGCACATAAACCTCACGGTTTTGATTGTGTTAGCATTAAAGATGGAGTTGACTCTTCTAGATATCCGTGTGTTCAAATCTCACCACATAAACAAGGACAGCATTATATGAAATATTGAAAGTGTACTACACTTATAATGGTCCCTTACCAATTCTTATATATTAACGCAGTTTCGAGATACAAGCATTTATTCAAGGGCTACATCACAAAGAATGGTGTAAAACTATATATCTGTACAATTAACGGTTTTGATGTTTGCCGTGATATGTCCTACATACAATTTTGTTTTTTACAAACTTTTATTATGTTCTTGTCTATAAAATTCGTGTCTTTTAAGATACGTGTTTTTAGCATGATTTTTTTTCAGTTTGAAGTAACATTTTGTGTGTTCTGTACACCTGTATCCGATGGCTTTTGTATCGAATCAAATTACATATTTATTGCGACAAATTGTACAGAAGGCTGCATCTACTTAACGCACGGGTTTTCGCAGTTCACAGCCTTACGTTTAGTTCTATAAACCATTTTCCTTTACTGACATCCTGTCCTCAATCTGCCATCCATTTTCCAATATTAAAAACATCCAACCAAGCCTTATAAATCAAATATCATCTCCAATATTGTAACACAGTCATTTACTGTCTATTATCTTCTCCATAACGTTTAACTATTATGTTTGTTGTCTTGAATTCTATTCTATTAATATTGTTAATAAAAATTCTAATTCATCTAGTTTATTAAACAAATTATCTTCATCCTTCCAAAATCCAATAGATTACCTCACACTTCCCTCTTACCTGCGCAAAACTAAACAGACAGAAGAATATCCCCACCTACTTGTGGCTGGAATTAAATGTGTCCTGCATGCTTGAATTTATCTGCATAAAATAATATAATAATAGTAGAATGACACCCTCCTTTTCCCATACATTCACCCACATTAACTGCTTATAAAAACCAATAATCTAACCCTCCAACATCTTCGCCTATCTACCTCATAATATTTAAATTTTAACACTGTCTACACGGAGGCACAATTTTGCCTCACCGATTCATACAATTACTGGGAACTGATCTTCCCCTTCACTCTCCCCCACCGTGTTTCTCCCAAACCAACAGGTACTCGTTTGATATACGCATGAAAGCAATGTAATTATTCACCCGTAATTTCCATTTCGCTTATCCCAGTGGCGCTGCAGTCTAAGGCGTGGGCCTGCGGTCGCTCGTTTGCTGGGATTTCGTGTTCGAATCCCACCGGGGGGCATGGATGTCTGTCTCTTGTGAGTGCTGTGTTTTGTCAGGTAGAGGTCTCTGCGTCGGGCTGATCACTTGTCCAGAGGAGTCCTACCGACTGTGATGTGTGTCTGAGTGTGATCGTGAAGCCTCGATAATGAGGAGGCCGTGACCCACTAGGGGCCATTGCGGCATAAAAAAAATTCCATTTCACGTAAAAGTTTCCGTGAAGATGATCGAGGTTAACCTAAACATGTCGGAAGGTTTATGTCAATACATCTTATACCATCTTCCTAAGACTTGTAGGAACATCAATGGTACTTATTCTCGACCGTTTTTACGTATCCTGTACACGGTAAATTAAGAGCACGTTTAAAATTCCAGTCTAGTGTTGCAGCCCTTTCCATCTTGAAGTCCTTATTGCTACTGGTATTTTGCTGCTTTGGGGTTGGCTGTGGGGTTGAGGTTCTTTCACCAAAGAAAGTGCATTGTGAGACGTATATCAAAGGGAGTCTTAGGAAAAAACCAGGCAAGATTGAAGGCGTTGTCAGATTATTACATTAATACTTGGAAAGGAGAACCGGCGAAGGGAGTCCGTAATTAAGGAGTTTAAGAAGTCGGATTAATCTTAAAGAAATAGGTTTTGGTGGCGAGAGGTGGACAGAATTTGGTGAGGGTCGTGTTCAGTAACTAGCCTCGGTGCTGAAGCTTCGGTTTATATACATAATTGGTTATATCATTTATGGAAGTTGTATCGGCGTTGCCTCTTGTGAAAAATCTCAGCATGGTCATGACTGTTGTCAACTGCCCCGGTATTTGCCTGGAGGCACTGGACAAGATCATGAAAATATCAGATTTGTGTAACTGGGAAGAGCTTAACCCACGCCACGATTTAGTGGGGACCGCTAAATTCTGTCCTCAATGCAGTGTAAAACAGAATAACTGACTGACTGTGCCTATTGAGGTGCCCGTGTGCACAGTGACACAATGTGCTGCCATTCGTTCTATCACTGAAAATGTGACGACATCTCGTACGTTTCTTGGCCCGAGATGTGCAAGTAACCACCCAAATACGACTGCATTAAACTGGAAATCGTCCTGTGTTTATTCCAGACAAGTTTTAATTTTATAAAAGAAATATCTCCTCTGCAATAACTCAGTCTTTATCTTATTATTGTCATTAATAATCATAAATCGAGCAGGTCGGTGCAGTGACAACGCCCTAGACCTAGCTGAGGTGCCCAGTTCCAATCTCGCCCTGACACCTGTCTTTCTTGTTGAGGTATTTTTGGGTTTTCCCCAGTGTAACTACGCTTGCGCATTTTATGTTATTTACCACTTGAGTGCTCGTGCATGAAAGCTGGTACTTACAATTTTGTGGTTTTCCCGAATCCTATGAGTGGCGCTAAATTTGAAAGAGCCTGTGCCATGGCTCAGGCGGTTAGTCGCTGTCTTCTCCCTGCAGAGACCCGGGTTTGATTCCAGACCGCCCGTCTGTGATTTGTGGTGAATAAAGTGGCGCTGGGTTATGTTTCTGTCCGTGTACTTCAGTCTTCCTTGTCTCAGTATCATTCCACCAGTGGCCCATACTCGTTCATTCTTCCATCGCCGACGCTAGTAATCTCAGAAATCGAGAGCGTCGATAAGTAACACGCTTGCAATGGAGCGTTTGGTTTTTCCGAAAGCCATAAAAACTGGCTGTAAGATTTTCTCCGTATTCTAGCAAAGGCGACTGTTTTGAGTCTTCCTGAACATAACCAAAAATGTTTTCTTCCCATTTCACAATTTCGCGTGTCTGCCAGATTGCAGTTACTGAGAAACTGGCTTCTGCATGAGCTGTAATGTTATAATGTTCATACCACTCTCGTAAAAATCGGTCAGCTGGATCAAACGTTGAAACGGAAAACACATAGACAATGACGACCTCAGCGTACTTATTTCTCCCTCTTAAGAACGGGAAGTAGGCTAAAATGAACATGCTATTGAAGCTGTTTGGCAAGGGCCTCACTCCTTGGTGGGCCAGGATAGCGTAGTCGGTATAGCGACTCGCTCCCGGTGGGGGGCGAGATTTTCCGCACCCGTCCAGACCGGCCCTGGGGCCCACCCAGCCTCCTATACAATGGGTACCAGGTCCCTTTCCCGGGGGTAAAGCGGCCGGGGCGTGGAGTTGACCACCCACCCTCATCTAGTGCCAGGGTTAAAGAAAGAGTAGAGCTATACCTCTATTCCCCTTCTGGGCCTTCATGGCCCGCTCTAGGGAGAACTTTACCTTTACCTTTTACCTCAGTCTTTGGGTTGAATGAACCAGTAAGACAACTGTCATTTTATGACTTTCGTCTGTTTGTTTTCTGTTTCATATTTAGTCAAACAGCAGGTTATTATCATTGGCACATTATAAGGTCTATTATATTAATTACTATTGTGTACCTGAAGAGCGAGCAGATCAAACAGGATGTGACGTGCAGCAAGCACGTATCAAGTAATGCAGAAGTGAGGAGTACACAAGACAGTTTAGCCGCTAAGTTTAAATGTTAAGAGGCCATTTGGGAGACCTCGGCACAGATGGGAGGCCAGTATTGAATTGATGTTAAGATATTGGCGTGAGGTTGTGGACTTTATTCGCCTGACTGAGGACATAATCCCATGGCCAACTCTTATGCAGTTGACAAAGGAACTACAGGGTTCCACTGACTATCTGAGCGGCTGAGACTGTTAGCTTCTCGTAAAGGACTCTGCTCCTTTGAGACATTGCTGGGAACAAGGAATGCATGAAAGTTCAGCTTCTCGTAAATGACTCTGCTCCATGTCGAGAGTGGTAGATGCAAGGAATTGTCAAATTTAACTCCTTCATAAAGGATTCTGCTCCATGGAGACAGTGGTAAGAGCAAGAAATAAATCAGACTTGGCTTTCCGTAAAGGACTGTATTTCATGGAGGCAGTGGTAGGAACAAGAAGGTGGTACAAGTGGAGGTAGTACCGTGAAAACCTCCATCATATCCATACGCTGCTCACAGTTACAGTGTAACAGTTCTGTCCGCTACACATACTCACTACACGGAGAATTTTCATCGGGTATGCATATACAAGAGACCAAAATAATGTTAAGTAATTGTTTCATGCAACAACAGTTTATGGACCGGAAAGGTCCGCAGCATATAGGAGTGTAGGGTTTTAAATGTATTATTATGGGTCTATGACAGCTGTGTGCATTTGTTGGTTAATAGTAAAAGAAGTCTGTCAAACTTTTGTTGTAAATTCGCATGGGCAGAAATTTTGTAAAGGCAGCTAGGTGCAGACACTATTTATTAATGTGATGTTAATGATATAATGGGTCAAAGGGAAATAGTTTGTATTTGAACCCTCTGATGAGAAGGTCCAAGGAAACGTTTTTCTTATTACTTTCATATTCAATAAGAGACATTTTACTGAAATACGGAACTCTGCATCATAATACACATGTAACTGCTAGGGCAGACACTAGTAAAGACGGACTGCGGATCACACGCATGATATCTTCACGGTATGGCAATAGTTTAGGCCCAAGAACGCCCCAGACATTATGTTATTATTAACTAGTGTAAAAATGCGTCTGCCAGTGTTATTTATTTGATGACTACTTATCAACTGCACAGCTTAGGCCTATGTGTATATCTGCTGCCGAATGTGAGGGTGTCTATGAGGTATGAATTCCGAACGATATGAAAAGAATCACCAGCTTCTACCTTGCAGAAACTGAGTATAATCACCATTAGCTGTCAGAACTACGGCACTGGGCCGACAGTATAATTCTGAACATACGAATAGAAATTATACTAGGCTACTCATTCGTCATGAAGTGTTTGGTGTTACTTAAAGCTTTACATCTGACATGTTGACAGGATTCTGAGTAATGTATCAGTGTGCTTTTTAGCAGACCAAATACAAACCGCTCAGTTGCTTCCTCATTCACATGTTTCGACAAGTAATTACCAGATTTCATTGCATATTCGCTCGCTCTGTGACTGAGGTGGTCTAATAATCTTCCCTATATTATGCCCTTGTGTGACTCAATCGCACCCTGGGCGCCATAGCAGCCGTTGTTACCGGATTGTGTATTCTTCGTGTGGTACGCGCCCTTACACCCTGGTTGCCATGGCAACTATTTTTACAATTGAGCATCGAACATATAAAACAACATACAGCAGCAAGATGACAGCACTCTGATAGTTGAAATGAGCGTTTAGTTTGCTGTAAGAATAAGCAACCGATGAAAGAGACCGTGGAGCAGCGCGTGAATACTATGGCAGCCTTTAATTGTGACGGGCACGTGATTAGTTACTATAATGAGGCTGCTCAGCCTAGATACCCAGTAGACATGGGATGAATCCTTTCTCTTCTCCCTCCTTTCCCCTTCTGTTCCCTCGTTTGCTTCACTTTTCTGTGTCTTCCATTCTTTGTTTCTTTACCTCTTTATTTTCGTCTCTCTTTCCATCTTTTATTTCCTCTGTGTATTTTTCCCTCTGTGATTTTCTCCTTTTTTCTTCTGCCTCTTCTTTCTCCCTTTTTTCTTATCTCTTTACATGTGTCTGTCTCTCTTGCTTTCCCTTAATTATTGTTATCTCTTTATAATTTTATTTTGTACCTTTGTTTTCTCTTTGTTTGATTTTTCGCTCTTCGACTCTCTCTCTCTTTCTCTCTCTCTTACGTCAATTTCTTTCCTTACTCTCCTAGCTTTCCTTCTTTCTTATCTATTTATTTTAGTACCCTGCACATGGACAGGCTCGCAGACGAGACTGTTTTTATATAAACACACACATCTCTGCAGATGCAAATCAAAGACACATTCCTTGTGACAAACACAGAACATTGGCCTGGTGTGTGTCTGGCACGACTGACCGACGTACCGCCACTGCTCTCCCTCCCCCTTTCGGGCTACTGGGCTGGCAGGTCATCCCTTTTACCAGTTGAAGAGAAATCGCACAGGCAGCGAATTGAATTTCATATGCGCGTCTTGGCGTCGAGTCGAGGAAGAGGCTCTGTACAGGACGGTCATTTATTTTCCGCGAGATTTTTCGTGTTTCTATCTTACAACCATCTCTTTCCCTCTTTTTATTTTTTATCTTTCTTATCCACCCCCTCCTCCATCCTTAGCCCTCTTCTTTTGCACAACGTCTTGATGGAAACGAATTGTATAGTGAATGTTTTCTGGAGAGATGGAGCTGGCTCTTGTGGGACCAGTCTGGTGTCAGTCGTGTTCTGAAAGCAATCGAGGGGGTTGTAGGAGGGATGCTGATGCTAAAGGGGCGTGTCGCAAGGTGTCCCGCCTCGTTCCCTCGGGAGAAAACGCTTCCCCCCACACACCACTACTTCTGACTTACTATCTTTCTTCTCTGTCCTGTTTGTGACGCAATGGACAAAGTAATCTCCGCCTACAATCTTCATAGTGCCCCTCGGTCTTCATTCAACAGAGATTAGTGAAGACAGGCGATGGCAGGTCCCCGCGACGTCCCTTTTATTGTACACCGTTCTGTTAATATGCACTCATAATTTATAGTTACCTTCGCCTGGGTCACCAAACACTTGGATGGGAGAATCCGAATTACCTTCGATTCAAACTTTGTTCTTGCAGAGGTGTTTGTTGTAGGTAGGTCCATCCACTGGAGTGTTTTCTTTGCCTGACTGGGAGAACTGCGAGTTACTTGGGGAAGCAGAATAACCTCAAGAAAAGCATCCTTGTCCAAATAAGCTAACGAGTCGAACTCCAGTCCTCTTGGCCACAAGTCTGTGATGTACCCGCAGGGCTAATTGTGACGTCTGCATTCACTGCAGGTGTATGTTGACGAAAATGTTTAAACAATTCTTCGTTCCTAAAGCGTGCCTCAGCTGGTGCACAAGTCGACTGCCTTCAGGCATAAAGAAATGGCTCGTTTTAATGACATTGAATAAAACTAGTTGGGTGTTGTGAATTCGTATTGTCTGAACCAAGTTTTATGGTCCCTGTTATGAAGGATGAGGAGAAAGGGTAAATGCACACTTCGGGTGGTATTAAATTATGTGATGGTGTGCATGTGACGTCTCTCTCCTACTTGGATATAGGTCTATGTTCCGTGACGTATAAAAGGAGCCGGCAGCTGCTAGATAGCTGAAAGTTAACAAAGCTGTCGATGGCTTACTCTTGTAAGTGCTGTTACGCTAAGGAAAGCCACGTGAGATATAATTAGCTGGTTACTCCTCCGTTCTTGCAATCGGTTCGGGGCATTGTCATCGCTGGGAGAAAGTCAGAAAGGCCCTAAGACAGGTCTTGCCCGAAATACACACGTCAACTGACAGACACAATAGGTACTTATGCCACTTATGTTTGCGTATGTCTGCTGACCGGTAAACTTAGAATCTCATACATACCTTTACGAATGCCATCCCGTTGTGATGATGGCTTTCCACAAAAGCCGAAACATGTAGCAAGCAATAAACTGATGTAAATGTAGTTGTCATTGATGGTTTGTTTTGATTCCTTTTTTTCTATCTCATACATAGTCAACACGGCAGTTACATGTCGCAGTCGGCATGCAGTTTTTGCAAAAGTAAGTAGCTGTAGCTCATCTCAGCATTCGCCTCGGAAAAAGGAAGAAACCGCGCAGTGTGTGTGTGTGTTTGTGTGTGAGGATAGTCGGTAAGCTGGTCGATATTCGAACGGGATATCTTATAAGTCTGCTGTGTGAGAACAGGAGCGAGCGTAGACACATGATCCTTTTTTATTTTCCCCGGCCACTCACTCCTCTATTTCTTTCCTTCCTCTCTGTTTTCCTCAACAGCCTGACCTCTCATGTGCACAGAGACAGCTCGTTATCTAATTGGGGGTCAGGCAGGAAAGGAACTTTATTGAGAGAAAGTGCATCAGGAAGGAAAGATGTGTCTCACAGCATCGCTGTCTGGGGTGGAGAAGAAAGCAAGAGGGGTCAGTTGTAGTGGAATTAACTCCACGGAACATGGGAACGAAAGATCATTGTCACCAATAGGCCTGTCTTGATTGTCAGCACTTCTTAATTATCATCATTTGACAGAAATCATTGACGATCTCCTAGTCAACAGCAGGGGCCACAAATTTTCAAATATCCAGTAGCTGCTTCAAAATTCTAGGCGCCAGAATGGTGATCTGACACAAGTTCGATACTGAGGACCCACAAATATTAGGCGCTTAGGCGCCATCGTATAAAATGTAGTCGCCCGGGATTTTTGCACCCGTGGGCAATGCAATAATATATACGGACAGCGCAGAAACCAGCACAACAGTTGAGTTAACCATCGTAGTTGGGGGAGTCTTGTTACACTTTCTTCTTGTTACACTTTCTAACAGAAGTGGTTTGCCTGATTTGAAATTTGAGTAACTGTGAGGAGAATGTTTATGCGTAGAAGTAAACAACAAACAGGAGCGTGGGAAAATTGTGTAATTAAAAATGTCGCAATTTGTACTCTTCATGATTACTCAAATTATTAAAGTTATCTAATCAAGGGTAACATTGTAATTGTACACTAAATTTAGGCTAGCTAATTAGCGAGCCCCTTGCAGAGTCCTTCTCGAGAAGCTAATAATCGATCAGATGTTCAAGCAATTCCCCGCTCTTATTGAACTCGATGGTTCATTTCGTGTTCGCAGTAGCTCACAACAGTCCCTATCCAATTGCGAGGCTGTTTCGTAATACGGTAGATTTTATTGTGTTCCTGTCCTACCCCAACCAGTAAAACCACCCCTTGTTGGCTGTACGGGACTGCTGATTTGACATAATGGCAGCTACCTTCCATACCTGGTAGCCATCTACTCCATCAGTTTGAGGACCCATCATGCTGTTGGAACGACGGGCCCACTTACGAAAACATTAGTTCAAGAGAGACTGCAATATTAGCAAAGTTAAGGCAGAGAAAAGTCATATTTCAGATTTGACAACACTAAAACCAAAAAACCCTGGGGCGTACTAAATATTTCAAACGGAAGAATAATAGACTATGGAGACGAATGGTTAATCCAGCTGAACGGAATGGACAGTGACAGACTCCCAGTTCTTATGCTTCGGTACAACGCGAAAGGACATAGTAACATGAACAGAACATGTAAACTGTGACGATGAAGTCGGAAGAACGGAAGCAGCTTGATCCTAATCGGATACAGCAGCAGCAATAACAGAAGGAGAATTAAGTTCGATAATTCCATTTGTAGAAATTAATGGAATACTGCTTGAAGTGCTTCTGTAGTCTAGAACAGTTCTTACAGTCGTTATTAAAGGTTTGGAATGTTGTTACAAACCCAGTAATGGGTAAAAATAACACGTTCGTCTTGGCTTCGTGCTGAAGCAGAATATTTTCTCGTCTTGCACACTCACCCCACTCCAGTCCTCTCGCCCATTGCACGGTTGCCGAGAAATAATGACTGGACCCTCCAGCCAACCGCGTCCTGGGCTGGCATGGATGAGAAATTAATAATTCAGTAATTACTTTGCCCTGTGACCGCAAAGTGGATGGTCTAACAAACGGAATGATGCTCGTTCCTCAATGTCACTTGCAATGTTCTCTTCTGGGTTTACCGCACACGCTACAGTGTATTTATCTCACAGATGGTCTCTGGTAACTATATGTACCACTTTCTTTAACTCGTCATTCGCGAACAGAGGGTATATAAGCCTATTGGTTTAGTTCTGTGGAAAAACACTCTTTCTTTTTCTGAAGTAAGTTACAGGAGACTGGAGAATATTACATGATGACGAACTTCATAATTTATACCGTTTAACAACCATTAATAGGGCGATCAAACCAGTAAGGATAAGATGGGCGAAGCATGTAATCTGCGTGAAGATTTCAAAACTGCATATACAGCTTAGTCGGGAGATACGAAAATATGAAACGTCTTGGAAGACTTGCACAGTAAATAAATTACACTCTTTTTAGCACCTAATAAATGTTGTTGCTTTCTAATGCTGATATTTGAAGACAGAGGTGAATTAACTGTAAGAGCTTATCTTTGTACCTTAAAATAACAACAATGTTGCTTTTTAACTCGGTGGAGCGTAATTTTTTTTTAAGACAGTAGTCGGAGTTTGAGGTTCTTGGGCGGTGTCGCTGAAGATTCAAGGGTTCTGGGATGTTGCGCTGTGTCGATTTGTATATAGTTCCCGACGTTTCGAAGGATATTAGTGCTTCATGTTCAGGGTCAAGCACCCTTTTTTGCACTGCTTAACCATGAATATTAAGGCATTACGGTCCTTCGAAGCGTCAGGAACTCTTTACCCAACGACACACCTAACTTCCCAGAAGACTTGAATCTTTAATGTAGTAGTCGCTCTGCTAGTCACAAATTCTTAGCCATTTATAGAGGCCTATAGTGCACTACCCTCTTACAAAAACAAGAAGAATCCAGTTTACATCCTCAAATGCCTTTCACTGTTTCTCCCATCAACTTCTCGGTGTCCAAATTCAAAAAGAAACTACTACAGTAACTGACACAGACAATAACTCGACCATTCTAACAATGCAAAATGTAAGCTAATAACAGTCACTTATAATGATGTCGGTAAGTAGTTAAGTTGCAGAACAATCTTCTAGTACTTGTCGAAACCCCTCCCTCCATGCAGCTGATCTGTTCCGGAGATAGTTGTATAAATCTTATTAATCAAAGCAGTGTCGTAACCCCAGACGCTGATGGGTCGTTATTCGTATATACGATACTGCTAAAGTGTGAGATCCGTTATTTCATGAAAGGGCTACCTAGTTATTTATTTCATGAGGTAACATAAAGGGACAGTTAAAATGTACAATGATGGACCATTCTACGAGTTAATTAGTTATTCCATAGAAAAACGAAAGGACCCCCACTTAATGGTTAGAATGCGGGATCATACAACACTTTAGCTGTTGTTTCATAGAATATCGAACCGAAGCCATATAACGAGAACCATTCAAAAGTTTTTATTTCATACAGTAACTAGGTACGTCATAGAATAAGAAATGGCCCCATTTAAATCCTAGAATGAGGGGCCGTTCAACATTTTAAATAGTTAGTCCATAGAATAACAAGTTATTTTATACAATAACTAAACGAACGCAGTTAAAGCCTAAACTCGTCGGTATATTCGTCATGCGTAAATGTGAAGTGCATTTGACTGACACTTCTGCACAACAAGCAAAAGTGCGCCAGTCAAATACAACTGTTTGACTAAACAACCCCAATACTGCGTGCTAACGTGCCAAAATACACCGGCCCTTTACTCTTTTGATAGTCGTGAGCCGAATTTTGTGTGTGTTGGACTTCGTTACGTCAAACAACGTGTGCAATACGCTTGCGAAATCTGATACGTTATGGGACATACTGTATACTTATTATTATTATTATTATTATTATTATTTACTGCAATTGGGTTTTCACCCGGTGGCAGTAGTCTTTACACTAGTACACACAATACAAATGGACATATAATATACATAAAAATAACAATACAAAACAAACTATACACAATTACAAAACAAAATACATACAGTAAATACAAGTACACACATTAGAACACCGTACACACATTACAAAAACATCCACACCTTACAATAGCATCCACACCTTATAAAACCATCCACACCTTACAAAAACATCCACACCTTACAAAAACATCCACACCTTTACAAAAACATCCACACCTTACAAAACATCCACACCTTACAACTATACATACATAGTGTACACAAACGTGTATATATGATATGTAAATGTATGTACATGTAGATATTTGTTACAAGAGCGGCAAACCAGAGTTCACAGTCGGGTGACAGGAATGTTCACCAATTTAGGTGACTGTGGAATGTAACAGGATGGGCGTTATTTCAGTTGTAATTGGAATGACCTCGATGTGACAGTGAGGTTAGTATTGTCATAAAACTACAGGGGTGTGCGAGACGTGTCGTGATGCTGCGTGGAGAAACAGCCGCGACGTCCAAGAACTGTAGCATGGTCCGCTTGTTGATGGATTGATGCTGACGGGAAGAGAGAGGGAGTAAACCTGAGAGTGTGGTCGGTCCAGGGCTACTGCTTGCCTTACCCGGGGATCAGAACGATGTAATTAGTAAACTGTAATGACCATCTTTCCCTGTCAACCTTTCCCCCGGTCTATATAAATATCCCTATTGTTCGTGGTATTGGAATTAGAAATGGTACTGAACTGTACTGCATCCAAGTCCGCAAAATGTCTGTCTAGTGCTTACGTCCGAAAATTATGTGCTGGCAATTGACAAAATATAAAATGGGTATTAAAAGTGATTGCCATTGGTGTGTCGTATTTTGAGTTTCCTGAGAAGTAGAACTTAGGCTTTAATTTCATTTCCATGGCGCCACAGCCCCTAGTGGGCTAGGGCCTCCTCATTATCGAGGCTTCACTATCACACTCAGACACACCGCACTCGATAGGACTCCTCTGGACGAGTGATCAGCCCGACGCAGAGACCTCTACCTGACAACATACAACACTCACAAGACACAGACATCCATGCCCGCAGCGGGATTCAAACCCGCAATCCCAGCAAGCGGCAACTGGGATGGGCACTTAAGCTTTAATACCTATAGAAATATAAACTGATTGCAGGCTAAGGCCACGCCAAGGTATTTCAAGAGGTCCCATGTTATTTGTCAGTTTATGACAGAACTAACCCGTTATACAACTACACACGTTTCCAGACTCAAAAAGCTTCCTCACACAGCGGATGGAGAAGACTGCTTTCACAATTAAAGGATAGCTGCAAATATAGGGAATAAGATTTATCTACGCTATAAATCGGCAGTAGCAGGATTCTGTAAAACGTCGACGATCTACTACCAGACACACGGCGTCGTATGTCAGGAGACAGCAATATTGGCACAAATGTAAAATCCGTACCTGAATGCCTAGTTTCCACAGTGCGTTCTTTACAACTCGGCGTTAGATTTTTTGTCTGTCGTTTTGCATGGCCGAGAAACGTGCTCTGTCTCACAGTAAAGGGAAGAACATTGACTGAAGGTGACAGAGAAGACGAGAATGAGGAGAATATTTGGACCTAGGAAGGAGGAAGGAACAGGAGGCTTAAGAAAATTGTGTAATGAAGGTTCGTGTCTTGTATACCTTACCAAATATTTTAGGGTGATCAGATGAATGAGGATGAGATGGGCGAGGCCTGTGGTGCGCAAGGGAGAGGAGAAAAATGCATACGATTTTGGTAGGAGAACTAAAGGACAGAGGCGACTTTGAAGACCTAAGCATAGATGGAAGTATAAAATGGAAAGTTATCTTAAAAAATAAAAGGCAAATGGGCAGACTGAGTTCATTTGGCTCAGGATAGGGTTAAGCGGCATACCCTTGTCAAAACAATAAACCTTCGAGTTCCATAAAATGTGAGGAATTTCTTGGCTAGCTAATCAACTATTCGCTTTTAAGTATAGTATCTGCTAAATGAAGTTATTTAACTTATAATTAACTTTTAGTATTGTAACGCTTGTAAATCATAAGCGTATCATGCTAACTCTTATTAACAGGTCTTCTGCCAGTTGTACGACGTATGTCCCTGACTACGTACCCCCTCCAAATTCTTCGCGTTGGAGGGTGTGAAGATTTCTTAACTTCCGCAGTGATCGGATCCTGCGTAAACGCAGAATTGTAGTTTTACTTTTTTATGGTCGTGGAACCTGGCCTCCCACTGTGTGGGAACAACATATCGTAATTATGTTTGAGAAGAAAGTACTGAAAAGAGTATTTGGGTTGAGACAGGGAGCAACAGGAGGTCGGAGAAATTTGAATAAAAATTCTTTCATAGGTCGTACTCTTTCGTCAGATGTTATTAGGCGATCTTTAGGGAGTAAAAAATGGATGCCTTATGTGGAGTTCACGTTCGTTTCTCTCCGTCCTTCCTTCTGTGACTTAGTATCAGCGACTAAACCACGTGTCGGATTTCATGAAATTCGGCACGGGAGTTCCTTACAACAAATCGACCACGCATGAGTTTCGTGAAAATCGGTACAGTGACACACTTTAATAAAGACGTAAATCAATTTCTCCTCTACATTCCATATTTCTCGGCCGTTATGGAGGAATTAAGTATAGAATCTCTTCATGCAATGCCGTCGAGTAACTGTGAGGTTCATGAAAGGCAGTGCAATGAAAGGCATGCTTTACTGAAGGGCGTAAATGAATTTCTCTCCTGACTTGCTATATTTATTGTCCGATTCGGATTCGGTACAGAAGATGTCCACAAGTGTCGTTGAAATCGGATCAGTACATTAGTTAGTTACGTAAGTGGATTTCTATCCGTTCTTCCTACATTTCATTTCCGATTTACGTGAAATTCATTATGACAGATCTGCACTTTAATGCTAAGGAAGGAGAGGGAAGGTCTCACTTTCCTTACGGGATAAATGAAATGACAGTTACGCGTGTATCATGAACCCTCGTGATATTCTAAAGTACAAACGCCTTGGTAAGGTCTGTGTACTATGTCAGGGAGTACGCCATTTTCAGTCTTGTTAGAGTGATAAAATGGAGGAAAATTAAATACATCAGCTTTCAGCCCATAAATTTTAGAAGAAGCTGAAGGGACGTGATCATTTGGGAGACGTAGGCTTAGATGAGATGATAATATTAAAACGGATCTTAAAGACGTGAGTTGTGAGAATGTGGACTAGATTCAGCTGGGTTAGGATATGGCCTATTGGCGGGCTGTCGTGAACACCGTTATGAACTTACATGTTTGTGGAATTTTCTGACTAGTTGAGCAAATATTTGTTTTTGAAGGAGAAGTCTACTCCGTGCGTTAGCTTTATCGTTAAGGTACGATATGAAGAGAGGTTGATGACTTTTGGTGAATTAGAAACGACTAGGAAGTGGTTGCAGCTCCTAAGCGGGGTATGTTGACGTGTGAAGTACGCCAGAAAAGTCATATCGTGCCATCTGCTGTCATTAGCGTTCTTCCAAAAAAGAAGGCAGAACAAAGCGCCTGTTACACTACACAACTGACTGGCATAAAATAAATCAGAGAAGTACGAGGTGTATCTGTTTGGTTTACAACGCGTATCAGACCCTGAGATTTTATAGCTTCGGATGAATTACTGTAGGGTAATTATAGGCTATGGATAGGCTAGGATGTGGGAATAAGCGATCCTCGTCTGTTTCGGGTTATATTACTTGATGGTCGCCTTGAAGGATTGTCTAATATTAGACCTACGAAGTCCTCCTCATTCGCGTTTCTAACCAGGTAGGCTACTTGCAATTAGAATTTCACTTGCCATCGCGGCGCTGATTGGCTCAATCTGAGAAGACGATTGTGATTTAAACCTTTTACGTATTAATCTGTAAAACTCATATTTCAATAGAAAGGGAAAAGGATGAAAGAAAGAAGGAACGGAATGGACAGAAAGGAAGGAGAAAAGTAGTAAAGAAAGGAAACGAGAAAGGCACTGCACTCTGAATATAGCTCTTTTTTAACCATTAGTAATGACAAGAAGAATGGAAAATTGCAAAAAAAAAGTTATTTCCAGTCGATAATGAAGTAATTGAGCTTGTGAGGCACTGCAACACTGCAGGAATGTGGATGATACTGACACTGAGTAATAGTGGACATTTTCTAGAGTATCCCTTCTCTTTCTGTTCTGTGCCTTTCGTATCGTAAAACCCACAATCCCCATTTCCACATGTTCCATCCAAACTGTGCCGCATCTCACATCTATCAGAGCAAACGCCACAGCAATTACTGAATTATTAATTCCCTATACTGACATCATCAGCACTTTCTGGTTATCGGCTGAAACAAAGTAAACTCCGATTGCTTCTGGTAAAGGGATCAGCGTGGAGAAACGATTGGATACGTTACCAATATTTACACGTGCTTCTATCTTACCCCCTGTGCACACATGTATATACCTGCCCCCTTCTGTTGGGCAGTGCGTCATCCTTCGCTTCACCGAACTGTCATTTGATGCTGAAAGGATCCAGAGATTGACTTTCAAGTCGATATCATAAATAAATCGAACGAGGAGATAACATATTTAATTCATCACTAGCTGGGTGCTCATATTTGATAGATGTTGTCCTTCGAGATTTAAGGCATTTTCTTACCACTGGCCTGTCAGCTATTTATGGACACTATCACACGATCCACTCATTTCCTGCTGTATTTACGTCAAGGTGTTTGACTTCACTGTAATAATGAATAGATATGAATTAAAAATGTGACGGTGGTATTACATTTCAAGGCACGCAGCAACACTTTAAAAAGTATGAATTCAGAAAAATCATGATAAACCTTAATGAGGTTTCGACTAATAGCAGAAGCTCTCAGATGTGAAGAAACAGAAGCAGGCCGAACTGCCTCATCGCAGTATGAGGTGTTATCAGTAACGTCACTCGTCACTGTCGTATAATTTTCGTTTCGTCACAAACATTTTGCCTTCTATTATATACTGTTAAATTCAGATAATTTGTTCATATATTATCATGTGCGCCCTAAGAACAAAATACAGTAAACCTTCATCAAAGGAAAGCGTTACATTTCTGGAAGAAAAGCAGGTGTTGGCAAGACTAGACCATATGGAGAACTGGGGATTAGGGAAACCCCAGCCGCTTTTGACGCTTATCAAAGCCGGTGCCGAAGTATCCTCATACAATTTATACTTAAAGAACCCCGAAGGGAATAGACCACTTGGAAGACATACGCGCATATAAACCAAGCAACATAGAAGACAGAACTGGACAGTAATGAAAACCCGCCGATACCTGACATCCACGATTGGCGAAGGCTTGCTTTACACACAGCAGTCCGTATTGCGTCATATAGGCCTAGGTATGAAATTTGGCCTGCCGCTCGACGCAGTGAACACAGATTGAGGATGTTTGAGAGTAAGGTGCTGAAGAGAATGTTTGGACCTAAGAGATAAGTGAAGAAGAGTTTCGAGAAAACTACATAGTGGTCATTTTCATAATTTTTACTACTCACCACATATTAATAGAATGATGAAATTAAGGTAAATTATATGGCAGGTATCGAAGCTCACACAAAATGTTATATGGAAAAGCCTGGGCGTAAATGCAGTGATAATATTAAGACAGATTTTTCATATATCCACTCATCGTCATGTAGTGTCTAGGTTAAAAATCAGTGGAGCTATACCTTCATTCCCCATATGCCTTCACGGCTTGCACAGGGAAATTGAAATCAAAGTTAAAATTTAAGCAAACATAATTTATAAACTGAAAACCAGGCCCGTGAGCATGATCAGGCCCCAAATAGTATTCCTTAAACTGGGTGTGCGTGATATTCCTCAGGCTCCATTAATCAAATGAGTGCACATCTGAAGACATTTCGCCCTGCTCATTACTGCAGTCGTTGACGACTACGGTGGACAGGGATAGTGTCTTACATCCAGCAGGCTGTGTTATCGCGGGGAATAATGGGAATTCCATCACAAAATGAATTTCCCCAGGGACCTGAGATCGAGTCCATCGCATCACGCTTGGGTGGTGCTGGGCAATGATAATGGACCTAGTGGTGCACTGAATCCTGCAGCCAGAACTTTTAATAGCTGCCCCTTCGTTTATTGGGCGGTAAATCGAGTGCGCGGGTCGAATGGGGTGGAATAGAAGGGGAGAGACTAACTAGAAGGGGGCGAGAAAAAATGGACAGCATTAAAAAGAGACAAAGAGAAGGTTGGCATCCCAGATCCAAGTGTCTCGATTTCAATCAGCTTAAAAGAGTCCAGCAAGTCCGAGAGGTCATCAACTAAGATGGACCTTTTCCTATTTGGAGGAGTTGGAAAATGACCGTATCTAAAGGCTGGTGGACGGAATAGAAGCAGAGGGCGTGATAGTGCATAGAGAGGGGTGGGAACATTGCCGGTTGCCGGTGTACGAGAATTCCCTCATTGAATAAGTGAATTCACACACTTAAGGAGAATGAAATCAAAAGTGCCTCGCTATCCTCTGCTAGAGAGGAGTGTTTTTTATGGAAAACGTGATGTGGAGGTCAGAAGTCCTGACCAATCACGGATAGCTGAAAACAGAAGACACATTAGTGACCATTACCATGAGGACAATGTAAATGATGCTTGAGTAACTTGCACCTGTCCTTGAACACTGTACACACGCGGAATAAACACGTTCACAAGATGGATTGCGATTGGTCTGCAACGTATAGTTAACAGAGGCACGTTTCACACGTAAATGAATAGTTTCATATCTTGCCTTCTTAATTATTTACAGTAACCAAAACAAATGCAATGTAATAATGTATCGTATATTTGAAAATATGTCTTGCTATTTTGTGGCACAGCGTAACAATACTGGTGCGTTCACTGTATTCTTTAAATTAATCCGTAAGTCGCGAAATTACGGAACAGTTTATTGGGCATAAAATGTGTTCAGTTTATTTATAGAAGTTTTGTTCGAAACAAATTTGCGTTCCGATAAATATCAAGTTACACTACAGGCGTTTGTAAGCCTTGATACAAAATTGCCTGCTACTTTGCCTCACTTTAACCAAAACCGGATGGTGTCGACCAAACATGATAAACATCCTCAGTGTCAAATTTTACGGAAATAAATGAGTCCTAGGCTGATTTTGCTTCAGCAACAAACTGTTCCCAAAAGGTAAAGGTAAAGCAAAAAGGTAAAGTTCACCCTATAACAGGCCACGAAGGCCCACAGGGGGAGTAGAGGTATAGCTCTACTCCTTCTTTAACCCTGGCACTAGATGGGGGTGGGTGGCCAACTCCACGCCCCGGCCGCTTTACCCCCGGGAAAGAGATCCGGTACCCATTGTACAGGAGGCTGGGTGGGCCCCATGACCGGTCTGGACAGCTGCGAAAAATCTCGCCCCCACCGGGATTCGATCCCCGGACCCTCCAGCCCGTAGCAAGTCGCTATACCGACTACGCTATCCCGGCCCAAACTGTTCCGAAAAGGAGAAAGATTTCAGAAGTGTCAGAACTGTTTCCTCCAGTAGCAGGATTACTGAAATCGTTGTCTTCAATTAGGGACAGACTGCTTTCATTGACAGGCAGGAATCCAGTCTTTTACAAAACAAAATTAGCCCTCCAGGTCTGTGACCCGCCATTACGTTGTTACAGAGTGCTACAGCTTTTCACAAACAAAGACACATGTTCTTCAAGTAGCTGAACACTAAGTCATATTTTCCATTTGACACAAACCAAATAATTATGAAGGTTAAAAAAACTGCTGTGTTTAAGAAAAGGCATTGATGTAAGTTACTCTCAAATTGGGAATAAAAAATTATTAGTTTCTTCAAAAAACATGTCAGTGTACATGTCACTGACAATTTCTGCAGTGTATTTAACAGGGAGGAGTTTTATATGCACCAAAAATTGTAATTGAAATTCTAGAAGACAGTTTCAAAATGTTACAAATTTTACGTGGCTAATTGTAATTTACAATTAAATCACCACACATGCCCATGCATTGCACACACGCATATATATATATATATAATATATGTATAGATACACACACACACAATATGTACAAATTAGTCAAATGAAACGAAACACATAACGGACTTATACACAGCTTGACAGAAAACCCTTCTGTTGACATGAAGTACAGCGTTAAAAATTGTTACTTTAGTGATTTCATACACACCACATTTTTCTGTCTCTGTTACACATGTAACTTCTGATCCAAACTATCGCTGTTACACTGCACTACAGGAAATATGGCAGATGTGAAGGCCACTATACAAAAGACAGTGGTACTCATGTGCTTAAAAAAGTCAGTTGGCCCTGCTTGAGTTTCCATTTTTCCTATCAGTACTGATGTACATGAAACAGAGAATCTTGGAGAAAGAAAGATGGAGAACAGTGCATTATTCATATTGTTGCATGAGTTCTTCAAAACCAGTAATTTAATGTGGTATTTACCTTGTACGAGATTTGAGGTTCTCACGGTGGTGAATGTCAAGGATCATAGTCTTCGCTGTGACACTGTATAGTTTGGCAGACAGGTATTACTGTTTCAGAGGCAGCAAGTTCCTCCAAAACCTTAATATTAGTCTATCAAACTATATGGCATCACTTCCCAGAAGTCCATGATTATTAAATTTATCTTATTTTTAAATATTTAAAAGTAAACTTTTAACTCTGAACAGCAGTAGAACTGAAAGAAAAGTATAAATTAAAAGTAATTTGAAAAACAACTAACGTTAATTGCACTTCATAAATGCAACATGGCTGAAATTTAAATAGCAACATAATTCAAGTTAAATAAATGGACCAACTAATGCACTATTTGACCACTTTAATGTAGTGTCTTTCTTATACACCCTACACGTGTTTCGGACCTAGGTCCATCTTCGGGGGTCTCAGTATTGTTAAAACTACTAAAACAAGTACATGTTTAAACGAACGTACAACACTTGCATACCACTATTGTGGTAGAATTGTCTGGATAAAATTGTAGAACATAAATATGTATATATATGTATATGTAACTCACGGACAGTACAAACAGCACCGTAATACAGTTCCACACAACAAAAGAATACGCATCACAGGACGTCAAACAACAAAAGCCAGTATTTCCGCACCAGTGAACATACATATATCTCACAATTTTAATAAGGTTTTAACTAAATATATACATATTTATGTTCTACAATTTTATCCAGACAATTCTACCACAATAGTGGTACGCAAGTGTTGTACGTTCGTTTAAACATGTACAGTGAAACCTCTATCCATCGTTCCCGTTACCGTCGTTCGCCCGCATGTATCGTCTGCCTTATTTGGTCCCGAAATTAGCCCCATATAAATAACACTATTTTTTCCCGCCTCCATTGTTCCTCGAACTGTCGTTTTCCCGCACCAATAGTTGAAAAATCACGGTCCTGACGCAACATTTTCCCGCACTGATAGTTTTTTTTTTTTTTAATTTGAAGCGATGGTTTAGCGAGGTTTAAGGACCAGCATGGCCTAGTATACAAGAAGTTAGTCGGAGAAAGTGCGGCAGTGGACAGCGAAAGCACGGAAGCGTGGCTGGAAAGACTGCCATCTTTGTTGGAGGGCTACGAACAACGTGATATTTACAACGCGGATGAGACGGGGCTCTTCTACAACGTGCTTCCTGATAGAACCTTGGCTCTCAAAGGAGAGTCTTGTCATGGAGGGAAAACCTGTAAAGACAGACTTACTGTTTTACTTTGTGTTAACAGTGATGGAACTGACTAACAAGTGCCGATTGTTATCGGAAAATCTCCGAAACCGCGATGTTTCAAGAATGTAAAAAAATTACCCACCAAGTACCACGCGAACAATAAAGCGTGGATGACCACAGACATTTTTTCTTCATTTCTGCGTTCATAAGACGCAAGTATGGGTGCACAAAACAGGAACATTCTCCTCTTTGTGGACAATTGTGCCGCACATCCAAAGGATACATCGTTTCTAAGAAATGTAAAAGTCATACGGCACCCGGCAAATTGTACAAGTGTGCTCCAGCCCCTTGATTTAGGGGTAATAAACTGTTATAAGCAGCTTTATAGAAAACGCCTCGTGCAAACAGCTGTTTGCTTAATGGATGTAGGCAAAGATATGAAAAAGAAGATAAACGTGTTGGAAGCTTTGCACTACACTGTGGCAGCCTTGCAAGAAGTAACCCAGCAGACAATCGAAAATTGTTTTCGGAAAGCTGGTTACGTGCAGGGACAATCTTCAGGCGATAGTGACGTCGTATTGACCAACGATGACGACGATTTCCGCCAAGACTGGGAAAAGTTCAGTGGCATCAACAAAGATAAATTCGAGGACTACGTCTCTGTGGACAGTCACGTGGCAACCTGTGGTGTAGAAGCAGTGCAGGAGCTGTGCGTGAGCCTCGTGACATCCGGGAGTGTGGAGCGGGAAGAAGGAGAAGAAGAAGCTGGCGAGCTTTGCTGAGACGCATGAAGCGCTGATGGAAGTAAGATCTTTCTTTTATGCGCACAGCACGAGTGACAGTGGTCGTGAAAGTGTTCTAGGCCTTGAAAAATCGTACTTTGAATTGAGGAGGAGTAAAGTTTGCTCAAAACAAACGTCAATGAAAGATTTTCAGCAAGAAGTAATAATTATCATTAAATTGTTCTTATCTATAATTTTTAATGGTTTCCCGGTACTATCATTTCCCGTATGTATCGTTCAAATTTTCCGGTCCCCTGAAAAACGATGGATAGAGGTTTCACTGTACTTGTTTTAGTAGTTTTAACAATACTGAGACCCTCAAAGATGGACCTAGGTCCGAAAAACGTGTAGGGTGTATAAGAAAGACACTACATTAAAGTGGTCAAATAGTGCATTAGTTGGTCTATTTATTTAATCTGATTTATAGAAATGCACGGTGATAATAGTGTGAAATTAGCAACATAATTATTCAAACACCTCGGTTTACTAAATTTTTAACAACACTTTCTTTAGATAGCGAACTGTAAAAATAATTGCAATTTTATTAGATCACCCACTTCAATAATTACAATCTCTTTTAAACATTTTGTTACTTTATACAGGGCATACACAAAAGAATGGTGCGGTATCAAAAGTGAATAAAAAATGTATTTCTCACCTTACACGGGCACAACATACACCATCAGCGGCGGCAACTGTCCAAGTTTCTCATTTGGTAATTACAATCCTTCAATGTGTGCACCCTGGGTCACACGACACACATCCACACGGTAATCAAACTCATCCCAGACCCGGTGTAGCATGTCCGCTGTAATGGCCTGTAGTGCATGCGTTATCCGATCACGAATTTCATGGATGGACGTGGGCAATGGTGGTACATAAACGCTGTCTTTAACGAACCCCCAAAGAAAGAAATCGCACGGTGTAAGATCTGGCGAACGGGGTGGCCAAGGGAGAAGGTTCTAGTCTCCATTTGCAGCAGCACGTCCGATCCAGCGCATTTCCCCTAAACTGGCCCCGCGGCCACGCAGTAAGCATGAGAAGCGAACTGCTGGTAGCGCATGAGAAACTTGGACAGTTGCCGCCGCTGACGGTGTATGTTGTGCCCGTGTAATGTGAGACATAAATTTTTTATTCACTTTTGAAACCGCACCATTCTTTTGTGTATGCCCTGTACAATGGTACAAAACGTTTCTGACTTCAAAATGATAAATTCTTTCTGCAAATGAAACCAGAAACTGTGAAATATGCCTTGACTACCACAGTAGACAATTTAAAAATTCATTTATTTCAGGCTGCACCTCCATCCAGTGGCGAGGTTAAGAATGAGTGGAGCTATACCTCTGCTCCCCTTATATGCCTTTATGGTGTGGACAGGGACAACTTTACGTTTTTACCCCCCTCCCTACCTTTACCTTTTCACAGTAATTTACTCGGGTAACACTATGCAGAGTAATGGTAGTTTCTAAACCAGTGCAGCACCCTCGAAGTCACTAACACATCACACTTTAAAAGACTTCTGCAACAGCACAGATTATTAGAAATCGTCTGCACTAATGAGTTTGTTAATCAGTTTGATCACTGATATGTGTGTGTGTCAACACACCCAATTCTTTATGATCCATCTTAATATTATCCTCTCATCTATGCCTCCATTTCAAAAAGATCTCTTCCCATCAGGTTTTGTGGCTTAAATTTTGCAATCATATCTTAATCTCTCCCATGCCCTGCCCATCTCATCCTTTTTAATTTAAAGACCCTAGTAATATTTTATGATCCTCCAGCTTAGAGGGAAGGCAGGGAGCTAAGAACCTCTCACAGTAAAAAATATTAACATCTTACAAAATGTACATGACACTTTACATAATGTTTCAACACACTTTCTTCTTGCAAATGCTTGTTTCTTAGCCTGTACAATGACGCCTTCTGAAGTGGTTGTATACAAATTGCATGGACACAAGACTCAGACTTTCACTATTCTGTGTATAAGACATGTTCGAGTGAGTGAAAATAAGTTGCCACTGATAAAAAGCCACAATAGTTTGGTGCATTAAGTATACAGGTGAAAGGCAAAAATACTTTTTCAAGTAAAATATTTCAGCATTTATTAAATGAATGAAAAGGATTTGAAGAACCTTGATCAACTATCACAGAGGTACAGTAAAGTCAAACTGTCTTATTCCACATGTTCTTCACAACCCTGTTGAAAGTCATCATATATACAACAAAGGACAGATAACTTTTTATGACTATGGCTAACAGAAAATGGCACACAAAAGTTATGAGAATGTATTTTTGAAAAAGGATTTAAGTGGTCATAGTGTGCATCATATCCCCTTTCAGGACTCTTGCATTATACATGTTTCACAATAGGTGCTGTTCATGGCTGGATCTGTAGTAGATTGATTTATGTTGCAACCAGTTTGGCCAACTGTTGTTTGTGTTAAAAATTGTTTCACATATTTCTGTGGCAAGTGTCATACATGTATGGAACTTTACCACATGTCACCCTCTGAGTCACATACAATTATGTTGTGAGCATCTGAGTTGCAGGTGGGATACCATACTAGTACATTGCTCATGTTGAATGTCTTAAATAAAAGTATAATGCCATACTAGTATGGCATTACATATTTTTACGTTTTCCATTATATTGTTTTCCAGTGTTTTCAATAATTAAAAAAGCAATATGAAAGTGAAGTATGTAATATTTTCAATGTACATTACTAGGCAAAAAAACTGCCACTTCCTAATCTCAGCCAGCAAATGCCAGACTGCGTTCTTGCACCTGTCCTGAAAGGGTCAAATCACACCATCACTGGAAGCACACTAGAAACTTATGATATTGTTTTTACTTGCTGTGAATTTTGCTGAATCTTCAAAACATCATTAAAGCTCTTTCATTTGAATTCAATTTCATCCTTGGAATTTGAAACAAAAAGAAGCCACACAGGGCAAGATCTGGAGAGTAAGGGTTGTGTGGGGGTTGCAGGCATTTTGGTCTTTTCCATGAACCTTTGGACAGACTTGTTTGTGTGAGAGGATGCACTGTCATGATCCACCAACCCACCGGACAGACTTGATGATGTGGGAAGATAAACTGTGATAATTAACCAACCCTCTGAACAGACTTAGTAGTATGAGAGGATGCATTATCATGATTAACCAACCCTCTGTACAGACCTGGTGGTGAGACAGGATGTACTGTTATTATTAACCAACCCCTCTGAACACACTTTACGGTGTGGGAGGATAAACTGTCATGATTAACCAACCCTTTGGACAGACTTGGTGGTGTGAGAGGATGCACTATCACAATTAACCAGAAACTCCCCATTTCAACATTCTCAGGATGTCTTTCTTCCAGTATTGAAGCACATCTCTGTAACACTGCTAACAGATGGTATGGCCCAGAGTGACAGTTTTGTATTGCACAATCCCGTTGTAATTGAATGAATTACCACTGACGACGTACATCTTACACATAAGTTTGTCCACTTACAAACCTTAAAACCTCCTGTATGTTTGTGCTTTTAGTAAAGAATCTTTTCTGAAGGATGTTCATAACATGTCATATATTTCAGAATCATGATTTACCATGCTTGAAAAAAAATTGATGCAAACTCTTTGTGCTCTTCAACTGTTCATTTTAAAAGGTTGCAAAGCACACTACATGAATATGTACAGTAGTCTCTTGGTTATCTGGTCTATATGGGGGGATGGGTGGTCCAGATTACCTGGAAATCCAGATTGTTTTGTATGTTACCTATACCATTATACCATTCCATGGTATAGGTAACATACAGAAGAATCATCACTCAAAGCTAAAATATAACTCTTTACAGCCTAAATACTGCAATTAAAGGAATATAATAATAATAAAAATAATAATAATAATAATAATAAAATAATAATAATAATAATAATAATGGAACATTTTGTCGCTATCACTTCACTGTAATTGCAAAATAAGAGAGCTATGACACTCAAAGAGATCACATCCTTACTGCTGAGGAGTTAAAGACTGCCTGTTTTCCCGCTTCACCCATGCCACCAATCTCGGAATACGGGTTGTCTCAGATTTCCTTCCGGTGATCCGGGCCATGACCGGATCACCAGGGGGAAAAGAGGGCTACAGTTGGCACAAAATTTTCTGCATTACCTGGCAATCTAGATTACTGAGGGACTACTGTATACAATATCAGTAAACAGCTTCAATGTGACAGAAGAAGCTTAGTACAGTATATGTGAGATAAATTACTTGCAGAATTATTACCACCTAGCCAAAAGGCATAGTGTTACTTGTAGCACATTAATACAGCATTCTCACAACTTTTGGAGTTGGACTGATTATTCATATAAGTTTACCTGAAGGTTGAAATTTTAAAATTCTGAAAGCATTTCACTTCTTATCTTTAACTGCTGACTGTTTTTCCATATGCAGAGAGATTATGGATGGCATGTGGACAGCAGTATCAACATGACATGCAAGTTCAGACTCACTGTCAGAGGCAGTTTGTATAAATGTTGCCTCATTCCCCAGTGTACTGGAAAGAACATACTGATAGGTAGTGCCAGGTTGAAGGGTTGCTGCCAGTTGCTCCACAATACTCTGGTCTGTAGGTAAAGTAATGTACTGACTGCAACGACCAGTTACCAGGATTGGAGTGCCCTGATTGAATGAAGCTAATATTTCAGCATTGCGTAAACTGTCATCAACATTACCTTCTCGCATTGATGAGTTTGGAACATAAACTAACACTGGCTCAGTTTCATCTCGTTCATATGAAGATACTAGTTGCCCTTCCTTCTCACAACCTTCCTTCAATTCTTTGGACCTGTTAACTGGTTCTCGACATGCTGTTGATATGTCTTTTGATTTTTGAAACTGCTGGTCTAACTTTCTTACTTCCTTAGAACCTGAGTTCTGATTATCTAGTGACAACATAAATGATTCATGTTGAAGGAGATCAGCAGTGGCATGAAGACTGTCTGTTTCTAACATGTTGACTGCCTTCTGTCGCTGACAGCTTTCCAACTCTGAAACCAGACTGTTTGCAGTAACTGAAACAATACTTGAAAGAACTGTTTCTTGGGATTGGTGTTGCCTCATGTGACTTCTCCAAGAATCCTCTCGGACGAATGCTGCATCACAAGATGTACATTTGTATGATTTGTAGCAGAATGGTTTGGAGTGAGCTATGGACTTTGGCACATTACGAGTGGAAGACCCAACTTTTCCTGCCATTGGTTCTTTTGAAGCACTTTTTCCTTTTCTAGGAACTCTCAAATCAGGATGTTTCTTCTTTACGTGAGCCTTAAGGATTCCTGAAATCCAAAGATAATAAAATCTTTCAAATCGGTTTCTAGCTTGCTTGTTGGCAGTTGTACAGCCACACTGCATTCATATTTATGTTCATCAGTATGATAAGACATATTTTTTAACGCTCTGAGGACTAGTATTTAGAAATGTTCAAACTCATCCTGCTAATTGTCCCATAACAACAGAGTAGCTCAAAACATACTGTTTATGGTAGTAGGTGGGGCCATGGGGAAGACTGAAACAGGGTTATACCACCTCATCGCACCTTCTCACTTGAGATACTGGTTAGTATCTTATTCCTGCATACTGATGTACCTCCAGTGCCTCTGTTACTGCAGTTCAGTACAGCATGACAAACACTCAACAATACCATAACATAACATCAGCATCAAGAGTGAATTAATTAATTAATTAGTGTTCTTAAATTCAACAATTCATTATAATTCAGTGCTCTTAAAATATAGAATTCAATAGAGCTAAATAAAATAACCAAATACATTTATTCACTAGTAATAAATAAAATTAATGACAAAGTTAGCTGTCAGTAGTGATTAGACTATGGGGCCAGATGGCCGGAATATACAGGGATTTTCTCTTCACTGTCACACCTAGAATGGATCTGTGACTTACCCACCCTCTTATTCAATGGGTTCTTGGGGTTCTTCCTCCAAAGATAAAGTATCCAGGACATTAAGCTGACCACCCACCTTCAGTGAAAAGTGAAGTTAAAAAAAATGTGGAACTATACCTCCACTCCCCCTACGTCTTCATGGTGCAATACTTAATTAAGCACTGGGTCAACTTTATGTTCACCTTTTCTATGACACAGTTAGTGTTAAAGTCAGTAAGAACATAAATATTTTCCTATACATGCTGAAGTCTACACAGCTTACCCTGCTGCCTGCATGTGTATTGACAATGTTTGCAAGAAAAAGGTTTGTCTTTTGTGTGTATTCTCAGGTGGCTCTTCATACTTGCAGTGCTAATACAGGTGTAGGCACAGACTCCACACTTTAGCACCTCATCTAAAACAAAATTGTAACAGAAGCAGATATAAAGCTGAACGCACCAAGAAGGAGGCCAGGCACACCAAAATTTTAAGTAATAACATTATTTTTCCAAAATCAGCTACTGAGAAAGAGAATTTTTTTATACCTGATAGTTGAATAAATATAACATTAAAATATGTCACCTTCGAATTACTTTCAAAGCTGAATGTCACATCAGAGATGAAAAGTGAAAGGCCAAATAATCAAAACGACTTAAAATCAACGAAACAAACCAGCATGGATCTTCTCATGCTCCTTTGAAGCTCTTTTTGATGTAGATACATGACTACATGTATTGCATGGAATGGATTTCGCTTCAGTGTGATTAAGCCGTAGGTGGACTCGAAGATTTGCTGAAACAACATATTAATTTATTAACTGTTATTGTCTAGGAATAAGTGGCTTCAAATATCCCAGTACAACAGGATGAAGGCCAGCTTGTTAATCTGGGGGGGAGAGGTACTGGTATTAGTACTGAATTAATACAAGCTTGGCCAGCTACAGCATGCACACATGCCACTGTAACAGTGCAGTTCAGTGAATGACAAAATGGACGAAGGTCATGTAATCCAACTCCCCTTCAATTATCACAGGAACATTACGCTCAGAGAAACTTTGATTTTGATAAACTGAAGGCACCAAGAAGCCATGATACAAACCATTCCCCCACCACCAAACCGACAGAATCACCCGAAGGGGTGGTGGGGGGGAATAAAGAGGAAAATATGTCAGAATTTTGCAGCCTGTGAAAGTATGGACACCTCTTCCACCACATAAAATCGGAGAAAATACCTGACACAAGACCTACACCATTTGCACCTACTGCAATTTGGTACCTGTCTCGGGAATAATTATCAATGGCTTCCCAGTCTGTGCCATGTAAACATATGTGACAGAAATGAGAAATGCATACAAAACATTGGACAGACAGCTTGAAAGGAAGAGACCACTTGCAATACCTATGTACAGATTGTAAAGGTAAAGTCGTCCCTGTATACGCCATAAAAGCATATAGGAGTGGAGGTATAGCTCCACTCATTCTTAACCTCAGCATGGTATAAAGGTGAATGGTCAGCTTCACAAGTTGGCCACTTTACTCCCGGGGAAGGAGCCTCTGGTACCCACTGAGTAGGAGGTGGATTGGCCACAGGGTCACTCTGGACACCTCTAGAGAACAGAAAAATCTCTTGCCTCTTCCAGGATTTGAACCCTGGATCGTCCAGCCCACAGCCTAGTCACTAAGCTGACTACATTACCCCGGCTCCCCTTTGTATAAATGGGAGGATAAAATTGGCATGAATCATAAAGAAACATGGTGGAAGATTGTGGACTGGAGTCATTTGTATCAGGATGGGGGCACATTGTGAGCTCTTGTGCAAAACTTTGGGTTCCATATGTAGCAGGGCATTTCTTGAGCAACTGAGTAAATTTCATTTCTCAAGGAGGTCTCTGCTTCATGAAATTAGTTTAATTTTTTAAACATAAATAATGTTATGGCAAACTTTCATGTAAAAATTTCATATCTCAATGAGGATTAATTTTATGTGATATATAATTTATCTTATGTACAGTGAAGTTGAAAAATATGATTCTACTTCTATTTCATTTTAATTTCATGTAGTCTGTACTGAACGCACACAGATTAAATGAAATTTACTTCATACTTTTAATGCAAATCCTCAATATCAAATTTACTTTAAATCCATTCAGTTATACAAATACAGCCAGTCATGGAAAAACGGACACAACCTCCACACTGAAAATTCACTTTTATGTACTTCATGCAAAGCACACACACACACAATATATATATATATATATATTTCACACTTCTAGTAGCTTATGGCTGTAAGGTCTGAGGTTTCATGCTGGATAAGAGTAACACTGTCTTCTGGGTTATGATATTGAATAGTTTCATAGGTGAGTAGCAACATGTAAAGATGATCTTCAAAACATGGTACTCACGTACCAGATTATAATCAGTGTTACAAACCAGAGAAGCACAGTGTGTGAATGCTTAATATGTCTGCTTCCTATACACCCAGCCCTTCTTTTACAACTTACTTGTGTTCCTGAAAACGTATGCATAAATCAAAAATGCAAAAATCAGAGTGATATTTCCATCAGAAATAAGGGGTTAGCATTAAAGAATGCAACCAGCCAAAGGGCATTAAATTGAAAGTGAGAGAGTACAAATTAAGAAGTGGTGTAAATTGAAAAGGTGTGTTAAAGCCAAAAAAGAGAGAGAGAGAGAGAGAAGAAAAGAAAAAGAAAAAAGAAGAAACAGAAAACACGGGCATAAAACAAGGGCTGGTGTATTCTTGAAAGTGTACATCATAACTTACGTTTACTGTCCTTTATTGCTAAGGTGTAAAAGACTCACATTTTATGATACACTTGTAATCACAGAATTCACGTGCAAATGGTTTACTTTTCTGTATTGATAAGGTATAAAGGACTCACATTTTATGGCACACTTGTAATCACAGAATTCACAGGCAAATGGTTTCTCTCCAGTATGCATTCTGGCATGCCTCTTGAGATCTGAACTTGTCTTAAATGCTGATGGACATGAATCATATGGACACACAAATGGATTATCACCTAAAAATAACCAAAATATTTTACTTCTGACCTAAATAATCATCTAATAAACAAGTAAGTGCAGAGTCATAGTTCAACACCTGACTTGAAGCTCCAATCCAAAAGATATCAGACATTAATTATTTCAAGGAAACACGTTCAGAAACACAGCCTAACGTGTGCACAGAGGTGCATGCTAGTGAACTCTCAGGAAGGGTACAGTTGTAATCGGTTGGGATTTATGAGAAAAACCTTGGACTGAGGGTGACAGGCAGTCATTTGAAACAGTCAGTACAATTATTCTTTGACATTACAACAAGACAGATTCCAGAATTTTGAGAGAACAAGATTTTACATGTCTGGTAAAAGGTCAAGCTGTCCCTGTAACGCCATAAAGGCATACTGGGGAGTAAAGGTATAGCTCCACTCATTCTTAACCTTGGCACTAGACATGGTAAGTGGTCAAATCGAACAGAAAATATATTCCCTTCACACAAGTATTTTATTTAAATTATAGAAGTTCTACAAGTGCTTTAGACTATAAGTTTCAGTCCTTATGAGCCATTTTCAAATCTTACTATTAGAACATTGATGTTATTTTCAATCTTGAACAGTTTTTTTGACTGTAGTTCAGATGTCTCGTTTATGTATCATATGTTTTCTATGGTTATAAGAGGATGTAACTATATTAAAAGTTTACAAATAAAATATTAAGACAATATAAAATACATTATGACTAAATAAAAACTGTAAAATCAACAGTGTCAGATATCATACATAATACGTTTTTATATTAAGAATAATCAGTCACGAATCTTAATCAGCATAGCTTCTCAAGCTGTCAAGACCCTGGGAATGGGCATCCTCACTCTGCCATTACCACCTGAACTAAACAAAGCTTCACAACCCTACCTAATTAAAATCATACACAATCAAACACACTGAAGTCAAAGAACAGCTACAGTAACTTGTAACTTCTGATGCCATTCCTACCCACGGCACTGTGTTTCGATCTGAAAGGTGAAAGGGTTGGCCATAAGGTGTACATGCACATACTTGTTTTACCTGTATGGGTCCGTAAGTGTACTGTAAGTTGAGATGAATCCCTTGATCGGTATGGACATATCTGGCACCTGGAAACAAAAATGTTCAAAACATTTCAATATTCCTTCAAAGTCATATTGTGGAAGTTTTAAAAAATTGAATATGCATATGAAACATTCACAAGACATTCCACATCAATAATAAAACTTGTGAATTATACTGGCTCTGATACTGAACAAACAAGTTCTGAGCAAAATTCACAGAGCCTATATTCCTTTTGCACGGCTTTCTAGTCCCACATATATGTTGTTGTTGTTGTGGTTGTTGTTGTTGTTGTTGTTGTTGTTGTTGTTGTTGTTGTTGCTGTTGTCATCATCGTCATCGTCGTCTGGCTTCTGTGTATGGGGTGATTGTTCTCACATCAGATATATCTGGCTTCCACTAGAAAAGGGTTGAACCATATAGACGATATCTTTATTCAAAGAAATATTGTACACCCATATCAAATATATACTCACTTGTATGGGCGTTCATCATTATGGATGCGCATATGTTTACGCAAACTGCCACTGTCTACAGTGGCATAATCACACTGGTCACAGTGATGAGGTTTTACACCTGAATGTATGCGTAAGTGCATCTGCAACTTGTCACCTCGGCTAAATGACCTTTTACATGTTTCACAGTGGAATGGACGCTCACCTGGCAAACAGATTTATAAGTACATTGATCTTGGTCACTCATTTTTATTTCTATAAACATTTGCTTCTTTTATCAAACAAGACAGTTATTTTCAAAAACTTTATCATGTTATACATGCAAGGTGTAGGTTATTCAGTGCAAAGTATAAAATGAAATTGTTAAGTGCACAGCCATGTTATGTAACAGTGTTACAATAAATAACAACTCTCAACCTGGACAACTTAAGAATACAGTTCACACACAAACTACAATACATCAGAAATCAAGTCTGCTCAAATGGGCGACAGCAGCACTTGCTCTTCCATGGGAAGTCCTCTTGGCTGTTACATTCCAGTCATATGCCACAAAGATGAAGTCACTTATCAGTCACCTCCTTAATTTTTTATGATTGTTTATTCCCTAGACCAGATCTTGAAGATGGAAGAAGGCCATCTTTGTCCATTTCTGGGTTCCTCTGTTCACACACTAGCCAGTGGCCATCCGTAGCACCAGCCACAGCAACTGAAGCTTCAGGTAAAATGCAGTGTAGCCAGATATGTAAACTGGGCAGCAAGGACCAGGCTCTGCTGCCCAACATATAGCACTACTACCCATCCCATATTGTCAGTTCATTGTTAGAAGCATTTTTCTTACTAAAGTGTCCTGTAACTATTGCATAATAGCACCTGAATTTGTGTGACCATATAAACATATTGTTATTCTGTACATTATTTAAGTTACGTTCATTATTCTTTGATGCTTTCTTAGTTTGTGCAGTGTACTTTAAGCAGTGTAGATCTGTAAAACAATGAGGAATCAGTTCAATCGTCAATTGCTGTGGCCACTGCCACAGTCACTTTTGTGCACATAGACCTTCAGGTTTTACATGCAGGGAATTTCTTAACTAGATCAATGCTCTCAATGAACACTTTACCATAGTGTTAGTTAAGAGGGAAACTGCATACCAAAGTACCATGTAAAGGAAGTTCTAAGGAAGTGCAGATGTAAGATAGAATCACGAAAACTAAGTCATCTATATTATTGGCATTGGAATTATTCCTAGTAAGATGAGGCTGGGATGTGACACCATGCAGTTTAGTAGACAGGTACCAGTGTTTTGGAGAAATCTGCTGCTTCCAATTTCTGGGTATAAAGAAAATCGGAAACAGCAAACTCGTAGAAAATGTTGATATATATCTACCAAACTACATGACATTACATCCTTCCAGACAGCAGTCTTCATAGTTACTGTGTGAGAACCTCAAATCTCACATTCCTCTTGTTGAAGAAATTAATTACTACAAGAAATAATCCAAGTAAAACTGAAAAATCAAGTGTTAACAAGAATAGTCAGTGTTGCTTTTAGGTAATTCCAGCAGAAAAAATAAGCAGTATTATATTGTAATTCAGAATTCTTGTATGCATGGACAATACTTACATTCCTATAATCATGCCAGAATAATTTCAAAATAATTTACAATAATTCAGGTGCCAAAAGCTGGACATTTATGAACTTTCTGGACTTAAATTTTTTGTGGGTCATTCTTTTAATTAAATGTGATATAAAAATAACTGTTCACCTATCTTTAAAACATAAACAAAAAAAGTGACACTTCTAACCACAATCATCCCACATGCCAAAAAAGCCATGCCATCTGTAATGAAAACAGCCTAGTTGTACCTGTATGTCGCCTCATGTGGCGAACTAAATCTTTCAGGTAGCATGTAGAAAAGCCACAACCATCAAATGCACAATCATGTCGCTTCTTGGCACGTGATCTTGACATGATAGAAAGTCCTACTGCAGGTGAAGAGATGTTCGCTGTGCCTGTGGATATGGAACAAGACATGGGTGATGCAGCAAGTTTCACATGGTCTTCAGTCACTTCTTTTCCACTTGCCTGAGCCCAGAGTTTGTCTTTTAACTCCCAGGGCACAACTTTCCTTGCTGTGTTCCCAGCAGGCAAACTTCCCTGTGTGTTTTCACTTGCTTTATTGCTACAGACATGTTTCTGTTCAGGTTCCAATTCAATTGCTACTGCTTCTCCAGGGAGATCTATGGATCGGAGGTCTAAAGATTCCCTTGACTGTGGCATAATCATTTCACTGTCCATATTTCCTAACACAAGTATGGGTGCTGCAGGAAAGAAACACACATTTAAATAATCAATGAGCCACTACATCTACAAAAAGAAGTAAATAAAAAGCACATTCCATGTAGGTTAAAAAATAGATTCTGGTACACTTCTACATAAAAACAAAATACTTTGACAGTCTCACAAAACATAAAATAGTGCGACACTTTTTAAAAATGTGGGTGTTGCAAAATAAATCAACCAAAGCACGTCTCAAAATTATCCTTTGAAACATTGTGTTTACCCGTTCCTGCTTGGTTGTATTCCCATTCTCTTCCTTTTCTCTCATTTTACAAACACACCTGCCTACTATCTGTCTACCCTGTCTCTGCTCCTTCCCCTCCCACCTTTGCCATTTACAGCTTGAAACTGTGGACCTGGCTGTTGTAGTCATTATCTTATCAGCCCTTCAAGTGGCCGGTCCTTTGTCAGGTACAAAAGGATGCTAGTTCAAATTTTGACACTAAAACTTTTTTGGGACCAGATAGTCTCAATGGATTTTATGCCACCACTTACTGTGAGCTTGTGTTTTTGTAGCTCTGCCCAGTCAGTTATTTTGGTTTTGGCATGTATTTGTTCTGGACCAGAGTGTTATTTTTTGCTGGGTGTTACTTCATGTTGTGATGTTCTGGACTTCCCTAATAAGCCATTACCTTGTTCATTCACAAGGGCAGACAACTACATAACCTCATCTGTGTGTTCAAACCAGGAAATATTACAGATTGCCATTATTCACTTGTTCCTGCTATCCCTTATAGTGCCCATTCCTGTTCTTTGGGTGTGTGGCCAGTGACTTTGTTTGTGGTGTCTTATTATGTTGTTTAATTAACTTTAATCTGGTGACATATTGGTTCAACCTTTACTTGACTCGATATGTTAGGTAACCTCAGTTTGGTTCTGTTCCCTCTGTGCAGTGAGCTGATCCCTATTAGTACAGTTTCACCTGTCAACTATGTCTCCATAGGATTGTTGATGACGTGTAGGCAGGTGGAAGCTTCACCACTGCCGCTACAATATTCCTTTAATTATGCCATGTACTTAACGTTTTTAGCTTGTAACCTTCTGTCATGTAGTGTTAAACAAAAGTCTGCATGCCAATATTGCAATACAAAATATCACTGGATCATACAAATTTAAGACTAATGAAATACAACAGTGATTACATCACTGATGTTTGCATACTGCATGTCTAGCACCATTCAGTTGAGCTCTGATATGTTTATTATGAAATCTAAATAGCAGGCCTATGAAACAACACAGCCATGAAGCTTGCAGAATGCTGAATATTATCAATATCCACTTGTGCACAAGATGCACTGTGTTACAGTGCTGCAAAAGAACAGCAAGAGTAAAATGGAATGTACAAAAAGAAACAGGATGTGAAGGAGATAAACTTGCTTGAGAGACAAAATTGGGGGTTTATTTATGAATGTAAGGTGTGGTATGCAGAAAGGTCAAAGACAGTTGGAATATATTTCTCTTAGGAAGCATACAACTGACTATTAGAACATGGTAAAGCGTATGTAGTATGAAAACAAAATTAACAGCGAACCTGTTCTTGCATGAGACATATTTGTATGGGTTGATGTGACATCCTCATTGGCAAGCTGGTTGGCAAGAATTGTTGCAACTGCTTCTTCATCAATCTGAAATTCCCGTCTAGATTGTTGCGGCATAACAATAGCCTGCATTCCTCCTGAATTGCTGGTAATGTTTTGCTGCTGCATTGTTACTTGCTGGTCATTCTGGATCCCAAGCAGTCGAGATCGAAGTATCTGGGAATCACCATTTTCTCTGCATGACAATGTATGCCTTGAATTTCCAGGTTCTGAATGCACTGATAAATCTGAGCCACCAACAATGACTTGAAATACTGGTGGTCCTAGTGGAGAAGGAGAAGTTGAATCTTCACCACCTGGAGAAGGTGCAGTGCTTAAGTAATCCAGGGTAGATTGTCCCAGTAACATGGGTGCACTACCTGGAGGTTTCTGAGTATTTCGAATGCACCCTGCATGCTTGTGTGCCACAAAGAGGTTAATGTCTGAAAAATTCTGCTTGCACGTTCCACATATATGCACATCTTCTTGATTTGTAGACAATATGTTTTGAAACTGTGGTGACACAGCAGAAGGAAATTGCACTGCCAGAACACAAGAAGAAAATATTACATTTAATCTCTAATAATAATCCATTAATAAACCACCATAAATAGCTTTCATCTTCATATTTGTGTGTGACTAATGTGTACAAGTTTCCATTAGGTGTTGTCATTGTACTCATACAGTATGATGGCACAGTAGTGATAGCAGAAGTGTTGATGAGGATATTCTTGGATGGCAAGTTGAGACAAATATAGAAGTGAGTGGAACTGATTGAAATGGATGCTCCCTAAACTTGGTCAGTAATTCAGATGGTGCCAGAACAGAAAATGACAAGCAGCTCAATCAAACATGTGACAAATTAAAAAATTACACTTATTATTTTCATAACAATAACAATAATACACATGGTAGTGAAATGGAAAACTTAACTCTGTGAAAATCAGGTGACAGATGAATAGCTCAAAATAAAATAGAAAAGTCAAAAGATTAGGATGATATGAGTAACGAGAAAATGCTAGCAGCAAAAATCATGAGAAATATCAGTATAACCAAACAATATGACATAAGTATATTTCACTCTTATCAATAGCACAGTCACAACCAACACATACACCTTCAACACATAATCAGGCTACCGGTTTCAGCTTCAAGGAGCCATCATCAGGCCTTGAAGCTGAAACTGGTAGCCTGATTATGTGTTGAAGGTGTATGTGTTGGTTGTGACTGTGCTATTGATAAGAGTGAAATATACTTTTGTGTGTACATACCAACAGGGATGCCTGATATTAAAAAAAATATAAAGACATAACTTTATCACAAAACATTCTGGAAACACCATCTTTTATGATTGATACAAACATTAACAGAACTTCACAGAAAGTATTAAATGAAAAAATTAACCTGTAATAAATAAGAATGCTCAATTAATAATAACTGCAGAGACATAAAATGCAGTGTGTACATAAATGTCAACAAAAGAGAAATAACATCACACTCCAGAATAACATATGAATGATAAGAAGCAATCCCTCACCCACAAACAGGCAAAGTACAAATAAAATCTTCACAGACAACTGTACTGTTCATGAGCTAATACAGCAGTTACCTAGCTATAATAAAAAATCTCTAAGATAAGATAAAATTTGTGCTAAATGAAACTGGCTGAGTATTATACTAAGAAAAAACAATTCCTTGGAGGACTTAATAAGTCAACATCACTCTACAGGACATCTTTTAATTTGTTTTTATCCCCTTTTTAGTAAGAAAATATTACTTCAGTGTAGATTTTGGCTACATTCAATTTGTTGAGCATAACACAGAGTTTATCACCATTGCACAGCGAGTTAAATTGCAAATCTAGATTGACAAAGTATTAGAGAAAATGCTGCAATAATTAAATATTTTATATTCTAGTCAGTTCTTTTCTTCAGCTCAGAATTACACATTACACCTATGTAGATGTGGAAAACTTCTCACCAAACATGGTGGTGATTAAATCAAGAAGGATGAGGTCTGTGGGGCATGTGGCATGCATGGGAGAAAGAGGGATTGCACACCTGAAGGAAAGAAACTGCTTGGAAGACCTATGCAGAATGGGAAAATAATACTGAAATGGATCTTAAAAAATAGGATCAGAGGGTGTGGACTGGATTCATCTAGCTCAGTACAGGGACCAGTGGCAGGAGCTTGTAAACATGGTAATGAATCTTCAGGTTCCATAAAATGAGGGGAATTTGATTAGCTGAGGACCTGTTAGCCCTGAAGAAGGACTCTGCTCCGTGGACGTAGTTGAAATTATGGATATCGTTCTAAAAAAATCATGCTTACATTACATATTTATTGAGAAACAGAAGTATAAATAAAGTTTTACATTTTTTCTAAATGAAAACAACATACTATTCAATCTGTTAATTATTTTAAAAAATGTACAATAATAATTATAATCTGCAATAATTAATTATATACAGTAACGAAAAGAGAACTGTTACTTCCGGATTCAGTGCTGAAACTAGATTCCTCTGCTTGGGAAGAGTTGGTTCTGATTAATTTGACAGTAGGTCAGCATGTCTGCTCCAGTGCATTATTTGGATAGCTTTTCACAACTTGATACTACAATATGTCAGAAGACACTAACAGTATATGTAATAAGTCTTCCATAAAATTTTGACTGAAATTTTTTGTGATTGACCTCTGTATCTTCTGCAGTCCTTACTCACGTTCTTAAGTGTGTTCAAATAACTGTCTTATTGTCAAGATTACTGGTTTTATTATTCCTGAACCATGGATCTATGCCTATTTATATGTACTTTTGCTGAAGCATCCATAATTTCATCAAAATGAATGTTAGTATTGGCATATTTCATTTCCCATATTGAAATGTTCAAGTACTTCATAATGAACACTAACAAACTGTTCCATTGTGTAATCTAATAATGTCTGCAGTTTGATTTCTACAAATGTCTCAGTGATTTTAAGGGAATCTTTTTAAGGATAACATTTATATTAAGCTTCTTTGAGCACATGATTTGGAGAATCAATGTTTGCCTGCTGAGGTTTTCATTGAAACTGGATTTAAATGTCCTGGTGCTTTCTTATCTTTGCATCAGAATATAAAGCCATATCATTTTCTGAAGTATAGCTAACGGGCTCCTGGGTGGGTGATCAAAATGCCTTTTTGAGCTTTGTTGTTCTTTGAGAGAGAAGAAAAATATGACACCCCTTTTACATTTTCAACAATCTCTTCTTCTTGATTTTTGTAAATGTACTTGTGTAAGAACACATAATTCTTTAACAGTCCTTGTCCCCAGCAAAGATATTTTCTTCAGTGATCACAAACAGAAAATGGCTTTTGTAACCTGATGGAAATTTCACTGCTCATTATGTCTGTAAACATCAAGTCATCCACTAGCCATGTAAAATTTTTCAACATAAGTTGTTTAATTTTTCTATGACTCAAACTGCACATTGTCAAAAGGTTACTCAAAAATCAATGCAGTGTTATGTTTTCAGCATACTTTTCAAGGTCACATGATTCAAAACATAGTGAATACCTCTGTTTTAGGTAATCAGTCTATTTTCACCAGACATCAAATAGGACTTCTCTAGAAACTAAACACATGCCTGGAGGAAAAGAAAAAAGCTGCCTGAAAACCAAATATAATTTTCATGCAGTCACTGCTTTGTTTGTTTATATTCTACATTCTACATTGGGATGTGCATCCACAACAGTACAGCAATTAAAATGCTGAAACTGTTCTATCCTCTAAATCAGTGGTTCCCAAACTGTGCCCTATGAAACAGTGGCATTCCACAGGCTGGACTGAGGGGTTCTGCCAGTGAGTCTATTAAAAAGGAACTGAGATTCTAGTGGACCCACCAGAGTGGTTCTCCCCGTCCCTGTTCCGCCTTAAGACATGCAGATCAAGCCTCTAAAATATTATGGGTTTTGAGTCTTAAACAATGGACAATGTCCAAAATTGTAGTCACAGCCACAGTCATATACCACTGTCAGAATCCTTTATAGCTGATTTACTTGTAGGAATATTGTTCCATGTTCAAGTAATCCACAAACTGAAGATGTTTGGAACTCTGCATTGCCCGAGGTTATCTTTGATGTCTTTAAATATGCAAATGTGGACATATGTTACATCTTCATTTATAAACCATCAATGCTATACAACCCAGTAGTGACAGTCATTATCTAGACTATATATTGTCTGTGGCTGAAGAATGAAAATGCTTCATATTCATTAATCTACCATCCACAATGTATAGTCTAAGACAGTAAAAGCATTACTAAATAAATTCCAGACTACACGTACATTAAAAATATTTTGGTGGATACTGTCTTTGCCTCTACCTGCATGCTGTAATGATATGATTCACATGGAAATCCCTGACTTTGTGACTCCCATCATAAAATGTATTTTTCTGGCTACCTACACACTGATCATAGCACAGTTAAATGTAGACATGCATATAAATATTAACAGGTTCTAAGACATAAATCTTAAAGATACCTTCACAATGATTTTGTGTGTGTGTGTGTGTGTATAAAAAAGCCAAGAACAAAGGAGAGGAAAGAAAGTATGAACAATGAAATGTAAAAAACTCCAAGTATTCTTGAATATAACGTCGTTTCAATTAGTAAACTGTTACCGACGTTTCGGAGGAATTTGCGGCCTCTGTCGTGAGGGTCTAAGCAGTTCTATCACTCAAAACTTGCATCAACATCTTTGTCAAGAACCTCGCAATTACATATTAGCCTGAAAACTATGATGTGTGATCATAGTCAATGTCTTAGTAACGTTCATGGCAAATTTAAACCAACCAAACGATCCACATTCTAAATAAGTAAGGTTAAATACGGCCAGTCATTCACCTTTAAAGCTTTTATTCTTTAGTTAATGAATTTACATGTCCAGGAAGCAGAAACATAAAACAAGCAATTTCAATAATACAATATGTTTTATTAATATTAAATATGTGTACTGGATACTGAACAGTGACAAAATTGCGTACGATGACAAATGTTCGAATCAACACAGCCTTCCACTGTCATGCCGTTCAGAACAATCATAACATTAAGAGGGCCCCCAAGCAAGCACATTAAAGATATGCCCAACTGCGTGCCACATTCTCGTTAAACATGTTTTGATTTAAATGAATAAAAGTATTTACCATACACTTGTGATCCAGCCGTACTGATAGGTATGTTCATTTCGTTAGTCTAATGTGCACTTATTATGAGACATCGAAATTTGCGAATATACGCCTACTTCGTCACCATTGAAACATATTAGGACCAGCTGACATGTCAACACACACAACATGGCACACGCGTTGCAATGGGTGTTTCAAGATGGCTGGTCTAAGTTGTAACGTGCTTGGGTACTTTCTGCCGCTTCGCGTGGCACCGAATGTTGTAAAGGAAAGGTAAATTGTTTGCCTTACGCATAGTAAATAGTTAATATTGCCGGTAATTATAATTCGTTGCCATTGCGTTGTCGAAGTCGAAATTACCAGCAGATGTAATAACCAAACTAACCTCCAGAATACGTACGCAGCCCGCAAAATATATCTGTTGCAGTGGGTACACATACATTAGGCATAGCAGTAAAAAGTGTAGAAATTGTCACAAACTATTGTCGTATTTTGTGTGTGTGTGACTTTGTTTCTACTACAGTCCGAAATGTCGGGATTGCGTAGTCCGGGTAATGATTAGGCTACGGGCTAGCGGCAGGGTTGAGAAAGATGTTCTGTTCTCCGGAACTTCTAAACCGGCTTTCGGGCCGACGCATCCTCATTTATTGGGTACCGACGGCCCTTTTTCCTGGGGTAAAGCGGTCTCAGCATGAGGCTGACCACTTACCTCAATCTGGTGCTGAGGATAAGAATGAGTAGAGCTATACCTCCACCGCTGTCCCCCATTTGCCTTCATGACGTAAAGGGACAACTGTACCTTTACAAAAGTCCAAAATGCAGCGACTTCGAATACTGGGCATGATTACATGTCTTCATCATGTTATCTGGTTAGTAACCTAACAAAAGCTAATGTACTGTGTATCAGTGTAATCAAAACTGAAAGTAAAGTGTAGAACCGATGACATTCCCAATCACCATGCAACATTCCACCCGTTTATGTTCTTTGTGGGTATTAATATATTTAATAGATCAGTAACCATACCTTATGGACATAATTGGGGAGAACTAAAGTGCAGTAGTACAGTGCAGTATGCAACTTATATAGGAAAGAAGTATTATAACTTAGGAAAGAGGTATTAAATGCTCTAATGTGGTTTGATATACTGGTTACATGGGCTGACTTATTTAGAATATGAGGATTCCAGTCTTCTGCGATGTGATGCTGCATTTCTTGAGTGGCTCCTTTAAAATGTCAGGAGCCACTCACCCAGACACAGTGTCACATCCCAGAAGATGAAAATTTTTAACTGCACTGTTGTGAAAACCATATATAAGCTCATATTTAGAATGTGTTTACATAAAACAGACAATAAAGTTTCTGTAGGTGAACATTTGCCTTATAAATTTCCTGTTCAGAATAATTGGAAACCAGGGAATGCACTATTGCAGTTACTTTGAATTCACTTTGGAATTGGAACGGAGTACCTCTGCTACTGGCTATGCTGATGATGGAGATCTAAGATTTACGTAATGGTGAAAATGAAGACAGGTCTTCTTTGTTGTGCCACTGTGTAGTTCAGTAGGTGTTTACCAATGTTTCAAGGAAGCCTGCTGTATCCACCTTTATAGTATAAGCACACCATGTCTATTTTATGATCGAGCCAGCAATGTTATTTTTCTTATTTTGATGGCCTGCAGAAACATAAATTCTGTAAAACAGAACATGCATAGTGTTAGAAGCTAAGAATCATTGTGGTATAAAGGAAACACAGAAGAAACTAAATTTATTTTTGTTGATCATACCAGAATGCAGAACAGTATTATAATGGAGTTAATAATACATTAAATTGTTTGAAGGTATGGCATTGTAATAACAACAAAATATGCTGCTACCTATATAATCTTCAGTCCAGTTTTGCTCTTAGTTGCTGCTACTTGTTAGCTTATTTTAGAGCTGTTTTTTAAGTTTCAATTTCAATTTCAATTTATTGTAATATTCCATCAATCCAGACCAGGCTACAAAATCGCCTGTTGGATATAGAACCCGTCACAAGCCAAAACACACATACAATAGACATTCAACAAATAAGCAACACAATAAACTAGACAGAACACAACAGAAACCAGCAAGAAATACAAAGAAGTAGTTTACATTAGAGTAAAAGTATAATTATTATTAAGCTTCTGTCCTGTTTAGACTATTCAATATACAATAAATAAGCATCATTAAATTAATCATGCACTGAATATGCTTTGTTTTACAATATCAGAATTAAAATGAGGAATACAATATCCCATTTTATTTATTGTTAAAAAACTCCTGTAATGAGTAGAAAGAATTTACTAAAAGGTACCCTTTTAATGCAGATCTAAACTGTTTCTTATTGTCTGACATGGCCTTCAAGTAGGATGGAAGATGATTAAATATCTTAATGCCCATGTAATAAGCACCCTTTTGATAGATAGATAATCTTGGTTGTGGTAAATAAAATTATTTTTGCTTCTAGTATTTATTCTATGCAACTCTGTGTTTGTTTTGAATAAATAAATATTATCAGTCACAAAGATTAATAATGAAAATATGAAATGAGAACACAACGGTAAAATGTCCAATTCCTTAAAAAGTTCTCTACAAGAGTCTCTTTTCCTGGAATTTGTAATAATTCTTATTACACTTTTTTGCAGTCTAAATATACTAACGCTATGCGAAGAATTCCCCCAAAAAATTATTCCATATGTCATAATGCTATGAAAGTAAGCAAAATAAATCATCCTTAAGGATTCTAGTGTTACAAAGGGTCTAAGTGTTCTAATTGCATAGGAAGCTTTACTTAATTTTACCGTGAGACCATCAATGTGATTTTTCCAGGACAGGGAACTATCTATGGTAATACCTAAGAATTGTGTCTCTGTACTATTGCCAATATATTTATTGTTATAACTGATGTGTATGGGAATTGTTAAGCTATTAGTCGTTTTATATATATATCAGAATATTAAAGGAACATGGTGAAAAGTAATTAGTTGTGTCTTCATCCCGAGTCCTATCTAAAAACATAATGAATTATATTTTATCTTCTGTTTTGTATGGGTGTGAAATGTGAGGAATGGGGGACGGGGGTTGTTTGGATTTTCAGACTTCCGGACAGGTGAAGTAAAAAAGAAATAATAGGAGAACACTACATAATGACACACTTCATAACTTCACCAAAAATTGTTAGAGAAATAAAAGCAAGAAGGATGAGATAGATGAGACATGTTTGGGAATTAGAAATGCATGTAGAATTTTTGTAGATAAACCTTTGCTTGGAATGTCTGTACATAGATAGGGAGTAGCATTAAATTGGATTTCAGAGACATAGCTTGTAAAGATGTAACCTTATTTAGAATAGGAACCATTGATAGGCCATGTAAGTAATGATGAGTATTTGATTGCTGTGGAAACACGGAGTTTTTTGACCAGCTGGAAACTTACTGTGGGAAGACAGTGTACTGTGATAGGATTTCTGCATAAATAACACATGACTTAATAATATTCATTCATTCATTCATTTGACACTCCATAAATCCAAGGATCGGATACAGAACATGTCATTGATTTATCTAGGTATAAAAATTTAAGACTAAGTGTAAAGGCTACAATAGAGCCAGTCATGAGATTAAATATTACATGAAATTAAAACAGTGAACCTATCTATGTCATTATAAATAATGAATACTTAATTTACAACTTGTAGCAGAATAAATAATACAGTAATTAGACAACAATATAAAAACCTTAATTACTGGAACCAAGATCCTTATTTATTTCCAACTATAATATTCATCCAAGGTGTAAGAATTTATAAGAAGAAACCTTTTTAAAGCTGATTTAAATTTATTAGTGTCATATGATAATTACTTAAGATGTAACGGAAGGTGGCTATAAATTTTGATACCCGAATAACAAACTCCTTTTTGAAATATTGTTAACTTTGCTGTGGGGAGATGTAAATCATAATTAGATCTTGTATTAAATTTATGAACATCAAAATTACTTTTGAATAAACCTCTATTCTTAACAACAAACATTAGTACAGAGAATATGTACTGGGAATGGAGAGGAAGGATACATAATTTTTTGAATAAGTCACGACATGAATCTTTGCTATTAGAATTCATAATAACTCTAACTATTCTTTTTTGAATCTTGAATATGACTCTACTGTAGGCTGAGGTACCCCAAAAAATTAAACCACACGTTATAATTGAATGAACCAAGGAAAAATAAATCATCCTTGGACATATCACTCAGTATAGACAGCAGCTTTGCTTCTGCACTGGCCTGAAGTTTCATCTGTGGTATGTCTGTGACTTAACCTTCCCAAAGCTCCTCTTTGAATTTCCAGTATACACTACTCCTTGTTTGTTTTGGGCCAGGTTAACTTCTGTTGGGTGGAAAGGTCATATTGAGTCTAATAACCATATGAAGAAATTAAACAAACAATTTTTTATGTTTCATGCTTCCTTCGTAGGTACTGATGATCCCAATTTAAAACTATTCCTGTATTTGCAATTTGGTGCCCTGGCCCTGGCACTGACAGCCACTTGGACTGTTGATCACAGTTACCATCCGTATTGTGAAACCCATTACAGACAGCATGAACATCAGATGACTATATGTTGTTAGCTGGCCAAGAACTACATTTAACTCAAAACAATAAAATTAACTGTTCTGCTACTTTCTGTTTAGTATCTGTTGCCTTTTCCGACAACAAGTAAGAGGAGCAAAACATCTGAACTACCCAAGACTTCGAAATCCCATCTGGTTTGTGAGGAAAGAGAGGACAGTAAGTGTGGCTGATAGTGCATATTTAAATACAATGTATGTGGTCAAACAGGTTGCAGATGATAGAGATATTTTTAAACATGTATTTGTTCTTGCTTACAGAAATATGAAGAACACTTGACACCAGAAAATAAGTCATTCATCAAAGAAGTTATTCATGATAAATATGGCCCACCAGCAGTAATTGGAGGTGTCAGTACCTACCAACAGAGCCCGCTTAAACTTCAACCAATGGAGCGAGGTTCTTGGTTTCCTGGTTGCAGGAGAACAGGTGTAATTGCCCGTAAGATAGGCATCTATCCAATGTGGCTTAAAGATGGTACCAGAGTTCTCACAACCTTACTACATGTGAGTTTTATACATCAGCCATTTCATTACCCAAGTACAAAAAATTAACAAATCTGAATCATTTTCCCAGTGAAGACAACAAATCTGTAACACTATTCAAACACATTTGTGTTCTCAGCTTTGCAGTGTTGTACACTGTTACATGTCACAGAACCAGATGTGCTGAGTTCAGCAATGAAAATAATTCAGAAGTAAGCTTTCTTCTATAAAGACATGCAGCTTCTGTAAATTCTGGTTGCTGTACTTACTGTATGCTTCATGCAGTAAATCTGTAGATTGAATTCTGGGAGCAGCTATTACAATGAAGGCTATTGTGACTTTTCTCCATCATCATTGTCAGGGCCTGATCATATTGTGTGATAGGCCAGTAATTATTTGCTGTGATTACAGTAGTCAAATTGACAAATGTGGGTGCAGAATTTTGTTTTGTGTAATGAAATATCACCATTTAGTTTTCACTGTCTGTCCTGTATACCAATCTTGGGCAACTTTATGTGAATAAATACATTTATTCCTGCACATGCCAGTAGAGCTATACCTCTGCTCCCCCTCTGGGCCCTCATGGCCTGTTCTAGGGAGAACTTTATCTTTACATGCCAGTGCACTTGACAAGACCATATGTAGTTTACTAGATTCTCCCCTCTCCTACATCTTTTCCCATTCATAATCATACTTCAGTGCTATGTAATTTATTGACTCAGTGTTATATTAAATAAATCAAGTAGTACAGGATGCACCTCTGATCATTTCCCTGGAGAAGGCAACTGTCAACGGGAGCTTTATCACTAGGTAGCTTGCATCTGCTGGGAATGTACAGCCCATTTTTCCCCTGCACTTAACCTACCTTACATTTCATAGAAGAGTCTTGGAATTGCTGACTTTCAGCTTCTCAGTAGGCCTTGCTCCTCCTGCAAATATTTTTCAACACAATAGAGCCCGTGTCTTGAAATATGTGCAACTTTTTTTCGAATATTTCTTTCAGTTGTTGCAGCAAATTTGGATCGTTCACAAATTCAGAAAATGCTGGATATATTGTAAAATGTATCTCATGTATATTTTCTCGAGAAATGTTTATGATGAGTGTTCAGTTTTTTAATACACTTTTATATTTTGATTAATTTTTCCAAGTATGTAGACAGTACCTATAAAATTTTGTTCCTTTATTGTTCCCCAGTTTTATGATACATTGACATTAATTAATGGATGTGAACTATATATATGGCAGAGTGAGTTGGGTTCATGTTAAGTTTTTATATTTAAGGTTGTGGATAATCATGTTATCCGTTACATACCACCAGAAGAATTTAATCCTCCACGAACATCTATAAGCAATCCCAAATCTAAACAACGGCTTGGGTGTTTACTTGTTGGTGCTGAAAGTGCAGACCCACAAACAGTATGTACATATTATAAATTTATTGTATATAAATTAATTTATTTTATGTAAATTATATTTTTAACTAGAAGAAACTTCATACAGTAAGTGTGAGATGTAATAGTATGGAAAGGAATAAATTCATTATATCACATTTTCTTCTCTGTCCTGGTTTGCAGTGATCCCATTGTGATAACACTTAATCTTTCTGAAAGCTAGTCTCAATGGTACCTAACAGGAGATATATACATACATTAAACCCAATTACAACATCCCTTCTTAAAAATGTTTCCTACCCAAGAGTCAGAATAATTAAATACCACAGTTTTCTCATATGATTAACATATATGTTTCAATTTCAATTTCAATTTATTGTAATATTCCATCAATCCAGACCAGGCTACAAAATCGCCTGTTGGATATAGAACCCGTCACAAGCCAAAACATACATACAATAGACATTCAACAAATAAGCAACACAATAAACTAGACAGAACACAACAGAAACCAGCAAGAAATACAAAGAAGTAGTTTACATTAGAGTAAAAGTATAATTATTATTAAGCTTCTGTCCTGTTTAGACTATTCAATATACAATAAATAAGCATCATTAAATTAATCATGCACTGAATATGCTTTGTTTTACAATATCACAATTGTTGCCTGTACACTTCCTGTTTAAAACAATTTCCTGTTCTAAGATTGTAAATTAATGGCAATTTCCCGTATAGGAAAGTTCCAGCTACTGTACATTCCTGAAACATCACATTAGTTTCACTTCCTTTAACTCAGCAATGATTGTTCAGGAAGATTGGGGTCAGGACCAAGAATTTTCAGTGATTGAAGTGGGAAAACAACACTGCAAGGAACACTGCTGCATCCAATTTAATTATACGTTGTTTATATGGGCCATTTTTTGGGACCAGAAGAAATAATGATACTTGCAGGAAAATGAATGGATAAGAGGTTTCCCTGTATGTATTTGCAGGAACATATATTGCACCTAACACACACATATGCATGTTTACAGTTCACAAAGGAGTACTGTGGACTTTTCAAAGATTCTGGAGTGATGCCAACAAAAATATTGGGAAGGTTCTTGATCCCTCCAGAAGCAGCAATACAACCAGGAACGCCCCTTTATGCCTCTCATTTTAAACCGGGAGATTATGTAGATGTTAGAGGCAAGACGTAAGTAATATTTTTTGTCATTCATGGCAGTTTTCACTGTGGAAATAATGCAGATAATGTCCTTATTATAATCACTGTGTTAGTGTAGTGGGTCTGAGATTTGGATAACTGAAGGGTGTAAAGGGTAGGATAAGCCTCTCATATCATAATGTCAAACTCGTCTTCATGTAGTGCACCATTTTATTGCAAGGAAGACTATGGAAACTTTGGTGTAACCCAGGGCAGCTGAACGTATTCTGCCGAAGGTTTTTAAAAATGTCTGTAATGGATATAGAACTTATCTGTTTCTTTATTTCATACAACAAACATGGCATAATGAACTGCATATCGTATATAATATGTTGATGTATGTATTTTACAACAGAGTTGGTACATTTAAATAAAGTTAAAATCCTCCTCCTCGCAGCTTGAAGTTGTATGTAAAGTGATGGTCCACACTGATGAAATTCAGTTTAGTTTGCCAATTCTTGTGTTTCTAATGCCAAACTTGATCATAAGCTGCCCTTAATCAAGGAAATGCTTTTACAGGTATATTTACAGACAGGAAACAGGACCATGGTCATTTCCTTCCAGATCCTTTCCAGTTCACCATTCATTGCCATTGTTTTAGTTGCCAACAATCATAAAATCATAAGATACATGAAACTGATGGGCTCCATTATATCTTGACAAAAGCATTAACAGTGAAAACAAAGTATGGTATTTTTAGATATATCTTGCAGAATATGAGCAAGAAATTTATTTATGCCATAAATGTATCGGACGTCAGTGAAGGTGATTGGCAACAACATTTTTCACCCTAGAAACTGGTTGTGTGGCAGATATTTCCTCCATGTTTGCCTCATTGTAATTCCAGGTTCTGTGCAGTACACACTACACAATAATTGTCCCATGTTGTTTTATGCAAAATAACAACTGTAGTTTGACCATTTTAGATAGCCTACAAAACAGTGATCACTTAACATTAACTGTATATTTTAAGTGGTTCCTGTTATGTGTGTTAGTATCCTGAAGCACGGTATATAATAAACAGAATTTGATTTTTGCTATTCACACTTAATATTTTTAAGCTCTTTTTTAAGTATGTATGAGTCTCAGATACCAAAATGTGTATTGTATACTGATAATTTCAATGTCATGTGAAAATCTTTTATGAGTCTGTAGGTTTATCATGTAGAGCACCCCTTCTGATCCACTTGGCATCCAACAGATGTCACACAACTGCACTTACTGGACTACAGCAGACCTTCCTTTGTACAGGTGTAAAGTGAACATACCACTCAACGATCTTTATGAGCATATTTGTTTGTTCTGTGGTTATATGTGCACATTTAGAGTGCACAGTTCGAAGTGCTGAACACCACGGTTGAGTGGATATCCTATCTGCTTCATAGTCAGTAGGTTCAGGGTTCAAATGTCATTCTGGAGAATGGCTATTATGACCAGATTTTCATCATTTTCCTCAGTTTCTGTAGTTGGGGTAGTATCTCAGATTAGATCACAACCACATCCTTCCCAGTTCACTAGTTGCAAATAATCGTACTACTAAACACAACATAGTCTGAGCTATTAATATCAGAATCCTCTCAAATAAAGAAAGCTGCAGATTTTATACTGTAATCCAGAAGTGGCAAATTTCTGACTAATCATCAGTCATGAGCAGCTCATTTATACAAGTTGTCATTTAACTGCCCCCATTGTGTGTCTTGTGCAAAGAAGATAACCATTATGAATCACAGTCACCTCCCAAATTGCACAGTGATATATCCTGGGAATAGTCCAAATGTGAAATAATATTGGGATGCTAGAAGGTGAATGGAATTCCTCCAACTGCCTGAGCATTAAATTCTGCTGCTGCTCCCACTACTACTACTACTACTGATGCTGCTGCTGCTACTACTACTATGAGTATTACTACTACTGCTACTGCTACAGTTGCTTTCATTGTATGATTCGACATGTTGTAGCATTTATTATGGTTTCCAAGGCGTGATGAAGCGCTGGGGATTTAAAGGAGGTCCAGCTTCTCACGGTGTTACAAAGACTCACCGCAGACCTGGAAACATTGGTTCTGGAGGAGGAAAAGCTCGTGTTTGGCCAGGACAGAAAATGCCTGGTCATATGGGAAATCGCTACAGAATTCTTTATGGACTGCAAGTATGAATTTGAAATTAAATCTTAATTGGATTTTGTACTCTGTTTATTAACACAGTGCAAAGACAGCAATTTGAAGGGAACCCCTAACAGTTAACAAGACTGGGCAGATAACATTTAAAAAAGTGCATTATGATCAGTGCTGTCTGGCTGCAGTAAATGATTTAGTGGCCCTGATCCCATCAGTAAAAGTAAATTACACCTGTCTTCCCTCTGCCTTCCTTCTTTTTTTAATCTTAAATTATGTTTACATTCTGTTGCTGCTGATTTATATATTCTGAAACTTGTTGTTTACATTCACACCATAGAACCACTACATACAAATCAACATGTTTTGCTTTGTAATGGATATCACAACATTGTATCAAAGGTACATACTCAACCTCCACATCTGTACAGCTGGTGAGAACTGTGAAGAAACATTCCATTCACCCCTTCTTTCTTCGACCCTTTCATAAAATCCTGTCATTTTATAAGATTCGATTTACTCGCTGCAGTGAGTATTCAATTACAGTCTTATGGGATATGGTACCTTATAGTTTGGTAAGTAAATACCAACATTTTTTAAGAATCTGCAACCTACATTGCTGAATATGGAGGCAGCAGTTCCACCAGCATGTCGGTACATATCAAGTTACCACTTTTTTTTCAGTGGCTGGAGAGCCCCTTGGGGGCCTAGGCCGTCTCATTGTTCTAGGCTTCACGATCACACTTGAGACACACCACACTCGGTTGGACTCCTCTGGATGAGGGACCAGCCCGTGGCAATCAAGTTACCATATTTACCCAAATATAAGATGACCCCTACACAATCTTCATTTTTCAGGAAGATACCTGTACAGAGTGTGTTTAAGTTCAGGCACTTCATTCCATCTCTCTCCCACGTCATTCAAAATTATACCACATCCATGAAGCACTACATGACTTCTTTAGTTTATATACCATCATTATGAACTGTGCCTAACCAATGCAGTCTCATGTATGCCATAATAACCACTGTCCAACGTTTTCCTGTTGTGCCCGGTGGCTGACTTCCCCTCAATTTACAGCTCCTGCATGTACTATGACAGGTCTGCTGTTCATTTAGGGACATACTGAGCTTCAGTGTGTCAGTCAGAATGGTAACAGCTGTCTGATAATCATCATGGTGTTTTCATTTTGCACAGTACATGCAGGCAGGCTTTGTTAATTGTCTTGCCTTGTCTTTGATGTAGGACTACCTCCACAGAAGACACATATCATGCTTAAAAAAATGCACTTCTTTTAAGTGGCTGTAAGTGTTCATTTGGCTGTTCATGTTCTTCAGAGATCTGCTTAATACAGAATATTGTATTAACAATTTCTGAATCCACAGTAAGGATCTGTAATCAATTCCTGAACATTGTATTTGTAGATGTAGATTTTAAGATTTTGTAAACATGTTTACAGATTTTCAGGTTAGCAAATTTTTGCTTTCACACACATATTCTGAAGGTCTACTGAAGTATGTTGGCCTGTATGTAGACTATTTAATGATGTCAGTAGATTCAGGTATATGGTATCAGCTGACATGTGTTGTAACAGCATTCCACTTTCTATTTATGTTAAAAAATTTCATTCCTGTTTCTGGTTGTGCTGCTGAAATAGGTTTTTATCATTGCTGTTGAAATATCTTACTGGCTGACTGTGTTTGCCATTCTTATTCTGCAGGTACTGAGGGTGAACACAAAATACAATGTGATCTGGGTGAAAGGGCCAGCAGTTGCTGGAGAGACAAACTCCATTGTGTACATATATGACACTCGTCTTCCACTGAGGTCAGTGAGAGTTCTTGTAATTGTATTTGTCTCCACAATAAAATGTACTGCAGGATCAGGAATCACTAAAAAATGTAAAACCCAAGCTACTAATTTCCTATATAGATCTGGCTTATGGCTATAATGTTTATACAGTCTACAACCTAAAAATGCTGTGCCATCTTTGTATATTCAGATTAAAGGGCCCAGATGGTTGTTTAATCCGTTTATAATCAGCTTGATGGCACTAGTTATTTACAACAGTCAACTCACCAATCAGAACTTAACAAGCCAGGATATGGACACATAGCTTAACAGTTCTAATATCCTTATCCTTTTTAATTGTTCTGAAAGAAATTTGTAAATTCTGGTGGAAAGAAACTTTATTTAATTATTATTGACAAGAAACTTTCACATGTGTTTAGAAGATTATGGTCGAGTGTTGAAGGTACAATATGAAAATATAGCATAGCATAACACTTCTGGGGCATTCACTTCCTTTTCTTGCATTATTTCAAGAACCATAAGACTTACAGCAAAAGTATATGCAGCATAAAATATGTGCTTCATTTTTTTCTACAGCTTCTCTTCATAATATTTGTCACTGTGATACATACTTAGCAAATTATATCCAGACTTTCATACAGAGAGGCATGGTCTTCATGTAATGTCCACTACTTTTGTCTGATTTACCAAAATTGGAATATGTTGACAGATTTTAATGAAACACCCCAGTATAAAATTTCATGAAACCCTGTCAAATGTTTCTTGAGTTGTTACACACAGACAGTCACAGTGAAGCCAGTAGGCACTAACAACCTGCCTGAGTCTCTACTTTCCACTCCATCTCAAGCCATAAAAGCAGCAAAACACTGTGCAAAATGCATTAAACTTCGTTGTGTTGCTGTCACTACTTTCACCAGAAAAGTAGTAACTATGCTGTGAGTGTAGTTTGAAAGCTCTGCAACCTGTTAACTTAATAGCAGAATGCATCCAGGTTTACTGCCTGTAAAATAAATAGCATGTGTAGCATAAATACTGAATTATACTTCATGAAACGGGTGTTCAATGTGCTGTAATAATTGTTACAGGAAACTGAAGGAAGCATCTCATTTTCCAACTTATTATCCAGAAGATGAAGACCCATTACCCGATGATATATATTCTGAGAATTTGCATCCATTTACTGCTCCAACAATCACATATGAAGAAAATGCATAGGCCATGTAACCAATTTGTATTACATCATTACATGTTAGTATGTCAGTCTGTATATTTCAGCTCTGTATTTTCAAGAAATTAAAGATCAGCTGAGGTATGTAAGACATCTAATATAAGTTGTGCAGGACCTATGATGCATATGAGCAAGGTGTGCCATGAAGAACGTAAAGTAACTTACGTTGGCTCTAAATTAAATGTAATTTTAATTTCCTTCACCAGCATAACGGTATTTAGAATATTAATGCCAACAGCTTTATATGTACGTGGATGTCTTGCCTTAAGGTAATATACCTTATTCAGTAATTAACTGTATGCCATTTCAGTAATGCATTTTCCAGAGTTGTGAAATAATGTCTACTGCAAGACCAGTGTCTCCGTGCCGTTCTCCCTATGGACAGTACCGGAGTGTTGTCTTGCTTCTTCAAGCGAACGCTTTTTGCATTCCAACAACCTGTAGAAACGTGAACACTGTATAATGTTTGTATGATTTTGCAGTTATTTTATGACATTGTCAGTGTCTCAGGCTGTATAGTGTTCATGGTAAGAAAAATGGTGAAGAAGTATTGGAAAGGATTTGGAAGGAAGCAGTCATGGCCCAATCAAGGTGCTATCCTAGCTATTGGCCAAGTTTATAGAGCATTCCTGCCAGTCTGCTGAATATATAATGATTGTTGTGTCAGCTTTACTGTGACATGGTTTGGTGACAGTGTGGTATCTACTGTTTAGTAGTTGGGCCTATTATTGCCCATAGTTATGAAGTTTTACCATGAAGGTGAGGAAAGGGAAAGGCACAGAAATGAATGTTTATTTTTGGACCACAAGGTCCCCACACTACATTCTATGCACAGTCATTAGAAATGTGGACTGTATTATGTAATGTCTGTGTGGTAAACTCTATATTAGTGTATTGAAATTAGATTTTATTGTAACATTCAGTCATGACATTGAATGAGTAAATCTGTTATTTTGGTAGTGTCGCCCATACATTTCTGTATGTGACCTCAAAACTGAATCTATAACCAAAAATAGAGGTCATACGTATCAAATAATATCCAAGTAAATTAAAGCTATGAACCATTAAAGGAATTTAGTCTTCTTAAGGAGACACATAGGAGTATGGCATGGCAGTTGTGCATGATAATGGAAATGAAGAACTTGCCTCCACACCTGTACTCTGTTTTGCCAAAAATTAATTGATAGTCATGAAAAATTCAAAGTTTTTCCTGTCCATGCTCTTATGAGACAAAACTTACTGAGGGATAGACAGGTCATCCTGATTTATACGTTAACCTTACAAGTACGAAGTGTTCAAAATGCTGATGAAAGTGCCCAAGTAGACTTCTACAAAAATTCCTGCATCTGACGGATGTGACATCTTTTCAACTACATAATGAAGAAACATTTGGATGGAATTTTTTTTATTTGTTTGAGGTTTTAACAGATCTGTATATATTTTTTTGCCATGAAAGTAGAACAGCTGTAGCATAGGAAAATGAAATGATGGCACCACAGTTATTGACATCAGTACTCTCAGCTTATCTAACTTCATAAAACAGGATCGTTCTTAAAAATCTCATGTATACTTATTGTATGAAAGGAAACTACTTTCCTGATTAGTCTGTCATACATGTGAATCTGCCATTATGAACTCTAACCTACAGGGACTCTGTGCTGAAGATTTCCCATAGAATAAGCCAGAACAGTTAGTTTCAAATCTAGGTTGATTTAAGCATCCTGGAATGGCATAACATGTCCCATATAAGAACCAAAAAGTAACCAACCAATACTCACTTCTGAAGGTCAGTCCACAGTTTCATTTGCTGTAAACGATGTGCCTGATTTTCTTTCACTATATGCTGACCTTCTTTCAGCTGACGACTTAATTTCTCCTGTTCGTTTATTTTTTTAGTTAACTGGTCACTGTATATAAGAAACAAATGTTATTACAAAAGGAAGAAGAAACTAAACAGTAAACCATTCCAAACAGTATCATACATTCAATGTACAGTTTCCTGGGTTGTGATCATCAGAACCACCTATCAAAATTTGCTGGAACCACAGTGCTAAGAACATACCTGACTTGACTGTAATGTATGAAATAATTCTCACCGCAGAGACTTAGTTTTTCCCTGTCCTGCTGTGTTGCCAACATAACATCGCATCTCCTCCGCTAGTTGATCCAGCTTCACTTGACTAATCACTGATTCAACCTGCAGCAAGTGGTACTTGGATTCTGAAGTTTGTATTTCCACCTTCAGATTTTGTACTTCCTACAACACCATTAAAACATCATGGAATCTCCACTTTCAACAAAGTCTTCATATGTAAAGACTGCCAACATTGAACCTATAACTATAATTCAAAATACATTTCCTGTTGACAAGCTGATAATCAAATTCCCTGCCTTGAGTGGAATGTGAGGGTTTACAAGTGACAACTACTGGGCCTTGTCCTGAGCCATAGGAATCCAGGCCACACCCTTACACTATAATCTAACAAACTACATCCATGGAGCATAGTCATTTCTTGAAAAGCTAATAGTTCCTCAGCTAAAGAAATGCCCTGAATTTTATGGATCCCAAAGGTTCGTTAGCATGTTCGCAAGAGCCCACCACTTGCCCCTATCCAGAGCCAGATGAATCCAGTCAATACCCTCCCATCCTATTTCTTCAAGATCCATTTGACTATCCCCCCATCTCTGCCTAGGTCTCCCAAGTGGTCCCTTTCTTTCAGGTGTCTCCACCAAACCCTGTATGCATCTCTTTTCTCTTCCATACTTACCAAATGCCCTGCCCATCTTATCCTCCTTGATTTGATCACCAAAATAATATTTAGTGAGGACTGTAAATCGTGTAGCTCCTCATGGCATTTTTTCCAGCCTTATATTATTTCCTCCCTTTTAGGCCCACATATATCTTCCTTAGCACCCTATTCTCAAACACCCTCAGACTGTGTTCTTCCCTAATGTGAGAGACCAAGTTCCACATCCATACAAAACAACACAAAAAATTTGTAGTTCTGCATATTTTAATCTTTGTTTTTAGATAGGTAATGGGTAGACAAGATTCTGGACCGAATGGTAGCAGGCATTTTCCAAATTTAGTCTGCTCCTAATCTCTCATGCATGCAGGTGATTTGTTAGTGTCATTCCCAAACATTTTAACTTCATCACATTTTCAAAGGATTTATTACCCTTTGTTATGTTGTGATTTTGTCAAAAACATTCTACACCTTTGATTGACTGCATTATGTTCAGAGCAGGCCATCACTGGACTCTGTCTTGAGCCAGCTGAATTCACTCCACAACTTCACACTATTCCTTTAAGATAAAGTTTAATATTATCCTCCCACCTACACCTACATTTAGATCTTTGAGCTGGTCTGTTCTCTTCAGATTTTCAAAAGGTTAAAGCAGTACAAGAAAATTCTGTGAAATTAAGAATACTGTCATTTTCAGATCTGAAATGATACCACTGCATTATGGTTATATCTAAAAGGAAAGTAAAGTGAGTAGGCCTGTACTTGAGTACTGCAGCTGACACAGAAGTACTTTATTAGTATGTAGGAAACCTGCATCCACTAGTAGCAATTTATAGTCAGTTTTTCTTCTGCCTTAGTTTACACGAGTCTCAAAGCGCTGACCTACTTCTAAGCCGGCCTTGCACCTTTTGGAAGTATTTTCTCAACACACAACAGAACTCTTGTCCTGAAATATTAGCAGTTTCTCTTAAAACATTGTATTTTGGCCCTTGCAAAGAATGTGGGTTGTTCACCTCAACTCTGTTTTCCTCACAAAGAATAATTGCATGGATTAAAATCTGGAGATCTAGGAAGCCACAGTCCGCATGTTATTGCCCATTTGTCAGATGCCTTTTCTAGTGCAGTCAGTGGTTCATAACTTTTTATGGCCATAATTTTAAAAGTTCTGTTGCATAATTAGCTAAGGCTCTTGACACTCTGCTTTGAAGAGGCAACATGGACAAAGACTTTGGGGCTACCATTTGAACATCAATGTCATCGAGGTTCTCTACAGTTAAAACACACTGTCTCCTATTCGATGAGTACTAGGGCTCCTTTGAATCCTCAAGCCATGCTGTATGTCACTATTATTTTTGTCGTCATTGTTACTACTACTACTACTATATATTATTATTATTATTGCATAATCATAATCATATAGATAATCATGCAAATAAACATTTTCCACCCTTTACATCACATTCACACTAGTCTCTTCCTTATCACCAGCCCTCATGGCAGCAATGTTGCAG